>BTHU01000016.1:13339528-14827028 GCA_036184795.1 Tokudaia tokunoshimensis
CCCACTTTCCTGTTTACCTCTAGTATTAGTTTGAAAAAGAAGAGGAGTGGGTCATGGTGGTGAGCACCTGTGGTCTCAGTACCTGAAAGGTGGAGGTAAGAATATCTAGAGTCTGGGGCCAGCCTGGACTACAGGAAGGGACAAGAGATAGACCCTCACACTCAACTCAACATGTTAAAACAAACCAGAATTTTACTTCCTCGAAAACTGGGCCGCCTGAGCCTGTGAGATGGTTCAGTGGATAAAATGCTTGCTGAGTACACCTGAGGGCCTGAGTTAGAGCCCTGAGCCATGTCGGGGTCATAGAATAGAAAACTCCACAGAGTTGTCCTCTGGCCTTAACATGTATACCATGGTGTGTCTCTTCACATAATAATAATGATAATAATAATAATAATAATGCTTTGCCTCTAGCTAAATGGTTGATAGAAAAGCATTATATTTTCCTATTAGGCCTTTTTAAAACAAATGAATTGACTAAGGAAACATCAAAACTCTAAAAAGAAGTGAGCAATGAATTCATAAGTAAGTCATCAAAGAAGAGAAAGGACACATGCAGCCAACATCCTACAACATCCTACAAATGAATATAGTTATGCTCTAAAACCACAATTACCTTAAAATGAAAGGAATCCAGATTTTCAGTTATAAAAGCATCAAAGACAATTAGTAAGAATTCAGTGTGTAGGATGTCAGATAAACTGATGGCTAGAAATGACTGCTTGAATATCAATAAGTTTCTCCTGGAGAAAATTTTGATAGTATTGAGAAAGCTTTAAATTGGTTCATCTCAACCAGGCATAGTGACCCACACTTGTATTCCTGCTTTAGAAGGTTGAGGCAGGAAGATTAGGAGTTCAAAGCCAGCCACAGATAAATAATGAGATTGAGGCTAGCCCAGTCTCCATGAGACCCACACAAAGAAAGAAACAATCCCACAACTCCATCTCTTTAATCCACCCATCTGAAGAAGATGGCTCAGAGATCCAGTGGGTACTGCTCTTCCTGGGGAGCTGAGTTCAGTTCCCCATGCCCAATTCATAACTTCCTTATACTCCAGCTCCAGGAGATTTGACACTAGTGCGCACACTAAGTAAGCATGGACCTCCCCACCTGACACACGCATATACATGCACAAATAATTAAAACTAGAAAAGCCAGTGATTTGATTTTGGTTTTTCATTTTGTTGTCGATGTTGTTGTTTTGGGTTTTATTTGCTTGTTTGTTTTTTCGAGACAGGGTTTCTCTGTGTAGCCCTTGCTGTCCTGGAACTCATTCTGTAGACCAGGCTGGCCTCGAACTCAGAAATCCACTTGCCTCTGCCTCCAAAGTGCTAGCATTAAAGGTGTGCACCACCATTGCCCAACATTATAATTTTGCTTTTGTTATTTTTTTAAGTTTATTTATTTTTTAAGTGTAGAAGTCATGCCAGAAGATCTCTTCATATATAGTCATGAGCCACCATGTGGGTGCTGGGAATTGAACTCAGGACCTCTGGAAGAGCAGCCAGTGCTCTTAACCACAGAGTCATCTCTCCAGCCCTTGAGTGAGTTGATTTTGAGATAACCATACTCAGTACATGAAGATTCCAATCAAAAATTGTTCGCAAGGATGTATATTGTGTATGTAATAAATGCAAATCAAAACAACCATAGATATAATGTAAACTTGCCTAATTAGCAAAATCGTTAAAGTCCATAGTGAACATGAGGCATACATACATGAAGCTATCAGAGCTCATAGCTTGTTGAGGGTAGTGTAGCTATCCCCAAAGTACTAACACTTTGAAGAGCTTCTGCATTTCATTATAAGGACTGTGGGGAGGGGAGGGGAGGGGAGGGGAGGAGAGGGGACCTGCACACTGCAGCACACATTCAGATGTCAGAGGACAAGGTTCAGAGGTCAGTTCTCATCATACACTGTATGTAGGTTCCAAGGATTTGACTAAAGTTATTAGGCTTGTTCAACAAGTCTTTTTAACAGCTGAACTGTCTTATCAGATCTAGATTATGATTTTTAATAAGGCTGTACGTGGGAAATGGCTTCCTAAATTCCTGGAAATTGATCGTCAACTCTTACACATCCATGAGCTCATTGTTCTGTCGCCTAGTGACAGAGGCATTGGTACCTTGTTTCAGCTGTAATTGTCAAATTGCTATGGGCATGTCTGTGCAAGTCTCTTCATGGTTGCCTGATTCCATTCTCTGCAGTATAATTTGTAGCATAGGACATTTAGTTTTATAAGAGACAGCCAGACCTTTTTCTGAAGGGAGTATGACACTTTTTGTGCTTCCAGGGGAAAAAATTAAATTTTAATTTTGCTGTAAAAAAAAGCCTTCACGAATATTATCTTTCTCC
Source organism: Tokudaia tokunoshimensis (assembly GCA_036184795.1). NCBI lineage: Eukaryota > Metazoa > Chordata > Mammalia > Rodentia > Muridae > Tokudaia > Tokudaia tokunoshimensis. The sequence goes on from BTHU01000016.1 coordinate 13,341,888, forward strand.
TGATTCCCCTGACTTGCTCAGGTCCCAATCTGTCCCAGCCTCACCACAGGCAATTGGTGCTGTTTGTTTTTGAACGCTTTTTAAATTACACAATTTTTTATTAAAGTTATATGTATTTCTCCTTTTTTATACAATGTCCTTCAGCACAGTCCAATCTCTCCATGTTGATATGTGGAAAGGCTCCTTATTTCTTTTCTTTGCTTTCTTCTTTGTTTTAGCTAGAATTTTACCATATGAATGAGCCAGGGTACATTGAACCGTTCCCCTAGTAATGGGCACTACATTGTTTGTGCTGACAGGATGAGATCGTAGGCTAGTGAAAGATTCACCGAGACAGAAGGCAGAACTGGGGAGTAGAGAAGATTCAAGGAGAATACTGTCTCCCTGGAGGCATCCCATAGGGCTAGTTTCATGAGGAGACAGGGATGTGCAGGCAGGCAGATAATGTCTCTATGTCATGGTGCTCTGACTGTTAGGTCTTATCAGAACACCTGTTTGGGGAATCTCTCTCAGTATGGTGGTGGAAATGTCCCTCAGGCTCAGGTATTTGAGCACTTGATTCCTTGGTGACTCTGAGGCAGCTATGGAACGTTCAGGAGATTCAGCTTGACCGGAGGACCTCTTGTCACTGGGGGCTGGCTCTGAGTGTTTACAGCCTGACCTCACTTTCAGCTCACCCTCTCTCTTGTGTTTGCAGTTGGAGATGTGATCTCACAGCTTCCTGCTCCAGCTGCCTGATGCCATACCCTGCCGCCAGTGCCCACATTACAGACTCTAGTCTTCTGGAACTGTAAGCCAAAGTTCTTCCACAAGCTGCTTATAGTTGTGTTTTATCACAGGATCAAAAAGTCATGGATAATTTCCTTTCCTACTGCTGTGAGAAAACACCACACCAAAGCCAGGCATACTGGCTATGCCTTTAAACACTTGGGAAGCAGATACAGGCAGATTTCTGTTAGTCTGGGGCCAGCCTGGTATACAGAGGGAGTTCCAGGCTAGACAGGGCTACACAGTAAAACCCTGCCTCAAAACAAACAAATAAACAAATTCTAACTAAAGTAATTTCAGGGAGAATGGGTTGGTGTGGCTCACAGTTCCAGGTGATAGCCCATCATGGCAGGGCTATCACAGCACAAGAACTTGAAGGAATTGGTCACATTGTACCCACAATTAAGAATCAAAGATGGAAGAATGTATGCTAATGTTAAGTTCCCTTTATTCATTTTATACTTAAGGCATGGTCCCATCCACAATTAAGATGGGCTTACCCATCAATTAACATACTCAACATAATCTCATACAGAGGCATACCAAGGGGCCCATTTCCTAGGAGACTCTAGTCTGTCAGGTTAACAATTCACACCAACCATCACAGGGTTGTATCTAGATGACTAGAGGTGCAGGTCATTTGGTGGAGGAATACATTTTACAGCGTGATTGATTTTTTTCCCCCCTTAGGATTGGCTTTGTAAAGACTTCATGAGTTATAAGGGGTCAAATGACCCTGTTGCCTAAAGTGTAGATTCTTTTATAGTAGCATCATGATGCCCTAAGAGATTAGAATGTGTTAAGGAGAACTCTGTCACAACATACTTGGAGTGAACAGAAGCGTTGCTGAGATCATATCCTGTCCTGGGGGTGATAACAGCTCCATCCTTAGGCTAGAAAAGTTCAGCACAGCCACCTATCCCAGATCCCAGAATAGCATCTGGAGGGAGCTTCCTGTTTTGTACTGTTATAAAGAAAGCTCTCTGGAATGAGTATGTACTTGTTTCATTTTATTAGTATGTGATGGCTATTCTTGGCTGTCAACTTGACAACATCTGAAATGAACTAAAATCCAAAAATGGAGGGCATCTTTGCTTCATTTGATGTAGGAAGATCAATAAGCCTTTACTGTGGATCATAAGGCAGGAAGACACACCTATAATCTGGGCCACATCTTCTTCTGGAAGCCTATATAAGGACATGGAAGAAGGAAGCTTTTGTTTGCCTGCTTGCTCTGCCTTACTAGCAAGTCTACTCTTTCGCTGGCATTAAAGCCTACTTCTTTAGGATTCCAGTGTATACTGAAGACCAGCTGAGACATCCAGCCTCGTGGACTGAACACTACTAAATTCTTGGACCTTAAATTCATAGACAGCCATTGTTGGATTAGTTGGACCTCAGCCTGTAAGTCATTCTAATAAATTCCCCTTTTACACACATAGAAATTCATTCTTTAAATTCTGTTACTCTATAGAGAACCCTGGTTAGTAGAAAGTTATCTATATGGATAAGCCTTCAGAAATGGAGTTGTTGGGTAAAAGCTTTGTGTCTTTGTGTGCACTGATCCTGCTACACATCTCAGACAGTCCCCTCACCAATCCAGCCGTTGGGTGTCCAATTTCTGAGGCTTCACAAACACTGGATATTGCCTTTTAAAAAATGCTTCCCAGTCACTGGTAAAAATGCCACCTTAATGTTTGTTTGCTTGAGGTTTTGTTTTGTTGCCTTTCTTGTTGAAACAAAATCTGGATGGCCTAGAGCTCACCACGTAGGCCAGACGGATTGAAGCTTGAGGCACTCCTTGTATCTCTGCCTCCAAAGTCCTGTGTCTTAAAGTTTCAACCTGAATTTTTGTGTGTGTGTAGAGATAAGGTTGCCTTTTTTCATATTATTGAGACCTATTTGTACATTCTTGGCTATAACTGGTTCTTATTGGCCTGGGGAAGGTCTCAGAATACTAAAGAGATTAACCCTTTGTGGTGTCTCATTCTTAATCAAGTGACTTTTACTTTTGCTTAAGGTAATCGCTCCAAAACATTAATAAAAACTTTAATGGTGTCTGTAATCTTTCACCAGTGGGCTCTGGGGATCTCCAGGCTTCAAGGTAAAGCTTCTTTCCTGTGAACCCCACTTCCCTGCTCCTCCAGCCAATGTTTCTTATAGGCATTGTTGGTGGCTTGTGAGAAATTCTTTACTCCATATTTAAAAAGAAATTTCCCCGTGTTGTCTTCTTTTTTATGTTTCCATTATTAAAAAGTTATGCCTTTTTAAAAATTTGGGATCTGTTCTGATACATGAGATATAGTATGCAATTTATACTGTTTATGCTGGTTAAATTTTGGCCCTCGTACCATTTATTTAACAATCCTTCTTTATCCTTAGGTAGCCATCTATGTTTGCTGTGGAAAAATTGGTGGGAAAAGCCAGGCACGGTGGCACATGTCCTTAATCCCAGCACATGAGAGACAGAGGCAGGCAAATCTCTGAATCTGTATAGCCTACATAGTGTCAGCTGTCAGGCTAGCAGCCAAGACATCAACATGTAGATGTTTTTTGTGAACCTATAAGATCCAAATAATAATGCCTAGTGATATGAAATATTTTATCAAATATCAACTTCTCCCAATTGTTTTAGTATACTTCTGTGTTTTCTATTACATTCTTTGGTTTATTATCTGTGTACTGGTGAGTTTATCGGCTACAGCCTTTAAATATGTTTTCATATCTGGTAGGAAGTCTAGCCACCTCTTCTTTTCAGTAAGTTCTCTATTCCCAAACATTTCCTGGCATGTATAATTTGTGTTGATTTTTCTGCTCTGTGAAGCCAGTGTGGTTTGGGGATTGCTCTAAGTGCTTGGTATTTCCTAGCTCTGTGACAGATGCAAGCTTATGGGGTAAAAATCTTGTGGTGGCCCTGGAGCTGAGAGATCAAAAAGAAAAGAGGGTGGAGAGACAGCTTTGTGGTTTTTTTTTTTTTTCTTCCCTAGACAGAATTTTTCTGAATAGCCTTGGCTGTCCTGATATCAATCCTTAGACCAAGCTGGCCTCTAACAACTTAGAGATCCCCCCCTGCCTCTGTCTCCCAAATGTTGGGATTAAAGGCTGTGTTTGCTGCTTGCTCTCATAGAGTACCTGGGTTCGAGTCACAGGATGGTTCATAAACATCTGTAACTCCCTCTTCTGACCTCTGTAGGCGTTAAGCAGGCACATGGCAGTGCACATACATACATGCAGGCGAAACACTCATTCACACACAAAATGAACACATCTTTTTAAAAGAGAGTGGGGAATCCCAGAGATGGCTCCGAGCAGTTTCCAGCACCACCGCATGTAGGAAAGCTAGAAACCCCCTGTAACTCCAGCTAGAGAGGAGGATAACATGCCGGCACTCTTGTGAGCAAACCCCCACACAGCTACACACTTACACGCATATTAAAAATAAAATCTTAGGATTGTGCACGGTGGCTGTCGCTTTAAGGCCAGTACTCTAAAGGCAGAGGCAGGCAGACCTATAAACTCAAGGCCATCCTGGTCCAAAACGAAACAACAAAACAGAGGAAAAGCTTTAAAAAAAAAGAAAAAACGGAAAAAGACATTATTGAGTAAACAAAATGCGAACCGGCGTACATTTCCTTCCGAAGTTACTACTGGCCACAACTACGTTCTACAAGGATGCTTCCAGCCGGGTTTTAGCTTGAGCTAAAGACTCGCAGCCTAAGCGCGCGTCCCAGCATCCGGGCATCTCGCGCACGCCCCTCGGGGCGCGTGCGCGCGCGCAGCTGCGTCACGTGCCCGGCGCGCCCCCGGGTGGCGCGCGGCGGGCGGAAGTGAGGTCGTGGGCTGCGGTGTCTGCGCGGCGTCGGCGGTAGTGGGGGCCGCGGCGAGGCGGGCGGGAGGCAGCGCGGGCCTAGCGGTCGGCCGCAACCGAGCGTCGTCTGGGCACTGCCCGTCGCCGAGCCACACGCCGTGCCGGCTCGGGCCGGCGCCCGCCGGTCCCGTAGGCGCAGGCCACCGTGAGTACGGGAAGCACGGGGGTGGCAGCTCGGGGCGGACGCGGGCCGGAAGTGCGGCGCTTTGTGCAGCGCCTGGTCGGGCCGCGCGGGGAGCAGGGGCGCCGCTTTGTCCGCGGCGGGCCGGGGGGGGCGGGGCGGGAAGGTCGCGGGCCGCCGCAGACCGGGCGATCCCTCTCAGGCAGGAAAACATAGGCTTCGGAGGGCACCTTAGCAAAGGAAGGACGTTCCGGGGCATGGCCCAGGTTCATTTGAAAAAAAGAGAAGGACGTCCTGTTGGCGCGTCCAAGGCCGGGTGTTCTCTCTCTCTCGTGGTATCTCTTGCATTGTCTGAGCTGATAGTTTTAATCACTCACGTAAACATCTCGGAGTGTTCTGCGTGCCGCGAGGTGTGCTAGTGAAAAGGTTCACACGTGCGCGTACACACCTTACAATTTAAAAAAAAAAAAGAAAAGGAAAGAAAAAAGGTTTGGGCAGTTCCTACGCCTTAAACTCTCCACTTCGCCTTGTGTAAGATGAGGTGACTTTCTGTAGTAAGGCAAGATTTTTGAATTAGAGTAGTTCTGGTGCAAGCAATTAGAAAGACGGCCTTCAAACTTCGGTAGGTCAAGGGCTAATGAGTGGTTTTGGCTTTGACAGCCACGATTTGAGAAATTTAGGCCACCTTTCTTAATGCCGAAGCTACTGTGGTGGAAATCGTTGAAGGTCTTGCGTTTTTTAGTCTTCGTATAAAGCAGGCTCGTTTTTTGGTAGTGTCTATAGTTAACTCGTGCAGCATTTTTGAAATGTTTTAACATGCAAGAAAACCTTTATGGGTGTTAAAATTGTGACCAGAACCAAATGAAAGTTAAGGTCTAGTAGACGGGCGCTTCAGGGTTTTGAGTTGCTTGCCTCTGCATTCACCTAGGAGGTGATTGAGAAGAATTGTCCTCTTCCTGACCTCCTGACCTCCTGCCCCTAAGGGTGGAAGTGACTGTGTGTGTAAGGCCAGTGCCTGGAACCCAGGAGGGAGGAGGAAACCGCTGGTGTTACTGCCCTTTTCACTAGTCTCAGATTGGTTTGGGCTAGCTCTATACCTGCCTTTCCGACCATTTTAATGTTAGACAGAGATGAGAAGGAAAAAAAGTGCATGTTAAAAATAATTTTCGAGGGTTCTATGGTTTAAGGGAGTTGTCTAATAGATAACTTGTCTGATAGACGGTTAATTTTTATGGACCAACTGAGAACAGTTTCAAAGCATGAATGCATCAGTGTATCAGTAGTGACACCTGGCTTCTCTCTGTTCCGTACTTTTGTTTGTTTGAGATCTGACTGTTCTCTACAGAAATACATGATGTCCTGGAAGGTTGTAAACAGCAGTGAATGCTGATTGGTGGACTGGACACATAAATACAAATAATAAAAATCTATCTTGAGAACCTCAATCGGGAGAATCTATTTTGTAATTAAGTCTTTTTCCCCCCTAGATCTGAGAACTGAACCTGGGGCCTTAAGTACTCTACCATTGAGCTAAAATCTGTAGTCTCATTAAACACAAATTCTTTGTTTTGTTTGTTTTTTTTTTTCCTTCCGAGACAGGGTTTCTCTGTGTAGCCCTGGCTGTCCTACAACTCACTTTGTAGACCAGGCTGGCCTCGAACTCAGAAATTCTCCTGCCTCTGCCTCCCAAGTGCTAGGATTAAAGGCGTGCGCCACCACCGCCCGGCTAAACACAAATTCTTTAAAAAATAAAATATCAAAAGAAAAAAAACCTCTCATTTTAAGGATGTGCTTGTGATGGTTGCTGTTACTGTTGAGGATTTTGTGCAGTCTTCACGGTATGGTTGGTTGGGGCGGTTTGTTCTGATGCAGGCAGCAAACCATCCACAGCATTCCCACAGTTGAGTGAGTTCAAACGAGAATCCTAGGAAGTCTGGCCCTGAATTCAGTGTGGGTGCTTTGTCCACACCAGCTCAGAGTAAGGACCTGTGTGACCAGTGGACTGCTGCTCCAGGTGTTTCTTTGATTTTTCATTACACAGGCATAAAAGTACGTACTGAAGGAAAGTTTACTAGCACTTTGCAGTACTTGCCCTTTTTAAGGGAATGCTTTAAATTATAGGTATCATCATATTGTTACGTTCTTTTGTATTCTAAAAAATTTATGTATTGGCATACTGTCTTAGGGTTTTACTGCTGTGAACAGACACCATGACCAAGGCATGTTTTATAAAGGACAACATTTAATTGGGGCTGACTTACAGGTTCAAAGGTTCAGTCCCTTATCTTCAAGGTGGGAGCACGGCAGCATGCATGATGGTGCAGGCAGAGCTGAGAGTTCTACATCTCCATCTGAAGGCTGCTAGGAGAAGGCTAATGTTCCGCCGGGCGGTGGTGGCGCACGCCTTTAATCCCAGCACTTGGGAGGCAGAGGCAGGAGGATTTCTGAGTTCGAGGCCAGCCTGGTCTACAACGTGAGTTCCAGGACAGCCAAGACTACACAGAGAAACCCTGTCTCGAAAAACCAAAAAAAAAAAAAAAAAAAAAAAGAAGACTAATGTCCAGGCAACTTGAATGAGGGCCTTAGGACCACGCCCACAGTGGCACACTTACTCCAAGGCCACACCTCCTAATAGTGCCACTCCTTGAGCCAAGCACATACAAACCGTCACACATATAAACACAATACTATTACCATAAATAACAAACTCTGCCTGTGTTCACTTTTGTACTATATTACTAAAATGGTTTTTATGGATATAAATCATAATATAAACAAAATCCACCTATTGTCTTTAGAGTAAATCTAATTTTATCTCGAACAGACGTTTGTCCTTGAGAATGCCCTCCTTTTGGGTTTATGATTTGCTTCCTAATCTCGTTCCATTTGTTCCTCAGACTCCTTGACTTTCCTGTTCACTGGACATTAGGCACTGGCTCCATTTGACCCTTGGAGCAGTGCATCTTGGCTGGTAGATAGTAACACACTTCTGCTGTGTGAGGGTGCAGATGATGTCAGGAGTTCTTTTGATGCAGTGATAGGTTTGTGTTTCACATCTGCTAATCAGGTGTGCTTTGATCTTTCTGAGTTAGACTTTAAATGGCTTAAGTCAAATTTTGTTTTTAGGCTCACAGTCTTTGAAGGGAATCTCAGCATTGAATAAATAATTCAAGGAGGGCTTTTGTGCTTGGACACAGAACCTATGGTGTCACGGGTTTCCTTTCAGCACACTAAGATGACTTACCAGATTGAAAGGGGAACTGTACGGTTTTCTTTTATCAGTCTTACACTGTTTTTACCTGTCTCTGTTGGTGCTGAGGTGGAACCTAGGCTTCAAACATGCTAGCCCCAGGTAGTTGCACTGCTTCTCAGTTGTATAGTCCCAGCTTGCACTTAATTCCTTAAGACTTGTTTCCTTTGCTTCTGGTGTGCTGTTGACCCTTGTTTCTCCATCCACAGCCCTGTACTGTTCAGTACCCGGGAACGCATGGTGGTTGTGAAATTGTGATCCTCTTGTCTCTACCTCCCAAATATAGGCGTAGGCCACTAGGCCCAGATGTAGATACACATACATACATACACGCACTCCAACACACATATACATTTATATATAAAATAAATATTATATACTATATTACATAGTAATGTATATATTATATTATGTTTTACAATGATAACATATTAATATATAAATATAACACATTTTGTTTATATATTACATACACATATATTTGTATATATAGTATGTAATGCATATGTATAAGTATATATGCATACATGTGTATACATATATGTGTGTATCTATCTATATATATAATTTTTTTGAGGCAGTTTCTCTGTAGCCCTGACTGACCTGGAACTGGTCACTCTGTAGCCCAGACTGGCCTTGAACTTGGAAATCTACTTTCCTCTGCTTTCTGTGTGCATCACCACTGCCCAGCTCTTATATTTGCATTTTTTAAAAGAGCAATTTTGGGAGCTGGAGAGATGTCTTGGTGATTACTAGCACTTCTTGCTCTTGAAGAGGACCCAAGTTTGGGTCCCAGTGTCCTAGCACCTACAAGTTCCTCACTCCCCCTGTAACTCCAGCCTCAGGGGATTCAACACCCTCTCTGGCCTCCACAGTGCGGTATTGTGCCCTACTTTTCACATTATTAATGAATTTTGTCTGTTTGTTGAGACAGACTCTTACACAGCCTAGACTAGTGTGTTGAACTTGTGACAGTCCTCCTGCCTCACACTCATGAAGACTGGGATTACAGATATGTGCTATTACTCTAGTCTCCTCTTTTTTTTTTCCTAGTGGGCGATTGAATACAGTGCCTTGCTCATTCTAGATAAGGACTTTAAGAAAGACTCAGCCTCTTTAAATACTTTTAAAACAGTTGCATGAAAATCCGTTTTCTAGATGTTTTCATTTAGTTCTCTGTTACAAGGGCATTGAGATTAATTGTAGAATTTTCAGCATTTTAAGTGGGGATGTGATAGATATTGTTTGCCTTAGTCCTGATGGATTGAAGTAAGTTGTGAAGAAAAGACTGTTGGGGTCCTGATTTGACTGGATACTGAGGTTATTGGGACATTCCGTGTTTATTTTCTCTTCTCTATTGGTTGGGAGCAGCAGAAAATACATTGCTTTATAGTAGACTAGAATAACGTTTGCTGCCTGCTCTTTTGAGACTAAATGGAGAAAATTCTGGAAGCAAGAACTTGACTAAATCACCCTTTTTTCCCCCCTTTTAGTTCTTGAAATCATGAATCCTGTTTATAGCCCTGGGTCTTCTGGGGTTCCCTATGCAAATGCCAAAGGAATTGGATATCCAGGTAAGCAAGTTGAGTTTTGTTTTCACTGTTGAGTGTTGGAACTTTTATGTCCATGTAGCATAAACAGTTGTAGTAGATGCGCTGGCTAGTTCTGTGTAAGCCAGATGCAAGCTAGAGTCATTGGGAGGTGGGACACTCAGTTGCAAAAATGCTCACAGCAGACTACCTGTGGGGCATTTTCTTGATGAATGGTTACTGTAGGTAGCGTCCCTCCTGGTCCTGGCTGCATAAGCAAGCAAGCTGAGCAGGCCCTGGGAAAGATGCACAGCAGGAGACCGTGTTCTACCATGGAGTTTGCACTGGTTTCCGCCTCCGTTCCCCGCTCTGACACTCCAAGCTAGACTGAAAGCTCTAAGATGAAAGAACGCCTTTCCTCTTCCAAGTTGCTCTTGGTCATGGTGGTTTATCTCAACCTTAAGGCAGTGGGCAAACTGACTCGAGTTAGGGAAGGTAGGAAGGAGATGCGTGGTTTGAGAGAAAAGTCAAGAAGTGTCTCTTGCTCAGAGCTGACATCTCCAGTGTGGAGCCAAGATTGTTTTCTCTGCCTCTCAGTCTGTCTCTCTTTGAGTATGAGCCTCACTGCCATATTGGAAAGCCCGTTGTGTTTTCACAGTCCCTGTTCACACCTTCCTCAGGTGTTGAATATGACTTCTGTCTCCCTTGACAGGGAGGAGACCCCACCCTCACCTGCCCTCTACTTGTATTGCACTTATATAGCTTTCAAATCTGGCCAGATGCTTCTCTCCCCTCTTCCAAGTTCAGTTTTATTACATTTTTTAAAGAGTTTTTATCAACAAGGTTTTCCCCAAAGCGTTTCAAACCCTGGGGCAGTCCGCTCAGCTGAGGGAGGCTGGTCATAAAACAAAACCTTATGGAAGTGGGACTTTGGTCAAAAATTGCAGATGGTTGTCCTAATTGGTGACTAAAAAGTAGTTATTTGTACTGTTATAGTTTCATTGTGAGTCCTTCCCCTTTGAGTTCTGATGATAGAACCCAGACTTGTGTATGATACCTGAGTGTGCTACTGCTGACTGTATCTTTACCCTTTTGTTTTTTTAAATCTACTTATTTTTTATTTTATGTACATTGGTGATTTGACTGCATGTATGTCTGTGTGAGGGTGTCAGATCTCCTGGAACAGGAGTTGTGAGTTGCCATGTAGGTGCTGGAAATTGGACGGGTCCTCTGGAAGAGCAGCCAGTACTCTTAACCAACCACTGAGCTATCTCTCTCTCCAGCCCTCCCACCCCCTTTGTAATTTTTTTTTTGAGAGACAAGAATTTGCTAGGTTATTTAGGCAGCCCTTGAATTCATTTTATTACCGAGGCAGTACTTGACTTAGGATCTTTGTGCCTCAGCCTCTGAAGAAGCTGACTTACAGGCTTACCACAATGTAAGCATTATGGGTTTGAAACACTTTCGGGAAAACCTTGTTGATAAAATCTCTTTAAAAAATGGAATAAAACTGAACTTGGAAGAGGGGAGAGAAGCATTTGGCCAGATTTGAAAGCTATATAAACCAGCCTGGCCAGGGATTATAGATACTGCATCTGCCCAGGAGCATTTGCCACTTGCTGTCCTAGAATTTTAGCAGCTCAAGGGGGACAGAGCAGGAGGCTTAGACTCTTGCACAGGTGTTAGAGCTACCCGGCTCTCTGCTCAAGCAACCTGCCTCTTGAGAGTTCTCCTTCCACCAAAGTGGTGGAGAGAGAGCCTCTTTGGTGTCTCCACAAGGAAGCCTGTGTGTCTGGCCTTTGAAAAGGGCAGTCTTTCCTAAGTTCACGTAGACATTCAGGGGCATTGGTTCCAGTTTGTGTTACTTATGCTTCCCAGCGTAGGCATCCAGAAGTTCAGAGCCTCAAACACTCATCTGACTGATAGCAACATTGCAGAACGGCTGTGAAGGATTTATCTTCAATATAGGCTGTTTGATTCCTGTAAAAAGTACTACCTGTTCATATGCAAAATTATTATAAAACATGGGTGCTATTAGGAATGGTCACCAGTCAGAGTAACTGCGGCAGTGCAACCATCAGTTGTCACAAGAAAGTTTAGAATTCAAACATAGCAGAGAGCCAGGTTTGTAAGTGGAGGACAAGATACACAAGGGTTGAGGGGAGAGAAACAACTCAACATAAAAGAAATAGGGCTTGAAACAGCTAGTCCAGTGAAAGCTGGAGGAATTGGAAGATAGAACATGCTTAGAGCGAACCAATGTGCAGTATAAGTAAGAGGCAGGGGGAAATGACTGAGCAGTTAGGCCCTTCCAGGAGCTGGAGAGATGGTTCAGTGGTTAGAGGATGGTCTGGTCTTGCAAAGGACCTGACTTTGGGTCCCAGCACCCATATCAGGCAGCTTACAGTTGCCTATTGTTTCAGCTCCAGGAGATCTGCTGTTTCCCTCTGGCTTGTAATCACCTGTACATACTCTAATGCATACATAAACAAATACAATTTTTTAAGGATAAGGTAAGAGAGGAAATAGACTGATTGAAAACTTTGACTTAGAGAAATCAAAAGAAAGAGGGACAATTTTCCAAAATTGATGAGAAACAATTCGGCGATACAAGCTCCTGTTTTTGAAGTATTAACACTAGCTTAAATGGAGTAGCTGAATGCATCTGGAGCCAGGGCAATAACCAAAGCCCTGTGATATTAGTTTACCTGTCAGTCTTCATTAAGATTTGGATTCTCTGGCAGACCCTTGGTATGTCTGGTCTGACCCTTTGCCACTCACATACTGACTAGTCCTTGTTCAAAAGAACTTTAATATAAACCATTATTTTTGTTAGTTTTTTTTTCCTCTATGTGAAAAATCACTTGAAAGAAAGCTTCTGTAGCTCCGAAGCAGCTTCAAGTGTCATCTCTGTAGTGTTTTATACTTTATTTACCTTGTACGATTGGAGGGGGGTGGGGGGTGGGGAATTTGACAGTCTCCCTGATGGATAAAAAACTATTGGTGAAGTCCTAGTGGCTGGGTGGTCGGATATGTGCATTGTGTGCCTACGGAATCTTGGGCCAGCATGACTTCAGTGCAAAGGTTCATGGGACATGGGGAGACTTTTTCCCCCCAATGCTGTCTTGTGTAAATAATTATTGATATTATTGTTATTGTTTTATCATGTGTTTATTTTTAACTGTTTTATGTGTGTGAGTGCTTTGCCTGCATGTATGTGCCTCATGTGCATGTCTGCTGCCTGTAGAGGTTAGAAGTAAAGGTGATGCCAGCTTTCCTGAAACTAGGATTAGGAGCAGCTGTGGGCCACCATGTGGGTTCGAGGAATTGAACTTGGGTTGTCTGCAAGAGTACTCCTAACCACTGAGCCATATCTTCAGCCCATTTCCTTATTCATAACACCTGGTTTTGCTCACATCCATTTAAAGGAGTTACTGTAATTACTGTGCGTGCTATTGTGTGTGCTGAGGTGTACATGGGTCCTATTTGGTGAACTCTCAGACTTTAAAGATAAACCTGTATTGTTCCTGGTTTTGTCAGGGTAGTTGTTGCTATGACTGTGCCTCTATAGCTGTTCCTCTTCCCCTCTGTCCTCTGTTGTCTTTAAAATACTGTGGGTTGGTTGGTTGGTTTGTTTTACCATGCTGTGACTAGATGTAGTGTTTTTATTTTGCTCAGCATTTAGAGGGCTTTGTGGATTTAGATTTTCCCCCAATAGTAGCAGTAGCTTTATAGATACTTTGTCCCTCCTCTCTTCGTCTGTGATTCCATTCATAGGGTATGAAAGCTCAGTATGGATGACTTCCTACTATCTGCTTGCATTTCACTAATCTTACTAATGGTGCCTGAATCTGCTACAGAATCCATTTGTTGAGTCAAACCCTGTTCTTCCATGAACTGTTTAGTTGGCTTGTTGATGACAGAAGTCGCTGGGTGGTGGCTCTGCTTCTCTTGTCAATGTCTTCTTGTTTTGTGTCATGCGGTCCTATCTTTTGCTGAGGGTTTTTATTAGTTGTGACAGACATTGTATTAGAGATTGACTTAGTTGCTGTGTTCCTTTGCCTAGCTGTTCTTCTTGCACTCAGGAGCTGACTGTTTTATCTTTCAGCCTGGGTAAGGCTTCTGCTTCCTTGGCCTCATCCTCAAATGTGAAGCATTCACAGACTGCTGTGCTCTGAGAAGCCTGTGCCTCTGCAGGAAGCTGACGTACACGTGGGGGGAGGGGGGCTTTAGCTTTCCTAGACCTTTGTGTGAGATAGCTTCGAACTATGGCATGACTCGAGGAGGGCTTCAGCTGCTTTCCAAGTTCTTCAAGGGTCTGGTCATGTCACGGCAAGTGTTACAAGACCACCAAAATTCACATTTGCTTCTCTTTCCCTGCTGAGCATTGACAGGGTGTGTATTGTAATATGTCTTTATGCAGAAAATCGTGCACAGTGGAAAGAGGAAGGAACACGTACCGTGTCCACAGAAGGTCAAGGTTTGAGATGAGAGAGCAGCTGGGTTGCTCGGTCCTGGAGGTCTCAGGCACCTCTGTCTGTCTGTCTGTCTCTCTCTCTCTCTCTCACACACACACACACACACACACACGCATACTCCGTCTTATCTCTTGACATAGTTAATGGTCTTCTTTGAAGTCGTTATCATAAAGCAATCAATATCATAAAAATGGCTAGTGCTTAGGATCACTTCCTACCTGTCCATCCTCTCTATGCCAAGGAAGCGGAGCTGATGTTGAAGGACACAGGCATTGGGAACCATTGGAGGGCCTTTTCAGGACAAGAATTAGCACAAGGAAGCAGTGCTGCTGAGCCTTGCTGCATGGAAACCTGCAGACTATGTGGTGGAGAGAGTAAGCTTCTGCTGTGACCTCACAGTTGGCTGAGGAAGTGTGCAGTGACCTTCAGCTCTTTCAGAGCTGCAGCCCAGGAAGTGGGCTATGTTCACTTTAGGTCTTGGTGATGGGGAGCATGAGTTTCTTTCATATGCTGAAGGGATGGAGCAGGACAGGTACAGAAGGAGCAAGGCTCCTCAGGAGATGGGCGGGGAGGGGGGGCTGTTGATGCACATGCAGCTGTGTCATGATTTGGTCCATTAGACTCGGTGCCTGATAACTCACTGTTGGAAGGCTGGGATGGCTCTGGTAGCAAGCATGGGTGCAAATGGCTTCCTGAGGGGCATGAGGGAAACAGGAGGAAATTTTCTTTTTCCTTTTCTCGTGTGCGTGTGTGTGTATTTGTGTGTGTGTGTGTGTGATGGCTATGGAATATGATCTAGTTAATGGAATTTCTGTTTTTTAAAAATATATATCATAAAGTTTTTGCTCCCAACTGGTTCTCTGGTACCTAAGCAGTATCCTGCTTAGAGTGAATTGATCCTGCCTGACCTGGCTTGGGCCTCTGCATTGGTCCATAGGACATTAGCGAAAACCACTGCCCTTGCCGGCCAAATGAGTGACATTGATAAAACATTCTGGTACTGCCCACTCACTGTCTGACTGACTGAAGAAGGCAAGTGGGAAAGAAAGAGTCCAGAAGAGAGCCTGACCAGTTGTACCGAGGTAGAGGAGGATCCAATTGAAGACCAAGGGAAGGAGTGTGGAGGCTCCGGATTCATGCAGGAGGAGAGAACTGAGCCCTCCAGAGGTGCACTGTTGGGAGGGTGCCTTCACTGAAGCACAGACATTAGACTTGTTTTGGAAGGCTTTGGGGAGGTCAGATTGCAAAGCAGGAGTGTCATCAAGAATCTGGCCTTTAACAGCTTGTCACCACCCTGTGGATTACTGGGGCTGGTTTATATGATCTGACTGGCTAAGCAGATGCCCCTCCTCCCTTACCACTCCTGTGTGCTCCTCCCCAAGCTGTGCACTCAGGGGAGTTCACCTGAGAGAGGACCAGTTTTCAGCTAAGACAGTGGGTCTCAACCTGTGGGTCTCGACCCCTTTGGGGTTCATGTAAGTCAAATTCTTTTTCCTCTTATTGGGGTTTTGCTTTTCTATATACATCTATGTGTGGACTCTGTGGCTGAACGAACCTTTTCACAGGGTTTGCTTAAGACCATCAGAAAACATAATTTACATTACAATTCATGACAGTAGCAAAATTACAGTTATGAAGTAGCAGTGAAAATAATTTCATGGTTGGGGGTCACCACAGCATGAGGCACTAACTGTATTAGAGGGTCTTAGCATTAGAGGCACTACTCTAAGGCTTTATGAATGTCTGCTTTGCCCTGTTAGATCTGCCACATGAGGGGCCCTAGCCCCAAGATGAAGGTGCCCGCCCCTGAGCACAGCAGCTTGATTTCAATCCCCAGGACCCACATCAGGGAAGAGAGAACTGACTTTTATATGTTCACAGCTGATTGGAGTTCACACACACACACACACACACACACACACACAGTAAAGCAACAGCAGTGACATTGAAAATCTCTCCAAAATATATTGAAAGTCACTTCCAAAATATATCTCAAGAAAGAGCTTATAGATCTTAGTAAATAATAGCTCAGGAGTATCGGAGTGGGGAAGTAAAGCACATAGAGGTTAGGAAGTGTCCGAACCACTGAACTATTTAAGACATAAAAATATAAAGACTGTGTAGGTGTCCTTCGTTCGGGAACCCAGAACACTGCTGCAGGCCTCAAGGAGCGCCACCAGTGCCGGGATCATTTGAGTAGATTGAGTACTGCTGCACCCTCCCTCCTTTTCCACAGTTGGACTCTGAGTGTGGGGCAAGTGGACTGTGCCACTAGACAGAAGAACTGGTGAGGCTGAGCAGGCTCAGCCTCTGGGAGTCTGGGAAGTGAATGGCAGGAGCGGAGCTAGCTCCCTGTCAGGCTCTGCCTGTTCTGGAACAGTAACCATGACCCCACTGAGAGGACCACGGCAGTCACTAGTCATCAAACTTGGAATTCTCATGCAAATGAGGTATCTAGATAGCCTGGAGACTCAGACAGCTAGCTTCCTTTCCTGGGCATTCCCTTCCCACAAACAGTTCACTGGGAACCAAACTGGGTTCTGCCCCTGTCCAGGGCTCAGCCTTATTCCTAGAAGCCCCGAGGGGAAGTGCAGACCAAGGACACCCCACCCTTCTCAGCTGTTGCTGTGTCTGGGTTTACAGGAGACTGGGAACTACAGCACTCCTCCCCGCTGTTTCTCACCTTAGAAAACATGGACCGAGTACTCCCCTTACCCACACTGTGTTCTTCCTCCCCTGAGCAGCTTCCTGATGCCCCGTCAGCGAGGCAGACACAGCAGAGTGCTTGCCAAACATGTAAGGCCTTGAATTGTGTTCCATGACGCAGACATGCGCTGGACTCACAAGGACTGTGTCTGGATGTTAGTCATGGTGCTGTGCTTTCTGCCCCAGCATCGTCATTCTGGGAGATTCCCGAGTGGGTTCTGACACATTCCACTGGCCTTTAATCCTAGCCCTTTGAGGTACAGTCAGGGATCACAGCTTCAAAGTCATTCTCAGTTTACATGATGAAACTGAGGACAGCCTGGACTAGATTAGCCCTTGTCTCACAAAAACAAAATAGCAACAACAGCACACCATTTGAGTACCCTTGGGTTCCCTTTGGGCTGCCTCAGCATGGTCTTGGTAGGAAAGAGAAGCACAGCTCCTGACACGCAACAGTGGTAGCGGTCAGGGCTTTGGGATGCTGGGTTCTGTGCCCTAGGGGTGTGAGGGCCTCTTGCTGACCTGCTGTTAGGTCGAGCAGAAGAGGGCACAAGGAATCCTGGACTCTGAGGATGGCTGGGTGGGTACCCCAGGGTCCCTTTCCTGGAGGACACCACAAGGGACAGGATTCTGTTAAATATCTTACTGATATCTCTGTGTTTGTGGCTGTGGGTTAGTCTGACTAAAGACTCACGTATTATTAAATGTAACTATGGGTGCTGGAGACATGGCTCAGAGGTTAAGAGCACTTGCTGCTCTTGCAGGGGGCCTGGCTTCTGTTTTTGTAGTAGTTTATAACTGTCTGTGGTGTCTGTTACGGCCAGGAATTCTGACATCTTCTCATGTCCAGGGAGGGCTCCTCTTCTCACTCAGGTGCTGCACATACAGATAAGCAAACATGCCCTTAACTGCCAGCATTCTGTGGACAGTGCAGGAGGATCCTGCCGCCCTTTCAAAGAGAGAAAACTGATCTAACTTAGATATGGATTCTGAGTGTATTTTCCTATTCTGGGTTTCTTTGAGGTTAATTATAGTCTTTTTAGTATAAAGACTTGAGGTTAATGATCCTGACATCCTGGACTCCTAACTGGCTAACTTGAACTGAGGAAGCTTGGAATTAGAAATTCAGAATGTGAAGACGCCTGAAATGAACTTAGAAGTTTGATACAGTTTAAGAACAAGAACAAAAATTACTAGCTTTTAAATAAAACAATCTGACTCTGTCTTTGTAAGTATCCCCATCCCCCTCAGCAACAAGTAGGCCGGGCTTTGGGTGGGTTCAAGTTCACTTTGGATTCTGGTTCTTTGTGCCGTGGAGCCTGGTGAGGATAATGACCCAGTGCACCGTGCTCCACATTCTTGTTGACTCACAGGTGATGTGATTCTGGGGTGGAGCTGCCAGGGGTGTTAGCTTTTGAGATTCTGTCTTGAATTCTTCCTTTCTCCCCTTTCCCCTTTTACTCTCCCTTCTTTTCCTTCTGCTTAAAATTGTGACTTAGCTATTCTTTTTTACCAGACAGGGTCTTCCTGTGTAGCCTTTATTGGCCTGGAACTCAGTTATCTACCTGCCTTTGCATTTCACATGCTAGAATTAAAGATGTACCACTCTACTCAGCGTTATGTGATATATATATATATAATTATGTATGTATGTAGTTATTTTGGCCCTGGAATTGACCCTAGGCCCTCACATATGTTAAAGTGCTCTGTGCCCTGACTTGTGTGCTAGATGCAGCTGTTCTGAACTGTGGACTCCTGATTTAGTCTCTGCCTGATTTCCCCCATCCCCACCCCCCAGTTGTGTAGTGTGAGCATTTAATTATAGATCTAACAGTCTACGTTATGTTTGTGACTCGTCACAATTCTAAGGAAAGAAGATGACTAGAAACGATTTTGTTTTGAGCAGGGTGTGTGGAATTCAGAAACAGTGAAGAGGCATGGTGGTCAGGTGGGTGCATTTTCATTGATAATACTGTTGTGCTGTCTGTTTCCCTGCAGCTGGTTTCCCTGTAGGCTATGCAGCAGCACCTGCCTACTCTCCTAACATGTACCCTGGAGCGAATCCTACCTTCCAGACAGGTATGTACTGCATGACAGATGTCTGTGTATCTGGGGAGGAGGTGTGGAACTGAGATTTGTGGTTAGGTGGCTTTCGACATTCATAAATGAACTTGTTTATGAGTGTGATCAAACTTCAGGTCTCAGTGATATAAGCTTTGCTTTATTAAGTTTCTCAGATCTGCCCACCAGCCTCTGGGCTGTATAGGTAATTCTTTGTGCCTGATACCTTTCTTATGATAGGATGTCCTACTAGGGACTGAAGACCATTTTGTCAGTGAGTTCTGCCCAGGGTGCTCTGCTTATATTTTTTAAAAGAAAACTTTGCTTTACATGCACAGTGCATGCAAACATTTTCAGATTTTAGAACTTGTTAAAATTGAAAATTAGTTTGTTTGGTTCTGAATTACATAAAGATTATTTAGTGAGATTTCCTCCTGCACCCTCTGGTGTGAGCTGTCAGCTTCTCTTGGGCTTTACTTACTCAGACAAGACACTGTGATTCCTCTGAGGGTTCCAGCTCATGCTTTGATATAAGAACTGAGCTTGTCCTTGGGAACCAGCTGTTGAGGCTGCTGGGCCAGGGCTTTCCCCACACAGCTCTAGACGCAGTTGCTTTGGTAGAAGAGGAAGCAGTAGTGCCCTGCAGGGAATTCCTTCCTTATGACTCATAAATCTGCCCTCTCACCCGTCTCTTCTGCACCTAGCTATCTGCCTTCCTTAGCTTAGACCCAGAGGAAAACCTGGGCTTGGGCTTTCTGCTCTAGAGTTGTCTGCCCTGGGTTCGTGTTCCAGTTCTCTACAGTCATACAAGTGTACACAACAGTGTGTGCAGAAGTTCAATAGTTTCTCATCTCTGGGAGACAAGAGTCTCTGCTTTGGCCTCTTAGCTCCTCCCCCTTGTGATTGTGTCGGCCTCCTTTTTCACTCCTTGCTCCCTTCGCCTGTCACTGAGACTGTGTGACACATCATCAGCAGTTTTCCACAGTGATACTCAGGAGGGCGCTAACAGTTCTGCCATCCCGTTCCTGTTTCAAGGCACTTTACATTATGTATCTTCTCCTTAAACAATGCTCTTGTTATCTATAATTAACACACTGCACATATCTATAATGTGCATTTGATCATTTCCACTTTGACGTACAT
Organism: Tokudaia tokunoshimensis; assembly: GCA_036184795.1. Taxonomy (NCBI): domain Eukaryota; kingdom Metazoa; phylum Chordata; class Mammalia; order Rodentia; family Muridae; genus Tokudaia; species Tokudaia tokunoshimensis. The sequence continues at coordinate 13,361,812 of BTHU01000016.1, forward strand.
TTATCACAGTTGGCAGTGCACATACCTGTTTGGGCAAATTTGGTTCTGTCAACTTTACTGGGCTCCAAAGAATCACAGATGTGTTTTCTCTTGCTATAGATGAGTTGTGGCTTCTAATTTTTTATGTAAGTGGAATCACATAGAAGGTACTGGGTCATTTTTGGACTGCTGTCTTTTACTGGGTGTAAGTACTTGGGCTTTCCTGTTGAGTACCTGTTCCTCCTACCTCCCTTCCATTGTTAGCTTGTGCCCTCCGTATGGGAAACACCACTTGCTTATCTGTTGGTCAGCTAATGACATTTGTACTGCTTGAGTTTGGGAGTTTGTATTTAAAATTCATTTAGCAAATGAAGCTTTCTGGATGTTAACACAAATCTATGGGTCTGTGCTTTCATTTTGTTCAGTAACTACAAAGGGACGAAGAAGCTGATTTTAGGGCAGGAAGAATCTGCCACGAACAGCCTTCCAGAGTGACTGCCATCTCTGTTCCCCTGGGTGTGTCTTATTAGTTCTAGTCCTCTGTATCCTTGGCAACTCTGGTATGAGTAGTCTTTCCATCCCAGCTGTATTAGTGGGTATCTGATGATTTCCCATTGATTTGAACTGTCTTAACAGTAACATTGATCACCTTCATGTGTTAATTTATCACTTGACTGTCTGGTAAAGGGTTCTGCTTCTGGGCATGGTGGCGTAGACCTGTCCTGCCAGGTAACTCTGGAGGGTGATACAGGAGAATCATATGTTCAAGGTCTGCCTGAACTACAGGGTAAGTTCAAGGCTAGCCTGTACATCTTAGACTTAGTTTCATTATCTTTTTATATGAATGAGGACTGGGAATGGAAAGATGGCTCAGGAGTTGAGAGTAGTTACTACCATTGCAAATTTAGGCCCTAGCACCCATGTGGGGCAGCTCACAGCATCCTATAACTGCAGCTTCAGGGGTTAACACCAGCCTGCACACATGGGTGCAGACACGTGACGATTAAAACTAAAGTAAATAATGAATAAAAACAAAGCAGAACAAGAGCTTTGGACAAGGTCAGTGATGGAGAAGTTGCCAGCTTGGACAAGGCCCTGGGTTCAGTCCCCACAGCACCCTCCAAAAGGAGAGGGTACGTGTGTCTTTAGCTCTGTGTCAGTCACTAACTCCGTTTTTAAGGCACTTAGCAATTTTATTTTTACAGACTTTGTCTGAAGATCTATTTTTATTTTCTCTGAGCATTTGCCTACGTGTATGTATATGCACCATGTACATGTCAAGTCCCTGCAACGGCCAGAAGGGGGCGTTGGTTCCCCTGAAGCTGGAGTTGTAGGTGGTTGTGAGGCGCTTGTGTGCATGCTGGGAGCTGAGCCTGACCTCTCCACAGGGCAGCCAGGCCTCGTAACTGCTGAGGTGCCTCTCCAACCCCCACGGTCTGTTGTGTTTTTTACAAGACGTGTGTGTGTGTGTTCCTTGTGTTTCTGTGTACCATGTTCGGGTACCCCAGAAGACAGAGAGAACTTCAGATTCCCTAGAGCTGGAGTTGCAGATGGTTGTGAGCTACCTGATAGGGTGCTGAGAGCTGAGCCCAGGTCTTAAACAAGAGCAGAATGTACTTTTAATCACTGAGCCATCTTCAGTGTGTGTCCCTACTCAAGGGGGTCTTGAACTCCTGGGCCTCAGCCTCCTGAGTCACTGGAACTAAGATAGACTAGTCCCTTGCTTAGAGCTGAGTTTTAAAGAGTTTTTTTTTTTTTTTAATTTCTCAAGTTCATGATTATAGAGGTTTTTCTCCCCCCGACCCCCACCATCACCTCACTTTTCTTTTGATACCTTTCACAGAGCAGAAGTTTTCAAAATTTGAGGAGATTATCATTCTGTTCTTTTGTAGATTACATTTTTGGTATCCTGAAAATCTGCCTCGCTTTTTCTTCTTTCAGTTTTAGTTTGTATATTTGGGATTAATTGTGTGTAGCTCTGGGTTGAAGAGCAGTTCTGTGGGGTAGTGCCTCCTGCTCACACGCTGTGTACACACTCTGTACTCCCATGCTGTGCTTACACCAGCTTTCTTCCTAGAGTACAAGCTGATATGAAAAGGACTGAAAACTTCCAACTTATTTTTGTAATTTTCCTAAAAGAGCTTTGGGTTTGTTGAGGCCAGTGCAGATGTTCTTGTCTAAAGCTGGGATGTCTGGAACAAATGCAGCCCTCTCCTCTCAGGTCTCCTCTTGTCTTGTCCACTCTTCAAGACTGCTCTCAGCTGGATCCTTGAGTGTGAAAGCTGAGGTAAGCAGTAACAGGAACAGTGGCCCAGGGTTCGTCCTCGGAAGCCTCTGCCAGGCCCCTTAGCTGACAGTCTTGTGGCGTCATAGTGCCAGGTTTTCTGTGCTGGTGTTGTCAAGAGACTTGGAATAAAATCTGTTGGTTAAGGCAGGAGTAACTTGGAATGCCTTGGTGTCCCACCGTGCTGTTGGCACCGATGTAAATCTAGAGCTTGATGGGTTCTTGAAAAGTTGTCTCCCCTTTTTCATAGGGCCCAGGAAGGAGGGAGGTTTGTTAGTTCTGCTGCTTTCTTGATATGATCTAGCCTAGAGACAGCGGGGCTGCAGGGCTCCCTCAGCACCTTCGAAATACTGGGACCCTTTTTATTTTAATTTTGTATGTGTATGAGTGTTTACCTGCATGTTTGCCTGTAACGTGAATTTTGTGCTGGCCGAGGCCAGAAGAAGGCAGCAGATTCCCTGGAACTGGAGTTACAGGTGGCCAGGAGCTGCCAAGTAGATGTTGGGACTGAACCAAGAACAGTGAGTGCTCTTAACCCCTGAGCCATCTCTCCAGACCCCTTTGCTTATGCATTTGTAAATGTGTGACAGAAGTCTGAGAACCTTGGGATTTGTGGTGGCTGTGTGATATATCCTCCTGTTCCATGATCTGGATGGAGATCCATTTATTTTGAACAAATGTGGGCTGCAGACAGATGAATTCAGAGTAGGCTTTTCATGCTTGTAATCTTATTGGGAACTGAGCTAGTGAAGTCACTCTTGGTGACTGGTGACATTCTGGGACTGTGATCTCATCCTTAAAACTTTGTCGATATTGTGGGAGGATCATGATCAGACTTTAGGCAGGCCTGGCACTTAGTGCACTCTGGTCCTCCTGGCCCTGTCCCACTGCATGGCTCAGGTGCACTGATGATCTGATGATCTGAAAGCCTCAGGCAAAAGTAACTGATTAGTGATCACAGTGGCCAGGAGCCACTGTTAGGCTAAGCTAGACTCAAACTCACAGAGATCTTCCTAACTCTGCCTCTCCAGAATTAAAGGCTCTGCTGAAATTAAAGGCTGTTCCACTATGCCCTGCCAAAGCATGTTTTTAAAAGGCAAACTTGTTGCTGAGAGATAAACTACAGCAGTAATTAGGCAAACACAAATACAGATGCATCATAGAGCACATAACAGTTCCCTTAAGCTGACTCTCACAGTGCTTATCTGTCATTGATTCTTGTTTATGAATGATATTTAACAATAAATGAAAATAAGACATAGTCTTTTTTTAATCCAGAATTATGTCTCTGAAATGAGATTCCAGGCTTAAACAGAAAGCTTATTGTATGACCAACTACTTGAAAGGAAATAGCACTAGAGTGATTGACTGTGGGATGGCAGGAGTCTTTGCCTCTTAAAGGTATATATGCACAGAATCTAACAATACCTATACTTGTAGAAAGCTTTTTACAATTAAAGCGGAGGGTGTGGCTCAGGTGGTAGAGTGAGTGCTTACCCAGCACACACAGTCCCCATACTGCATACAGTCTGCATGGTGGCTCATTGTGGGGATAGAGCCAGGAAGATTGGAAATGCAGGGTAATCTGCTATGTAGTGAATAGGTGGTCTTCCTAGGCTACGAGACACCATCTTGGGAAGGAAGGAAATCAGTCATTTGCTACCACCACGTTAGGATGCCTGTCTGTCCTGACCCATTAGACTACCACCACGTTAGGATGCCTGTCTGTCCTGACCTCATTAGATTCCGGAACACTGCTGACTGCTGTCATTTTGTTGTGGTGGGAGGCAGATTGTTGTTTTGTTCTTGTTGACTTGTCAGATTCAGTGATAAGGATTCTGTTGTTCTTTTGAACAGCCTGTCTAGGACTCTTGAGATCTATCTCTAGGTGCGTGTTTCTGACCCATGGGCTGTTCTATTCTAGGGCTATGCTTTCTTGGTGCTCATTCAGGAGCCCCGCTTCTGCCCTAGCCTGGCTCCGGTGCTGAAGCCTTCTTCTGCAGGACCTGGGGCTTTTGCCTTCTGTTCAGTCCTTGCCTCCTTTCTCAGTTTCCACTTTGCCTGTGGAGTATTTCCTTCAGTAGCTTCCCAGGAGATTATGAGAGAGACATGTTGTAGAGAATTTCCCCCTGTAAAAAACATTTTCTGCATCTGTATCTGACCTCCCAATAGTTTTGTGGATGTAGACATGTGGGCTAGCAGCCATTGTTCCTAGTGAAGGAAGGCATCACATTGAGAAATGGCCAATACTGTTGAATACTTGGAATGAGGACCTATTTAATGCTGCATATTGAATCTGTTTATGAAGCCAAATATATATATATCTTTTGCCTTCTTTAAAAATCTGTAACAGCTTACTTAACCTTAAAAAATACTTTGTTTTTTAAAAAATGATTTTTTTTGTTTGTTTTTGTTTGCAGTGCTGGAGATTGAACCCAGGGTCTTGCACATGTTAGGCAAGTGCTCTGTTCGAGCTGTGTTCTTGGCCCTATGTGTTTTGTTTGTTTGCTTGCTTGCTTGTTTGTTTGCCTTTAAGATTTAAACACTGACATGTATGAGTGCTTGCCTGCATATATGTGTGTGCCCAGTGCCTGAGGAGGCCAGAAGAGTGTGTCAGATCCCCTGGAACTGGAGTTGCAGGTGGTGAGCCGCCATGTGGGTGCTGGAAACTGAACTCGGGTCCTCTGTAAGAGCAGTCTGTGCTTTTAACTGCTGAGCATTTTCTCCAGCCTATGCTGTATGGTTGGATTGAGAGTTTACTGTGTAGTCTAGGTCAGTCTTGAATTCTCTTGCCTCAGCTTCCTGAGTGCTAAGAGTCTAGGTGTAGTGTTACACCCTTAGAGAGTTTTCAATAGAAACAGTTTCAGGTGCATCCCCTATCTCGTGAGAGTGCAGCCACTTCCCAGTCACTTGGCCTCGATTGCCACCAGCTCAGAGTCTGTGTCAGCTGTATGCCATCAATGCTCCTGTGTTGTTCCGAAGCAAGGCTCATGCATCACGTGACGGCTTTTACAAGTATCTAACAGTGTCTGTAACACTATGGCCGTGCCTGAAGCATTCATTATCAGTGCTCCCGTTTCTACGTGTGTCATCTGGATCTCCAGTGCGTGTTTTTGATTCTGGGCAGCGGTGTGGGCCCTGCTTTTCAGGCCAAGTGACAACTGACAACCACCACAGATTCTGAGCATGGCTCCACCGGGACACCCAGGGTCTGTCCTCAGAGTGCGGCACACTTGAGCATTTTGTTGTTTGTTTTGTTTTGTATTTTGGTTGAGACAAGGTTTCTCTGTGTAGCCCTGCCTGTCCTGGAACTCACACTGTAGACCAGGCTGGCCTCAAACTCAGAGATCTGACATCCTCTGCCTCCCAAGTGCTGGGAGGCACTAAAGGGCTTGCCCCACCACTGCTGGACCACATGAATGTTTTAATTGTCTATATTTCCTGCATGTGATTTTAGTGATCCCTCAGAGAATTTTGCTCTCTCTCCCTTTTGTGTTTTTGGTTTTAAGCAGTGCCCCCATGCTAGCCTCAGATCCATAGTCTCTTTCTCAGTCTTGAGAGTGCAGTGACTGCAGATTTGGACTTCATGCCCAGTTCTGGCAAGATGACTCAATTGAAATTCCTGGAAATAATGGGGCAGAAACTAGATTTAAATAATTGAGTAGGAATCAGACTTAGCAAGGCCACCTGTTCAGCAATTGTACTATCTGGCGTGATTGTGGTTGTGATAAGTGAAGAACTGGTTTGGAGGGTGGCATGGCGTGCTTAATTTCTCTGCTCCAGTTCCTTTTGTGACAGTCTTGCTCCCTCTCTCTCTCCTGCATCCACGATGCTGTGAGCATTCTACTTTCCTGCTCCCCTGTGTTTCCTACTAAAAGTCAAGGAGGGTCGGATATTACCTGGTCACCTACAGTAGGACCTGGCTCTGTGGCAGGTCGTGACTCCTTGCGCAATCGCCACTTGGGAGGCGATTGGGCTGCCCTGGTCCTTCCCCTTGCAGTGTCACTGAAACCTGAATGGATGAATCTTGCATGGCTTCTCCCAACTTAAGGTTTGTTGTGGTATAAATGGCATATAATAAAGTTGAACATGTACCATATCCATCATTTTCATTTTAATCCTTTGTAAAGACCAGGAATTGAGCAGTGGGAGAAAGGGATGGTGTTAGCTGTTTACCCTGTAACAGATGTTCAAGTGGTCGGGCGGCTTCCTTCTCAGAGATAGGCTTTATTAGACTCACAGTTTCGGAGATTTCCGTCCGTGATGATTTAGTCCCATTATTTGGGTGCATGACTAGACAGAACATAATAAAGCAAAAGCTCTCACCTTATGGATCCATCCTACAGTTTGTATATCCCAGTGCAAACCCCATTACCCTAAAGAATTCACCACTTGACCTATTCTTTTGCACTACCACACTGCAGACCTGCACACTGCAGGCTTTTGGAGGAATCCTTCAGATCCAAGCTATGACGGTCTCCTTATGTGCTCTTGTCTTTTAACTTACTTTATAAATTCTAATGGGAAATCTACATATTTGACTTTCTTGGCAAAGCACCAGTATTGAAAGTTGGTATATTAAAATTGGTAGATATTGTAGAAGTCATTAATTCTCTCTACTAAAACTATAATTAAAACGTTAAAATTTCAAATTAAAATTGTTTATAATCAGTTCATCCTTTAAAACCGAGACACAGTTTCTGCACAAACACTCACATATTTAGTGTGTATTTTGATGGATGCCCACAGTTGGACTTCACCAACTGTGGAGTCATCACCCCAAACAGTCTTGGGACATTTTCATGTGTCGGTAGGGCTTCGCTTTCCTCCCTTTCCTGACTTCTTCCACACATTTAAGATTTTGGGATTTCAAAATACATATGCCATATATCTGTGACTTTTGAGGTGGACAGGCCAGTTGTTGGATGTTTAAGTGAGATCATGTGTTATGTGCTCTTCTGTGTCTGACTTGCTTTGGAAATCCAGTGGATTTGTAATTTGTAATATTTTCTTAGTGATGCTAAGTAGTGTTTATATGGATGGATCAGAATCTCCTGTTGATGAGGATTTGTAAGGCTGGAGAACATGTTTTCCAAATTCTAGTGTGGCCCCTAGTGGGGTTGTTGCTTGCATCTCTGAAACCTGTCTGTCAGAGCCTGGGATTCTGACACACCCATGGACAGCTGAGCGCTCTGTGCCACAAGTTTACAGCAACAGAGACATGAAGGTCATCATGGCCTCTGCAGACAGCTTGTGTAGAGAGTCGGATTGCGGAGACCTGCAAGCTGTCCTCAGAGTTCAAGTGTGATGTCGTGCTATGTTTGGATAGTTGTACACCACCACCATAGTCTGTGGTTGCACACTTCTGAAAGACTCCCACCTCTGGCCACTACCTAGTTTTCAGTCATTGAATTCTCTCAAGGGTTTCCTCTCCGCTCTTCGCAGCATGCGTTTTTCTGCCTTTCAGCTCCATAGTCATCTTGGAGCTTGTCTTGTGTATCAGCAAGATACTGACCCACAGGAGGCTCCAGACTCTGGTAACTGGCACTTGCAGTGCTCTGAGTTCTCCTGGGGAGCTCCTCCTCAGCTTTAGGTACCTGTCCTCATTCCTATGACTTGTTAGCACAGCTTCCGGAAATAGTCTCACGTAGGGTACCGTCTCCTCTTCCCTTCTTCATCGTGTAGCTTTATATGTTCTGCCTCCTTTTATTTTAAGAAATTATTTGTATATGCGTGGAAGGGGTTTGTGCATGTTAAGTCCAGTGCCCCTGAAGGGCAAACGAGTTGGTTGGATCCTCTGGAGCTGGAGTTGTGAGTGACCCTATGTGGGTGGGAGTGAACTCAGGTCCTCTAGAAGAGCAATATGTGCTCTAAACTGCTGAGCCAGTTTTTAGCATCCGCTCATGTCTTGTGTTTAATAATCTGCTTTAGTGTTTAGTGTTTCATGTTATCTTTGGTGATGGTGCAAGTCAGCCTACTCCCGTGACTCACGGCTCTACACTAAGGTGCTTTGCCAGGCTTTGACATTTTGTTGGTTTCTTTAGTTTTGCTGTAATGAGCAATGTACTGCTTGCGTGCAGTGAAGTTTCGTGTGTATATTTCCCTAAGATTAGACCTTAAATGTAGGGTGAAAAGGTGTATGTGCCATTAATGCCAAGTCAATCTTAGGGAGATCATAGTAGTTTCTATCCAGCAAGACAGGGCAGGTTCTTGCGTTTCTATGTTCTCTGCAGAACTTAGCACTGCACATGCGCACATGCGCACCTGCACACAAGCACAGAGGTCCAGGTAGAGGAGAGGGGGCTGCAGTGGCAACAGGGCTCTGCTAGTTCATGATTGGTGGTGGCCCTGGCTCCTCCCTGTAGAGTTGTCCTGGTCTGGCATTGGCTAGGTGAACTCAGGCCTTTGGCTTCTTTGTTCCAGGCTACACTCCTGGCACACCTTACAAAGTGTCCTGTTCCCCAACCAGCGGAGCTGTGCCACCGTATTCCTCTTCCCCCAATCCTTACCAGACGGCTGTGTACCCTGTGAGAAGTGCCTACCCCCAGCAGAGCCCGTATGCCCAGGTATGCTTGGGCATGCCCTACACCTGGGGAGGGTTGGTTCCTTCATCTCCCTACAGCCCTGGAACCCTTTGGCAGTTGTCTCTGTTTTCCCCACAGCAAGGCACGTACTATACACAGCCTCTGTATGCAGCGCCTCCTCACGTCATTCACCACACCACAGTGGTGCAGCCCAATGGCATGCCAGCAACGGTCTACCCTGCTCCCATCCCCCCTCCTAGAGGCAGCGGGGTCACCATGGGCATGGTTGCTGGGACCACAATGGCCATGTCAGCAGGTGAGTTCTAGTTCATGTGTGTTCTGTGGCTCCCTAAGACCTGCTGAAGTGGGGAGAGTCCATGAAGCTTCTGACCCTGGCCTTTGGGTCTCATGACTTCAGCTGTGTGAAAGGACTGCTGAGCTCCCCCACCCCCACCCCCACTTCTCCTGTCAGGAACAGGCATGAGTCAAGTGGCTTCTCCACTGTGGAACTTAACTGAATACCATGCCTTGTTAGTGAGCTAGGCGGCCATGTGGCAGTAGGAATGAGGAGTGTTCAGGTAGCCCTCATTTGGTTCATTCAGTGAGCTGCTAAACTGAACAGATCCAGGTGGGCCAGCTGTCTCTGTTGTTGAGGTTGCAGTAATGAGAAAGTTTCTCTAGGAAAGCTGGCTTTGTGCTGATAGAGGGAATAGCTGCTTGTGAAAATCCTGTGCCGTTTGTTGATTGAATTAGGAAAGTGAGTTGGGACATACCTCCATGGAAGCTTGGGGTTTGATGGCAGTCTAAGGACGGGGCCACCTCTTGACCTTTCAGCATATGTAGCTGCCTCTAAGCTGTGCCATACAAGGTCATTGGCTTCTCCATGACTGAAATTTAAGGGGGAAAAATGAAGCCATCCCTCATACAACTTTTTTCTGGACGTCAACATAAGGAAATTATGTCAGCTCTAGCACTATGGGATTCTGTTTAATTTCTGCTTTGAGTTTTCTGAATTTGCCATTAAAGAAAACTAGACTGCTGCTGCCTGCCTGCCTGCCTGCCTGCCTGGGGACAGCTCCCACAGGAGGGTGAGCAGCAAGGATTGGCCTCCACCTTGAAGTGTGGGGTGTGTGGCTTAACCTCAGAGCCACTGCTGAGTGGACTTGCGGATGGAATACAACTCCCTCCTGCGTGTGTGCTCATGATCTTTTCTCTCTAACCCTCTCTGTCCTCTCCCTCCAATTTATAACTCAGTGTGTTGTGAAATAGGTCTCCAGTACATTAACCCTGCAAATCTAAAACTCCTGTACCCATTAAACAGATAGCCATTCTCCTTTCCTGAGGTGTAGCATCCACTATTGTGTGTTGCATGTCAGAATTTGACAGTGTTGGGTACTTCCTGTGAGTGGGGACGTACTGTCCTTCCTCACTGGCTTCCTCCCTTAGCACACTGTTCTCCATGTTCACTTCTGCTCTTCATGCCTCAGAATCTCCTTCCTATTTAAGGGGAATAGATTTGCTTTTTCATTTTGTAGTCATGTGATCTGCCAAAATTAGTGCGTGTGGTCTGAAGAGGAGTTAAAAGCAATCTGTGACCTCCGACTGCTGAACTAATAATGCCTTTCTACACTTTGGATAGTCCGTCATTCCCTTTCCCTCCTCCCAACTCCTTCCCCTCCCCACCCCCGCACAGGGAGCCAGGTCATAATGTGCTGCTATCAGAGGCTACATGATGGAGCTCTCTCTAGCAGTCACTTGTGCTTCCTTATGAAGTAAGTGTTCTTTCTTCCAGGTACCCTGCTGACTGCTCATTCTCCAACTCCTGTAGCCCCTCACCCGGTCACTGTCCCCACATACCGAGCCCCAGGAACACCCACCTACAGCTATGTGCCCCCGCAGTGGTGATTGCCCTGCAGATTAATGTGAGTATTAGTGAAGGATGTGGCTAGGTGGGCCCTGGCGAGGTGCACTTCTCTGAGGAAACTGACAGATCCAAGCCCTGGTCTAGTTTGCTTGTCTTCCATGGTAAAACAATGAGCAAGAGCCCCCTTGGGGAAGGGAAGAGTTGGCTTGGCTTACAATTACTACGATGGGAATCTGAGCAGGAACTGACGCACGCACAGACCGCGAGGATGGGTGCTTATTGACTTGCTCCTCCTTGCTCATCTACCTTCCTTACAGCCTTGGCCAACCTGCCCACAAATGGCACCCTAGGCTTTACGTCATTGTGTCGTTATTCTTACTGGGATATCACAATAAGGAAGGAGGGAGAGGAGCATTGAGTGTTAACTGTTCATCTTGCTACTTCTGTAGTGGGCTTATATCACTTGTTTGCTGCAGTATGTAGGGCTCCAGGTATAATGGGGCAGGGGTGCAGGGTGTGTCTGTAAGGTGGGTGGGAACCAGGTGCTGCAGCTTTGGGTACGGCTGCCCTCTGGAACTGTGAAAGCACAGGTGCCAAGATCCTGTCTGACTGTTGTCATTCTTTCCCAGATTTGAGGATGGAGCTGTGCAGTCACTTCATCGAGTTCCACAGCTGGTGCTGCAGGCCTTGTGCCTCCAACCAGGACATTCTTCTTACTGCTCCGACACTTAGCTAAACACGACTGCGCCCCAGCCCAGCAGGTCCCAGCTCGCTAGTCTCCAACTAACTCTGGGTTGGTTTTAAAGCAAATCCTGTTTTGTGGACTGCCTGGCAAATTTTTTAGCTAACTGTAATGATAAAAAAGGGAGTATTACTCTATTCTGAATCATATCTAGTTGAATGCATGTTTATAAAAACAAACAAAAACAAAGCTTGCTCAATCTACCTGCAGTGACTGATGTAAAACCATCATATGCAAAACCCAAAGGACTGGACCGTGTTCACAGCCTGTCACTCATGCACCTCTGTGACGTATGCTGAGTCTCAGTTACACGTGTGCAAGGGATGTCCTCACTGAAGCATGGGGGGACTGGAGGGGACTCTTAGGGTGCTTGGGGCTGCCAGGTATGGACACAGACTTGTTGCTTTCAGCAGCCTCATGTTTTGGCACTGACTGATCCTGGAGTGAGCCGCAGGGACTAGGAGAGAGAGTGCGTCTGCAGCGGCTCCTAACAGCAGCAGCAGGGAGAGCGGGGTCCCTGTCCTTCATTTCAGCTGCAGTGTGCTCTGGAGAGCAGGGGTCCCCTGAAGTTTATCAGGAAATACAGGAGCTTGGTGACCAGTCCAGCTGGAGTGAAGAGTGGTCTGTGTGTCAGAGCAGGGTCTGCCATCTGAGTTTCCACTGTATGTCTTACAGGATAATGTTCTGTGTATCTGTTGGGACTGTTGAGAAAGTCCATTGTAGAAGTAAAGTATCTTCCTAGAAGGGAAGATGTCAGAGAGAAGCAGCCACACTGAGGCAGTGTTGTCTTTGCTTTATTTTGCTTAGGGAACCAGCCCTTTTCCCCTGAGAATAACTGAGTCAGCTAAAGACACGGCAGCACTGCTGCATTCTCCCCTGAAGACTTCAGCCGTGTGCGGTGCGGAGTGTTGTACATTTAAGACTGGTTACAAGGGAATAAGTGTATTCTTAAGTTAGTTCCTCATGTTTCTTGTAGAGAAGCAGGGCTGTGATTATGTCTAAAGATGTAGAGATAATGTAGCTTGTCTTGGGGTCATTCGCCTGAGGATGACCTGCCCTCTGTGACTAGTGGGTGAGGCCTGGGAATCTTGCATAAGTGTTTCGTGAGCCTCTTTGGCACCTGTCGCTGAAGGCACTTGGTGCTAGGCAGATGTGGAAAGCGGAAAAGGCCAGGCAGTTCAGGAATGCGCTCGCATGGAAGGCTCTGTGGTGGGGAAGATTTTGAGTGTGTACATAAGACATCACGAGGGTTCTTTTTGCCTGAATATGCCCAACTTGAATCTGTGAGAGTGTTTTTGTTCAGTGTGGGTCAAAGGGGCAGGGCATGAGGACCTCTCTGGGGTCTGTCATTTGGGGGTGTGCTTTTTATCCTCTTTCAACCTCATTGAATTGCTGGGGCTTTGGTTGGAAGGGGTGCTTGTCTCTGGCAGCTAAGTCTGGGCTTCCATGTTGGTGTGGAGGTCGCTTCAGTAGCAAGTAACTTGGCTAGAGGGTGGGTCACCTGAATATGGAACCTTTGGTGACCTTATTTTTATAGTAATGCTCTCCATAATTTTTTTTTTTAGCATTTTATTTTTTGAGACGTTTAGGAAGATTACTGCATGGATCAGTGTGAACAGAAGGTTCCTCATTCCTTATGTCTGTGAACATAGAATGTTTCTGGATGAGTATGTTTAATTGCCTCATGAGCACTTAGACTGAGTGAGAGAGAGAGAGAGTGAGTGAGTGAGTGAGAGTGTGTGTGTGTGTGGTATGAGGGTAGCACAAGAATGCGCACACTGCACAGAGATAGGAACATTTGCTGTAGCGCATAACCTGCATCCGTACTTCATGTTGGTTCCCATCCCTGTGGTGGATGATGTGCAGTGTTGGTAGTTCTAAGGTTTCCCAGGTGAATAATCAAAAATCACTAGAACAAATGTACCTGTGATTTTCACATGTGTTTGAAAAAGTCCCTTTACCCACCCCAGCTAAACATAGCTATCTATCTACCTGTCTGGAAAGGGTAGAGTTGTTGGCCTACAGCAGGAAGTTACCAAGTCTTTGGGCCTGCTTGCAGCTGCACACAGTGAGTGCTTCCACAGGCCCTGAGTTCTCAGGAGACAGAGGGGTTGCCGCCCACCTGCTGATCACATCAGCTTTATATACTTGCCCTGGAACTGTTTAAATGGAGTGACTATCAAACACCTTTGTATTATACAACTGGTCTGTGTGGAAATCTTTTCTGTTTTGAAGCTATCAGGTATTCACTATGGAATCTGCTGGTGAAGGATCTTACCAGGTGAGAATCTGGGCATATGGATGGTAGCGAACTGTCACAGGTGCTGACTTTAACAACATTCAGACTCAGTAAAATTAAGGAACAGAATTGGGTCAGTGTTCTATTACATGGCTGCACAGGTATCCCAAAACATTGAGGAACATTCCAAGAAAGTGTGCTTTCTATGTGTGTGACATTCCTACTAGAGTCCATCAGCTGAATTGACAGGCACGCAGAGAGTGGCACTATGAATACTGACATCGCTGTTAAGGATATATATAAAGTTTATTTCCTGCTGCCTTCCCTGAGGCTAGGGAGCTTTCTTCCTCTGCTGCTGCTTGCAGTTCAGAGCTGTGGAGTATTGCAACCTGTGAGCTCTGTGACTCTCAAGAAGTAAACCCGTCAGGATTGGGCCAGTTAGGCTACAGGCATGGATGCGACCTCTGGAACTGTTGTCTCTGGTGTTGGGGTCTTCCTTCAAGAACTGTTGAGTGGCTGTTGGCTAACAGTTGCCATTCTGAGTAGCAGCCTGTGAGTGTTTTGCAGAGGCAATGTTTGTTGAGTGTCCTACCTTTCCTCAGCCATGCACCTGGTATCTTATGCATCTGGTTTTGTTGTTCTGATGCAACAGAAAGCTGGAGGAGCAGATGGTGTGTCTTACGGTACAGTGAGAGCAAAGCCATTCTCGGGAGGCTGGAGCTCTCTGGCTTATGACTTAGGCCTTTGAGTGTGCCTGTGGTTGGGAGAGGTTGACAAGCACCAGCCTTAAACACTGGGGCTGCCTCAGATTTCTGCAGTTCTCCTTCTGAATATGGAGTTTAGAATCACTGACTGTGGGGCCACCTTCTCTCGGCAGCCGACATCTGTACTTGTGGTGTACCTGGCCCTGCTGGGTGGCACAGGATCTCCCAGGGTGCAGGGGCAAGTGTGGCAGCTGCAGGTCCTTTCCTCTGGTGCTTTCTGAGGGCTGCAGAGGGCAGGAGTGCAGCAGAGCTTGCTCTCGTGTCCAGTGCACCTCCCAGGTCTTTGCATTTCCTGAGTTGCTTACTCCTGCCCAGTCTTCTGTGTTTGATGGAGTGCTGATGTGGTTGGTCTCAGTAGGACAGTAACTGATTCCCTGTGTCTTAAAAGTTCTTCTCTTCCCTACCCCTCCCTGTTCATGTGAAGAACAGAAAGCCTGTGGAATGAATCTGACTAGAATTAGCATGGGAGGCAGCTGCGTTTCTGTCCAAGGACTGCAGTAGCTAGCTCTACACGAGATGTGAGAACCCGACGGGTATACAGGCGTTCCCAGGGAAGGGCAGTGGGTGGCTCTGGTGCAGACTGTGGGCAGTATAATAGACCAGTTGGGTCAGACTGGGGACTAGCCCCCAGCAGGGTTATTGTGGCAGCTGGAGGCCCCAAGGAGCCTGATAGGCTGTGACTGAACAGAAAAGGTTCTTTTTTTTAAACTTTTGTTTTTAAATACTCTTTTTTACACTGTTGTTGGTACTTTTTTTATGCTTAAGTCAGCATTGTCTTCCAGTGTTAAAGGCATCCCTTGCCTCTTCATGGAACTTATGTGTCAAAACAAAGGACCGGGCAGACTGTCCCTCCCAAGCCAGTTCAATTAGATGTAAATTCATACTGTTTTAATTTTTTATGCAATCTGATGAGTAGATGAGCTCAGATTTAAAATCCTTAAAAGCACGTTTATTGTAACCAGAATTGTTATGTAATTAATACTGCAGTTTTCAATAAAGATTGACTTGTGTTGCATATTCTGATCTTTTCATGGGAGTTTTGTCAGAGATGACGGTCTGACTCGCACTTGCTACCACTTCCCCCAGTGAAGACGTTTCCAGGGGACTGGGACAAGGCTGTGTTCAGCCCTTTATCGGCCTTGGTGGAGGGTCCTCCTAAGTACTGTAGGAGGTAGAGGCTTCTGCAGCTCTACAGAAGCCTCCTGGGTCCCTCAATTTAACAAGGAAGATGCTGACCCCACCTCTCAGCCCACATGTGCGGGTTAGCTGCTGTGGGAGGTGGAAAGGGAGTCTATGTCCACCCACTGGCCATGGCTCCCTGGCCTGCTTTCTTGTACCCCTCTTTGGGGCCTGTGCAACAATGACCCTAGCCACCTTAAGCCACATCTACTGCGGCTGTGGCCTAGTGAGCAGTGCTGAGAACAGAAGAGGAGGAGAGGCAGGGCACCAGTCCCAGGAGGATGACAGCACACAAGAAATTGACACACACCCCAGCTGGCCAGCAGCCAGGTAACTTTCCATTCGTTTCTTTATCAAATGTGGCTTTGGGATTAGAGAAGATGCAGCGCAAGAGTGACTTCATGCTCCCAAGTCCTTTAGGCTCTGCACCACGTGCAGGCCCATCCATGTGCCCCACAAGGGGACCGACCGTCCATGCCGGGCCACAGAGTTCAGTCTTTATGGCTTCTCACACTTACTAGGGTAAGGCAATCTTTCTGTGTCATTAACAATTCTCCAGTATCAGAGAAACAACACAACCAAACTCATAATGAACAGGGAGTGTGTGTGTGCGCCCGCAGCTACTCCAGCTACAGGGAACTGTCACTAACCTGGAACCAGGGACACAGTTGACTGTGGTTTTGTTCTCGTTACACATGTCACAAGTAAAGAGGGTGTCTGGCAGCCAGCAGTGTCTAGAGGGACCAGGAGGCATAAGGACAGCTATGGGTAGAGTTAGTGCAGAATTCCTGGTTCCTGGCCTCTCTGGTTGCAAGTGCGCTGGGGGCCTGAACGGACAAATAAAGAGCAGAGGGGCACACACCTGCTTTGGCAGGTGGCTCATGGCCACAGATTTTGGTTTCCTACCCAGAGGAAACAGGCGAGTGGAGATGATAGATTTCCAGAGAATGTCCAGAGCAGATAAGCCTATGTGCACAGCCTGGCCAGAGGTTTTGAGCTGTGGTGTGCAGGCTTACCGTTGATGGAGGCTCTGTGCAGGTCCAGAGTATAGGCAGAGGCTGGTACCCGCACACTAGCCATGGGGAAGGGGCCAGAGGCAGGGCCCAGACTTCATACAGTGTGCTGCTGTGCCTGCTCACTTCCAGTTTGTAAAAGAGACAGAGGGCCTAATGGTGTAGGCCTCAGAGGAAAGGACAGGTCCACAAAGTGCCATCAGGTTGTCTGATGGGCGCTGGGTTACTTGCGGAAGGGCGCCAGTCGGCTAATGCTGTGCCAGAAGTTAGATGGCTTCCGCCTGGGCTCTGCTAGCACCAACACCTGCTGCTGGGCCCGGCTGGCAGGCAATGATGGATGCTTGTGGCGGGCCAGGTATCCTGGCCTGCCGACAGCTGGGAGAGAGAGACACCAGGGGTCACATGGGTAGAAGACAAAGGGGCCTCTTTGTGGGTTCTGCGGTAGATCTTCCATAGAATAGTTTGCCACACAGGACTTGCTTCCCAAGGGACTAACCACAACACACAAGATCCCCTGGTATCAATAGTTTTGGGCCTGACCCACTGCAGCCTGAGGGCTGGCCATGGCCACTGTCCAAGGCAAGGAATGCCTGCCTCTGTGGAGTTGGAGAGATGGCTCGCTCACAGCTGGGACACACCTATCAGCAGCCTGGGGAGGTTTGCTCTGTAACTCCTGGTGCCCCCTGGAGGTCAGAGAAGTCAAGCAAAAACTGTCATCTCTGGCCCTTAACTACCTTTGAAAACATAGGCCTGTAAAGAGTGGCCAGTGGACATCTCCAAGGATGTGGGTGGCTAGCTGCCATTGCTTTTGAAGTCAGAGAGGGAAACAGAGTCAAGGCCGGAACTGCCAAGGGAATAGGATGCTTCCCAGTTTACCTTTAGGCTTCCCTATGGCCTGCTGCTTACTGGCGTTCAACATGGCCTGCTTCCTCTGCAGCTCAGTGATGGAGAAGCCTGGAGGAAGGGCATATGTGAGACCCCGCCTTGCCTTCTTCAGCTGCTCACATGCCTCCCTGGAGGGCGGTCTAGGCCAGGTTCTATCCGCCCGGCACCCCATTCCTATCACGCTCGACACAGCCTGGCATGTGTCTTCCCTCACCTGCTCAGCCATTCTGTCTTGCCAGCCAAGGGAGAGAACGAAGACCCCCGAGCCACCATTTCATTTCTTACCTTGACCCTGTACCCCCTTCCCACTTCTCTAATATCTAGCTTCTTTCTCTTCACTCCCATGGAGGCTGCCAAACCAAAGCATGAAGCTGGTGACCAAGGAACAGGAGAGGATGGGAAAAGCGTCTGTAGTACCCACTCCATGCTATCCCGGGCTCGGTGGGAAGGGCTCCCCCAGGTCTCAACAGATGGGCACATACAGTGAGCTACTCCCATCAGACTCAGTGGGGCTGACCACAGAAACGGCCATTTCTACCAGACGGGGGTGGGCCCCAGTAGCTAGACAAGGCCCAGCAGGGTCTCCCACCTGTCTCCTGGTCCAGCCGCACCTGCTCCCTCTCTCTGGCAAAGGCCTTCAGCCAGCGCTGCTTCTGTTCTGGTTTCCTGGCACACAGTAAGTGGCTGTCCCCCGTGGTACCGCAGTACAGACGGAAGGCATTCTTGACGCTTACATGGAGGTCTCGGTCCTTCCCGTCTTCCACATCTACCACCTCCAGGTCATCCATGTCCAGCCGGCCCTTGTAGTACAGCACGTCCCGGCGGAGCAGATCCTGCCCAGATGCTGCCCTGAGCCCCGGCTGCCCAGCAGCCTGCCTGACTACCTGGTCATGCCCAGGATCCATGCCCACCTCCCCTCCAAGCCACTGACTGATGGGACAGTCTAATCTTCTAAAGCGCATGTGGTCTGGTGGGTAGAAAGCCTCAGAAACTAAAGTAGTGGTCCATATAGTGTGGGAGAGAGCAGAGAGAACAAGGAAGGCTTCGTGCATGGGGCCATCATGCCATGGTTTGAGAGAAGCAGAAGCTAGCAGTAAGGAGGCCAGAGGCTGCTGGGATCAGATAATTGAGACAAAGAAGCAAAGGTTTGCAGAGGGACACATGATCTGAGAAGCAGGCAGGGACCAGGTCAAGAAGGAGTGGTGGTGGTGGGGGTGTTCTCAACAGCACACTATTCAAATAGCCACCTCTAGTGTCCCTGGGCTCACCATGGAGAACCAGTCCTAAGGGCCTGACTGGAGCTCCTGGAGAAAGAATGGCCAAGGGCAGAGTCTGACAGGTTCTTTACCTCTAGACAAGAGCCCCAGCCCTTAACTGTCCTACTCCCTGGGACTGTTCTGGCAAGGCAGGGTGGTCCAGATACCTTTTTACAGTAGATAAGCTGGCGGTCAAAGAGAAAAAACATTCTCTGCTGACTCCTGGCTTGAGGTTGTGTTACACGAGTCAGCTCCCCCGAGTGGATGAGTTCCGAGCTCCTGACCAGGAGGTCTTCCCCCTGAGTGAACCCCAAGGAGAGCCGTGAGGTAAGCACACCCAACCTTAGGCTCTATTTCCTGCCTCTGTTGGTGAATGGGTGTGTTCCTGCTGTCGCCTGAATTGAGTTGTTAGGACAAGGTAAGAAGAACACTCTTAAAGCACAAAGGCAGCCTTGAAGTGTGGATGTGGGTAGGAGAGAAAGGTAGGTTTGACCCACCCCTGTTGAGGAGGACTTCATCATAGCCAAGGGCTTCCTGTGGTCCCCGAGCATTGGGATTCTGACGTCGATGAAGTACACAGCGATTGCTCAAAGAGTATGAAACAATGTCAAAAATGTTTGTTGGTTACATTTGAAATATGTTGATCTGTTGAGTTAAATAAAATACTAAAGTTCATTCCACCTTTTCATTTTGCATGGTGTGTTGTGTGTCCATGTGTTTACATGTGTGCTTATATGTAGGAGCATGGTGGGGGAACAGGTCAACATCAGGTGTCTTAATGACTTTCCGCCTTTAAAAACATTTTTTTATTAATTCATTTATTGTGGGGAGGGGTGTATGCACACCTGCCACTGCAAGTGTGTGGAGCACAGAGGACCCCTTGCAGGGTCCTCTTTCCACCAAAGGGTCCTGGAGACTGGCATGAGTGTCGGCAGCTTTGGCAGCAGGTACCTTTACCCACCAAGCCATCTCGCCAAGCCATCTCTACTTTATTTGTTGAGACAAGGTCTTTTCACTAAACTTATAACATCAGTTAGGATGGGTGACCAGAACAACTCAGGAATCCTCTTGTCTCTACCCCGTCTAAGAGTGAGAGACAGGTGTACCTGATTTTTTTTTTTTTAATGTGGTACTGGGAGTCTGAATCCAGGTCCCCTTGCTTGCATGCAGAGCAAGGCGGCACTTTACCTCCTAGATCCTGACCCCACTCTTTTCCTTTTGAAAGATGGCTATTCCAAGTACAGACTTCTGGACATGGCCCACCCACATTGTCTTTTAAGCGCTTTAGAGAAAAAATTAGGCTTGGCAGGAACTTGCCCCTGCAGCTAGACGCATTTAGTACCTGAAACTGACCTGCGGGAGCTGCTGGCAGCCATCCATTTGGGGATGACTGCTTTCCAGACCTTGGCCAGGCATGGACTGAGAACCAGGCTGCCACACTATCCTGCTTCTTCTACCCAAGGGTGAGGACTCAGTGCAAGCTTAGGGCCCAGGACTCTACTTCTCATAAGGGACCTTATTCTGGCATCCCTTATGTTCTCATTCCGACAGCTGGCACAGTCCACCACAGCTCCATCTGGGTAGGGAGTAGAGGTGGTGGATGGCTGTGTGCAGAGGGGCAGAGTCCTTCCTCCTCCCATGCCTTTAAGGAGCAGAGATGTATAGTCATCACTTTTACTTGCTGCCTGGCAGATACATGGGGATTGGCAACCCAGAAAAAGTGAGTCTCCGTTTCTAGTCCCATCATAGGACTCTAAACTCAGCTGTTAAAAGTTCCAGAAGTTATCTAAAACTTAGCAGTCCAGTCTGTTCTGGGGGCAGAGAAACAGACCAGCGTGTCTTAGAAACACAGTTCCTTGGGTTAGGGCTGTCCCTAGGCTGGTAATGGCTAGAAAGTGAATGGTAGTGTACACAGGAAGGAGACCATTAGGTGCCAAGTGGAGGCTCCACCAGAGGCCCAATGCTAGAGAACCTGTCTTCCAACAGCTCCTGGAAGTGCAGTGGGTCCCCGCTTCTCATCCCTTCTGAGCAAGGACAGTTTTCAAGCAAAGACCCTACAGGATGTCCTGGGCGCCGGGGCCCTCACCTCCCAATCCTCTATGGAGCTCTGCCACTGAGCAATCTTGTCGATGTTTTCAAGTCTGCGTTTCCGTTCATTGATGAGCTGGGCCACATTCTTCATGGCGTGCAAGGCGGCTTCGACATTCTTAAAGTCCCTGAGGCAGAACAGACAGAAGCAGGGTGCAGCCAAGCTGGAGAGCAGAAAGAGCTGTAGAGTCCCCGAGGCCGTGGCCTCACCTATTAAGTACAATAGCCCTCCTTTCCTGCATAACTTCCTGGTAGAACAGCTTAATGTACTATTGATGTATATCCTTCCCTACTCCGGTATAGCTCAAGGTAGTGGCCTCGCTTTACCCTAAGCTGTTTCCCAGTGCCTACAGCAGTACCCAACATTCTGCAAATGGTACCCACGCTGCAAATCCTCAGTTTGCTGGCTGATGGCATGCAGTCTCAGGCAGCTCCCCTCCCCACCTTGTGCCCTCTACCTGTGCTGGGGGTGCGTGTACTTGAGCAGCTCCGCCAGCTGGAGGGGATACTTGCAGATCTTCTGCACTGGGGTCAGCAGAAAGCCATCCAGAGAGATGTCAATCATTCTTTGCAGCAGCCGGCAGGCCTCGAAGAAGTACACGTACTTGCTGAGCTTGGTGAGCCGGGAGAGCTCCAGGCAGGCATTGGGGTGGTTGTTGCAGTACTCAGAATAGATCTGGAAGTCTGCTTGCTGGGGGCACACAGCTGGAGGTCAGGATGGCTGTCTCCCATTTCCCCAGGCAACAGGCCACACAGCCATAAGGTGAGAGGGTCAGGAGCTTCCGCATTTTGTATAGGGGCTGGCTCTGTCTACTTCGCTGAGTACAAACTGTATGTAGTCATTCCAAGCATGGGGGAAAAAAAATCTGTGATGTGTCTGCCTATCCTTGGAGCCTCGCGGCTTTCGAGGTAGGGCTTCTACGAGATATTCTGATCATGCCTCTATTTCTATTATCTTTTAGTGAAACTAGTGGTGCTAATCAGGAAAGATTATCAAGGCTAAACGGGTAAAGCCTTGGAAGTTGGAGGGACCCCCTTGATTTGCTTCAGTAGAGGACTAAACAGTCTGCCCAGGAAGGCTAGTAGTTTTTATCTGTGAATCTGGTGTGGAAAAATCTGGGGAAAGAGTAGGTGGCCTGGGAGACAACAAGGGTGCTAAGCACAACGACAAGTAGAAGTGGGGTAGGGTCGGGGGAGGGCCAGGCACTGCAGCCGGTTCCGGCTTAGGGATCCTGTGTAGGATGGGTCCAGGCGTACTCACGTGTTCCAGAAAGCAGGCACCCAGCTCGCTCAGGTGTGGCCGCTCTGTGTTGAACTTCTGCTCCAAAGCCTTCACAAATGCCTTTTGGCAGCGGTAGATGTCCTCAATGTTCCCAAAGATGGTGCGCAGCTGCTCTTCACTGAACATATCCTCCCGCTTGCGGCACTGGCGGACGTAGCCCTGGGGGGGGGGGGAAGGGCGGAGTTAAGCCCTCTGGGGACCCATCCATGTATCCCATCACATGCCACGCCCTCTGACCTCGCCCAGCTCACCCTATAGCCTAAATCACGCAGCCCACAGCCCTCAGTTCTCCTAGGAAACCCTGCCTACGCTCCTCACCTCGCAGATGTCGCGAAGGTGCTTGATGTAGTCCCGCTCAGTGCTGAGGATCTCATTGATGACATTTGTGCGCATCTGGTCCTTGCAGCTCTGGGCCTCTGGACCGCTGTCGTCGGCCTCTCCAGCCCCGGCCCGCGGGGCCTCATAGTCGTCCGCAGGCTCATCCTGGTTCACGCGCAGCTTTAGACAACAACGCAAGGCGGATTAGCCCCTGCCATCTTCCAGTCAGTCCCTGAACTCCGCTCTAGGTCATCGGAAGCTGAGGCCAGTAACTGCCACAGGACACACAGGTCCAAGGGCACGCCCACAATTTCCCTGTAACTGCCTCTTAGACAAAGCCAGGGCAGGGGATGGTGAGTTTGAAGATCGCAGCGACTATCAAATTCACTCCTCTGGTACACTTTGTTCTCAGCGGGGATTGGAGCAAAGCACTAGGAATTTCTGAACCAGACCTACTCATCCTAGGACATCTAGGTATAGGAATTCATGTGCCTAGGTAGAGACCTTGCAAGATTGCTAGCCTGTAAGTTTAGGAAAGGGTAGGGGGTCGGAGCTCTGCACAGGAGGAGTACCAGAGAACCAGGGAGTTCTCTCCCTCTGCCTGGCCTTTGGGAGTCTGAATCAAGAGTTCTTTGATGATCAGATGCAGCCTAAGATTGGAACTGGGGTCACCTGTTCTCTTAGGTATGTCCTTGATGTCTATACCTCCTCCCAGATTTCTACCCCTCAGGACTGTGTATATATATGTTACATGGTCCCCACACACTCCAATGAACACCGTGGTACTTAGTGATGGATAGGAGACCTTAAAGTGGTGGTATTCTGAAGCATCATATTCTTACACTCCTGCCCTGCCCTCCTCTTTGGCAAGCTTGGGAGCAGGGGATTGAATGTCTGTGTCACAGTTCTGATCCCCTATCCATCCAGTCTGAGGCACCAAGTAACAGCAAACACAGAGAGGGTGTAGTCCACGCCCCATGCCTGGGACTGCAAAGCCATTTGGGGCCCATACTCTGAGCAGAGCCAAGAGTCTTCGAACCCCCCCCCCCCGGGAAAGCACAGACTAGAGCCATACCCGTACAAAGCTGGCAGGGAACCACCCCTCGCCATCTGCCACTCGGCCCCACCACCATTCTCTGTTGGTGGCATCCATCACTTCGATGACATCCCCAGCTTTGAAGCCCAGCTCCTGGTCATCCATGGTGACATGGTCCCACAGGGCTTCAGCACACACCACACTGCCATCGCTGATGAGCTGTAGAGAGAGTCAAGATCGGTAGGTCGGTGAGGCAGGCTGCCCTGCCCTACTACCCTACCCCCTTACCCAGCAGCCCTGGGAGGGAACCCGGCCTGCTTTACAGAGAGATGAATGAAGTTTCCCTCCAGGCCAGCAGCTCTTCTGGAGGCAGGGCTATGCCTAGGACATGCTAGATCCTCGAAGTTCAATGAAGGAACACAATGGGATTGACCGTCATGTCCCCTTCCCTGCTCAGTCACACCTTCTTCAACTCTTGAGTCTGCCGCTTCAGCGTCAATGCCCTGCGCTGAGATGTTGGACTAGGGCTGGAACATGGCGCTTGGCAGCTGCTACCTGCCTTCCTTGGTGGCCATTTAGGGGGAGGGGGTCACTCCCTCTGCAGGTTCTTGTGGACTTGCATGGCTTGTGAGGTCATTCAGTTAGCAGTGCTGCATTGCCAGTGACAGTGCCCAGCCATGGCAGCTGGGTCATATTTGTGTGCTTCTTTAAACCCTTGCAGAAGTGGCCATATGACACCATCACTCTGTATTACAGCCCAGGCTCCAGCTGAGGGGTATTCCTCCTCAGACCGAGACACAGAGGGCCATCTTAATCATTCTGCCTTCCTTTCCTTCCCAGGCTGGAGATTAAACAGGCGACTCTTGTAGCTGCTGCCAAGTCAGTCACTATATCTGGCTGACAGCTCTAAGTCCTGGGCTCTTTCCGCCCAGAGGGCTGGTGAGGCTCCCCTCTCCACTATGTAGCCTGCCCCTGGTCCCACCCCTTCCAGGCGGCCTTCATGGTTGGAACTCTGTCCTCCTTCCACTGGCTCCTGCTTCTCTGTTCTGAAAGCTGTTTCTGCTTTAAGAATAAATGGCTCTGGTGTGTGGGATGCATGGGGCCTCCTTCCTGGCCAGCCTAACGAAGAACTAGACAGTACACGCCCCCAAACAGGTCTCCCCACAAGCCAGTCCTGCCCCTAATCTGCTCTCCATCCTTGTTTGCCCCTCTTTTCGTCTCTCTGGGTGCTTCCATATTGGAATCCTGAGTCAGCCCATGAAGGTGTATTTCCCAGGAAAACGAGTAGCGAGCATCTCTACCCCAGTGTCAGACTCTGTCTTAGAGGTCTCTATGCCCAGTGCCACACAGGGGACCAGCACAGAGCTCCAAGTTGTTCCTGGGGACAGCAGACTTCCAACCTCTGGGGTTCACTGCCTCTGTAACAAGGACTTTCTGCAGATGACTCTGGCTGCCACACATGTGGTATAAGACAGGAGGACTCAGCAAGGCCACAGGAGGAGCCGGTCTGCTGTAGGCCAGGAGCCAGCGCACCTTCTGCAGTAGACTCTCATGTGAAGCCTTGAAAGATGTAGGGAAAGAAATGGATGCCAGCGCCAGGGAGGAAGAACAGGGGAATGTTCCTGACCCAGGTGGACTCTGGAATTTAGGCTACAGACTTGGGGAAGTAAGCTAGATACTCAACATGACCCAGCTGCCTGCTCTGTATGAACTGGGCGAGGTGTCTCCTTCTGTCCCTGGATTCCCTCGAACAAGCAATGTGAGAGAGAGGAAGAAAGGAAGGCAGGCAGGAGGCATAGCCTCTCCTTCCTCTCCTTCTCCAGTGCTGTAGACATGTATGGGGCCTGTTTTGCTGCTGGGAAAGCTACTGAGAGTGTGGGACAAAGAGGCAGAGACCAGGGTCCTGGGTGGCATTAGAGACAAGTCTCACAGTGGTCCTGCCCAGTCATGTGGAAGCCTGTAGGCGTGGGAAGGAGGTGCTGGTCCTCAGGGTTGTTTCCAAGCACCGAAAGCACCAGGCAGGCACCCTGCTCTGTCTGAGCACATCCTCCGAACTCCCTGTGTCTCCCATCAGGACCCCAGTAAGCAGAGCCTCCCCTTCATGGGCATCACAAATGGAAGGCTCTACCAAGCTCTAGCTGTGAAATGAACCATTTCCATGCCATCGCCAAGCCAAAATGTAGCTCCAAGAGGCCAGAAACACATTTTATAGGGTATCGGGGGTGAGCCCCAGCTGCAGCTAAGTCCATTTCTCTGCAGAGCCTCTTCCCTGTGGGCCCCACCAGGTGCGTCTGCTCCTTACCTTGGCATGCCAGCGGCTGCCAAAGATCGGATTCCAGTTGGTGTCTGCCTGGCTCCTTGCCTCTGAGGTGGAAGGATATCTGGAGGCAGGTGGGGTTTGTTGTTCAGATAAGCCAAGGGCAGGGGCAGAATTCCTTCCTGTGCCTTGAGGTTCCGACTGTCTCTACTTGAGAATAAAGCCTCCAGGCTAAACCTCAAACTGCCCCCCGCCCCGTGGACCATCACAGCCTTTACCATATCGCCCTACAACCCTCCTACGTCCTGTATGCCTCTCTCAGGTGGAGTGGTGGCACCTTCCCACCAAGCTGTCCCTGAGCACCGGAAGTGGTGGGAGGGTGTGTTCAGAGTGGCTGCTGCAAGTCAGGCAGCAGCAGCTCTGCCCTAGGAGACTGACTGGCACTTTTTAAGGCCTAAAATAACAAAAAATGCCAGTGTCGCGTGCAGAGGAGCCCAGATACCCTCTATCAGTCTCTTGCAGCATACACACGATACATGCTCTGCCCTCCCAGGCACACCCTTTCCAGACAGCCTCCGCCAGCAGGTCAGGGCTCCTCTGCATCTTCAGTTAGAGAGAGACCCGCCATGTTGTCCCACCCCCTCCTTCCCAGCCTCTAGGACAGATGAAAGGCTTTTTGGGCACGTGTGCCACCACGCCCCTCGGCCACCCTCAAGGTGGCATCCCCAGGAGACGGGAGGAAATCCCCCAGACTGGCCTTGACAATGAGCACATGGGGATAATGGGAGTCGTCGTCTCCCCCTCCCCCACGTCCGTGCGGAGACAGCGGCTGGAAGGTGCCACTCACCCTGCGCGGTCCCCCGCGGTGCCGGGCGCGCGCAGCTCAGCGGAAGGCCAGTAGGAATATCAGCACGGCGTTGATAAGGACCAGCAGCGCCAGCACAGCAGAGACCACCACGCGCTGGGCGCCTGGGGGCAGGTTGCAGCGCAGCAGGGCACGCAGGGCACCACCAGGCGTTGCAGGGCCGCGCCGGGGCTGCGGAGGTCTGGCCATCACGCCCGGCCAACCTCCGGGCTCCTACCGCTGGGAGATCCCAGCTCAAGGCTGGAGCCGGAGGCGCCGGAAAGGAGGCGGAGCTGCCTGCGCTCACTGGCCTGGCTCCTCCCTCACAGCGCCCCGAGAGTGCTGGCAACCCAGGCTTTAGTGGAAGCTGGGCAAAGGTGCTGCAGAGGAGGTGGGTGGGAGGGAACTTGTTAAAGCCCCCTGATTGCTGATTGCACTGTGATCTACCCAGGGTTCTTCCCTGGAAGGGGTTAAAGACCCATGTCCCGCACAAGTTTCTTCTTGGTACACAGATGACCATTGAAATCCTAGAGGGAATGGGTATACCATGGGACTTAGACTCTGCCAGTTCCTGGCTAGCCAGAATATGTCGCAAGATTGCTGTGGCGAAGGGTAGGCCAGTTGTTTTGTCATATAGTCCAGACGGGCTTAAAATTCACTGATCTTATATAGATGACCTTGAACTTCTCATCTTCCTACCTCTGCCTCCTCAGAGCTAGGATTACATGTATGTGCCGCCCATGTTTATGTGGTTCTGGGGCTCAAACTCAGATCTTCATGCTTGCTGGGCAAGTACTCCACTCTCTGAGGCAAATCCTCAGAGAGCCAAGGGTTCATAATTCTAATAAGGCTATATCATCTGGCATTCACTTCACAGACGAGTAAGTATGCCTCTGAAACATCAGACAATTAGTTGTTACACATTCACCCAGCTAAACAGAGTACTGAGAAGACTAAGTAAACACACAACTCACAGTTCTCAAAAAGTTCCTCAAACATACAGGATTCACAAGGCTCCTCCCCAAAGTTATATAAGGAATAACAATTGCCGAGGAGAGGAGACTCTATAACCAGCTGGGCTGCCTAAAGTCCTGTAGAGAGCTCCAGGGATGAATCCAGGGAGTCGTCACACATGCTGGGCCTTTCAGTCATGGACCTGCTTTTGAGCCAACTATGCCTACTGATCACTATGCTAGACTAGGATTTCTTTGTTTTGTTGTCAGTATCACATCTGAGGTGAGTATATGTTTGCTTGCCTCAGATCAAGGGTAAGGTCACATAGCTGTACTCTGCTCACTGGAATGCCAGATCCAGAGAGGCCCAGCCCCAGCTGTGGACATGAGCTTCACCTCATGATAGGAACAGATTCATCTGGAGCATGAAATAGGACAAAAGGCCCTTGCATCTTGGCCAGGCTAAGAATACTACTCTGCCTGGAGACTCCTACCTTTTTGAACCCCAAGAGCTCAGGGTATGACTGCAACAACCTTGTGAGGAGTGGCCCCGAGGCTGGTGTGTCAAGGTGGGAAGACTAACAGGAGAGCCGAAGGGAGACACGGATGTCTGAGGTGGGTAAGGCTGAGCTCCAAGTTCTATAGTTTAGGGTAATACTAGAAATGAAGAGGAGCTGCTTTACAAATGTGGCCGCCATCTGGCTTTGCAGTCTGGGATCATAGGGTAGCAGTGGTCTGAGGGTCTTACAGATGCTCCTTTCCTGTCTCCAGGAACTCCCAAGGCAGTTGGTTATCCAACAAGAGTGAGCACAAGACAATGAGGCACCAACAGATGCTGGGCTCCTCCTTCAGGCTGGGGAGTGTGAGAATCAGGCTAGGCCCAGTATGTCCACCATCACAGGAGTCCTGGGAAGACAAAGACACTTGGAGCCAGAGGACAGTTGACTCCATAGTGGGCTAGCCTTGGGTCATGCAGTAACCTCACATGTGCAGCAAAGGGGGAGAGGTGCAGAGCACCTTTGGGAGACCCAGTGTTCTGGGACAACTCTGCATCCTGTTACTTTGCAGATCTTATAATTGACAGAACTCTTGTTTACGCTTTAAGTTTGAAGGACAATTTCTACGGCTTTCCTCTAGTGTCTGTCTGCCTTCTAGTTTGGGCATTGAGTGGCATGATCTAGAAGCTGTGTGTACTCTTCATCCACCCCAGAGTTGAAGGATCCCAGCAGCTATGTGTGCATGTAACAAAGGGAACCTTGACATCCCAATGGTCTCATCTGTGTGGGGAACAGCTGGAGCCAGGTGGGATTTTCAGCCATGGCCTGACCCAGAGGATACAGGCGGCCATACGCAGGTGGTAAGGCATTTGCACCTTAGATCTCCCACCTACCTCTCCCTAGATCATTGCATGCATGAATAGAACTGAAGCATAGGGAGATGAGGCCAGGCTGGGTGATGGTGGAAAGGGAGGGATATCTAAAGATCAGTCAGGGGGAAATCCTTACATTGAGGATGGAATCTGGCCAGGTAGCAGGCATTACAGCCAATCCTAGCATGGCTGGGCAGGGTAGGAAGCACAGAAATGCCCAGGCCTAAGCCATGGGTATTTGGAGAAGGCTCTATACGGGACAATACTGTAGGAGAGAGACGCTTGTGGGAACCGAGGACAATTAACTGCTTCATTTGCTGATTCATCCTGCAGGAGTTGGGCAGTCCCAAGGCGCCAGGAACAAGTATGTGCAAGGAATACAGAAAGAACAAGACCCTATGCCACACCTCCTCATGCTCCTTAGGGTACCCACAAAGGCAGCCATCACACACAGCCCACTCTTGCATAGTTAGCTCTCTGGAGGAAGGACTGTGCCTTCCACACATCTGTATGCTAGGGCAGACACACTGACATACAGCAAGTGCACAGACCATGCATGACACATATATTCAACATATACAAACCTATAATGTACCCACAAGGTACACATATGTATGAGTATGCACAACAGTGGCTCCTCAGATACCCACGATGCAAACTGCCTCTCTGATCCACATTATCTATCACTCTCCTGGCTAGAGGGTCTGGATTCCCCTCTGCTAAAATCCTGAGACATCTGAGGGCTGAGGACAAGGCTCAGTAGTTATGAATACTTCCTGTCCTAGCTGAGGACCCAACTTAGGTTATTAGCATCCACTTTCAGTGCCTTATAATCACCATTAGCTGTCTACACTCAAGTGTATGTACCCTCACACAAACACAAACACGCCATTAAAATTCTTAAAAGTCTTAAAGAAATTGACAAGTCCTTTTAGTGGTGGCCCTGGTGCTGTCTGTATTTTGATGTTAATTCCACTTTCCCAGGAGGGGCTGTCTGGAACAAGGAATGAGTCACTACTCAGGTGACTCTTGTGAACCTTCCCTGAATAAAGGAACCAATCACTGGGTGAGTAGGCGGGACTTCCAGGTTGGAAAGGGGAATAGAGTAGGCGGGAGAGGGGCTTTTGAACAGGGAGAACCAGAGGATGGGATGTAGCTACTAGCATCTCCCAGTTTAGATGGCAAATCTGCCAGAATTTGCCACTGGAAGATTTAGATTTAATAAGGCTTACAAGATTAGGATTCTAGTTGATGTGCCCAGCAATTGAGTAACCATTGATTCTGAACTAAGTTTATGTGGTGTTTTCCTTCATGTGGTGGCTCGAATAGGTCAGGGAGGCAAAGCGTGGGTTTGCCAGAAGTGCACCATCAAAGGCCATGGGGGTTTTGAAGCATGGGGCTGGCGTGGTCGCGACCCGCCAATGGGAACTGAGCGAGCTGGTGGACAGATTTGGAGCTCTGAGTCAGAGAGTCTCCACAAGATAAGAACAGGCCGGCTATTGCCCGCCAGGGCAGAGTATAATGCGGGATGGTGCCACTTTAATATTTCCTACAACAAACATGAAAGGTTTACAATCTAGAACAAGACACAGTGAATGTGTGATGGTTTGATAATCCAAACATCACTGAGGATGGTGGATTTTTCCCCTGCCGCCTCCTGCTCCAATATCTCCAGGGATAAAGTTCATGTGAATCCCCAGCAAAGCTTCCTGCTGAGCCAGTACCGGCTGCAGACAATGCCCAATGGGCGGGGAGAGGCTACTGGAGCGAGCCTATCATCAGCAATCAGCTGTATCTTTAATGAACTTCTGCCAAGAGTCTACTTGATGCCTTCTGCAGGCCAGAAAGCACTCAATCTTTTCTGACTCTCCAGTTAAATTCAGAGCCCAGAGAAGTCACCTATATCCCCAGTCCCACAATTAGATGGGCTGTCTAGCCTGAGGTCTGTCCCTGGAATCTGGGGGGGGGGGGGGGGGCATGCTTCATGCCTGGCCTGCCCTTCCTCCTGTCCCATTTAGAGAGTCGCTTCTTGACTTTTCTATGTTAAGATCTAGAGGTACTGGTGGCTCCATTGAGGTAAGCTCTGTGGAGAATAGACATGAGTGAGGAGGCTGCCTCTTCCCTGCACAACCCACTGCATCACTAGAAAGAGGCTCCCTCCCTTGATGGCTGTCCCCTGAAAGACTTTAAGCCAACAAAGATGTGATCTTAAGGACTGCAATCATTGCTTACAGAGCTCCTCAGGACGCCATGTGTACTATCCTCAAAGGTCTTTTGCATATGGACACCTATGCTGACTCACTGGGCCCTCTGCATGTGCACAACACCTGCACTGCTTGAATACGTCTCTCAGAACTCCCTGCTTCTTATGTGGTAGCCCTGGCTCTGGGGTTTCCTTAGCCAGAGATCTGTGCATGAAGTCCTTGTCTAGAACTGCAGGGATCAAAACCTCAAGATGTACCTTTCCAAGTCCACCTTGGGAAGGAAATGGGTAGCTACAGGACACAAGATCTAGCCATGCATGCATGCCAGGACAGTCAAGGAGCCTGCCCAGGGAGGCCCCTGAGATCTGGCCTTTCACTATGGCTGTAATTATTGAGATCTGCTCAGAACTGGCCACAGCAAGTTATGGTCATGTTTCCAGTCTGTCCCCATGGAGTTTCCTGGTCATCCCTTAACCCAGTGAAGGAAATCAATGTTCAGTTGTCCACTCTGTGCTCTCCATCCTGACTCTGAGCCCAAGGTGAGGAAGACAGTCTAGTTTTCTAAAGCAAAACTTGACCATCATCTCTGGATTCTGTTTACAAAGAAGATGTGAATGTCCCATCAAAAGAGCTCAAGAGAGTCAGTTATAGAGAAAGATTGGGGGCTGGGAGGATGATTTTTATGGCATAGCATGTGCTTAGCATTCCCAAGACCCTGGATTCTATCTGCCAAGATCCCTTTCCCCACACATAAACATACTTACTTCTTTAACTTTAGAAATTTTAACTTATGTACATGTTTTTTTCTCTATGTTTCATAGATTTTGCGTTAGGCATTATTGGCGTGTGTATGTGTGTGTGTGTGTGTGTTTGTGTATGAATATGTGCATATGCAGGTGCACATGTGTGTTAGTGAAGAAGCATCTGTACAGTGTGTGTGTGTATGTGTGCGTGTGTGTGTGTGTGTGTGTGTGTGTGTGTAAAGGTCAGAAGACAACCCCCAGTGTGTTTCTTAAAAGCGATCTACCACCCATTCATTCATTCATTCATTTATTTATTTGTTTATTTTGAGATGAAGCCTCTCACTGGCCGGGAGCTTGTCAAGTAGGCTACACTGGATAGCCAGTGAGCCTCAGGTCTCTACCTGTCTCTGCTACCCCAGAACTGAGCTTACAAGCTTAGACCACTCTACCCAGGCTTTCCACATGGGTTCTATGCATCAAACACAGGGCCTTGTGTTTGTAAGATAAATATGTGACAAACTGGATCATCTCCTAAGCTCTACATCAAGTATTGGTGAATGGCTCTTCTAAATCAGTATTAAAGAACCTGGATATGGCTTAGTGGTACAAGGGAGCCTCATATGAGCAAGACCAGGGCTTCAGCCTTGAGTATCACAAAACAAAAACTACAAAATAGGATAAGAACTGAAGTGGTTTGAATGATAAATTCCCCCTCCCTTAGGCTTGTGTCCTTGGCCGTTGACACTATTTAGGGAAGTTTTAGAAGCCTTGGGATGAGAGATGTGACCTTCAGATGTGTCATTAGGGATGGACTTTCAAGAGATTAGCCAGGCCCTCTGCTTCCTGGTTGGTGCCATGAGGGAAGCTGATACTCTGCCAGGACGGGCTTCCTCCAGCCACCCTGCTGTACACACCACTGTGGACTATATCTTCTGACCCCACGGCAGGAATAAGCCTTTCTTCCATTTAAGGCCACAGCAATGAAAAAGTATTACAAAGAAAAAAAATTACCCTCTAGATCTCTGAGAAGAGGCCAGGAACCCCACTACTTAGTTGTATGTGTAAAGATGCTTCAATACTCAACACTGCTATCAGAGAGGTTTAAGGCAGGAGAGGACGATGGAGAGGGTTATGGGGGCAAAGAAAGGAGATGGGCCCCTGTAGGACTGTGAAAGGCAGTCTATGTTCTGGTTGAGCTAGGTTTGAACCCCGGCGACTCAATGCATTTAATCCACAAGGGCGGAAGGCAGTTTGCCCATGCTCCCAGACACCAGGCTGACACCACGAGGCCCTCAACTCCATAATTCTGAGGCCATCAGTCACTTAGGGCCACAGCCCCAAGCCACTGGTATTATGGCTGGACTCCACCCCCATAGTTACCTGGCAACAGCCAGGTAGTCCCGTCCATTATAAAAGGGGATGCATGGCCCCTCCTCTCTCTCTTGTCCTTCTTTCTTGCCCTCCTCTTCTCTTCTCTCTCTTCCTTTCTCTTCTCTTTTTCTTTATTTTCTTCCCCCTCTTTCTACGTGGTCATGGCAGGCTTTTGCCTCTCTACCTCCCCTCTCTCACTATATTTCTCTATAATAAAGCCTCAAAATCATGGGCTGTTTCTTATCTAAACCCGTCGTGTTGGAACAATGAAACAGGCCTCTCAGTGTCTCCAGCTGCCAGACCGGACCAAAGACAACCCCCCACACACAGGTATAGGGGCTGCATCAGAACGGGCCTACCGGCCCCTCCCCCAAGAATCTGCATGAAGCTTCCCAACATCAGGGAAGCAACATTTCCATCACAGTTAACCACCGCCTACAGCCATGCTCCTTCTCAGCTACAAATCTGCAATATTCTAGGAATATTACCAGACACTGACTGCATTTACAGAGAAAGGACACATTCTTAACTTCATGTGCAACCTTAGTGGCTCCTGATTTCACCTTATCGGGTTATAATTCCATCCAGTATATCTCCAGAGCCACTAAATCTACTTCAAAAAAGGGAGAAAAGGACGAAGAAAAAAGGTTTCTTAGTAACCTTTTAAGACATAATTCTGGGGCTGGAGAGATGGCTCAGAGGTTAAAAGCACCAAATGCTCTTCCAGAGATCCTGAGTTCAGTTCCCAGCAGCCACATGGTGGCTCACAACCATCTGTAATGAGATCTGATACCCAATTCTGGTGTCTGAAGACAGCTAGGAAGGAAGTAGGAAGGAAAAGAAAGAGAGGAGAGAGGGAGGGGAGAGAGAGAGAGAGAGAGAGAGAGAGAGAGAGAGAGAGAGAGAGAGAGAATATTCAGAGGACCACCAAAATAATACATACAGCTAAGACATTAGTGACAGGCTTCACTTGAGGTGGATACACCTGCACTTGGTTATTCATATCTTTCTTACTGACCATCTCTCTTCCTTATTAAAATATTCCTGGACTATGCTTCAGACCTAAGCCAAGGTCCCTAAAAAGTTTAGGGGAACCCCTCAGGCTGCTGAGAGTGACAGCAGAACTGTGTCTTTGTCCCTTCCCCATTGACAGGGCTGCTTGTTGTCCACTCACAGATACCACAGCCAACTGAGCATCATCTCCCGATGAAAACTCTTCAGTACCATAGCAAAACTTTTGTTCTGATGAAGCAGAAACACAGACACAGGATGTCACGCTTATGCAGGACAGCAAGCTCACTGCTATGTCCCACCTCCCCATGAGAAACGGGAGCATATGTGACTATGTACCAGAGAGTTAAAGCTTCAAAAAGTCTGTCTTAAGAAACACTAGTTAATGGGGCTGGAGAGACCCATGGCAGACCCCTGGGGATAGCTGACCAGTATGCCTAGCCTACTTCAATATCTCCAGGCCACTGAGAAACCTTGTCTCAAAAAAAACAAAGTGGATACACAGTGACCAAGGAACAACCACTGAGGTTCCCATCTGGCCTCCACACATGTGAGCACACATGGTCCTCTGTACAATATGAACAATCTGTACAATAGGGATGTGGCTCTGAATATTTCCAACATAAAAAAATTCATAAATTTTTAAGGTAATGGGTATGTCCTTTACCATGATCTGATCATTACTGACTGTATACATCTACTGAAATGTCATACTGTAAATAAAGCACACATAATATGTGTCAATTAAAAATTACAAGTTGTTGTAATGGGAACCGGTTCTGCCCAGATGAAGTCTCTCACTAATTTTGTCTGCTTAGCCAGGAAATAGCAAAACCTATAAGTGGCCCACGGCTGTCATGGCAACAGCAAGTACTCTGAGCATGTTTCCACAGGAGGGAAATCAGCTTATCAGTTTTCCTTTGCTTCGTGCACAGTCGACCCAGAATGTCACCTGAACTGGAGACACAGGGAAGTCCTGGTCTCCTCTCCCAAGCATCTCTCTTTATAGGGCTATAGGCTGGCATTGCCCCTGCTCCTGGATCCACCCAGGGAAGTTCTGCCTTAAACACACGTGCTATATAAATGCCTTACAATAGGGTATCAGCCACAGGATAAAGGGTCCTGAGTGTATTCCAGCTGTGCCGCGTGCTCTAAACACAACTGCGCATGCGGCTCGCACGAGCCTGCCGCGCGGCCCTCCTTCCGCTGGCTGAGACTCCTTCACATTACCTCGTTGATGGCCAGTTGCTCTCCACCTCCTCTAGGGTGGCTGTAGTGGTGGCCAGAGTTGTGAAGCTCCTCATACAGGTCTTCCTCACTGCCTGTTTCCTCTGCGCACACAGTGTCCAGAGCTCCATCGGGCATCCCTGGAAGGAGACACAGCAGCAGGCACAGAAGGTCAGCTTGGAAGGTGGAACTGAGCACATGGCAAAGGAACTGGGCGATTATAAAAGAAGCATTACGTTTGGGGGAGGAAGAGGCGGTCAGGGGCTATTTAGTCAATCCATCCCTGCCTGGTGGACAGAAGGCTCCGGTCACTAACATCACTATTGATAGTCACCTAGCCCTGGGCCGAAACAACCTGCTAGACAAGGAGACACCAGGCTTGGCTGGGCCATATCATCTAAGAATTCTCCAGCTGAGTCCAGTTAAAAGCCATTAACCAATGTGTATAAAGGGCTGTAGAAGACCTAAGAAGAAAGGTTAATCTTTGGGGGACCCTTTGAAATAGCTTAAGGTGCTTGCTACCAATCCTGACAACTTGAGTTCAATCCCTGGGACCCATATGGTAAAAGGAGAAAACAAACCCTCTGACCTCTACATGTATGTTATGGGTAATGAGCATGTGTGTGTATTCACACACACACACACACACACACACACACACATATGCATATGCATGCATGCCATGGGTAAATTAGCATGTGTGTATGCACATACTTTTGACTTTTGAGTCAAAAATATATATATATTGTAATTTTTGAGATTATAATTTAATTACATTGCGCCCTTCCTTTGTCTCTCTCCAACATTCCTCATACACCCCACCCCACTTTCCTTCAAATTCATGACTTTTTTCACTAATTGTTATTGCATGCACAGATGATTATATATCTATATATATGTATATATATACATATACACACACACATATCTAATTCTAAGTATAGCCTGTGGAGTCCATATAATGTTACTTGTATGTATGTCTGCAGAGCTGACTAGAACTGGACAACCGATAGACGTTCTCTTCCCCAAGGAAGATCACCTCTCCCACTCCCAGCTTTCCCTGGTTGTCTGTAGTTCTTTTGTCTGTAGTCTGTCAGGCTGAGGTCTCACAGGCTTTTCTCTGTCCAGTCTATTGGTGGTGTCCTTGTTCAGTTTGTGCTTAGGCAGCCATGTTGGTGATATTTTATGGGTGTAGCTTCTGACCTTACTAGGAAACACAATCTCATAGCAAACTCCCTGATCCTCTGCCCCTTATGGTCTCTCTGTCCCCTCTTCTGCACTGTTCCCTCCGACTTGGGTGCAGGAGTGTTTTGTAGCCATATTGATTGGGACTGGGCTGTACGACTCTGTACTTTCATTGGTTGTGATTCTGCGTGTTGACTTCTATGCTGCACTTTTGTTGGATTTGGTTAAGAGCTCTCCCTTGGTTCCCAGCATCTGCATTGAGTAGCTCACAATGACCCGGAATTCCAGCACGCAGAGGATCTACTGCCCTCTCTGGCCTCCGTGAACACTGCATTCCAGTGCACATACCACTCCCCACAATTCTCTCTTCCACATCACATTCTTAGGGGGTTGTTATAAAAGCAATGATGATGATAAGAGATGGAGAAAGGTTTGAAGATGACACGGAGCTGGAATTGTTCAGTGCTTTAGAAAATAAGACACAGGAGATACCTCAGTAACCAGAGTGCAGGCATGTGTAACTAGAGTGCTTCCTGTACAGGCATGTGGACCCTGAGTGTGGCCCTCAGGAGTCATGTAAAATAAAGGAGGCCAGACATGGAGGTACATGCTTGGGAGGTAGAGGCAAGTGGATACCTGGCTAATTGCTGAGCTCCACACTGAGAAAGAAACTCTGTCTCAAAAATAAAAGGAGACTGACTGAGGAAGAAATTGGACCTCTGGCCTGGTCTGCGCATGTACAAACCCACACAAGCGCATATACCACATACACACACAACACAACACGTAGTTCACATACAATCAGTGGAACGTATACCCTCTGTTAGGGTTGGTTTCAGATGTCAACTTTCCAGAATTTAGAATCACCTGAGAGGTAAGCCTCAGTCGCAGAATTATCGTAACTGGCATGAGAAGACCCACACGTGTGGGAGGAGCCTAAAGGGGCGTGGCAGATTTTTCAGTTTTTCTTTTGTTCCACAGGCCTTGCCTGTGGCAGATGAGCTAATTATCCTGTTGCTGCTGACTCGTTCGCTGCTATCAGAACCAGCTTTTTCCTGTGCCTTCTCCAGGAACCCTCCAGGGTTCTGTGCCAGATTGAAACTGCTGAAGCACTTCTCCTGGGCCGCGAGACCACTGGGTCCTTGACCGCTCCGATGTGAGACAACTGTGTTGCTAAACTGGCCATACTGCATACATTGATTGAATAAATCCTTTATATCCATTCTATCAGTTCTGTTTCTCTAGAAAATGCCGACTGACACACCTCCTAGGTATATGCCCTCAAGACATGGAATCAGACACTGACGGACACTTGTATACAAAGATCTATGACAGCATTATTCCTAGTAGCCCAAAAGGGGAAACAACTCAGCTACACACTGCCGAGGACATGGGAAATGAGCATGTAGATAAGCGCAGTATTGTGCATCCTGAAAGAGAAACGAACCTTGAAACACTGGGGTAAGCGAGATCAGTAACATACAAAGGAACCGGTACCGGATGATTCCACTTAGCGTGGTATCTGGACAGGCAAACTCTTCACAGCACAAAATAAATAAGAGCCTACCAGGGAGTCAGGGATGGGAAGGTAGGGAAGTGTGGCTCAGTGGAGGGTGTGTGTGTGTGTGTGTGTGTGTGTGTGTGTGTGTGTGTGTGTTGGAGTCCTCAGAGGCCAGGAGCATCAGAGCCTCCAGAGCTGAAACTACAGGTGGTTGTGAGTTGCTTGTGGGGAACTTAACTCTTCTCCTCTGCAAAAGTAGCAAGCCAGCAAGCCCTCTTAACTCTGCTGGCAGCTCCGGGGCTCCAGCTTCACATCTGAAGAGATGAGAGTGTTTTGGAGATACATGATAGTGGTGGTTCTGAAACACTGAAAATCATTCATCACGCTGACCTGAACTTTAACCAGTTAAATACCATACTTACCTCAACCACACCGTTCATGACCTTCCTTCCTGCTGCAGCTGTCTGCTTGGTGACACAATACCATGTGTGAGGAACCTGGGGGACTGAGTCTCAACCTTGTAACATGTCCCAACTACTTCATAAAGTGACTCCAAGGACTGGGGCAACCACCTGGTTGGCGAGGCAGCTACTGCACAGGCATGAAACCCTAAGTTTGATTCCCAGCACCCACATAAAAAG
Source organism: Tokudaia tokunoshimensis (assembly GCA_036184795.1). Classification (NCBI taxonomy): domain Eukaryota; kingdom Metazoa; phylum Chordata; class Mammalia; order Rodentia; family Muridae; genus Tokudaia; species Tokudaia tokunoshimensis. The sequence goes on from BTHU01000016.1 coordinate 13,400,571, forward strand.
CTAGGTGCAATGATGGACACCTGCAATCCCAGAGCTGGGGAAGTGGAGACAGGCAGATCCCTAGGGCTTGCTAACCAGCCAGTGTCAGGGTTGGTCTTGTGTGCTGTGTATTCTGATGCTGAATTCTGTGCCCCGAGATCAGGTTGCAGTCTGGACATGGGCATTGTATTGACCAAGGAGCTGAAAGAATGCTCTCCAATAATCTCTGATTGGATAATAAAAGGCTAGAGTCTTTGCCTGGGCAGTGTAGAGTGGAAGGTGGAACTTTGGATTGAGTAGGGGCTCTCAGGGAGGAGCCACCAGGAGGAAGAGGGGGAGAGAGAAGCAGGCGGTCGCCATGAGGATGTGGCTGAGAGAAAATCACCCTGAAGACACACATGCAGCAGAACCAGACTCAGATGGCAACAGGGCATTTACCTGACTATCAACAGCCTAGCTGGGTTATAATACTCTCACACCTGCCCAGTTTAGGCTTACAACTTGTTAATAAAAATATCAGAGTTTTGTGTCTTTTATTTGGGAGATAAATGCGATAGACTGGGGAAGAGCCCTCCCGTCCCCCCATGAAATTACTACTATAAGCCAGCGTAGGTTTACTGATAAGCTCCAAGTCAGTGAGAGAGCTTCATATTTCAAAGAACCGTGGCTGGAGAGATTGACCAGTGATTAAAAGCACATATTGTGGGCTGAAGAGATGGTTCAGTGGTTAAGAGCACTGACTGCTCTTCCAGAGGTCCTGAGTTCAATTCCCAGCAACCGCATGGTGGGTCACAACCATCTGTAATGGGCTCTAATGCCCTCTCTCTTCTGGTATGTCCAAAGACAGCTACAGTGTACTCATCATATATATAAAATAAATAAAATATTTAAAAATAAAAAGAGCACATATTGCTCTTGCAGACAATCTGATTTTGATTCCTAGTACCCACCTCGAGCATCAACAATTGCCTGTAACCCCGAAGGTTCTACTTGCCTCTGGCCCTATGGGAACCTGCACTCATAAACATACCATACAACACTCCCTCCCTCCCCAGGATAGAATCATTTTTAAAAAATGCACGAAGAAAGCTTCCAAGGAACAATACCTTAAGTTGTCTTCTGTCCTAAACATGCATGTGCACACACATGTATGAGTATATTTGCATACATGTCTGTGGTTGCAAACACATACACACACATGCCAACATGCAGCAATGGGAAGTATCACACTTCAGTAGTAAATGAAGCAAGACTTTTGACACCTGGGAATTTTAAGTTAGACAAATTCAGCATGCCAAGAATTAGAACAGTTTTTGCTCTCGGCTGCAAACTTTGTTGTGATTATGATTTTTTTTCCCTGAATGGCAAGTACCAACCTGCAGCATAGTATTCTAGAGCCTGTGCTTGAACAGCACAGAGAAGTCTGCAGTTTCCCAAATTACAAGCTTTAGCAAACAATACGGTCCTCTGCTATGACGAGCCAGACTGTGAGATGACTTGATAAACATTTCCGTTATTTCTGCCCCCTGGTCTGCAGTGTCATAAAGCGTGTCATAATTATTTGAATGATAGATTTTTATGCATGTGTATGTGTATGTGGGGGAGGCTAACTTCGGCTGTCATCTTCAGGTACGCTGTCCATTTCCTTCAAGACAGTCTCGCACTGGCCTGAAGCTCACTAAATTTGCTAGGCTGCTGCCCTCTAAAGTAGGTCAATGCCGCTGTCTAACTTGAGACTGGGAGCCGTCAGGCATGTGTCCCCACTGAACTTCGGTCCCCCTCTACACACAGCCAGAATGTCTGTCATACACAACTGGACAGGATCCATTCGTCTGAGAGGTCATGTGTCTCCCAGGACAGCCCGTGCTGGTGAGATGAGAGCCCAATGCACCCTCCTCACCCTCTGAACCCGTTTATCCCATTCTGGCTCCACAAGCTTCTGACCATGCTGAGTTAATTAGTGTTGACAGAAGCCAAAGAAACTACTATTGTGCATACTATATGTTTGCAGTCGGGTATACATGAAGCCCTGGGTTCAACGTCCATAGTGACACATGCCTGTGACTCTAGCACTCAAGAAGAGAGGCAGGAAGGTCAGAAGTTCAAAGTCATCCTTGGTTCTATAGTGAGTCTGGGCCAATTTACGCTATAGGAAACACTGTTTCAAACAGTAACAACAATAAAACCCAGTGGGGTGGTTTTGAGGGGTGTGTTTATGGTTAGGATTCAAGGAATGCAAGCCCGGAGATATTGCCAGAAAAATCCACGGTTTCCATAAACTGAATCCTGCTCTGCTACCCCCACCCCCACCGCTTTCCTTATTGGGTCTGACGCCGTCTCTTCAGTAGACACATCCTCCAAGACAAATGAAGTGATTTGCTCACGGCCATTTTTGTCTCCTTGTCAAAACAGGTCTCCATCAACTTCCTGGACATGGCATTGAACCGTGACGGGACTCAGACACTTCTCCTGCCCAAACTGTGCTCTGTCATTGGCTTTTCTTGCTATACAACTTTTGTTTGACTCCATTTTAGATAAAGGAAATTCTGCAACTGACATTCCTTCACTGGACTACAGAGGAAAGGGCAGGAAGGTGATACTCACCTGAGTCCTTGCTTCAGGACCGCGTGCATCCAACACGGACAGACATCTATTCTATAAGTCTTTCCATGTCTTGTGTGACTGTGTGCATGTGCGGAGTATGCACAACCTCATGTGTCTGTGCGCATGCATGTGGAAGCCAGACAATAGACAGTGCTGGGTATCTTCCCACTCATTCCCCACCTCATCTCCGAAACAGAGTCTCTCACCAACCCCGGAGTCAGGATAAATGGCCACCAAGTCTCAGGGATGACCTTGTCTGTCACTGTCACTCCCCAGTACTGGGATGACAGGTACACATTGTCATGCTTGCCTTTTATATGGTTCTGGGAACTGAATTAGGATCCTCTACCATCGCAAAAAATAAATAGGCAAGTAAATAAATATTTTAAAGAAACCTAACAACAGAATCCAGACACTTTATAGTCTGTCATTCAGTGAATAAGACATAGTCCCAATGTATTGGCCATTTGAAGAACAGGAAAAGAAGATGGTGAGGGGGAATGCCAATTAACAGACTCGCACTTCAGTAATGCAGAAGTCAGAAACAAGAGCTGGGCATGGTGGTGCACACCTGTGATACCAACACCACGGAAGCTGAGGGCAGCCTAGGTTACACTGTGAAATAAGTGTTTTGTCTCAACTAAGTAAAAACAAGGGGCTGGGGAGACAGCTCATCTGTAAAATTCTTGCTGTTCAAGAACAAAGGCCTGGGTTTGGATTCCCAGTACCCATATAAAAAGGCAGAAATGTCAGCGCATGCCTGGAATCCCAGTACTGCAGAGGTAGCAACAGGTGGATCCGCGGAGCCTTCTGACCGCAAGCCTAGCCACAGCAGTCAGCTTTGGGTTGGGCTGATCCATCCTGCGTCAGCGAAGGATAGGGAAGTGGTAAGTATGAGTCCTGACTCCAACCCTGGGATTCCACATGCATGTGCACAGGCACATACATACCCATGTGTACCCATGAATATGCAAACATGAGTATACATATATGTACATGGCACATATGGGAACATGGAAAAAGAAAAATGAGATCAAAAGCAGCAGAAGAAGACATTCAGTGTTGATCTCGGGCCTTCATACACACACACATACACACGTGCACACATATGTACCATGAACACATGCATATATGTACACCATACACAAACTACTACACATATACACATTCTCACACCTGCACCCCCTCACACATACACAAAAAACAAAACCCAGCAGTGCTCAAATACATTTTTTTAAAAAGGCAACCTTCTGGAACACAAAGGAAGAAGAAATGGCACGGAAATGAAAATCCCAGAGCTGGGAAACCCAGTTTCTGTAATAAGATGCTTGTGGCATGAGCTCAACAACAGAGAAATAAGATGAAAGGGAATCAGAGGTGGTTCTGGCCCTGAAGGTATGAGGTAACTCTGTAAGATAATGATCCCTTGTTCCCATGGCTCTCTGATGAAGATACATACTCGATTGGTCATTGGAAGCTGGGGGTTTATAGGCTGATTTCGTAGAAATTGCTTGTGAGAGTCTCCTGGACAACCTTGCCAAGCACCACTGCCCAGACCTGGTTCCATTCTTCCTCACTAAGCCCATTAATTGCATGGCTGCCTGCTTCCAAGAGACTGATGTGAAAGTCATCAGGGGTTGGACATACAACTGTGCTTCCCATGGATGTGCAGACTGGGCTGTCACAGAGGGCCTGCCCATCAATGTTTCTACATCTTAGCAATGATCTAGCACCTACTGTAACATAGTAGCTAAGTCTAGGCAGACTGCTGCCCAGTTGTTACATAGTAGCTGGACTGGCTGTTTTTGTATGTCAACTTGACACAAGCTGGAGTTATCAAAGAGAAAGGAGCCTCCCCTAATCCAGCTGTAAGGCATTTTCTCAATTAGCGATCAAGGGGGAGGGCCCATTGTGGATGGTGCCATACCTGGGCTGGTAGGGAAGAAAACCAGTAAGTAACATCCCTCGATGGCCTCTGCATCAGCTCCTGCTTCCTGACCTGCTTGAATTCCAGTCCTGACTTCCTTTGGTGATGAACGGCAGTGTGGAAGTGTAAGCTCAATAAACCCTTTCCTCCCCAACTTGCTTCTCAGTCATGATGTTTGCGCAGGAATAGAAACCCTGACTAAGACAGTAGCTAAGTCCAGACTACTGCTGCCGGGTCAGAGGAGGTCATCCTAGTCTTGACACTGGTGTCTCTGTTTAGTCACTGCCAGTATGACCTCAGAGGCTGATGGGTCGTGTTCTTTCTACTCAGCCAGTGATTCTGACAGTTACTGCTAGACAGGTTTATCCTCCTGCCCTGCAGCAATTCAGCCTAATGCCAAGTCCCATCAATGAGTGTGCACTGAGCGTCCTGGCCAGGACTCTGCTTAGAGCTACAGAAATGATGAGAGGTGGCTGGGGAGATGGTTCTGTCAGCAAAGAGGCCGCTGTGTAAGCATGAGGAGCTGATTCTGGGTCCTCAGCATCAACCCAAGAGCCAGACACACATCTGTAACCCCATGTGCTGGAGAAGTAGCGGCGGGAGCATCCCTGGTTCTTGTTGGTTGGCTAATCTTGCTAAATGGTGGACTCCAGGGTCAGTGAAAAGCATCATTTCAAAAATAAGCATAAGTCACAAGCAATGGCTGCCAGACTCGAGAGCAAAGAGAAACCAGTATTCAAGCTGAGATGGCAATGCACCAGGAATTTCCATGTGTGTCACTTGCTATGAAGCTGAGGGCCAGAATACACATGTAAGACAGTATGACCCTGACCTTTGGGTACTTGGTGCTGAGTCTGACAGTCCAGAATACACATGTAAGACAGTATGACCTTGACCTTTGGGTACTTGGTGCTGAGTCTGACAGTCCAGAATACACATGTAAGACAGTATGACCTTGACCTTTGGGTACTTGGTGCTGAGTCTGACAGTCCAGAATACACATGTAAGACAGTATGACCTTGACCTTTGGGTACTTGGTGCTGAGTCTGACAGTCCGTGGCTTGTTGTCCTCCCTGTCATCTACGGCTGATGTTTGAGGTGGAATCAAATGTTCATCACCAAGGCTACGCTCACCAGCACCATTCACTAGAACTCCTATACCAAGGTGATGCTGCCGGATAGCTGAAAGAAAGGATACTGGCTTGCTGCACCTTGGGTCCCCTGGCCCCTATACTAATGCCTTGCACAGAGGCAGGATGTAAAAATACCTATTTAGCAAATGTAGTAATTATAAGCCCTATTTGTTTATCCATTTAGGGTTCCACAGAGCAGGGGTCAGTGGTGCACACGTTATCCCAGGAGGCTAAAGCAGAAGGATAATGAATTTGAGGCCAACCTGGGTGACACAGGAAGATTATAACAAAATCAACAAACAGAAAAGAATTCCCCCATGACATACAAAATCAATAGGCTGGAATGCTCATTCTAAGAACCCAGACACATCAACCAGCCACGCTGACAATCAGTGTATCCCATGGCAAAGGCCAACGCCAGGAGGGGTCCCACAGCCTAAGTGACAAAGCCCATGAGTAAGGAGGTGTAAAGGGGATGGGCTTTACTGCTGTAACCAGAGCTTTATGCGCAGTGCAGTGCCCAGAAGTCTTTTTTTTAAACATACTTTAATCATTCACATTGTTAAACAATGAAGCCTTTTGTATGTTTGGTGTATACCTTGTCCAACACTGCATTCCATCCATCTAGAAGAGACCCTGACTGATAACAGACACGAACTGAATCAACAGAGACTAAACACAGAGATGTGTAGGAGGAACAACACTCCTATGTAGCCATCATAGAGACCAGAGACCGAAACAGTAAAGATTCCTCTGACCTGTTTTAGGACAATAAAATGAACAGAGCCTCTGATCTTTTAACATTTAAAAGCTACAATAAAGCTCTTTGTGGCAGGTTAATTCAATACTGCTTCCCAGTCTATAAGAAGGTGCATTGCTAAGGGAATCTTTTGAAAAGCAGTGTTTTCAAATTAGATCATTTGCCTTTGTATCATTTCTCCCTTTGTGAGATTTATGTATCTTAAGGTTTAAGGTATTTCCCTTGAGAGTTAACTGGAATTTCAGCAAATTCAATTCTAAACAAAAAACCTACTCAGAATGAATTGATGCATGAAACCGTGCATGAAACAGCAAAGTTTCCAAAAGAGAAAACGTAAAAAAATCAAAAATGAAAATAGTGGTTTAAAAAAATTTTCCTTAAGGTCTGGGGAGATGTCTCAGTGAGGAAGGAGTTTGCTGTGCAGGCATGAGGACCTGAGTTTGACCCCCTCAGGCATGTGACAGGTAGCACACATCTATAATCCCAGCATTTCTATGGCAAGAAGATGGGAGGTGGAGAAGGGAATGTGTGGGCCAGCTAGCCTGCTGAATGCAGTAACCAATAACAAGAGATCATATCTCAAACAAGGTAGAAGGTGAGAACTGACTTCCAAGGTTGTTCTCTAACCTCCACATACCCTTGCACACATATACATATGCATATACATATATATGCACATATGTGTATATGTGTATATATACATATATGTATATATTGAGTCAAGAAGTTCCAGGAGTTGTTTTTCCTTTATAAATTTATATTCTCCTCTCTCTGTCTCTCTTTCTCTTTCTCTTTCTCTCTCTCTCTCTCTCTGTCCCCCCCCTCTCTATATATATATACATATATATATATATAGTGTGTGTGTGCATGTGTAGGAGGCTAGCAGTCTTTTAAAGGATAGTTCTAAACAAACAGTATTTGAAATTCCAAAAGCATCTAAATAACAATAGAATTCTTATAAATTGACCAAAACCAACTGGCAGAAATCTAGGCATTTAGTGCTGGATAAAAGAGCAAAATATGTTAGGTGCCCACAATGAGCAGGGCCGCCTGTGCATGGCAACAGAAGCAGAAATGAGAACAGAACACAATTCTGCCTGTGATAACGGCAGCCTATAATTTAACATTTCACTTCTGGAGGCTTGACACAGCAGAGCATGTCCTTAGACTTTTGTAGCTCATGGTCAGTCTAATGATTTATATAGCAGGTTCTAGGCCAGGCAGGGTTGCATAGTGAGACCCTGTCTTTAAAAAAACAAAGCAAAACAAAAACCCTGCCTATGAAGAACAGCAAGAAAAAGCTGACATTAAACATATGCTTGAGGGGCTGGAGAGATGGCTCAGCGGTTAAGAGCACTGACTGCTCTTCCAGAGGTCCTGAGTTCAAATCCCAGCACCCACATGGTGGTTCACAACCATCTGTAATGGGATGAGATACCCTTTTCTGGTGTGTCTGAAGACAGAGACAGTGTACTCATATATATATATATATAATAAATAAATCTTTTTAAAAATGTACTCGAAGGGCTGGTGACATAGCTCATGGTAGGATTCATGAAGTCCTGGGTTCTATCCCCAGCGCTGTGTAAGTTGGGCTCAGTGGCACACCCCAGTAATGCTAGCACCCAGAGGTAGGGGCAGGAGCATTTGAAGTTCAAGGTCATCCTTAGCTAAATGCAATTTTGAGGCCAGCCTGGGATATAAGAGACTTTGTCTCAAAATAGGTATCTGTGTGTTTGTCATCATAAGGAAGCCATGGAGATTAACAGAACATCAGGGGACAGACTCAGACAGGGAAGCCAAGTCTGTGTGGCTGTACTGATATAATTTTATGAAAATCTGTCTTGATACCAAAGGCTGAACTTTTGCTGGGCCTTACAGCCAAGTTATCAATATACCTTAAGATGATTGAAGATGATGTCTTTAACCTGCTACCCTACAGCTGTTTTAAGCTTATCATGCCCTTAAGAGAACAATGTAGTGCCTTGGATTTCCCATGTATTCAGCTTTCAGAACCCACATCAATGCATAGCTTTAATCTTGGGTTATGTACTGTTCCGTGTCCCAACCCAGAGTGCATGTGTGATGTGCATTCTGATAACCATCTGCTGAAAACAGCTAACAGTCTGGAATCAGTCTCATACAAGTACCCACAATAAAAGTTGGAAACAGCATATGGGGATCACTTGATATCATCTGTTTGCAGTGCCATTTGCTTTTCTGAGTGTTCCAGGGTCAGCTGAGGTCTGTGAAATGGCTTCTTGTCTTGTAAAGTTCTCTTAAGGATTTCTGTAAGGCATACCTTCTCCCTTCTCCCCATGCCATGCTTTCTGCATGAGTCAAGAAAGCAAAGCCCTTTAGGGGCAGACATAGGGACAGTCTGTCATCTGCATGCAGGCAGGTACAGATACATATGGCAGACATACTACAGATAGGCCAGTAATCACAACATACAGATAGAAGATAGTGGAGAGAACTGGAGATATCAAATCCAGGCTCCCTCTTGGTCACATCGCTCCAAGAGAAAGTGCTTGTTTTCATTCCTTAGTGTGTCGCCAAAGCATCTTAGAGTTCTCTGAGATTATTTCTTAATGCGCTAACCAATGCATATGGCTGTCTCTCCACAGGGACAGAGTGTGTAGATTCCTGATTATAAACCAGAGGTACAGCTGAGAGACTGGCCAGACTTGTAAGAACTCAGCAAGGAGGTTATAAGGAAAGGAGCTTGATACAAGAATGTCCCCCACCCTGCCCAGAGACAAGCATGGAGCATCTTGTTTTGTGTTGGACTGAAGGATGATCTGTAGGGAGTTTGGTTAATGAAGGATCTGCTTAGCTCTGAGACCTGGGACCCTAACTATCAGGTCCCACAAGCTCCTTAGCAAAAACGAATATGAACCACTCCAAAGAAGGAAAATATCATCCAAAGCCGTTAGTTACATTCATAAAGTATTATACAATTGCTTTGCCCATCCTTTGGTACAGAATGAACAGGAGCATATGGAGCAAAGGAGCCATAATGAAATGAGCAGATGTATTTACAGGTCCAACAGAGTTCAGGCAACAGAGGGACTAAGTCCTGGCCACAGCAGTAGATTTCATACAAGAAGTTTGACCGTCTCTCTTCTCCTATAAATCACTAAGAACTATTTGCTCCCTCCCTTTTCCATCTCCCATTCACCATCTCCGTTTCCATAGTTTTCTACTTTCACATCATGTACACATACATGACTTTATATATCTATATGAAATCTAGGACCCATAAGTGAGAGAAAATGTATATTTATTTTATCTGAGTCTGTCTTAATTCACTTAATAGGACAATCTCCAGTTATACCTATTTTCTTGCAAACAATGTACATTTCATTCTTCTTTAAAGCTAAATGAAATTCAATATGTAAAACATATCCTCTTTACCCATCCATCTGTTAAAGAATGCCTGTGTGTTTCTAACATAACTAGTGCAATAAAAATAGATGAAGGTATCTTACTGATACACTACCTGTGAGTCCCTTCAAAACACAGCCAGGCACGGTATAGCTAGGTTGTATGCATGAGAGACGATTGGCTGATTGGCAGATTAGAACACCAAGGACCTGGAGGAGTTGGAATGTTGCAGGTCCAGAGCTAATTTCAATGTATCTTGGACCGCCATTTTCCCACTAAGTAGCCATTCTTTGCTTACCTCTGTATCTAACTCAACACCTTGTGACAAAACCCTTTTGGAATGTATCAACTTAACAAAATCCTAATTTCTACCAATCAAAGGGCTGTCTGACAGCATCCAAGGCCTGTAGCAGAGCTCCCCACATCCTGCTATAACCTGCCTACCTGGTGTGCCAGTTAATGTGATTTAACAGGGTCATGATTTATGCTTCTTTTCTTCCATTACTACAAAAGGTTCATGTAATTGCTACCTCCTTGGAAAACAGTATTTGGGGAAACCTAAAAACCTGTTTCCAGGCCTTGTTCACTCGTATTTGTTTCCAGAACAAACTGGATCTTTTATTCCTTTGAAGCAAGAGCTATTTCTTTCATCCACATATGGTGGGTCTTATTTTTAGTTTTCTGAGAAAGCTCTGTATTAATTTCCGTAGTGAACTAGTTGATACTCCCAGCAGCGACAGTGAGTAACCTCCCCCACCTCAAGCATCTGTTATTACCAGTTTCCTTAACGATTGCCACTCTGATTGGGATGAGTAGGAAGTTCGTTTTTTACCTTCAGATAGTATTCTTTATGTTCTACCTAGGTTTTTTATTTGTTTGTTTGGCTGTTTGGTTTTTCTTTTCCTTCTTGGTTTCCCGAGACAGGGTTTCTCTGTGTAGCCCTGGCTACTCTGGAACTCACTCTGTAGACCAGGCTGGCCTCACACTCAGAGATCCACCTGTCTCAGCCTCCCAAGTGCTGGGATTAAAGGCATGTGCCACCCCACCAAGCAATGTTCTAGCTTTAACGTACATTTCCCCAATGGTTGGTTAGTGGTTCTAGCTGCAAGAGGCTCCAGGGCAAGAGAGATGTTTTCATAGAGAATTGAAAACAAATAGAAAAAAAGAAAGGAAAAGAAGAAAGAAAAGAAAGCTCTGGAGCAAAAGAAATGTCAGCAGTCAGAGCCGCCAATGCTTGCTCAATGGTGCAGGCACTCGCCATCAGAACCCACATGGTAGAAAAAGACAGCACACTCCCAGAAGTTGTCCCACGGACCCTGCATGTGTGCTGTGGCCTATGTGTCCCCACATACAGACACAAAATAAATAAATGTAATTTTCAAAAATTCAGTAAACTAAAATCAAGAACTCAATGAATGGGCTTTTTAAATCACAGGCTTTCGCTCTGTAGCCCAGGCTGGCCTCATACCTGCAGCAATCCTCTGTCTCAGCCCCTGGATATTGGGGTTACAGGTATGAGGTAGCATGCCTAAGATTCAGCGGATGTTTAACCACAAAGTGGACCGTTTAAAAGAGACAGGTCAAGGAGGAATATTGGGCGGGAAAATAAAGGATGCCAAATACAGAAGAGGTGAGATGCTGCAGCCCCTCGGGTTCACTCAGAAGGCGTGATATTAGTTAAATTGTCAACTGGGTGCAACCTAGAATCTCCTCGAAGAGAATCACAATAAGGGATTATCTACATTGGGTTGGCTTGTGGACATGTCTATGGATGGTCTTAAATGTTGTGCCATGACCCAGTCCACTGTGGGCAGCACCATTCCCTAGGCAGGGAGTCCTGAACTGTATAAGAAAGATCTAATTAAGCAAGCAAGTGAGCATATATGTATTCATTTCTCTGTCTTGGCTTAGATGAAAAGTGACAAGCATTTTAAGTTCCTGCCTTAACTCCCCCTCAGTGCTGGATTCATTAAATGAAAATGAAACAAAACAAAACAACAAAAAAGCCTTATCTCCTTAGTTGTCTTTTTGTCACAATATTTTACCAATACCAACGGTGATGCTAGAACAGAAGATCTATTTGAGTTTTAGTCCCAAAAGAAGAGTGGAGGAGACCATGCCAGAAGCAGTGGCTGGGAACTTTCCAACACCAGTAACATACCAAGTCACTAACTGGGGAATCCCTACAACTATAAAAAGATAAATTAAAACCCACATCTGAGCACATGATTAACACTATGAAAGTTAAGCAAGACAATACACTACAAGGAGTATGAAGAGACAGCTTGACTTCCAAAGTACAGAAATTGAAACAGCAGCTGATTTTTTAACAGAAACAATGGTAACTTGAAATCAATGTAGCAATATTACTACAATCTGGTTCTTGAATGTTCCCCAAAGGAATGTTTAAAAGGGTTGGTTGGTTCTCAGCCTGTGGTGCTACTAGGATATTGGACTTAGTTGAGGAAGTTAGGCAACTGGGGACATGGCTTGAAGGGGATGCTGGGTTCCTGGTTCCCCTCTCTTTCTGGCATCTGTGCCCTGTCTGCTTACTCTGCCACATGGTGTGCTGCATTGCCATAGGTTCACATAAGCTAAGGGCAAGTCTAAGCCTAACTGGACTAAAAGGACCTTTCTTCTTCTTTATGTTGTTTACCTCGGACATTATGTCACAGTAACAGAAAGCCTACCAACACGTATTTTATGAAAGTCAACAGATAAACTGAGAAAATGAAGGCATTTAGGTAACAAGCATTTTCAGGAAAACTCTTAGAGACCTTGGCATGAGCAGATAAATCTAAAAGGAAAACCTTAAAGAAAAAGTCATGGTTATTCTGACTGACAAGGATTGCAGACAGGAAGGGCAAGATAGAAGGCGAAGTAAAGACCAAGAAAAATACAAATATATGGGGGAATACAAAGGAACACTGACTTTACAAAGCAATGCTATTTTGTTGAGTTAAAATACACAGAGAGGTCTGGAGAGATGGCTAAGAGCTGAGGAGCATTGGCTGCCCTTCTGGAGGACCTGGGTTTCATTCCCAGCACCCACTGGCAGCCCACAACTGTTTGTAGTCCAGCCCTAGGGGATCCCATGCCCTCTCCTTGTTCCCTCAGGTACCAGGAACACAAGTGGTGCACATACACACACGCAGGCAAAACACCTATACCCACTAAAAAAATACACAGAGAAGCACAGAATCAATCAAAATCTATAACATCAATGGTCTGTGAGTGGGAGGATCGAGTGTACGCACCATCCAGGAAAGTATTAAAAGCACATATTCATATTAGACCTTTATAAAATAGTGCAGGCTTTATGGTTTAATCTGAGTCAGAAAATTAATTTCAAAATAAAGTAGAATTTGTGGTGATAGGGGTGGCTCCCAGGGCCTTGCATGCACTGAGTATATATGGTCTATGACTGAGCTATACCACTGCTCCAGTAAGAAAATATTCTGAATGATAGTTTTAAAGCCTTATGACTGCAAGTGTGTAGGCTTTAGCGTTTGTTGGAAATGAGGAAGAACAACAGTATTTTAAGTTTAGCTGTGCTCTCTAATGTCAGCTTATTTGAATAAAGAATTCTGAATACCCTATTATTCCATTATCTTCTAGATTCCAGTCGTCTGGCTAATAAGTAGGTTTCAGTGTAATTATCCCATCATGCCTCCCTCTCTGCTTTCCCTTCTGTCTGCTTTTACTGTCTCATAAGTGGGCCCTGTAACTGGTGAAGAGAGGAACTGTATCATCTAGCAATTTGGGGGAACGACACGAATATTCGTTTTTCAGCGTCCCCTCTTGGTACTGCCTCATCGCCAACATCAACTAGAATAGTTGTCGTCAGCTCTGGGTTATTGCCAGATAGGGTATGTTTCTTGGGCTAATTCCTAGTTTATAGTCCGAGTAGATATAAAACTGGACCCAAATCAAGGTAAGGCATGGACCCCAATTTCAAACCCCCAGCAGGATGGCAGAGCCCCTGTGGGTTAAGAGGAATCAGATACCCACATCTTCACCTGCAGCACAGCCTTTAGGGGGCGCTAGTCTTGAGTAAAGGCTTCAGTTAGGTCTTCAACATTGAGGTCCCAAATAAAGGACAAAGCTCCAGTTGCCTCTCCCCAAGTCAAATAATACCGGCCCCTTCCCCACCTGAGAGCTGCCTCTCTGGGACCCACCAACTATGAATGAAACATATTTTGGGGAAAAATAAAAGCTGTTTTCATCTGTGTTGAACTTTACTACTGTTTTTTCTTGCTTTTATTTCATTTAAGAAATACTGATGATAGCAAAAGCGGAAAGGGGTTCTCTAGGGCAGGAGGAGGGATATAAACACTGAAAAAGGAGGGAGGTAGTTAGGTAAAAATAACAATATGGGTATCTGAAAAGCCATAAAGAATTATACTATTAACTGCCTAAAAAACATACAATAAACAAAATTCATTCATCCATTCATTCATTCATTCTCTCTCTCTCTCTCTCTCTCTCTCTCTCTCTCTGTGTGTGTGTGTGTGTGTGTGTGTGTGTGTGTGTGTCTTCAGAGGTGGAAGGTAAATCCCCATTGCTGAAGACGCTATCCATTTCAGAAACAGCCCAGAGACTCCTGAGCTGGAACTGGCCCAAGGTTTCCTCCCTAAGGACTGGCTTTCATGGTACCAGAATCCAGCATGTGAACTTTCCTAAGGAGGGAGGCAGTTCTACTCATCCATGATGCCTGTGGGGCACATCAGTGACCAGCGTGGCAGATAGCCTGAAGGGTGCAACAGTGGCATGCACACCTTGGTGGTAACTATCAGCTCTCTAGTCGGACTTAAGACCCACTCAGCAAGAGGGAAACCATATTTGGTTCTGAAAAGCTAACTACTCAGTGCTAGTAAAAATTATGGTTACTGGAGGAGAATCTGTAATCATTAATTCACTAAACCAGCATAATCCCTCACCACCATCTAGAACTTATACTGACAGATAAATGTGGTCTTCACCCCCGTCAAGGAAACTTCTCTTTATGACAGACAGAGATCACAACAGAAAACCACAACCAATCAAAATGCAGAGTTATGGAGTCCAGCTGCAATGAATACATAAAGGAAACATTCCAGTATCTAAGGCTCAAGGATCATTGTGGAAGAGTGGAAGAGGGGTTGGAAAGACTGTAAGAGCCAGAAGACTAGGGAGTTTCCTGTGAGAGTGTGTCTCGGATGTCAGAAGCTACAACCATAAAGTTTTGCCAACAGAGCTGTCCAAATATGAGCTGAACAAGGACAACAGCAACAGACGCCAAAGTGGAAGAGAAGAAGCCCAAAGGTCTCACCCTACACAAAGAACTACAGGCAACTAAGGGATGCTGAGACTGGGAGAAATAGTCTTTCTGAGGGAAGAGTTCACCAATTAGGTAGCCAAAGCAAATGGATAGCCCTGAAAATATATAAACAAGTAACCATCAGACTAAGCAGGTTATATTGAGCACACATATACACACACACCATACAGAAACCACATCACATACACCCCACACACCCACAAATCACACAAAGAAACCACACTCTACACCACACATCAAACACACCACACATATCATACGTGTCACACACATGCACACACCACACCACACATATCATACAAATGCACACACACACACACACACCACACATCACACACAGAAACCACACCATAAACCATACATCACGCACACACACACACACACACACACACACACACCACTCTACACATATCACACACACAGAGCACACATGCACACCACACACAGCACACACACACACACACACACATTAATACAATGAATTTGAGGAAAAGAGGCCATGAATTTGAAAGAGAGCAAGGAGAGGTATATGAAAAGTTTTGGGAGGAGAAAGGAGAATGGAAAAGTGAAATTATAATCTAAAAAAAACCACCTCTACATTGATTAGCTAACTAAAAGAACTATTTATATACCATGAAACCATATGCGAAGCTATAAGTAATGTGATATGATTTAAAGAGTGGAATTAGTATTGGCCTCTATGCAAACACACCACTTGATCTAAGGGACTTGAGCACTAATAGTCTTGGTGGTTTACGGGGCTTCAGTAAGCTCCACCTTCAGAGCCCCCTGGTACCCTCCTTTTACCACAGCCCTTTACTCCTAGCTGTGCTAAGAAGGCATCTCTTGTGGTGCATTTTAGAGCATATGAGAGTGGCCCAGTGACAGGATTAAATCCTCTCAGCTACTGTCCTACAAAACTGAAAGATATAATTTCATTATCACCAATAGACAAGAGAGTTTAACTGCAGATCCTGGGTGGTATATGCTCCAAGATGCTAACAAAGATGGTTTAAACATCCACTTCAACAAACCAGTCACAGAGTCTTTCTCTATTAAGTGCCAGACTAAACAGGAACACCTCTGCATTAACGACCACTCACTACAGCAAGCAGCTTCTCTGACCAAGGTTAAGAGCAGCACAAATTGATAACTAAACATCTCGAAGTCAGTCTGACTATATGACCATTTAGGAGAATAACATCAATAAAGGTTCCCACCTGGGGCCTAGTCTCCTACCTTGGGCTTTGACCATGTCTCAATACCAGGCAGATTTCCTTTGTTTTTGGTTTTGTTTGTAAACATTATTTATTTATTTATTTATTTTTGGGAAGGGAGTAAACGTGATGTGCGTATGTCACAGTATCAGTGTGGAGGTCAGAGGACAGTATGTGGGGCCCAAGGATCAAACTCAAGTCATCAGGCTTCACAGCAAGCTGAGCCCTCTCCTCACCTCTCCCCTCCTCCTTGTGTCAGCCTCCAGAGTACCGGAATTATAGGTCTGTGTACTGAACCTACCCATTCTTTTTGCTCACACCCAAAAAAGCCTCTCTTTACATACTACAGGTATCTTTAAATGGTTTAGAAGAAATGCTTTCTTCTTAGCCATGGATTTAAGGAACAGAGAGAGATCAGTGCTAAGTCAAACGTATTATATATTTTGGATATAGTCTGTTTTCATTAAAGGAAAAAATAGGCAATAAAACAAAATGCTGCCCGGCAGTGGTGGTGCATGCCTTTAATCCCAGCACTTGGGAAGTAGAGGCAGGCGGATTTCTGAGTTCGAGGCCAGCCTGGTCTACAGAGTGAGTTCCAGGACAGCCAGGGCTACACAGAGAAACCCTGTCTCAAAAAAATAAAATAAAAACCCAAAAAACAAACAAACAAGCAAACAAACCAAAACCAAAACAAAATGCTACAAAGTTTTGTTCAAAGCCTTCATTTCAATTAAAGGCGTCGGGGATGCAGACTCAAAAAGTTTAAGGTGACCATATCGATTGGCCATCATAAGTAGATGGCAAGATCCTAACGCTGAAGACAACACAGACTTTGACTGCAGGACATAAGGAACTTGATCTTAAACTAGTTAGGAAACTTCTTCCCTAATGGCTTAGCTTTCACAGTGATGGACGGTGCTGTGCAGGTTGCTAGGGGAGAAAGACATCCGTGCACAGTGTTGGATCCTGTATGTTACAATACCAACCTAACGGGATAAGGAGCCCACTGGTGTATACTGACAAGACCGCTTGCAGTGCTCTCTTGACTGGATCTGAGACTTCCCCCATAGGAGGGAATTCATGTCTGGGATTGAAAACGTGGTCAAACCTAAAGTTGGAGAAGTCCTAGGCCCAAGATGAGTATATATGGATGTTATTTTCCTAAATGGTCACATAGTCCAACTGCTTTGTGGATTTATATTTATAGTCACAGATTTGTGCTGCTCTCAGTCTTGGTGGGAGACACATTCTGCTAGTGGGTAGTGGTTAATGAAGAGGTGTTCTTATTCAAGGTGTTAAGAGAAGCAACCATATCAGCCTTTCTCCCAAAGACTTGTGGGAAACCAAGGGGGCAGAGAGGATATAAGACCTGGAGAATAGGGAGATGTGCTGTGAAATGCTGCCCTATAGACACAACATGGCAGCTGCACTCAGAAACCACAGCGACTGTGGTTCCCCACTTAAGAAGAAGGCCTGTCTAAGGTCAAGACAGCTGAGAAGGCCTGCATGGAAAGGGGATGGTCTCCTGGGGTCCCCTCCTAACTGAGGAACTACAGGCTATTGTTGTCAGGGGAGAAGACTCACTTTTGTTTGGGAGTGGCTAACTTGTAGCCTATGAGTAGGCTGCCTATGCCCCAGGAGATGATCCTACCTCCACGCATGTATGGACAGTGCTAATGGGATGTGCAGTGGGTTATAACACACAAAAATAAGTAGACGGAAGTTGAAAGGAGCAGCCACTCTAACATGGAATTGGAGGGAGGAAATGGGGGGGGGATATGATCATGATATATTACATACACGCATGCAATTTTCAAAGAATATTCTATATACAGGTACGCAACGTTCAAAGAATATTTTTTAAATGAAAGATATAACCCTTATCATCAAAACACTTCTAAGAGAATCTGAGATGCTCCTATCTGGATTTACCTGGGCTGTATCCATAGGATACCATATGCGGCCGGGCAATGGTGGCGCACGTCTTTAATCCCAGCACTTGGGAGGCAGAGGCAGGAGGATTTCTGAGTTCGAGGCCAGCCTGGTCTACAAAGTGAGTTCCAGGACAGCCAGGGCCACACAGAGAAACCCTGTCTCGAAAAACCAAAAAAAAAAAAAAAAAAAAAAAAAAAGGATACCATATGCGTAAAAATCTTCCCAACTCTATCAAACTCTCAAAGCTTACAGGAAACCTCACACACTCTAGAACCTGGCCTCAGTGGATCAGGGCAGCAAGGTGAGCAAGTTGATAAGGCCTGCAGGACTGTCTGAGGGCCACATGGGGACTGCAGGACTGTCTGAGGAGCACAGGGGGACTGCAGGACTGTCTGAGGAGCACAGGGGGACTGCAGGACTGTCTGAGGAGCACAGGGGGACTGCAGGACTATCTGAGGAGCACATGGGACTGCAGGACTGTCTGAGGAGCACAGGGGGACTGCAGGACTGTCTGAGGAGCACAGGGGGACTGCAGGACTGTCTGAGGAGCACATGGGACTGCAGGACTGTCTGAGGGCCACATGGGGACTGCAGGACTGTCTGAGGGCCACATGGGGACTGCAGGACTGTCTGAGGAGCACAGGGGGACTGCAGGACTGTCTGAGGGCCACATGGGACTGCAGGACTGTCTGAGGGCCACATGGGGACTGCAGGACTGTCTGAGGGCCACATGGGGACTGCAGGACTGTCTGAGGAGCACAGGGGGACTGCAGGACTGTCTGAGGGCCACATGGGACTGCAGGACTGTCTGAGGAGCACATGGGACTGCAGGACTGTCTGAGGAGCACACAGAAACTGCAGGATTGTCTGAGGAGCACATGGGACTGCAGGACTGTCTGAGGAGCACATGGGACTGCAGGACTGTCTGAGGAGCACACAGAGACTGCAGGACTGTCTGAGGAGCACACAGGGACTGCAGGACTGTCTGAGGAGCACATGGGACTGCAGGACTGTCTGAGGAGCACATGGGACTGCAGGACTGTCTGAGGGCCACATGGGACTGCAGGACTGTCTGAGGAGCACATGGGACTGCAGGACTGTCTGAGGAGCACACAGAGACTGCAGGACTGTCTGAGGGCCACAGGGGGACTGCAGGACTGTCTGAGGAGCACATGGGACTGCAGGACTGTCTGAGGAGCACATGGGACTGCAGGACTGTCTGAGGAGCACATGGGACTGCAGGACTGTCTGAGGAGCACATGGGACTGCAGGACTGTCTGAGGAGCACATGGGACTGCAGGACTGTCTGAGGAGCACAGGGGGACTGCAGGACTGTCTGAGGAGCACAGGGGGACTGCAGGACTGTCTGAGGGCCACATGGGACTGCAGGACTGTCTGAGGAGCACATGGGACTGCAGGACTGTCTGAGGGCCACATGGGGACTGCAGAACTGTCTGAGGGCCACAGGGGGACTGCAGGACTGTCTGAGGAGCACATGGGACTGCAGGACTGTCTGAGGAGCACAGGGGGACTGCAGGACTGTCTGAGGGCCACAGGGGGACTGCAGGACTGTCTGAGGGCCACAGGGGGACTGCAGGACTGTCTGAGGGCCACAGGGGGACTGCAGGACTGTCTGAGGAGCACAGGGGGACTGCAGGACTGTCTGAGGAGCACACAGGGACTACAGGACTGTCTGAGGAGAACACGGGGACTGCAGGACTGTCTAAGGAGCACATGGGACTGCAGGACTGTCTGAGGAGAACACGGGGACTGCAGGACTGTCTAAGGAGCACATGGGACTGCAGGACTGTCTGAGGGCCACAGGGGGACTGCAGGACTATCTGAGGAGCACAGGGGGACTGCAGGACTGTCTGAGGAGCACAGGGGGACTGCAGGACTGTCTGAGGAGCACATGGGACTGCAGGACTGTCTGAGGAGCACACAGAGACTGCAGGACTGTCTGAGGAGCACACAGAGACTGCAGGACTGTCTGAGGAGCACACAGAGACTGCAGGACTGTCTGAGGAGCACATGGGACTGCAGGACTGTCTGAGGGCCACAGGGGGACTGCAGGACTGTCTGAGGAGCACATGGGACTGCAGGACTGTCTGAGGGCCACATGGGACTGCAGTACTGACTGAGGATCACACAGGGACTGCAGGACTGTCTGAGGACCACAAGGGGACTGCAGGACTGTCTGAGGGCCACAGGGGGACTGCAGGACTGACTAAGGAGTACACAAGGACTGCAGTACTGACTGGGGAGCACACGGGGACTGCAGGACTGTCTGAGGGCCACAGGGGCCCTACAAAACTGTCTGAGGAGCACACAGGGACTTCAGGGAGTTTACAGAGAAAGTAGGGCTTCTGTGGACCAGCTAATTGCAAGTGATGAGTGCTGACCCAGCTCACCCCAAAAGATGCTTCTCCCTTTACTTTTCTGACCCTTCAGTGTTCAGAGAGTTTATAAAGAACACATGCGTGGTGTTCACACCTTTGAAATAACAGTACTGGATAGTCTGGGGACAGGAAGAGGGACAGATGGTGTCTATCACTGCTAAGCTGCAGAGATGAGCCCTGGCACACTACAGGACATAGGCTGCACACCAGCACAACTCTGGAATGAAGGAGTCTTTAAGAGAATAGGGAGAAAAGTCTGGAAGGCTATATAGTCGGCTTATACTCATGCATTTATCCAAGGGCAGCTTTGCCTCAGAGTACCATCTGCAGAGGCACCTCAGGGTGATCAACAAGGGGGGGGGCTCTACAGGAAAAATCAGGGGTCCCTGAGGGTTACCGGCCATCAGGTTCCCTTGTCCACAGCAAACAGATAGTTTTGTCTGGTCTTTCTATCCAAAATTCTTCCACTCATTCCATGTGATTATTACTTCTATCTTTATGCCAGGCATGAAATGGGATACATTATACACAATCACAAGCCTGTAATATCATGTTATAATGTCAATTTCATAAATGAGATGCCTGCGTGCAGAAAATGAGACCACTAATTCGATTGTCACAGTAACAGACACATCTGGGATCCAAGCCCAGTGTCTCTGTAGCTCCCAAGTTCAGCCTCTTTTCCGCATTGCTCCTTGAGCAAGCATGCTGATTGGCTACAGCAAGATCAGGGTCTACAATGAACCAATACCAAGGCTCCATACATCAGCTATGCCACAAGTCACCTAGTGGAGGCTTTGGTGGTGTCACAGCAGATGCAACAATTGAAAGAGACATAGGAAGAAAAGGAGAAGAGGGGGAGATGGCTCAGTGGTTAAGAGAGCTAGCTGCAAAAAACATGAGGACCCGAGTTAGCATCCTAGCACCCCGAGGAAATTTTGGATATGGCTGTACTTGCACCTGTAGGGCCAGTACTGTAGAAGGTGGCAACTGGGGGATTGCTGGGACTTGCCAACTGCCAGCCTAAGTTCTGCAAGAGATCTTGTCTTAAGGGAATTGGGTAAAAAGTAATAGAACATAACACCAGATGTTCTTCTCTGGTCTCTGCACATATAAGTACACATACACGCACATATACATGTGTATATACCACACACACACACATGCACACATACACACACACCACTATTACCACCACCACCAGAAGCAGCAGCAGTTATAATATCAAATAGAAAATCCAGAGAGCTGTCTGGGTTGAGAGAGAAGTGATAGCACATTTAAGGATTCTGAGAGCCCCGCTGCTTTTCAGGGGAGACCACACGCTACTCCCAGCCCCACCTCACCCAGCAGTGCAGGTCCCAGGAGTCTCCTGATGATAGACAGAGACCGGAAGAGACGTCCTAGAGCCCACCAAACTAGAATAGCAGCAGCAAGAGAGGTCCCGGGAGGGCAGGGACTTGGAGATAATTAAGCTATTTCTTTCCTCTGAGCCTCACATCTCATATCTGTGAAATCCCATTTTTGGAGGAAATAGCTGCAGTGTGGGGTGCAGCAGAGGCATCCATGAAATTATGTAGACCTTACAGGGGAGCTTCATTCTCTGTTTTGCTGATTATTTGCTATTATGGGTATTGCTGGAAGGTCCTGGAGCTCTATCCTGAGGTCACCCTAGCAGCTCTTTGTTCCTTCCCAGAACAAAGGGAAGACCTGTGCTTCCACACCAGTGCAGCTCACATTCCTCCAGGCTGACTGCCACCCTGTGCTGTTCAGCCCAGCCATCTCTCCTACTTGGAGGCTTTAGCACCATGTCTGGGCTTCTCTCTCCAGCAGTCTGTCCTCTCCACTACTTCCCCTGTGTGAGTAGCATTGTAAAGGGAAACAAGCTGTGCATCAGAGAGATGCCTTGGGGAGTAGAGTCTGGCAGGCTCACACAAAGCTTCATACGGAGGGGCACCTAGGTCCTCCTCTGGGGTGTGGAGTTGGAAGGAGACATGGCCTGGGTAGGCAGACAGACTTCCACGGCTGGCCCTGTGCACTGTGAGCTTCCTCGGGTGATCTGGGTAGCTTGACTGCCTTCTGAAAAAGATGGTGGAGGTGGACAGAGAGAAATGCAGTAAACACACACACACACACACACACACACACACACACACACATGCAAGAGAGATCTAACACATTCATGTGACACAATCATCATACGCATGGATACCACAGATACAAATCACCCACTCACACTACATATGAATACACATGAACATACTACACACATGTACACACCACACATGCATGTACAAGTACAAACTACACACATGTATATACATGTACATGCATGTACATACTATACATATGTACATATACACATTACACACTCACATGCCACATACATTATATACACCACATATCCACAGCACACATAACACAAACACACCACAGAGAGACATAGTACATATTTTGCATGCACAGACACACCATACATGAATGCAGGTGTACTGAATATAGCACATGGTCACACCACAAACCCATGTACACCTTTTAATATATTATAAACTATTATAATAATATAATAAACATGTACTTCTTTTCCTTTCTCTTCTGTCTGGTTCACAAAGAGTTAATGAGTTCTAAACCTCTCACCTGGCCAGGGAAAGGTCCTTGAGTCAGAGAAGAAGCAATACAGAGTAAGAGACCAGTGCTTATTAAAGCACTAATAATAAGATTATAATACCAGCAACTATCAGTCTTTGGCCTTTGTCTAACACAGTGTCTCACCCAGCATCATTTCCCTACAGGCTGGGGCAAGCCCCTGGCCAAACCAAGCTTGGCACTGTCCTTCCCCAGTCTGTTGGTCCTGACTATATGTCTCTGAGCACCTCCACCCCTCAGACTTCCAACTCAAACCTTGGGAGCTACGAATGGATAGCTCTCTTGCTCTCCTTGAGGCTCCTTGGGTCCCCTTAGGGAAGCCTGGGTGCTGTACAGCTGTGATGGCCAGACTTCACTCTCATCCTGTTTCCCAGCATGCTCTGCATCTAATGGCAGGTTGGTGAAGGGGAAAGATGGCTAACTGTGCTTGTGGTCTGGGTTGAGGCTCTGGGGATTTGTAGAATGGACCACACAGGTTGATATATTTGAGTGTTTGTTTCGAGGTGTGTCATTAGGGGTAGCTTTAGGTCTTAAAAGCCCACAACAGGCCCAAAGACAACAACACAAAGACAACAGTCTTTGCCTCTTGCCTGCAGATCAGAATATAAACTCTCAGCTATAGCTCTAGTACCTATCTATATGCCTGGCTGCCTACTCCCCCATGTTGATTTTGAACTAACCCTCCAATTAAATGCTTTCTTATACCAATTGTCTTGGTCATAGTGTCTCTTCACAGCCGATAAAAGAATAACTACAACGGAGGCACTTCTGAAGGTCATTCTAACACTGACACCCTGGGAAGTTGGTCTTAGGCTATGGCTAGACTTCTCTCTCTGTGCTCTGGGATTTCTTCCCCTTTGGCTCATAGACAGAGCTTTAACATAGTCTCTATTCTAGTTCTGTTAGGTTCTCCTCCCTTAGGAAACCCCAGCCCTAATTTGCCACCACTACCTGGCAATATCAACACATTGTTGAAGTCATTTATTTATTTATTTATTTATTTAGCTTCCTTCCCACACCATGCTTAGCATAGACAGAACACTGTGGGACTTGCCAAGGCTCAGACCTAGCCAGCTAGGCTTTTACACAGCTCTGCATTCCTGCAAGGGCCTCTTTGCCTGGGACTTTACCATGATGGTCTTTTCCCCTTAGATGTCCCGGTAAGGTCACACCCAGAGGCTGGAGAGCGCTTTAAATACCACCACCCTCTTCAGCTCCTGGTGCTTTTCTGCCAGTACCTCCTCCTCTGCTCCTATGCCAAGCTTTAGGTGCCATAAAATGGCGGGAGGCCTTTGTTCAGTGAAGCAGGCAGGCAGGCAGGCGCTAGAGCTGTAGCCGAGAGTTTACATCCCTCAGCACCGAGAAAATGTCTTGCTCTGTACAGATACATCTGACCCTGGTCCAGTGCTGTTCTGTCCTACAGAGAAGAGGGACCAGTGGAAACATCGGCATTTCTGCTACCTCCTGCCTACACTGCTGCAATGGAGGGTGCTGGGAACCACGCTCTGGTTGTTTGTAACCGCTCATAGTATTTATAAATATCAAGCCATGTCTCCTACCCTTTAATATTGGGTTATTCTGTTTACCACAGAGCTAGAAGCATATGTTTTTCTCAACCTACTTTAATAACCTCCCCTCTAGCCCACCACCCACCAGAGGTAGTGGAAAAGAAAGGTTATTAGGATAAGGGGATAGTGGGTACTGATTGACCCAGAAGCATCCACCCTACTGACTAGCTTTCATGGTGTTGGAAGATGCAGTCATGCTACTGGAGGAGAAAAGGAGTCATTGGTCTCAGCCAGCTGTGAACACTATGTGCTATAACAATGACTGGCCTGGCTAGAGATGCCCACTTAGGTAATAATGGCATGGACGTTATGTGAGTAACCACACTTTCTGATTGTACTTAAGGCTCACTCCATGATGAGATTCAACTCATCCCTGATGCCATTTATAGAGTCAAGAACCCACAGCTAGACAAGTCAGAGACCCTAGAGGGATAATCTACTATTATTAATGTGCTAAATGGACATAGTATTAAAATGATTCCTAGTGACTTATTACTATACCCTTCTCAGTACACCTCTCAACCCTCATCAGAGAAGCTCTGTGTGGCTGGCAGTTAACATGGAGACCCACATCTGGTCAATGTGTATAGAAGAAGAGAGTCTGGGGTGTTCAGCCTTAAATGGGACATTTATGCCACATCTCTCCTCCCAAGGCTTAGGAGTCTTTGCAAAAGAGTGGGCAGAAAGATTTAAAGAGCCAGACATGGCAGATGAGTTCAGAGAAACAGTGATTTCTGAACACAAAAGGAAAGCTGCACATATGCATTCACCGTAACTATGACAGCACACACAAGACCTTTGTAAGCTCAAGGAAGAAAATAAAAATTCCCAATATGGAGAGGAGGAGGTGGAAACCAAATCCCATGCCTGACTCACTGGAGTTGGATATGGCGGTTGAGTTACTGGCATTGGAGAGCCGATGGACGAGGGAACGGGAACGTATGTTTTCCTCAGTGGCATGACCCCCTGCAGACAGACAACATGCCCGCCTGGAGTTTTGTGGAAATTGCCTGTAATAAAGGCACTAGAGGGGTCGAGACAGGAGGATCATGAATACAAGTTCAGCATCACCACATGAGACCCTGACACAAACATAGACCTCCAAATCCTAGTCTGCAGCCCTCAGGTAAGGGTCCCTTTGTTCCTGGCTACGCCCATCCTGTCCTGGGTTCTAGACTTGGGTCCACCCAAAACACAGAAGCACAGATCCTGAGGCCTTCCAAGCACAGGACCTGTAGCATCTTTTGGTTTTGTGTCCTGAATGGTGGCTAGTGACCTCTCTGAACAGAACAGGAGTTCTGAAACAGGACAGTTTCTTATCAAGTGAAAAGTACAGAGAATCCAGTTTGAGCTGCTTCTGTTCATCTAGAGCAGGAAAAAAATATCAATGAATAATCCTATGCCCGTCAGGAAAGGATATCCAGACGGGTGAGTTTTCTGTGTCTATAGTGGGGCTGCAGTTGTGACTTTATTGATCCTACAAGCTTCCTCTGTGTGACTGTATGTTTACATATCTGCAAGTCAGAAAGGCTTCTTTCTCTCCGAGAGCAGCGTGGGGCAATTTCCCAACTCCAGGCAGTGTTGCCACATCTGATACCAAACCCCTCACGCTGATCCAAGTGGTACAGAGATAAACAAGCACTCAGACAAAATGTCTATTCCTAAAATTACCAGGAATTAGAAATATTGAACCTCAAATGACTAAGCAGGGGAAGAGAAAAGAAAAGAAAAGAAAAGAAGTACCTGAAAAAAATCTTGCAAGAAATAACTTGAAATTTTTAATGAGTCATGGTCACATAGTTTACTTAAAACGCTGATAAATGAGACTAGCTTAATTTTCAGTTTGATAAGTGCTGCTGTATCTTGTTATTTAAAGGAAGTTTGTATGTGTGTGTATAGTGTATGTGTGCACATGTGTGTGCATAGTGTGTGTATATGTGTGTGTGTGCATAGTGTGTATGTACATGTGTGGGTGCATAATGTGTGTGTGTGCGCGCATTGTGTGTGCATGTGGAGGCCTGAGGTTGACAGTGGGTCTCTTCCACGGTTGCTCTTTCCCTTTCTTTTTTGGATAGGCTCTCTCACTGAATCTGTTTCCCTAATGGCTAGACTGCCTGGCAAGCACACTTTAGGGAGTATGTGGGATAGTTTTAGGTCAACTTGACCCAAGCTAGGGTCATCGAAGAGAAGGGAAACTCAGTTGAGAAAATGCCTCCAGAAGAGCCGGCTGGAGGAAAGGTTGTGGGGAATTTTCTTAGTGACTGATAGGGAAGGGTCCATCCCATTGGGGGTGATGTCATCCCTGGGCTGGTGGTCCTGGGTTCTACAGGAAAGCAGACTGAGAAAACCATGGGGAGCAAGCCAGTAAGCAGCACCCCTCCATGGCCTCCCCAACTTGCCCTGTTACTCCCTGCTTCCAGTGTTGGGGTTACAGGTATGCGCTACTACACCTGGCTTTTACAGGGGTGCTGGGGATTTGAACTCAGGTCCTCAAGTTTGTGCAGCTACCTCATCTCTGGTTTATTAATGATGAACATATTTATAGATTTTTTTATTCTGTGTGCATATGTTGTTCTTAAAGTTATGTGGGTTTTCTGATGGAATAAGCTAGAATTAATGCTTAAGACTATAAAATGAACATTTACATTTAATCAAACCTAATTATCACCCCAGCTAATCTCCCACTGTGAGGTAGAGAGACAACTCGGAAGATAATTTCCACAGTTCTCAGGTAAATTAAAGCTCTGTGCTAACTAATGGATACTGAACCGATGCCACAGTCATTTCAAAGATAAAACTCTGAGATGCTAATTACTAGCCACATTTTTTCCCACATACTTTCCACTGTCTGAGTGTTACAGACAGGTGTACAGACAGGTGGCATGTTAAGTTGGTTAATAAATGTCTTTCCTTTTTTTTTTCTAGTTTGAGATGTACTGTGATGTCTGTAGAAAGATGAAAGCTGTAGGTCTCTCTAAAGGGAGTTATTTGTTATGCTCTTAGCTCCCTGTGGCCTGAAGAGTATTTCTTCATCATTTATTTATTTAGACAGGCTGTTACTGTTACTACCTGGGCTGGTCTTGAATTTGCTATCATCTTCTTCCTTCAGCCTCCTAAGTGCTGGGGTTCCAGGTGTTTACCATCACTGGCAGCTTAAGGAGTTTTTAAATAATGTTTTGAAAAAAACTTAATAAAATACTTTCGTTTAATTTAATTAAATAATATTTATAAAATAAAATTGAATAGTATTTAATAAATATACTTTATTTAATAAATACTATACTTAATATGGAACACTATACTGGTTAAAAATGAAAGCATTTGGCTTTCACTCTAATAAGGCAGATTTCTCTGTTCCTAATAAGCTGTGGTCAATTGCTGTTACTCTGTCTAATAATTCACACAACAGAAAGTCTGTGGGTCAGGTCATTCCTAGCTTTCTGTTATCTTGTTATGTTCTTTATAATTAAAACAAACAAACAAAAGTGACCCTAGAAGTCCCCTACTGAGGAAAGAGTTGAAATCCTTTACAATTGTGTTGATTTAAAATACTTTGTCACCAAGTTGGTTAAGTAGGCAAACAGGTGATGTGTTGGTAAGTAACTGTGGTTTCTGAGTAATCGTGAAGATCCAAGTTTGAATCCCCTAAGCACCAATATAAAACACTGTGCATGAGCCTAACTTACCAGCTCCCTGGGAGGCAGAGACAGGAGAGTCAAGGTGTTTCCTTGGCTGCCTCTGCCAACCTAGCTATTGGTATATTGAGAGACCCTGTCTCAAGGGAATCAGGCAGAGTACTAGAAGAGGATGCCTGCTGTCTTCCTCAGCCTCTGAAGTTCTGTTTTGCTGTAACTGCTAAAAATTCATAACCCTGGAGAATGCTGTGAGCTGCAGAAACACTATTCAAACGTGCCCATTGAGCCTGCTTCACACCCAGCACACACATCACAACACATCACATCAATCCAGGCCTGAAACAGCTCAGACATGGCAAATCAATCACTGCCTTCCTTCACCCATCGAGGGAGTGCTCCTCTCCAGCAGTCTTTCCCCAGCTAGGTCACTTCATCTGAGATGAAAATCTATGGAGTTACTGAAAGGTTTGTTTTCTCAGTTCTCTGCAAGGGTGGCACACACTGTAGGCGGGAAGAAAATGAATTCATCGAGTTCTCTGGCTGTCTCCATGATCAGGAGCAGTTGTGCCTAGGAATCTAGATAAGAGACACTGGTGGTGTCAGATTTTCACACAAATCCACAGCATACATTGAAGGACCTTCTAAGTTTAGTATCCATTCCTGGTCAGGCAAGGCTTTACCACCACAGCAGGGAATGGGGGCAGAGGATGTTAGTGGGGCAGGAAGGATGTGGACACGACTGGAAGCTCCCTCCCCAGCACCTCTGGATGCTGTCCAAGGATGCTGTCTGTCTGTATATAACATAGTTAATAAATCAATTAATGTGTGGATCTGAATTATATAATAGATCAGGTTACAAATAAAGCTACAAATAGAAATAGGATTGAAAAATAGTCAGTTTTGACTATTGTAAGTTTGATAGAATTTATGGTAATTCAGTGTCAGCTAGTAATTGTATATTCTACATTAGAGTAAAAAAAATAATAGCAGAAGTAGAAGGCTTAGAATAAATGAAAATTCAATTGATGTTGTAGTGTATAAGGGAAAGTTAATATATTTAGTTGGATTAATTATAGAGATAAAGATCAGTATTATAAGTAGAATAAAGATTATAATAATTGAGGATGCAACTATACTTATTACTTTTATTTGGAGTTGCACCAAGGTTTTTGGTTCCTAAGACCAATGGATTACATCTATCCTATAAAAGTAAGAAAGCCATGTGTTTAAACATGGGGAAATGAGTTAGCAGTTCTTGCACGCTTTCTTGGTAAATAAGGAGGATTATTTGCAGTTATTAGATTCACAGTCTAATGGTTTTTTGTGTAAACTATATTTACATTGTGCTAAGCCTGTAATAAGTTTAGGATTAATAGTTAATAAAATTGGTGAAATAATATGAAGGGCTGTGAGTGTAAGTTCTCATGTATATGAATGTTGTAAATTATTTATATAATTAGTTACTTTGCCTCTTTCGGCTGTAGCAAAACCTTTCCTGATACCTCAGGGGTCCTGGGCTATGTGGGGAATCTAACATTTGCTGCAGAGTCTCAAACAACCCGAATAATGTTGCTCTCTACTCTGTGGTCACATATCGCAGGACAGTTCAGAACCACTCAAGAAGCAGCCCTGTGTGGTGTGTTACATTTTGCCCCACTTCGAACCTTCAGGTAGATGTCACCACTGTCTCTGGGACTCATCCCCCTGCTCCAGTGCCCTGGCCTGGACTTGGAGGTCTTTGGATCTCAGGCTACCTAACACTCTCTTTCCATCTCTGCTACCCTGATTCTGTCTTATTGGTACACATATCCTGGGACAGAAAGAAAAGGGAAGGGAGCTTAGAGCGTTCAAGTCATGTGGTCATCAAAAAAGTGTCTGGGCTGGGTTTGCAGTTCTAGAGGCCAGAGGAAGTATACCTTCCTACTCCAAAAGACAAGGGTATGCCTTGGGGTAAAGCCAAGAGAAAGAGCTGTTTGCCAGATTGATTAAAGTCTCTCTGAGGGTATTATCTACCTTGGTGCTCAAAAAGGTTCTCTTTAAGCTCCAAAGGAGGAGAAACAGTTTCTGGGGAGAGTCATCAAGGGATAAACGCCATGGTAGTAGAAACTGAACCGTGCAGCTGAAGACAACAGTTGGGGTATCAGACTTTTCTGAATGTCATGTGTCTGTTTTGAGAGAGAGAGAGAGAGAGAGAGAGAGAGAGAGAGAGGACAGATGGGAGTTTTGGAATACTAAAAACAAAGGTCTGTAAGTATTTCCTCCCCTTCAAACCTACTAACTATGGAATGAGGTTCATGTGCCCCACGGGCCCCACAGCCCTGCCGGAGCAACTTTTATTGCATCCTCCTCAACATAGTCCTTGCTCCATCCTGGGGTGGGGGGAGCAGGGAGTGAGTGGCGGGGCACAGGACGGGAGTGGGAGTTGCTGCCCTCATGGTCCCCTCACTCCTGTCTGTCTGGCTTTGATGCTCACTTCAGTCGCATCCCTATGCCTGGGTGGGGCCAGCAGCATTCTCAGGCTGAGCATTGCAGAGCAAGGAATAGCGGGCGCACTCCCTCCCTGATTTCCCAGCAGCAACTGTCTTCCTTCACAGCACTCACTGCTGAGCGCTCCGACGCTGAAACAGGAAGAAACCAAGCCAACAATTAACCAAAGATAGATGTTCACCACCCATGAAGTCGCTCCTGACTTTTCTCACTCCAAAACTCCTCAACTGTCAGTATCCAGAATTCTGTCCTTCACATACACCGGGAGCACTAGGGGGCACACAATACAGGGAGACACTAGAGAATCCCATCTGGAGAAACTTCACTCTTGTTGCAGAGCTCCCAGGTTGGGCGCCTCAATCTGAGGCTCAGACCCATACACTCCACAGCCTGGAGTGGGGGGTGAGGGGGCTGTCCACACAGAAAGGGGACAAGAGGCTGCAGACAGTCAAGAAGGGGGTCTAGACGAACCAATGTCCAGTTTCACTTTAAGCACCCCTTTGGGTAGCTGCAACAGGGATGTGGCAAACAAGTAGCCCCCTGTTAATTAGCTGGTCGGAGAAGGGACAGGTAGGTGGTCGGGTAGCTCTAGGCAAAAGGCGGCAGAAGGGTAAGCGGGGGCGGGGGTGGGGTGGGAGTCAGGAGATGGGATGGGAAGCTGCGAAGGGCGAGAGGAGGCTGCGGTGAGGCCAGGGGGTGCGGGAGAGCAGACGGCACCCTTACCCGCCGAGGCCGAGCGCAGGCTCTCCAGGCTCCGGGAGCGCGACGGGGCGCCGCGCATGCCCGCAGCACGGCCGCTACACACCACGCCGCTGCTGTCCGAGTCGGAACCGGGGGACACCCCGGTGCTGCTGCTGCTGCTGCTTGAGCCCAGATCGCCGCTGGTAGGGCCACTGGACTCGCTGGGGCAGCGCGGCGCCCCGGGGCAAGCGGCTCCGAGCTCCAGCCACAGGCCGGTGGGGTCGCGGGCAGCATCCCCGCCGCATGGCCGTGGCTCCGGGTCTCCCGACATTGCGGGGCTCCTCCGAGCGGGCTCCCCGCGGGGCCCCCGGTGCGGGCGCGGGACCCCGTCTGGACGCTGCCGGGCGGCCACCCGGCAGGGCGCAGAGCGCGTGGGCCCCGCTGCGGGTCGCCGGCCGGGCGGCGCGCTCGCGCCCGCGCGCACGCAGACCTGGGGCGCGGACGCGGGCCCCGGGCCGCCCTGGGTCCTCACCGCGGCCACTGGCATCGGCGTGCCGACATCAGGAAGGAGAATGCGCCCTGCTGCGGAGCGGGCAAGCGAGCGCGAGAGAGGCTAGTTCCTCAAGAGTTACGACAACCCCCCCCCGAAGTGCAATCAAAGGGTCCCCGCAGATGACACTTGGGACACCCCCCCCCCCCCCGCAGTCACCCATGCTGGCCTGGGGACGCGCTTGCCTGGGCGCGTCCTCGTGCACAGGTGAGAGGTGACCGCGGCCCTCTTGACCGCAGTGGTGCCACGAACGAATGGACCCTTTAAAAAATAGTTTGACCACACGGGAGCAAAGTTCAGTGACAAAAATATTGGGATGATGGCAGGTGAAAAGAAGCTAAGGGTTACTTGTCCTCTCTGAGAAGGATGTCAGTTGCGTTTTTCCAGACACCCTAGGGCCTTGTGTGGATTCTTGGAATATACCAGGAGGACTGTAATAACTAATTACAAAATCAGAGGCAAGATGATAGGGACACTTGCTCTCACCTGGAGGTTGAGAGTTGTTAGGGGAAGTCCCTATAGAAGCTGACCCTCTTTCCTTCCTTTCTCTCCTCCCCCACACTCCTAGCAACAGCACTCTGTTCTTGTAGCTCCACTCCAGAGTGCTACAGGCATTTCAGATGAGACACCCGGACAAGACAGAAGAGCATGCTCTTGTCCTTGCATCCGGAGAGCTTATTTCTTGAGGCCACCTCCATCCCTAATTGACAAGTTCTCTTTGCTCTGCACCATCAGGAACCCCGTATTTTCACAGATCCTAGCCCCTATGCTCTAGACACTCAGCTGACAGCCTCCAGGGTTTTAAATTAATTGGCAGCTCCAAACAATTACTGATGTTGGATTTCACTTGATGGACATTGGAGGGTGTCTTAGCCATGCCCTTAGTCTATTTGACTCATTTTTAGGACTGTGGGGGAGAGTTCATACACTTCCTGGTCCCTTTATATCCAGCTCCCATACTTCAGACCCTGTCTTCATCCTTTCCTGACCTGCTTCCCTGATTCAGTCTGTCTGCACAGAGGATCACCATCTGTAGGTCTCCTAGGCTGTCCTCTGAGGAAATATTCAAGAAGGGTTTTCTGCTGCCAGCGTGAGTCACACTCCCTCCATGTGTGCACAAGGCAGGCAGTTCTACCCTCTAAGTGACAGCCTAGGATGGTTGATTCTCTGTGTGTGGAAGGCAGCTTCCAGAGAGCGTCCTGTTTCCCACAAAGCTGCCAGAGGGCGCTCGAGAATGTAGATCACCTTAGGTTGTTCTCCTGTACCTCTTTTTCCCTAGGCTTCTTTTTACACCCCAGATGACCCCTAAAACCTATGCGTTCTGGCTGGACAGGTTTCTGCGCCACCTCCACCCCACCCCCATCCTCCCCATTACTGTCCTGACTGCTCCGGCCACGGTGGCTACCTTACTTGTCTTGCCTCTAGGTTTCTGCACATACTGGTTCTGGCTTGCTCTGCTCTCTGCAGTCTATGGTATTGGCTCCTCAACCTTCACATATGGTACATATCCTTCCTCAGGAAGATGATATTTATTTCCTTCTAGAACTTGCTTCCACTGGTGAGCCATTCCCTGTTCATCGCTTTTCTGAGCTGAGGATATGACACCTTACCTAGTAGCATTCCTAGACTGTGCACAGCACTGGCCACAAGTTCCATGTTCCATGTGTGACTGTGGAGGGATGAATGGTTTCTGGAGCTGGGAAAATGCCCAGCTAGGTAGGGGAAGGAGATCTCTGCTCTTTCAGGCCAAGACTTTGAGGAGACAGACATGTACTTGGGAGCTTATGGTGCCATGGTTGCGTGTCAGGTGGCAGTAACTTGAAGTCCAGCTTGTGCAAGCCAGTGGACACTACACACCCGCAGAGAGTCCAGTTCCATTTTGGATCTCCCCCAGACTTTAGTGAACTTCAGTCAGGTGGACAATCTCAGCTGTACCTCGGGGGAAGGATGGAGGTCCCTGGAAGCAAAAGCTCCAGCATGGGAAAGAATCTCTGCTTCTTTCCTAAGAGCACAGCAATAATGACTGTCTGTGTGCAAGGCTTCTTATTCCAAGGTGAAAGAGATTGTAAGGTTTGACCTGCTGTGGGGAGATTTCACAAGTCTACTGTGACTGTTTGAATAATGTCCTCATCTGGTGGTACTATCTGGGAGGTTATGGAACCTTTAGGAGGCAGAGCCTTGCCAGAGGACATAGGTCACTGTGGTATGCCTTTGAAAGTCTGGGAAGTCTCCAGACCTTTCTTTTGTTCTCAGTTCATGTACCCTTCTGTCAACCTCTGCATGCTTCTGTTTCCCAGAATCAGAGCAGCCTAGGATTGAAA
The DNA here is from genome assembly GCA_036184795.1 of Tokudaia tokunoshimensis. Lineage (NCBI taxonomy): Eukaryota > Metazoa > Chordata > Mammalia > Rodentia > Muridae > Tokudaia > Tokudaia tokunoshimensis. The sequence continues at coordinate 13,435,117 of BTHU01000016.1, forward strand.
TCTCTGAAACTTTAAGTTAAAAATAGACCATTTCCTCTTTTAGTTGCTATGTCAGGTAATTCCTGAGAGTCTGAAGAGCCCTTGACATCTGTCAAGCGTACAGGCCTCATTTCTGATAGTGTTAAGATGGATGGAGGATTCCTTTGCCACACGTAATAGGCCCATACATTTTTCAATGACACATATGGGTAGCATGTCTATATTAATGCGTGTGAATACCCTCATATGCATATGTATCTGTCTGAAGTAATGGTGACATCGTGTATCAGAAAGGTCAGAAGAGAAGAGTCAGTATCATTGGATGAGGTGAAAGGTCACGATGAACCAGTGGCTCTGTGTGGAAACAGAAGGGGTCAGAACCCGTCTGAGCCCACAGATTCATGATTGTCTGATCTCTCTCCCAGTTAGCCCTGTGTGACAGTTTCTGTGACAGAGCTGGACAGAAGGAAACTCAATGAAGACCAATCTGGATTCCAATCTGAATCGTCTCTTCCTGGCCTCACTTAGCTTGCTGGACAGCAAGCAGAGCAATTTCCTATTTCTGCAGGATGGCTGCGGGGCTGGATGGGGTGATACGTGATGTGACTGCTGGCTTGGCAGGATTTCAAATCATCATGAAAACCAGATTCTGGGCACGCCTGTGACAATGCTAATAGAGGTGGGAAGGCCCACCCTAAATGTGAGTGACGCTATTCCATGAACTAGGGCCCCAGACTGACTAAGCAGGAGAAAGCACCCTGAGCACCATTCGCCACCACTCCCAGTTTCCTGGCTATGAATGCATTATAACCAGCTGTCTCATACTCCTGCCGCCATGTCTTCCCCACCATGATAGACTGCATTCTTGAACCATGATATAAACAATCACTTCCTTAAGTTGTTCATTGCCAGGTATTCTGCCACAGCATTAAAAAAGTAACTGATCTTAAATGTGTAGCACCTGAAACAATGTCTGATGTTCAATAAACATATATTAGGCATGCTCCACCAAATGTCTATAATGTTACCCAATAAGTACTATAATTACCCGTACATTACAATTAAACTTAAACGTCATGGGGAGTAAGCCAAGGTCATGTTCCCAGGGAGCAGTGGAACTGGCCCAGGGCTTCCCATCCTTACTTGGTCCACTGTGTAACTTTCATTTCTGTTTTTCCCCCTTTGAGGATTCCCACATATTGGAATACCATCGCCATCACAGGCGGTGTTAGTGTGAGCCCACCATGTGTAGCAGAGGGCACAGCTGACAGAGTTATGACAAGAACTTCAAGACATGGACTTAGACAAAATGTGACATAAGTGTTGCCATCCAATTTTTCCCCTCTGAGAACCTCATTAACAGGTCATGAAAAGAGATGAGACACTGGAGCCAACAGCGAGGCAGCCAGCAAGAGTAATCACCATGACACCGGGATAAAAGTTATTATAAACACATTGATAGCCTCTGGGGTGGTGGTCCGGAAATAAAAACAGAGAAAATGAATTCAAGAATACCAGTGAGGAAGGTGGAGTCTCTGGTATCTGAACCCAAGCTGCTCCACCATTGCCTTTCACAGCTCAGTGAGGTTCAGCCCACAGCAAAGGCCCCTCTCCACACAGCTTCAAAAGCCAGAGGTCCTCTAGGAGCAAGATGTCAGCATTTTTCAGACTCCTGCAGCTACCCACAGTTGAGTCCTGGGAGAAAAAGTAAGCATTGAGATTTCTTCTTTGGCCCATGGAGAATAGGTGCCAGGGTTCAAGGGTTCCATGCCAGGAAAGACAAACTCCAAGGACTTCAGCTACTGCTGCTCCCCTGACTTCTAGCTGGGAGGGTGCTACTCAGAAGTTCCCCACTGTTTCTCCTCCTACGGACAGAGCCCTGGCTCCAAGATTTTTCTGTCTTAGGGGAAATAGCAGCGCTATGGCTCTTCCCAAAAGAACCGATCATATTTATAATAGAGCACAGGAAAGTTGAAGCCTAAAGATGCCTTCAAGAGCAATAGAGGTTTTGTGAAGGGAGCTGGGAATTCAAGATGTAATGAGCTAAACTAACCCCACTAGAGGGAACTGGATAAAGACAGTCGTAGCAGTCTGCCTGGAGTCACACATCAAATCCTGACCCGAGAATGTATTCTTTCAAACAAACCAGAACTTGATTGGATTACTTAAATAACATTTAAGTCCTCTAGGAACCAATCTGGGGGAGGGAGAGATAGAGCAGCCAGCTGCCGCTTGGCACAGTTTAATAATCGGTGGACTGTGAGAAGAGAAGAAGCCCCAGCAAAGTCACTGTCATCTGTAGCTATGGACATCTGAGAACTGCACCTCCTGGGCCTGCCAGAGGCATCGTGCTGTGAGAAGGGAAAGGAAAGCCCCTAAAACAATCACCTAGTTTATCATGCAAGGAACTGACAATATCGAGTCCTATGGGAAACCAGTGCTCAGTGTTGATACAACACACTGCCTAAAATGCCCACTTGGCAGCCAAAAATAAAACATACGAAGGAACAGGAAGGTATGACGGTCGCAAGGAAAAACTACCCAGACCACCGATGCTGCATGTAAGAGTGGTCAATTACCATTTCTCAGGGGGAAAACAAAACAAAACAACAACAAACAAACAAACAAAATGAAGCCGCCATGTCCAGAGAACCAAACGAAACCATTATCAACAGAAGGCAATGTTGCATCACTCGGGTGCTCAGACAGAAGTAGTGTTAACAGAACCAAATGCGAGTTCTGGAGTTAAGCCCCAAAGCAGCAGTTAATTCATGAGACTGCTCAGTGGTAGGTCTGGTGTGCAAGAGCGTTCACTGGCTGTGGAGAAGAATATGCACAAGGCAGATGTCGGAGGGAATATCGCATGGGTGTCCTTTACGTCATTTGATCGATGGCACAGATTCTGAAGATATTTGGCTGTCTTTCTTGTCTAGATGGCCCATCAATTGATGAGAGGTGGGTATGGGAACTGTATCTGGATCTATTGGTCCATTCGTGTGCAGTGGTGTTTGCTTTATGAAACTGACTGCACCAGTGTGTGCAGGGAGTGTACAGCTGTGAACAGATACTTGCAATATATCATCTCGATTGATTGACTCCTTTTGTAATATTCACATATGACCCTTGATATGATGATGACCTTTGTCTCTTCTGACTACTTTCGGTTTGGTTCCTGCTGCGTCAGATATAAGTACATATACTCTCGTTCATTTTATGTTGTATTGCTCTTAGCCAAGAAGCCAGTGCTGGGGAAAGAAGAACAAATGGCAGAGTTTCACCTACCAGGGCCAAGGAGATGGCACAGTGGAGAATGTGCTTACTGTGCAAGCTGGAGGACTTGAGTCCAATTCTCAGCACATATAAAAAGCTGGGTGTCATAGCATGTGTTTGAAGTCTCAGAACTAGGCGACTAGGCACTGGCAGGTAGATCCCTGGGGCTTACTGGCTAGCTAGCCTTAAGTGGTGACTTCCAGATTCCTGTGAGGAACCCAGGCTCTAAATACAAGGCATCCAGTAGAAAAGAAATGATACTTGAGGTTGACCTCCGCATATATGGCCTCTCATATCCACACCCATACGCATAAGCACACACACACACATGCACACACATACTGATACACTCACAGACACATGCATACACATGCATATATGCACACAGACAAGTGTCTGTGCTGGCTGGTTTTGTGTGTCAATGTGAACACAAGCCGGAGTTATCACAGAGAAAGGAGCCTCCCTTGAGGAAGTGCCTCCATGAGATCCAGTTGTGGGGCATTTTCTCAATTAGTGATCAAGGAGGGAGGGCCCATTGTGGGTGGTGCCATCCTGGGCTGGTAGTCCTGGGTTCTATAAGAGAGCAAGCTGAGTAAGCCAGAGGAAACAAGCCAGTAAGGAACATCCCTCCATGGCCTCTGCATCAGCTCCTGCTTCCTGACCTGCTTGAGTTCCAGTCCTGACCTCCTTTGGTGATGAACAGCAGTGTGGAAGTGTAAGCTGAATAAACCCTTTCCTCCTCAACTTGCTTCTTGGTCATGATGTTTTTGTGCAGGAATAGAAACCCTGACTAAGACACATGTCCATACACACACACACACACACACACACACACACACACACACACACACACACACACACAGAGGAAGATTTTGGAGAGACAACTGTGAGAAAGAGTAGCCTTTCTCTTCAGATAATCCATCCTCCAAGATGGTCCTGACATGTGAACTCTTACCTTCTTACAAACTCAAAACTTCATAATCTGCAGTTATTTCAGACCATTGTTTGAATTCATTGGCAGATAAATTCATATAGAATAAAAAAAATTAAACTTCTGTGATGTGGGTCCCTATCTTCAGCACACATCCAAATAATAATTGCCGAGGCTGGAGAAATGGCTCAGCAGTTAAGAACACTGGATGCTCTTCCAGAGGACCCTGACTGGATTCTCAGCATCCATGTGGGATCTCACAACTGTCTTTAACTCTAGTCTCAAGGGATCCAACACCCTCTTTTGGCCCCCAATAGTACCAGGCACACAAATTGTGCTCAGACATCCATGTAGGCAAATAAGCCAAACCCATAAACATAAACAAATTAATTAAAATGGTAAACATAATGAGAATGATGGCAATAGTGATGTGTCACAGAGCTGGGTGCACTCTCAGCTGGGTGAGAATCTCGATATATGTTCCATTTCTCTCTATGGCGTATGTCGTCAAGGAGTAGCCATCCCAGTGACTTTGGCTCACTGTGAATGTGGGAAACTCTTGAGTCTCAAGGGTAGCTCAGGTGAGCTTTCTTTTCTTGCCTCAGTTATTGCTGCTCCAACTCTTGCTTTTCTGCCTTCCAAACCACATAGCATTTAACCCCTTTATCTCTTCCCTTCTTAGTTCCAGGAGAACTGTTCCCTTACCTTGCCTTTCCCCCTGGTCTTGGCTATGTGCAGCGGTGCTTGTTTGATGTTCCCTGCCCTTGTGGGACTTAAAATCCATGGCCTGCTCTCTAACGTATATAATACTCTCCAGTGCCCTCCTGGAGCTTGCGGATTTTCTTCTATTCATGGTTTTTCACTTTCCAAATTCATCTGCTCTTTTGACGGACAGGTTGGTTTCCTCACTGGCATAGGGCTCACCAAGTGGGCTAGGCTGGCTGGCCAGGGAGCCCCACTGTCTCTTCTTGCCAGTGTTAGGACAATTACACATGTGTGTAACCACATCTGGCTGTTTACTTGGGATCTGAGGATCAAACTCAGGTCTTCATGCTTGTGTGCTAGGTATTGACTGGTCTAGCTCCATAGTTGGCTTCCATGGTTTTCCAAGTAATCCCATAACTCAACTTGGGGATCATGAGAGAAAATGGCTTTTCCTTGAGCATCATTATTTCATCCTGTAGCAGATTTTGTTTTGTAGCTCTGCTTATTGTGAAGTTATGTTCACAGCCTCCACCTCACAATATAGTCTCCATAGGCCCATTTGTTGACAGAAAGCCCGACGCTTGCCAGAGACCAGCACCCAGCACTCATGCATTGGATTTTGAGCTTCAGACCCAGGTTTGTTCTATAGTTGTCTCCTCAGCCATCCACCAGCAAATGCTTCTTCTAGGGTTCACTGCCCCCCACCCTCAATGGTCTTGACTAATGGCCTGGGACCCCCCTCCACAACCTGGCAAAAGGAAATGTTTTGTTTTCTCCAATAGTTTGGTTTGTTTGTTTTAAACTCTGCTTCAGGCCTTGCCCTAGTTGAGCTGTTTTACAAACCAACCTCCCTGGCAGCCGGCTGAATGCTTTCGATTTATCAAACATAGTGCACACCTGCTTAGGACTACTGAACCTGTCTATCTGTCAGAGTCTGGCCGCATGTCTCAGCATCCAGCCCCTGCCCCAGATATGGTTAAGGAAGAGATTGGACCTGGCTCATTTGGAGCCCTCTGCCCGTCTGGCGTGATTCAGCTCTTTTGTAGGTGAATGTATGCTGTGATACTGTTTACGATAATTCTGGGAAATGAACCAAGAGGCTGCTGACGTAAAACTCAAGTAAAGGAGGCATCTAAGGCTAGATCTGAGACAGCAAAGAACCTGGGTGCTTTCTCTACAAGCACTTACTGCAGACTACTTATCAACCATGTGGCATGGAATCCCCTTCCTCTAAGACCTGTAAGAAGGGACCCTCACTCTGCCACCCTGGCATGAACTCTCCCCATAGCCCCCGCCATGCTGACCTTTCCTGATGTTAATAACTCTTCTGATAAATATCTTACTCAAAAGAACAATTCATCTCAGTGTTCCTCTTGAGGCCAGACTTGAGACCTTTCATAGCCTGGCCTGGGATTCAGTCATAGCATCTGCCCAATGCTGCCCCTGCCCCTTTTTGGGTACCAGCTGGTCCTTGATAGCTGAAGGAATGAGACCACTGTCAAAGCCTCCCACCTTTGGGCTGCTTCTCCCTGACAAGCAGATACAGTTTTCACCAGACTCACCCCTGTCTTTGACAGCACACCCAGGAATATGGCAAGAGAAAGGCACAGAGCTCACCAGTGTCGGGCGTGGGCTCTGGCCAGCCTGTGTGGTCCAGTCCCATTGGGGCACTCTGGGAGAGCAGGTGGCTTCTTCTAGGGAGGTGCGGAGACTCTGGAGAGGTGACGGTTGTCTTCCTCCAGCACTGGGGTAGGAGGCAAGAGGCAGAAGGCAAATGAAGAGACAGACCAAGGGCTGTTCATACCAATTCCTAACTTAGCCAGTTGCCCAGATTCTTTCCCGTGAGCAGAGTCTACAACCAAAACACACACTATTCTAAGAGGGACTGTTTATCCTGAGGGAGGTGACTCCTGGTATCTGCAGTGTGTGAGAACAGATCTGCATCTCTGGTGGGACAGGTTGCCTTCATCTATGTGGAGTAAGGTCTGTAGAGGCACTGCAGATGCCACCCCTATGAGCCAGTCACTCAGACAGCCTTGTATTTCCTCTGAAACAAAAACTGATCATTTTCCTGAGCACATATTCTTTGGGGGACATAAAAATGGAATTCATGGGACTGGGGAGATGGCTTGCCTGCAAACCTGGTCTGACATAAGGAACACCCAGTCATGGCCAGCAAATATATATATGGTTTGAACTTAACTGGGTCAGTTACCAGAACAAGACCAGAGTCCCCTAGGATAATGCTTGTGACATTGACTGTCAACCAGACAAGATCTAGAACCACCTTGAAGAAAAATCTCTGGACATATCTGTGAAGGATTTTCTAGATTGGGGTCATCGAGTTGGGAAGAATCACCCTAAATGTAGGCCAGTGCATCCTCTGGTTTGGGGCCCCATTCTGAATCAGAAGGAGAAAGCAAGCTGAAAAGGTATCTCTCTCCGCTTCTCTGTGAGCACAGCACGACCTTAAACTCCTGTTGTCATCCGTCCCCCTCCAAATGAACTTCTCCTCAGACTCGAAGCTGAAACAAATTCTTCTCTCTTAAGTTGTTTTTTTATCAGGCATTGGGTCACAACAGTCCTAGAGAATAATAAAAATCCCAGTGCCAAACACTGTGAAGACATGAATGGCTAACACTGTGAGAATCAGTGACTGTTCCCTAGGAAGCTAGGAATAGATCTACCTCAAGATCCAGATAGACCACTCTTGGGCATCTACCCAAAGGGCTCGGCATCCTACCACAGAGACCCTTGCTCATCCACGTTCATTGCTGCTCTATTCAGAACAGCCAGAAATTGGAAATAGCCTAGAAGTCCGTCACAGGATAATGAAAATATAGTTCATTTACACAATGGAATATTACTCCACTGTTAAAAAAACACATGAAATTCTCATGCAAATGGATGGACCTTGAAAAATTATCCCAAGTTACATAACCTAGGCCCCCCAAAAAGGAATATGTTTGTGCTTTATTTTTCTAATTAGGGTTTATGGTTTTGAGTTTTTTATGATATGTATGTGTGTGTGTTTCTTATTCTTTTCTTGTTTGTTTTTAGTTTGTTCCTTTTGTTTTATTCTTTTTTTGTTGTTTTTTAATTTACAAGTAATCTTAGGAGAGAGAGAAATACCTCAAGGAGTCAGAAGGATGAGGAGGATCTGAGAGGATGATAACGGAGGAGAAACTATGATCAGGATATATTTATATTGCAAAATAACTTAATTTTCAATAAGAAGTAAAAAGAACATCACACACATGCACACACACAGACACACACACACACATGAGAAGTAATGTCTAAAACCTTCCTAGACAGGATAAAAGCATTAACCCAGCCTGCCAGTTCCAAGGGGCACTGTACACTAATGGCTTTGAAGATGTATTGATTTATGATTTAATGTTTATGTACACGTGCACCTGTGAGTTTATATGCATGCAGGTGCCTGGATGATCCAGAAGAGATCATTGGATGTCCTAGAACTGGAGTTACAGATGGTTGTTTGGTTCCTTACATGGGTACTGGGAACCAAATCTCTGCAAAAGCAGCCAGTGCTCTTTTTTTTTTTAAAGATTTATTTATTTATTATATGTAAGTACACTCTAGCTATTTTTCAGACACTCCAGAAGAGGGCATCAGATCTCATTACAGATATTATAGATGGTTGTGAGCCACCATGTTGTGGCTGGGATTTGAACTCAAGACCTCCAGAAGAGCAGTCTGTGCTCTTAACCGCTGAGCCAAGTCTCCAGCAGAGCCAGTGATCTTAACCTCAGAGCCATTACCACAGCCCCTAAACAAGCAGCTTTGAAAACTAAAGGCAAAACCCTGGAAGCAGCAGGAGGCTGACCAAGCAACAAGCACCCCAGTGAAGGCAAGGTTTTCCTGAAGGGCAGGGTAACCTTCATCAATGAGTCGCGGGGCAGGTCTCCTGCCCTGCTTCCTCTCCTAGCATCGCCTCTGGACACCCCTTCATCTTTAGATTCCCGCACTACTTTCTAGACTTGTCTATTTGGATGAACCAGAGGCACCTTCCAGTCAGTGAATGCAAGGCTGAATTTCAATTCTAATCCCACCCCCACATCCCAGGAACAAGATGTCCTCCCTTCAAGATCTGCTGAAGTTCTGAGGCCTCCCTGCTGCTATCAGGGGAGACGAGGTCAGCAGAGTGGAGTCATGTTGGATGAATCTGGATCCCTCTGAGAAGAGGCCCAGAGAGATAATCACAGGATAACACCATGAGGATTCAGTCACCCACAAGAGAACTCTCACGGGAGCCCAACTACACGCACAGGTAGGACCTTGCTCTCTTTCAAGGCTCCTGGTGACACTGCAGGCCACTCGCATATGTTGCAGTGAGAATGGACTGGAGTTCAAAGGGAGAGCTAAAATAGGTAACCAAGCTCAGCAGAGGAGAGGAGGGATGAGGTTCTGAGCTAGGGTCATGAGGCTGTGTAGGGGCTATTCCTGGTGGTCAACTTGACTCTATCAGGAATGAACTACAATCCAGAATTAGAAGTCTCGCCTGTGATCCTAATCTGGAGGCTCAGATATACAAGTTTCTGACCTGGATCTGGGCATGGAGATCTTGAGGCATAGTGGCTATGAATTCCAGAAGATTAAGACAGGAAGATCTCTGAGTTCATGGTCATCTGGGATTAAAGGCGTGTCAGCACACGCCTTTAATCCGGGTCACACCCTCTGCTGGAGACCTACATAAGGACATCGGAAGAAGGAAGATTTACTCTCTCTCTGCCTGCTTGCCTTGTGGGACTGAGCAACTGCTAGATCCTTGGACTTCCATCCACAGCTGCTGCTGACCATTGTTGGGAGTTGGACTAAAGACTGTAAGTCATCAACAAATTCCCTTACTATATAGAGACTACCCATACATTCTGTGACTCTAGAGAACTCTGACTGATACAGGCTAGCTGCCCCCACTGAAGCCCTTGAGGAACACATGTAAGGTACAACTGTCCTTTCTTTATTTTTATGTCCACCAAAATATGTTTCATGTCTGTTTGATATAATCATGGAAAACAAGAAAAAAAAAACTAGTATTTTCGAGGCGGGGTCTCTTCTTACAGCCCTGGCCATCCTAAAACTCTATGTAGACTGGCCTCAGACCCACAGAGATCCACCGGTCTCTGCCTCCCAAGTGCTGGGATAAAAGGTATGTGCCACTGTGCCTGGCTGAAAATAATCACAATTCTTTATACATCATATAACTGAAGAGTTCAGGGGAAGGGGATGGGATGCTTATCTGGGGTCATGCAGGACCACAGTCGCCAGCAGCCATGGAGTTCAAGTCAGCACAGCTGTGAGGTAGTGCCTGGGTAGAAGACTTGGCCAGAGCAGGAATCTTAACAACCTGGATTTAATGAAATGCATTTGGGTTTTGAAATGACTCATGTTTGCTAAGAAGCAGGTGGTAAATATGCAATGGATCACGGTTCTTCATTTTCTTAGTCTTGAAGAATGAAACTAACAGTTTGGTTTTCTTAACACCCCTCCCCGCCCCCCCGTGTGCGTGTACATGTGCGTGTGTGTGTGTGTGTGTGTGTGTGTGTGTGTGTTGAACGTAGAACCTCCTACTTGGCAAATGCTCAACCACCAAGCTCTAACTCCAGCCTTCTTTTTACTTTGTACTTTGAACAGAGTTTCACGAAGTTGCCAAGGCTGGCCTTGAAGTCACCCTGAAGCCCAGGCTAGCCTTAATCGATCAATTCTTCTTCTGCCTTAGCCTTCTGAGTCACTGGGATTACAAACCATCTGGATTTCCCCATTCCTCTTGTTCCATCTTAAAATCCAGACTTATAAGGACATCAATCCTGAAGACACACATTGACCAGTAGAGAAGAGCTCAAAGGGAACAAGTCCAGAATCCAAGGGCAGAGAGGAAAGCAGCATACAAAATTATATATACATTCATTCCAACATAGAATAACATGACATGTCTATGTAAAACATGGCCGCGACAATGTTCGGCAGCGTGTCCCTTTATTCCCTTCCCACATGCACTTTAGATTAAGGATGACAATAGGAGGAAATGAGATATTATAAAATTTTAAATGACCACAAATGAGTCAAGGATTTGGGAGGCCGAGGCTTCTCTCTCTTCCTTTCCCACTCAACTTTTCCTGCCCAGTCTGCATGGCAGCCTAGAACTGAGTGGAGAGTCAGTACGGAATATACACGTACACACCCCTTCCCCTGGCACGCACATCCATAAACCTGCTGGTCGTGATAAGGCACACTGGAGTCTGAGGTAAAAGGGTGGAGACAGCCTGAAGCATCTTGCTCTCTGGAGCGGTTCCTACTCCGGCTCTCCCTGCCATTAACTAATGAGTGGCATTCAGCAAGATCCAGGCTAAACTGGTAATAACTAGATTAAAGATGCTGGCAGCCAAAGCCACCTTGTCTTGCATTTCTTCATCAATCGGCACAGATTAGACCTGGGCAAGTGAGCCCCCAGAAGATTTCTCCATCTTCCTTCCGTGAGCCCTCTCCACAGCCTCCACTGCAGAGAATCCGCTGCCAAGAACCTACTGCTGCAGCTGGGCAGGCACAGCAGACCTGCAAGCCCTTTCCTCCCTCTCCTTTTCCCCTTTGCTCCCTAATGATAGACCTAGCATCTGATTACGTCTGAAGCAGCCTCCACATGGACACGGCTGAACCTGTCTCTTCAAGCCCACCCACACTGCTGCAGGGCAGCTTTGTAGAAGCTAGGATCTAACTGTGGGCACCGAAAAGAGGGCGGAGTCAAGAAACCCCCTTGGCTATTTTCTTCAGCTCCACGCCCTACCCCAGGAAGACTATGTGTGTGTGTATGTATGTGTGTATGTGTGTGTATATAAAATATTCTCATATATACATATATATGTATATATGAAGACTATTATATACATATATATGTATACATCTATATATGTGTATATGTGAATATGTATATATGTGTATATGTATATATTATATGTGTATATATGTGTATATGAGATTATATATACACATATATGTTTATATATGAAGACTAGATATATGATCTTGTTACTTTGGTGTATGACCTTCAAACCCTATACTTTCTATGTGTTTTTCTAGTTTTATAGAATATAGGCTTGGCCATGAGGCCCTTCTCATTTTGAGTTTTATGATGAACAACATAGATATAGCAGGGACAGGATTTTTGAGTCCGAGGTATCTTATATGGGTTTCATTCTGTTTTAGAATTCCAAGAAGTTAAATGACCCTACTAAGGCTAGAATGTTTGCTTGGCCCGTGAGAGTTAACCAGTCTCAAAGTTTCTGCCTTGGTTGTATAAAAGGCCTCAGTCAAGGAAGTTCATTGGTCATTTCCATCTCCTGTCCCAGGAATTCCTCCCACGTTTCCTTAATGACCCAACTCTACTCAATTTTCACTTTCTGTGACTGTCCTGAATAAAGCCTGCTTCCGCTTAGCATGTGTACTGGCTGGTTTTGTATGTCAACTTGACACAAGCTAGAGACATCAGAGAGGAAGGAGCCTCCATTGAGAAAATGCCTCCATGAGATCTGGCTCTGAGGCATTTTCTTAAGGTAGTGGGTCCTGCTCATGGTGGGTGGGGCCACCCCTGCTCTGGTAGTCCTGGGTTCTATAAGAAAACATGCTGAGCAAGCCATGGGGAGCAAGCCAGTAAACAGCACCCCTACATGGCCTCTGCATCAGCTCCTGCCTCCAGGTTCCTGCCCTGTTTGAGTTCCTGTCCTGACTCAAATGATGAACTACGATCTGGAAGTATAAGCTGAATTAACCATTCCTTCCCCCCCCTTTTTTTTTTGTCATGAGTTTTTTGTTGAAGCAATAGAAAAATCTACCTATGACAGGGTACTCCTGTGAGAATCCACATCCTTTCATCTCCATTGCTGTGAGACAGTGAACTTAAAGTCACTGTTTTAGGTCAACCTTTGATAACCTATATTATTCAGCATCCTAGATCCTAAGGTCACACACAACTGTGCTATGAAAGGATTCCCTCATACTAAAAGACCTGGTCTCACTGATACTCTGACTTTGGCTTTCCAGCCTTCAGAGATGTCTGTCTGTTGTGGTTTGAATATGAATGTTCCTCCTCTCCTCCCCTCCAACACACCACAGGTTCATATGTTTGGATGCTTAGTCCCCAGTTGGACTTTTTGGAAGGAAGTGTGGCCTTGATGGAGGTGTGTCCCTGAGGTGGGCACACGTCATCCCCTCCCCCGTCCTCCCTCGACTTTGCCTACTGCCTGTGGTTCAGTATCTAAACCTCTCTGCTACTGTTTTCCAGTTCCATGCCTGTCTGTCTCCTGCCATGATGATCTGGCTAACCCTCTGAAACTGTAAGCAAGCCCCCAGTTAAATGCTTTTTAATAAGAGTTGCTTGGTCGTGGTGTCTCTTCACAGCAAAGACACTGTCTGTTGTTGGGAAGCCACACATTCCTAGGATGCCACTGTGAAGCCCAATGACATCATGATGACATCAGGCCCTGTCTTCCTTATCTCACCCAGTGATGTCATTCATTTTCTCAGCTGACACATACACAGGACATATCCAAGGACACATTAGACTCTTCCTTCCACTCAGTCATCAGTCATGATCAAGTACTAAAGGACAATCATCAAATCCCAGATGGAGATCTCTTAAATACATCTGTGCTCTTCTCTTAGAGAGGCTGTATCATGTGGTAGTTATTAAAGTGTGGACAGGGAAGCCAAACTTCCTTGGTCCAAATCCTGTCAGCATCTCTTGTTACTAGTGTTAAACAGCCATTTCCTCCACTGAGACACTCCTGCCAGGAGCAACGTAGAATGTTCTGGAATATGAACAAGTTCTTATTAGTTATGAGAGCATTCCTGTAACGTGTGGCTCCTTTTGTTTTCTCTTGTGTGTGTGTGTATGCTGTGTTTCTTTGTGTGTGTGTGTGTGTACACTGTGTGTCTATGTGTATGTTTGTACACTGTGTGTATGTTGTGTGTCTGTGTCTGTCTGTGTGTGTGTGCGTATACGCTGTGTGTCTGTGTACACGCTGTATGTCTCCTTATGTGTCTGTGCATATGTGTGTATGTGAGTGCATGTGTGTGCAGACAGTGCATATTTGCACACGTCCACATGTGTGTGGAGGCCAGAGGTAGACATTCCTCTCTCCCTCAGTACTTTATTTGTTGAGATAACATTGCTTTACTGATCCTAGAGCTCACAGATTGGCTCAAGTAGCTGGCCACTTCCCAGATCTACTGTCATAGCCATGTGTGGCCATGCCTGGCTTTTAACGTGGGTACATTTTACCCACTGAACTATCTCCCCAGCCCTGTGGAAGAAGCTATTTAAAAGCAAAGTTAATAAGTGAACTGCAACTGAATGGGACAGGTTCCTGTCCATCTGTAGATGGGCCCTGACTTAGGATATTCCACTTTATAACAGTATGAAAGGGATGTGTACATTTAGTGGAAATAGCCTTTGACTTTTGAAATCAGGTCTTGGTGATAGGCAGTACAGCACCCTCTGGTGGTCACAGGAGAACAGACACCCCAGCATTCCCTAGGCCTTCATTGCATTTATAGGTATGAGGGGCTACATCCGGATGACCCCATCTAAGTCAAGAATCACCAGCATTCCCAAAGTCCCTGACATCTCCATGAAGGTTCTGGTCTCCAGCTTAGTTATCATGTTTCTAGCGGTAGGCTATAAGGTAAAACATGCGTTTCTGCTTACATTTGGGGAGGGCATGCTGGACCTTGTGAATACCAAGCACTCACCACAGTGAGCTACAGTATCGTGGCCCTGGTAACAGCTTTGTGGTTAAGATGCTATTTGTCTTATCTGGGTTCATTTGTAAACATCCTTCTTAAGCAAACCGACATCATCAACACTGGAGACTTAATTTTCCATTCAATTATCACTGGGTGTTTTATTTAAATTTTTATCTATATTCTCAGTTTTACCTGTTCTTTCAATCACATAATGGAGTGGAAACCTTAATGTAAAAATGCACCCATCACCTTGGGAATCTGAAAACCATGTATTTGGTTTCCTTTCTCACACATATTTTGCTTTGGACTTACACCTAAAACAAATTTTAAAGTGAGGCTGGAGAGATGGCTCAGTGGTTAAGTTCACACAGTGCTTTCGCAGAGGACCTGAGTTCAAGTCCCAGTACCCACCTCAGGTGGTCCCCAAACATTTGTAACTCCAGCTTCACCAGCTTGACACCCATTTCTGACTTACAAGGGCACCTGCAACACACACACACACACGCACACACATGCACACCACAATACAAATTCTTTTAAAATATCTTAAAATATGTATATAGAAGTTATTCTTGAATGCTTCTGTGTGACATGATGTCAATACTGAGGGTGGAACCCTTGTATATACTGGGGGAGCACTCCACTACAGAGCTTCTTCCCTAGTCCTGTGCTTCCTGGCAGAGGCTCCCTGTTAGCGCAGCCTGGTCTCAAAGTTATGACCCTCCTGCATCATACCCAGGGTGATGTGACTTTGAACACAATATAAGATGATTAAATCAATCTAATTAACTCATCTATCACCTCAAATATTTGACTTTTTTTTAATGGGAAGAATATTGGGATTTATTTTCTCAGTGACTAAATTGTATGGGATCGAGGCTGGTCAGATGGCTCAGCAGGTGAAGGCACTTGTCGCTGAGCCAGAGAGAACTAAGACCTGCAAGTTGTCATTGAGTGTGTACATTTGCACATGCCTGCACATACTAAATAATGACAAGTAAAAAAAAAAAGCAATGTATGGTCCCCAGTCATTCACAGCAAGAGCTGTAAAAATAAACTGTATTCCTCCCATGTAACAGGCGCTGGCCCTTTGATTATTCTCTCTCCAGTCTCTCCAGCCCCTGCCTCGCTGGTAATCATTCTAGTCTCAGCCTCTGTGACTTCAGAGTGTGTGGAGAATATGACATCATGTCTGTGAGAACACGTGATATTTGTCCTTTGTGTCTGATACACTTTACATCTAATCCTGTTCTCCAATGCAATCCTTGGTTCTAAGGACACAAACTGCTTTCTTTTTAGGAGAACAACATTCCATCGCGTGAATAAGCCACGTTTTCTGTATCTGTTCATGTGCTCATGGACATTCAATTTCCATATCGTGGCTATCATGAATAACATTGCTGTGGTGAAAGATGGTCTGCAAATGTCTCCTCAAGGCTCTGATTTCAAGTCTTTGGGTAAATACTAAGAGGTGGGGGAGGGGCCAGCCCATATGATAGTTCTAGTTTCATGACGGCTGTCCTAAATACAATTTTTCACTCACTGTGGAAGTTGTGTTTTCTTCACAGCTTCACCAGCACCTGTTACCTTCCAACAACAACAAAACAAAACAAAACAGAAAACAGGTCTGGTCAGTGAGCTCCTGGGGCTCCATCTATCTCTGCTTCCCAAAGCTGGAGTACAAACATGTCACCAAGCCTGTTATATTTTTCCGAATGTGACTTCGGGAGATTGAACACAGGTCCTTAAGAACTTTGCTCTCTGAGATATTGCCGCAGTCCCAAACCTTTTGTCTTTATATATTGATTTATATCAGGCATTCATGAGGTTAACTAACACACAGGATCATAGTGATCAACCTCTGTGACTCAGGTGACCAAGGGTGACAATCTTCAGTGCAGGACCATCAGGAAATGGCAAGCATCCAGGCCATGTCAGAGGATGCCTGCCCTGTGGCCAGCTTACCTGAACTGCATCCACAGGCACTAACCCTGTGCACATCTGTCTTCTGGGCAGCATCTGTTTCTCCAGCTTCCTTCTCTGAGTCTTTTCAAGCCATAGATCATCGAAGCTGAAGTGTGAGTGCTGAGGGGCCCTCCTGAACTGTAAGGGGACCTCTCTGGGGACTTGCTCTGCGGAGATGGAGGGGAGGGCCCACGTCACTACTTCAGTGGCAGATACCGGCCTCTGAGTAGGCTCTGTGTAAGAAGTTTTCTGATCATGGGAACAATTGAGCTTCTTGTCTGGTGGGCTTCCCTGGGCGATGGAGCTCTAGAGAGCAGAGGAGACGACATCAGAGACCAGAGCAAGAATAAGTCAACTGGTGATGCTTCTCTTCCCCCAGAGTCTTTCAAATAAAACACTTTATTTCGACTTACTTTCAAAGTGAATATTATAATGAGGTACCTCATTCACAGTCATTTTGTAAAGTATTACGATTAGACATAAAATAAATCTTATTTCTGTTATAATATCTACTATAAGACCATTTCAGACAAGAAAAGCTTCAGATTTGGTCAAGGGCCAAACTTGTTAAAGTACCTAATGAACTTGACACAACCATTAGAAATATCTGTATATGTGCTGATACACGTGTGCACATGCATGTGGAGGCCAGGGGTCAATGTCAGGGGTCATGTTTTAGACTCAGTCACCTCATTTTCTGGGATAGGGTTGATCATTAGAACCTGGGGTTCACTGAGTGTCTGGCCAGCAAGCCCGCTTCCCCAGTGTTGAGATTGCAGGTACATGCCACCATGCCAAACTTTTTGATGTGGGTTCTGGGGAGTGACTTCAAGTCCTCATGCTTGTGACAAGAGCACTTTCTGAACTGAGTCATCTCTGCACCCAGAGCTCTTGCTTAAACAGAGAGAATGTAACAGGGCATGTTGCAGGTATGGCTCTCACCTCCCCAGCCACTCTCAAAGTCTCGGTTCAGGGACAGCACCCAAGCATCACAATCATTTCAAAATACACCCTGTCAAGAGCAGCAGAATACTTGGAATTTGTGTTCATATCTTCACCGTCTGCTCTTTGAAACCAACTCTCTGGGAGAAGAAACTCTCTTATTCCCATGTTCACAAAAACTCATCCATTAAAAAAATAGCCCAATCAAAAACTCCTATATAACCACAGTTTCCTTACATAGGGGCTTATGATTCTCCCAGAAGCCTTAACTTGCCAAATAAAAAGCCAACTATTAGGTGAGGGACCCCTTTCCTCAAGGCATTGGAGGTATCCTATAGACCCTCAAACAATATGGGCTATCAACATAGCCCCTTGTTGCCCACTGGGGCTTGACATTAAGACCCTGTTGCTGAAGATGGCACACCTATGGGTCACAGTAGACATGAAGAAATCCAGCTGGTATTGACCAGGAAACTTCCTCCTTGCTGGCTAGCTCTCATAGGACTGGAAGCGCTATGCAGGCTGCTGGGGGGTGGGGGGCGGGGGGTCAGTCTCTTCCAGCTGTGCAACCCTGTAAGCTACAATAATGACCAGCATTGCAAGATATGCTCATGGAGCCAACAGAAGCACAAACTATGTTATGGGCGTAACCGGCTGGTTTCTGATTGGTTTCAAGATGCACAGCATGGGAGGAAATATGTTCTTGGTACTACAATTCTGGCCAAGAGCCTATGGCTGGGGAACCATCTCTAGCCGCTTACTATTAGTATTCTGCTAAATGGATGTAGATTCAAACTGCCCTTATCTCCCTACTCATAGGTTAGCATGACTCCCAGACTTTATCATACATTTCTCTGTGTGGATAGCGGTTCATACAGAAACTCACGGCTAGTCCAAGAGCAGAGAATAAATGTCAGTGGAATGTTGAGTTACAAGTAGGACATCTATGCCACCCCCAAGGGCCATGGGCCATCACAGGACAGGAAGTAGAACTATGTAAGAGCCAGAGGTTGGGGAGGAGTAGAGCCAAGCCATATCTTTCTTACAAGACGTGACCACTGCGCTCATGAACTCATAGTAGCTGTGGCTATCTGCACAAGATCAAGCCAGCCACAGAGAAGGGAGGGGCGTATGAGCCCCATCCCTGGCTGAGGGCCTAGTTGAAGACTTCTGAGGGAAGGAGAAGAGAGAGAGAGAGAGAGAGAGAGAGAGAGAGAGGTCTTTGGCATGTTGATTACAGTTCAGTGAAACAGCACAAATTGCATTTTTTGGATTATAAAGAACAGGAGGGGGAGGAGAGGAGCAGGAAGGAAAGAAGATGAAGAAGAACAGGAAGAATAGGAAGGAGGAGGAGAAGAAGGAGGAGAAGCAGACAAGAAGAGGAGGAGGAGAAAGAAAAAGAGGAAGAGTTGGAAGGGATGTAGAGGTGAGGGGAGATCTGGGAGGAATTATAAGAAGGAGGAGATAAATATGATGAAAACACATTGTATCAAAATCTCATCAAATTAATAAAAATATATCTTAAATTACATAGAAATTAAAGAAAAAAAATACCCTTCAACTACGAAACTAAGGGCTTGGAGAGATACTTAACACTTGATGCTCTTGAAGAGGCACAGTCGGTTGTCAGCAGCTACACTAGGTGGCTTCACAACTGCCTTTAACCTCAGCTCTGGAGGACCCAACAGTCTCTTCTGGACTTACACACACACACACACACACACACACACACACACACACACACACACACTTTTTAAAATGTAAAAGCCTTACAATTAATTCCAGTTAACTTTCTCAACTCCAGCTACTGCTTGATGTCAGGAGCAACGGATTTGATGATGTCACCGCTATCGTTGCTATCTATTCTTTACTTGGGAACTTCACAGGAGGACGCTATTCCTCCCAGGACCCTTGATGGGGAGCCCAGCCGGCCACCTTAAGGAATTCCTCAGTTGATTTCAGATGGATGTTTTAAGTTCCTGATTGGATGATGATATATATATATATAATATGTATGATATATAATATATATAACTATATATTTACAAATAACTATTGTTATTTGTAAAAACCTGGGGGAAATACAGAGATACTTAGTTATGTGTTTTTTGTAAAGCAAACATTAACTGATGGAGCTCTCATTGTATATGAAGAAATTATGTCAAACAATTAGTTTATGGGATTTAAATGAAGCAAAGTTTCTACATTTCACTTAACTTGGTGAAATGTCTATATTAGGAGACCAACAGATGCTAAGGTGTATGTATACAACATGATGCCTGGTTGCTGTCACTTAAAAATCAAATATATGACATATACATTAAATTAAACTTTTAAAAAATATCCAGGTAGCCCATAGGCCTTCAGGAGAGACCAGAGAAGCAAAACACAGAAAAATAAAATGGAGACTTAAGCTATAGTTCATGAATAATTATTATAATTTATATGTAGTCTGTGCATATGTGGCATAAGTGTGTGTCCCCCCTCCAACAAGACCACACCTCCTAATCCTTCTAATCATTCTCAAACAATTCCACTCCCCAGTCATTAAGCATTCCATTAAGTATTCCTCAGTCTCTAAACAATTCCACTCCCCAGTCACTAAGCATGGACCTACAGAGGCCTGTCATAGATATACATGTAAAAATTCTTTAAATACTAGTTAATGTGATTTAACAGTGTATTGAGAATTATACTCCACAATTAAATGGAATGTGTTCAGTACTTAAAGGGAAGGTCAACATTTAAAAACTCAGAATTGTACACATTTTAATTGGTCAAAAAGTTCTATGAATATATCAGTTGATTGAAGAAAACTCTGAATGGGCGAGTGAGAGAGGAGCAGTCCCTCATGATGAAGACTATCTACAGAATCCTACAGCGAACACAACTGGTCTTGAAAAACTGGCCACTTTTCTTCCGTGACTAGGGACCAACCTTGCTCTCATCATGGTGCTTAACACAGTATTGACCCTTCTAGCTACTGAAATAAATCAAGAAAAAGAAATAGAAGGAAAATCAATCGTCCTTTTGGTAGATGACATGAGATACAAGTTGAAACACACAGATCTGTTACATTTCTACATATCAGCAATTAATATGTGTAACCCCAAATTTAAGATATAATGCCATTTACAATAGTTCATGCATAAATCAAACTAAAATTTTCTAAAACTGAAAGACAAGAAGATCTGGAAAAATGAAGACACTGTTTTCTCAGTTATCCAGCATGGTAAAGACTCCAGTGAGGTGCCAGTTCATACCACTGAACCCTGCTCCCATCAAAGTCCGAGCAAAGCCATTTGCAGAGGAAAGTTAAGATTCTTCTAAACTTGGTACGGAAACACAAAGGAACTAGAATAAAATAATTCTGAGAAAGAGAACGTGCAAGCAATCACTTTACTAGGTCTTAGGACATTGTTCAGTGACAGTCGCTAAGATCCTATGAAACTGATCACATGATAGACTCAGAATGAAGACACATGCGTGGAAACCCATAAGGACCATTCAAAACCCAGTGCTGCAGCAACTGACTACCCAGGGGCAGAGAAATGAACTTCTGCCTAAATTTCACACCCTAACAAATTTTTCTCAAAGTATAGAAATCATCAGTATGGAGGTTCCTTGAAAAACTAAAAATAGCCTTACCCTATGGTATGACCTGAAAGACTCCAAGTCAACATATTCCAGAGACACCTGCACATCAATGCTTATTGAAACACTGTTCACAAGAGCTAAACAAGGAACCAAACTCTGTGTCCGTCAACAGAGGAAGGGATAAAGAAAACGTGGTTTGCATGCACAGTGGAATTAAGCCAAACGGAGACAGATGACTGTTAAGTACTTTCTCTCATCTGTGGGGCTCTGATTTTGGAGGTTTATAAAATCACATATGAACGGATGAGAGGATAGTGGAGGTAAAACTGGGTTTAGGACAGAGGGTATTGATGGGATGGAGACAAGAGAGAGAGTAATTAGCAGGGTGTGGATGATGTAATATGCTCAAAGTACATTGCATTGTGGGAACACAGTCAAAAGAATGACATTTGGCAAGTACTGCCTCAGGGCACTGTAAGGTCCCCTGTCTCTGCCTTCCAAGGCTGGAGCTTCAAGTGAGCTACCATGCCAGTTTGGCATGCCCATGGATTCTGAGGATCCAAACTCTCGACTTTATCCTTTAACTGGGCAACGATGAACCTGGCAATTTCTCAAAACCTAAACATGTACTTGTCCTGTGAGCTGACAATCATGTGGGCTCTTGACCTGAAATGAAAATGTGTACCTGCCATGGTGCTGTGCATAAATATCCACAGGAGTTCTAGTTGTGATACTTAGTTTGGATCTGAAAGCTGTCCAAATGTTTCTTAATAGATGTGTGGTTAAAGATAGACTATTACTTAGCTATGAAAAGGGGTTATTGATACACAAAACAACTTAGGCAGGTCTCAAAGATCTTATGCTGAGTAAATAGTCAATCTCAAAATATGACAGTTTTGAAATGTAACCATTGACTGGGTTTGGAAGTAGGTCAACCAGGGCCGGGGGGATATGAGTAGAAAGGACAAGGGTAAGGAATGTGTGTCTTGCTTATGACAGTCATTGCATGTCCTTACACTTGACAGTCACTGCATACAGCTCTGTCCATGACATAAAACAGAAGCTGTGTAGCTACAGATTGATCATCCCTCATATGAAAGCAAACAAACTTAAAACACACAAAACCACAAATTAGAAAATTCCAGACCTGACCTTAGACAGTCACAAGACAAAGGAGCAGAAAAGGCACTAAGGATTTTTTATTTTGTTTTGTTTTACTTTTTGTTTTTTTTTTTTATGAGACAGGATTTCTCTGTGTAGGCCTGGTTTGTCCTGGAACTTGCTCTGTAGACCAGGCTGGCCTTGAACTCACAGAGATGCACCCATCTCTGCCTCCCTAGTGCTGGGATTAAAGGCGTGCACCATCACTGCCCAAAAGACACTAATGACCGACCTCCAGCCTGTGTGTGCCAGCCATGACACCAATGAGTTCTTTGCCTGAGATTCATTTTATTTGTATTTATATGTGTGTGTGCACATGTCCATGCAGGCTACATTAGAGGGCAGCAGAGGGCTTTTGGATCCCCCAGAGCTGGAGTTATGGGTGGTTTTGTGAACCTCCTGAGGTGGGTACTGAGAACTAAACTTTGGTCCTACACAAGAGTGGCAAGTGCTCTTAACCTCTGAGACATCACGCCAGTCCAGCCTTGCACTTAAACTTAGGAGTCATCCTCAAGCTGTCTCACCTGTGTGTGTGGTAATATTGTAAAGCTGCAAAGGTAATGAAGACTTGGCATACTTTTTGCATTCTTACTGTTGAGTTTTGAGCCTTATTTGTATAGTGAAAGTTCTGTCATTAGACATGCGAGTTGCAAGTGGGTGGGTTAAGTTTAACCTCCTGACACACATGCTTTTGAAATTCTAAGAACCCCCGACCACCCTCCAGATAACCTATCCTTCCTCGAGCGCGTGTTAAAACTTTAGAATGTCATTTTGTATTCTGTATTTGAGATTAGTGAAGTCAGTTTCCCTATGGTGTCTTTTAATACGTGAATATTTTTCTAATTTGACCTCAAATCTGATGCAAAGGGTGTTAAGGATGTAGCTCAGTTGGTAAAGCGCCTTCCTAACATGCACGAAGCCCTGGGTTCAATGCCCAGCACCCCACAAAACTGGGCACAGTGGTTTATGACTGTCCCCTTAACACTTGGGAGGTATGGGCAGGAGGATCAGGAGCTCAAGGCCATCCTTGGCTACACTAGAAGACAAAGGCCAGCCTGATCTCTATAAAGACCCTGTATCAAAATAACAAACCTAGAGGGCAGGGAGATAGTTTAGTGGCTTGAGTCACTTGCAGCCATGTCTGACCACTTGACTTCAGTTCGCTGAACATTGTGAAAGCAGAACTGTTTAATCTGAAGCAGCCCCCGACCCAGAAATGCTTAATTAATTAATAAGTTAAAAATTATGGCAACACAAACTCAAGGGAACATCCCTCCACTTGCCTTAAGAGATGCCAAAAGAGCTGTTGCCACGGACAGCTCACTTACCTCATTACCAGGATGGTCTCTAAGGAAAGGTACTGTGCCCAGGCCAGGGTGACACTGGCACGCGCTCCTGTCTTCCTTCTGGTCGTTCTGGTTTAGTGTTTGCAGAGAAAGTAAGAGGCTCGCCCTGGCCTTGGATGCCTTGGGCCGTTCGGGGGCTTCTGAACATCTGTTGGTGTCCCTGTCGCTTCTGAGAGAGACCATGGAGACCGCACTAGTCCTGCCTCCAAGGCAGAGATCCACCCTCTGCGCCCCAGCCATGGGACTCCTGGGCTTGGGACTTGTGGGTCTGCAGGGCATGCCTTGGTTCTCATGGGTCAAATGGCAGGCAGAGCTACAGGGGAGGGTATAACTGATGTCAATCTGCGCTGCTCCGGGGCTGACGGCAGAGGTCAGCCAGGAGGGCTTTGGGAAGACCCCAGAAGTGAGGTGAGTACTGCTCTCCTGGGCAGCAGAGCGTTTTATGGTCGGTTCGCTTTTCCTCCTGTGTTCCGGAGAAGCCAGACGGCTGGAGGACAGAGTTGCGGGAGAGTTCAGGGGTGTCCAGGGTTCCCCAAACACACGGCTGTCGGTGCCAACTGTCCACTCCTCACAGTGGCCTCTGGTGGCTGGTGGGGAAGAGCAGAGGAGTTGGGGAAAGTCTGGTCCTGGAACCCCACTCACTAACGAGGGTCGTTTGGAGACTTCCGAATCTTTGCTTCTCAGAAACGCACGCCAGGAACCCTGAACTCGCCTGCGCTTCTCTTTCTCGCCTTTGGCGGAGCTAGTATTCGTTTTCTCCGTAACCTTGGCCTCAAAAAAATTGGTAAAGGTCTTATGGGCTAAGGCCAGCCTTGCTCTGATCCTGCTCTCCGTTGTTTTCAGTCTCTTGATGTTGTAGCTTTCTGGGGAAGGTCCTTCACCGCTGAGGTCCCCAGATGTCCCTACTTGAATCACACCAGATTGGGTCTCCAGAGATACGCTCTGGTACACATGGTGTAGAGGTGGTTCTCCCTGGCAGGGACTGTGGGGGACCCCTTCTTCGGGGCTAGGGCAAACTGGGTTCAAGCCCTCTGAGGTTAAAGCCTGGCTGTAGGGTGTGCCCCCTCCAGGCATCTCCCCAGTCCAGGGTCCATCAGTTCTTAAAGGGGTCATCTGAAGAAAAGCAGGACGCTGCTCTGACTCCAGCACACCCTGCTTTAGCCCACCACATGGCTTCTGGAACGGCAGCGTTGTGGTGTGTCTTGAAGCCAAGACTCCTGAAAGGGGGTTCTCTGCCTCACCCGTCCATGCAGGGGAGATTTCCGCATCTTCCGTGTCCGCCGGTGCACACCCTCCTTGTTGGTGTTCTGAGCTGGGCGACTCCTGGTTCTGTTCTGCGTGTGCACACTCAGACCCTACGCCCGATCTTTCCCCAAGCACCTCGTCCTCCAGTGTCTCCTCTGAGCTCAGTGTGTCAACCGAAGCAGTCCTAGAGACTGGCACTCCCACAGACTCTATGCCTCGGGCCAGCAGCTGAGGAGCCCCAGCACCAGGCTCTGCTCCTTGAAGCTCACTCTCATTGCCACATAGGGGCATTTCTGAGGCCCTGGGAGACTCAGAAGCCGTGGAGACTGTCCCCTTCTCCTCTAGAAGGTCACCATACTGTGATTCTAGGAGACGGTGAGTCTTCCTTGTAGAGGTCTGCCTCCCTTCCTGCTTTAATGCTATCATAATGAATTTGCAGCTGTGTCTAGAGGCCCCGTGGGCTTCCCGAGCCTGCGGCTGGTCAGAAGGGAAAGGCTCTGGGTCATCCCCAGGCCCCTGCACACACTCACTTCCAGATACTTTCACTGTTGGGAAATGCAAAAGACTTTGCAAGGCATTACCCTTGCCTTGGCCGTCTAAAATCACTCCCTCTTCGGCTGCTTCTGAGGAATCAATTACACTCGATGTCAGGGTTGTCTGTGGGGCACAGGCACTATCGTTCTCTTCTTCCCTGGAACCCACAAGCCTTCTGCTGCACGCGGGTACCTCACCGTGGCAGCAGCGTTGTGGGAAGGAGGAGGCCCTATCAGGTGGCTTTCTCTCCTCCTCGAGGGCACCCTTTGATGGGTAGCTCTCGGTCCGACTTCCTGCCTTGTCTGAGATGTTTAGCAGGCATTTTTGTTTACGGATAGCATCGCCAGGGTGGACACCTTTGGGCTCCCCGAGTCTGCTTTCTGGGCTGTGCCCTGGCTTGCATTCGACCGGCCTGGGTACTTCCTCTTGGCTGTTGGACTCCAGCAATTCTGAAGTAAGGTGGGAAGGGTCTGGGCATGACCCAGAAGCCTGTTCTACCTGGTTTTCCAGTGGAAGACCTACACAGGGTGTGTCTGGAGATGTCCTCTTAAATCGACAATCACTCAGCTTGCACTCACCCTGCAGAGGAGGGGCCCTGCTTTGAGAAGTAGGAAGTAAATAAGACAGCTGGGTGGGCCCAGGGGAAAGGGCCTTAGGAAGGATGGGGAGGTTAGGTTCTATTTCTGTCCCTTCTTGCAAGTAGGGCCAATTTGTATCTTTCTGCTTCCAAGGCTCTTTAGGACAACCTAAAGGAAATGAAGCTACAGAATGGGCCCTGACCAGAGTCTTTACCTGCTGGCAGAGGTACCTTTGGGGTGTCTTGGCATTGGCATCAAGATTTTCTGGGGCACTGTGATGACACTTGGCGTCTAAGAGACAAGGTGTGCCCAATCCAGGTTGACAGGCTATGTCCAGGAAGGGATGGACCCAGAACAAGTCAGTGCCCACGGTGGGCCTTGGAGCAGGCCTCTTCTTTGCCCTGATCCACAGAGGGAAGTCATTGTCCTGTGAGCCTATGGGAGGTATCTTTGCTGCTGCAGCCCTGATATGGATTTGTGGCCAGCTCTGACCTAGTTCACAGTGTTGGCGAAAGCAAGGACAGACCACAGGGACATCCAGACAGCCCCTGGACCTGGCCTTTTGTAGGCGGGGACTGCTGCTGCCGCCGGCGCGCTTTGAGAAGCACACGGCTGCTGGCACAGACTCCTGTACCACGCTAGTCACACAGCTGCAGGGGCATGCCTCATCCCATTTTCCAGCAGTCAACGTGTGCAACTTACTTAGCTGAGAACCTGCCTTTAAGTCTGAGAGTAGATCCAGCCCTTCATCATGGACCAAACGCCGCCCTTGAGGAAGTCTAACTGTTGAGTCCTCAGGGCATCCCCAGCCTGCTTCTCTTTCGGCAGAAAGGCCAACTCCACCAGTGAGGTCACCCGGGAGGGACTCTGCGTCAGAAGCGCTTTCAAAGGGATCTGTTTTTGTATCTGATCGGCTTTCGCTCTTATGGGACAGTGTCTCCAAGTCCTCAGGGTTTGCTTCCTGATGCCATTCCTGTCCTTCCGGGTCTGCAGGGCGTGGGTGGAGCTGGTTGTTGTCACTATCGCCTTCACCTGGAGGGGGCACCCCTGGCTCTGGAGTCTAGAAGGGCAAGAAGAGAAGAATCAGAGGGAAGTTCCCAGGACCTCAGCAAGCACATTTATACCATTATGCCTTTATAGGAAGAGAATGTTCTTCCTCACTTCCCAGAGAGCCCTAGGAAGGAAGCAAAGGAGAAAGAGCTACTTTGCATTAACACAGAAAACATGCACAGAGGGCTGAGACCTTGCCTCCTGTGCAGAGCATGCCACGCTAGCCTGACAGCCCTAGTTTGGATCTCTGGAACTGAAATAAAAACCAGGTGCAGTAGCTCAAATCTGTAATCCCTACGACAAGGTGGGAGGCAGAGACAGGAGCATAGCTAAAGACTCAAAGACTAGCTAACTAGGTGTAGGCAGCAATAAATAAGAAAGACTTGATGTAAAGGCAGAAATTGAGGACTGACACCCAAGGTTGACCTCTGACTTCTACATGCATACTCTGGTACATACACACACCCCCATATATGAACACACAAATACACAGACATAAACAATTACTGTATACACACATGCACATGAACAAATAAAAATATGACACATACATGAACATACATACAAATACAAATATGAACATATACCACATATATACTCATATATCCCTCCACACACATATGCAAACACACACACACAAACATACAAATACATATATGACACACACATACATGAACACACAAATACACAAACGTGAACAATCATTGCACACACATGCACACGAACATCTAAATAAAAATATCACACACACATGAACATACAAATACAAGCATGAACATACACCACACATACCCATATATATATCCCTCCACACACATATACATACACACTCACACACATACACATAACATATACTCATGCATAAACACACTCACATTCACACACACACAAACATACAAATGCATAAACATACACACCACACACATACATACACATCTATGCATACACAGACACCTATATGCACACATACACAAAGATGAAAAAGGGAAAAGCAATGAAACCAAACCCAAACTATGGGGAGAAAATGTCATGCAAGTCCAAACAAAGTCATCAAAAGGCACAACAGGCCATGTATGCAAGAGCAGCTTAAGTACACATAAGCACGCCGTATGAGTCACAGGGAGAAGCACCCTTCTGTGTGAGGCATCCAGCAAGAAGAAACAGATTAATACTTGTCTGTCTGTTCTTGTGCAGCCCAGTAGTTTACAGTAAATGCTCTTACATTTAGAATCGCCTTGAGCTCCCATGGCTAGAGTGGGAAAGAAAACAAAAGAAGTCTTGAGAATTACTGAAACTGCAGACACAGGTTGTTATGTATGCAAGGCAGCTTAAGAGAATGAGGCAGAATCTCTCTCTCTCTCTCTCTCTCTCTCTCTCTCTCTCTCTCTCTCTCTCTCTCTCTCGTGTGTGTCTCTGTGTATGTGTCTGTGTCTCTGTGTGTGTCTGTGTGTGTGTTCTCGTGTATCACATCTGGGATCTACACATGAATGTCATTGCTTGGCTTTTTGTTTGAGACAGAGTCTCTCATTGGCCTAGAACTTCACCAAGTAGGCTAAGCCAGCTGGCCTTGCCTTGGAGATCTTGAACCACTCCCTCATTGCCCACCGCACTTGACTTTTGAGTGATTCTGGAGAATCAAACCCAGGCTCTCTTGTTTACAAAGGAAGCACTTTGCCTGCCCTCTAGCTACACTTTTTTTTTTAAAAGACAAGCTTTCATTATATAGCCTTTGCTGGCTTGGAACTCACTATGTAGATCAGGCTGGCCCAAAACACAGAGATCCACCTGCCTTTGCCTCCAGTGAGTGCTGAGATGAGACATGGGTTCCCGTGCCGGGCTTACACATTTTCTAATCCACTGCCTCAGCCGTGAATTCCCATGCATCCATTTAAAGAGTACAGATCTGAGTTATAAAAAAGGTACCCATCTGCAAAAATCTATTTTTATGTCCCCTTAAACGTTCCTGTCCCTTCCAGTCAATGTGCCCCGCCTCCTGGTCCCTCCCAGAGTCAGGGATCTGATTTATCTGTCTGGAGTTTGACTTGGGCAGATTCTGCACTATGTCTTCTGTGCTCTGGCTTCTTCCCTTGGTGTGAATCTTATCCAACGCATATGGCCCGTGACAGCCATGAAAGTAGCCTGTAACACAAAACTGTAGACTCATTTAAAACATGAGGAGTGTGTGTATGTGTGTGTGTGTGTGTGTTTTATACATGTGCACATGATACAACTATGGAGTTCTGAGGACAGCCTTGGGAGATCATTTTTCAGGTGTCATCTATGTTTTGCTTGAGACAGGGTCTTTCATTGGCCTGAAACTTTGCCAGTGAGTAGTGAGCTCTGGTGGTCCACCCACTTCCACCACCCATGTCACTGTTGCTGGGGTTACAGGAGAACACTATAACCAGGTTTTTAATGTGGCTTCTGGGGACCATCTCCCCAGCCCCCCAGGAGTTGATGTAAGAGATTTCTTAAAGTAAAATTGCTTTTAATTCTCCATAATTGAGAGAAGGAAACTAACAAACAACAAAACGGATGACCTGCATTGCTCCTGACGAAGGGAGAAAATCGTGGAGACACCAGTGCCTCCAGATGTGTGGCAAGGCAGGGAGGAGCTGGGGTAGGAAAGGGGCATTAAGAGTGATGCTATTCAGGAGGCGGGACATGGAAATGACTTGGTAGGGTGCTTACTGAGAAAGCTGAGGATCAATGTCACCCCCAAGGGAAAGGCTGCAGCCAGGGCAGGCCTTCATGGCTGGTGAACCCTGTCTTACTTCCCAGGTGTTTAGGGAGGAGACTTGGCTGCGTCCCAAGGAATATAAAAGCCTCTAGGGAGAAAACTATCAAAGATTACCAAACCCCAATATGGTCTGCGCAAGGTACTGGAATACCATGTTTAGTATTCCTTAAAGGGAATGAATGCCGGAAAAACCAGGCGGTTTTTAAAGCTGTCAGTTTGGGTGAACCAATTAATTCAGTTGACCCTCAGTGTGGGTAAAAATCAACCTCAGACTGAAAGTGTGTGTGTGTGTGTGTGTGTGTGTGTGTGTGTGTGTGCGCGCGCACAGGTGCACACATGCATTTGGAGGTCAGAGGTCATCCTCAGATGCCTTTCCTTCAGCACCTTCCACCATTTTTTGACAAAAGCTCTCTGACTGACCTTAAGGGCACTAATAGAGCTACTCTGCCAGTCGGTATGAGCCTGTTTTGGCCTGCTGTTGCTGCGATCATAACTATGCGCACTGTGCCTGACTCTACAGGTACTGGACTCAGACTCAGGCTGTCATGCTTCGACAGCAGCAATTTCCTAACTAAGCTGTCTCCCCAGATCCTGAAAACATATTTTTTAAGATAATCCCACCTTGGGCTGGGAGGTGACCATGACAACCCAAGTTTGGGTCCTTAGGACTCACCTAAAAGAGACCAAGGTTCAGCAAGAGACCTTGTCTCAAGGGAGTAGGGCAGAGAGCAATAGAGTAGGACACTAGACATCCTCATCTGGCCCCCATACATGTGCAAGCACACACATACATACACACACGTATGCATGTGTGTACACACACACATACACACATACACACATACCACACATACCACACGCATGTACACATACACACACACATGCACACATACACATATACCACACACACCACACACACACACACACACATGCATATACACATGCACATGCTCACATACACACACATATATACATGTGTGCATGTGCATACACACACACACATATACTCCATCTATTGTAATTTGTACATTCTTCTATAATATGCATAAACAACCTTGTAATTGTCTGCATAAGTTAATAGCACATAAATAGAAATAAAATCACAAACAAAAAGTATTAACTCTCAGAGTAAATCTAGGCTATGACTTAGCAATGATTGGAAGTCAAAGTTAGAGGCAAGAAATATTCTTTCGGCTGAGAGGCTCAGAATGTCCTAGGAGGGGAGAGGATCATATTTGAGTGGCTCTAACAAGGCAGGCGCTCTACCTTCTCCTGGGCAGTGCACCCTCTGAGCTGTCAGATGCTAGGGCAGAAGCTTGGCTTTTCTCCCCTAACAGACACTGGGCTCTCCTGTGGGTTTTTTTTTTTCAGGGCTGAGTTGAGAACTGGGTGTCTCAGAAACAGAGTGAGTGATTGTCAGAATCAGACGTCTCCCCATCCTCCACCTCAACTTCACAGCTCCTCTTTCTCTGGAAAGACACCCCTCTTCACCAGCCTCAAATCTCTCCACATCTCTGCTCAAGTCCTCCAAAAACAGTCGACACTTAATCTCCACACCTCATCTGCCACTTCCTCTTCTCAAGAATGTTGGCATTTGTGGGCACAATGTGCTCTCTAAATGCAATTTCAGCTGTATATGAAGATATGATACAGGTGCTTGGGATTCAAACTCACAACCTCACGTTTGAGCAGCAAGAACCCTTACGCACTACGCTGCCACCCCCTCCCCCCAATCCCTACAATCCTGGTTTAACATGAGGTGTTTTAGTGAACTCGACAATTGCAACTTTTTTCCTAATTGCCATTATGATTTCCCATTTGACCCAAGGTTTATTAGAAAAATAGTTTTAATTGTCTTTTTTTGTTTGTTTGTTTCCGACTTTTATCAAGTTACGCAGTGGTCTGGGATGCTGCCTATATGATGCACATATTCTGAAACTAGTTGAAACTGGTTCCACCGCATGGTGCAAGGCCTGATTTCATAAGGACCATGGGCGTTTGCACAGAGCATGACTCTAGGACAGCTCACTGCAATGCTTACTAAGCACTCCTTAGAGGAAGCCCAGTGATCTCACTAGTTTCCCCTCTGCTATGAAGCATTCTGACTGAGGACTTGTCCCTCCCTGGGTCAGCCCTGCCTTAGTGAATCAGGGACCAGTTCAGCACCGACGAGCCCTTCTGGGACTTTACTCTTTAGTAGGACGCTATTGTCCTAAGAGTACCTTTCCCTAAGGCTACATTCCCATACAGCAGCTTGCTTCCTACTTCCCGTGAGCCTGTTGTTCAGAACCACACACAGTGGGTTTCCAAAATACAACCTTTCAGTCCCTCCTAGCCAGTGTTTAGCCATGAGTATGCACCGTGATGACCCACAAGTCTGAATTCCAGGCTCCAGTCCTGTTCCTGCTCTCTGAACTCCATGTTTTATGTCCTAGGAACATGGGCTGGACACTCAATGACGACGGTATAAAAGGCCATGTCTCAAGGGGTGCTTTACCTCAGGTCTGGGTGCTTTGCTGCAGGAATATTTGGGAGCCATCTTGCTCTCGATGGGTCCAGCATCATAGGTCCCAGCCCTGCAGACACTGAGCTGCTCCGGCTCCCTCAGCGCCGGCTCAGCTTGCTAAGGACCTTCATATTGCCAAGTCAGTGACGTTTGGTTCTTTTGGACATCTCTCTTCCTTCGCTTCCTCTTACTCTGTGTGTGTGTGCGTGCGTGTGTGTATGTGTGTGTGTGTGTGTGCTATATTTGGTGTGTTTATGGATGTATGTACTGATGCGCCTACATATGTGTGAAGGCCAGGTAATGATATTGGCATCTTTCCTTTCCGTGTCTTCACTTCTGTTCTGTTCTGTTTGGTTTTATAGCCCTGGCTGTCCTTGAACTCACTATGTAGACCAGACTGCCCTGAAACTCAGCAAACTCCTCCCACCTCTGCCTCTCTAGTGCTGGGATTAAAGGCAAGTGCCCAGCTACCCACCCTCTTTTTCTGTCACTAGACCCAGAACTCACAGCTTTGGTAACGAGTGGGCCAGTGAGCTGCAGAGAGATCCCCGTGCTCTGTCTTCCCTGCACTGGAATTACAGGCAAGAGTCTCTACACGCAGTGTTTGAGATGGGTGCTAGGGATTAGAACTTAAGTCCTCTTGCTTGCACTTTACAGACTGAGTCATCTCTCCTCAGCCCTCCTTCCTCTTATTATTAACTATTGATGCGTAGCTGAGATGAGGAAATCATACTGACTCTAAAATTACACTGACCTAGTGTTAAAAAACTCACTTGTGAAGTTCCTGAAAGTTAGTTAATTCTGTTGTAATTGTTCCCTTTGGTCCCGCCCCCTTCAACACCTCTGTCGGCTGCCCCCAGATGAAGGTCTTTGCTTCCTGCCACCACAGATTAGTTTGTATTTTATAAAAATGTTGTCTCTCAGTCTGCATGGGGGGGGTAGGGGGGACTGCTCTTTTCTTCATGGAGCAGTTACCTTGAGATGCATCCCCGTTGTGACACTACTCAGTACTCTGTCCCTTTGTCTGCCACCGAGGGTTGCACTGAGCATCCAGTCTTTCCACAATTTGTTCCTGTGCTCATCTGCTGATGGTATATTGGCCATGAAGATTTGGGCTTTTCAAATAAAGTGCACCAGTCTTTTTATGGCCATAGGTTTTTATTTCTCTTGCATAAATACCGAGGCATGTTGGGATGGTGTTCTGTGTTACACGTATGTGTTTGACCCCTTCACCTTTTTATTTTTTATTTTTATTAGATATTTGTTTTATTTACATTTCAAATGTTAACTCCTTTCCATGTTACTCCACCGAAAACCCCCATCCCATCCCCCCTCCCCTGCTCAGCCCCCCCTCCAATTTCCTGACTTGCATTCCCCTATTCTGGGGAATCGAGCCTTCAAAAGACCAATGGCCTCTCCTCTCATTGATGTCTGAAATGGTCAACTTCTGCTACATCTTAATGTGTTTTTCTACATATTTCTTCAATTTTATCAGAGATATTTTCCATGTATATTTACACAATGGAATACTACTCAGCAATTAAAAACAATGAATTCATGAAATTCTTAGGCAAATGGGGAACAGGGGGAGGGAAGAGGGCTTATGGGACTTTCGGGGAGGGGGGAACTGGGAAAGGGGAAATCATTTGGAATGTAAATAAAGAATATAGAAAAGAAAAAAGAAAGAAATTAAATGCAGGGGCCAACTAAATGGCTCAGCGTAGAAATATGCCTGCGGCTAAGCCTGACGGCCTGAGTTTGAATCCAGGAACCCACATGGTGGAGAAAGAAATCCAACTCCCACAAGTTGCCTCTGACCTCCACATGTGCACTATAGTAAGCATGTGTACCTCCCCTGCCAATATACACGCGCACACGCACACACACACAAAACAGATGAACAAGATGTAATATTAAAAAGGTGTGGAGGTCCTTGAACCACTCGGACTTGAGCTTTGTACAAGGAGATAAGAATGGATCAATTTGCATCCTTCTACATGTTGACTGCCAGTTGACCCAGCACTATTTGTTGAAAATGCTGTCTTTTTTCCACTGAATGTTTTTAGCTCCTTTGTCAAAGACCAAGTGACCATAGGTGTGGGGGTTCATTTCTAGGTCTTCAATTCTATTCCATTGATCTACCTGCCTGTCCCTGTACCAATACCCTGCAGTTTTGTTTTTTGTTTTTTTTATCACTATTGCTCTGTAGTAGAACTTGAGGTCAGGGATGGTGATTCTGCCAGAAGGTCTTTTAGTGTTGGGAATAGTTTTAGCTATCCTGGGTTTTTTGTTATTCCAGATAAATTTGGAAATTGCTCTTTCTAACTCTATGAAGAATTGAGTTGGAATTTTGATAGGGATTGCATTGAATCTGAAGATTGCTTTAGGCAAAATGGCCATTTTTACTATATTAGCCCTGCCAATCCATGAACATGGGAGATCTTTCCATCTTCTGAGATCTTCAATTTCTTTCTTCAGAGACTTGAAGTTCTTGTCATACAGACTTTTCACTTGCTTGGTTAGAGTTACACCAAGGTATTTTATATTATTTGTGGCTATTGTGAAGGGTGTCATTTCCCTAATTTCTTTCTCAGCCTCTTTATCCTTTAAATATAGGAAGACTACTGATTTGTTTGAGTTAATTTTATATCCAGCCACTTTGCTGAAGTTGTTTATCAGGTTTAGAAGTTCTCTGGTGGAATTTTCGGGGTCACTTAAGTATACTATCATATCATCTGCAAATAGTGATACTTTGACTTCTTCCTTTCCAATTTGAATCCCTTTGACTTCCTTTTGTTGTCTAATTGCTCTGGCTAGGACTTCGAGAACTATATTGAACAGGTAGGGAGAGAATCTAATAGAAGAGAAATTGGGGAAGAACCTGGAGCACATGGGCACAGGGGAGAATTTCCTGAACAGAACAATAGCTTATGCTCTAAGATCAAGAATTGACAAATGGGACCTCATAAAATTACAAAGCTTCTGTAAGGGAAAGGACACTGTCAATAGGACAAAATGGCAACCAACAGATTAGGAAAAGATCTTTACCAATCCTACATCCAATAGAGGGCTAATATCCAATATATACAAAGAACTCAAGAAGTTAGACTCCATAGAACCAAATAACCCTATTAAAAATGGGGTACAGAGCTAAACAAAGAATTTTCAATTGAGGAATACTGGATGGCTAAATACCACCTAAAGAAATGTTCAACATCCTTAATCATCAGGGAAATGCAAATCAAAACAACCCTGAGATTCCACCTCACACCCATCAGAATGGCCAATATCAAAAACTCAAGGGACAGCAAATGCTGGAGAGGATGTGGAGAAAGAGGAACACTTCTCCATTGCTGGTGGGATTGCAAGCTGTAAAACCACTTTGGAAATCAATTTGGTGGTTCCTTAGAAAATTAGACATAGTACTACCTGAGGACCCAGCTATACCACTCCTGGGCATATACCCAGAAGATGCTCCAACATGTAATAAGAACACATGCTCCAATATGTTCATAGCAGCCTTATTTATAATAGCCAGAACCTGGAAAGAACCCAGATGTCCCCCAAAAGAGGAATGGATACAGAAAATGTGGTACATTTACACATGGAGTACTACTACTCAGCAATTAAAAACAATGAATTCATGAAATTCTTAGGCAAGTGGATGGAGACAGAAACTGTCATCCTGAGTGAGGGAATCCAATCACAAAAGAACATACACGGTATGTAGATATTAGCCCAAAAGCTCAGAATACCCAAGATATAACTCACAGACCACATGAAGCTCAAGATGAAGGAAGACCAAAGTATGGATACTTTGATCCTTATTGGAAAGTGCATCAAAACACCCATGGCTCACAGCCAACCAATAGAGTGAGTATAGGGTCCCCAATGGAGAAGCTAGAAAGGACCCAAGGAGCTGAAGAGGTTTGCAGCTCCACAGGAGGAACAATAATATGGACCAACCAGTACCCCAGAGCTCCCAGGGACTAATCCACTAACCAAAGAGTAGACATGGAGGGACTCATGGCTATTTCCATGACTATTTCATG
Source organism: Tokudaia tokunoshimensis (assembly GCA_036184795.1). Classification (NCBI taxonomy): domain Eukaryota; kingdom Metazoa; phylum Chordata; class Mammalia; order Rodentia; family Muridae; genus Tokudaia; species Tokudaia tokunoshimensis. The sequence goes on from BTHU01000016.1 coordinate 13,471,480, forward strand.
GAAAATTTATACAGATAAAATGGTAGGCATAAAAATATTCCTAAATTGATTGAAAGTGGAATTATAAACATTTTCTGATAAAACTGAAGATCTACAAGGAAAATATTTCTGATAAAACTCAAGAAATATATAGAAAAACACATTAAAACTGACTATTTCATGAAAAATTATACAGATAAGATGGTAGGCATAAAAATATTCCTAAATTGATTGAAAGTAGGATTAAAAACATTTTCTGATAAAATTGAAGATTTACATGGAAACTGTCTCTGGTAAAATTGAAGAAATTTATGCAGATAAATTAGAAGGAATAAAAATATTCCTAAGTTGATTGAAAGTAGAATTACAAACATTCTCTGATAAAATTAAAGATTTATATGGAAAATATTTCTGATAAAATTGAAAAAAATATATGGAAAAACATTAAAATTGAAGATTATCATGGAAAATTGTACAGATAAAACGGTAGGCATAAAAATATTTCTAAGTTGTTTGAAAGTGAAATTATAAACATTTTCTGATAAAACTGAAGATCTACAAGGAAAATATTTCTGATAAAATTCAAGAAATATATAGAAAAACACATTAAAACTGACTATTTCATGGAAAATTATACAGATAAAATGGAATGTATAAAAATGTTCCTAAGTTGATTGAAAGTAAAATTATAGACATTGTCTGATAAAATTGAAGATTTACATGGAAAATATTTCTGATAAAATTGAAGAAATATATAGAAAGACATTAAAATTGAAGATTATCATGAACAATTATACTGATAAAATGGTAGGCATAAAAGTATTCCTAAATTGATTGAAAGTGGAATTATAAACATTTTCTGACAAAATTGAAGATTTACTTGGAAAATATTTCAGATAAAATTGAAGAAATATATAGATAAAATGTTAAAATTAAACATTATCATGGAAAATGCTACAGTTAAAATGGTAGACATAAAAAATATTGCTAAATTGAAAGAGGAATCAGAAACATTTTCTGATAAAGTTGAAGAGTCACATGAAAAATATTTCTGTTAGTTTATGTTTTTTGTTGGGGAATTGAGTCCATTGATGTTAAAAGATATTAAGGAATAGTGATTGTTGATTCCTGCTATTTTTGATGCTATTTTTATGTTTTTGTGGTTACTTTCTTTTGGGTTTGTTGGGAAAAGATTACTTTCTTGCTTTTTCTAGGGTATAGTTTCCCTCCTCGTGTTGGCGTTTTCCATCTATTATCCTTTCTAGGGCTGGATTTGTGGAAAGATATTGTGTAAATTTGATTTTATCATGGAATACCTTGGTTTCTCCATCTATGGTGATTAAGAGTTTTTCTGGGTATAGTAGTTTGGGCTGGCATTTGTGTTCTCTTAGGGTCTGTATAAGATCTGCCCAGGATCTTCTAGCTTTCATGGTCTCTGGTGAGAAGCCTGGTGTAATTCTGATAGGCCTGCCTTTATAGGTTACTTGCCCTTTTTCCCTTACTGCTTTTAATATTCTTTCTTTGTTTAGTACATTTGGTGTTTTGATTATTATGTGCCGGGAGGACTTTCTGTTCTGGTCCAGTCTGTTTGGAGTTCTGTAGGCTTCTTGTATGCTCATGGGCTCTCTTTCTTTAGGTTAGGGAAGTTTTCTTCTATAATTTTGTTGAAGATATTTACTGGCCCTGTAAATAGGAAATCTTCCCTCTCTTCTATACCTATAATCCTTAGGTTTGGTCTTCTCATTGTGTCCTGGATTTCCTGGATGTTTTGGCTCAGGAGCTTTTTGCATTTTTGCATTTTCTTTAACTGTTGAGTCAATGTTTTCTATGGTATCTTCAGCCCCTGAGATTCTTTCTTCTATCTCTTGTATTCTGTTGTTGATGCTTGCATCTATGACTCCTGAATTCTTTCCAAGACTTTCTATCTCCAGATATGTCTCACTTTGGGATTTTTTTATTGTTTCTACTTCCATTTTTAGATCCTGAATGGCTTTGTTCAGTTCCTTCACTTGTTTGTTTGTGTTTTCCTGTAATTCTTTAAGGGATTTTTGTGTTTCCTCTTTGAGGGCTTCTACCTGTTCACCCATGTTCTCCTGTATTCCTTTAAGGGATTTTACCTTTTGACCCATGTTCTCCTGTATTTCTTCCTTCTTGAAGTCCTCTCAGCATCATGAGATGATATTTTAAATCCAACTCTTGCTTTTCTGGTGTGTTGGGGTGTTCGGGACTTGCTGTGGTGGGAGAACTGGGCTCTGATGTTGCCAAGTAGCCTTGGTTTCTGTTGGTAGGGTTCTTGCGCTTGCCTTTCACCATCTGTTTATCTCTGGTGTTAGTTGGTCTTGCTGTCTCTGGCTGGAGCTTGTCCCTCCTATGGGCCTATAAACCTGTGTCTGTACTCCTGGGAAACCAACTCTCTTCTGGAAGGGTCTGTGCACAGAAGGCTGTGGAGCTCTGCCTGGTTCCCTACTGCAAATGGCGGCCAGAAGGGAAGACTCTTGTCCTGGCAGCTGCACTGATCGTATGCCCTGTGTGCTCCTAGTTGTTCGCCTTCAGAGAGAAGGTGGAGCTCTTACCTCCACACTCAGAAGTGAAATCGCTGCTGGGAGATCACTCTCTCCTGGCTGACTGTGCACAGAAGGCTGTGGAGCTGCCTGGCTCCCTAGTGCAAATGGCGGCCGGAAGGGCATATCTAATCTTTTTTAAAAGATCACACTTTTGAGACTCTGAGAGGCTCAGTGGGAAAAAGTGCTTGCTGTGCAAGCCATGAGGACTTCAGTTCAAATCCCAGCATCTACCTAAAAAGCCAGGCATGACTGCATACGCCTGTCACTCCATCAGTACCAGGCAGAGACAGACAGTTCACCCAGCAGGCTGAGGCAGAGTACTTGGAAAGTCAAGACAGGAGGGTCAGGAGTTCAAGGGTAGCCTGGGCTGCATAGTAAGAACTTAACCTCCCCACCCCCCAGACACACAACCCGCAAGACTGCTCTACCTGTCAATGGTCTATTGTGATACTAACAAATTTCTACAAACATAGTTGCTTAACACAACATCAGTTGTTATTGTTCAGTTCTGGAGGTCAGAAAGGCCAACAGTGTCTCTCTGGGTACTGTGTAGGCAGGGCTGTTCCCTGCTTTTGGGTTGCTCTGGGGTTGAAACATCTATTGCTAGGAATGTTCCCACCCATGTTCTTTGGCTCGCAGCCCATCCGTGAACACCCAGCCTCTGTTCCCACTGACACACCTGCTTGGACTCCTGCCTGTTTTCCTTCATAACGACCCATGGAGACATTACATGTTAGCTTCCTCCCCCAGATCCTTGAGTCACTTCTGCAAAGGTCTCTTTGCCAAGAAAGGTTAAGGTCACAGTGTGATTGAACTGGTTTAAATGTATCCCTGTCTGGCTTACTAATGAATGAGATTCAGAATATAGTTATTTTATTTGGCATTGACAATTACTGGGGCAGGGGAGTAACCCCTAAATCTACTTTTCTAACTGCTGGCCTGGCTACTCCTCTCCCTCAGTGGTGTACCCTAAATACTTGCTGTTTTTCCTGGCCATGTGCTTCTAGTCCACCTCCTCTTGTGGCAGTTTTCTCCTCTCTCTGCATGGCCTCTTCCTCATCCCTCTGCAACCCCCAACTAGGTAACTCAATCCCCGCCTACCCCTAAACCCATCCAGCAATTGACTGCACCATTTTTATTTAATCAATCGGTTTTAAATGGAATGGAAAACTGCTTGTAGCTTCTTAAGAAATTAAATGCACAGCGAAGGTGAGTTCTCCACCTTCTCTCTGGAGGGGTACAGCTAGGAGCGCACAGGGCATATGATCAGTGGAGCAGCTGGGACAGGAGTCTTCCCTTCCTGCCACCATCTGCAGCAGAGAGCCAGGCAGCTCCAAAGCCTTCTGTGCTTAACCCACCAGGAGAGAGTGATCTACCAGCAGCAATTTCACTTCTGAGTGTGGAGGTGAGATCTCCACATTCTCTCAGGAGGGGTACATCTAGGAGGGCACAGGGCATATGATCATTGGAGCAGCTGGGACAGGAGTCTTCCCTTCCAGCTGCCATTTGCTTCAGGGTACCAGACAGCTCCACAGTCTTCTGTGCACAGACCCTGCCAGAAGAGAGTTGGTCTCCCAGGAGTACAGACACAGGCTTATAGGCCCACAGGAGGGGCAAGCTCCATCCAGAGACAACAAGACCAACTAACACCAGAGATAACCAGATGGCGAAAGGCAAACGCAAGAACCCTACCAACAGAAACCAAGGCTACTTGGCAACATCAGCCCAGTTCTCCCACCACAGCAAGTCCCGGATACCCCAACATACCAGAAAAGCAAGAGTTGGATTTAAAATCTCATCTCATGATGCTGTTAGAGGACATCAAGAAGGACATAAATAAATCCCTTAAGGAAATATAGGGGATCATGGGTCAAATGGTAAAAGCCCTTATAAAGAGGAAACACAAAAATCCCTGAAAGAAATACAGGAGACCATGGGTGAACAGGAAGAAGCCCTTAAAGAGGAAACAAAAAAATCCCTTAAGGAAATATAGGAGATCATGGGTCAAATGGTAAAAGCCCTTATAAAGAGGAAACACAAAAATCCCTGAAAGAAATACAGGAGACCATGGGTGAACAGGAAGAAGCCCTTAAAGAGGAAACACAAAAATCCCTGAAAGAATTAAAGGAGAACACAAACAAACAAGTGAAGGAACTGAGTTATACCATCCAGGATCTAAAAATGGAAGTAGAACCAATAAAGAAATCACAAAGTGAGACATCTCTGGAGATAGAAAGTCTTGGAAAGAATTCAGGAGTCATAGATGCAAGCATCAACAACAGAATACAAGAGATAGAAGAAAGATTCTCAGGGGCTGAAGATAACCATAGAAAACATTGACTCAACAGTTAAGGAAAATGCAAAATGCAAAAAGCTCCTGAGCCAAAACATCCAGGAAATCCAGGACACAATGAGAAGACCAAACCTAAGGATTATAGGTATAGAAGAGAGGGAAGATTTCCAACTTAAAGGGACAGTACATATCTTCAACACAATTATAGAAGAAAACTTCCCTAACCTAAAGAAAGAGAGCCCATGAGCATACAAGAAGCCTACAGAACTCCAAACAGACTGGACCAGAACAGAAAGTCCTCCCGGCACATAATAATCAAAACACCAAATGTACTAAACAAAGAAAGAATATTAAAAGCAGTAAGGGAAAAAGGGCAAGTAACCTATAAAGGCAGGCCTATCAGAATTACACCAGGCTTCTCACCAGAGACCATGAAAGCTAGAAGATCCTGGGCAGATCTTATACAGACCCTAAGAGAACACAAATGCCAGCCCAAACTACTACACCCAGAAAAACTCTTAATCACCATAGATGGAGAAACCAAGGTATTCCATGATAAAACCAAATTTACACAATATCTTTCCACAAATCCAGCCCTAGAAAGGATAATAGATGGAAAACGCCAACACGAGGAGGGAAACTATACCCTAGAAAAAGCAAGAAAGTAATCTTTTCCCAACAAACCCAAAAGAAAGTAACCACAAAAACATAAAAATAGCATCAAAAATAGCAGGAATCAACAATCACTATTCCTTAATATCTTTTAACATCAATGGACTCAATTCCCCAACAAAAAACATAGACTAACAGAAATATTTTTCATATAAATCTTCAATTTTATCAGAGAATGTTTGTAATTCCTCTTTCAATCAATTTTGTAATGTTTTTTATGTCTACCATTTTATCTATATAATTTTCCATGAAATAGTCAATTTTAATGTGTTTTTCTATATATTTCTTGAATTTTATCAGAAATAATTTCCTTGTAGATCTTCAATTTTATCAGAAAATGTTTATAATTCCACTTTCAATCAACTTAGAAATATTTTATGCCTACCATTTTATCTGTATATTTTTCCATGATAATCTTCAATTTTAACATTTTTCTACATATTTTTTTCAATTTTACCAGACATATTTTCCATGCAAATCTTCAATTTTATCAGAGAATGTTTGTAATTCTACTTTCAATCAACTCAGGAATATTTTTATGTCTACCATTTTATCTATATAATTTCCCATGAAATAGTCAATTTTAATGTGTTTTTCTATATATTTCTTGAATTTTATCAGAAATATTTTCCTTGTAGATCTTCAATTTTATCAGACAATGTTTATAACTCCACTTTCAATCAACTTAGAAATATTTTTATGCCTACCATTTTATCTGTAATTTTCCAGGATAATCTTCAATTTTAACATGTTATTTTATATTTTTCTACAATTTTATCAGAAATATTTTCAATTCTATCATAAAATGTTTCTACTTCCTTTTTCAATTAATTTAGCAATGTTTTTATGTCTACTATTTTATTCTTTAATTTTCCATGAAAATTGTCAATCTTAATGTGTTTTTCTATATATTTTTTCAATTTTGTCAGAAACATTTTCCATGTAAATCTTCAATTTTATCATAAAATGTTTTTACTTCCTTTTTCAATAAAAAAAAAGATTAGATACAATAGAACAGAAGAGATTTCTGTAAAAAAGACTGATGGGGTGAAATTTACAACATTTGTTCTGTGGGTAAAATTTACAACATTTGTTCTGCAGGTGAAATTTACAACATTTGCTCTGTGGAAGAGAGTGTGAGGAAGATGGAAGGGCAAACTAAAGACTGGGAGAAAATTGTACCAATGTCTGTGTGACAGTATTCTAGAGCTACAATATATAAAGAGTACTCAGAACTCAATAGCAAAAATAAGAAACTCAGTTAGAAACTGGGCAAAAGGTGTGAATTACCATTTTACCAAATGGGAATAAGTCCATGGAAAGAGTGTCAACTCTGTTTGCTATTAGGTAAATTCTAACTATAACCTCACCACAATACATCTTCCAGAATGGCTGAAATTTTAAAAAATGGAAGTGACACCATCAAAGGCTGGTGGGAAGGAGAGGGAGTAGGCTACTCACACAGCTCTGGAGGAAGGTGCAGCAATGACTGCCTTTTCTCTGCCTCTCTTCCCACACCTCCAATGACAACAGCAGACCTTGGGGTGCAAGTGCACACCAGCTCAAGCCTGTATGGAGGACTGTGGTCCAGCTTCAGGGAATCAGGAGGTCATATGCAAAAGCTGGGCATAGTGGCAATTACTTGTAATCCCAGTGGTGGGAAGGCAGAGCTGGAGATGAGGAGGCAGAGCTAACAGGATCTCTGTAATCCCAGTGGTGAGGAGGCAGAGCCAGGAGAATCTCTGGGCTCCCTGGCCAGCTTGCCTAGCCTTCTTGGCAAGATCTTAGCCAACTGCGGTCCTGCTTCATAAAACAAGATTGGTGGCTTCTCGGCACATACATGTCCAGCAGTAAACAACAAAGAGATCCTTCACTAAGCCAGGCGGGAAAGAGAGGACCAAGGTCTCCCTCCACATCACCACACACGCACGCACGCACGCACGCACGCTCGCACGCAGCAGTAGCCAGTAGAAGAATCCGATGCTGCTGCTGAGTCGTTCATTTCTGACTCATTTCATTTGTCCACCCGGAGCTGTAGGAATGTCATCCCACTCACAGATGTGATGTGAGGTGGCTCACAGCAACCCTCAGTCACCACACCCACGAGCCATGAGTCAGTGATCTAGACTATCCGCCAGGCATGGCCAGCAGGTTAAAGTGCTGTCAGGACATCTCCATATATGTATTCTCTGTAATCCTCAACGTCTTCGCTCTCAAGGGATAGCTGCATGGCATAAAGAATCTGCAGTTGGCAGTGTAAACCCTGTCATTTCTGAAGATTCTCATTTGATATAGATTGTTTTCTCAGCAATTGAAAAGGACCCACTTTTGCTCTTGCCTCTGCGGTCTTAGGTGAAAAATTGCTATCATTCAAAAGATGAGAAAGCCTTGTTCGGAGTAAAAAGGAGCTGAAGTGGAAGGGGTGGGGGGATCTGATCAAGCTGTGCGTGTGTTTAAAATCACTTACCTTGGATGTCAGGAGTTTTCCTGTCTTTAGTTTCTAAAGCTCAGTCATAGTCGAGTCTGATATTTCTTTGTCTTGGCACAGAATTCTTGTTTCTACTATTTGGGGCTTGACTAACAACTAAAATCTATAGGTGTATAACTAGGGTCAAATTTAAGAATCATCAACCATTATTGTTTGAACATTTTTGAAGGCTCCATTCTCTAGCTTCTCCTTTGAGCCTGAGGACACGTGACCCTCCCCCTCCCCCCCCCACGCCTGCCCCCCTCACACTGCTGCTGTTTTCTGCAGCACCTGAAACTCTAATGCAGCTACAGTGTTACCACTCGCCTGTCTGTCTAACTCAGGCTGAGCAGATTTCATAGACATGCCTTCAAAAGCTCTTACTCTACCCCATACCTTCCCCACACTACCCAGACGCCATCTGCAAGGAGTTTGCTCTAACACATATTTTAAAGTTTTTGGTTCATCCTTTTTGAGAAAAAGAGAAATCCACCACTCATACTATTTTAGCTAGGAACAGAGGGGGCGGGGATGGGTGCAGCCTTTTGGAGATATGTATCCTCTGCACACATGGATTTATAATCTTTTTTTTTAAAGACACAATTGGTACACTCCACCTTCTTGCTTTCATCTTTTAACAATTTGTAGGGACAATTCCATAGCCACACAGCCAGTCTTGCCTGATCCTTTGGGTGGCCACTGGGGTTTCCCTGTAAATGGATACAGCAGCACGTTCATGCCAACTTTTAAAAATGAAATTTTAAGTTGTTTGCAATCTTTCATCATTACAAATAAGGACACGTGGAGAATACATTTCTGTAGAGCAAAGTCTTGGGCCAAATGATAAGTGTAAACTTTCTGAACTGCAAAAATAATTAAAGTGTACAAAAAGCACACAAAAGTAATATTGCAGTGCATACATTACCCGTCTCAATAAAAAAAAGTCACGTCTCATTTAATAAGAGAAAAGGAAGAGAAAGTAATAATGAATGAAGTAAATAAAAGATAATTTCTGGTTATGTTTTCTGCATTTTATTAGTTTCAGGAAGTACACGAGGAAGCATTTCCCAGTGGCCCTCTTTGGATGGTTCTGGAATTGAACTCAGGACCTTGTGTATGCTAAGCAAGCATTCTACCCCACTGAGCCATGCCTCCTGTTCTCATGACTCCTGGAAGCCAACCTAGCATTTGATTCATCCTGGTGGGAATGTGCATTCCAGGGCCTTCTGGGTACTCTATGATGAGACAATGGATCCTCCTTAATCTGGTTTCTAGCAGGCATTCCCCAGTTGAGCTGTACTGCCAGAGTCTACCAGTTTCTGTGTTCAACATCTGGGTAGGTCCCAGGGAAAATGGCTCATTCCACCATGTTGTTGTACAGAGAGGTGGGGGCTCAGCCCTCATCTAGGCCTTGGGGATCGCAGACAAGAGTCAAGAGTGCCTGCCCCTCCCTTCTCCATTCCTTCTTCTCAATCACTGTGTGAATGAAAGAAGAGGGAGAGTCAGGGCATAGTAGTGACTCAAAGTGGGAGTTAAGCTTCACACTGTCTCCTCTCATTACCCCATTGTGACTGGCTGAGGGCAAGTTCAGTTCCTCTGTCCCCTGCAGACTCTCCCCATCAAGAAATCAGAGCTTCCACCCAACTGAACGGGGTAGGTCCCTGACACTCCCACAGGGCAATGCCCTTAGAGAAGTAGACAGGGGTACTGTCTGTTTCCTCAGAGTAGATGGAGTGTCAGCTAGGCTCTTGGTTCTGCTGAGACCAAGGAAGGAGGGTGGCATGCATGGTTGTAGTTGTTATTTGGTTGGCAGCTAGGAGGCAATGGGCTTTCCTGAGCCTTTGTGGATTGGTTTTGTGGGTTGTTTTGTGGACTATTTTGTGAGCAGCTTTGTGGATTGTTTTGTGAACTATTTTGTGGGCTGCTTTGTGGACTGTTTTTGTAGGCTTTGTGAACTGTTTTGTGGAGTAATTTTGTGGGCTGCTTTATGAACTGTTTTGTGGACTGCCCTGTGGACTGTTTGTGTGGATTGCTCTAGAGACTGTTTTTGTGGGCTGCTTTGTGGACTGTTTCGTAGACTATTTTATGGGCTGCTTTGTCGACTGTTTTGTGGGCTATGTTTAGAACTTCTCTAACATATGGAATCCCAGGAGGAAACCAAGGGACGAGTGACTTAAGTCCTGAGGTCCTCAAGCAGCTGCCACCTTCTTCCCCCTTTGGGTGTTTCCTGCCAGTGTGCTGTGTTATGCCTACAGTTTGTTGCTGTAAAGGAGACAGATGTCTGAGGAACAAGAGTTGCTCCATCTTGAGTGAAATCAGAAGTCTTTATAAAATTTCTCCAAGGAACATTTTTTAAATGGAAATGTGTGCTGGCTACTAGTGAGTTTTATGTCCAGTTGACACAAGCTGGAGTCATCTGGGAAGAGGGAGCCTTAATGGAGAAAAATGCCTCAGATTGGCTTGTGAGAACGTCTGTAGTGCGTTTTCTTGATTAATTATTGATGTGGGAAGGTCCATCTCACTATGGGTGGTGCCATCCCTTAGTTGGTGGTCCTGAGTGCTGTAAGAAAGCACACTGAGCAAGCCATGGGGACCAAAGCAGTAAGAAGCATCTCTCTGTGGCTTCTGCATCAGCTCCTGCCTCCAGGTTCCTGCCTTTAGTTTCTGCCCTGACTTCCCTCAAAAAAGGACTATGATCCTTTCCTCCCCAAGTTGCTTTGGTCATTTTATTACAATGACAGAAATCTAAAATGAAAATTTTATAAACTTTACATTTTTCTTATGAAGATCTTGAATATACTTTAAAATATGCTCTTCATAACTGGCACATAGAAAATGCCAAAGAAAGTCTTTATGTGTGTATGCATTCAAGAGACAAATGTTATACTTTTTCAAATTCAAACTTATGCATATATTATGTTATAGTTCAAAATAGACTCAGAGGTGCTTGTTAGATCAATAAATAAATACTCTCACAGATCCCAGTGTCCCAAGGATGGCAACTATAGTTTCATGTGCTGCTGCAACAACTGTAATGCCAGGAGGATTCTAAAACCATTTCTGGTGCCAGATGAAGTGAGTTCCTCTCCTACACAGCAAGATTTGTTGATCTGTTCCAGGCAAGGAATGGTCCCTTGCCTGCCTCGGTTCTCAACTTAGGCAATTCCCCAAGCTGGAAATGCATTGCTTGTATGGATGACGTCAATGCTTGAAAAACAAAAACAAAGCAAAACTACCTTAACTACACCATATCTACTCCATTTCTTTCCAGGTCACCCATGAGGAGAATACATAAGGGGCTAGTTAAGGAGAGACATCAGACGTTAATATTCCTATCATGCAAGATGATGACCATAGCACCCACTGTGTAAGTCCCAGGTGTGGTCCAAGTGCAGGATCCATGTGGGTCCTGGGGCCACTTTAGCCCTGCAGTCAGGAGAGAGGAGGGTGGGAGGAGGAGATGGGGGAGGGAGACTAGGAGAGGGAGGGGCAGGGGAAAGGGAGAGAAAAGGGGAGGGGAACGTTGATGCTCAGCTCTCTTTCTCCTTTTTTTTTTTATTCAGTCTGAGGTCCGAGTCTATGCAACGGTGCCGTCCACAGTTAGGGTGGGCCGTCCCACTTCAGTTAATCTAGAACCACCCTCATAGGCATCCCCTTTAATGCTTGTCCCTTTAGTCACTCTGGACCCTGTCAAGTTGACACTCAATGTTGTCAGAAGCCATCTGGGAAGGGCTATGGCAAGCAAGTGAGTTTTCTGGAGATGACCCACCATTTTGCTTGACTATAATGGATGAGCTCTGAGATGCAAGGTCCTCAGAGACTTCATCTCAAGATTGCTTCTCTCTGCCGATATGCCTTTCCTGCCACTATCACATAGCCTAAGGATTCCTGGGCATCAGCCCACCCTATTGGGCAGATTTCCTGCAGCTCAATATGAAGGTGTACTTTTAGGAAGTAATTCTGTGTAGAAGAATGGATGATTTCATAAATCCTGATAATGATTTGCTTCTGGACTACCTATCGGCACACACCTCAGTACCTGAATGTCAGCGCAGGACCCCAGCACAATATTAACCATCACACCCCATGAATATGATTGTTGTTTGGAAAAAACAAAAACAAAGCAAAACCCTGACTTTGCAGATGTAATTAAGGAAATGATTAAGCCAGTCTTGAGATGTAGGAAACACCTTGGATAACAGGACTGATGGGTTGTAGCCGCTGTGATCCCGGCATCTGGCTCTCTTGCTACAGCGTGCCACAGTGCTACAGGAAAAACTCTACTCTCAAACAAACAGATCAAGCCTGGAGTCCACCACAGCCGCAGTTTTGCACACAGCCACTGCCACTTGAGCCAGATAAGGTGGTCAGAGCTTTGTCATAGTTGCGACCTCTGACTTGTGTCCCATCTGGCTGCCTCTGAGTATGCGATTACCTTGCCCCCTCCAGCAAATAAAGCTAAAGCTTTATCTCAAGGCCAAGTGAGGAGTGACTTCAATTAGACCTGCAAGATTCTCTTATCATCTACTGTATCCTACTCCTGAGCATAATATTGGGAGGGAGGGAGATTCCTGGTAATCACTGCAGGCAGCCATGATACCGCTGTTGCCTTCAAGTCCAATGAGGGGGTAAAGAGAAAGCCTAGCAGGCAGTTTTAACAGCATGCTGGTTAGGTCTGTGTCGGTATAGGCGGTTCTTAAAAAAAGCATCTAGGATATGGTGAGGACATTTCTAGGTATGCCTGTGAGGGCATTTTCTGAGATTAAATGAAGCAATAGACTTGACAAGATCTAGAATAACCTAGAAGATGAGCCTCTGGGTATGTTGTGCAGGAGTTTCTAGGTTATGTTAATTGAAGGGGGATGACCTGCCTTCAGTGTGAGCAAGACTACTCTGTGGACTGGAGACTTGTACCGTTTAAAATGGAGAAATGAGCTAAATAGCAGAAATCATCTCCTTCTGCCTCCTGACTATAGATGCAATGTGATCAGTTGTCTCCTGCTGCCTGTGCTGCCCTGCTAGCCCAACTGTGAGTCCACGTAAACCTTTCCATAAGTTGCATCTGTCAGACATCCTATTGCAACAGTGAGAAAAATATCCCACGCACAGGTGTAATACCAGATGGCCAAAGTTCTGCCCTGCACGTCTGTGCTGCATTCGTATCTACTGACAGAATCAGAACGGCCAATGGGCAGTTATAACGAAGGTGCAGCAAGGTAAGAGCCGCTAGGCAGCCGCTAGGCAGCTTCAGTAGTGCTTTGGGTACCACAGTCCTTCCCAGGGGGCCTCCTACTCCTACTTCCCGAGGAGGGCGCAGCTCCATCCTAGAGTGTCTTCTTTGCCCATCGCCTTCCTGTCCTGTCCTGCCCACTGCCTTAGTCTCATAGGGACCAACGGGCCTGATTTATGATCTGTAATGTGATGTCCAGCCAGGACACTTAGCACTGTTTCCCCCTCTCCTTGGCCATCAGCTTAGCAGCTGGATCAGTGCTTCACCCATGCAGCCCCCTCCCCCGCCCAGCCTAAAACCATGCTTCTTCCTCTGTCTGAAGACATAGTCACTGTCTTGTGTTAAGTGTGTGCACTAGGAGTTTAAGACAGATGCAGGGTCAAATCACATCTCCATTGCCAGCTTTCTGACATTTGAAAGGACACGGCCCTTCACCTCGGTCCCACACCTACAAGGTACCCACTATCTGTAGTAAGGGTTTAAAATGATGTGCATAAACACATGAGACACAACCCAGCACCCCACCAGAATGTCTCACGATGATGGCTCCACCTATACCTACCACCACTTCTGTGACAGATGTCAGAATACCCACCCCGTTCCTGGTCTAGCTAGGACATCAAGCGAAGGGTCGAAGGGTCATGATAATGGTATCTTTAAGCATGTGGACCAGGGAGAAAATGCCAACAAAACAAAACAACTACTCTGCAGAGGAAAGGAACCCCACTTTCTGATGTGTAGCATTTTAAATATTAATTACAGCACACATGGATGTGAACCTGTCTTCCTTCTCCATCTCCATCTTCAAGCATGCATACTGATCGCACAGGGAACCACTGGTTGGTTACAGCCAAACACAATCACAGCTGAAATAAACCTGTTACATTTGGCAGCCTTGGGTTTATTGGTCTTCCCACTTGCTTTATGTCCTATCTTAAACTCTTGTCTTTAAATAGCACTGATACAGTGCTTTAGAAAAATTAAAAAGACCCTTGTGGTGGTTTGAATTAGAATGGCCCCTGTAGGCTCAAAGATTGAAGGCTTGGCCATTAGGGAGTGGGGCTATTTGAAAGGATTAGGAGTTGTGGCCTTGTTGAAGGAAGTGTGTCCCTGGGGGTGGGCTCTGAGGTTTAAAAAGTCCCTTCCGGGCCTGGAGTCTCTCACTTGCTGCTGTCCATAGATCCAAATGTAGAGCTCTCACTACTTTTCCAACATCTTATCTGTCTGTACGTTACCAGGCTTTCCACCATGATGACAATGGACTGTAAGCCAGCCCCAATTAAACGCTTTCTTTTTAAAAGAGTTGCCTTGGTCATGTTGTCTCTACACAGCAATAGAACACTGACTAAGTTAGAAAGAAACCAGCCATCTCTGTGCCTGTGGTAAGTGTGCAGGTGGCCTGAGCTTTCCCTGTAAACTGAGAGAAGACAAGTCGAGGTACAGTCCTGAGCTAAATGACCTAGTAGATGAAGCTGGGTGTGGTGGTGGCACACACCTTTCATCCCAGTACCCAGGAGAGGCAGGTGCATCCCTGTGTTTGAGGCCAGCCTGGTCTACAGAGCAAGTTTCAGTACAGTCAGTCAGGATTACACAGAGAAATCTTGTCCTGAAAAACCATAATAAACAACGAACAAACAAACAAACTAGTAGGTGTAAAATGGCCTGCAAGGGGTGCACAGCAATGATTAGATCTTTGCCCCTTTTCTTTATTTTAAAAGACACTTTGAAGCTTTAGTTATGAATGTCTGATATGAGAACATGGGGCGGGGGTTGTAGACAGCAAGGAATGGAAATCAGAGGACAGTGGGCCAGTCAGTTCTCTCTTTCCAGCCGTGGGAGGTCTGGGGCTTAAACTCAGGTTGTCAGCCTTGGTGGCAAGGGCCTTTACCTGCCGAGCAGGCTCATCATCACACCTCCTGTCTTATTACACTAACAATATGAAGCTTGAGTCAAGCCAGGCAACGTGATGCATATCTGCCTTGAGCTCAGGGACCGCTGCGTGCGCGAGCACCCGCGTGCATGAGCACCACAGCTCTCTCCTCTGTTCATAGAGGAGACTTCAAACCAGTTAGTCAGAAAGCGGTGGAAAAAATTATTCCAAATAAATAAAGAGGTCCACACAAGTCGAACCTCTTTAGATATCTAGACAAGCAGTTGACAGCTCCCGAGTTAAATCCAACCTGATGTCTTTTCATCAATAAAGTTTTATTGGACACACCAAGGCACGTGGTTTTGTTTGTTACAGCTGGTTAGACGCTTTTTGAAGTGCACTGTGTCTACCTATGATTTTTGTGTTGAAACCTTAACTCCATGAACATGTATTTGAAGGCAGGGCCTTTGGCGGAGTAATAACGGTTATATGAACTCATAAAGTTGGGCCCAGTGAGATTGGCTTGGTGTCTCTATAAGAAAAGAGAGGCCAAGGGTGTTTGTGTAAGGATACAATGGGATGACACTACGTATAAATCAGAAACCCTCCCTGAATGGCACCTCAAACTCGGACTTCTGTGTTTGGGCTGCTAGTTGGTGCTTCACTGTTATCTCAGCTAGCACTGACTGCAATCCAATATAATCAATAAACAAAAGGGACCACCCTGTTTGTTTGTGTGTGTGTGTGTGTGTGTGTGCATCTATATTTTTCTGGAGGCCAGAAGTTGCCACACTGAATGTCTTTCTCTTTTGCTTTCTACCTTATTTTTTGACACAGAATCAGTGTCTTGGTTAGACTCACTGGCCCAAAAGTCCCTAGGATCTGCTTCTCCCCTGCCAGCACCGGGACTACAGGTGTGTGCCACCAACCCTGACTTGTCCACAGGTTCAGGGGACCTGACTGCAGGTCCTCATGCTTGCATTGGATGCACCCTACCCACTGAGTCATCTGTCCAGCCCAACCCCATATTCTTAGACATCAAGAAACACCTTACAGCAAGTAGCCTGTGGGTTGGAAAAGGAATCCCAATAAAACGTAGATCATATCCCAAACAGAATGATTTAACAATATGGCAAATGAAGGTTTCCCGGTGTGCAGATGAACCATTCCTTTGGGGGAGCAGCCTGTGCCTGAAATACTAGAAGAGAGAGTCTTCTTATCAGTTAAGACTCTTTTTCAAGAGATTAATGGGTGAGTGGAAAGTCAAATCAATCTGAACAACAGAAGGAAAACCCGGGCCTATGGGTAACAACATAAATAGCCAATATGTAACAGAGAGAAACGGAACCAACAGTGGTTTGCTTTTGTTTACTCTCTCTCATAAAAAAGATTTATTTTATTTTATTTTATGCGTATGTGTGTTTTGCCTGCACATGTGTGTTCCACACAGGACAGAAGAGAGCACTGGATCCCCTGGAACTAAAGTCACAGATTGTTTTCAGGTACCACCTGTGTACTGAGAACTGAAGTCAGGTCCTCTTCATCAAGTACTCTCAAACACTGAGCCATATCTCCAGCCCCTGGTTTTGTGTTTTAGCCACTAGAACTTATTGGAGAAGACATGGGATAGTCTTGAAAGACAACTTCCTCTTCTTTCCAGGCACACAACTCAATGTGACCTTGCTCCTGCTGGGGGCTGGCCATCCTTAGCTGAGTTGAGCAACGAGACACAGGCTCCTTTTGGATCCAGTCCAGGAAACCCTCCTGTGTGTGACTCTGACCTTCTGTTCTTGCCCAGCACCACAGAGTAAGGATGGCCCAGCCAAGAGTGGGAAACCAGTTACTGTGAGGGCAAGCACCATCAATCAGAAACAGTCATTCAGGGGGAAACTGGTAATATTATACTGTTGGCTATTTATTGTGGTTGTTACAAAGCACACTCAAAAACTGGAAAAACTGAGCAAGAGAGATGCAAAAAGGCACATAAGTGACACAGGGGACGAGGGGGCATCGGAAAATACAAATAAGAGGTTTATGAAAACCAGGTCAGTTCATTTGAGAAGTATCCATTGTAACTTAACAAAACTGGACTCAATACTGTGGCAGAAGAATGGGGTTTAGAGAAAGAAGCAACTAGATTAACATATGAAAAAAATTAGCTGGCAGAAACACTGGAAACCTGTGCCCCTTAGGGCTGCCCAGAGAGGGAAGAAAGAACAGGCTGAGTAAATTCTGAGCCATCACTCCTAGTAAGCAGGTCTAAGTAACCTATAAGAAATGAGAGCTCACAGAGGGTGGAGCTTTGGAGACTCTGTCTGGGTCCCGAGGACTGAACCCAGGTCCTCTTCAATAGCAGCAAGCGCTTGTAACCCTTGAGCTGTCTCTCCAGCCCCTGGTTTGTTTCCTAGCTCACACACTCAGTTCCACCCTCAGAAGTGTCCTTTCTATTTTTAAGTCAACTGCCGCTATTTTTATCAATGTCTACACGCCCCTGGTCCAATTAATTATTATGGGATATGGAAGCTGGCCATCTCAGCGGGTACCCGCTGGACTAAGATCAGTGCCTATGACAACAATATTAAAAGACATCAGTTCCTCTGAGGTGATGTGTAGATCTGAAGGATACCGATCAGAATTCCAGCAGGTTTTGTAGAAATTTTAAGCAGACTCTAAAGTTTATATGGAAATACAAATGTCTTAGACTAGTTAAAACAATCTCGGAAAGGAAGTGTAAATTTAGGGTGCCACACTGCCAGGTTTAGGGTTCTCAAGGAGAGCTCCAGTAATTGAAGCAGCATGACTTGGCGTCAGGATGCCACGCAGAACAGTGGAACCACATCGTGACCCAAAGTTAAGCCATGTAGATTTACAAATTGTTGGGTACCAAAGGAATTTATTAGGGGAAAACAATCTTTCAATTGATGGTGGCAAAAACACTACACACCGTTAGACTTTTAAGAAGTCCATCAAGGTGACTTAGCCACTGTAAGAATTAATCCAATATTAAAATCTTCGGAGCATTTGGGAGACTGAGATCGGAGGAATTCTAGACTAATCTGGGTTACCTATCAAAACCCTTTTCCAATAGTTCCATGTAAACATGTAATCATGCTAGCTTAGCATGTACCAAGTGCTGGGTTCAATTCCTAGAACCCCAAAACAGACAATAAAAATACCATTTTCTGCCAAGGAGACTTCTAGAGGTTTTTGTTTTTGTTTGTTTTGTTTTTTTAATCAGCTACTCAAGGAATAAAGAATCAAAAACCTTATCGAGTCACTCACTGAATGTGAAGCTCTTAGATGTAGCTAGGGGTGGCTGGCCAATGAGTTACATGGATCCGCCTGCCTCTGTGCTACCTGTGTCTGCCTACCATCCCCCTCCCCTACACACCCGGGTAACAGGCACATGCAGCCACACCTGGCCTTTTAAGGATGCTGGGGTTCTGAACTCAGTCACTTTTCAGGCTGAGCCACCTCCCAGCCCCTGTCGGTGCCTATGCTCCTCAAACAGTTTAGCTTAATAATAAATGATCGCATTCCCGCACGCCAACCAACCGAAGCCCTCCAAATAGCGTCCTTTAAGGAAACTCTTATTTGCTATGTAATAAAGAAAAGGCAAAGGGAAATTAAAAGACTTATCTAATCCCCGTGGACAGAGCAAGCGATGGCAAGGCCACTCACTAGAACCATGGTGAGGGCGGCAAACCAGAAGCACTAGACAGCTACCAGATCAGCTGTGTGCTAACCTGTGCCCGGTAGGGCTCCTTGCCTTTCCCCCAAACTTGAGGAGAAAACCGGAGGACAGACTGCTTGCACCGCTGCCTCAAGGCTGGTCTGCAGAAAACAAGAGAGAAGAGAATGAGGCAGAGACAGAAATACAGGGACTTGAACCTCTAGCTTGCGAATCTCAGTGAGACAGGCAATTTGCTGCTTCCCAAACAGTAACACACTTGCTGATTAGAAAAAAGAGAACAATCGGAACGAAACTGCTTCCGGTTGAGAGGTGCCAGGAAGACAGGACAGAGGCAGACAGCATCCTATGCATCCTCTATGAAGTTGGAGCACGTATTCCCTGGCAGCTTCTTGCAGACTCTCACTTCTCAGGGAAAGCGCCAGGAACAGTCTATCGCCACCAGAGGGCGCCAGGGATCTCGCAACAGCGTTCATTTATTGCCAAAAAGCCTTGCTGAGGGACTACCTGTGGCTGTAGGAAAGCTCAAGACAGTGTCACCAGTAGACGCCACACCACCAAATGTCCTACCCTCTCCCTAGCCACATGACAGATGGCTCTTGTCCAGTCAGGTGAGGTTCACTTTTTCTGATCACAAGGGGTGGGCTGAAATACGGAAGACTAATTGAAATTATATTTATGTCCCAAGTAGTTCTACCCTTTGAAACTAAGTAAAATGTGGCCACTTTCACTCTCTTTGTTTGTAAAATGGGTTAATGACAATGGCGGTATTGGTTGCACCCATCAGAACTCACCAAGAAACCGCTGTGTTTGCATCTTACAGATAATGAAGATGAGGCTTGGAGATCTTTCACTTTATTCTGCATGTGTAGTGTATACATGTGCCCACGCCTGGGAGTGCAGAGGCAGAGAGGAACCTCAGATACCCTGCTCCTCCTTTTTAGATATGGGCTCTCACGGAGCCTGGATGTAGCTGGTCCCTGGTGAGGATGGCTGGCCAGCTAGCATTCCTCCTCGTTCTTCACACTCCACCACTAACAGTGGATCTACAGACACACGTGGCCACACTCGGCTTTTACAAGAGTCTGGGATCTGAACTCAGACATCATGCTCGCTCAGGAAAGCTCTTACCCGCTGAGCCATCTCCCCAGCCCTGTTTTATCTTTTGAAAGCCAGTCTCTTACTGAACTTGGAACTTGGCGATTTGTCTAGACAGGTTGGCCAACAAAACGTTATCCTCCAGTCTCCGCTTCCCCAGCCCTGAAACCACAGGCGTGCTAACTTATCAAGTGAGTCATGGAGATGTTTTAACCAGCAGAGAAAGGGCTGGTTCTCTTTACTACCAAGGTGAACTGACTGAAACAGGCACCCACTGGTTTTCCAAAAACCAGAGCCCACTGCCTGTGCTGCCTAACTTCCCTGCAGATGCAAACCTGTGCCAGACCTTTCTGTTGCTTGTTTGCATCAAAGCTGCAGCGAAAGACAGGCTTGGACTCTCCCAGAGCTACCACCACCGGTGGGATTAACAAGGTCTGATGCGATATCACAGCTGGACAGCTTCCATGGCTGGGCTCTTGCTTTTTGAAGCTCTGCTGAGAATGGGGAGAAGAATGAGCCTCATAGCCAGAAACAAGGTCTCTCTGTTTCATTTGCCCCAGAGGCAGGTGTGAGAAATTTTATTCACAGGGCTCCAGGGGTCTTTTCCCAGGATCTGGGAGAGCAGGGCTCAGTGTCCTAGAATGTTGGCATGAGTCTGCCCCTCAAGTCAGGATTCAGGGAATATAGCACACAGACAGACAGGTGTCAGGAAACAATGGAAAATGCCACAAAATGCCATACACACACACACACACACACACACACACACACACACACACGGACTTTTGAAGCTTTTATTAATGAATGAGGTTTTCCTTTTGTTTCCTTCAGATATAAGACACTGAGGTTTAGAAAAGTCTTCTGTAGGCTGGGACATGATTTCGTGGGTGGGTGAAGTATTTGATGTATAAGCAGGACGATTTGAGTTTAGTCCCCAAGTTCACATGACCAAAAAACCAACCAACCAAACAAAAAGCTGTGTAGTGGTACAGGGCACGTACCTGTAATTCTTCACTGAGGTGCCACAGAAAGCAAATGCCTGAGACTCCCTGGTCAGTCAGTCTAGCCCACTTGGTGAGTTCTGAATGTTAGGATTCTGCCTAAGCTCCACCCCACAGTTACTTGGCAACAACCAGGTAGGCCTGGTCCATTATAAAAGGGGTTGCTTGCCCCTCCTCTCTCTCTTGTCTCTCTTGCCCCTCTTACTCTCTTAGCCTCTCTCTTGCCCTCTTGGGCTCTTCCCTTCCTCCTTCCCTTCCTCCCTCTCCCCATGTGGTCATGGCCGGCCTCTCCTCTCTCCTTTCTGCCTTTCTCTGCCTCTACTACCCCCTTAACTCCCCTCCCCATGCCCTAAATAAACTCTATTCTATACTATACTTTCGTGTGGCTGGTCCCTCAGGGAGAAGGGATGCCTCGGCATGGGCCCACTGAGTCACCCCCTTCCCCCACATGGCCGTAGAACATATTCTTACGCCTCTTTCTCTTTCTATGATCACAACACTAAAGATATCTGAGGCACAACAGCTAAGGTTGACCTCTGACCTCCACATTCACAGACACACACTAAGCACATACAATCTTTGGCCAAGGTAAGAAACAAGGCAACAGAACCTCTTCCTGTTCCCCGTTTCTGAACAGCATCCTGAAGCTGAGGTCCAGGACGTGCTCCTCTTCCGCTAACTGGACTCCACCCCTGCCACAATCAATTCTGCTCCACTTGGCCACGCCCACCTTCCTTCTGAAGTCCCCGCCCCTTCTTGCCCACTCAGCTCTTCCTGAGACTCTGCTCCAGTTGGACACGCCCACTTTCCTTCTTCCTGAGACCCTGCTCCACGCTCAGGTGCTAAGTCTCAGCTATCAAAGAGAAAAAATATTGCTTACCTCCTATGAGCCGGGGAGGGGTAGCCACACAAGAAAGGGAGAAGATTCAATAATTATGGAAGGAACAGTGTGGCAAGTCTCCCTACACAGACTAACAGCAGTGGATGGCGAGTCTTCTCAGAGGCACAGAGACGTTCACATACCCCCACATTCCTCGTCAGTGGGCCATTCCCAGAAAGGGATAATAGCTTCCTGGCTGCTGCCAGGCAACCTGAAGACCAAATGGGCCCTGCTTGCCAGACTAGGTTGCTGAGTGGGAACCTCCTTCAGGTTTACTGTGCACAGCTACTGAGGATGCCAAAAAGCAGTAGGACCACTCCCAACTGGAGCCTCTGATCCCCAGGGTGAATGAGCAAAAGCACGCGCAAGACATTTTGTAGCCCTTTCCTGTGGGGTTTGAGTCAGTATGGCCCGGTCACTCCCCAGCCTAGGGAGAACTGCACATAGAGTTTCTGCACTCTACTCCATGACGGGGAACACATTCCCTGAGCTTGCCTACACAACTAACTTCCTTCCCTGGTCTCGCTTTGCTAGGATATAAAAGCCCTTGCTGGAGCTGGGGACATAGCTCAATCAGTGCTTACCTCATATACACATGCACACTTACACGCATGCACACTTAGGCCCACATGCAGATGCATGGATGCACACACACATGCATGAACACACAATGCGCACACACATACCATACACATGCACACAGGCACACCACACACATGCATGCACACAGACACACATGCACACACACATACCACACACCACACACATGCAAACACCCATACACATGTGCCTGCACACACACAGAGGTACACACAGGCATGCACACACACATGCACACACAGGCACATACCTGCACACACACATTCGTGTGCACACGTTATTGTTCTTGGTGTGCTAACGTTATTGTCATTCCATCTCTGCTGATTAGACTAAACTTGACACACTCTAGAGTCACGTGGGAAGAGGGATTACAAATTGCCTCCATTGGATTGCCCTGCGGCTATGCCTCCGGAGCGCTGTCACATGGCTGATTGACTTAAGAAAGCCCAGTTCACTATGAACAGCATCTCTGGGTTGTTGGGTCTGGGCTGTGTAACACAATTAGCTGAGCACAAGCTGGAAGGAGCAAGCCAACAAGCAGCTTTCCTCCATAGTTCCCGCCCCTTCCTCTCCTATTTGTGTTCCTGCCCTGGCTTCCCTCCATACTGAGCTGTGATGTGGAACTGTGAGCCAAATAAGCCACAGCAATAAAAACAAAACACCTTCATACGGCAGGCAGGACCCATCAGCCAACACCCATCTCATCCCCAGAGTAGGGACCAAGTGCCGACGAGGATTCCTTCACCTCCAGGTATCTTCTCACCTGATCAAGGAGGGCACTGCCAGCCAGTGGAGGCCAGACACAGGCCTCCTTGCCCATCCACATGCTAGAGCTTCCCACTGGAACCCAGCAGCCTCTCTAGTCTACAGACCTGCAGCCTTACGCCCCTGGCCTTCCTCGTTGCCACATAGACCTTCTCAAGTCTCAAACCTGGCAGTTTTCTCACACGTTCTCATTCAATTTATATTGCAAATTGTTTCCTTGAGATAACCTGACTCAAGGGTGGTGACTCAGGGTGCAGCTGCCTTTGAGTCACCCCCTCCTCCTAAGTAACTCTTCATTCATACTCCTGAAAGAAACCCCAATAAGTTCACTGGGTCATTAAGTTGGACTCCAGTGGTATCATTAACTTGGTCTATCATCAGTGCCCTATCTAGCAGACCTTTGTTTACATCTCCTCCAAATAGTGTCACAACAGTGACCACCTGTTGTCTGATTACTCTGATTTTATCTTTACCATAGCCTTCTGTGTAGATTGAGAAACCTTGGGAATTAGTGATTCATACACACTGTGTATGTATGGGGTGTGTGTGTGTGTGTGTGTGTGTGTATACACACATGGTTATTTTTGAATAGGATCATGAGAACTGTCCTAATCAATGGATTGGTGAATGATGAGGTAAATATCTTAGGAAACCATTGAGAGACAGTAGACAAGTCAGGCCTTGTGGAAGGAAGTAGGTCATGGGGATGTGCCTTTGATGGGCACATCTGGCCTGGTCCCTCCCTGTCTTCACTATTTTTCCTGAGAGCGATGACCTCTCCAACCTTGTCACGAGGGACTTGAATCACGAGCTAAAGTGAACCTCCTTCTCTTTTTAATTTATTCTCCCAGATACGTGGTCACAGCTATGGAAAAGTAACATACATTATGAAAAAAAAATTACTAGTATGATGGCTAATCTTAATTGTCAAGTTGGCCACATCTGGAATGAATTAAAATTCAATCACTTGGGCATACCTTTGAGGGATTACTCTGATTGGATCATTTGAGGTGGATAGGTCTGCTCTAAGTTTGGATCATTTGAGGTCAGAAGACCCACCTTAAATCTGGGCTATACCTTCTGGCGACAGCCTACATGAAAATTCATGGGGGAAGGAAGGTTTTGCTTTCTCACTCTCATGGGCAAGCCCATCCTGCTGCGGAGGCATTGCTTTGCTGGTATTAGAACCTACTTCTTTGGGATGCCAATGAGTACTGAAAACCAGCTGAGACATCCAGCCTTGTGGACTGAACAACTTTTAGATTCATGGCCTTTCTACCAGGAGACAGTCATTGTTGGACTAACTCAAGCACAGACTGTAAGCCATTCTGATAAATCCCTTTTTAATTATGAACATTCATGCTGTCAGTTCAGATCCTCTAAAGACACCCAACTAATATACCTGGCATCTGTAGGAGTCCACGTTCAATCTCCAATATAGAAAAAAAATTTCCGCACAAAAGGTCTGTTTCCAGGTAGAGATGGAGTACCCTTACCTCAGCCTGCCTCTCCATGGAATGCAGCCATGATGCTGAGAACTCTTTAAACAGCTGGAGGGGGCACAGGAACACAGTACACCAAGAAAGAATGGGTAGTTCTCTTCCCTGTGATCTTTTATGCCTCCACAGAGGTCGCAATTGAAACTAGAAAATATTTTTGATAGAAGTGGATATAAGAATAAAACCTATGACAAAGGGCAGGGCCGTGAGATGGCTCAGCTGGGAAGGCACTTGTCAAGGCTGACCAGCTGAGTTTGATCCCAGGAACCCACATGGTAGGAGAGAATCAGTTCCTGAAGGTTGTCTTATGACCTCCATAGTCACTCTGTGGCATGTGAATGCCAACACACATTTGCACACTCATACAACAGTAAATACTTTTCAAAACAAGGAGCCAAAACCACTGACAGGAAAAGGACAACAGGGGTGTGTTATGGATACGTCTGTGCCCATAAATTTGATTGCTTAGATGAAGTGGCTGAATTCCTGCTTAATAGGCACCAAGATAACATATCTCTACCAACCTACTCAGAGGTAAATATCACATATAAAAGGGCATTGCAAAAGAGTGCTATGCCCAGAGAGCTTCACCAATGAAGTTTAGCAAACATCTGAGGACCAGATGATACCCAGTTCTTCACAGTGTCTTACAGAAAACAGAAACAGAGGAAACACTACCTAACATCCGATGAGGTCGGCATTACAAAATCAGAAAAGATGTGATCATAGCAAAAAGCTAGAGACCATTATCCTCCCTGTACATGGGTGTAAAAGTCCTCAATAAAATATTAACAAATCAAACCCACTAATGTGTAATAGGAATTATACACTACAACTGAGTAGGATCTACCTCAGATATACAAAGCTCCTCAGCTTCTAAAACTCAATTTATGGAATCCATCATAGCAATAGACTGGAGAAGGCACATCACCTGATATGACCATATGGTCATATCAAAGGAACGAGAGAGAGAGAGAGAGAGCATTTGACGACATTTACCATCACTTCCAAGTGAAAACTCTCGACAATCAGAACATAGGAATTTACCTTCAACTTGATGAAAATCAAACAAACCACCACCACCACAAAAAAAACGAAACAAACAAACAAACAAACAAACAAAAAAAACCACGGGTAACGTCACCCTTCATGGTGAGAAACCAGAAGCTTTACTCCAAAGACTGGAACCCTGTCAACAATGCCCACTCTTCCCGTTCCCGTTCAACATCCTATTGGATATTCCAGCTAATGCAATAAGGCAAGGAAGGAAGTAAAAACATATGGGAATGAAAAATCATGAAACACAACTTTGTTCAGAGGTAGTGATTTTGTCTGCATGGAAAATTCCAAGAAAACTAGGAAACGTTCCTAATAATAATTGAGTTTGCAAAGTAATGAGATACATAACCAACAAATAAAACTAAAAACAAAACCCTATGCATTGTAATAGCAATGCACAACTAGAAATGAATGTATAAACACAAACAATATCCATGATGGGCCCAGAAGCTAAGTACTTAGCCACGGCCATGTTCTCCTTTCCAATTTCTCTGTTTCCAGAGCAATCTCTCCAGCTATGGACGTCGGACACACCTCCTTCCCTTTTGCTTCCAATACTGAATTCCTTCCCCTTTGCCTAGGGACGAAGAGGAGGCCAACACGAGATCCCAAAGACAATTATAACTCCGGCATCGTGGTTTTAACAGGGCTTCTTAGTTGAGTTCTTCTGAATGTCGCAATCATCAATTTTTGTCTATGTGTCTGTCCTTCAAACCCAAGCCCCAGCTATGGCAAATGAATCTATGTACTGCATAAGGTTATAAAAATTTCTTGTGTTTTACCTTAAGTCTTACCTGTAAACTTACAAAGCTTCGTAGTTTAATGGTATATGCATAGGCAATATTAATGCATTACTTTATCCTCTGTATATATTCTGGATTCAGCTTTTTTTCATCAAAGTCACACTGAACAGCACTGCTTTCCAAGTCAAAGAACTGGCATCTTTGTAAGACTAGCTGTGGCTGCTTAGAAAAGGTCATCACAGCTAGGTTTATTAGTTGTTGATGTTCTGTCATAGAGGAGGGTTAAGGAGGGTCACAGCAGTCTCACCTGGGGATCCAGTCATCCTTCCAGCCAGCTGCATGCAATGCTGTCCTAATTGCATGTGGCCTCAGGAGCCAGAGTATACGCTATGAAGGACTAGGGAGAAGGACTCCCACACACAACTAATGAGGAAGCTATCAACCATACTGGCTCAAGTCTTTCCAGTGTATTTGCTTTGGGGGCATCCATGCTTGTGTCGGTAATTCCTAAGCTCTGTGAGTCCAGTAACTCACTGGGTCCTCGGGGTGAACCTGGATGAAATCAGATTTTCTTTTATCATTGAGATCTTATGCTTACTCACCCACCCATCGCCAGGATAAAAATCTCACAACAGATGGTCAATTTATTTATTAATATTCCAGTATCCCATAGAATTAAAAAAAAGAAAACCATCAAGTAAAAGAATATGTAAGAAAGATGTAAGAATGGAATTTTATTTATTTACTTATCTATTTATCTGTTTATCTATCTATTTATTTATTCATTCATTTATTTATTAGATTTTGAGACAAAGTCTTACTGTGTAGCCATCATGGCTGTGGCTATACTAGAACATACTATGTAGACCAGGTTGGACTTGAACTCATAGAGATCAGCCTTCTTCTGCCTTCCAAGTGCTAGGATTAAAGTTGTGCACCACCACCACACCAGGCTAAGAATGAAATGATTTTTAGTAAAGAAGGGAGGAGATTAAGATGGCTGGATTTTTTTTTCAAAATGCAAAAGAAAGCTGAATCATTTAAACAAGTTACAAAGGCCTGGGCAAGTCACACGAAGAATGAGACTTGTATATGAAGTTAACATGTCTAAGGTCAAAGTTCAATTCATCGATATGGAACTTCTGCTTAAATGAATGAAGTTATTGTTCTGTTCTTCCTAACAATTACAAGTTCTGACTTAAAGAACCAAAATGTATATCTAATCAAAGTTTCTTTAAGTGTTTGGAACTTTTGCTGAAACTCATTACATCAATTAAAAGTAGCAGAAGTATGCCTTCTGCGTGTTACATACCTGTACTTGGAGGCCTATACAGACATGGTCAGAGGGTTTAAAAATGGGACAATGGTTTGCCTCTTGCTTGCTGTGGTGGTTTGAATGAAAATGGCCACCATAAGGAGTGGCACTATTAGCAGGTGTGGCTCTGTTGGAGTAGTGTGGTCTTGTTGGAGGAAGTGTGTCACTGGAGTGGGCTTTGAGGTTTCAGATGCTCAAGCCAGGCCCCTTATCACTCTCTCTTCTTATTGTCTGCTGATCTGGGTGTAGACTCTCAGTTACCTCTCTAGCACCATGTCTGCTTGCATGCTGCTATGCTTCCTGCTCTGATAACAATGGACCAACCTCCTGAACTGTAAGCCAGCCCCAATTAAATACTTTCCTTTATAAGAGCTGCTGTGGTCATGGTGTCTCTTCACAGCAATAGAAACCCTAACAATGACACTCACCAAGGTTAACTAGGTTCTGGGAGACTGTGGGGCATCTCTTGAAATGTCCTGCAACTATGGTGAGTCACTTGTTCTTTTGTGGAAAAGGTATGAAGACACCACCCAGAGAACTCTATGGGTTGCCAAGTCAAAGAAGAATAGTCTGAACACAGAGGGACTTTCTTCAAAGCTTCCAAGTGAAGTCCCGGTCAAGCAAGGCCCTCGGCTTGACCTTACACAAATGGGACAGTTGTTAAAATGAAAACTAAAGGAACCATAGGCCCCTGAGGACCATATCTTCAACTGACTTTGACAGCACACACACACACACACACACACACACACACACACACACACACACACACACTTATTTTGGCCACTTGCATGGTCTTAAACACCTAATTGGAAAGTATAACCAGAGTCTAAACTGACTTAGGTAAGTCTCTTTGACATCCAAGGGATTGCAACTGCCAGACATTAGACTTAAATCCATATAAGGTGCTATTTAGACAACTATTTCTCACTAATACTTTTTTCTTGGTAAGAAAAACATGGCCCAATTTTAAAACTTCATACATTGGCTCGATGTCACACCTACCCATAGCTGAGTGGGACAGATCCCCTATTGTTTGTTTCAACCTACAAATTAAATGATGTCTGCTTCCTTTTTTTCCCTGTCTGAAAGCCATAAAAAGGATCTCACACTGATTCTAAACACTCCAACAGATACCAAAGAGCCTGAAAGCAGATCCTGGACTTAGCCAGGCTTGGGGACCAAAGGAGGACAGGCAATGGATGCATGCTGTGTAGCCCCATCAAAAGACACTAATGGACTTTGATTCAGACATTAGAAAAAAAATCCTCTGTCCTGGCGTCTCCTCTCACTGGTCCAGGACTTGTGCTAATAGCTTTCCTTTCCTCCTCCCTCACATCTCTTTCCAGGTTCCAGTCAAGGACTTTATTTCCTCCCTATACCAGGTTGTTATGCAAATAGAACTACTACTGGTGAATTTTGGGGGTCTGTAATGGTTTGAACCTGAATGGCCCCTATAAGCTCATATAGTTGAATGCTTAGTCATCAGGGAGTGGCACTATTTGAGAATGATTAGGAAGTGTGGTCTTGCTGGAGTAGGTGTGGCCTTGTTGGAGGTAGTGCATCACTAGGGACAGGTTTTGAGATTTCAAAAGGTCCAGTCTGTCTCAGCCTACAGATCAGGATGTAGCTCTTAGCTACTTCTCCAGCACCACACCTGCCTGCCACTAGACTCCCTGCTAGGATAACAATGGACTAAGCCTTTGAAGCTATACGCAAGTCACTAATTAAATATTTTCCTTTATAAGAGTTAAGAGTTTCCATGGTCATGGTGTCTCTTCACAGCAATAGAACAATAACTAAGCAGAGTCTTTTAGATAAACCTAGTGGAAGGGTACCCTGACTACCATATCTGGAACCCCTATTCAGCTGAAGAAGACAGATTGGTCATCACCCCAATGCCAGTTAGGGTTACCTCTTTGGAGTGGGGGACAATGAAACTGTTTAAAATTGTGTAGACAGCCTAGGGCAGTGGTTCTTAACCTTCCTAATGCTGCAACGCTTTAATACAGTTCCTCATGTTGTCGTGAACCCCAACCATAAAATTATTTCTATTGTTACTGCATAACTGTAGTTTGGCTACTGTTAGACATAGAGGGTTGCCAATGGGGGTCACAACCCACAGGTGGTAAACCACTTGTCTAGTGGGGGAAAGACCCCAAAGAGAAGCAACCAGCTTGTCTTTTGTCTGAAAGCCAGGAACATCAGTAGGTCTCTTGGCAGGCTCATCCTTGTCAGAGGCTAGAGATATCAAAGGTATCCTGAGGACTCTGTTCTGGCTTCTAAGTAACTCTAAGGTTACCCCTAAAGAAGGAATGTATTATGGTAATGAGTATCAGTGAAAGTGTGCTAAGAGAAAAAGTCCTGCTCAATTGAATACAGTCTCTCATCTGCTAGTCACTTAACATTCCAGTTGGGCTAGGCTGACTATATGGCTAAGGGACATCCCTTAGTCTCTCAGGAAGGCAGGATCGCCTTAAGGCAAGCTAAAGAGATAGCTAGATTAATTCATTCCTTGGGTTAGGGTCTTGCCCAGAGACTCATTGAAACCACTGTCACCAAAGAATCTTGTCACTTACTGTTACTCAAGACTTCAGGAAGTCAGCATATGCTAGCTGAGTTTGAAGGGACATTAGGAATGTAA
Organism: Tokudaia tokunoshimensis; assembly: GCA_036184795.1. Lineage (NCBI taxonomy): Eukaryota > Metazoa > Chordata > Mammalia > Rodentia > Muridae > Tokudaia > Tokudaia tokunoshimensis. The sequence goes on from BTHU01000016.1 coordinate 13,501,850, forward strand.
GTGAAACCATTGCGTGAAACGTGAAAACCACCCTGTGTGACTTGCAATAATGTAATACTTGTGAGATAAGGAGCCACACACAAGGCAGCTTCAATATGAGCCCAGCCTTAGCAGGTTCTGATAAGTTAATGAACCAACCCCAAGATAACTCGATATGTTAAAGAACCAACCAACCCTAAGCTTCAAGACCAGATTGCACAAAACTAATGCTCATGGGAACAATGAGAAAAAAAATGGAGCGGGTCAGGTTGGCACTGCTGTGCTCCTGAGGGGTGGCATGGAAATCGAAGCCTCTGTATTGATCCCATAAGCAATAGGACTTTGAGACTGGTCACCCTGTGAATCTAGCTCCTGCAACTGCTGGGCTTGTTGTGTTTGTTGGGTTCATCGGGTTTGTGGCACCCTTGCTAAGTTCACACATGCCTGCCTGTTTAGGATTGGTCACTGGTTGAAGCTCAAGGACGATTCTTGCCATCCTCCTGGTCTGTCACCCTCACACAAGGATGCAGTTCAAACCCCAAGTGTTTTCAAGGGAGGATAGAGGATTCCTCAGCTAAGCCCTCAGCACAACCCACCCACCTTTTTGCTTGGTGAGGCATCTAGTTACAAGAGACTACAGTAATCTTTATAATAGTCTGGTATTGAGAGGAATATTTGGGTGACTAAACCCAGCATATTCAAAAGACAAATCTCTTGTGGGCACCCTAATTGCCAAGTGCTTCAAGTCCACTGGCCCCACTAGTCGCAACAGGGAATTAAAAACCAACAACGTATAATAAAGAGGGAGATTGCTTGAGGGGCTATTTTTCTCTTTGTGTGTTTCTTTGTGGGACCCTGAGAATATTTTTTCTATCCTTACTAAAAGAGGAAGGAGCGAGAATTTAGTTGGTGCGAGTCTGCCATGTCAGAGGTGCCCATGGTTATTTAAAGTCTCAGGAAGTTTCTCTTAGGAAACAAAAATCACACTCAGACAGACTCTCTAAGAAGGGCTCCTGCCATTTTCTTTCCCAGCAACTGCGAGGAAGGGGGGGGGTGAGGAAGGAAGAAGGAAGGAAGGAAGAAGGGAGGAAGGGAGGGAGGGAGGGAGGGAGGGAGGGAGGGAGGGAGGGAAGGACAAAGGGATGGACAGAGAGAGAGTCCAACAGGCGAGCAATGCCTGAAGAACCCATAAATTCAGTATCAGGAGCAGTGTATACTAGGCCACCTCTCCAGCCCTCTTCACCTTGTGTTTTAAACCAGGGTCTTGTGCCTTCACCTGGAGCTTGCTAATTCTGCTTGCTGGGGCTGGCCAACAGCCACAGAGAGCGGCCTGCCTCTGCCTCTCTTGTAACTGTGGATATAACCCTCTCCATCCACCCTGGCGGGTTTTTTGCTTGTTGATGTTTGCTGTGGGTTCTGGGTCCTCAAGCTCCTGCGACAAGCGCTTTACAGATGGAGTCATCTCCCAAGCCCTTGTAACTCTTTAGGAGTTATGATTTATTGAACTAAAATTCACATAATGAACAAATCACCTATTTCCAGGAATTAAGTGTTTTTAAATAAGTTAGCAAGCTTGTACAGACATCATCTTAGTCGACTTTGGAACACTTCCACTCTCTCTGAGAGAAATTGCAACTTATTAGCAGTGGCGCCTACTACTCCTCTGTAGTTACTCCTAGGCCTAGCAGCTGCTACTCTGCCTTTGTGTCTGTCTGTTCTGGAAAGTTCCCATAAAGGGAATAACATGTTGTTACTGGCTCCTGTCAGTAACACTCAGTTATTTTGAGTCTCATCGGAGTTGACATGTGTCAACTCATTCTGTTGCTAAACAGGATTCCACTGTGTGGAGGTACCACAGTCTGTTTATCTTCTCAACTGCTCAAAGATACCTGAGGACCTGGGAGATGGCTGGGTGGGTAAGATCACTTGCTGTGGACGCATGAGGACCTGAGTTCAAATCTCCAGCACCCACTTGAAAAGCCTGGTGTGGCTGCAGATAGCCCTGCAATTCCAGTGTGATGGCAGGCAGGAATGGGGGGATCAGTGTGTTGAAGTCTGGACCCCAACACTGTGAATCTTTTGGCTGATGAGCCTAGCTCTAAGTTTAGTGAGCGAGTTTGTGTTGGTAATACTAGTATGCCTGACCTGAACACACATGCACATATACCACACATGCACATATACCACACATGCACATATACCACACATACATCCAGCTGCACGCAAAAGACACTTGAGCTCTTCCCAGTCTGGGCTGCCCCTTGTGGAAGTAGCTTTGAGTATCCAGGAACGAGTCCCTGTGGGCCTGTGATTTGATTTCTCTTTGCTAAATGTGCTTTAGTAAGTAGTTCTGCTTGGTCAAGTGGCAACTTTTAATGTAGCTGGTGAAGTGTTTTCCAACACAAAGCCCATCAGGGCTGTGCAAGGCTCCCAGAGTCTCTACAAGGTACCAAGGACTCCTGGTATCTTCATTGTGTTAATGACAGAGGACATAGAGGACCATCTCATCATAATTCTTGTTTTCATTTTCCAGTAACTGATGACAGTGACGGAATCTCTCTGTTTGCTTACCAGTTACATGTACAACGTCACTGCAGAAGTGTCTACTTCAATCTCAGCCTACGTTTAAACTGAACCGGTTGCCTATGCTCTGGGTACAAATCCCTGTCAGATACATCATATGAAAAGAGTTTTCTACCACTCAGTGGATTGTCTTTTCAACTTTTTCAGAGTGTTTTGTGGACTGGGTCCTTGTTAATTCCACACCAACTTCATGTTTGTTTGGCCATTTCTGCTTTTGTGTCATATTCAAAAGCTACTGTGTAACCCAAGTAACAAACATTTCCTGTTTTATTCTCAGACTTTGGGCTTTGATAAGTTGATCTTAGATATTTGGTGTCACTGAGGCTACACATCAATTTTAGAATTTTTTTTCTACCTTAGACAAAATGTATTGGGATTAAGGAAATTGTATTGAGCATTCTAGGAAGTGCTGACATCAATCCTGGAGCACTATAGCTGGTCAGTGGAGCACCCTAACCAGTGATGATGTCTGTCTGTGGAGCACCCTAACCAGTGATGACGTCAGTCCGTGGAGCACTCCCAACAGCACTGACATCTTAACAATATTAAATGTCCTAACCTATGAACAAAATGTCTTTCCATTTATTTGTGCCCTGGTAAATTTCCTTCCGCAAAGTTTAATACTTTTTAGTCCGTAAGTCTTTGAAAACTATCTCAGCCTCTGTGGTATTGTCCTGGGATGCTGAAAGGACTCTTGTGGATGTCCCTTAACAGTGGACCAAATGGAAGGGTACACATATGTGCCCTGTCCTCTCACCACGTCCCAGCCACGTAGAAGGTAGATCCCCTAGGAGAGCCAAGGGCAAGGGCAGAAGTACCTACTCCTGGAAGCTACTACCCAAACACACACAAGTTTCTTCTAGTCCCTGTGAATCCCAAGTTCGAGACTAGCCTTGGAATGTGGGACATGATTGACAGCTGGGGGTGGGGAGCTCATGAAGACAGTATGACACCTGTGTGCAGGCACACATTCCAGAGAGAAGGCAGAGGTCAGGCTACGTGGTCCAATGCATGCAGGGTGGTGCCTCTACCTCACGGCAGCAAGAGAGACTGACAATCCTTATCCATCCCTGCACTGCGCTCCACCTGCAACACTGAATTTCTAGACCCTGCATGGTAATATCACACTGCAGACTACTGCACAGTGTTCCCTATGGCCGATCTCAAGGTGGGCCTTGGGATCGGTACAGGGCACTCCAAGGGACCATGGCGATGCCGTGCCAACCTGTCTCTGTGGGAAAAGCTCAGCAGGGCAAAGTAAGGATTGCTGAAGCTAAAGAATGGGACACACGTAGAACTGGTGCCTCAGCGTGGCTGTGGTGACACATGTCGGCGTCCCTGTCCTGGAAGCAACAGGCTACCGGCACGAGACGACTCTTCCCCGGAACCTAAATAGCTTCTCGGGTTGTCCTTGGAGGACTCAGGACCTCCAGGGTCAGCAGCCTGCTTTAAGCTTAGGAGGCCTTTTGCTATTGCCCCAGCTGCTGAGAATGTCCCACTCTCCAGGATATAACTATTTATACCCCTCTCCTGAGTTCTCAGTTCCAATAAGCTCTGACCTTCACAGTTGGTACCCACTAGCTGTGCTTCAAGTCACAACATATTCCCCATGTGACTTGTACAACCCGGCACTCCCCAAACTACAGGAGATGCCAGGCCTCCGCTCACCTTCTAGATATCACACATCCCCTGCCTAATTCCTATGCTGTATCTTTCACCGGAGGTCTCCACGGCTCCCAATAGATCGTCACTGACATCTGCCTTTAAGCATGCTCTCCCTTTGTCCTGGGTATGCTCTTCCCTCTCACCTCTTGGTCTCCCACACGTCTTGTGTTGAATCACCCTGTCTCACACATGCAGGCTTCTTGGAACTTCTGAAGGCAGCTCGGTGCCCCAGGACAAGGCTTCCCATGCTGCTATGAACAGTCTGGTCCTGCCAGATTCCATTTGGCAAGGATCTGTGTCTCCTATCCTGACTCCCCAAGACTGGACACTACTCAGCTTCACTCCTGTGGCAAAGGTGATGCTCCCTGTAGGAATTGCTACCTGTGCTCTTCACAAGGGCCACCCTGCCCAGCTCCTCTAGGGACCAAGTGCAACCCAGGCTTGCTCTAGGTAGAGCATATCCCTGGGAAACTGGAAAGAACAGAAATTGTAAGACTGGAAGGATTTGTTTCCCCTCATTATAAAAACAGCATTGCCCAGGACTCCCAGGGCCTAAACCATCAACCAAGGGGTGCACATGGATCCAGCCAAAAATGTGGCAGAGGAATGCCTTGTTGGGCATCAGTGGGAGGAGTGGTCCTTGGTCCGGTGAAGGCTCAATAGATGCTCCAACAAAGGGAAATGGGGGGGGGGGTGGGAGTGGGTCGGGTAGAAGAGCATATACTTGGAGGCAGGGGGTGGGAGGAAGGGTTGGGGATTTTTTGGGAGGGGGAAACCAGGAAAAGTTTTAGCATTTGAAATGTAATGAAGATTATATTCAATAAAATAAAAATTAAAATTAAAAATTAAAAAAGAACTACATATCATATACATAAAGTCTCTACATATGTATATATGTGTACAACTATTTTTGAAGTTCAAGGACAATTTTATTGAGAGTTTAAAAAAATACTCAGAAAAAAAGTAAAATTAGCAACACACACACACATACACACAAAAAAATAAAAAAAAAATAAAAATAAAAACAGCATTGGTGGTTAGATTGATACCAATTGGTAGCATTATGTCTAAGCTCCACCCCACAGTTACCTGGCAATAGCCAGGTAGGCCTGGCTACTTGCCCCCTCCTCCCTCTCTTGCCTCTTGTTCCCTTGCTCCCTCTCTCTCCCCATTATCCTCCCCCCTCTCTCCACATAGTCATGACCATCCTCTTTTCCTCTCCTCTCCTCTCCTCTCCTCTCCTCTCCTCTCCTCCTCCTCCTCCTTCCTCTCTCTCTCTCCCTCTCTCTCTCTCTCTCTCTCTCCTCCCCATGCCCTGAATAAACTCTATTCTATACTATACTGTCGTCCTGTGGCTGGTCCCTCAGGGGGAAGGGATGCCTTGGTAGGGCCCACCGAGGCACTCCCTTCCCCCATACCTAACCACACCCCCATAGAACATGTTCTTATACCTTTCTATCTTTTTATAAACACATCACCGATGACATGCTTGGCACATGCCCTGTACTCCTGAAGAGGAGCAGGTGTGGTGGCCTATCCAGGCATGTTCAAGCTGTAGCCTGCAGGCTACATGTGGCCCAGCACATGTGAGGATGACAGTGTCATATCACAATGTCAAAGTTGGCTGCCCCTGAATAGGGAAGCAGACGCTTAGAAGGACTAAGAGTCTTTTCTAAGCATTGGACTGTGGACAGGGGCTCTCGGCCTCCAAACCTAAGCATAGATACCTTAATTACCAAGACCCATAAGACTCTCAGGGAACCACACAGAGATCCTAAGCAAGTCTCTTGGTTGTTGGTCCCGGTGGTGGGGACAGAACCCGGAGCTTAGTGCAAGCTAGGTAGGCGCTCCACCACAAGCGCTGAGCCACAGGCCTTGTGTTCGCTCCCATCTGGAACCTCTCTCTGATCAGGCTTACAGAAGAGCAGATGATGGCAGCAGTCAAAGGTTTGTAGTCCCCTGGTGACATTATCTAGCTTACTTGTGGGACACCCAAAAGGTGTTTGTTTGTCTGTTTCCCTCCCAGAAGGATCCCAGCTAGCCCCACCCCCCTTCACTCTTTTGGCTCAGAGAAAGCATGTCACAGCCTACCCCAGCACTGACAACATCCCTGCAGTACCCCAACAGGGTTGAAGTGATCTGTCTGGAAAAACCAGAAGACACCCTGCCCTTCCCCCAGCTCTGCAGGAAGTACCAGCTGAGAGCGCGCTCTCACCACAGCACTTCCTACAGGCTCTCCTCCCTCAGCCTGAAAAGACCAAGCTGCCTGACTGAGAACAACAACGCCATGCAATCCAGCAGGGAGCTCCAACCTGACAGCAGCTTGCAGGTACCCAATGCCAATTACCAGCTGCAAATGCAGGACCTGCTTCTTAGATCACAGCCCTCCCAGCCCCAAGGCCTCCAGAGCAGGAAGATGGCATCTCATCCCCTAGCCAAGAGCATCTTTCCTTCTCTAGGTACAACACAAGAACAGTCAGGACTCTGGCACAGGTCAATGCCCAACCCCAAGGTAGTTCATATCTGTCTTCCCTGCTCACCATCCTGTGGGTGCCAGCTGGGTGTATCCTGTAGCTGAGTGCCATGGGAAGTCTCCTGTATACCAGACCACAGGCGGAGCTTGAAGAGCGTCAACCTGCATAGGGACAGAAGCCCCTCTCTCTGACTATCTCTATTTGTGCTTTACACAGGCACATAGGCCTGGGATATCCAGGGCCCCCACTAAAAGCCTGCACCATTGGAAAGGACCTGCACCATTCCACCACTTCTATAGGACTCTGTTCTCTTCCTGGTCTCAGCCTCTGTCTACAGAGTGAGGCCCCAGTTATAAGAGTGTAAAGGTGTATCTTTGTGTTGTGATGGGGTATGGATATGTCCCCTGTGAGGGCTGCCTACTATGGTCCATAGTTTATCCCTATCCCACACACATGCAACTAGACTTGGTGGCCTCACATACCGAGAGCCTTGTGTCCTTGATACAGAGATATATTGGGTCAAGTTGATGGTGTCTCCTGAAAACTCTTCTTAGCTGAAATTTCCTCAGAACTGAAACAAGAGAGGGGCTCATCAGATTCAAAAGGTGACAGGACCCACCGGGCCCCACCTGAGGTCACAAAAGCCTTAAACAACTGCTGGGGTTGGGGACACTCCCCAACTGGTCAAGTTGGTTGGTAGCTGTGCAGGGAGCTATGGGGAAGCAGCTTTAGGGACTTGTTACCCACACTGGGGTAGGATTTTCAGTGATGGCTTTCAGTCATTCACATGTCTAAGTATCCTCTCGGTGGCATTCCTATAAACCATCCCAGTAAACTCACCAGTTCACAAAGCTAGACTAGGGTAGGGTCCTTTGGTCTGTCATCACATCTGTGTCCTATCTGGTTGAATAGATGGTCCTTGAACTCTCCCACTGTAAGACTGGAGTGTGAGATTCATCTGCAGCTCAGGCCGCAGCATGCCTTAGCCCTTCCCCTCTCACCAGTTCCCTCTGAGTCCTCAGTTAACCAACTTCTAATCCCTGACCTGGGGAAGCCAGTTTGCATGAAAGTGGGTATGGGTGGCTACAGCCTCTTCTCCGCATTCCTGCCTGGGAATCAGAGAGATGGCTTCAGGCTTGTGCTGTAGACACTCACCATGTTCAAAAAGGTATAAGAAAAGACACCTCTCCTCTGTCAGGCAGGCCCTGGTGTCCTCTCCTCAGCTAACTCTTACAAGTTGTCCTCTTATCTCTATGTATGTACATCAATAGAGGTAACTGAAACAAAACAAAACAAAACCCCAAAGCTGTGTCTGGGGCTGAGAACATGAGGTCATGAATTTGGACCCCCAGTACCTACATAAAAAGTGAAGCATAGTAGAGTGTGCTTATAATCCCAGAACTTCTCAGACTGCAAGGGAAACAGGAGAACCCCACCCAATTCAGTCAGATCAGTGAGCTCCAGGTTCAAGGAGAGACCATGTGCCCCACCCCCAAAATATGGAGATCAATTAAGAATGTTACCAGATGTCTACTTTTGGCCTACACGTATACATGCACATGTGCCCCCACACACACAAACACACATGCCCCCGCCCCACACACACAAGAAAATATAAACTAAGTCTGCTAAATGTGTCTAAATGACTAGAACTGGCACACAGTAGGTGATCAATAAATATTTGTTGAGTAAACTCCACTGCCCTTATTCAAGTCCCTGACCTGACAAGACTCAAAGCTCATTCACTAAAGGAGGAGGGCCTGTGCTGTAGTTTGGAAAGAACAGTCCACTGAAGTCTCATGTTCAAAAGGGTTGTCCTTAGATTCGTGTAGAGAGAGGTGACCGAGCCATTAAAAGATGTGGCTTAGGGAAAGGTCAGAGCTGCATCCTCCCCCTCTACCCCCACTTTTGATCCACTACATCTCCTCCATCCCATGCTATCTCACCACAGGCCCAAAGCAAAAGGGCAAACCAACCATTCACAGAAACCTCCAAACCCTCTGTCTTTATAAGTTAATTATCTCAAGTGTTACCACAACAGAAAGTTGACTGGTGCATACCTGAATTCGCACCAGAGACACAATGTCAGTTTTCCAAGTGTCTATGCAAAGAGCTACACAGACCTTTTAGGACATACTAAACATTGGTTCTGAGATAATTCAGTGGCTCAGGGTGTCACTGAGTTTCACCATCAGGAGTAAGAGCTGTAGAGTCATGCCAGGTCACAAAATAGAGCCACATCCCAAGTCCACCTCAGAGCAACCACTCTGGTCCTGAGCCTGTCCTATGGTGACTTCCCTGTCCTGAGTGTCAGTTGACAAAGACATAGTCAACAGATGACAGAAACTCCACCCTGTCCCCTGAACCATGATGCACACATGAATGTGACAAGAAAGGTTAGCTGGGAGCCTCGGGAGCACTCGCCACTCCCAAACAGTGGCTCACTGCCAATCCTTCAGCCTTGGGCACTAAAGCACGGGCTGAGAAGAGCCGTCTCTGCTGCCTACCTGGCTAGCCTGCCTGTCAGCTTCGTGCAGCGGCCATGAAGCTAAGAAGCCAGCAGGTGGCCAGTAAAATGGCTGATAATCTGAGTTCAATCCTTGGACCCTTTGTAAATGTGGAAGAAGAGAGCTGAGTACACAAAATTATCCTCTGATCTCCATACCCATAACATGGCATGCACATGTCCTATTATCATATATGCACATGATAATTAAAATGACACCCTAGGCTGACCTATGGGGATTCCCTCATCATACATGATCTCCACACTGAAACATACTTGCTATCATCTCTGGCACAAGTAAAAAACTGGTCTTTTTTAATGGCACCTGCTTACATGTACCTGTGTATGCACTCCTGTACACAGACATGCCTGGAAGATACAATCATATGTATGTATCCTGTTGTGTATGTGTGCATTGGAGTATGTCCATGTGAATGTGCGTGAACAAGCATGCCAGTATGCATATACTATGTGTGTACATGTCCATAGGAGCATGAAGGTATGTATGTATGTGCACAAACAATAGTCACCAGATGTCTATTGATATCCTACATACATGTACATGCACAGATATACACATGCATATATGTATGTGTGTGAATAAGTATGCCAGTATGAATGCATTCACATATATACAAGAATGCTGGTGTATATGCATATGTGTGTACCTGAACACATTTGGTGTGTGTGTGTGTGTGTGTGTGTGTGTGTGTGTGTGTGTGTGCTGTGTGTGCTGTGTGTTTAGTTCTATATAGGAGCATACCAGTATGTATGTACATGTGTGTGTATAAGCTTGCAGGTGCATGTACATGCATGTATACATGAGCATGTCAGTGTATGTGCCCTGTGCATATATATGAATACACAAGTATGCTGATATGTGCATACCTATGTGTGCACATGTTTACACAAGCATATTAGTGGGTGTTCCTGTGTGTGTACATATGTGCACCACATGCTAGTGTGCACACATATGTTTGGGAATCAGCAGAAACAGATCACACTCCTAGGACAGGGGCCACACAAACCTCCACTGCCTTCCCACTAACTCTGTGCCATCTCTCAGCTAACAGAGACCTGTCCTTTCTGTTCCAATGGCCTCTTGGTGGTCTATGACATTGTACTGTGAGGTCTTGGGTGTTGTATTAGACGTAGGGCAAGTTTAATGAAGACAGAGATCTACTACTTTAGTGGACAGCTGGGATGCCCAGTTGTCTCTAACATTCTAGAGTACTGCCCTCGAAAGGGACATGCAGAATGGTACCCTGCACGGATGGGGCTCTGGCCTTCTGAGACATCACATATCCCTCCTGGTGCCACCAAAGGTTTGCCCCTTGGGGGTCCATAGCCAGTGTGAGCTCTCTGACTGGCCTGCCTGAACTAAACTGTGCCTGGCATGCTCGGTGCAGGTCTGAGTGAAGCACAGAGTCTGAAGAGAGGCCCAGCAGAAGCCACGTCTACCTGGGCTTTGGGCATCTGAGGCACTGTTCCTCCTAAGACTCAAGAGAGATTTGCTGTGGCTCTGTGAACAATCCAACTTGAGACACTGAGGCTGGGCAATCAGGAGCCTGTCACCAGGTGATTCTTTCAGAAGCCAGATAGAGCCGGTGACATCTGTCACCTCCCACATCTCCAGTGTCTGTGGAAGCAAAAGTGTAATCTGCATTCTCCTGTGTCCCTGTAAGCTGTACCTGCACAGCCAGAAATGGGTGTAGTGGCCTCCAGTTCCTCCCAAGGGAGAGCCTGCAAGGCATATCCATCCTGTCTGTAGTACACATGGATTATGGTAAGAGGGTCCGGGGACAGGACAGTGAGTAAGAGGGGACTGTGAGGACATCCTGTCCCCAGTTCCCAGGCCTGCTCAGCAAATAGGCAAGCTGTCCCAGTATTGCCAGCCCCCTCCCCATAGGCTACACTGCGAACAAAGCCTGGAGATTCTGTTTAGCCGACTTGTGACCTAAGCCCCCTGTTGCTTACTGTTACCTACAGTCATACCGGAAGGAAGAACCAAGGTTCCCGGCTCACAAAAACACCACCCGCCTGTTGCATGAAGACCCTCATCTGAAAGGAGCAAAAGGAATTAACCACACTTTTTCCAAACAGGAAATGTGAAATGATTATTCCAAGATCGATCTATAGCTTGGGATTCTGTGGCAGGATCATCATTCCAAGAGTCTGAACAGCACAAAACAGCGAGCCTGGCATGCTCACCCTTCTCCCACCTCGGTGCCACGAGCCCTAGAAAGGCCCCTCTCCCCCATCCCTCATCCTCTTCCTCTGTGATTGTGTGATAAACACCTTAGTGGTTACTGGTAAGCAGGCCTTCCAGGTGGCAGATGCAAAGGCTGAGGTCAAGTAGAGTTCCTTCTATCCCGGCTGGGTCTGGGTCACCTACTTCCCCCCTCAGAGCTATCAGGGCCAGAAGACTCTGCCTCACCTACAGCCATCACCTGCCCAGCCTGTCCCCGTGCTTCCTCCTGCAGGCCTCTGGCTGACACTTCCGGATTCTTGCAGCCTTGGTCCTGAAGTCAGGGTACATTCCCACCTCCCACACTGCTCTCTTGGAGAGGTGGAACTTGGCAACCTGCAGCCTGCCACCCCCACTGCCAGTGCCCTGCAGCCTGCTGCCCACCCCAAGGTCCCTGTGTGGGAAAGAGACAAGGTAGCATCTCAGTACAGTGGGGTCTCTACGATCGAGTCCAGGACTAAGCTCTTCTACTAAGTTCCGATTCCAGTACGGAGTCTTGGGCACTTGTTCACGAAGGTGCTCCAACCCAGATTCTCCCTCTGATATATCCAGGTAACAACAATAGCAACCACTTCCTGGGTAGCTCCAGCTACCCAGCTACCCAGCCAAGGCTGTGAGAAACCCAGGAGTGCCCGGGCTCTTGCCTTTTTCTCCAGTTTCGGTCAAGTCCGTCTCTCCAGAGCCTCTCATCCCCTGTACGCCTCTTTCCCCTTCCGTCCCAACAGTCCCCAAGGCCACACTCCGGCAGGCCACCGCCTCCAGATCCAGCACATCCATCGAGAAGCTGCGACTGCGGCGCGGATCGTTCTTAGGTACCCCGCAGCCACCCACAATCAGCCCAGGGCGCAGCGGCGTGCGCGGCTGTTCCCTCAGCACTCCCAGCAAAACTCTGCCAGCAAACCCGGCTTTGGGTCCCCGGAACCACGTCTCTTACCTTGAAGAAGCTGCGAAGGAAGTGCACCACACCGAGCATGGTGCCGCTCGGGCACTACGGCCACCCGCTGCTCCTGACCGCACTGCCGAGCCGAGCTCCGGACGCCACCCCGCGCCCCGCCCCATGGTCTGCCCTGGACCGCCGAGGAGCCCCGCCTCGGCAACCCGGCCACGCCGGGCACGTGCGAGTCCGCAGGGACTTGTCCAAACACCGGTCCCGCCCGCCCACTAGGAATCTGAGCATAGTCTAAGTAAGAAAAGGGCAAGTGGATCCACAGCGGTCTATCTGGCGCTCACTGACGCGCTCACCTCCACCCTTTGATCCCCTAGGTCCGTCTGGCACACAGTCCTATGACTAGTGCCTGGCCTGGCCGTGGTCCTATTGGAAGCAGCCACCTCCCTTTCTACCTCGGAGCTTAGTCAAGCTTAGAGAACCTTCAAGATGCTAACGCAGTATTTTAGAAGTTGAGGAAACAGAAGCTGCGCACAGTCTGCATTCACTAAGCCGGAACTGGGCAATTGTGGACTCAAACCCCTGTCCCTTAGTCTTGACCCGGAGACCACTTCTTGCTCCCCCTTCCCGACCTTTCCAGATGTTCTCTGACAGGTGTGACTGGAGGGAAGGTGAGGAGTGTCCTGGATGCTGGCGCGGTGGGACAGAAGCAGGTGACAAGGACACAGAGGGTCTCTAGAATCACGTTTTTGATGAGCCATCTTTTTTTTTTTGGTTCATTTGTGTGTTCACGCACAAGCACACACACACACACACACACACACACACACCACAGGAGGATGTTCTGGGACTTGGCTTTTGCTCCCCGACTTTCCCCTTGAAGACAGTCTCTCACTGAATATGGGGTTGGTTTTTCTGCTGGAATGGCTGGCTGGCTGTCAAGTCCAGCTATCCGTCCTATCTCTGCCAGGTTCCTCTGACTCAGGAAAGGAGTTATGGGCAGATGTGGCCACACCCCGCTTTTTATGTGGGAGCTGGGATTCAAACTCAAATCCTCGTGCTTGTACATCAAGTTCTTTTAACAACCGAGTCATCTCCCTGACTCCTCGTTTTAATTTCATAACACAAAAAGAAAATGTTAAATACAGTAACAGTGAGGCCAACCTGAGTTATATTCATCTTTATATAAACTCACTCAAACACACACACACATACATACCAGTTTTAAAAAAATAGTTGTAAAACAGAAACGGAGTATTCTACATTTTCTGCAGAAGTACAGAGGCAAGAGTTTGTGTGCATTGTACTGCACTTGGTGGGATCAAGCATTCCACGGAAGTTTAGCATCTGTCTACACTGGCTCTGGGCATCCCTGCTCAAGCCTGCATCCCTCACTGAAGTCCTAGCCCCATTGGTCATTAGCATATTACCTAGGTGAAGGGTGGAGTGGAGTGCATTTCTCCTATATCCAAACAGCCTCTGCTTCTCCACTTTCTTTCAGGCCCCCAGGGCAGCCAGACTAAACCAGGCTGAAAGATAAATGCCTAGAACCCAGTGAGGTCAATTACTTCAGAGAAGCACCCGGACATTGTATGGAGGGACTGCATCCCTCACCCTCTGTGCCATCCAACTTGGTAGATGCATATCCCTGAGTTACAGAAAGGATTCCATTGCAATTCCATCTTGGTGAGCCACTGTTGTTGGAGTACTCAGAGTATTGGGGGTGAGGGGCACTTTCAGAAGTTTGGGTGACTCAGATGGCTGCATCCCTGAAAGACCTACCCCTGAACAGCTGAGCACACAATGAATGTTGTATTGCATGGATGGAGTCCCCTAAGGTGCACATATGGACGTCACCTCTCCTTCAGGAGTTGCTTGTAGTTGGATATAACCTGTGGGAGAAGCCTCTTCTGCTTTTCATGGGAGCTGTCAGCCTCCAGGTTCTTTGTAGGACCGAATGCTTCAATCTGGAGAAAATGGCTGTAGAGCCCCCTCTAATACTCCCTGGTGCTGATCATGAGTTATGGCTACTTGGAAAGCTAAGCCTTCCCAGAAGAGGGTGGGGCCCACTGCAAGTATACATGCCTGGCCACTTGCCCTGCTGTTGTCTGACTAGTGGACTGGCCCTGGACCACATAACCATCTGGAGGGCATACCAGGACTCCGCCTCCAATACTATCCAAAGTCTATAAACAGTTGTCCTGAGGTACAGCCTGATAATTTGCATATTAACAAGCTGCTAGTGACACCCTCTTGCAAATTAACAAGTTGTGAATGACACCTTCCTCCCTCACACCACTGAAACCATGCGTGGACACTTGGTCCTGGGAGCAGGATCTGGGTCAGCCACCATAGCTGAGGGGTAAGCATGTAGGAGGATTACCATCCTGACAGGACCGATCAAGTCCTTTCTGTGTCTCAAGGACCCTCAGTAGTCCTGGAGGATATGACGTCTAATGATTAAGAGAAAGTTAATCAGATATAGCTTTATGTCTGACACCTTCTTGTGGGGAGCAGGATTTTAGGAGGGCTCGATTATATAGTGATCCCTTCTTTCATTTATCATTTAGAATAAAATAAATGTGGGCTTTCTTTCTTTCTTTCTTTCTTTCTTTCTTTCTTTTTTTTTCTGGAGGGTTTCTGCAATAGGGTTTGGGGTTATCTGAATTAACCATGTTTAAATACGACACCAACATCCTATCTGCTGTGTGCTACAATTAATCATAGTCCAGAGGGAAGGTGGGATGGCTGGCTGACAAATATCATAACAGATGCCAATAAACAGAAAAGATGGAAACAGACGGACATGTTCAGAACCCTGAGTTCTCACCCTGAACTCCATGTGCTCAGATTTCCTGGGCACACATGTAGACGAGACTATGCCACCAGCAAGAGTCTGGGATACAAAGCCCGGAAACTTCCCTTGGCTGTCATGGCAAGGAAGACATGTATAGAAGAAAGTAGACTTGACCACAGATCCACAGGCAGGATGCCAACTTGGAGCAAGCAGGAAGGGAAAGAGCAAGAACTTCAGTTGTAGCCAGAATTTTGGCCGAGAACCTACCATCTGAGGTTGAGGCTGAAGCTGAGGTTAAGATTGTCTTCCTTGACTCTGGTCTCCCACAGACTCTGCCAGCAAGCCCCAGGCTCCTTGGCCCTTGATGATTCCTTCGGATATAAAGTCCAGGATTGCTGCATCCTCCTAGGCACTGAAGCAGCCTAGAAGGGAGGCAGTGACCTTCAGCTTTCCTGGTCAGAGGCCAGCCTGCCTGTGCTCCTGTTACTAATGGGAGACACATCATGGACATTTGGGAACTGAATTTTTTAAAAGGGATTCCATATGGTGGGTGAGTGTCCCAGGAACATAGAGCATCGTGGAATGGGATGGTTAGCAGGCGTAAGGAGCAGTGGAGAGTCCAGGTAGCAGGAAGAGCAGTGTTAAGCCCTCCCCCGAGCAGAGGCCTTCAAGAAATTGCAGGGCCTTGGAAAGAAGAAGGACACCAGGAAGAAGATTGCAGTCTGGGAGTGTTCCTGAGACCCTCCATGAATGCTGGGCTAGCTGGACCTGGAGAGCAGCAGAGTCAGGAGGAGACGGGGAGACATCTCTAAAGGTAATGACGACTGGAGAGCCTGTCACCTCTGGGAACCTGCTAAAACCTGCTGAGCATGGAGAGGCTAAAGATAACTCTGCTTGGAAGAATTTAAATGCACAGAGAGTGATGGGCTGAAGAGCCCAGTCCAGGAGGGACACCCCAGAGCAGCAGAGCAGATGCTGGAAACCATCAGATGGCCAGGGTTTAACCCTCCTTTTCTCTTCCTCAAGTCACAGATCCACATCACTTGTGGTAAGTTCAGACCGACTGGACAGCACACATCAGTTAGAGGTGCTTCCTGAACACCTGGCCTTTGGGAACTGGTCTGGTGCTGTTATGTATTCAAATGCTAAATTCTGTACCCCAAGACACACCAGCTTTTGTTGTGCAAACCACGCTCCCTGATTTCAAACTATTGGTTAAATAAAAATGGCTATAACGAATTACCAGGGAGAATAGAGAGAGGTGGAGTTACCAGGCTGGGGGTCACAAGTAGGAACCTTGAGGGAGAGGGAGAAAAGAGAAAGAGATACAGAGAGACAGAGACAGAGAGAGACAGAAAGAGAGATACAGAGAGAGACAGAGACACAGAGAGGTAGAAAGGATGGAGGAAGAAGATGGAGGAAGCAGGAGGTCTGCATTAAATATAAGGGCCCAAAAACAAAAAATAAAAATAAATAAATATGAGAACCAGGAGCACGTGTCAGAGTTAAACGGACCCTAAGGCTGGTGGAGCAGAAATAACCCAGGAAGACTCACACAGCAAGTGTTTGGTGAGCACAGCTGGAGAAGTAGCCAGTCTAGCTGGATAGAAATTAGATTAGGAGTAATCCCCCAGTACTTGCACAAGAGCTGATTAAATTTATAGGACTCTGACTTGATTATTGGGAGACTGGCCTCGTCATATTAATAATTAATAGTTTATTTTAAAAATACCATTTTACACCTATTTCATGCTTGTAAGCTCAGGTTAGGGGAATGACTTGGTTTGTTTGATGTGATGGTTAATAATGATTATCAACTGGACAGGATCTAGAATTTCCTGGGAGACAAGCCTTGGGCCATGTTTCCAAGGGCATCTTTAAACTAGGCTAATTGAAGTAGGAAGACCTCATTCTGATACAAGAGTACAAGCCCATGGGCTTGGGTCCTGGACTGTCTAGAAAGCTCAAAGCAAGCTGAATATGAACATTAATATCTGTGTGTGTGTCTGTCTGTGTGTGTGTGTGTGTGTGTGCTTTCTGACAGTGAATGTGATATGACCAGGAGTCCTGTTCCTGCTGCCATGCCTTCCCCACTATGATAAACTGTCTCCCCTCAAACTGTGAGGCAAAATACACTTTTCTTCCTTTAACTTGCTTTTGTTACAACGATGGAAAAAATAGTCACTACACCTGCCTGCAGAGGACTCTTGGGAATGAATCACCAAGCAGGAAGGTAGAAAATAGATTAAGACCACGTGCTGGCTAGTCTTATATCAACTTGACACACAAACTAGAGTTATCTGAAAGGAGGGGGTCTCAAGTGAGAAAAATAACTTCATAAGATCCGGCTGTAAGGCATTTTCTTAACTGGTGATTGATGGGGGAGGGTCCATTCCGTTCCGGGTGGGGCCATCCCGGAGCTGGTGGTCCTGGGTTCTATAAGAAAACAGGCCAAGGAAGCCAGGGAAAGCAAGCCAGTAAGCAGCACCCTTCCATGGCCTCTGCATCAGCTCCTGCCTCTAGGTTCCTGCCCTGTTTGAGTGTCCTGTCCTGACTTCCTTCAGTGATGAACAGCAATGTGGGAGTGTAAGCTGAATTAACCCTTCCCTCCCCAACTTTCCTTTTGGTCAGGGTGTTTTATTGCAGCCATAGAAACCCTAAGATGGTAATTAAATAAAAAATACAGGAGTAAGGGAAGGGGAGAAGTGTTTTATATTCTTAGAGGAGACCTTCCTGTGCTCCGGAGATCCAGTTAGAGAGTCTTGTGGTGACAGAGGCAGAGTCTGTGTGTGGCGTGGGGGGCAGGGGGAGGTAAGTACCAAGGCTCTGTTGCCACAGAAAGTCGGGGGGGCAGGTAGAGAGAAACCCTGCTAGATGCACCTCAAGGAGCACAAATGAAAGATGAGGTGGGAAGGAGGGTTGGATACAGGGAAGGCAGAGTCAGAGAAGCCTGGAGAGGGAGAGGGAGGACTTAGATTATCATGGAGGCCATGGGGGGGCAGGGCTGAGCACACAGGAAGTCAACTTCTGGGACACGTTAGTGGGTCTCAGAAGGCAGGGGCAGGCGAAGGCGCAGTACAAGTTGGAGGTGACTCCAATAGGACATGCCGGCTGATTTGGAGCCTGACCAAGCAGAATGGTGTTAAAAACAGTTACATGAGAAGACCCCCTGGGGAAGGCAGTCTTTGCATGGATGTGAGTTACAGTCCTGAGTCTGCATCCAACCCTAGGGGACCTGAGTGCCTGTGAGCGGAGTCAGCACAGGAAAGGCTAGGGGGTGAAGGAGGCTCAGCTCGGGCTCCGGAGTCTGGGCCTGGCTGACACAGGCGTGCAAATAGCCTTATCCTGCCTGCCTGATGGAGCTCACTGCGGCAGACATTGCTCTGGCCTCACTGTCTTCTCCTCCTGAAATGTCTTCAGTTTTCCACAGCCCTGGTCAACCATGTACATTGTTACAGTCGCATCACCCACTGAGACCTCAGGCTCCTGTGTCCTGGAGCAAAGAATTGGACTTGTGGATAGAGGTAGAAAGTTAGAATGTTTACTAGAGGAAAGAAAGTCATTCCCAAAAATGGAAATAGGCCAGAGAGCTGGGATGGGCAGGGCTCAATAGCTCTGGTCCTTCATCATGACAGAGCACCTGCCTTTCCCTGTATTTGAAAATCCTGGGCTTTTTTAATATGTGATCTGTTTTGTGACATGTAGCCTGCAGAATATGTGTGTGTACATGTATGTGTGTGTTTGTGTGTACATATATGCATATGTGTGTGTTTATGTGTGTTTGTATATATGTGCATGTGTGTGTTTGTATGTGTGTATGTATGTGTATGTGTATGTGAATGCATGTGTGTATGTGTGTGTTTGTATGTGTGTATGTATGTGCATGTGTGTGAATGCATGTGTGTATATATACGTTGTATATGTGTATGTGTAGTCATGTGTATATGTGTGTATACATGTGCATGTGTGTGTTGTGTGTATGTGTGTGTGTTTATGTGTGGTTATGTATGTGTATGTGCGTGTTTGTATGTAGTTGTGTGTGTGTGTGTGTGTGTGTGTGTGTGCGTGTTCTAGTCTTTCTCTACCATGGATTCTTTCATATCTAACCTTGATGAGCTCTTTTCCTATATTATCTTTTCCTGACACTTGATGGCTTCCCCCTCCTCAGCATCTAGCCCTGACTCTAACCACCATCCTCTCAGACACAGCTGAACCTACTCTTAGGCAGGCCCTCCTCTTATCTGCCCAGTACCGACTTCACTCTTACATCAGGACTGGGGGTCCCTGGTTACAGGACGTGCCCAACCCCAGTTAGGGATGAACTTGTCCAAGGGCAGTGCTAACCCTGAGAGCTGGAGAGGGTACCAGGGGAGGGTGGAGTTGTCCCTCAAGCTCCAGAGCCAAGCTAATGCTCAATGTTAGACTCACTCATGCAATTACCAATGGTGTGTGGCGCACGCCGTTAATCCCAGCACATGAGAGGCAGAGGCAGGTGGATCTCTGTGAGTCTAAGGCCAGCCTGGTCTACATAGTGAGACCCACACCTCCTCTGCAGACAAACCAACTTGTCTTTGTATTTATGTGTGTGTACGAATGTGTGTCCAGAGGTCAGAGGTCAACATTAGAAGTCTTCCTCAATCACTCTCTGCCTTATCTGAGACAGTATCTTGCTTATCCTGGAACTGACTGACGCAGCTGGTCTGGCTTTGCAGGTAAGTCTCAGAGATCCTCCTGTCTCTGTCTCCCCAGTGCTGGGATAACTAACAGGCACGTGGTGCTAAGAGCAGTGTTTTACATGGGTGCTGGAGATTTGAACCGAGGCCCTCACATTGTACAGCAAGCATTTTCCTGATGGAGCCATGTCCTCAGCCATACCAACCCTGTCTTCAATAAGGTGTAAACCCTGCTACCTATCAAAACAGCAGAAACCTCAGCAAATCTGGTCCTCAGCAAATCTGTTAAGGTAGAATGGAGGATGGAAAAGTCTGTGTTAGGGGAGGGGGAAGAAATAGATTTATTCTGCTGTGATTCTTTCTGAAGATGGTGGCTTTGCAAGCCCCTTCATGCACTGTGACTTCATGCCTGCTAACAGCCCTTGAGGATCTCCATGCCCCTTTACATCTACCAGAACCTGACTCCTCCTCCATCTCCTGTTCATAAGGACCAGACAGTATAAGCATGCTGGGTATCTCTAAGAACAAATGAGAGGGTATGGCTCTGGTCATATGGTTAGCCCTATTCTCAGTCCATCCTGTGGTGGCATGTGTGTCCAAGCTAGCCCCTGAATAAACTGGAGCCACACCTGCTCTGACCTCAGAGTCAGCAGAAAAGCACCCTGAAGGACCATGGAGGCTCTCACAGAGGAGGTGATGTACCCCCACACAGATACACACAGCATGCACACCACTGCAAGACACATACCCCTCACCTGCATTCTCCTATCATACCTGACTGACATGCTCATTTAGCCAATAGTACTTCTGATGTACCTGGTGGATGACACATATGCCCAGAGCCTTCTTACCTCCCACTCTGGAGATAGCTGCTCCCTCTGTCGGGAGGGGATATGTTTCAAAACAGACTTCATGTATGTGTATACATGCACACATGTTTATATACACAGATGCATGTGTGTACATACGTGTATGGAGGCCAGAGGACAAATTTGGATGTCATCATTCATGTATTCAAAACACCTTGCTATTCACCTTGTTATTCGAAACAGTATCTCTCAGTGGTCTCCAGAACACCAAGTAGGCTACACTGTCTGGCTAGTGGGTCCTCGAGATCTGCCTATCAGTACCGACATACAAGCACACACCATCACACCTGGCTTCTTATAGGTGGGCTCTAGGGAATCGAACTCTGGTCTTCACACTCTCTCGGTGTGCTGTTAGTTTCTCTCAACTTGATACAACATGGGGTCACCTGGGAAGAGGTGTCTTAATGAGTGATTGTCCGGGAGGTCCCAGTCCACTGTGGGGGATGGAAGTTGTGGGTGGGTGACCTTGGGTTGAATGAGAAAGCCATAGAGAGCATGCACCATTCCTCACGGTCTCTGCTGCAGTTCCTGCCTCCAGTTTCCTGCCCCAGCTCCCTTCAGTGATGAACTGAACTACCTGTACATGTAAGCTGAAATAAACCCCCTTCACCCAAGTTGCCTTTGTTCATGGCATTTATTAAACTCAAATAGAAATTAGTACCAGAGACTGGGCTATTGCTGTGATGGGCCTGACCATGCTGTTGATTAGGAGGATTTTGGAAGGAGTTTGGAACTTTGGGCTAGGAACAGTCATTGAGTGTGCAGTGCTTAATGGGCTATCCTGTGCTCATGGAAAATGTGGAGAAGGGCAGATGAAGGAGGACTGGGTTATAAAATTTCCAAGGGGACCCAAAGCAAAAATTCTATGAGGAATGTTTGTGTGATATTTTGGGTTAAGAATCTGTGGAAGCTGGGGGTGGTGGCGCTCACCTTTAATCCCAGCACTCGAAAAGCAGAGGCAGGTGGATCTCTGTGAGTTTGAGGGAAGCCCCATCCACAGAGTGACTTTCAGGACAGCCAGGGTTACACAGGGAAACTCTGTCTGGAAAAAAAAACAAAACAAAACAAAAGCAAAACAAACAAAAATCCATGGAAATGAAACCTTTTCTTCACTGGGACAATAGATGCTGAGAATATGGGGCTGAGAAATCAGTTTGTGATTAATAAGAAATCAGCATCATTAAGTCAAGATATTCTGGAAAGTATTTCCTCAGGATCAGCACACGGAAACTGTCGTCTAGAAGGGGTCAAGACTGCATCTCAGGCTGGAAGCTGAACTTGGCTATACGTAAGAATCTCCCACATGGTGCTAGCTTTAGTGATGTAGAGGTGTCATGGGGAACAACTAAGTCTTGGCACTGGGAGAGTTCAGGAAAAGCCATTGGTGAGGTGCGACTCCAGTTGGAGAGGAGATCCTAGGATATTGGAGTGCCAGGACAGTGGGGTGACCACCAAGGACAGTGATGGCTGTGGAGTGGAGCTGGCTTGAGCCTACAAGCCAAGCCATGCGTGTTGCAGATGGCAGAGCTGGAGAAGTGGAACTGCCCAAGCTCTTTGGGGCCTGGCAGACCGTGAGTAAGGCCAGGATCTCAGACACTGAGCTACGGGGTTTGGAGCCACACATTTCAGCTTTGGTTTTGCTTAAGTGTGGTTGTTTTTGTGCCCTGGTACCAGAGTAAGAAGGTATTTAATTTTATTTATATTTCACAGGAACTCTGACTTTGGATATCTTAAGGAGACTTTTTAAGTGCTTGAATTTTTCAAAGACAATGGAACTTTTAAAGTTATGCTATGCTTTCTATCATGATCTTAACATGAGCTCTTAGGGATAAGCAAGAAAGAAAAGGTTGTGGTTTAATAGAGGTTTGTTTGTGTATATGACAAATTGACAAGGGGTCAGTAATGTTGGTTAGGTTTTTGTTTTGGGGGTGGGTTTTTTTTGTTTGTTTGGTTTGGTTTGGTTTTGGTTTTGGTTTAGTTTGAGGGAACTAAGAGTCATCTTGGAAGCAGAAACCTCAATTGAAAAATCGTATCTACCAGATTGGCCTGTTGGCATGTCTGTGGAGCACTTTCTTGATCAGTGATTTATGTGCGAGGGCCCAGACCACTCTGGACAGTGCCACTTTAGGCAGATGTCCTGGGTTCTATAGGAAAGCAAACTGAGCAAGCCAGGAAGCAGCACCCTCCATGGGCTCTGCATCAGCTCCTGCCTCCAGGTTCCTACCCCTGGTTGAGTTCTTGCCCTGACTTGATGATACCCTCTAAATCGTAGCTAAATAAACCCTCTTCTCTGCAAGTGGATTTTATTCAATGTTTTATCAGAATGATAAACTCTAATAAAAAGCAAACTAGGTAACTGACAAACATTTTTACCAAACTTAGGTATCACCTCAGTCCTCAAGCTGACATGTTAAGGATATTGTTGTATCTCTTCCCAGAAAGCTCGCATGTGTATGACTCTTTCCCATGCTGACTCCACATAGATCAGCAAGCTCTGAGTACTTAAATAGGAACCTATGTCATGTCCCACATAGACACAACCACTGCTCCCAAGGGAATGTCCTGGGAACCTTGTAACCGCTGCTGTCATCACAGAGGTCCTACCTGCAGCAGCCACAAGACAATTTCCAGAGAGTTAAAAACATGGAAGGGGTCCTAGCAAAGAACCCACGCAGATTGTGGGTGAGCCAGAGCTGATGAAAGGCTTTTCTTGGGGTGCCACGCCCCTGCGGTTTCTGTTTATTGAGAGAGACTGAAATGGAGAGATGGGGTCTTCTGGAGCCTGGATGTGCAGGAGCCTGCGTGGGAGCCTCCTCCCTCCTCCCTCTTCTAGCCACAAGGCAGCCTGGAATGTCCCCCTGGCCTTGCAAGGGCACACTCTGCCACCATCCTTCCAGTCCAGTCCCCCAGAACAGGGGCTACTAGTCACCATTTAAAAAATGTTTTTATTTTGCAGGTTTAACCGCCTGCATGTGTGCGTGACTCTTTGTGGATGTGTACACGTGAATGCGGACACCCGCAGGAGCCAAAGGTATCGGTATGGGGCTGAAGTCGCGGGTGCTTGTGAGTCACCTGCTGTGGGTGCTGGGAATTGAACTTGGACCCTTTACAAGAGCAGTACACATTCTAACCTCTGAGCTGTCTCTCCAGTCACCTGCTGAACATCTGGGTCACAGCCAGGCATCCTGTTTTGTTTTGTTTCAGTGAAAAATATGGCTGACTTTTAGCATGGATGAAAACGTAGACAGGAGTGGGCTGCATTTCAGCTGGGGGCAGCTAAGGCCTGAGGGACTCAGAGTCAAGCCCTAGCTAGATTCCCTTAAGGGTGTGAATGAGCTGGCCACAGTGAGTACTGTCTTGAGGCATGGCTTCTGAGGTCCTTTGGCACTGAGTGTGTGCCTGGAGTACTCTGAGCCTACTGGTCTACCATGGAGTCAGGATTCTGACCTTTTTGTAGCTCCACGGCATCTGTCTCCTGGTCTGCTCTGACCCAGCCATAAGAAGCATGGGAGTGCTATAACGGGAGTCGGGTGGGGGTGTGGGGCAAGTCTGCTGAGTGAGTCCCCTTCCAGGGTCTGGTCCAACAGTGGACATAGAGGAAGGAACCAATGACCGTCGGTCTGACATCTGAATGGTGTTGTTGGCACCTTCTTGGACTGAGCTTTCTCTGTGTATGGCTTTGTACATTTGATGTTCATTGTACCGGCGAGAAGGGGTGAACTCTAGTGGTAAAGCAGACAAACCCGCTAGCTGTGCTGGGATCTCTATGCAGCCATCCTCTGCTGCCTCCTCCTACCCAGAACAACCCAGCTGAGCCCAGCCACTCCAGAGAAGAGAGGCAATCATAAAATAATTCTGTTAAGACCTACACCCAAGGAGTACAGGAGCCTACTGTATTACTATAGAG
Source organism: Tokudaia tokunoshimensis (assembly GCA_036184795.1). Lineage (NCBI taxonomy): Eukaryota > Metazoa > Chordata > Mammalia > Rodentia > Muridae > Tokudaia > Tokudaia tokunoshimensis. Next base: position 13,526,437 of record BTHU01000016.1, read on the forward strand.
TAATGAGTGATACTAATTATCAGTTTAACAAGATCTAAAATCGTGGATGAGAGAGACACTTCTGGGCAGATCTGAGGGATTGTCCAGATTAAGTTCATTGATATGGGAAGATTCACCGTGAACATGGGCAGCTCCGCTCTCTGGGCTGGGGTCCTGAACTGCACAGAAAAGAGGATGTGAGCTGTGTGCCGACTCATGCCACTCCCTGCTTGCTGACTGTGGGTGAGATATGACCCGCTTGCTTCAAGTTCCCGAGGCTGCCGTATCCTTACAGACTGTGAGCTTAAATTCAGTCTCTCGTCTTCGAGTTGTTTTTATGTCACAGCCATGAGAAAAAATAAGCAGCACAGGGAGCTTCCTTGGTTCTAACATTAAAGTGAGGCTCACCACGTCAGTGTGTGAGACAGGTGGGAGCCGGGACTGTCACAAGCAGCCAAGCGCATCATGCCACTTGAGCTCCTGCGCTACATCATTTGTTACCACATCCCCATGGCACGATATTCTAGGAAGATCGATGTGCTTATCTGCTACCGAGCACCAGGAAGGCTGTGACCCAAGGCTTGAGCAATGCTAAGCTTGAAGCAGGTGCTAGAGATTCATGGGGACTGATTGTGGGAGCCTTGAGGGACTAGAGAGAGATGCTGGTGTAGATTGTGGGTACGATGCAAAGCCATGCTCGTGCTGGCAGGGACAGTGGAAGAAAACACAGAGTACGTCAGACTTCACAGGAGGGAAGCCAGAGTGGGAGGTGGAGGGGGGTATGGGGTTGGGGTCACTGGGCAAGGTTCCAGTCAGCCTGGGAGCCAAGGGGCTGGGCTGATGCAAAGGAGACCGCCCAAGCCGGAAGGCGCCAGTCTCCAGGGTGACACTAGCCTCAAAGAGAGAGGACAGAATGGGCTTTTGTGTGCAGTAGATGGAGTTGGGGGAGGTTGTCCCAGGAGAGAGACAGTAGAGGAAGGAATGAAAGGGGCCATGAAACATGGCGGAGATGCCCACTTTGTAAGCTTGCTAGGCAACAGATAGCTTCGATTTTAGGCAGCCTAGACAAGGAGACGGCATGCTTTGAATAGGAACCTGACTGAAGGTGGGGGTGGGGTGGGGGTCAGAACCTGAGGAGACATGCCCAGTTCAGTGTGGAGAAGGCTTTGCTGCATCTGTCTAACGGAGCATGGCTAAAGTTTGTTGGCAAGCCAAACGGTATGGTTCCCACAGCAGAATCTTGTCCCTTCTCCTCAAGGGCCAAGAGGACAGAAATGTCAAATGAAAGAATGAACAGACAGATGTGGAGTGTGATCTTCAGAGCCTCAGTTACCATCGCAATAGCATCCCTAGGCTGAGTATTCAATTCCCATGTAGGTGTAGACCTGGGCATGAGCAAGCGTCAGCTGTTCAGCCCGCTGCCTGTACCTGGCCACATGCTTGTGCCCATGCTTCAGGGTTGGGTCCAGAGGAGGATCAAGACATTCTGATGGCTTGAAAGCATGAATGGGGTCCTCTTGTGAAGGGGAAATGCTGCAGCCTGGGGTCTGGGCATTAGCCCTAACATAAGGCCTTCTGTCTGAAAGGGAGACAGAGGGGGTTGTGGGAAGCCTGAGGGGGGCTATGAAAATCTCAATGATGTCACACAGTCAAGCTCAGATTGGGCTGATGATGTGCAGAGTCAGCCTTTGTGGAATGGGGATCCCTAGCCCTGTCTCCCATGTCTAAAGTACTACAGGGGCTGAGCACTTCCCTGCAAACAGCAGGCCCTGTCCTGGAAGGGGGTCTTGGTGGGAGACGGGATGCCAACCCCTGCAAGATTCTCCACATCATGTCTGCTTCTGTGTTCACCACACCCCCAACATGGCGTGACCCCAGTCACCCTATTTGAATATTCCCCAGGCTCAAATGGCCAGCAAGATGGACATTGGGCCCCTGTGCCTGGGAGCCAGGCCAAGACTGCTCTTAGCAACAGGGCATTCAAGGGCAAATTGTGCTCACAATTCAGGGCATGTGTGGCTGTTTGCCATGGAGACTGTGTGCCTATGTGAGGAACCTTTACAAAAGGACATTGAGGGTGTGTGTGTGTGTGTGTGTGTGTGTGTGTGTGTGTGTGTGGCATTTGCCTGTGCATGATCCACCTCTCTCACACACAAGATAGCAGCACTTCTATAGAACAAAGAGCTGAATGGAGCCCAACTGCAAATCAGCTGCCACTGGCATCAGGAAAGCGAGAGATGAGTGAGGAGTTGCTGCACTGTGTGCATTTGTATTCCTGAGAGCCAGTGTCTTCCCACAGAGGATCAGCCATTTTCAGAGCAGGAAATGATGAAGCAGACACGTGAATCATCTTCAGGAATCAATTCTTGCTTTACAATGAAGAAATGATCCAGGTGGGTGTGCCGTGGCTGCAGAGGATATCTTGGCCTTTGCAGGTCTTATGTGTGCAGGTCCGTGTATGGCTTTCCCAACATGCTGGCTGCAGGGTCTGCAGGTACAGGACATGCAAACCCTGGCCAGCCTAGTGACCATCTGATAGATATTTTCCCAGGGCCCAGGTAAGTATTACCCGCTGTAAGTGAGGCTCAGATTGGGAGCAGAAGCCAATTGGTGGGTCCAATTATATAGATGAGGAAAAGAGGCTCAGAGGTCCCTCCCTCTTTAGCTTATAAATGGCAGTGTCAGGACTTGACCTGTACAAAGAAAGGATCCTGTGTCCTGAATCTACTGGACTTGTGGGTGGGTCTTTGCAGGTGAAACTTAACCAGAGAGGCCTTGTCAGGCTTGTGAAGGCTCAACTGAGACTGAACAACTAGAGAGAAAATGCCCAGAGTTCCTCAACCCCACCTCCTGGCCTTTAAAAGCCAACCTTGTAGAGCTCAAGAGAACAGAAAGACCCAGCCAGTGTTTGTGTCCAACCTTAAGTCCTCGTGGCCTTGGAGAAAGACCAGCCTGGCAGTGGACCTCTCTTCTGTGGCCAATGCCTCAGAGCATGCCCACCCCACCCCCCAGAGGCTGGGCCATGGACTAAATGTGAGCCAATGAAAAAATCGAACCTCTGGGCTTGATTGTCCTGAAGCCCTAACTTGGCCATTCTTCCCAAGAATTGTATCCTAATGCTTGGCACCAAGGAATAATTCTGGCGCCAAGACAGCCAGAATAAGACAGAGCACAGTTAGCATGTGCCCCAGTGGCCATACTTGGTGTCAGGGATGGAGAAGAGGGAGACCTAGTCTAACACTGAGAGTCACCAGGCAGAGACAACACGAGCTCGGTGAACTCAGGACAGAACTGAGGAGAATCCTACATGGCTCAATCCACAGATGTCATCCAGAAGGGAGGTGACAGAAATGGGCTCCTACCCTAGCAAGAGATGTTTTCAGCACCCACACCAGCAGACTGCACAGCCAGCTCAGACCTTGGTAGCCTAAGTGGGAACATCCTCTTGTTCTTTGACACCAGAGCTCAACTACTGTCTGGGTAGGAAAGCCTGCTCTTAGCTGGCTGCCAACAAGTTCCTACTAAGATGTTACCAGCTGGTCCAGTATAGTAGTTCTTACCCTATTCACAGCTGTAGTCCATGGGTTTCGGGACACAAGGGTTCCAGGCCACCTCACTCCAACAGCCTCCCTTCCCTTTCCTATCCCATCCTGTCCCATCCCGTCTCCCTTCCACCTCCTTTTCTTTTCTTCCCAACATATCCCTAGTTATAATCCTAGATACTGAATTCCTTCCTCCATCCTTCCCCAAACTCAGTGAACAATGCAGACTGTCCTGTTGGATTCCTGTATCTGTGAGGGGACCAGTGACGTCATCGACTGCGTTAACTAGCCAGTTTCACACTTGCAGTGTCTTTTAAAACTATCTTTGTCTCTATTTTCATCTTTATCTCTGTATCTATGTCTCTCTTTCTCTCTCTGTCCCTCTCTGTCTCTTGAGTGGTTAAGCCGCCCGTCGGTCACCTATGCTCCTGTGGGTAACACCAATTAAATTCACTTGTTCGCCAAGCTACCCTACAGTGGAATTGTTTCTGTCCAGGTGTCTGTGCTGGTCAGTCTCTTGTTTTGTCATAGGCTGGGAAGAGGAAATCCCAATCAAGAAAATGTTCCCTTCCCCATCAGATCGGGAGGCCTGAGGAGAAAGTCACTACGCAGCAATTCTCTGTGTTTCAGTTCCTGCCTTCCCGGCCTGACTTCCCTCCATGATGGACTGTAAGCTGTGCACTGAATTAAAACCCTTCCTCCCCACATTGCTTTTGGTCATGGCATCTCTCATGGCAACAGAAACCTAAATAGAACAGTGCCCCATCTGGGGAAGTAGACGATTGTTCATGACTGAGATTAAGTTCACAGAGCTGCTAGTTTGGGTTCAGACTCGGCTCTGGTATATATCAGCTAACAGTGGCCCAGAGTCTTGATCTCCTTTTCACCTAGGGACAGACAGGGCCCCTTCTCAGTATAGTGGTTCCTCCTTCTCTGGGAGACATCACCCCTTTTTGAGCTGTGTGCTCTCTTCTATGGATGACACTGTGTTGTCAGGCAGAGGAGGAAAAAAAGACACTTGGCTATCCTGCCTGTCGTCGATGAGGTTTCATTGCAGCCAATGGATAACTGGCCCTTCAAGACAGCAACTGGCAATAGCAGGATCTTGCCCCTTGGCACAATTATGTGGTTAGAGCAGCCTTGGCTATAGGGCTCATTCCAAGCAACTCTGCCCTGATTCACTGGGTGATGGAAGTCAGACATGCTGGAAGGGCAGTGGTGGGCATAGCCCCATGGTAGGTACCAAGATTGTATAGCCCTGTGCTTGTCAGTTCTCAGACTCTTATGCTAAGCCTGTTCTGGACTGAATCTGCAATAGTGCAAGAAACATGTGTATCACTGTAGGGTCTGGGACTCATGAAGCTCAGGGTTGGTAAAGCCACAGTGTCCCTGGTATCTAGAGATGCTGTGCTATAGACAGTGAAGCCTGAGGAGTCTCTTACTTATGCATCCTTGAATTGCAACTCATAGCACAGAAAATAATTTCAGGTCAGCCTGGTAGCATAGGTCCGCCACTCCAGCTACTTTTTTTTTCTGGTTTTTTGAGACAGGGTTTCTCTGTGTAGCCCTGGCTGTCCTGGAACTCACTCTGTAGACCAGGCTGACCTCGAACTCAGAAATTTGCCTGCCTCTGCCTCCCAAGAGCTAGGATTAAAGGCATGCACCACCACTGCCTGGTTCATTCCAGCTACTCTTGAGGATGAGATTGGATGATCAAATGTTCAAGACCTCTCTGGGAAACCTAACATGATCCCATCCTAAAATAACTATAAAGATGGCTGGAGATGTAGCTCAGAGATTTAGAATGTGGGATACCATAGGCTCATGCAACAACAAGAATATGGGAAAATAGGAAAATAACTGGCTAGCTAACACCAGGTTCTTGCAGGTTGTGTGTGTGTGTGTGTGTGTGTGTGTGTGTGTGTGTGTGTGTGTGTGTGTGTGTGTTTTGGCTGCTCTCTCTTAATTGGCCATTTCTTGCAGATCATGTAAAGATCCTTTCAGCTTGGTGACCTGGACCTTGAGACTTCCTGTGAGGGTCATCTTGATATCAACTTGACAGGATTTAGAATCGCCTGGGAAACAAGCCTTTGTGTGTGCGCATATGAAAGGATGTTTACAAAGAGATAGAGCCAAGGTGGAAAGAGCCACCTGGGTCTCCACTCAGTCTCTTATGGCAGTGCACTGTGCTTCCTCTTCCTGCTCCCATTTTCCTATGACACACGAAGACAATGAGAGTGGGATCACAAGCTGAGAGGCTTAGGACTCTTTATATAACATTTACACAGCAACTGCTTCTCCCTTTGATTATCCCAGGCTCTTCTTGTGCATAATACACTGTCCATTTGATGGTGCTCATGTGGGGAAGACTTCTCAGGTTTTCTCTGCCAACTGATTTCTTTCATATGCTGATATTTTTATTATTTATTTTTACTTCATATGAATTGGTGTTCTGCCTACATGTGTGTCTATATGAGGGTGTCAGACCCTTTGGAGTTACAGACAGTTATGAGCCACCATGTGGTTGCTGGGGATTGAACTCTAGTCCTCTGAAAGAACAGCCAGTGCTCTTAATTGCTGAGCCATCTCTCCAGCCCTCATATGTCAATCTTAACATTGCTTTTGAAAGTCTCTCATCTCCTGCCACAAGAGGTGGGAGTCAGGGTGTATGTCCTGGACTGGCAGTATAGTGGCCTAGATCAGATCATGAAAATACCTGTACAAATTGCCAAGCCAGTGGGTGTTTACATACATGTAGTCATATTGGGTTTTCTTGACAGACAATTCATATTCATGCAAGTAACCCCTTTAAATTTAGTTTAATGATGATGGATGTGGTGGTTTGAATAAGATGGTCCTCGTAGGCTCATATATTTGAATGCTTGGTCACCAGGAAGTAGAACTATTTGAAAGGATTAGAAAGATTAGGATGTGTGGACTTGTTAGAGAAAGTATGCCATGGGGATGGATGGGCTTTGAGGTTTCAAAAGCCCATGCCAGGTCCATATTCTTTCTCTCTCTCTCTTCCTCTCTCCCTCTCCCCACCCCCTCTGTCTCTGCCTCTGTCTCTGTCTCTCTCCCTCTCTTACTCTCTCTCCCTCTCTGACCCCCTCTCTGTCCCCCTCTCTGTCTCTCTCTGTCTCTTTCTCTCCACCCACCACGATGATAATAGACTAAACCTTAATCTATAAGCCAGGCCCTAGTTACATGCTTTCTCTCATAATAGTTGCCTTGGTCGTTGTGTTTCTTCATAGCAATAAAACATTGACTAACCCATTGGTAGAGAACTTGCCTAACACTGAGATCACTCCATATTACATAAAACAGCAGTTTTCAGGCTGTGTCCAGCTCTGGGCAGCTCTGTTTTACTACAACATTTGGCTGCATTTTGGGTGTAAACCTGAAAATGGAGTGATTACATCTTCATGGACATGTAAATAATGCCACCTGTCCACCCACTAAACACAAGTGATCAATGACTTGTTCCTAAAAGTAAAAAGAGAGAGTCCCTACAAACTTATCACAATAGATTGGAACTTGTACTACTGAATTTTTTTGTCAACTTGATACAAGCCAGAGTCATCTGGGAAAAGGGCACCTAAGTTGAGAAAATGCTTCCATCAGACTGGTCCATGGGCAAGTCTGTGGGGTGTTGTCTTGAGTAATGATTGATGTGTGAGTGTCTAGCCCACTGTGGGCAGTACCACTCCTGCACGGGTCATCCTGCATACTATAAAAATGCAGGCATGGGGAGCAAGCCAGTAAGCACTGCCCCCTCATGGTCTCTGTTTCAGTTCTTGTTTCCAGGCTCCTGACGTGAGTTCCTGTTCTGAATTCCCTTGATGATGGGTTCTAACCTGTGAGGTAAAATAAACATTTTTTTCCTCCCTAAGTTGTTTTTGGTCATGGTGTTTATCACAGCAGCAGAGAGCTCACTGGGATGAAGCCATATAAACACATGGGCATATTCAAGCCCTCTCAGTGAAACCAGGCCTGAGAATGTATTGAGCATAGCAGGCTGAGGAAGTGTGCAGCACCCTCACCTGGACTCCTAACACTGCAAAGGGGATGTCCCACATTGCAAAGGGGATGTCCCACACTGCAATGGTGATGCCACACACTGCAAATGTGATATCTCACACTACAAAGGTGATGCCCCACACTGCAAAGATGATAGCCTACACTACAAAGGTTATATCCTATACTACAAAGGTGATATCCCACACTGCAATGGTGATGTCCCACATTGCAATGGTGATCTCCCACACCTCAATGGTGATCTCCCACACTGCAAAGGGGATGTCCCACACTGCAATGGTGATATCCCACACTGCAAAGGGGATGTCCCACACTGCAAAGGGAATGTCCCACACTACAATGGTGATGTCCCACACTGCAATGATAATATCCAACATTACAATGGTGATACCTCACACTACAAAGGTGATGTCCAACACTGCAAAGGTGATATCCCACACTGCAAAGGTGATATCCCACACCACAATGGTGATGTCCCACACTGCAATGGGAATATCCCACACTGAAAAGGTGATGTCACCTTTCAATCTGTCATCTGACATTCTGAGTGTACATCAAGGAAGGGACTGACAGGCAGAGAATTCCTGATGGTCCCAACTTGACTCCTGTGACAGCTATAGCCTGTTTGAATTTCTGTTTGCCTGTCCACCGTCCATCTGTCTGGACCGGGTCCTCCACACTGCCTTTGCTGTTGAACTAAACCCTGAGGTTCGACTTGACTCTTTAGTTTGGCTTTCTGTGTGTGTATGACTTCTGCCTCCAATAAGGCTTTTTAAAACTCAGACTCTACTGAGGCCACTTTAATGTGTTTGTAGCCATTTTAAAATGGTTACATAAAAATATAATTATTACATGATGCGTAATGTATGCTGTAAGAGTTAATATTAGTAATTAAGATTGGAGAGAAGAACCTGTGTTTGCCTTGGCCACCTATCAAGGGAAATTGCAACTTCTTGGCAATTTCCAGCTAATGAAATTGACGTAGTTTGTAATTTTTTTGTAATTAAATAACTCCACTGTACAAGAACACAAATGTATCTATGTCTCTGACAAAGGATGCTCCTGACCCTGAGTGCAGAGACAGAGACGGACCATGGGAATCTTGGGTATCAAAGCAACAGGGAGGCCCACCCTCTTCCCCAGGGTGGCCTCTGCTCCTCTATTGGTTAATTTTCCTGTTGCTGTGATGAAATGCCCTGATAAAAGCAGTTCAAGGGAGAAAAGGCTGACCCTGTCTCGGAGACAGGTTCACTCTGTCATGGCAGGGGAGGAAGGCCTGGACCAAGCCAGCTGGTCACATTGCACCCACAGTCAGAAAACAGAGTGAACAAGAAATGGGCTGGGACCAGAGAACCAGAAGGCCGGCTCCCAGAGACCCTGTTCCTCCAGTGAGGTGTCATACCTGCCCCTGAGGGTTCCACAACCTTTTCATACTACATCCCCAATTAGACGTTTCACATGCAAACCAATCTGACAAGCAACTCACCCTTTCCTGGCTCATTCTCTTCCCTTCCCTTTCTAGGCCACAGCCTAGCCCACTGGTCCTCTCAGAAGTGGGGTGTTTGATTGGAGTTCTTTAGGAGAACAAAACTAAAAGAATACAAAAGGGGATTAATCAGATCGACTTACATGATATGGTCTGGGTAGTTCAGCAGTGTCTGTCTCTCCCAGGAGAGGTCAAGAACCCAGAAGTCATTCAAACCAGAAGGCAGACTACCTTTGGTCCCAATATGGCACTGAAGGCCTAGAAGATTCTTGGGAAGCCACTGGTCTTCCAGATTAGAAAGCCAGAGGATCTGGTGTTAATGTCTGTCAGCATGATACATAACAGAGTCATCCGTGAAGAGGGGCCATCAATTGAGGCATTGACTCCATCTGCTTGGCCTATAGGGATAGCGCTGAGGCATTTTCTTGATGGCTAAATAATGGAGGCCTGCCACTGGAAGATGCCACCATTGGTTAGGGCAAGCCTCCCAAGGACAAGAAAATTTCTCACCCATGTGCTCAGCTGCTCGCCTTGATTCCAGATCCAATCAAGCAGACAAGTTTAACCATCACAGTGTGTGCAGACTGAGAACTGCTGATCAGGTATAATTGCATCCCAGTAGGTTTCACTTAGTTCTAATTTTACTCATGATAATTCCTGTTGGTTTTTATGTGTAGTCAAGGAGCCAAGCCTGAGATAGCTGCCACCCATGTGAACACAGATATGCAGAAGAGCCTGAATGCAAGTGTGACCGTATGTGCTTTTAATGGAAATTGTGGGGTGGTGTGTGTGTGTGTGTGTGTGTGTGTGTGTGTGTGTGTGTGTGTGTTATGTTGTGTTCTCTATGTGTTAGAGTAAGCCTGAGGGTTGGAGGGGAGAGCGAAAAAAATCCATGTTCATATGGACTAAGGAAAGCCCACTGTGTGTCCTCAGGCTTGGCTGTGGCAGCTCACAGGCAACCTCTTACCACTCCCCCCTGCTTGGTTTGGTGAGTCCGCCTCCTCCACCAGTGGAGATGGCAAGGCCTCCCTGGGCTGTGAGCCAGGGCAGGTGGAGGTGGGTGTGTCTGGATGTGGCTGAGCCCTGGCTGTCATGCCTGGAACTCCCTCCCTTAGTTCCTGCCTAGACCTGTTCTTGGCAGAGGAGAGAGTCTGGGATTCTCCTCACCTTCAAGATTCAAACATGGCTCCCAGAAACTGTTTGGCCTGCCATGAAACACTCACCAAGAGGAGGTTTGGACAGAAGGGCTATCATCCCAAATATCTCTATGCATTCCCAACCTCTAAGACCTGGTAGAACATGTTATCTATGTGTTCTTGAAAAACAAGAGCTTCATCCCTTTGACAGGAAAGGAGAATGGAATACTCTGTTCTTTGTATGTCCTTTTACCTTGTGTCCTCAAGCAGACACCTAAGCTCACTTAATCCCTAAAACCAGGGGAAAGAGCCTCCCATGGTTAATAGTTGAGAGGATTAAATAAGGAAAGTAGGCATCTGGTAAGGTGTCTGCTGCAAGTAGCTTCTTCTCTATGACAGTTCAAATAGATTGACAGTTTGAGTGGATAGACGATCACACAGGAAAGAAACCTCAAAGCATGTTCCTGGGGGAGTTCCTAGATTGTGAGCCACAGAGTTACATGGACTAGGGTCCTAGACTGAACAAAAAGAAAAAGGTGAACTGAGAACCAGAATTTACCTTCTTCCTGACTGAGGATGGAATATGACCCACTGCTTCACACTCCTGCTGCAGTGATGCAGTGTGACCACTGCTTCACGCTCCTGCTGCAGTGATGCAGTGTGACCACTGCTTCACGCTCCTGCTGCAGTGATGCAGTGTGACCACGGCTTCACGCTCCTGCTGCAGTGATGCAGTGTGACCACTGCTTCACACTCGTGGTGCAGTGTGACCACTGCTTCACACTCCTGCTGCAGTAATGCAGTGTGACCACTGCTTCACACTCCTGCTGCAGTGATGCAGTGTGACCGCGGCTTCACGCTCCTGCTGCAGTGATGCAGTGTGACCACTGCTTCACACTCCTGCTGCAGTGGTGCAGTGTGACCACTGCTTCACACTCCTACTACTGTGATGTAATGTGACCACTGCTTCACACTCCTGCTGCTGTGATGCAATGATACCACTGCTTCATACTACTACTACTACTACTACTGTGATGCAGTGTGACCTGCTGCTTCACACTCCTGCTGTTGTGATGCAATGTGACCTGTTGCTTCACACTCCTGCTGTTGTGATGCAGTGTGACCACTGCTTCACACTCCTGCTGTTGTGACGCAGTGTGACCACTGCTTCACACTCCTGCTGTTGTGACGCAGTGTGACCACTGCCTCACACTCCTGCTGCAGTGATGCAGTGTGACCACTGCCTCACACTCCTGCTGCAGTGATGCAGTGTGACCACTGCTTCACGCTCCTGCTGCAGTGGTGCAGTGTGACCACTGCTTCACACTCCTGCTGTTGTGATGCAGAGTGACCACTGCCTCACACTCCTGCTGCAGTGATGCAGTGTGACCACTGCTTCACGCTCCTGCTGCAGTGATGCAGTGTGACCACTGCTTCACGCTCCTGCTGCAGTGATGCAGTGTGACCACTGCTTCATGCTCCTGCTGCAGTGATGCAGAGTGACCACTGCTTCACACTCCTGCTGCAGTGATGCAGTGTGACCACTGCTTCATGCTCCTGCTGCAGTGATGCAGTGTGACCTGCTGCTTCATGCTCCTGCTGCAGTGATGCAGTGTAACCTGCTGCTTCATGCTCCTGCTGCAGTGATGCAGTGTGACCGCTGCTTCACGCTCCTGCTGCAGTGATGCAGTGTGACCACTGCCTCACACTCCTGCTGCAGTGATGCAGTGTGACCACTGCTTCATGCTCCTGCTGCAGTGATGCAGTGTGACCACTGCTTCATGCTCCTGCTGCAGTGATGCAGTGTAACCTGCTGCTTCATGCTCCTGATGCAGTGGTGCAGTGTGCCCTGATGTCTCACACTCCTGCTGTTGTGATGTAGTGTGACCTGTTGCTTCACACTCCTGCTGCAGTGATGCAGTGTAACCTGCTGCTTCATGCTCCTGGTGCAGTGATGCAGTGTAACCTGCTGCTTCATGCTCCTGCTGCAGTGGTGCAGTGTCACCACTGCTTCATGCTCCTGCTGCAGTGGTGCAGTGTGACCACTGCTTCATGCTCCTGCTGCAGTGATGCAGTGTGACCACTGCTTCATGCTCCTGCTGCAGTGATGCAGTGTGACCACTGCTTCATGCTCCTGCTGCAGTGGTGCAGTGTGACCACTGCTTCATGCTCCTGCTGCAGTGATGCAGTGTAACCTGCTGCTTCATGCTCCTGCTGCAGTGATGCAGTGTAACCTGCTGCTTCATGCTCCTGCTGCAGTGGTGCAGTGTGACCACTGCTTCACACTCCTGCTGCAGTGATGCAGTATGACCACTGCCTCACACTCCTGCTGCAGTGATGCAGTGTGACCACTGCCTCACACTCCTGCTGCAGTGATGCAGTGTGACCACTGCTTCATGCTCCTGCTGCAGTGATGCAGTGTAACCTGCTGCTTCATGCTCCTGCTGCAGTGGTGCAGTGTAACCACTGCTTCATGCTCCTGCTGCAGTGGTGCAGTGTGACCACTGCTTCATGCTCCTGCTGCAGTGATGCAGTGTGACCACTGCTTCACGCTCCTGCTGCAGTGATGCAGTGTGACCACTGCTTCACGCTCCTGCTGCAGTGATGCAGTGTGACCACTGCTTCACACTCCTGCTGCAGTGATGCAGTGTGACCACTGCTTCATGCTCCTGCTGCAGTGGTGCAGTGTGACCACTGCTTCATGCTCCTGCTGCAGTGGTGCAGTGTGCCCTGCTGCCTCACACTTCTGCTGCTGTGATGCAGTGTGAGCACTGCCTCACACTCCTCCACTGTGATACAGTCTGACCTGCTGCCTCATGCTCCTGTCGCTGTGATGCAGTGTGCCCTGCTGCCTCATGTGCTGCTGCTGTGACTTCCTGTCATGATGCACTATACTCTCAAAGTGTGAGCCAGAATAAACCCTCCTTTGTGTTGGTTCAGGTCAGGTGTTTGATCACAATAAAGGAAAATGTAAATGATAGTCCTTTTCACTGGAATGTGGAGCTCTGGGCTAAGATGAAACCATCCTTTGGCTGGAAAGTTGACAGGAGATTTTTACATAGGGGTTCCAAGTTCTCCACAAACTCACCATCACTATTCATTTTCTTTCCTTCCCTTTCCTTTCCTTCCTTGTGATTGTGTGCGCACGTGCAGGTGTGTATGCACTCGTGTGTGTGTGTGTGTGTGTGTGTGTGTGTGTGTGGTGCGTGTGTCTTAATTGTAACCGTTCCCTTGGTTGTGAGGCAGTACCTTATTTCAGAAGCTTCAGTTTCTAGGTGACAAATGGTACTGACTATCTTTTTGTGTACTTCAATATTTCAATACCAGTTTAGGAGACATGTCTATGTTCTTTTCTTGCCTTTCAACTGTTTATTTCTTTGCTCATTTTTGGATGGAACTGTGTGGTTTTATTGTAAAGTTGTAAGAGTTTGAGAAGTCTGTTCTCTGAAGGTATAGCACACAGCAGACCCCTGGGTTGCAAAAGTTCCCTCCTCATCAGTGCCTTGCTTTTCACTGTATCAGGTGACTATGTTGAGACATCAATGTTTTAGTTTTGATAAAGCTCAGCTTATCCAATATTTCTTTTGTTGTCTGTGCTTTTGGGGTCATGGCTGAGAAATGACCATTAAACCAAATATCATGTAATTTCCACTGTATTTCTTTTTAGGCATAAACTAAATGACCTATATTTAGGTAATGAGTTAATTTTTTTATGTTCTTTCTCCCATTTGCCACTGTCCTTAATGTACTCTCCTGCATGTGTCCCTGGCTTTGCACTTACCTAAATGAGACATCCCCAGGAGATTTTGGGAGTGCAGTGTACCTCCTCAGGGGTCATACTTTTCACCCCATCTTTACAGACTCACTAGACTTGAGCCCCATAATTCTAGAAACTAAGAGGGATGGTGGGTGTGGTTTTGTTACTTTCTTCATTGCTGTGATAAAATGCCCCAGCTAAAGAGAACTAAGAAAGCGTGTTTTTCTTGGCTCACAGAGAATGTACTCTATTATGGCAGGGAGATTGCAGCATGAACGGGAAGCAGTTGGTCATGTTCCATCCACAGCCAATCAGGAGAGAGCTGTGAACCTTCTGATCCTGTTAGCTTTCTCCTCTTTTTTTTTTTTTTTGTTTTGTTTTGTTTTGTTTTTGTTTGGGTTTTGGGTTTTTTTTTTTGAGACAGGGTTTCTCTGTGTAGCCCTGGCTGTCCTGGAACTCACTCTGTAGACCAGGCTGGACTCGAACTCAAAAATCTGCCTCTGCCTCCCATGTGCTGGAAATAAAGGCATGCGCCACCACCGCCTAGCTAGCTTTTTCCTCTTAATCATTCCGTTCACTCATGGCTTGCACTGCTTACCATTCAATTGGATCTTTCTATCTCTATAATCAACATATAGGGACTCCCTCACAGGTGAACCCAGAGGCTAACCTTATCTAAATAATCCCTCACAGGTGTGCTCCTAGGTTTGTCTTCTAGGTGATTCCAAGTACTACCAAGTTGACAGTTAATATTAAACGTCACACTGAGCATGGATCTTGAACAAAACTAGTGTTGTCTTGCATGACAACTTGGGGAAGACAGCATCTATTTCTCAAGGCAGCAAACTCCCTCGGATGGTATGAAAGACCCACTGCCTCTGGGGAGGTGACAATCAGTGCTCAAACCTCCTCTCAGAGGGTGTTTCATGGAAGGACAAGCCGAGCTTCTAGGAACCATGTTTGAATCTTGAAGGCAGGTAGAATCCCAGGCACTCTCTCTGCAGAGAACAGATGTAAGCAGGATTTAATGGAAGGAGCCACAAGCATGGCAGTCAGCCAGGGCATGGCCACATCCAGAGGCACCCAAGTCCAGTTGCCCCAGCTCCCAGGCTGTAAAGCCTTTGTCATCTGCACTGGTAAAGGCACGTTCACACCAAACCAAACAAGGGTGAGAAATGAGAGGATCCCTGTGAACTGCCACAGCCAAGTCCAAGAACACACAGTAGGGCTTCCTTGGAACTCATCAATTGGCCATCTAATGAGTTCTTGGGATTCATCTTTCTCATATCCCCCAGAGTTGGGATTATAGACATCTGCTATCATGCCTGGCTTTTGTCTGGGTGCTGGGAATCTAAATCCCAGTCGGCCTCCTGGTCACCTGGCAGGCACTTCACCAAGCAAGCCACCTCCCATGCCCCAGTTAATCTTTTTTCTGTATCTGTATAAATAGCTGATCCTCCCTGTCTTCATTACTAAGTAATGAAGATTTATCTCTAGTTTTTCTTCTAAGGGTTTTGTGGATTTTAGCTTTAATGTGTGTCATTAATCTAGAGTTAATTATTTTTTTTGCACATGGTCTAAGATGGAGGATTCAAATTAATTCATCTCAGCATGGACATTAAGCTGTCTCCGTGTGAATTGTTGGAGAAATTGGAATAGTCTTGTTCCTCTCATCGAAGCCATTAGACCATAGTCACAAGAGTTTTATTCAGGAATCTTGGTTTATTTCACTGATCTACATGTCTAGCTTCTATCCAGTCTGAGAACTGATTCTGTGTGTGTGTGTAATTTTACTGAATATAAAGATCACGTGATATAATATCTCTAGACACTAAGTCTTAACTATAAATATCTCTAGACACTAAGTCTTCCAATCCATGGGAGTAGATTGCTACCATTTGTTCAATATTTCAAGCATTTATAACAGTATTTTATAGTTTATAATGCCTATATCTTTTACCTCTTTACAAGTGAGAGAGACACTGTCCTGGCTCTTGTATTATTACCTTAACTTTCTTGCATATTGAAAACAGTGACTTAAAACTAGAAATAAACCAAACATAGCAAAAAAACAAAAAACAAACAAACAAAAAACAGGCAGTTGTGGCGCACGCCTTAATCCCAGCACTTGGCAGAGGCAGAGGCCAGTGGATTTCTGAATTCGAGGCCAGCCTGGTCTCCTGAGTGAGTTCCAGGACAGTCAGGGCTACACAGAGAAACCCTGTCTCAAAAAAAAAACAAAAACAAAAAATCCAAACATAGAAGGAGATCTAGTTAGCTTCAACTATCAACCTGACATAGCCTAAAACTCTTTGAGGTAGCCTCAACTGAGAGTTTGACTCAATCAGACTGGCCTGTGGGCATATTATGAGGCATTTTCTTGATGGCTGATTGATATAGGGGTACCAAGCTCACTGTGGACAGTGTATCCCTAGACAGGGGTCCTAAGCTAAATCAGAAAGGTGTCTAAGAGGAGTTAGGAAGCAAGCCAGTAAGTAGCATTTCTCCATGGTTTCTGCTTCAGTTCCTTCCTGACCTCCTGACTTTGGTTGGAAGTATAACTCAAATAAATTATTTCCTTCCCTGAGTTGCTTTTGGTCAGAATATTTATCCCAGTGTCAGAGAGAAAACTACTACAGAAATTACTACCAGAAGTGGGGTTTGCTGCAGCAACAGACCTGATCATGTTTCTAATCTTTTGAAAGATTGTGGTTGTGTTTGGAACTTTGAGCAGGAAAAGATATTGAATGCTCAGGCTTACTTGGGTGTTGTAACCGAAAGTTGGGAAGATAATAATGATGTGAGAAATGCAGGAAATATGGGTGTGGCTTGTGACATTTGAGAGGAAAGTAAATACTCAACACTTAAAGTATTTGAATGAGAAATCTCTGGTTGAGTTGAGCATAGTGGTGCACACCTTGAACTCCAGTATTTGGGAGATGCAGAATGTCTGTGAGTTTAAGACCAGCCTGGTCTACACAACAAGGTTCAGACCAGCCAGGGCTACGCAGTGAGACCTTGCCACAAAATAAATAAGTAAATAGATAAAGTAAAAAAAAATGTAAAAAGAAATCCATGATTGCTGATTATCTGGGGCTGAAAAAAAAGCTGTGATTTGTAAGAGATAAGCATCATTGAGGCAAAACATCTGAGAAATAAAGGTAAAACTTGAGTTTTACTGGAAACTCCAAGATATTGGAGATACCACAACCCTAGAAGGTCTGCCAAGGACAGCAGTGGGTATGCAGTGGAAGAGACTTTGAAATTCCAGAGTGAAATTTTTTTAAAAAAAATATTATGGAAGTTTTAAAGCTAACAATGTTTTATCCTGTGATATTAATATAAAGTCTTGGGGATAAACAACAAAGGAAAGGCTATGTTTTAATAGCAATGTGTTTATGTGCCAAATAGACAAGGAGCCAATCGTTTTGGTTAGTTTAGTAATCTCAGCACTTGGGAGATAGAGGCAGGAAGATCAGGAACTCAAGGTCATCCTGAAGTTCACAGGAGTTTGAGGCCATCCTGGTCTACCTGAACCTGCGTGGGACACTATCCCCAGGGAGAAGTGAATAAATGCTTACTCACCCCAGATGGATAATTGAAAACAGAACAAAGTAATGATTCCATAAACTCCAACTTGGTGAATCAAGGAGTTTATTGGGGTTGCTTAAAGGATTATGAATGAGGAGTTATCTACAAGTCACAGATGTGACTCAAAGACAGCATCATTGAATCCCACCTCTGCATGAGTGACAGCTCACGACAACTGGAAGCCTGGGGTTCACAGCACATCCTGCAGACAGCTCCAAGGTCGGAGAGGCTCTTCAGTTCAGTTGCCCTTGTTGCTTAGATAACCTTGGGGAGGGAAAGGACTTCCTGAATTTTTGAAGTTGTTTATGATCCTTCTTTTAGAACTTTCTGGGCTTTCTTGAGCTTCCCTCTAGGGTGAATTGCTTCAATTCTAAGGAAATAGCTACAAGGTAGACTCTGCATCCGTAATAAAGGAAATAAAGAAAATGACATTATTTGGTACGCACACTGGAGTGGTTTGAATGTGAATAGTCCCGATAGGCTCATATATTTGAATGTTTGGTCCCTGGTTAGTGGAACTGATTAGGAAGCATTAAGAGGTGTGGCCTTGTGGGAGCAGGTGTGTCACTGGGAGTAGCCTTGAGGTTTCAAAAGCATGCTCCAGGCCCAGTCTTGCTCTCTGTCTCTCTGTCTCTGTCTCTCTGTCGCTGTCTCTGTCTCTCTCTGTCTCTCTGTCTCTCTTTCTCTCTCTCTCTCTGCCTGCCTGCCTGCCTGCCTGCCTGTTCTCAACCCCATGCCTCCCTGTTTCTATACTTCCTGTTATGATGATCATGGACTAACCATCAGAACATCATTTAACTGTAAGAAATCCCCAGTTAATGACTTCTTTTATTTATAGCAGTTGCCTGTGGTCATGGTGTCTTTTCACAGAAAACTCTCTTCACAGCAACTAAAAATAATAATAATAAATTTTTAAAAATAATGAAAAAAAGTGGAATTTAAATGTAAAGATAATAGCATGTCCTACTGTCAGGTCCAACAGCTCCAGGCCAGACTGAGAAGGAGCTGCATCCTAGGACTCTGCAGTGTTTCCATACCCATGGAGGGAAGGTCAGTAGCGGACAGAGGGACAGAGAAGAGTCTACGCTGTCTCTCATGGCGGCCCCCACAAAAAGTGGGGTAAGGATAAAGGAGGAGACATCTTTGAGAATATAGGGCTCCAGCTCTGCACTTTTCCTCAGTGGTACCCACATCTTCTGGCTGACTTCTTGATTCTCAGCATCTCGTCTTGCTGTGCCCGTGCCTCCCCACCCCCACCCCAACCCGGCTATCTCTTAGGCAAGGTTCTCTTAGGGAGACTTGTACCTGATGCCCTGGGGATCAGGGGCCACCAGCGCTCCTTGTCCGTAGCTCTCATTGTCTCATAGTCTCTATAGGCAGTGTCTCCTTGCCCTGTCCCGCCAGCTTTGACAATTCTCCTCATGGCTCTTCCAGGGAAGGCTGTCCACCTCCACATCCACGCTCAGATCCAGGTGTTGTTCTGTCTTAGGGAGGATGTTGCCAGTCTCCTAGCTCACAGCTGGGAGGGGCCTGAGAGTGCTCAGTGAGCCTTGTAGCCTGGGAGATGGGTCTCAGGGATAGCCTGCAGGATGAGGGGAAGGCTCTGGAGGTAGATAAGGGTGAAGGTGCTTCTTGAAATGAGTTTGACCCTTTAAATAATTTTCCATTCTGCCTTGTCTGTCACGTGCTTTTGAAGGCGTGCTGCCTCAACTCAGAGGGTCCCTGCTCCAAGGGGGAGTGAGCTGCACCTAGCAGGCCTGGAAGGGAGAGAGGGGTCAGTACAAGGCTCCTTGTTCCCATGATCTCATGGAGTGAGGCAGGGAAGGTGGGAAGTGGTGGCCGGCTTGTTCTCGCCTCTGTCCTAAATATGGCTCCAGAGGAAGACTCTGAATGCTTCCAGAGTAAGGGTGTCACGTCTGGTGGCACTCATGGTTTGGGCTCTAGCAGCCCTTTTAGAGGACACTGGGAGTGGAGAGCTGTTCCATGGTTCACAGTGAAGATGTTCTTTCTATATTTTCTATCACTCTATGGTAAGGTAATTGTGTCTATCTGTCTGTGAACAGCTGAGGCAGGACTTTTTGTACACACATATACACATATACATACACACACATACACTCACACACAACACACATATATACACGCATGCACACACATAATACACATAAATATGCACATACATAAACAAGCACACATGCACACACATATACACACAACACATATATATACACACATGCACACAACACACATACATACATACAACACACATACATACATACATACATACATACAAACAACATACATACATATATACATAACACACATACATACACATATACACAGATATACTCATATATATACATACACACATATACATGCATTCATGCACACACAGATACATACACATATATATATACATAGACATACATACAGATACATGAACACACAGATCATATATTCTTTTTTTTTTTTTTGACTTTTTCGAGACAGGGTTTCTCTTGTAGCCCAGGCTAGCCTCAGACTCTCTATGTAGCTGAGTGTGACTTGATGACTTTGCACTTCATGCCGCCTACACCTCCTAGGTTCTTGGCTTACAGGCCTGCACCACACCACACCCAGCTCTATGAGGTGCTGAATGGAGAGTCAACCTAAGGCTTCCGAAACACTAGGCAAGCATTCTGCCAACTGATCTATGCAAGGTGGGGCTTTTTTAAACTTGAAAATCTGGCAAGCACTTGACAGAGTGGTTAGCTGGGCTCTGTGAGCCATCTTGTCCTGGAGTGACACCCTTTCTGAAGGGCTCCTCGGGCTGCACACGCTCCCCTAATCTTACCGTATGAATCAGTTCCTAAGCCTGCATTTGGAATTGCTAGTGTCTAGGTTGTGACTCCCCTACACTCTCCTAGATGTCGCAAGTTTTCCTCCGTCAGGCCACAAAGCAGGAGAGCATGTAAGTTCATGTTCTAGCAGTGAAGTCATCCCAGTTAGGGCCAAAGGGGTCACAGAGAGCTGGATCCGGCCTCCGCCCCATGGCACCTGATGTCACCTTCATTTCCACTGGGCTACAGCTCCCTCGTGTGGCTGTCTCTGGAATAGCCCCGACTGGTGACTCCAGACTGAAGAGGCTCAGACTCAGCTGGACAGGACTTAGTCAGAGCTTACAAGGACGTGAGCTACTTTAACCAACTAAGCCGCATCATCTTAGTGTCTGCAACACCTTCAGACTCTAACAGTCAACTTCCCTGTACTGAGTGGCCTGGCCCAGGTACTCCCAGCCCCTGGAAAGATGTATTCCTTGGTGACAAAAAACAGGCAAAGAGGGAGGGAGGCCTTTCTCTAGTAATTCAGATGCCAAATACATCCTGATAAGGTTGTGAGCTGTTTGCACAATGAGTCTTGGGAGGCTGAGGTGTTTAAAATGGAGAAGTGCACAGTCTCCCTGGCCAGGTGCTGAACTGCAGAAGGTAAGATGAGCAAAGACTGGGAAGTGCCAGTCACCGGGTTCAGGGAATATTCTGAGGTAGCTGCCAGGGCTAACTGGGATTGCTAGAAAGGCCCCAAAGTCTACAATTCTGATGTTTAGTGATAAGAACTATAGTGACACCCCTAAGCACTGGCTTCCATGCTGGGTGATCGCAGAGGGTTTCTGCAAACAGAAATGGCCTGCCCTGCTCTTCACAGAAGACAGATGTCTTTCTGCCCTGGAGCATAGGATCTCCTAGAGGGATCCCATTTTGAGGGACAGTATAAGAGGCCTAAGGAGGCTCAGTCTGGGTCCTGGGACCCTGAGAGGACTCATGAGAATGTATGCTTTTCTGTCGGTCACATCTGAAGTAACGCCTGTGGCTAGGGATAGGGAGTCAAGTGATCCTGTGATCAGAGATGAGGAATCTGAGCTGAAACACCAAGATTAATACATGAAAGAAGCCAGTCTGCAAAAGACTGGAAGCTCTTCCTCACCCGGTGTGGTGGTTTGAATATGCTTGGCCCAGGGAGTGGCACTATTAGGAAGTGTGGTCTCCTTGGAGTAGGTGTAGCTTCGTTGGAGGAACCCTGTCACGTGGGGGTGGGGCTTTGAGACCCTTCTCCTAGCTGCCTAGAAGACAGACCTCTCCTGTTTGCCTTCAAACTCTCAGCTTCTTCTTCTGCACTATGCCTGCCCGGATGCTGCCATGTTCCCACCTTGATGATAATGGACTGAACTTCTGCACCTGTAAGCCAGCCCAATTAAGTGCTGTCCTTTATAAGAGTTTCCGTGGTCATGTTGTCTCTTCACAGCAATGGGAACCCTAACCAAGACACTCTGGTTCTTCTAAGAACAGTGGATGCATGAAAAGGCCCTCAAGATCCAAGCGGAAGAAAGGACGGATAAGGCAGGATGTGTTTCTGCTCTGTTGTAGCTCACGAGTTCACTCTCGCTCTTGGAAACGCCCTCCCTTTCTTAATAAGCTGCCCTTGTTCTCATTCTAATGGTTTTCTCTAAGAAACTTTTATTAATGAAACTGGGAACCAAAAAGGAGAACCCCTGTTTCCCTGGTAACAATCCTAGGTCCCCGGTCAATAGACAGAGCAATTAAAATGCACACATCCATTAGAGCCAGCCTGGTCTACAGAGTGAGTTCCAAGACAGCCAGGTCTATACAGAGAAACCCTGTCTTGAAAAACCAAAATATAAAAATTTTAAAAAAAGAAGTTATCTGTGAGATTTACTCTGCCTTGGTATATTTCAGGAAGGATCACCGTGATCTCGATGGTTTCAATGGCATTTGTCTTCCTGTCAACCACACTTTTGTTATGACGGCTCTGATACCCAAGCTTTCCTTAAACTAACCCTTCAGGCTTTAGATCTCATTCATGACTCAGTTAAACACATAGCAGCTTCTTTGTGCCACGCACAGGTCTAACCCAGTTTACCGGTTTATAAATGGCGGTTTGCAGAATACAGAGGTGGGGCAGAGAGTGAAGCATCATCTCAGCTAAGCTTCCTATTCCTGTGATAAAACAGTGACCAAAAGCAACCTGGCAAGAAGGGGGTTTTATTTCAGCCTGCAACTCTCAGATTTCATGCCACGGAGGGAAATCGGGGCAGGAACTGCAGCAGATGCCACGGAGGGATGCCATTCGATGGCTTGCTCAGTGCGCCCTGGACCACTTGCCCATAGGCCGGTCTTATGGAGGCATTTTCACAGTTGAGGTTCCCTCCTTCCAAATGACTCTATCTTATATCACATTGGCATAAAGTTAATCAACCAACACAGGCCAAAAAATTTAAACCCATCCAAATTGTATGGTCAGTAAGGGTCATACTTGGGATTCAACCTCATCTTGGAACAGTGTTCCCTCTATAGGCCTTTCCCCCCTAATACAGAAAAAGTGTTGGGGGTGAGAGGGTTGGTTATTTGAGTGACTTGAAAAGGAATCAAGTAATCTGAGAGATGAAGCTATCTACACAGCCAGTCCGGCTTCTGGCTAAAGGGTGTGATTATCCTTGAAGAGGGACTTGTGGTTCTTTAGAATGCCTTCTCTGCCATCTGCTGTTTCTATTTCTTTAAATGCATGCTGCTATCCCCACTATTTTAATTTTAGGCTCTTTTTTTTTTCTATTATATGTCAGACTCAGAGGGCAGAGAAAGAAAAAAAAACAAAAACAGGCCTGGATCATAATGGGTGGGGATATTGACAGAGCTGGGACTTCTTCCTTAATGATATTATTAGCCCCTTCCTCCCTCCGGAAGACCATTCTGACCGCTCATCTTCATCTTGATCACACCCCAGGGATGAGCATCCTCGGTCCTGTGGGACACAAAGTAACATTTGAATTAGCACAAAAAAACAATGCTTGTCCAGCGAGAGGATCATCGACAGATGCCCCTGTGACTGGAGGGGGCATGCTTATACTGAGGACTCTATCTGTGTGGCCAAGCTATTGGAACTTTGTTAATATAGTGTATTGTGAATCAGGAGTCAAATTATCCTGAGCTGTCCATCATCTCTTTAATACCCATCCACTGGCCATCTCTGTGTCTGACTTACTGTTGCTCTGACTGTGAAGCAGAACCTCCAGTGCGTATTCTTAGCAGACCACTGGTTTCCACCAACCCAGAGCAGACTGCTACCAGGTAGCGTCCAGAGCTAATAACAGAGACTTCCTGCTGAACTGGAATCCATTTGCCTGATGTCCCTATCGATATATTTGAAAAATGCCTTGCTCATAAATGTTTTGCCTTGTAACTAAAAAGTTAATAAAACCACTTCTGTGTTAGAGTGTGTTATTTGGGACAACCTGTCATATGTAACTGTCCTCTGCGGCAAGCAATAGTCATTGTGGGAGTTTAGTTGTTCCCCCCTTGCAGATCATCCTAACTAGGTTGGTTGATATCTACACTCCCCCACCCCATTCCCCCTACACAGAGGCTCAGAGTAGACCATGAGATTCTTGCCTGAGGATCCAATTGTTCCCTAACACTGCAAATGGCCTAGGGGAGGGGATAGAGCATATGTAGGTATGTGTGTGCATGTGTGTGTGCATGTGTGCCAGGGAAGACCAAGGGCTCTGTCTTACTTATGGTTTTACTGCTATGAACAGACACCATGACCAAGGCAAGTCTTATAAAGGACATTTAATTGGGGCTGACTTACAGGTTCAGAGGTTCAGTCCATTGTCATCAAGGTGAGCATCCAGGCAGACATGGTGCAGGAGGAGCTGAGAGTTCTACATCTTCATCTGAAGGCTGGTAAGAGAAAACTAGCTTCCAGGCAGCTAGGATGAGGGTCTTAAAGCACACGCCCAGGGACACACCTACTCCGACAAGGCCACGCCTCCTAATAGTGCCACTCCCTGGGCCAAGCAGATGCCAACCATCTCAGGCTCCATCTATGAGGCTGCAGAAAAGCCCCCTTGCCTGCTGGGTGGAGCTCTTTGGGTGCAGCCTGTTGAGGGAGGAATGCCCCAACTGCCGTAAGGAATCCCTCATCTAGGCTCTGTAACGAAGCCCAATAAATTCATTAGTTTGATGGTAAAGATATTCTTCTAAAGAGCAGAATTTTAGGAGCATCATTTTCAGGATCTAATACCTCCTGTGGTGCCAACTACACGTTACACCAGCATTACAGGGTGTGGGAAGAAGGATCAGCAGGTAGAGGAGCTTCTGCAAAGCTTGGGGTCCTGAGTTCAATCCCTGGAACTCTCATGGAAGAAAGAGGGAACCTACTGAACAAGTTATCCTCCAACTCCACATAAACACTGCTGCACATACATGCATACACATGATAAACAAATATAGGAAATGTTAAAATTAAAGATAGTATTAAAATCTCTTTTCTTATATCTGCTTTCTATATTTTTATTGAATACATCTTTTAACTCTGAGATTTGAGATGAAAGGGATCTGAAAACAAATGTGAAAAAATTTTTAATTGTGTATGTGTAGAATATGTATGTGACAGAGTATGTTTAGTATTTATGTATGTAGCTCATCTGCAGTGTATGCATGTGACAGTTGTGTGCAATATATGTGTTCAGTGTCTGTATATTATATGTGTGTATGGTGTATATATGTGTAGTATGTGTGTATGCCATATGCATGTGTGCAGTGTCTGTGTGATATATGCATTTGCATCATGTATGTAAATAGTGTGTGCAATGTATGTGGGGTGTGTGTGCATGTGGTGTATGTACAGTGAATGGGCAGTGTATTCAAGTGCATGTATGTGTAGTGTGTATCATGTATATGTAACATATGGATGTGCAGTGTATGTGTCATACGTGTGTGTAGTGTTTGTATATGAATGTGCATATGGAGGTCTATATCATCTGTTGTCCTCTACTGCTCTTTGCCTTATTATTTTTTGAGACAGAGTCTCTCACTAAACATAGAACTCAGTGATCTCACCAGCTTGACTGGCCGGGGAACTCGGAGGATCTGGCTGTCTCCACCCCTCCCAGCATGAGGATTATTACATACGCTGCCATGCCCAGGTTTTATACTGTGAGTCCAAGTTCCATGTTGCCAAGTTTACTCTGTGTGTGTGTGTGTGTGTGTGTGTGTGTGTGTGTGTGTGTGTGTGCTGTGTGTGCACTATGTATACAGTGTATGTGCAGTGTGTCTTGTGTGTGCAGTGTGTGTTCTGTGTGTGTGCAGCATGTATATATGCAGTGTATGTGCCTGTGTGTGCATGTATGTGTGCAGCATGTATATATGCAGTGTGTGTGTCTGTGTGTACAGTGTGTATAGATGCAGTGTGTGCGCCTGTGGGTGCATGTGTGTGTGCAGCATGTATATATGCAGTGTATGTGCCTGTGTGTGCATGTGTGTATGCATCATGTATATATGCAGTGTGTGTGCAGCATATTTATATGCAGTGTGTGTGCAGCATATTTATATGCAGTGTGTGTGCCTGTGTATGCATTTATGCGTGCAGCATGTATATATGCAGTGTGTGTGTGCAGTGTGTGCATGTGTGCTTAGTGTGCATGTGAATAGTACATGTGCAGAGTATGTGTGAGCAGAGTATATCACATAAAACTTTCTTTGAATCTGAATTTAAAGGTTTTTTACTTTCAGTAATAGGTCCTGTAAGGTGCGCTTCAGCTTCCACTGAGAATTTAAAATAGTTTAAAATGAGGAATAAACAAAAAGAATATTAACAGTGAGGGGGCTGCCATAGAACATGGACAGCCCCCAAACCAGGATGTTTCTACTCTATCATAGCAGAAAATCAGTATGCATTCAGTAAAACTCACAATCGGTTGAGTTTTCAAATCTCAGTGCCAAAAGCTGGGATCATTTTTCTTTGTAATCATTTCCTTGCTGGGGATGTCGGTATATACAGTTATCCTGAGCAGAGGCAGTGAGTCCCAGCTCTTAGTCAATCATGTGGTCATAACAGCAGGCAGCTGTTATTCCATAGAGCACCATGTTGCCAAGCTCAGAAACTCAGTGAGTAGTTACATGTTTTCAACTTACTCTATTTCCAATGGGTCTATTGAATAAAACCTCATTGTAAGTTGAGGACCATCTATAAAACTACTAAGACTGAACCACTGGAAGTTAGAGAAAGCATTATTTCATAAAGTTCTTGTACTTGTGTGTTCTGAGTGACAATATAAGATCTTGGGGGCTGTAGGGATGGCTCAGAGCATGAAGTGCTTACTATGCAGGCATGAAGTCATGGGTTCAGATTCTCCGTGTGCACATGAAGGCTGGGGTGGCAGTGTGTGCCTGTAACCAAGTGCTGAGAAAGAGGACAAAGACAGGAAGTTTCCCAGAGACTCCTGACCAGCTAGTGTTGTGGGGTTTGCTTAAATCCAGTATAAATCCAACAGAACTCAAACACCCGGTCAACGCAGATGACGAAAATATTATTGTCATCAAGCCACTACTGATCGATCAGAGTCGCAGAAGAGACTCAAGAGCTGAACTACAACCCTGAAGAAACACCATACAACATATTGAAAGGATGAAACCATGAAGCCAGGGCCTATAACCATTGTCTAATCGTATCTTGACATGAGGTTGAACAATGGAGCTTCCATCAATCAGGATAGGACCAAGTTCCTGGGCCTGAGACCATGAACTTATTCTGACCCAGCCAGCAAGGAAAAGCTGTCCTTGAGATGTCCGGACTCAGACAACTGTTTCCTTACAACAAAAGCTGTTCAGCTGTTGGGATGTCCCCAGCTACCCTAGGGTCCAGGACCTTGAATTTAGTTTCTCCCTAGGATTAAATGGAGTCTGAAAAATGAAGTGGTAGTAGTCAGAAAAGTTTCTTTTGCTTGTGCCAAACACTAGTACAACCAAAATGGTGAGACCCAGATTCAGTGAGACACTGATGAAAAGAATTAATTAATTAATTATTAATTAAAGTGGAGAAGCCATTGAGGAAAACATCCTTATGTCAGCCTCTGGCCTCCACAAATGCCTGTATGCAATTGCAATTGCATTTACACCTATATGTCCACAGATATATACACATACACACGCATACACACATGCACAAGTACCTTTTTTTTTTCCTAATCTTGGAATAAAGCAGCTCAACAGATTATAGAGTGTCCTTTCCAAGTGACTCAGCTAGTCTAAACTTCTTCCAAGCAGCTCAGCATATTTCTGCTTCTTCTGGGAAAAATCTAGTCTTAGAGTAGTCTTTGCAGTTTGGCTCATCTGCAACTCTCAGCAGTCCTTATTACTCTTGGGAGGGAGGGGCTTAGTGAATCTGGTCAGTTTCAGGGACTTCCTGATGCTACTTTCAGTTGTTTGTCTTTTGGCTGAAGGTGTCCCCCCGCCCAGAGTGGAATGTTTCCGTCTCAGAGGAAGCTGTTACGTAACAGAAGTGGTTCATGTCCTAAACTTGTGGGGGACAGATAGGTCTCATTGTTAAATCTTTATAATCTGGGATATCTTTTGAATGGTACAGAATAGACTTTATTTTTAAACTCCATTTTTTTCTTGGTTATTTTGTTTACTTACATTTCATATGTTGTCCCCCTTCCCGGTCTTCCCTCCACAAATCCCATTCCCCCTCCCCTCTGTCTCCTTGAGGATACTCCTCCACCCACCCCCTCCCTCCCACCTCACCACTCTAGCATCCTCCTACGCTGGGGCATCAAGCCTCCAGAGGACCAAGGACCTCCCTTCCCACCGAAGTCAAACAAGGCAGTCCTCTGCTACCTATGTAGCTGGAACCACGGATCCCTCCATGTGTACTCTGGTTGGTGGTTTAGTCCCTGGGAGCTCAGAGGGATTGGGTTAGTTGGCTCCTTCATTCCTTCCCCTAACTCTTCCTTTGGAGTCCTCGATCTCAGTCCCATGGTTGGCTGTAAGTATCTGCATCTGTATTAGTCAGATGCGTTTTCAGCAGGAGTGTGATGCTGGCGAAGGGGTGAGGTATCTTTGGCGGGCCCGTGCCACGGTACGCCACTAAGAAATTACGCTGTGCAACAGATCTAGTTTAAGAGGTTTATTGGGGGAGGACAGAGTGAAAGGCTGTCGGCAGCCAGACAGGGAGACAAAGAAAGGAAACCAGAAAGAGAGTGGCAGAGCTGGAAGGAGAGATAGAGTCAGAGGGTGAGGGAGAGATGGGGAGGGGCTTTTACGCGCTGCACCTGTCGGCCATGGGTGATGGTTTAAAGTTGCCTCTAGGTGACTGAGGGCTAACAGATGGCATAGGGCATAACAGATGACCTCCTCTGAAATCCTTAAGAGACCTGTTTTGTGGGCCTGAATTCTCTCCAGAACTCCCACTGTTTGGGGCCACTTTAGCTTTAGAGACCCCATCTTGTAAATTAATAGTCTCCATCTTGTACTAGGCTGGATTCTAAGTAACTAGATTCCCGGAAACAGCTTCTGGACAGGGCACTGATGCCAAATGGCAAAAGAACCTTTAAGCTGCCTCGGAAGAAAGGAAAGAGAAAGCCTGGTGTGTTGTCTCAGAAATCCCAGCAGCAGAAAAAGCGAGTTTATAGAAGAAAAAGACCAAAGTTTTCGCTGGACAATGCTATTCCTAGAAGTGGCTTCACCTCAGCCTGGAGCACAGACCACCAGCACCTGGCCCGTATGTTCGACTTCACACCAGATGAAATTCAGAATTTAAAAAGTGGCAGCTCGGGCCAGACCTTCTCAGATGTGGATTCCACTGAAGTCGCCAGCACCTCGCGCTCTGCCCCCACCAGCCTCTGCCAGGACTCCAGACGGACAGTAGGCAGACGCAAGAGGAAGCCTGCAGCCAAAGCGCCCAGGCCCCGCCGCAGAAAGCAGCAGGCGGCCGAGCTGGATGGGCGCAGCGCCTCAGACAGCACTGCAGAGGGAACTCCGGGCCCTGAACAGCAGGATGAAGACACTAGTGGATTTGATTCCTCCCTGTCCTACCTGAAGTCCTGTATCAACAACTACTTTGGTGCTGCCTCGAGGTTGGTCTGCGGGGAAAAGTATCAGGTGTTGGCTTGGAGGGTCACTCCAGAAGGCAAGGTTCAGTACCTGTTGGAATGGGAGGGGACTACCCCTTACTGATTACCCTTCAGACTCAGAGGCTGCCCCAGATCCCTGCAAACCAAAGGAGGGGCAGAAGAGGCCACTGTGTCCCTGTTTTCTCCAGGCTTGGGGTGGTGGAGGGAAACAGGACATCCAGGCTGCGGCCCCTGCCTGCTGCCTGCCAGGCCAAGGCCTGTGTGCTGCTTGTACCTGAGTCTCTGAGACACCATCGGTGCTCTCTCGTTGTCTATACTACACTCCATGCCCCTCAAAGTTTTTCCTCTGACAGTATCCTGGCTGTGACCCCTGAGTTGAGGCCTGAATCTATTTTTCATTGTCCCCAATTCTCCATCTTCCGACCTCTCACCCCTTTCGGGTGTTCTGTGTGGACACACATCTTCCTCCCATGCGCATACACTCATCTGTCCCTCACTGGGCATCCTTCACTGGGTCCTCAATGGGACTGCAGTGAGGGAAGGGAAGCCTGGGGGTCTTCTACTTTCTCACTAGTACCCCTCACCCCAGGAGGGTAGGGATGTCCGGGACCCAGAGCCTGGGGAGTGAGGAGCTGGGTTTCTGAGGAAGGGACAGGAATCAGGGACCTTTACCGAGACTGGGAGGGGAGACCAAGGGAGTTGTGACCAAGGCTCCAGAAGTTTGCCTGTCCCCAGCAACAACCCTTCTCTCGTCATGAACTGGGGCCTGGCCTTGCTGTATAGACGTGTTCTAAACACATAGATCTGGGAGGAAAGGATATGGAGGAAGACCAGGCCGGATTAAATCCTAGGTTAAACACTGTGTGCACAGACAAACACCACCACATATTTCTGCCAGGGACCCCTGACCCCCGTCCTTGGCCTCTTCCATGCTGCAGTTAAATGTGAGAACCAAACTCCTGCCTCCTCTGGCCTGTGAACCAGCCTTGGCCCCACAGAGAAGCACAAAAGACAGCCCTCTCCTGCGTAGCTCCTGCCTGGCCCTGGAGCTGACAATCATTTTTAGGGCAGGCTGGGTGTTTCCAAAGCCTCATTCATTGGTTCCCTTCAGAAAGGAAGTTTTTGTCATTGATGGTATAAATTGAATTCTTAGGATGGACAAACTCAGCTGTGTCTGGAAGGAAACCAAAACCAGGAGTTGGGCAGGGAGTTCTTATTTTGCCTGCAGAAACAGAAACTGACTTGCATGGTTGGGAAAATGGAAAGAAGCACCTTTAGGGTAGGAGGCAGGAGCACCAGCCTGAGACCAGCCTCCCTGACTGCTACTGTGGCTTCCAGATGGGAGTGGGAAGATGGACCCCATGGTGACATCAGACTATATCAGAGGCGCCGATTTTCCCATGATTGGGTCTGACCCCTCCACACCTGCCCGTGAGCATTAAGGGGGGTCCCTGAGGTAGGTTAGATGGCCCCTGTCTTAAACCTCAACCATAGTGCCTTGCAAAGGAATCTCGCCTCTCTCTAGACACAGCTACTCTCTTCTCTCTGCTTCCCCGTCTTGGCTCAGGCAGGGAGAAGCAGATGGACACTGGGCCCAGTTGTCAGTCCCACAACTGCTGCCACTGAGGTCCCCAAGTGGGGCTGGTGGAAGGAGAGTTGTGAAGCCAACCCCAAAGCCAGCAGGCATGTGGGAACTGGGTCAAATTTGTGGCTTCCTGGTGGCTTCAGTGAGCATGGCGACCTCCAACATGTGGTTTCCAGGCACTGGGGAAGTCAGCGAGTAGGATGGCTGTTTGTCCATCTGCCCCACCCCTGCTGTGCCCTAGAAGCTCTGGGCCTGAGGAGAAGGAAGATGGGCAGGGTGCTCATCCCATTGGGGAAGCTAACGCAAGGCCTGACCAGGTCACCGGACTCCCCATGACATCATTTCACTCCTACAAGATAATAGCTGCATTACTGCCAACTGATGATATAACTCTGTGCACCTTTGAAAGAATTTTGGTTTTAAATTGCTGCTTTTAATAATAATTGTTATATTAAAGCTGTAATTGATGTGTCTGGTTTGCATTTGAACACCTCATCCTAACTTGGGTTTCCCCTTTTACCTTCATAAACTGCCATTTTCCTATGAGCAATACCTGCCTCCTCTTTAGGCAGAGGCAGTCCTTGTGTCTCTTCCCATCCTTGGGATAAATATCTCTTCCCCCCTGTGTTCTTTCTCCTGTCTCCCTAGTCTTCGATCTCGTGTCTTTGTCTTTGCCCTCTGTCTCTCTGGGGCAAATACATCTCCTTTGTCTTGGGGGTCCTGAGCCAGTATCCATCGCTTCAGGAATGTCTGCTCTTCAGGAGTCTTTGTTCTCCTTCTGAATTACGTTCCTCTGTGCTTATTACGTAAGAAGACAATGAGGAGAATGTCTTCCATGGCCTGCACTCTCCTACGGCAAGACCTATCTAGAACTCATTTGCTGCGTTGCTCCCCTGAAGGAGATACCCCCCCACAGCAGGGGGGGGTGTTCCCTCCTGGACCCCACATTAGGCACAAACCACACCCAAACACCTGGCTTCAGAGAGAAATACTTTATTAAAGGGGAAGAAAAGTTAAAATGACTGCTTTCTGACTCAAGCAGAAAAACAGCAGCCAATGACCTTGCAGGTGTCATTTTAAAGATGAGAAAAGTGTGTTACGGGGGGGGGGGCTGTGTTAGAATGGGCTAGGGTGTGGTGGTATGTTTTAATTGAGCATTGTACTGGCTGGTTTTGTGTGTCAACTTGACACAGGCTGGAGTTATCACAGAGAAAGGAGCTTCAGTTGGGGAAGGGCCTCCATGAGATCCAACTGTGGGGCATTTTCTCAATTAGTGATTAAGGGGGGAGGTCCCTTGTGGGTGGTACCATCCCTGGGCTGGTATTCTTGGGTTCTATAAGAAAGCAAGCTGAGCAAGCCAGGGGAAGCAAGCCAGTAAGTGACATCCCTCCATGGCCTCTGCATCAGCTCCTGCTTCCTGACCTGCTTGAGTTCCAGTCCTGACCTCCTTTGGTGATGAACAGCAGTGTGGAAGTGTAAGCTGAATAAACCATTTCTTCCCCAACTTGCTTCTTGGTCATGATGTTTGTGCAGGAATAGAAACCCTGACTAAGACAAGCTTGTTAATTGATTTTGCTTGTGCATGTTAGTTGGGTGAACATTGCTGGACTTCAGTACTTTGATAGCTGGACCTTGGCCGGCAACCTAAGGAGGAAGAAGTGTCCAAATAAGGGAATAGACCTTGGTGGCTAGCTTTAGGAAGGTCATCTAATGATTTTTAGCAAGGCAGAGGAAGTGGAAGAGAAAGGTGAGGCCTGCCAGAGCCACGCTGGTCAGAGTCCATTCACTTCCCAGACAGGGCACCACTGACGGGCCAAAATATATTTCTAGCACAGTCCAACTTGAGGAGCCAATGAGTTTGCTGGACTTGCTTTATAGGAGCGTTCACTGGTGACATCACAGCAGCTGTGCCTCTAGAACGCTTCTCCTCAGCATAAATGACAGCTTCTAAATTCCTTTCCTCTGCGCTTAGCATTAGCTCACGTACCTAAAGCTAGCCATCAGGGTCTGTTCCCTTATTCGTACACTTCCTCCTCCTAAGGCTGCTGCCTCAGCTGCAGAGATGGAGTCTCCACTTCCACAGTTCATGGACTATTAGCAGCACCCTTGACCAGGCGGCCACAGGCAATTACGGCAGAATGCGCTGCTCTCTTGGAGGCAAGGGAGGGATGGAAGCAATGGAGGATGGAGTCTCAGGTCAAGACCTCATGATCATCTTCTCTCCTGTGAGAGGTCAGAGGGTCTCTTGAGGGCGGCCACAGCTGCTCCAGTGTGACGATGGTAACGGTGGTGATGCATGGAACAGTGTTCCATCACAAAAGCACACACTGTGCACACCAAGTGTTGAAGAGGTAGACCTAAAAGCATTCTTTGAAAGATAAGCAAGTGTTCATATCCTCAGCATTGTAGAGTGGATGAGTTCATCTCCTGGCTAGAGTAACATGCTGAGCGACACATTAGAGGACACAGGTGACTGACCCCTACTCCAGGAACACTGAGCTCCAGGGGACACCACTGATAAAAGTAGTAGTAATAATAATAATAATAATAATAATAATGATAACATTGGAATAAAATGTCTGCATGATGTTTTTTTCTCACATAGTACCCCAAAGTTAGAAAAACCCTGTATCTTAACAAAGAAGTCCAACATTCACATTAAAATGGGGCAAAGATTTGATGCTTCTTCAGGTGGTTATGAGCACACAAGAAGGTACTTACCTGTAAGTGCATCTCAAACCCCCAGCAGCATGAGATACCCTTCTAACTCATTAGAAGAGCAAGGATAAGTATTGGTGAGGATGTGGAGAAGTGAGATCTGTACACCCTATTGATGGACACGCACAGCATTGCCAGGGTTTTAGAAAATAGTATAGGTATTCCTGGAAAAGCACTGAATTACCATCTAACCCAGCAATTCCACTCTTAGCTATAAATTCAAAAGAAATAAAAGCACACATTCACATAGAAGTTGTATGTGCATGTCCATAGCAGCATGATTCGTAGTAGTCAGAGGTGGAAGTCACTCAAATATCCACGAGCTCTTGAATAGGGGATGCATGGTATGTCCATATAATAAGATATTATTTGTCTATACAAAGGAACAAACATTGGTAAATGTGACATATGTGAATCTTTAAAACATCAAGCTGCCTAAAGGGAAATGTTCACGAGAGATCATTTGCTATGAAACTCCATTTATATGAAATATCCAGAATAGGCAAATCCATAGGGACACAAAGTAGTAGTGGTGGCTGCCGAGAGCTGGGGGAAGGGGCGGGGATTCCTTTGGGGTATGATGAAAAAACGTTTTAAAATTAGGTGAATCATCACAATAGAAATAGATTTTGGGGTGTGAATATGGTTGCCCAGCTTTGAAAATTATACAGTGTGTGTACACATCAACATCATGTGGAACCTCAGAAATTCGCACAATTTGATATGCTAATTAAGAAAACAAGCTTGGGGGGCTGGAGAGATGCCTCAGCAGTTAAGAGCACTTGCTGCTCTTGAGATGATCTAAGTTTGGTTCCCAGCGCCCACATCAGGCAGCTCATGGGCACCTATGATGAGCCTCTTCGAGACTCCATGAGCATCTGCGTGGCTGAGGGATGTCATAACTTGGAGTAGAGTACGAAGCACTCAGTTGCTCACGCTGAAAGGACACGTTATGATACATAAATTCTACCTCAATAGACAGGTCATGGTTTCTGAAGAGAGGGGTAGGTAACTATGATCTTCCTCAATGAGACAGGTCATGGTCTCCGTAGAAAGGGCAGGTAATTCTAACATCAATTATTTCCTACATCTTCCTTGTTACCCCATGACCCATCATCCTCCTTATTCAGTTTTCATTATCCCTCAGGCTGATGATGGCAGGAGTTAGAGAAGTCTGCTTAGAGAAGCTTGGTGTATCTGTGAAATGAAGAGGTCCCTTCCCACATCAGTAAAGGGAGAAAAAGATGGATGAGCAGAATGCCATCAGTTAGCTGTGAGGATTTGACTAAGTTCCTCTAGCTTCTCACCAGTGTATTTAAAGCATTCGTCTTTTATGTCTCTAATACTATGCATATATCATCTGTGCATCCATCAGTCTACCCACACATTTATCCATCCTTCCATCCACTTATACATCTATTCATCTCTTCATCCATCTCAATTCATCCAGTCACCACCTATCCATCATCCACCCATTCATTCACATCCATCTATCCATCCATCCATACATACATACATACATACACACACCATTTACCCACATTCAACATCCATTTGCGGGGCACTGTTTCAGCCTGCTCCTGTTTGTCAGTAGTTAAGGGGCACTTTACCGTGTAGACAAGTGCAAATGACAATACATAACTATCGTGTGACACGGGTTGTGGCCGACTTTGGACAGCTATAAACAAACTGAATGCTATTGGCAATGTGGCTTGTGTTGGGTTTGAGGTAGGGAACCAGAAAAGCTTAGGATAAGACATTGAGTGTAGGGCTGGAGAGATGACTAAGTGGTTAAGAGCACTGACTGCTCTTCCAGAGGTCCTGAGTTCAATTCCCAGCACCCACATGGTGGCTCACAACCATCTGTAATGGGATCTAATGTCCTCTTCTGGTGTGTCTGAAGAGAGCAATAGTGCATTCATATACTTAAAATAAATAAATGTTAAAAAAAAAAGACATCAAGTGTAAATGGGAAGAAGCAGGCCTGCTCGAGGGATGGGTAGAGGGAGGATTGCTGTGATGTTGTTTAAAAGAGAGCAATGGGTTTTGATTTAACCTCTGTGTTAGGATTAGCCAGCTTTTTCTGTGAAGTGCCGGGGAGGGGGGCGTAAATGTTTTAATTTTTCCAGGACCTAAGGCCTCGTTTGCAAATGCACTCCTTAATTCTGCTGCTATACCAAGGAGGCCTTTGTTCAACACCTCCGATGAATCACTATGTCTGTGTCCCAATCAAATTTTATCAAGTAGACCCTGAAATTCAAATTTTGTAACTTCAAATGTGTCTGGAAATTATTTTATTTTTTTCTTTTTCTTTTTTTTTATCCTGAAAAGCATGTTCTTTTATTGAAAAAGGAAGTAAAAACATTTTATGATAAAATTGAAGATTTACATGGAAAATATTTCTGATAAAATAGAAGAGATATAAGAGATATATAGAAAAACAGGTTAAAATTGACAATTTTCATGGAAAATTAAAGAGTAAAGTGGTAGACATAAAAACATTGCTAAATTAATTGAAAAATGAAGTAGAAATATATTATGATAGAATTGAAGATTTACGTGGAAAATATTTCTGATAAAATTGTAGAAAAATGTAGAAAAACATATTAAAATTGAAGATCATGAAAATTTTATATAGATATAATAATGATAGACATAAAAGTATTCCCAAGTTGATTGAAAGTGGAATTATAAACATTTTCTGATAAAGTTGAAGATTTACATGGAAAATATTTCTGATAAAATTGAAGAAATATATAGAAAAACATGTTAAAATTGAAGATTATCATGGAAAATTATACAGATAAAATGATAAGCATAAAAATAATTCTAAGTTGATTGAAAGTGAAATTATAAGCATTTTCAGGTAAAATTGAAGATTTACATGGAAAATATTTCTGATAAAATTCAAGAAATATATAGAAAAACACGTTAAAATTGACTATTTCATGGAAAATTATACAGATAAAATGGGAGGCATAAAAAACCTTTCTAAGTTGATTGAAGGTGGAATTAAAAACATTTTATGATAAAATCAGAGATTTACATGGAAAACATTTCTGATAAAATAGAAGAAATATATAGAAAAACATGTTAAAATTGAAGATTGTCATGAAAAATAATGCAGATAAAATGGTAGGCATAAAAATTACTAAATTAATTGAAAGGGGATTACAAACATTTTCTGATAAAATTGAAGATTTACATGAAAAATATTTCTGCTAGTCTATGTCTTTTTATTGGGGAATTGAGTCCATTGATGTTAAGAGATATTAAGGAATAGTGATCGTTGCCTTCTGTTATTTTTGATGTTATTTGTGAAGGGACTCTAGCCAGCCTGAGCATGGCAAATGTGGCTCAGGCAGGCCTTGCCCTTCTCCACTCCCTCTGAAGGGATTGATGAAAACCATGAGTACCTTCCTAAAGCTAGCAGCCAAGGTCTATTCCCTTATTTGGCCACTTCCTTCTCCTGAGGCTGACTACCAAGGTCCAGTTATCAAATTATTGAAGTCCAGCAATCAAAAGGCCCCTTTGACTCACCCAGTTAAATAACATGGCCAATTAAAACTAAACACTTCATCCTAACACAGGATTTCCCCCTTTACCTTTATAAACTGCCATTTTCTATAGGTCATAATCTGTCTCCTCTCTATCCAGAGGCAATCCCCCTGGGACAAATACCCCTTCCTCATCTCCCTTGTTCACTCCTGTCTTAGGGTCTTACTGTTGTGAACAGACACCATGACCAAGGCAACTCTTATAAGGACAATATTAATTGGGGCTAGTTCAGAGGTTCAGTCCAGTATCCTCAGGGCAAGAGCATGGCAGCGTCTAGGTAGGCATGGTGCAGGAGGAGCTAAGAGGTCTACACCTTCATCTA
Source organism: Tokudaia tokunoshimensis (assembly GCA_036184795.1). Lineage (NCBI taxonomy): Eukaryota > Metazoa > Chordata > Mammalia > Rodentia > Muridae > Tokudaia > Tokudaia tokunoshimensis. The sequence continues at coordinate 13,564,054 of BTHU01000016.1, forward strand.
AAGGCTGCTAAGACTGACTTCCAGGCAGCTAGGAAGTGGGTCTTAAAGTCCACACTCACAGTGACACAGACACACAAGGCCACACCTCCTATTAGTGCCATTCCCTGGGGCAAGCATATTCAAACCATCATACCTTCCTCTTCTCCCTCATACTCTATCCCCTGTCTTTGTCTCTTATTCCTTGCCCTTTGTCCCTCTGGGGCAAATAAATCTCCTTTGTGCTAAGGAGAACTTGGCCTTGGGGATCCTGAGTAGATACAATGTGAAGCTTACTAATCATACCAGAAAATGTCTGAAGGAGTCTGTTAAATCAAGCACTCATTAAATCAGGGCTTCCTCTGCTAATGTCACCCCAGGAGGCCCAGGTGATGCTGTCTCCCGAGTAGCTCCTCAGCATCCTCAGGCAGCTGCTGGCTCAGACCTGAGCATTCAGTTCAACCAAGGGGGGCTAGAGTTGGAACGGCCCCAGAGCGGTGAACAACAGTCTTGAAATACGCTTTGTCTGAGGCAAAAATTCTTATCGGAAACTTCACCTAGGAGCTAAGGCACAGCATAAGAGAATCATGGAGCAGAGGTGCAAGGGGTGGGGAGTGGGGGGGAGAGAATAAGAAGATTGGTGTAGCAGAGAGCAAGCATGTCAGGATGCAATGGCTTGGACCGCAGAAGATAGAATTCCTCTTCCCGGCATGCTTAGGGTCAGAGCTTGGCTGCCCTAAGAAGCCGATTAAATAAACAGCTAATGATGGAAAGCAGGAGAGGGGATGCTTTCAATAATACATTGGTTAAGAGGAAAAGTGAGGTACAGATGCCCTCCATCTTTGGGGGTTCTGGCATGAGCCCTAGGTTTTAGTAGAGATCAAGAGGTATCTAGGCAGTCCTGATCAAGGTGTGGTCTTGCCATCACGAATCTGTTCTTATCTGGGCTTCTCTTTCCTGCAGTCACCTGTCTGTCGAGTTGTCAGAACTGTGAAGTCTCTTTCCCAGAAGACAAGTCACTTTGCTGATTGCCCCTAGGCTCTGGCCTTCTCCTTCTGCCAGCATGAAATTCCTGGTCGGGGGATTCCAATTTCTTGGTGTTCATTGTTTCAATAGGCCAATAGCCAAAGGGAAGGCCATAGGTGTCCCTTTAGAATGTCCTCATTCCCGCCAGGGCAGTCATAAAGCAGGCAGGCCATGGGAGTAATTTGGGGTGGACTTTAAATGAAGGCATGGAGTTGAGGATGAGACATTTTGAACATGATGAGCCTGTGATAGCCTTGAATCCGGAGCCTTGAATGCCATGGTGATAAGTTGGGGTTGGTCTTAAGCTCTTGATCTAGGGAAGCAACATGGCGAAGCAGAAATTTAAAGAGTTACTACTGATGGGGTTCAGACCTTTAGGTGATATGCTTGTCCTGGTGGGTGTGGGTGAGTATAAGTGGGATCCAGATCACACGGTGCAGCCCACAGTTATCTAAGGAAGACTGGAAGGTGGCCTGTGACCTCCTTTGGTATGTGTAGACAGAGGTCAACATCATGTGTCTGATTTGCCTGAGCTTCAAGGATTCTCCTCTTTCTTCCTCTCCATGGTCGGGATGACAAGAACACTTTTAACTCTAAGCCCTGCATTACTTTTACAAGGAGAAAGCAGCACTCAGAAACTCAGGTGAATTACACTTAACTCACTCAATTGTGGTGTCCCTAAGGTGGGACCACTGTGGATTTGGCCAACTACATGGGTGTGATGATTTGTATATGCTCTGCCCCGGGAATGGCACTTTTAGAAGGTGTGGCCTTGTTGGAGTGGGTGTGGCCTTGTTGGAGCAGGTGTGTCACAGGATGATAAGACCCTCATCCTAGCTGCCTGAAACCCAGTCTTCTCCTAGAGGCCTTCAGATTAAGACGTAGAACTCTCAGCTCTGTCTGCACCATGCCTGCCTGGATGTTGCCATGCTCCCGCCTTGATGATAATGGACTGAACCTCTGAACCTGTGAGCCAGCCCAGTTAAATGTTGTCTTTATAAGAGTTGCCTTGGTCATGGTGTCTGTTCACAGCAGTAAAACCCTAACTAAGACAGTGAGACATGGCCATTGGTTCCACCTTGCATTCCTTTGGGCAGAGAGAAAAACTGGGAAAGTTCCTGGAAGATTCCATATTCCTTTGCCTTTCCCACAATTCCATGATTAGCCTGGTGTTCTTGTCAGTCATATACCTGAGCCTGACAGTGTCTGTAGCTTTCCTAGTGTGTTGACCATGTCCACCCTTCCATGGCTGCTCACTGCAGACTTCATATCAGGACCCAGTTTGCTGGAACTTCTCCCAGTCTGCTATCTCAACAGACAATCAATGTGGTGGGTTGGTTGGGATGATCCAACCAACTGGCTGGGTGATGTTCTACAATGAAGGAGAGAGTTGGTGGTCATGGAAATTGTTCTTGAATTTAAATTGATGTCCTTTTTGGCCTGAAGCTGACATTCTTCAGACGTGACATTGGGAAATGCATCTGTCAGAACGCAGCACCAACTCGCTCTAAATTAGCACCCATGCTTGTCTTTGCAAGTTGGATTTGCTCACCCTCGGCCTGTGATTAGCCTCCCAACTATCACCTCAGCATTCTTGTTATAACTTCTTTCTTCTGAATAGAAATAGTGAAAATACTCCTGGGCCTTAGGAAAATTACTTTACTTTTTCTTCCTGTCTCCTTCTTGAACCTAATAATAAAAATGAGATCCTCTGTCTTAGTCTTTCTTCTTCACATGTGAGCAATATATCATAGATGCCTCTGCTTCCTTCCTTCTGCAAAGATGCTATTGAGTCAGGAGGTGCCCAGGGCACATACACATAGAGGAACAGCCTGTGAAGGCAGCCAGAAGAGGGCTACATGCAAGCAATGGAAAGAGACCTCAGGAAAAACCACCCTGCTGATACCTGACCTTGGACTTCCAGCTCTCAGAACAGAGGATAAACACATCCCTGCTGTTTAAGCTGCCTGGACTGTGTCATTTTGTTGCTGCAGCCCGTGATAATAAAATTACCCTGAATTTGTCCAAAAAGCTTGGGGAAACTATGAGAAATGAATAGTTCTTCTAGAAAGCATGGGTAATTAAGCAAACAAATAAACAGAACTCTCAGGGCTGGGACAGTGGCTCAGTACATAAAGTGCTTGTTGGATAAACATGAGAACCTGAGTCTGGGACAATGATACCCAATAAAAAAACCCCAGAAAGTCGATATGTCTGTCACTGTATGACATCATAGTATGGCCATGAGTATAGTGTGTTCATGAGAAGGTGAGTCTATGGTTCATGTATATATATGTATACACCTGTGAGTAGAGCTGTTAGTGGGTGGGTAGGTGTGTGTGTGTGGGGGGATCCAAACAAGGTCATTCAGCCATGGCTGTCTTATGACCATGAGACTGTTGAACAAAGACCTGCCCAGGAACTGCCGGTATAAAAGGATTCCTCCACCCTTAACCACGGAATGTCCCTACGTGTGCAGATACCAGATGTCTTCACCAAATGCCCTTTGTGCTTCCTACTGCCAAGAACACCTTGACCCCTCCCTCCTTTGCATTTTGCAAAGGTCACTTCCCCCTAGCTCCCCCTCCCAACTTCCTCATCCCCACTGCTTAAAACGTGCTGCCTGTGTGACAATAAATGAGACCTTGACAATGGAATCTTGCTTGGCCTCCTTTCTTTCTCTCCCCCATGACCCTCAGGTAGCGCCTCTTCGGGACCCTGAATAACTAGACCTGCTGGACGGGTCAAGTGGCGCCTGAACAGGGACCCGAATCACGGCCAACTACCGGACGACGGAGGAACCCCGGGAAAAGGAATCGAGGACCTTTCACGCAGCATCGCTCGTGCGTTGCTGGAAAGGGAGGTGAGTTTGGCCAAATAATTGTCATCCGATTGTCATGGGGAAACAATTGTCTAAGGAAGCTTGTTTTATAGGAGAAATCAAACGTTTGCTCAGGGAGAGAGGAATAAGAGTTAAGAAAAAAGATTTAATTAAGTTCTTTTGTTTTGTTGATGAAAAATGTCTTGGCGGTTTTAAGCGGCCCTGATAAACACCCACTTACATGGAATAAGGTTGGTAAAGATATTAATAAGCTTTTAAAAGCTGGTGACCCAGTGTCCGCTGCATATTTTAGTTATTGGGGCATTATAAGAGACATAATACAAGATGCTGAGAAAGGGGGCAAGAATGCCCATCACTGAACTATAGCAGAGGACTTCTTGCAGGCTTCACGGCCGCCGTCACATAAAAATGAAAGTAAAAGCGGCCAGCCTCATTCTCCTTGCCCCTCCATTATTATTGATATGCCAGGAGAGGGGGGAAGTCCCCCGCCCAAGACGCTACACTCCCTGGAAGATCCCAGTGCGTCCAAAGACCCAAAGACCATCTATCCCTCTCTTAAAGAGATTTCCAGCAATCGAAAAAGAGGCAAGAGCAAACGATATCAATCTCGCCGTTTTTCTGATTCAGACCTCAATCCAGTCTCTGAGGCTGAATTAGAGGTGGAGGTCGCTAGATATGAGGAAGAGAGATACGTCCTGGACCTCGACATTCCCAGATTTTTTTCACTCAAAATTCCGGACCCAATTGCCCCCCCCGCCCTACTTGCCCCCATTACCATCAACTCCCCCTGGGCCCCTGCCGATCGCAGTGGTAGAGGGACTAACCCAAACTAAGGCTGCACTTCAGGCACAAATTACCGGCCTTAGACAAGTTTTACAATTACAGCAGGAGTTAGGAGATCTTACTTTAGATATTCAAAATTTACAAGAGACCATGAGAAAGGGACAAGATGCCCCAAAAAGACCATGTAACGCTGTAAAAAGATCCCAGCCAAAGCTAACTTTTCCTGTTATGACCAGGGCACGTGCCAGACAAGCCAGGGAGGAGTCCGAGTTAGATAGCCCGAGGTCACGAACTAGGCCGGCCTGAGAAGGGCCCGAGCCAGATAGTACTAATCATGACCAAGGAGAGGGTAGTGAAGAGGAAAATGATTATGATGAGGTAGCTATAGATTCTGAAGAGGAGGACTCCGATCAAGGTGAATACAAGACCTCGCGTCCTGTATACAAAAAACTTAAACATATCAAAGAATTACACTCAGCTGTTAAAAATTATGGTTTAACTGAACCCTTTACCTTGTCCGTTTTAGAAGGACTCGCGGGGTCCGGATATCTGACTCCTAGTGAATGGACTAAGGTGGTGCAGTCTGTCCTCACTAGAGGGCAATATTTAACTTGGAAATCTGAATTCATAGATAGGGCCGAGAGTCTGGCCGCTAGGAACAGAAAAAACCCTCTAGGCAGGACCGCCTCTTGGACAGTGGACAAGTTGTGTGGGAGGGGCCCATTTGCCTCCGAGGAAAAACAATTAGGAGGGCTAATATCCAATATATACAAAGAACTCAAGAAGTTAAACTCCAGAGAGGCAAGTAACCCTATTAAAAAATGGGGTACAGAGCTAAACAAAGAGTTCTCACCTGAAGAATATCTAATGGCTGAGAAGCACCTAAAGAGATGTTCATCATCCTTAGTCATTAGGGAAATGCAAATCAAAACAACCCTGAGATTCCATCTCACACCAGTCAGGATGGCTAAGATCAAAAACACAGGAGACAGCAGTTGTTGGTGAGGATGTGGAGAAAGAGGAACACTCCTCCACTGCTGGTGGAATTGCAAGCTGGTACAACCACTCTGGAAAGCAGTCTGGCGGTTCCTCAGAAAACTGGGCATGACACTCCCGGAGGATCCGGCTATACCACTCCTGGGCATATACCCAGAGGCTTTACCTGCATGCAATAAGGACACATGCTCCACTATGTTCATAGCAGCCTTATTTATAATAGCCAGAAGCTGGAAAGAACCCAGATGTCCCTCAACGGAGGAATGGATTCAGAAGATGTGGTATATCTACACAATGGAATACTACTCTGCAATTAAAAATAATGAATTCACGAAATTCCTAGGCAAATGGTCAGATCTTGAAAATATCATCCTTAGTGAGGTAACCCAATCACAAAAGAACACACATGGTATGCAGTCACTGATAAGGGGATATTGACCCAGAATCTCGGAATACCCTAGACACAATCCACATATCAATAGATTTCTAAGAAGATGGAAGGAGAGACCCCTGGTCCTGGAAAGACTGGATGTAGGGGAACGCCAGGACAGAGAAACGAGAGGGGGTTGAGTGGAGAAAAGAGGGAGGGAAGGGGGCTTATGGGACTTTCGGGGAGGGAGGAAACGGGAAAGGGGAAATGATTTGGAATGTAAATTAAAAAAAATAAAATAAAATAAATAATAATAATAAAAAAACCAATTAGGATTGTAATTTGGCGTACTCGCTCAAACAGCGCAGGCTGCCTTATCTGCCTGGAGAGCAGTTCCTGCTACAGGGGCCCTCACCACACCCTTAACTAAAATAATCCAGGGGGCCCAGGAACCCTACGCTCAATTTGTGGGGAGGTTACAAGAAGCAGCAGAGAGAATCCTAGGTCAAAGTGAAAGTGAGGGGCTCCTCGTTAAGCAGCTTGCTCTTGAAAACGCTAACTCAGCGTGCAGAGCCGAGTTACAAGGCAAGACTAAAGATCTTGACCTCACGGGAATGATTAAACTTTGCAATGATGTTGACTCCTTCTCACATCAAGTGTCCAAGTCTATCAGTTTAGCTATCGGGGCTGTGTTCCAAAAGCCTGGAGATTCTGGCCGCCCTAGAGGCAAAACATGCTTTAGATGTGGGCAGCCTGGTCACTTTGCTAGAGAATATAGCGCTCTCAACCCCACCCAGCCATTTAATCCTGTCATTGGCCAAGGGGCCCCTAAGCCTACTGAGCCAGGAGTTTGTCCTCGCTGTAGGAGAGGCCGTCATTGGGCCAAGGAATGTCGGTCTAGAACTGATGCTAATGGGCAAGCCCTCCCTGTGGTCCAGGGAAACGGCCAAGGAGCCCCGCACCAGGGCCCCTACCCACAGATGACCACACACCCCCAAGTACAGCACCAAGCTCCTGCGGCACCAGCTTATCTAGGGCAACAGCAGGGAGCACAGGACTGGACCTATGTGCCTCCTCCCACACAATTTTGAACCCCCAGGATGGTGTTTAGGTTCTCTCCACAGGAATTTTTGGACCCCCACCATCTGGCACATTTTTTCTCATAGGGCATGCCTCAGCTACCATGCAGGGTCTCAGTGTCCACCCGTCGCTTGTGGACGCAGACTGTACTGGAGAGATAAAAGTTTTAAGGCAGAAAAGGGCCCGGTCACCATTCTCCCTGGTCAGAGAGTAGCCCAGGCGCTCCCTCTCCTGCTTGATTCCTCTGGTGCTCACATGGGAGGGCTCAGAGGAGATAGCCGACCTGGTTCCTCTGATGTCTACTGGGTCCAGCAACTCTCTAAGGAGCGCCCCTCCTTGTGCCTTACGTTGGACGGACGAAAGTTTGATGGCGTTATAGATACAGGAGCTGACACCACAGTTCTTAGTTTGAGCTCCTGGCCTTCTGCCTGGCCTCTCCAGCCCTCTATGACTCATTTACAAGGCACTGGCCAGTCTAAAAATACCTTACAAAGTTCAAAGTTGTTGACATGGAAAGATTCAGAGGGGAATTCAGGCACTGTGCAGACTTTTATTGTTGAGGGCCTCCCTGTCAATCTTTGGGGGAGAGACATTCTCTCTCAAATGGGGATGATGATGTGTAGCCCAAATGAGGTGGTTGCTCACCAGCTCGCTCGGGGAGCTAGTGCGGATTGGGGTACCCCTGACACCTTTGTCCCTCAGAAAAGCGCGCCCGAGCTTTCGGATTCTAACTGGTCCCCCGGGTGCTTCACTGAAGGCAGGCGAAAACACTTAACGCTCCTTCCCTGGGGACTTTATGTCTGCCCGGGAGGTCATCGTGACCGCTCCATTGCCCGAGCATGTGAGTATCTGGAAACCAGGTCCCTGCAACACCCACTATCCCAGATACCCGAACACCCAATCCTTTGTTTCAGCCTACTCTACCTATGGGTCCTCCCTGGTCTGCTGAGCTTGTGCTATCATTAGCTAATGCTTCGATACAAGCCATACATGAAGCTATTTTAGAGGAATGTTGGGTCTGTTATTCACCCTCCCCACCCTTTTATGAAGGGATTGCAAGCTTTGGAGAATTATTACCCACTAATGATACCTCGCTTCTGCGGTGGAGTCCTCCAGAGAAGCAAGGACTCACCCTTGGCCAAATTTCTGGCCTAGGCCTGTGCCTTCTGGGACATGATATGCTGCCCCCCAAGACCCTGATTGAGGTTTGCAATCAAACTATTGTAATTAATGCTTCCTGTTGCTGTTTCTAATGATCCCTATCTTGCTTGCTCCGCGGGATTGACCACTTTTATAGTTTCAGCTGCCTTTTTAGAGAATAGAGAATATTGTGTGTTTGTCAAGCTCCTCCCTCGATTGACCATTCATGATTCTGACGAGCTCCTTAATTTTTGGGAAAGGGGAACTCATTTTTCCAGACAAAAGAGAGAACCTATAACAGCAGTCACCCTGGCTATACTCCTCAGTTTGGGAGCCACAGGGGCCGGAACAGGAATTGCCTCCTTGGTCACTTCCAGTCAGCAGTATGCGCAGCTCAGCTCTGTGGTTGATAGAGGCCTACAAGAGCTACAGTTAGGACTAAAGAATCTTAAAGATTCTGTTACATACCTCTCTGAGGTAGTGTTACAAAACAGAAGAGGTTTAGATTTGCTCTTTTTACAACAAGGTGGGTTATGCACTGCCCTTAAAGAAGAATGCTGCTTTTATGCAGACAAGACAGGATTGGTTGAAGATAGCCTAAAAAAGGTCAGGGAAAGTCTAGAAAACCGCAAGAAAGAAAGAGAGAAAAAAAATCATGGTATCAAAACTGGTTCTCTACATCCCCTTGGCTCTCTACTCTGTTACCTAGTCTTTTGGGACCTTTGGTGGGCCTTCTCCTGCTCATTTCTTTTGGGCTGTGGGCCTTCCAAAAATTAACTCTTTTTGTCAAGTCACAGGTGGATGCCGCTTTCACCAACAAACTGGTTTCAGTGCATTACCATCGTCTAGAGGTCAGAGATAATGACCCGGGTGCCTATGAGGAGCCCTTGGGCACCCACTCTGCTGGCCTCAATTTCTTGATCCTGGCCGCAGACTACCGAAACCCTTGGTATAAAAAGCTATGGAGACGTCCATGACGGGAGTATCATGATGCCACATGCCAGATGCACACCTGAGAGCCTGGCTAACTCAGTCGGTAGAGCATGATCCCAGGGCTGTAGAGTGACTCCATGATGGGAGTAGCGTGAGGCCATTGCCCAGGGAGCAAACTCCTATTGGAGGTTCTGGGCATGGAGGCACCTCACGTAGCCTAAGACAGAGGCTCTACCCCTCTCTTCTAGGTGCTGGCTGTGGGTGCACATCATGTAGCCTAAGACAGACTCTCCATTAATTATACAAAGAAGGGGGAGACTTGACCCGTCCAGCAGGTCTAGTTATTCAGGGTCCCAAAGAGGCGCTACCTGAGGGTCAAAAGGGGGGGAGAGAAGAAGGAAACCAAGCGAGGCTCCATTGTCAAGGTCCCGTTTATTGTCACACAGGCAGCACGTTTTAAGCAGTGGGGATGAGGAAGTTGGGAGGGGGAGCTAGGGGGAAGTGACCTTTGCAAAATGCAAAGGAGGGAGGGGTCAAGGTGTTCTTGGCAGCAGGAAGCACAAAGGGCATTTGGTGAAGACATCTGGTATCTGCGCACGTAGGGACATTCCGCGGTTAAGGGTGGAGGAATCCTTTTGTACCGGCAGTTCCTGGGCAGGTCTTTGTTCAACAGTCTCATGGTCATAAGACAGCCATGGCTGAATGACCTTGTTTGGCTCCCCACATCTGTGTGTGTGTGTGTGTGTGTGTAAAAGAGTGTGTTGTAAGAATGTGTATGTATGTGCCCAAGTATGTGTATGTAAGGGTATGTGTGTATGTGTAAGACTATTTATATGTGTACAGCTGTAGGTAGAAGCTGTTAGTGGGTAGATGTGTGTGTAAGAATGTATGTATTTGTACAAGTTTAAGATTATGTGTGTATGTGTAAGAATGTGTGTGAGAATGTGTATATTTGTACAAGTGTGTGTAAGAGTGTGTGTATGTGTAAGAGTGTATATATGTGTATCCCTGTGAGTAAAGCTGTTAGTGGGTAGATGTGTGTGTATGTGTAATAGTGTTTGTGTATGTGTAAGAGTGTTTGTGTATGTGTAATAATGTGTATATGTGTACATGTGAGTAGAGCTGTTAGTGGGTAAATGTGTGTATAAGAGTGTGTGTATGTGTAAGAGAGTGTGTGTGTAAGGGAGTGGCAGAGAATAACCACAGGTGTCATCCTTGTAAATACTATCTTTGAGACAGAGTCTTTTATTGGCCCAGAGATCACCAATTAGGCTGGGCTGTTTAGTGAGCCCTAGAAATCTGCCTATCTGTACTTCTTCTGCTGTGGGATAACAATCACAGATCATGCCTGGAGTTCTTACATGGGTTCTGGGAACTGAACCCAGGGCCTTGTGCTCGTACGTCAAGAGCTTTATGGACTGAGCCATCCTCTCATCTACTCATTTTGTTTATTTTCCTGTATTCCTGAACTGGAGAAGCAGGGGGCTCTGGCTTGCTTCGTTCCTGGGCTCTGCAAGCTTTCACTGCTGTATCCAGAGGGCACTGGAGGGCAAATGTACCTACTTCCCCTGCCCCTCTGCAGAGATTGGTTGTGCTCCCTGTCTGGGGGGTCTTTGGGCTCAGGAGAAGTCTTTACTTATCTGTGTCCTTTCTTCTCGGCCCCAAAGCTCAGAGTAACGATTGGGCTCACACCCTCTGGAAACTATTCCTGAAGCAGTTTCTAGGACATTCCTTAAGGATCTGTGATGGATAACCCTTGGTATGAGAGGACCCCCAGTCCAGAGAGCATGGTAGACAGCTGAGGTAAGTTAAGTCACAGATGTACTTGGGGATGGCTCAGCAGCAGCAGCAACATCCCGAGGTCCCACCAACATAGGGGAATGGTGTCTTTTGGGGCAAACTGGATCACTAATGCTTAGTGAAGGGCTATGCTTCCCTTCCTTATACTGTTCTCTTTGGGAACAGCTGTAAGAAGGCACCCAAATTAGGCAGGGTCCTTTAAAGGCACAGACCCCATCAAATGTGTGTGGGTTTGTGGTGGTTTGAGTAAGAATGTGTGGGGGAAAAAAAGAAAGGAACACGCGGGGCCTGGCGCACGGACGCAGGGAAAAGCTGCACACGCCAGGCCGGGCCAGTGGCGCTCGGGCCTCGCTCTCCGGCCAAAGTAGCGTGCATATGCAGAGGATGCAGGCAAGATGCACACGTGCCTCAGCCTAACGGGGAGCAGGCGGTCACACCATCAGCCGGTCCCGCACATGGCGCGAGGGGGCGCAGAGAAATGCCACACAGAAGGCATTCTGGTGTGGATCTCTCTGCCAGTTACCTGTACAGACTGTCCGCGTGGCTGAACCCCAGAGTCTCAGACGGCGCGTACCAGCTAGCTCCATGTGGCGAGTTTAATAAGAGGCGGCCCATAGCTTTGATGTTTTATTATTAAGAAAATAGAAAGAGAAAAGAGATAAAAAAGACAAAGAAAGAAGAGAAAATAGATAAGAAAAGCCATGACCACGTGGAAAGGGGAGAAAATGGAGAGACAGAGAGATAGACAAAGAAGAGGGCCTGGGAGAATGAGCAGGAGAGAGAGAGAGAGCACACACGCTGAGGGGTGTTATAGTGAGTTGGGTGGTCAGGTGACCCAAGAAGCGGGGAGAGTGTGGCTGCAGGCAGGTGACTGCCTTGGTGGAGTCAGGCTAGAACCTGGGGTGTGGCCACAAGTCTCATTAAGGTCCCACAAGAATGGCCTTCATAGGCTCATATATTTGAATTCTTAGTCAGTAGAAATGGAACTGTTTGAAAGGATTAGAAGGATTAAAAGATATGGCCTAGTTAGAGGATGTGAGTCATTGGGTGTAGGCTGTGAGGTTTCAAAAGCCCATACCAAGCCCAATCTCTCTCTCTCTCTCTCTCCCCTTCCTCACTCCTCCCACCTTTCTCTCTCTCCTATTACCTGTGGATCAGGATGTAGAACTCTCACCTACTTCTTCAGCACCATGTCTGCCTGCATGCCCTGACATGCCCCCACCATGATGACAATGGGCTAAGCCTCTGACACTGTAAGCCAGCCTTCAACTAGATGCTTCCTTTTATGAGAGTTGCTGTGGTCATAGCTGTCTCATCACAGTAATAGAACAATGACTAAGACACTATCATATAAGGAGATTTATTAGACTGAATTACACAATGCAGGTTGTGTAGCTCAGTAATGGTCGCCTGTGTGCTCAGAGGACTGTGAACTGGAAGCCTCAGCAGCCCTAGTGTGGCACTGAAGGCCTGGAGGGTTCCTGCAAAGCTCCTAGTTGGTCTGAACAGTTGAAGAAGCTCATGTCAGTGGAGGACGGTAGCCACAGCGACTTGAGGGGTAAGCATGCCAGAAAGAAGCAAAGAGAGAAGCAGAGGACACTGCTTTTATGTGAACCTTTCTATGTCTAAACCAGCAGGTGAAGGTGCAACCAGACCACTCTGAGGGAACTGTGACTCACTTGTTAACCCCTTCTGGGATCACTCTCATACACCCGCTAGAGATGAGATGCTTTGGTTCTTCCAGGTTTTGTCAAGTTGACAAGGTTAACCATTGCAGCAGGTACACTGGTCTGTCACTTTGCTGATCTTCTGCTGTTTGTAGGGAGTCTCTTCCTCTGTCTTTTACTCTTAACCTAACAAGGTCAGTATACTTCAAGTGAGCTTATTCCTGACAGCAGGTACATGGATCTTTAAATATTTTTAATGGTCTTGATTGTTTTTTTTTCATCTGATATTCTTATTTAAAGTAACTGTGGGCATCATTGGAGTAAAATCTACCATTTTATTAATTCATACATTAATTTTCTATCCAGGGTTTTTAAAAGGCTTTCTCCTCTATCCTGTTTTCTTTAGTTTTAAATACCTTACATGATTCTATTTTTATTTTTATCTTATCATATCACTATGACCCTTTAAAAAATGCTAGTGGTTGTTCCAGGGCTTACAATGCACACTTCACTTCCTCCTCCTCCTCCTCCTCTTCCTCCTTCTACTTGTTTGTTTGTTTGTTTTTCAAGACAGGGTCTTTTGTATAACCCTGGCTGTCCTGGAACTCATTCTATAGAGTTAGCCTCAAAGATCCACTGCCCCTGCCTCTGCCTTTGCCTCTTGAGTACTGACCACCAAGCCCTGCTACAATGTATTTTGGATTTATCAATACCCTACCTCTAACAACCAACTATTCATTTTCTAGGACCCATAAATGGCAGCCCTAGATGTAACCTGGGGCTCTTGAACAATCTCGTTGGAGCCCACTGCTCCCTTAGAATGTAACTATCTTGAACTTTTGATTTTGAATAAAATCCTTTGCTGCTTTTATGTCTGTGTGCACATTTTCAATTCTTTGAAAAAGACATCAGGAACCTGAGAGTCAACTGATCCAGACAATGACTTCTGACTACCAGTAACACAGGTATCAACATCAGGACCCCAGGACAACCAGACAGGATTCTGGAGTCCTGTATGTTGCTTATTTTAAAAATAATTAAAATGTGTTAAAATTTAAAAAACACATCTTTGGGCTAACAAGATGTCTCAGAGGATAAAATATCTTGCTATATAAGCCTGACTACCTGAGTTTGATTCCTAAAACCAACAGGTGGTCCTCTGACCTCCACGCTTCAGAGGGGTAAAGGAGTGTCTTGGTCACTGTCCTATTGCTGTGAAGAGACACCAAGACCAAAGCAACTCTTATAAAAGAAGACATTAATTGGGGGGCTGGCTTACAGTTTCAGAGGTTTATTCTATTATCATCATGGTGGAAACATGGTGGCATGCACTGGGCTGGGGAAGTGGCTGAGAGCTTACATTCTAATCCAATGGCTGAAAGAGAGACTGTGAGCTTGGCATGGGCTTTTGGAACCAACCCCAGAGCTGTCACCCCTTTCTTCTTTCAGGCCACACACTTCCTCCAACATGACCTCACCACTTAGTCCTTCTAATCCTTTCAAATAATGCCACTCCCTGGTGACTAAGCATTCAAATATATAAGCCAATGGGAGCCATTCTCATTCAAACCACCACAAGATGAAGGACAGAAATTTGCTTTTTACCATTTGGCTTCTTATGTTGTACACACATCCCCCCCCTTTTTTTCCCCTTTCTTTTGTATTTCTTCCTTTCTTTTTTAAGATTTTTGTTTTTAGTTTTCATTATGTGTTTGCTTGTGCCTGCGTGTGGATATGTACACCTGAGCACGGGTACTGGCGGAGGCAGATGCCACAGGCTTCGGATCACCTGGCATTGGCATTACAGATGTGTTTGAGACACCTGATGTGGGTGCTGGGAACTGAAGTCAGGCCCTCTGCAAGAGCAGTATGTACTGTGAATAGCTGTGCCATCTCTCCAGCCCCTCACACATTTCCTCTATTACATGAAATATAACAATAACATAGGAAATAGGAAGATGAAGTGCTCCTCACAAAGTGCTTTCTGCTTGTCCTGCCTTCAAGCCTTCCGTGCTGAGATCTCTCAGACCCCTTCCATGGCCTGCACCAACTTGCTCCTCCTAAGCCTCTCTCAGTCTGCCCCATCTCCATGTCTCTGTCCTCACTTGCTCTCACAGGGTTGTATAAAATTCATAGTCATACATGAAGGAGATGTGCAAAAATAGCCAGAGGCCTAGGCTGTACAAACTTGAAGATCTGGGTTTGGATGTCCAGCACCTACATAAAAATCTGGGTGTGACCACATGCATCTGTATCCCCAGAGTTATGGCAAGCAAAGACAGAAGGATCGTTGCTGTCAGCCTAGCTCCAGGTTCACTGAGAGACCCCGACTAAAAGAGATAAGTGGAGAGTGATATAGAACAGGAGACCAATGTCTGCCTTTGATTCTGTCCCTGGCTTCCAGGTGTGTATGCATGGGTGAATACACCTTGTGCAAATGCATGCGCACGTGTGCGCGCGCACACACACACACACACACAAACACATATACACATACACCATAAACGCAGTCATACATAAAAGAAAACAAAAGAATTGACCAGAAATCTCAGAAGAGTAGGAGGCAAATTTCTTCCACTTCCAGAACTTGGTTAGCACCTTAGCTGGCCCGAAAGTCCCTTTCCAGTGCATCACACATGGAGCCTGCCTATGTTGGCACTTATTTTACCTGAGAAAGGTCATCCTGAGGGCTGGTTGTTGAGAAAGATGGTCCAGAGAGAAGTCACACCACCCTCTTCCATTCTCCCTGTCCCTGAATCCAATACAGACCCAGGAGAAAGACCTCAGGGGTGTTGGGTTGTATGAAGTATCTCCTACCCAGGGACAGAACCACAGCCCTGGGTTCCTATTGCTTTGTTGCTACACCACTGCAGATCACACTGGGTCTGCAACCATGTCGATTCTGTAATTTATTGTGCTCTTGAGTCTGGATTGTTTGTCTCCATCACTTAGAGGTTCTGCATCACAAGCCACAGTAAGTATACACTCTCCTCTGGGATGGGAAGAGATCTGAATTTCAAGCAGACTCCTGGAGTGTGTGTGTGTGTGTGTGTATGTGTACATGTGTGTGCGTGCATTCATGTGCATGCATTCATATGTGTGTGTGCATGCATGTGTGCATGTGTGTGTCAGTGTGCCAGTGTGTGTGTATGTGTGTGTGCACATTTGTGCCTGTGCATATGTGTGTATGTGCATGTGTGAATGCATATGTGTGTGCATGTGTGTGTTTATATGTTTGTGTGCATATGCATGTCGGTATGTGTGTGGATGTATGTGTGCACATTTGTGCCTGTGCATGTGTATGTGCGTGTGCATGTGTGTGTGGATGTGTGTGAATGCATGTGTGTGTGCCTGTGTGTGCATGTGTGTGTTTATGTGTTTGTGTGCATTGTGTATGTGCATGCATGTGTAAGCGTGTGTGTCTGTGTGTGCATTGTGTTTATGTGTTTTTGTGTGTACATGTGTGCATGTGTTCATATGCATGTGTGCATGCATATGTGCATGTGTGTGTCAGTGTGTGTGCATGTGTCGATGTGTGTATATATGTGTGTGTACATTTGTGCCTGTGCATGTGTGCATATGCATGTGTGCATGTGTGTGTTTATGTGTTTGTGTGCATGTGTGTGTGCATGAATGTGTGAGTGTGTGTGTGTGTGTGTGTGTGCCCATCCAGACACTGAGTTTCAGAGATGCATGTATCTCTGTTTCTTTTCCTGTGTTGGGATTACAGGTCACACTGCCATGCCTGGCTATTATGTGGCTGCTGGGGCTCTAGACTCATGTCATCACACTCGTTACCCACTGACCCGATTCACCAACCCCAAGTTCCTATTAAACCTCAATACTTACTGTTTCTCTCTAAATAGGAGGCCCAGAGTCACCAAGAGAGAGGAAAACAACACACAACATCTCAACACTTCATTCTTTCAAAAAAGAGTTTACTGAGCACTTTCTCTGTCAGGTACAGTACAGACCCCAAAGGCTGTGGCTGGGGGTTGGGTGGCTCCCTACCGAGCTCTCATCCTGCTCATAGAGACATGTGGTTGGCACCTCAGGGTGCTCAGGCATCTGTGGCCTGGAAAAGAAAGGGCTGAAGGCTCTGGGAGTATCAGCTGAGGGAAACCAGTGGAATGTTCCAGAGCCTACTGCATAGCAGAGCTTTTATAGTAGGGTTTGGAAGGGCTCTGAACCCCTTTTCTGCACACACTACATGTGTATGTCCACATAAAGGTCACAAAAGCTGTGCCTGGTCCCCAGGTCTAAAAATGAGCAAAATTTACCTCAGACTGCTGCAGGAGTCTTGCAGAATGTTCTTCTATCTGTCACTTATTCAAAACCAGGCTCGGTGACGTCATTATGATGTCATGATGGAGTCTGGGTCCTTGGGGAAGAAGATGTGGCTTCCCAGGTGAATGGCCCTGTGCTTCCTTGTGTCCAGGTCCACACAGCCGCAACCTTGATGTCTGCTTTTAACCTACAGCCCTCATCTCACACACAGCAGGCAGCCTTCGAGAGCTGTTGATGCCAGTGGTCACAGGAGACTTTCTAGCCTGAAGTGAAGCACTCAAGCCCTAAACATGTGCTATCAGTGGGATTTCAGTGCTTGCCTGCAATTTCTGTACCTTTCCGCAGAAAGAAGCTCTGTATGAAGTGTAGCCTCTCCAACAGCCTGCCTACACATGGTCCTGGTGACAAATTTTACTGCTACCTGCCAAGTCCTCGTCCTCTGCCTGACACTGTGTTATTTTTTGCTGAGGTAGAATCAAATCCTTGGCAGTGAGGATGAGCCCTCTGTCCCTGTCCTCATGCTGGGTCAGAAGAGATGCCTACCCTTCCTGGGGACAGAATCCAACAGATCTTTTCCTGATTCTGAGTCTGGGTTCAGCGCATGTGTTGCTTTTGGGTTAGGGGTGGTGAGTACAGCTTCATTCAGAGAGCTTCCTAGAGGAGAGATGGCCATGCTGGGGATAGAAAGGGCAGAAGATGAGGCCTTCGCAACTCCAAGGCAGAATGGCAGAGGTGGGGAAAACAGTGGGTGTTTTCCCACCCAAGGCCTCAGAGAACAAGCTGAAGGAAGTTCACAGAATCACCTATGACAGAACCGACTGACCAGCCAGGGTCTGGTCAGCCCTGGCAAAGCTATGCACATACCCCATGCTGGAGGCTCCAGGCTCTTGCTAAGAGAGGGCTGGTCCTTGTTATTCCCAAGGAGACGCACTGTGACACTGCAGTGTATTTTGGTCTCCTATCCTGGGTATAGAGTAGGCTTGGATGAGGCCAGTGGGTCCTTGTGAACTCAACTTCATGAGGTTTTCTGCCTCCTGAGCTGTGGCGCTCATCCGTGTCCTAAACCTCAAACAGCTGAATTGGCTACCCACGTCTTCATTTACACCATGAACTGCTTTCTGGCCATCGACTGTCCTTGTGGTGTGAGGGGCAGCTAAGCATGTACAGCTCCCAGCAGTCTTTAGCCCCAGGCTCAGGCAAGGATCCCTTCATCTGATCCCCTATCCCCCTCCCCACAAGTCTGAGCTTGGCCATCTCTACCCCAAACACAATCCTCACACCAGAAAAGAAAGAAAGAAAGAAAGAAAGAAAGAAAGAAAGAAAGAAAGAAAGAAAGAAAGAAAGAAAGAAAGAAAGAAAGAAAGAAAGAAAGATGAAGATTCTGGTCCTTGGTTCTCCTGAATGAGGCCATGTATATGCAGCTCCTGAAGAGTGTGAGCCCATCCTGTAGGTGAGCCTGAGCCATTACCAGCTTGTAAGTCTTCACTTCAGGTTGTCCACAAGAAGTTCATGTCAGGTCAGAAGGCCACAGCAACATTTCTTGGCCCAAGGGAAGGAGTGACTTACCACTGTTCACTGTCCAAAGAGAGCCGCAGGGTTTCTGGACAACAGCCACAGAGATTGGGCGCCAGGGGCCCAGAGTAGCTCAGGACCCCACTGAACCCCTCTGTGGTACTTGCTCTGTAGCCCTGGGGCGGAGCTGCTGGGGCTGGCTGTCCACAGAGGAACAGACTTGGGTACCTAGCCTGGAGGGTTCCAACTTGAGCTGCTTCAGGTCCAGGAAAAGGTCGTGGCATCTCTGGTCTTGTGGGCTGGCTGAGGAGAGGCCACAGGCAGCTGCTTCATTGGGTTTGCTGCTTGTAGGTTTCTTTTGCACAGTGTTGGGACCCCAAGCCTGAGGCTTCCAGAAGAGCCCATTGCCCTTATCCTGTCTGGGAGAATGGCTGTCTGGATAGATTTGCAAGGCTGCCACATGGGTCACACAGCCCACAAGCATGGGCCCTGGATCAAGAGCACTTCCTCCAGGCCCTGGTCTTAAGGGGCCTTGAGAACACCTCAGGTTCCCAGGTGTCCCAAGTTCCTTCGGAGAGCTGAGACAGGTGGTGGAGTTCACGACTTTGCTATTCCTGGAAATGCTTGTCATGGTAGCTTCTGAAGAGAACTGGCCTTCAGAGAAGTCTTGTGTTCCTTCCTCTAGAGAGCCATCCTTAGGTGAGGTATTAATACCCCTGGCAGGCTCCCCTGGGGCCTCACGCTCTCTAACAAGCCAGTCTTTGGTTCCTGAATGTGCCCAGGGCTCCTGCCTGCTGGGTGCAAGGCATGCCACGGCCTTACCTTTCTCTAAGGCCTGGTCTTCCCTGCCTTTCATGCCCACTGGTGCTCCTCTGAAGACTCTGTGGGCGTCAGGTGTAACAGCGGGCTCTCTAAGGACAAGGGCAGGGGTAGGGGCAGGGGTAGATGCAGTGGTAGGGGCAGTGGCTGGTGGGGTTCTGCGCAGCCAGTTGACAATGCCCATGGTAATGGCTAGTTCTGTGTCGCAGAGCTTCAGCAAACATTCCTTGCCCTTCCAGGTACTCTGTAGGAAACCCTGGCTGAGCAAGTCAGGACCTGGCGCTGGGGCCAGGTTCTCGTCGGCTCCCACGCGGAAGCTGCACATAGACAACGGGGTCCCCAGGGCAGGCCCCGAGAGACTCTCAGACACACAGTCGTCATCCAGGATTGGCCCAACAGGGGCCTCGCTGGGGTCATAGAATAGTTCATAGAGGGCATCCCCGCTGTAGCTGTCCCTGGGGAAAGAGGCTGCAGGCGTACCTGGGCTCGCAGCTTCCTTCTTCTCCTCCTCGAGGCCTGGAGAGAAGGAGTCATAGTAACCTTCATCGCTTGTGGACACAGATTCCGGCTGTTCACTTTTGGGGGTACCTGTGTCTATGGAGCTGGCTTTGGAGCCGCTAGGGGGACCCCTGCAAGGGAACAGGGGCAGTTCGGCTAACCCAGATGTGTCTAGCCTGGGCTGCTCTGTGTCTGTCCCCTGGGGACTCATCAACCACGGGCCCATCAGGGCGCGCCGCTGTTGCTGCTGCACAGAGCGATTCACACTGTCCCAGAACTTGGTGAAGTCTGATGCTTCATTCTGGGCAGGTGACATCAGCTGTTCCGTACTACCCTGGGAGGGGCCACAGGGAGTCTTGCTATCCAAAGCCTGAGGTGAATGGGCTGGGCTTTCTGGGCCGTCCTTCAGTTCCACAGATGGCACCGAGCTCCCATCTGCAAAGATCTCCCCACAACCTGTAAGTGAATCGAAGCTTTTCAGTGAGGCCACATCTTCACACAGGGCGCTGCAGAGGTCAAAGGGTGAGTCATGTAGAAACTCACTGTCAGATAGGTCCTGGCATAGGCTGTCCAGCCCCAGCCCCTCACCCATGGAGAGGAAGGGCTTGCCTTGCTGCGCTGGGACCCCGGGGGGCGAGAGGTTCTTCCCCTTGGCTGAGAGCGCTGCCAAGTTCTCAGTCTTGCTTCTGCGCATGTGAAATAGGTTTCGAAAGCACTTCTTGGATCTTTTCAGAGAAATCCTTTTTCTTGGGATGCTCTTAGCCACAGCTGGCACGAAAGGCATCTGGGGCACAAAGTGGCGGTAGTCGATCATACGCTGACTTCCTGGGTTCTCTGGGAAGCTGCTGCTACCTACCATTTGCCCTGTGGGGGCCGCCGCCTTCACAGCCCCTGGAACGCTGTCATGAGTCTTACTCTTGCGTACCAACTTGAAAGTGGTTCCACAGAGGGGAACGGGACCCCCTTCAGGATCAGACAGAACCTCTTTAGTAGGGCACCGGCCATACCCTTGAGCACAGGGACTTGTTTGGGAGCTCTTCTCACCATAGGTTCGCTGCTGCTCGCCCAGCGACTGTGACCAAGTGTCTGGGTCTTCCTTGGCTGGCGAGTCTATGAGTTTCTCGTGGGAAATCTGCACGCTAGATTTGATGAAGGTCTTCCCTCTCCTCAGTTCCATGTTGACAGTCTTCTTGCCACTGTGAACGAAAGCAGAGGGCACATAGTATCTATGATGGTTACTGTCTACTGGATTTAGAATCATCATGAAAACACTTCTTTTGATGTGTCTGTGAGACATGCTTTAAGATTAAGTCATCTGAGATGGAAAGGTGCACCCTGAATTTGGAGAACATGCCGTGGGCTGAGACCCCAGACTCAATGGAAAAAGGAGAGGACACACTGAGAATAGCAGTTGACTCTTTCTGCTTATTGATGGTGGATACAGTGTGACCAGAAGCATCCTCATACTTCTGGTACCAAGCCTTCCCCGACCATCCCTCCAAACTGTGAGACAAAACAGACCCACTCTTAAGTTGCTTTTGGTAGGTATAGTATTACTGTAACAAGAAAGTAAGCCAATGCTGTGTGCAAAATTATAAAGTCTGTGGGCTCTGAAAGGCTACCCCACCCCCTGGACTCCAGTGCTTTAGTCCAGGGGGTTCTCTATGGAGAGGGAAAGAGGAAAGGGAAACAGGGTGCCACCTTTTACATTTTCAAGTTGCCCAAGCACTCTCTGAGCTCCCTAGTCAATTCAGGTTCCCATTTCCAGGCCTAGGAATTCAACAACAACACCTCTATCTGTTCCATAGCTATTTCTTCCCAACTGAAACATTCTTTCCTGGGCAGTGAGGAGAGGCTTCTTAACCCATAGGAAGTAAACAAATCCCACAATATCCTGAAATTTACAAGACTCACAAGGACACACACACACACACACACACACACACACCACTCCAGGATATATAAGCAGTAACAATGATAACCAGATGAGCTGCCTGAGAGTTGTGCAAACAGCCTTGGAGTCATTGCCACTCCTGAAAGTGACACCTTACCTATACTATTGTAATGAAGACGCTGGTTCGAAAATTAGGCTACAGTGGAATAATTTATTTAGTCTGGCAAACAAATGTTTGTTTGGCTCTCGCCAAGAAAAGTCACATAGCACCTACCCTTACCACATCCTCAGAAGAAACAGCTCAGCCTTCTGAGTATATGATATGGAGGACTCAATTAAGTAGGTTGCCTCCCAGGCCTGAAGCAGTGGACCATCATCGTAGGAGGACCAGGCATCTGCTGGGGAAAGTAAGACTCAGCCTGTACCGTGGCTCTCAAGCAAGAGGCAGCCAAGGATCTCACAGGGTTTGCAAAGCATGATCCAGGGGAGGAGAGAATCTCATGGCAGCAAGGCATGGCACATGCCACAGAATATCACGGAGCAGAAAGGCAGTGGCAGCTGTCACTGACAGATATTGCCTGGAGTCCTTCTAGAGATGGCTTCTGATGACCAGGCAGAGTTTGTTGCAGAAGATGCTACAGTCTGCATTGGGAGTTGGAGGGGTGTTGGGTGGTGAATGTGCTAGTGACCTGATTGTTCTGTCATAGCTGGGCCTTAGCTAGCTGTATCCCAGGTTCACAGAAGCACTTGAGTCTATTGGTGAGTGTGTGGAAGCAGGAACATTAAGGAGGCTGGCCTTGCAGAATTAGTGAGGAGACAGGAATGGCAAGAGGCTGACCAAAGAGACTGAGGCTTGAGTAAGGTGAATGCTGTTCTAGAACTGGGGTCACAGGGTCTTCCAAAGTAAAAGACACCAGGCTTCAGCAGCCACATAAAAAGAGGGCAGGTCGGGAGTCCTGACACTGGAGACCAAAGGACTGGCTTATGGGAGAATCTGGTTTAGAACATGCTACCCTTAGGGTAGATGTGTAGAGCCAGAGGACCCCAGGAGGAACGCCAAAACCAGCGCATGACTAGAGAACCTTCTGAGCTCCTTCCCCAACCCCAGCAGAAACTCTCTCTTCCTGTGGCCTGAAGGTCAGCCTCTGTCCGTCTGGCTAGAGATACTGAGGCTAAGGTCTTTCACTCTCTGAGACAGCTCTGTGGTCACCCCCTCCATTCCTGCCCAGCCTGTTCAAGGCCAGCAGACATTCAGCCCTATAAACTGCCCCAAAGAAGCCTCCTGGTTGCCTCTAGATGGCGGCATGAAATCCATCTGGCAGTCAGGGCTGGCCAGAGTCCCCAAAGTGCCCCTGCATGCTACTTCACGTGGACAGAGGCCTGCCTTAGCTCTGCTGGCAAAACCAGCATGGCAGGGACTCATGAGTAAGCTGACTGAGCTCCTGCCACCTGCGTGCACCTGTGGGTAGCACTTTTTCCTCTCCAAGTGACATCTGGGACTTTTGGCTGGGGGACAAGTCTGCATTGCTCAGGACAGTCACAGAGCCTAGGCTTGGCTCTCCCCCTGCTCGGCTCCTTTAGTCACAGTACACTAACTCTTGGGCTCAGTGCCTCAGGTGCCATGGAGGCTTTTCAGCCTTCTGGGAGATGGATGGGCACAGTGCCTCAGGCATCATGGCTGCTGTTCAGCTTGTTGGGAGATGGCAAGGGTCCAAGACTTTCCCACCCCGACCCTGCAGATTTCTACTCACATACATTCCGCCCCACACATTCCTTTACAGGTTCGCTGGGCTCTCATGCACATGGCAGAGTGCTTATTCTGCAGGGTCTGGTAGCAAGGGACTCAACTTGAGCATTGCTAACACCCACCTAACCAAACAGAAAGCTTGGTCCATAAGCTTATAAGGGACAAGTAGGGTAATCTTCACTTTACAAAGTATAAGTTCAGGGGGACTGGAGAGATGGTTCAGCGGTTAAGAGCACTAACTGATCTTCCAGAGGACCTGAGTTCAATTCCCAACAACCACATGGTGGCTTGCAACCATCTGTAATGGAATGCAATGCCCTCTTCTGGTGTGTCTGAAGACAGCAACGGTGTACTCATATACATAAAATAAATAAAACATTTTTTTAAAAAAAAGTATAAGTTCGAGGGTTGGCGAGATGACTTAGAAGTTAAGAGCGCATGTTGTTCTTCCAGAGGACCAGAGTTTAGTTCCCATGCTTGAGAGTTCACAATCACCTTTAACTCCCAGTTCTGGGAGAAAGGGGTGCAGGTATAACCCTGTCTCCTCTCCTCTTCAGGTATCTGTACATACATGCACATACTCACACTGGCACATACTCATACAGGCACAGACTCACACATGCACATACTCATGCATGCACACAGTCACACATGCACATACTCATACAGGCACACACTCATACATGCACATACTAATACATGCACACACTCATACAGGAACACACTTATTCATGCACACACTCATATATGCATACACTCATACATGCTCATACTCATACATGCACACACTCATGTATGCACATACTCATACATGCACAGAGTTAAAAAATAAAAGAACTCCTTTTTAAAAATTCAACTTCAGAAGAGCCAATAAACTGACTCATTGGTGGTAAATCTGGGACTTAGACCCCTGAACCAATGGTCAAGATCTCTACCTCCCTCCTTCAACCCCTCGTCACTCAGTAGCCCAGGCTAGCCTTAAATATTTCATTCTCTTGCCTTAGTCTCTAGAGTACCAGGATTACAGATTATATGCTACCATATCCCACTAGAACCCTCTTTTGTGAGAAACCTAAAAATAGATTAATAAATGTGATCTCATTAGGAATTCTGGAAAACACAATGAAGGTAAAGAGTTCACGCTGCAAGCCTGACACAAATTAGAAAAATTGTAATTTTTATAATTTAGAAAAAAATACAATTGAAAGCAGTGCAATTTTAAAGGAGATATTCATTACAGGATATCTAGTTTACCCCTGCTTTTCAGTGTTTGGGGAGCATATTTTAGTTACTGTATCCCTGAAAATAGTTTCATCCGGCCACAATAAAGATTATTTCACTGTATGCAAAATTTTGCACCTGTAAGAATTAAACTGTTTGGACAGAGATCTCCTTCAGAAAAAAAAAAACAAAACAAAACTCATTTCCAATCCTCAGAGTGGTCGTGTGAGCTAAATCAGGAAAGCGAGGACAGTCCATTTCGTTCTGTAGAGTGTGATCCTCCCAGGACGAAGGTAGAAAGGACTGGGCTCCACTATAGTGATACAGCCAAGACTGCCCGAGCTTCATTAAAGAGCAAACCTCAAGACAACATGCTGGAGACCTCAGTCCAAGGCAGCAGTCCATCACTTCCGTTGGTTTTCACATCAAATGTCTAATCCAGCCTGTGTTTTCGGAAATATATCCTGTTACTTTATCCAGCCTTTCTCTTTGGAAATGTGAGCCTTCTGCCCGACGGGAAGCTGACTGAGCAGTCACCTTCCACAAGGGCTTTCAGAAGCAGAGAGGGATTTGTGTGAACAGCCAGATACTAAACCAGCACCGCCTGAGGGCAGAGGCTAAATGTATCCAGTTTCTCAGGCGGAAAAATGCACGTTCTGTTTTATAACCCTGTGGCTAACAGCCTGTCAGCCAGTGGAAAATCATGACAGGTCCTGCCCCAACATGAGCTGTGTCTCTATCGCTTTCCAAAGGAAGTAGATGGTACCTCCCTTGTGGTCTGAAGAGCTTAGCCACCACTGATGCTTTATTCTAGTACTTGCTGTGGCTCTAGAACAAGATTTAAAGGTTTTCAAAGCCCAGGGCTTCAACTGGAGCAGACAATTGTATACTCGTGTGTGTGTGTGTGTGTGTGTGTGTGTGTGTGTGTGTGTGTATGCATGCGTGTGTAAACATGCATGAGTACGTGTGAGAGAAAGAATGTGTGTGTGTGCGTGAGCACGAATGTGTGTATCTGCGTGTGTATGTGTGCATGTGTGTGTATTGTATATGTGTCTGTGTGTATGTATGCGTGTGTACACATGCATGAGTACGTGTGAGAGAAAGAATGTGTGTGTGTGCGTGAGCACGAATGTGTTTCTGTGTGTGTATGTGTGCATGTGTGTGTATTGTATATGTGTCTATGTGTATGCATGTGTGTGTACACATGCATGAGTATGTATGAGAGAAAGAATGTGTGTGTGTGCGTGAGCATGAATGTGTGTATTTGTGTGTGTATGTGTGCATGTGTGTGTATTGTATATGTGTCTGTGTGTATGCATGCATGTGTACACATGCATGAGTACGTGTGAGAGAAAGAATGTGTGTGTGTGCGTGAGCATGAATGTGTGTATCTGTGTGTGTATGTGTGCATGTGTGTGTATTGTGTATGTGTCTGTGTGTGCATGTGTGTGCATGCATGCATATGCACGCATGCATGGGTGTGTGTGTGTGAGATATATATATATATATATATATATATATATATATAGAGAGAGAGAGAGAGAGAGAGAGAGAGATCTGTGGGCATGGAGATCTGAGGTCAACTTCCAGTGTCACTCCTTCCTCAGGAACCATCATTCGCTTTGCTTTTGAAATGGTCCCTCACTGGGGCCTGGGGCCTGCTGCGCAAGCCAAGCTTACTAGACAGTGAGCCCCAAGGATCCACCTGCCTCCCTAAGTTTAGAGATTTCAAGTATATACCACTGTGACTGGATTTTCATGTGGTTCCTGTGGACTGAAACTGGTTCCTTGGACTCGCTTGAAATTTTAACAAAAATTTTATTACTGTTTGTGTGTGTGCATAAGTGCCTGCATGCACTGAAGTACATGATGCAGGTGAGGAGATGAGAAGACAAGCTGGAATGGTCTGGTTCCTCCTTCCACTGTGTGGTCCTAGGGATCCAACTCAGGTCATCAGGCTGGGCAGCAAGTGTTTTTCACCTGAGTCATCTTGAAGGCCCCCATAGCAAGTTCCTTACTGACCAAGTTATCTTCCCAGTTTCCGTGGAAAGTCTCTAAGGCTCAGATCTCCAACTCCGGCCAACAGCTGAAGATGGTATTACATATTTAAATGAAGTGTTTTATATGTCTGAAACACCTGACCCTATATTCCATTTGATGAAAGTTCATGCATTTCAGACCATGATGCTGGTCTGAAAACTTTAATTCTACAAATGCAATTTATGCTAATAATTTTCTAAGACAGCCCCCCCCCCCCCACTAAGCCGCTTCTCCTCTCTAAGATGAGCCTTTGAATTCCATGAGATCCGAACCCATGCAACACATTTACTTAATCTGTTCCCTTTCGGGGATGGGAAAACCTAAAGGGACAGCAGAAAACCTTCTAGTCCGGAGAAACATGAAGCACATTCTAGACAGTGGACACACCCTGCAAAAGGCCCCAAGAACAAGGAAAAAAAAGATATTTAAATGTCGAAACACGGATGCAGTGGTGACTAAACAAGCAATGGAATGGGAACAGGCCAGGAGATCAGTCAGGAGGGCATAGCTGACCTAAGGACCCTGGAAGGCATATGAGGAGCTACAGGTGAAAGTGGAAAATTGGGACCAGAGAGGAAGCTGCAGTGGGGGGGGGGGGTTGGGGAGGATGGGGGGAGTCAGAAACTACACCAGAGGTCAGCAGAAAGGTGATCACAGGCACATTCATATCTGCTTCTGGCACTCAGCACACCAGGACAAGAGTTTACTACAAAATGAATACTTCATGAAGTGACCCCTCTATTTTTTCCATGTAGTGACTCATTTTACATCAGCTAATTAGGATTTTCTCTCCACCCCCCCCCCCACCTTTGGAATGTAATCCTGTGCCTTCTTTTCTTTTTATTGTGAAAAAAAACGATTTTACAGAGCAAAATTAAGAAAAACAAGCCCTCAAGTGACCACACAGCTATTAGTTTCAGCATTTGAAATGCACGCCTCCCCCCACCCCCCTCCTGGCAAGTCACAGCGGGCTGTTAACTATGAAGAGCAGCCTTAGGTGAGGTACCTAGCTTGCCCAGTGACTTCAATGGGGTTGGGATGAGGTAGCGGAGGCTAGGGGGCAGTAGTTTGTCTCTGTAGCAGCTGCCTTGTTGCTGGTGTGGTGAAGGCCCAAGTGAGATGGAAAAGCTCTGGGGTGTTCTGGGGTGGGGGTGGGGATGGTAATAAAGCAGAAATAGAATCTGCAGTGAGAACCACCCACTCCCACACTGGGGAGACAATGGGCCCTATGGGTGGAGGTCCTGGCCCACGTCCTCTGAGGGAGCCCTGCCAAGTGGACAGATGGACCACTATAATCTTACTCTCTCTTCCTCAGACCCCTCGCCGCGGTGACAGGGTTTTTCCCATTCCCTAACCCAAACCTAACCCAGTCACTGCGTTCAGCCCCAGGCCCCGCGCATCTTCTCTGGGCGCCGCGGAGTGGAGGGAGTGCCTATCTAGGGTCCATTCACTCTCCCACTCATTGCAGAAAATGCACTCAAACATTCCCCGGTCCCCTCCACCCCCCTAGCTCCCGATGAGGACCAACGAGGCAGGGACCAACGCAGCCTCTCGGGGCCTCAGCCACTTACCGCCGGGGCTGGGGAGTGTCGCAGGGCGCGGCCGTGCCCGAGCCAGGCAGCGAGTGCGCGCCCGAGCCTCGCGTCAGCACCACGGCCAGCTCCAGGTTCCGCGCCGCCGTGGGGGGCGGGCCTCCGGGCACCCGCGCGCACCGCCAGCCTCGGCTCGGCCGCGCTTAGGAGGGCGGGGACCGGAGGACGCTGGCGAGCAGCGAAGGAGCGAGGGGACTCAGCCGCCACTGCGCCGCCGCCACCCAGAATTGCTGGCTTTGTTCTAGCTCTCTCCCTCTGCCCACCTAGCTGCACCCATAATGCTGTGGGGTTTTGCATCCCTAAACCTCTGTGGTCCTCAGTCCTAGGGGTCCCGTAAACCCGGAGACTACAGGTGTGGGTACCCCGCCCTTCTGCGTCCCGAAGGTCCAGGACCCGCTGACTCCAGCTCTCTCCAAAGACGATGTCACACACAGCCTCTCTAGCAGTCTTATAGAAGATTCGGGATTCTAAGGCTTGGAAGAATGAGCAAGTCAATGTGGGGAGGCAAAGTAGGGTATTCTAGGATCTTCCTTATGTCCCCCTCTTGGAGCTGATTTCATTATGATTTTATTCTTGAAAGAAAACCATAAAATAAAAGAGACATTTCTCTTCCACGCGCTTACTGTGTGGACTGCTGGTGCTATCCCCTGCCGCAGTCTTGAAGACCAAACAGAAGCGATTTAGGGAGACCCTCTCTCAGAACTGAGGACGAGGCCCCCCAGGCTGGTCCAGTGTCCAGGGATGAGCTGGCGGGTGAGGATAAAGGGTGAAAAAACTCCGCTACCGTTTAGGTGGTCTTGTCGCCCGCCCGCCAAGGGTAGGGAACTCAACTGCTTCTGTTTGTGAAAGACTGATCTCAACAGGGGGCCGGCAGCAAGCGCCAGTGGGCACAAGCAGAAGAGCAGTTGCAAAGGCGCCAGTTAGAATTGGGCTGAGAACCAGGGAATAAGAGGGCAGGTGACTGACAAAGGCCACACATTTCCTTGAGCCAGAAGGAAATGGTATTTTTACATCTAAAAAAGTCCGAGCACTCAAGGTATTTCCAACCTTTCAATCTGCAGTGCTTTGGTAAGCCATAACCAGTTGAAACTTCTCTCTGATCAGTCAACAGAGTCGAGAGGGAGTCCCTGGCAAGCTCTGCCAGCAAGGGAGAGGAGGATCCACTTTTCTAGACGAGCTACACAGTTGAATCTTCTTTCTACACACTGACTAACTTAGCTACCCAAACCTCCCATTAAGTGTGTGTGCCCTGTGTGGATGTGTGCACATGCACATGAGTTGCACATGCCTGTGGAGGCCAAAGGGTGTGTCTGTCTCAAAGGTTCTACTTTGTTATTGTTTCTGGAGAGAGTCTTTCACTGAACCCTGGACAGGAAGCTCATCATTTAGTAGGTCTGGTTGGTCTCATTGACCAAGGATCATCCTCTTGCCCAACACTCCTCTCTCTCTCTCTCTCTCTCTCTCTCTCTCTCTCTCTCTCTCTCTCTCTCTCTCTCTCTCTCTCACACACACACACACACACACACACACAGAGAGAGAGAGAGAGAGAGAGAGAGAGAGAGAGAGAGAGAGCGCCATGGCATTCCAATCCTTCACTGTGGTACCTGGATTTTATGTAGATGCTGGAGATTCAGACTCAGAGCCTCATGCTTGGCGTGACAGGCACTTTAGTGGCTGACCTGTCTTGCACACCTTCTGCTATACTCGAAGTGTGGCTGAAACTACATTCTCTCTTTTCTTTTCTTTTCCTTTCTGGCTCTGTGGTTACTTGATAGCTCTGAGGGCAATTCTCTGGCCATTTTCCTTTCAGATTTCCCACACAATGAGACCAAAGGAGCCAGAAGTCTATGGCGCTAGTGGGTCAGCTGCATTTGTGGACTTGCAGAGTCGGGGCCTGCAGCCGTGAGGAGCCCCACATCTGATGGGTCTTGGGGAAGAAGCATAAATCACCATACTGCCCCAGACTGCTGAGGAAGGCTGCCAGAGTTGGGACTGTCTGTCAAAAGCAAACTTCAGTAGTGTCAGTTTGAGGTGAATGGTTGGGTGGGGAGGAGGAACCATAATACCAGGGGTAGGTATGGAGAGAGGCATTCTAGTCCTTGGAAGAGACTGTGCAGAAGGATAACCTCTCCAATCCCAAACAGACTATCTGATGGAGTGGCTTATTTGCTACCAGTGGTTTCTTTTAAATTTTGTTATAGTTTAGACTCCTGTTGTATTTTAAATAGTAGACAATTTTTTTGGTACATATGCATGGGTGTTCATGTATGTGAAGGTACACGTGTGCATGCAGATAGAACGTACATGGATACAGGTTTGTGTAGAGGTCAGAGGTCAATGTGATGTCAATGTGATTGTCATTCCTCAGATCCCGCTCACTTTAATTTTGAGAGAAGGATCCTCCTCACTAAAACCCAGGGCTGGCAGATTCAGTTAGTTTGGCTGGCCAGTGAGCTGAAGGATCCACCTGTTTCCAACTCGACAGCACTAGGATTGCAAGACAGCTACACATGTGCATGCATGCGCATGCATGCACACACATGCACACATGGACTCATACATACACATAAATACACACACATACACGTGCACCTGGCTTTTTGCATTAGAGCTGGGAATTGAACTCGGGTCCTCATGCTTGTCTGTAAGCACTTTACTGACTGAGCTGTCTCCCAAGCCATTTTAAACTTCAGGTTTAAATTTTAACTGACTCTTCGATCACAAAAGCTAAATAAGTAACTTCTTAAATAAAAAAGTGATGAAAATAAATGTATATATAAAAATTAATTCATACAAATGAGAAGCCATACAAAATTACAGTTTAAAAAAAAAGTCTCATTTTCTTTAGTGCCCTGAGAAGATTTTTAATTTTTGCTGGCAGTTAAGTATGTGTGTATTTATTCCTACATGGATAACAAGTTTCTGTGTCATTGAAATGTCTTTACCTTTACTTAATTTACGCTAAAATATTATAAGTAAGTTGACATTATACACTGAAATAGTTTCGTATCTATTTCAAAATGGTATTTTTATACTGACAACATCCCTAGTGTCATGTTATCAAAATCCACACAGTCAAAAGGGGAATCGGGTTAATTAGTAATTAGAGAAATATTAAAAAGTTAACAATAGTAACTGACACGACGGAATAACTTTTGCTGAGTGTCATAATGCTATTTTTGGAATCTGTACATGCAGAGACATAAAGAAACACAGGAAAACACTAACAATTAGAGTTTCAACTAATGATTGGAACTTTGTTTAGTAACGAATCTGAGAAGACAGAAAACATTGAAAAACAACATCCCAATTATCAGCGTTTCCCGGTGTTCTCTGACATGAAGCGAGAGCCACACTTATCTGCAGGTTTAAGGGTGCAGGAATTAGATAGTGAGTTCTCCTTTAAGATCCATAGCTTCCTGGCCCTGATCACCTGGTTAGGTTTCCAGTTCTGGCACGATTTCCCTTCTGTTGAGAGGGCCTTAAGTTACTGTTGGTTACCACCATTGTTAGCATTCTGTCTAAACTTCATCCCCACAGGAATGCTCCTCCCCACAATTATCTGGCAACAACCAGGTAGACCTGTCCCACTATAAAAGGGGCTGCTTGCCCCCCCCCCTGCTGCTTTTACTCCTGTTTCCTGCTTGCTTCTCTCTTGCCCTCTTGGGCTCTCCTCTCTCCCCTTCACTTCCCCCCTCTCTCCACATGGTCATGGCCGGCCTCTACTTCTCTACTCTCTCCCTCTCTCTGCCTCTACTACCCACTTAACTCCCCATGCCCTGAATAAACTCTATTCTATACTATACGTCATGTGGCTGGTCCCTCAGGGGGAAGGGATGCCTTGTCATGGGCCCGCTGAGGCACCTCCTTTCCCCACACCTCACCACACCCCATAGAACATACCTTACTACTTCTTTACCATAATCACAACAACCATGATGTGAGAGCCACTATTACATCTTGAATATTAT
Source organism: Tokudaia tokunoshimensis (assembly GCA_036184795.1). Classification (NCBI taxonomy): domain Eukaryota; kingdom Metazoa; phylum Chordata; class Mammalia; order Rodentia; family Muridae; genus Tokudaia; species Tokudaia tokunoshimensis. Next base: position 13,596,248 of record BTHU01000016.1, read on the forward strand.
CTCGTCTTGCTGGCCACAGAAGAGGCATCACAGCTGGGTGGCATTATTGACCCTTGGTAGTTTGCATAGCACCTTCTGGCACTTTGAAAGCTAGCTCTTAGGAAGGAGGGAGGCTTTCAGTGAGATTTCAAATCTTCTGAGTCCTGTATTGAAGTGTGTGGTGTCTTCTGCAATAGGGTCTTACCATTCAAACTCTGGAGGGCCACCAAGGACAACAGCAACAACCTGTTTGCTTGTTTGTTTGTTGTGTACTGAATTCGTGATAGCACTTGTCTAGCACAAGGTCTCACCGTGGTGCTCCCAGGAATGGGAGTGGCCCAGTGATCAGGAAAAAAGAAAAGAAAAGAAAAGAGAAGGGAGGAGAGGAGAGGACAGGAGAGGAGAGGAGAGGAGAGGAGAGGAGAGGAGAGGAGAGGAGAGGAAAGGAAAGGAAAGGAAAGGAAAGGAAAGGAAAGGAAAGGAAAGGAAAGGAAGAAAGAAAGAGGGCTGGAGAGATGGCTCAGAGGTTAAGAGCACTGACTGCTCTTCCAGAGGTCCTGAGTTCAGTTCCCAGCAACCACATGGTGGCTCACAACCATCTGAAATGGGATCCAATGCCCTCTTCTGGTGTGTCTGAAGATAGCAATGGTGTACTCATACATTAAAATGAATAAATAAATCTTTAAAAAAAAAGAGTTCAAAGAAAGGAAGGAAGGAGGGAAAGAAAGAAAGAAAGAAAGAAAGAAAGAAAGAAAGAAAGAGAAAGAAAGGTGCTGGTCCCATGACCTTCTGAGGACTGACAAATTGATAGGACATGACACTTGCTGTTAGCTTCACACAGCACGTGGGTGCTGCCTTAAATAACCCCCCCGGGGGGGTGGTAAGAACTCCCAGCCTAGCTTTGAATGAAGCCAGTCTTCTCCTAGCAGCCTTCATAACAAGAGGTGGACCTCTCAGCTCCTCCAGCTACCTGAACGCTGTCTACCTGAACGCTGCCATGCTCCGCCTTGATGATAACGGACTGACCCTCTGAACCTGTAAGCCAGCCCCAATGAAATGTTGTCCTAGTAAGAGTTGCCTTGGTCATGGTGTCTGTTCACAGCAGTAAAACCCTAACTAAGACACCCATAATTAACTTGATTTTGCTTTTCACCCACTGAACTAAACACTTGTCAAATAAGCTCCTAAAATCATGTTACATTTGGGAGGATCTTCTTGAATGTTTTCTAATTCCCTTTTCTCCTTCTGTAACTCCTAGGTTTTCTTATTTTGTTTTAGTTTGGTTTGGTTGGCTGGTTGTTTTTGTTTGTGAGACAGGGTTTCTCTGTGTTGCCTTGATTGTCCTTGGAACTCCCTCTGTATGTAGGTCAGGCTGACCTCAAACTCACAGAGATCTGCCTGTCTCTGCCTCCAGAGTTCTGAGATGATTAAAGGTATGTACCACCACCACTGCGCTTAATCCTATAATTTTTAATAATGCTGTACTTGGTAGAGGCCTCCCCGCTATTTTAGCTTACATGACAGACATATGTCCCTTTACTCGCTATTTTTCTTGGCCACGCACTTATTATGGTCCATCTCCTGCCATGGCAGCTCCCTCCTCTCTCCATCTCCCTTCTTCTCTCCTCACTTCCTCTTCCTGCATCCCCAACCAGGTAACTGAAAATCCACCTACCTCTGTCTATTGCCCAATCACAGGCTTTAGCCTTTTATTGACCAACTAACTTGGGGAGCATAGTTACATAGCATCATTAGGTGTATGTGAGGTATATCTTCCCTGAGGATCTCCTCATTGCAGGGTAGGGGGCAACTAGATCCTGGGGTCCAGTACTAAGCATTTGAATACAAGCAGCCTCAGACCAATCTCCTATAGAACAAAGAAGCTTTATGGGCAGGGATATATTTCACATCTATTTAAAACTTCCTATCAGCACTCTCTGGACTATCAAATTCTTTCCTTGGTGACTCAGAAACTGTTAAGAAATCTTCATGCAGCCTGATGTAGCTGTCTCCTGAGAGGCCTGACAGAGCCTTACAAATACAGAGGGGGATGCTCGAAGTCAATCATTGGGCTGAGCATGGGGTCCCCAATGGAGGAGTTAGAGAAAGGACTGAAGGAGCTAAAGGGGTTTGCAACCCTATAGGATGAACAACAATATCAACCAACCACACCCCCTAGAGCTCCCAGGAACTAAGCCACCAAACAAGGGGTACACATGGAGGGACCCATGGCTCCAGTTGCATTTGTAGCAGAGGATGGCCTTGTCAGGCATCAATGGGAGGAGAGACCAGTGGTCCTATGAAGGTTCTATAGATGCCCCAGTGTAGGGGAATCAAGCGCGGGGAGGCAGGAGTGGGTGGGTGGGTGGAGGAGCACCCTCATAGAAGCAGGGGAAGTGGGGATGAGATAGGGGATTTCCAGGAGGAGGAGAAACTGGGGAAGGGGATAACATTTGAAATGTAAATAAAGAAAATATCCAATAAAAAAATAAAAGATAAAAGAAATCTTCATGCTCTTCAGATGGCAGCCACCTTCTGACCACAGAGGTAGCTGAACAGACAAAAACATCACCAGTTGGTGGTGACGTGGAAGGATCACGGACTGACCCTGGCATTGACCACATGCGCACACAAGCACAGCCTGGGTTTTGGCAGAAGGCATGTGGGCGGAGGAGGGACAGGCTAACGATCCTTTCTTTTCCACCAAAATGCGTGCTGTGCTTAGCAGGTTATTTTCATTGCCAGTTCCCAGCTGTCTGTATGCATTAGCTCCCCCGGAATAGAGCAAGCCAGAATTAGAGATAGTGTCAGGATACATGCATACCTATAAATAATTTGGTCCGCATGCATTCAGTGCAGAGTTGACATTATCATTGAGATCAGCCAGTTGCCATCTGCCCATTTCCATTGTGGCCATACACTTCACTGCTGTCCAGAACAGCCATGAATGAGTATGACCATAGGCAATGCCAACCACCCTCTTACTATGAAATTGCTTTGTAACTTTTCAAGGAGTGGGCTACTTTCCTGTAGATCCTGATTCTACCTGGCCACAGGTGTTATAGCCACAAGCAAGTACCTCTCCATCAGCTGCTAGAGTCACCCAACAATGTGAGGCACAATCTAATTTAGCCACCTGCCTGATCAAAAGATTGGTACAGCCGTGGATGACAGCAATACCTTAGTTGGTGGTGCCACTCCCTAGCTAGCTGATCCTATTATGATGACTTCATTTTCCATGTTTAGGAGAAATGGAGGCCACTTCCATATCTAAGTCTTCTGATCTTGTTATTACATCAGGCTTCCAGTTTCTTGGGCACCAGTGTACTCTGGTGTCTTAGTTAGGGTTTTACTGCTGTGAATAGACATCATGACCAAGGTAACTCTTATTAGGACAACATTTAATTGGGGCTGGCTTACAGGTTCAGAGGTTCAGTCCATTATCATCAAGTTTGGAGCATGGTAGCATCCAGGCATGGTGCAGGAGGAACTGAGGGTTCTACATCTTCATCTGAAGGCCACTAGGAGAAGACTGGCTCTTCCACACTGGGTGGGAGCTTCAAAGCCCACCCCCACAGTGACACACTTCCTTCAATATGCTCACACCTACTCCAACAAGGCCACATCTCCTAATAGTGCCAAGAATATTCAAACCACCACACACCTTGACCCTGCCTTCAAGCTATTTCTACAAATGGGCTGATAACTGCTTTCATTAAATGGTTCCCTGATGTCCAATACTTCCTCAACCTTCAAAGCCAGGTCTTTACTCTCTGTTTCCAAGGGGAGCCCAGGCAAGAGAGGCAGACTCTACCCCTACCCTGAGGATAGGACCAGAGCAGAGGCTTGGGTCATGTGATGCTTCTACATTAAAGGACATTTTCATTTTTTTCTCAGTGTGGTTAAAAACAAAGTTGCTGGAATGTATAGGTGAAGTGTACATGAAAGCCTTATGTGTTAAGGACATGGACCCAAGTCTGTGCATTGTCAGAAGGTGGGAAAACTGCATGAGGTGGGGTCTACTGGAGAGCAGGTTAAGGCATGTACCCTGGGAAGAGAAGGGAAAACAACTTCTTCCTCTCTCTCTTTGCTTCCTAGCTAGCACAGAGTAAACACACCTGTCAGCAGTGGAGGGCCCAGGCCAGCAACACTGCTTCACAGTGCATGACTAGGGATGGAAGGAACATATCTCAGCATAGCAAAAGGTTTATATGACGAGCTTATACCTTACCTTGTAGTAAATGAAGAATTGTGAATGAAATCAGAAGGAAGGTTAGAGTGTGTACTCTCTCTGCTCCTATAACAAAGACAGTGCTTAAGTCTTTGTTAGAGCAGCAAGATGACCTCAAATAAGAAACAAGGTCAGGGGCTGGAGTGATGGCTCAGCAGTTAAGAGCACTGACTGGTCTTCCAAAGGTCCTGAGTTCAAATCCCTGCAACCACATGGTGGCTCACAACCATTGTAACGAGACCTGACGCCCTCTTCTGGGGTGTCTGAAGACAGCTAGTGTACTCACATATAATAAATAAATAAATCTTTAAAAAAAAAAAGAGTATTGGAATGTTGATGTCACCTCCAGAGTAAAACTTAAGATTGCTATTAGCTGCTAAAGATAAATTCTGGCAGCTCACAAATCCTTTCCCCGTCTCCTACTTACCCATCTCTCGAGCCTCCACACACTGAGCTCCTTTTTGTGAGAGCAACCTGAGATCCCATGGATATCCTGCATCAACTCTGGATAACCTAGCCTCACCTCCTGCCAGCATGGTTTATACCGGTAGTGTAAATCAATGAAGCCGGTTCCTTTTTGAGAAACCCACATCTGCATCTCACCTTCTTGCTGAGTATCTTTTTTTTTTAATCTTAGCCCTCATGGTTAAAATTCAATTAAAATTAAAAGATTAAATTAAAATCTGTTTTTATAAACTCTGACTTGGTTTCATACCGGCTTATACTGAAATTCTTTTTTTTTTTTTTTGATTAAAGTCTCCCCTCAAAGATCAGCATTCCTCAGGGGTTGGAGAGATGGCTCAGCAGTTAAGAGCACTGGCTGCTCTTCCAGAGGTCCTGAGTTCAAATCCCAGCAACCACATGGTGGCTCACAACCATCCGTAATGGAGTCTGATGCCCTTTCTGGTTGTTCTGGTTGGTGTGCCTTAAGACAGATACAGAGAACTCATATACATAATAAAATAGATAATTCTTTTTAAAAAGTTATTGATATGAGCAAATATTTTTGATTAAGAATTTTGAAGTAAAACAAATTGCTTTTGGATAAGAAAAGATTTCAGATTATAGATTAGTGTTGTCTTAAAAAGTAAAAGACAGTTCCAAAGTTGAAACAGACAAATGAGGACAAAACCAGAAAATTAAAGTATATCATAAGAGTTGTGAAAGATATAATATGCATAAGATTATTAAATTTCCTATAATTAATGATTTGATAAGATGTTCTGCTTACAAACAGTTGCAACTTACAGCAGCAGTGGTTACAGACACAAAACCAAGCCATTTAAAAATTTCAGCTCAAAGGAGGGAGATGCTGCTAAGACCTGATTCTAGCCACAGAGCTGGGCAGTTGATGACCACTGTGGGAAAGAGCTTTTCTTTTGGACTGGTAACTTCCTCATGTCCCAGCAGATAAACCCACATCCACGTGCATACAGGCAACACCAATCAGACTTCGTGAATAAATGAATTATTAACTAATTAATGGGATAGAAATAGGATGGGAGTTCTTGAAGGGTATTGAGGCTTTGTGAAGGATGAATATGGCCAAGATTGTTGTATAGATGCATGCAAATTTCAAAGTCTCAATATTATTTTTTAATTGGAGACCTTTAGTAGGTCAGTAGTTCAGAGCGCTTGCTGCTCTTGTAGGGGACTCGTTTGGTTCCCACAACTGCCTGTAACTAGCTTCTGATGCTATGGATTTGGGGCTGATGAGATGCTGACATGCCGGTCTGGGTGATAACACTTCGTGTTTTGAGTGTGTATTGTAATAGAACAAAACAAAGAAATTCTAGGATGTGGTGGGTCACCCCCACCCCCCGCCCTGCACTCATTCATAATTGTTTGGGTGAAAGCCAGAGAAGAGGACCTTGGGCCAAGGCCTTTGCTTGGCTCCCGCGAGGAAGGTCAGGGTGGGTGAGAGGGGTTCCCTAGAGGCAGTTTGTCAGCGACGACGTCAGCGGTTGTCTGCACGTGCTTTTGGTGCTGCCGGGATCCAGAAACAGGCCGGCCAGATGCCATGTGGGGCTCCACGGCCCAGCAATCGGGCCTGGGTGGGTACGGGGCCGGCCTGCTGGCTGCTCTGCTCGGACTGAGCTTCCTGTCCCAGCATGCCCGGGCCACAGAACCAACCAACGTCACCAGCACTGCGAATCAGACCACCCAGACCATGAAGTCCACTCTATCAGAGGGTAAGGAGACAGTAGCAAGAGTGGCATTTAAAGGAAGAGGCAGGCTTCCGGTGGATGTGTCCCCTCCTCCTTCCCTCCTTTTCCCTTACCTTCCGTCCCCTTTCCTCCCCTCTGGAACATAAGCAGTTGGGAGAACCTAAGAGCCTTTACATTGAAAAAGGAGGGTCTTGAGACTGGGGACCTATACAGATGGCTCTCTCCTCTGCTGGCTCTTGCACATTGACCTCATCTTCTCAGTTCACGGTCAAGGTTCTCTTAGCGCTGCACCACGATCTTCACTGGTTTTGGGGTGAGAGGGCATACCCACTCAAAACGACCACGGCCCTGAAAAATAATGGCCTCAGTCAGCTTCAGCTTCTGCCTCTTCAGAGCTGTGCTCCCTAAGTTAATGAGGTCTGAGGAGAATCTGGCAACACCCTCCTCTTTGCCCCAACCTCTGTTCTGTGAGCCTTGCTGAGAGGAAGTCTTAGTCTGATCCAACCCTCCCCCTGTCATTCAAGGTGCTCTTTGTCACATGAGCCTTTGCCACTCCACTCCTGACCTTGGGTACGCCCACCTGAGAACAGAGAGGAGAGGTCACTGTGTCCCCTGGGACCTGCTGATGCTGACATTTGGGGCACCAAGCACACGCATCCTGAATGCAGGTGCCTCGCGGCTGGGATTGTCTCCACAGTATGTGGCAAGACCAAATTCCAAGGGAAGATCTATGGTGGACAAATTGCAAGGGATGAACGGTGGCCGTGGCAGGCCAGTCTGCGCTTATATGGCAGGCACATCTGTGGAGCGGTTCTCATCGACAAAAACTGGGTAGCCAGCGCTGCCCACTGCTTCCAAAGGTGCGTGTTCCCTCCCAGGCCCCAGTCTTTCTGGTGCAGGAGAAGAGTCACTAGGACAGAAGGAGAGGCATGAAGGATAGACAGCAGCCATGTCCTTTGAAGCTGTGTTCTGGGATAGCTTGCCACCAGCAGGAGGACTCTGTGCTGCTGCCCCAACCTTGAGTGGTGTCTTTCATCTGGATTATCATGTCTGCTCATCACCTGACACCATCTTCTGCCAGTCTGGGTCTCCCATTACAGGGTCTCTCACCCTGAGGATGTACTCTCCCCTTCCCTGAGACTTAGCTAACAAGTGTAGCTATAAAATGGTGATATACACGTTACTTTTAAACAGCTAACTGAAATACTTGCCTCCATTGTGATGATAATAGTGTGGGGAAACAGATCTTCATTCTGAAGTGGTCACTCTGGTCTTTTCTCTTTCATGAACCATAGGGATCACAACTTCGTTCCGTTTGATATACTTCAGTAACTCACTTGTTTAACCTCTAGACAGTCCCTGTAGATGGCAACAGGCCTGGTTTCTCCTGTAACTATTGTTACTGTGTCTGAACCTAGCCAGACACAGCTAGTGACTGTGAAAGTGACCATCAGGGGCTCTTATTCCCAAGGTTGGACACATTCGGGATGCATCCTGCATCCTCTGGCCGGGGGCTCTTTGCAAGCTCCACCCAGGGCATGTTTATTAGAAGCTCATTTGGGTTCAGGTCACATTTAACTGGAGCATAGTCCTCTCCAGAGGCATCCTGGTTGTGTGTGTGTGTGTGTGTGTGTGTGTGTGTGTGTGTTCCTTTCTTTCCTGTAGTGAAGGGTGTTACTATTCCCACAGCTGGAATTATCTATGTACTAGCAGAGTCAGGCAGATGTATCTTGGGCTTACTGTGTGCCCAAAGGGAGCAAGGGGGATGCATTATGGCATATGGGTTCCAAACATAATGCATATGGGTTTATAGACATATGCTGGCATCCATGTGTGTCAGGCCTGATGTGGAAGGTCATGTGGAGGATGTGTGAGAACCACCCATCAGGAAAGTGAAGCAAAGGCCATGTCCCATAGATCAGGAAGGTATATCAAAATACCATGAGACATACAGATGGAGGGAGAGTCCCTAAAGAAAGCAGATTCAGCCATGGGGAGTGGGCATGGACGAGAACCTCCTTAGTGGCCATGTAGCGTAGGATACATTCTGTGTTCCAGAAGGAAATACGCTTGAGGTGTATTTCCTCCACAAATACACCTCAAGTGCCCATGGTTATGGTTAGATAGGAATAAGATTTTAAGAGGATCCGATATCATGTGAAGCAGGAGGCCATACACATGTAAGACAGATCTAGGCAGGGTTGAGTGAGATTTTCCTCCTCCCAGAGGAAAGGATGCAGTTTGATGTAACTCTGCTGGTCCTACTCAATCATGAGATTGACAGCCCTTTGGATTCTACTGTATCCGAAGCCTTCGGTATCCTAAGCTATCTGGGATCATCCCACGCCTCAAGAGGAAAAACACCCATGTATTAGGAAAAGGAGGAGACACCTGAAATGAAGAAGAGAGGAGAGGGTCTGGTGGCCTACAGGCTGGGTGGACAGTCAGACAGCACTGAGCCCACACTTACAGGTCCTTCTTCTCCTGCTGCACTAGGTCTCGAAACCCAAGTGACTACCAGGTCATGCTAGGATACACTGACCTGAACAGTCCCACCAGGTACAGCAAGCAGATGTCAGTGAAGAAGGTCATCGTTCACAAAGATTATGACAGATTCCACCCCCAAGGAAGTGACATTGTCCTGCTGCAGCTGCATTCCTCTGTGGAGTACAGTTCCCACATCCTCCCAGCCTGTGTCCCTGAGAAAGACATAAAAATCCCCAATGAGAAGTCCTGCTGGACAAGTGGCTGGGGGCATCTCAGAGAGGATGGTGAGCACAGGTGAAAGAAGGGGGGAGGGGCAAGAACCTGGAGGCCTTTCCAGTGGGTGTGAACCCCAATTTCCGGTTCAAAAGCAAACCTCCCCCCTTTCAGATTACAAGTGTAAGGCTCCCTGACTCCAGAGCTCTAAGTGCGGTTGACCTCTGACCACTGCAAGGCTCTCCCTGGCCAGGAAAGACACCGGGTATCCTTCAGAAGAGAGCAAACTTCTCTCCCTGGCATGGGACAGGTTGGGGTGTTCAACTGGGGAACACTCACCTCTGAACCGCACTGCCCATCCCTTAAGGCAAGGAAGCCTGTTCTACCACTTTACCAGTGGTCCCGAATACACACGGCTCCGAATCCACGGACCCCGTCCCCTGGGCACCAACAGCCTTAGTGTTGGGGAGTGACACTCTCCTTGACCTTGTTCTCCGAGCAATGCAGGATTCTGACTCTCTGTCACACTTGCCTCATGTCAGATATTCTGTCATCCAGACACAATGTCGTGTCCAGGAAGATAACACACAGGGTCTCTGCACACACCTTGCAGAGGGAACTCAGTGTCTGTGGACTCTGGTATCGTGGGCCACAGGAAGAGCCTGCTGACAGCGAGGGACAAGTCTATACATTTAGATTCAGAGGGCAGAATTCCTGGCCAAGAATTTCCACACAAGGCCAAATGCTTTCGTTCTAAGACAAAATAATGTCAGGTTAAATAGAAGAGAAGGTAAATTTGACATGAAATTTAGGGTCACAGTCTGGCAAAGCAACAAGGAGGCTTGGAGGCAGGAGCTTCTCTGAGGTCGGGGCTAGGGCCTCCCTCCCTTGCCCTAGCCTCTAAGTGTCTGCCTCACAGGCTAGTCACCAGGACGGTGGGTCAGAGGCATTAGAAGGGATGCACTATCACTTTCTACGGGGCTGCGTCAGGGCAGATAGGGTCTCCAGGTCAGGCCAGGGGATGAGAGTGGAGACACAGAGGGAAGGCGTGGGTGGGGGCAGCTCTCAGAACCGAGAACCTGGCCTCCCGAGGAGTCTGGACCTTCAGCCGACCTCTGTCATGACCTCTCCTGACCACAGTTGCTGGGCCTGGGGACAGGTTGGGGTATGCTACCTATAGGCAAGCCCTGCATCCTTGAGGGATGTGCACCATGGCCCCTGAGTGCAGAGAGCCATGCTGCTGTCCCTCTGCTCCCATGGGACAATCCCAGGCCAGGTCTGGGAGAGCACCTGGAATCAGAATCCCTGTCTCCAGGCCCCGGATGCTCCTTCAGATTGGCCAGCCCTCTTGGCATTCTCCTAAGCGCTTCTGGCCTGTGTCCTGGGCCACTGCTACACTCAGGCTCCAGTGTCCCTGCCTCCAGCTGGAGCCCCACAAACCAGTCAGAGCTGTTTGGAAGCTGAGCCCCTTCCTTGCCTTGTGTGTCCTCAGGGTGTAGTGTCTGTCCCCTTGCCTGGTGAGAAGGCTCTGCCTGGGGACCCACTGTGGTTTCAGCCGGTGTTCCTCGGCCCCCACACCGGGACCTGTGCAGTCGCCATGATGTTCTGCCTGGTCCTGCCTTCCACAGAGCCTCACACTTGCCCTTACTGCCATATCCCTTGGTCACTGAGCGCCTGTTGTGAGTCCCTCCCTGCTGCTGTGGCCTAGAGTGGCTGGCCCCACCAGCTATCGTCCTGGAAGGGTCTCACACCTGATTCCCCTCTCACAGTGCGAATTCCTTTGCCTAATAAACTGTATGAAGTCGAGCTCATCATCATGACCAATGACCAGTGTAAAGGATTTTTCCAACCACCAACTCTGGGATCCCGTAGAAGCTACTACATACACGATGATATGGTGTGTGCTGCTGATTATGACATGTCAAAATCCATCTGCGCAGTAAGTACAACCTGCTCAGGCGGCTTAAACCAGCTTGCTGCCTTTGTACCCTTGTGTTGTCTCAGCCCCTCTCCTTCTGTGTCGTCTCCAGACCTCGTCTCCTCCATTTGCTTGTGTCTTTGGAAATTGCCATCCTTTGTACCACCTAAGAGATTCTTAGAAATTAAGTCAGTGGGTCCATGACGTCCGAGTGGGTAAAGGTGTTTCCCTCCGAGCCTAATGGCCTGAATTTGATCTACACCTTGACCTACATGGTAGAGAGAACCAGCTCCTGCAAGTAGCCCTCTGAGTTCTGCATCCATTGCATATACACATGCATGCACACACACACGTGCATGTGCACAAAATGGATGAATAACACTTAATTAAAAATAAGAAATTGATACACTGATGTAAACAGCACCCAAAGCACCCCCTCGTACCCCTTCCCTTTCTCTCTTTCCTAGAACAGTCCTGTCTCAGCCTTAGAAGAACTATGATTCTGTCCGTGCTGAGGCTTTACCTAAACATGCATCATGCCGGGTGCAGGCTTTTGCCCCAATTGCTTTTTAGCCAAGAGGATGCTACCCAGCCATGCCACAATCAGGATACACAACACTCTTCCTTATTCGTTCTTATCCTCATGACATTGGGCAGTTTCTATGAAAGGTCTTTCCAATGGCATTGTCCAGAACATGCTAAAGGGGACATCATGCTAGTGGTAGAATCACCGTGCCATAAGATTTGCATGTGTTCATGCCTTGAACATACTCCAGGCATCTCTCCAATGTGGGTCTATAGATCTACACTCCCACCAGCAGCAATAGGTTAGGTTGCCCCACACTGCCGCACTTCTTCAGATCATATACCCATTTCATTTAGCCATTGGATATGGTCTTTCTTTTTCTTGTCCTTTTTGGTTTTGTGTTTTTATGTTTTGGAGTGTCTATAGTCCTAGCCATCCTAGAACAGGTTAGGACTCACAGAGCTCTGTCTGTCCCTGCCTCCCAAGTGCTGAGACTAAAGGCATGTGCCACCACAGCTCAGATGTGTGGGACTTTTCATTTGCATGTTTCTGATGACTAATGAAGGTGGAAATGTTTTCGTTTATTTTTCAGATCAATTCTCAAGGCTGTTTTGCTACCCGTAGGATCAGGTGTCTTTCATAATGATTCATAGGCACTCCTAGGTTTGGGGTGGGGGTGCAATCTGTATAGTTTACATTTAATGGTGGGGGAAACAATGCCAGAGAGGAAGTGGGCAACCAGAAGTGTCTCATGTGGCCTCCACTCACTCTGTCTCTCTTGTTCTCTTCCTTTGGCTGTCCTCTGGGCTCAGAAACCTATGACTTCACATCTTATGTGTACCTCGCTGTTCCTCAAGAATGTCTGATAATCCTCAATGTCTCCTTCCCAGACTATTGATCATCTGTCTGTCTATCTATGTCATCTAATCATCTATATCTGTCATCTATCTATCTATCTATCTATCTATCTATCTATCTATCTATCTACCTATCATCTATCTATCTATCCATCATCTAGCATCTAGCATCTATCTGTCTATCTGTTTATCTACCATCTATCATCTGTCTACCTGTCATCTAATCATTTATCTGTCTATCATCTATCATCTGTCTTTCTGTTTGTCTAGAAATGATCTTACTGTGTAGCTCAGGTTGGTCTTGTAATCTTTGTGCCTCTGCCTCTGGGAAAACAGGATCGCATCTATATAACACCTAGCTTACTTTGCTGTGCACATGTGACGGTCAGAGGGCACCTAGTGGTAGCTGTTTCTCTCCACACTGTGATTTCTGGAGACTGAACTCATCTCCATACATTTACAATCTAGAGAAAGAGTCAATCCTGTGTGCTGAGTGGCTCCACCCACCGACTGCCTAATCATCCCTTTTACTGTACCCTGCCTAGGCCAGGCCTGCAGCCCTGTCTCAGGGGCTCCAGAACCTTCACCAGGGCCCCTTGCTTCCCTGCTGAACACCTGTGTCTCTACCCATAACTTGACATAGTCAAGTCGCAACACTTCTATCTCAGAGAAGCCCTCGCAGGATCTGGTTTGTGCATTCCCTGGAGGGTTCTTCTGTCATCTGTGCAGCCCACTCACCCCATGCAGGGTCTTCCAGTGTGTGCCCACAATCCACAGTGTCTCCTGAGCACTCTGTGAACAAAGACTGTTTTGACATGTGTTTCAGCACAAGGTTGCTGGGGACTGTGGTTTGGGGTGGGGGTGGGTGGGTTTGGTTTGGGGGTTGGTTTGGTTTGGTTTGCTTCTTCCTGATCCTGCTTTTTGGTCTATGGGGTAGGAGTGTTTCTACCCATGACCCCAGGGACCTTCCCATCTCAAGTCCCTGATGTGTTTGGAGTCCTCACAGCTCCCCTTGGTTCCACCCTGGCTCCACCCATGCAATGACTTTTTTTTTCTGCTCAACACATTCTACAGTTTGACATTTGCTAAAAGATGCTCAGTCAAGGGACTGAAGATTCCCTAGTAACACTGTTAAGCAAAACACAAAGGTTCATGTGGGATGCTGTGCTGGGGACAAGGGATTCAGTCAAAGATTATAGGCCATGCCTCCAGGTCAATTAGTCAATTACCAACCCTTTGGGACTTCAGAGACATTTCCCACATAGACAGCAGGGCAGAGAGCACATATCCAGCTTCAAGACTCACCATCAAATGGTGTCCAGGGCCCCCTTGGCAGTTTTGTGGAATAGGACTCCAGGGCCTTCGCTGACCCAAGGGGGCTGCTTGTGTTTTTTGTTTGTTTGTTTTGTTTTGTTTTGTTTTAATTGCTTAAATGGTCCTGATTGCGGTACACAGACAGCAGAGACACCTGGCATCCATTGTACTCTCTCCATTCCAGTCAGCATCTGTCTCTCCCAGGATCACAGTTCATGTCCTCTTTCTTCCCAGGGAGATTCTGGGGGCCCCCTCGTCTGCTTACTGGAAGGCTCCTGGTATGTGATAGGGCTGACCAGCTGGAGCGCAACGTGTGAAGAACCAATCGCCAGCCCCAGTGTCTTCACCAGAGTCTCCTACTTTGACAAGTGGATTAAAGATAACAAGAAAGCCTCATCCAGCTCAAACCCAGGGGTGTCCAATCAGCCCCCTCACCAGCAGAGACCCCCAGAAAATCCAGAATCCCCTGAGAAAGAAAATCCTGAGGACAAAAACAAAAACCAAGGTGCTGTCGTCAAACCGACTGTCTGCACAGCCCTGATGCTCTCCCAGGCCCTCCTGCAACAGTTGATTTAGTTCAGGGATCTGTGACGGAGACACAGGGCCTTGGACAGCCAGGATGTCCTGTGAGCCACCTCACTGAACACTGTCTTCCATGCCTTCATCTGTGGGCTCCCCTATCCATCTGAGGTCACACTTGCCCTAGACCAGGCAAAACAAAGAATGAACAATAAAACTAAAAACTAAAGAAACTTCTGACTTTTTCTGGCCCTTCAATACCACTCCGGGGCAACACTCTGCAGAAGCAGTTTCCAGTTGCTCGGTCCCAGAAGCCACATCCGCCCTAGGCAGAGACTGTGGACTAGATAGCCAGAGAACTGGTCTACCAACATAGGAGCCAAGTCACTGCCCCTAGAGAGGTGAATTCCACAGTCTCTGTCTCTTAGGCCACCCCTAGCCCCTAAGGCTGCGTGTTCTTTCAGGAGAATGAGCCACTGTGTCGGGCCAAGCCCTCACCACGAAGCAGCAGCCTGTGCTCCTGGAGAAAGCCCCAGCTTTAGCAGGAGGGACATCTTGCAAGCCCAAGGTCACAGCAATGTTTCTAGAGAGTTTGACAGTGAACTGCGAGGGTCGCTGAAGTATGATATCTCAGTAGTAATCCTCAAAACTCTTCTGCAAGGGTCATCAATCATCCTAATATTACACTTCCATACGGTAAGCCCACCATTTGCCTAATAGGCCAACAGTCCTTGTGGGCTTGCTTCAACCTGCATTAGCTGAGGCTTGGCAGACCTGCAAATGGCTGGCTTAGCACTGAGCTGTCCTGAGTAGCTGCTTGTATTACAAATGCTAATTATGTTCCCCAAAAAACTGCTTTCAGGAGAGGGTCTGCACGTAGCTTCTGGGAACCTGACCCCCAGTTGGTTCTGGTTGGTAAATAAAGACATCAGCAGCTAATAAATGGGGAGAACACACAGAGGCGGGATTTTAGGATTCCTAGATTTGGACTGGGAGGAGGAGAAGAGGGAGATAGGTCATGCTTTAGGAGAGTGTGGCAGAGGAGAGACACAGAGGCCATCATGAGATAGGAAAGCAAGGAGAGCACCCTAGCTCTGGACCAAGAAAACATGCCCCACAGGGCTGCACAAACAGGTCCGGAGTGGCCAAGATGGAAAATAGAAGTTAGTGAGTAATAAGAATTTTCGGTGGGAGGCAGATTCTAACAGCACGGATATTGTACTGCTTACGGGATATTAAAATGTAAAGGCTATGTGTATGTCTTTCATTCAGGAACATAAACCATTGAGGCAGGTAGTAACTGTTGCCAGGATTTCTTTATTAGTTAATTCAACATAACTGCATTGCCACACCCTATTCAGCCTATATGGGAGTTCCCTAGGGCTCCACACCACAGTCCCCACTCCTCAGTGTGAACCATAGATAAGGAAGACACTGGGCTCTTTGCAGATCCATGGTGCCCTGAGAGAAACCCAGATGCTTTGGGCAATCCTTTCCAATCTTGTTTGAACACCCCTGGCCCACCTACTCTTATATGCAGTTCAAATCCCTCTGCTGCTGATGCGAAGAGTCCCAGTGTGCATCTGTCCCTTTCTCCATGTCTGCAGGTTCTCCTCCCCCTTCCTTTTCTTCCTAGAATGGGTTCCAGCTCTATTACTAAGTTTCCACAGCTGTGACAAAATACCTGAGGAAATCCATACAAAAAGAGGCAAGGTTATCTTGGCTTCTGGTTTCAAAAGTTTCAGGGCTTGGTATTGTGTTTTGCCATGAACATTGTACTGGCTGGTTTTATGTGTCAACTTGACACAAGCTGGAGTTATCACAGAGAAAGGAGCTTCAGTTGGGGAAGTGCCTCCATGAGATCCAGCTGTGGGGCATTGTCTTAATTAGTGATCAAGGGGGGAGGGCCCATTGTGGGTGGTGCCATCCCTGGGCTGGTAGTCCTGGGTTCTATAAGAAAGCAAGCTGAGCAAGTCAGGGGAAGCAAGCCAGTAAGAAACATCCCTCCATGGCCTCTGCATCAGCTCCTGCTTCCTGACCTCCTTGAGTTCCAGTCCTGACCTCCTTTGGTGATGAACAGCACTGTGGAAAGTGTAAACTGAATAAACCCTTTCCTCCCCTTGGTCATGATGTTTGTGCAGGAATAGAAACCCTAAGACAAACATAGAGCCAAAGAATGCCATATAATGACACCATGCAACAGACCTCAGAAGAGAGGTTTATTGGTGCAGGAGTATGCAAAGGGCTGCCTTTGAGCAGAGATGAAGAAGAAAAAAATTTTTAAAAAGACAGCAGGCCATAATGGCACCAGGCTTTATAAGGGGTATGGAGCACACACATCTGGAAAATACATGACTGTGGTGACAGTGGACACATGCCACATTGGCTGCTAGTGATGACAGGGCTGCTGGCATTAAATCACTCAAGCCAGGCATTAAGGAGCTGTTATGCTGAGGTCAAAGTCTGAAGCAGGGGATGAAATAATAGGTTTGACTATGCAGGAGAGAGGATGGTAGAGAGGCTACAACCTTGAGGGAATGCTGACTCACCTTCCCTATCTCTTCTATCTCCAGAGGTTGAGTAATTGGGATGTGTTTTCTCTGGGTTTAAACCATGTTCACCGGACATGGTAGAGCTTACCAGTAACACTCATTTCCCACCTGGGATCCCATGGGTTTGTGATATAGAGATGAAGGGCCCCATTTTTTCAATAGAGAAAAGACTCAGAGTGAGGATACACATGTGGTACCTGTGTGATGGTTTTTATATGCTCGGGCCAGGGAATGGCACTATTTGAAGGTGTGGCCTTATTAGAGTAGGTGTGGTCTTGTAGGAATGGGTGTGGCCTTGTTGGAGTGGGTGTGACCTTGTTGGAGTGGGTGTGGCCTTGTTGGAGTGGGTGTGGCCTTGTTGGAGTGGGTGTGACCTTGTTGGAGTGGGTGTGGCCTTGTTGGAGTAGGTGTGTCACTATGGGCATGGGCTTTAAGACTAGTTCTAGTTGCCTGGAAGCCTGTATTCTGCTAGCAGCCTTCAGATGAAGATGTAGAACTCTCAGCTCCTCCTACACCATGCCTGCTGGATGCTGCCATGTTCCTGCCTTGATGATAATGGACTAAACCTCTGAACCTGTAAGCCAGCCACAATTAAATGTTGTCCTTATTAAACTTGCATTGGTTATGGTATCTGTTCACAGCAGTAAAACCCTAACTAAGACAACCTGGCATTGTCAAGACCAGTATGGGCAGCCTCCATATATGTCTGGCCATTCTTTATGATAGCCTTCAATCTGGTCATAGAAGAAGCAGACAAAAAGGCCATGGGTTGAAAGAGGAGGGACAGATACAGAGGTGACCAGAACTGTAATTGGCTCCTGACAACCTAAATCAGACAATGCAAATACCTCAGTGTCTAACATATGGGACCCACCCATGACCTTCTAGGCTCAAATATGCTGGAGAAGCTTCACTTCTCTGACTGTCACCTGCAACATACACTGTTCTGTAGGCTCAAGCCTCCATTTCACACCTGCTGCTGCCATCTTTGGTGGTCACCCTCATGGGCCTACTGTGACCAATATGCTGATGTCTTCACTGCAGTTGAGGCTGCACCTTCACCAACAGCCTCCTGGACTCTCTGATGCAAGGCCATCCATGAAGCATGACTTCATGCTTCAGGTTCTCTCAACCACTCCTTCGATCATGGGATTTCCATGCAATTGAGAATGTGTCTTCACCAGAGGCCTCTCACCTCTCATGGTACCAATTTTTCCACCTCCCCTTCAATTCTACGGCTTTCATGTCACTAAAACCGGTAAAGATTATCTCATTAAGCTCTAAGAACGCAATAGCTTTTCCAGAGTGACCAGTCATAACCACCCCAAAGCTCTCTTAAAATTTTCTCCATAAAAAAAAAAAAATAGCGCTTTGCTTCTTTAAATTCAAAGATCATTTTATGTTTTTGTTTTAACTCTTTGAGACATTCACACAATGTATTTTATCATATTCCTTCCCTTTCCCCAGCTCTTCCTAGATCTCTTTTGCTCTGTGTGTGTCTCTGTGTGTGTATCTATGTGTCTGTCAGTTTGTCTGTCTGTCTCTAACAAAACTAAAAACCGTGGAGTCTAGCATGTGTTGGCCAGCTATTCCTGGGTGTGAGGCTCTCCCTGGAATGTGGT
Source organism: Tokudaia tokunoshimensis (assembly GCA_036184795.1). Classification (NCBI taxonomy): domain Eukaryota; kingdom Metazoa; phylum Chordata; class Mammalia; order Rodentia; family Muridae; genus Tokudaia; species Tokudaia tokunoshimensis. Next base: position 13,614,634 of record BTHU01000016.1, read on the forward strand.
TGACATACCTGGTATCAGTGAAGAAAACTGACTGCCATCTCCCACCAGCTACAAATTGCTAATAGCTTTTTGACCAGGGATGGGAGCTTCATACCTATGCCTCCTTCTCTTCCTCCTCCTCTTCTTCCCCCTCTTCCTCCACACCAGGATTTTGTGTGACTGAGTTTGTGCTGACAGTCTCAATGAATTCATATAGGCATCTGTCCAGTTGTGTCTGAAGAACGCTCTTTCCTTGAAGTCATGCCCTGACTCTGACAATCTGCCTCCTATCTCTTCCACATGGATCCCTGAGCTTTGAAGGCAGGGGTGGGATGTAGGCATCCCAGCCAAGACTGAGCATTCCAACATCTCTTATTCTCTGTGCATCACCTGGTTGTGGGTCTCTGTGTTACTCAGCATCAACTACAAGAAGAAGCTATTCTGGTGAGGGTTGAGCAATGCACGTGTCTATGAGTACAGCAATAGGGCACTATGAGTTGTCTTGTTATAGTTTTATTGCTATGATCATTTAGCAGAATGATAGTCATAGGTTTTCCCTTAGGACTTATGGCCTGTCTAGTCTCAGGGGCTTGGCCTTGTTGACAATGTTAGATATGGGTTTCATCTCATGGAGTGGTTCTTAAACTCAATTTAAGACAAGAGGTTGGTTACTTCTGTGACATTTTTGCCACAGTTGCACCAGAAGGTTTATAGCCTGCTGGACCAGCCATCATTGTTATTTACAGGGTTCATAGCTGGGTCATATCGATGATTACTTCCTCCAGTAGCATGTATAACACCTTCCGGCACAGTGGACATTAGCCATTAGGGTGAAGCTTCCAGTTGAATGCCAGATAAGTGTCTCCATATTCTGCAGCAGAAGAACATGGTATCTTCACAATAGGGCCTTAGAGTCACGTTGTGGATGATAATCAATAGCATTGGCCATAGCCTATAGTCTCCATATTCTGTGGCATAAGAACATGGTGTCTTCACAATAGGATTTTGGAGTCAAGTTGTGGATGATAATCAATAGCATTGGCAATAGCCTATAGTCTCCATATTCTGTGGCATAAGAACATAGTGTCTCTACAATAAGGCCTTAGAGTCAAATTGTGACTGATAATAGCATTGCCAATAGCCTATAGCCCATAGGTTTTTGCTACACTGCTTTAAGTTCCTGAGAGACCATGCTACCAGCCCCATCAGGGTTCCCTCAGATCTGCAGATGAAAGGCACACACACACACACACACACACACACACACTAACTTAGTTCTATATGCTTTAGCTCAATGGCCAGGCTCTTCCAAGCCTTCCTTGGCTATCACACCCTTCTCACTCTCAGCTCAGCACACTGAATCTGCCCTCAACTTTAGCTCAGCACCATAAATCTGCCCTCATGTTACCTGAGGCCCAGTCGGGGAAGCGGCCGATGGTCGCGTTGCCTGAGATCTCACATGGCTTGATGTCTCTTTCTCCCTCTGAAGCATGGAGAGTAATTCTTCTCCTCCCCAGCATCTGCTAGCCAGCTTGCGGGGGAGGGGCGAGGGAGGGCCCCAGTGCGTGCACTGGAAGTCCCACCCATTCTGCCCAGTTCATTGGCTGCTAGCATCTTTATTGATCGATCAAGAACCAATTGGGGCCGGGCAGTAGTGACACATGCCTTTAATCCCAGCACTTGGGAGGCAGAGGCAGGCAGATTTCAAGGCCAGCCTGTTCTACAGAGTGAGTTCCAGGACAGCCAGGGCTATACAGAGAAACCCTGTCTTGAAAAACCAAAAAAAAAAAAAAAAAAAAAAAAGAACCAATTGGTGAACAGGATCTTCAAAGTTCACACCCAGATTCCCAATCAAAACATCAGAGCCAGCCCCTATTATAGCCTGTAATATTTGGGCATGTTTGTGAGATCCCATTGACCGACAACTCAAAAGATGTACCTTGTTCCTGGTCCTGAGGGTTTTACCATCATGTGATGTCTAGTTGGGGTATGTCCCTCTATAATATGTTAACTCCATTTAAACTCCTCATTCTACATATGCGTATATTTTAGGAAGATGCTGTGAGCCACCTCAAGCGTTCTGATTACTAAGGAGGAGGAGGCAGACGCTAGGATGCTTGCCCCCCAGCCCCTCCCATCTTCCTTTCAATCTCCACCCAGCATGTTGGGTTCTGCTGAACCCAGAACAGTGTTCAGGACTCACACTACGTCTCCCATGGGCTCAGAGGTCAGTGGAGAGACTGACAGTGAACAGCAGGTAACTGGAAACTTCTGCAGTGAGGCATGCCAGTGAGGGTCCAGGCTGCTCAGACTGGCTGGTACCTGGGAGGGACCACTTGTTTGGGAGCCTCATTCAAGCCTACTCAGTGCATACTCTGAAACCTCCAGAAAGGGACTCTGAGTTGAACAGGCTGGGCTCTTGTATTCAGGTTTGCCTCCATTGGAGACCTTGAAGAGAGGTTCAGCCACGCAAGGAAGGTTCGCTGTAGAACGTCTTTATTCATTCAGCATATTTCAGCATATTTCAGCAAGTCTGTTATTTACAGGATACAACATCGAGGCAGGTGCCCACCCACCAGGCTTTCCGGCTGGCATGCTATGGTACCATATGTAATCAAGGGTGACACCTTGCAGGCACAGAAGGAGATTCTGTCATGGCACTTAGGAGCCTCAGCCCTTACCAGTCACACCCTGCAGGAGGAGGCAGAGCACCAGCAGGAGGACACTCGGGATGCTACGTGCTCTTGATCCTCTGGCGCCTGAAGAGAGGAAGCTTTTCAGGTCTGGAAAAGAACACCGAGAATATATAAAGTGCATGGCTACAGGCTTGGTTACAGGAACAATGAGACGTCTGTACCCATTCTCTCTAAAGCCCTCTTCTGCCTGGTGCTGTGTGTGTGTGTGTATACACATATATTCTATTGTATGTATGTATATATAATTTTTCTTTGAGGTAGGGTCACAGCAGTCATCCCTTGGCTAGCCTGGAACTTAGTACTTAGTATTAGCCTGGAGCTTAGTACTCAAACCAGGCTGGCCTCCGGTTCATAGAGGACTTCTTGCCTCTGCCTCCTGAATTCTGGGACCAAGTATGTATTCAAAACAAGCAAAGGAGACTGGAGAGATGGCTCAGCGGTTAAGAGTACCGACTGCTCTTCCAAAGGTCCTGAGTTCAAGTCCCAGCAACAGCACAGTGGCTGACAACCATCCGTAATGAGATCTGACGCCCTCTTCTGGTGTGTCTGAAGACAGCTACAGTGTACTTACATATAATAATAAATACATCTTAAAAACAAAAACAAACAAAAACAAGCAAAGGAAGCGTTATTTTCCTCTGCAGCCAGAGACACCTAAAGTTTCACTGAGCATTGAGAGCTGAAGGGAAAGACGTGCCTAGATTGCTTTTACAAGCAAAAAGCCCTTCAGCCCTGACTTCTTTAGCTCCTGAGCAGAATGGGGAAGCCGGAGAGTATTGCCCCTGATTCAGTCAGAGCAAATAGAACTGAATTAGCCACCTGCTATATAGATGACCCAACTCTCTGTGAAGATTAGTTCTTTGTGTCTTTGTCCATCTGCAGGCATGAGTTCACACGTGTGTACAAGGTATCTTGTTGTGGAGGTCAGAGGTCAACCTTAGTTGTCATTCTTCAGGCACCTTTCAGATTTTTTTTTTTTTAAAGACAGTGTCTCTCGCTTGGACCTAGGGCTCACAGATAAAGTGGCTGGCCAGAGATTGCTTCACAAAAAAAATAAAATAAACCTTAAAAAAAACAAAAACCCACACAAAGGAGCATTAAGTGTTGATGTTGGGTGTGGTGGCATCTTTAATCCCAGTTCTTGGGGTGCAGAGGCAGGTGGGTTCCAGCCTAGCCAGAGAAATATAGTGATCTCCTGTATGCCTCAAAAAAAGAGGAAGAGAAGTGGAGGAAGGGAGAAGAGGAGGGAGAATAGCAATTAATGGAGATTCCTGACAGAGATTCTGGCCATACACAGGTAAATGCACATGGTGTCAGCTGAGGGCAGGTCTATCACACACAGTCACCTTTCTGGGAGAATGGAGGCCACTGGGGAAATTCAGGCCCCTTGGGCAGTTGATTCTTATACACAAACCACAATTCAAGTATATAGTTTCAGCAGACTCTGGTAAAATAAGTAACCTGGGGGTCTCAAACTAGACCAGTGACCACTGTGGAATGTGCTTCCCAAGTGATTCCTTAAGATTAGAAAAAAAGAATTAGAATATCCACTGTAGATTTAGATAAAAACTAAAACTTTAAAAAAATCTACATTTCTTATTCTGTGAACCCCCACTTTGTCACATTAGGAAAGAAAAAAGAATCCTGTTACTAGTGGATGACTTGTTGCTGGTACCTGGGACCTTATTAAACACTTATCAAAAGGTCTTCTAGATTTTTGGACATGCCAAAGGTCGTTGTCACACCCTTTACTTTTGTGAATCTGTGAGAAGGAAAGGACTGAAAGCCAAGTTTGAGCACTGGCTGCCTGTCAGTTTGCCTCTATTGCTGCACAGACTACAGACCAGATTCTCATCTCCTCTTGGAGACTTTAGGGTCTTCTGTGATAAGGGAAACACCGTGTCTCAGTGTGAGATCCAGACTCAGTCCTTCTGAGATCTCCAATCTGCAGCTTCTGCTGGAAGCACCACCGAGTTAGGTGACCCCCTTCTGCCTGTACACCACATGGGCCATGCCCACCAAAAGGACACCCCACCCACCGAACATGGCTGGGATGGCTGGACACAGCCCTGGGTGCACACAGCCCTGGGTGCACACAGCCCTGGGTGCACACAGCCCTGGGATGGCTGGACACAGCCCTGGGTGCACACAGCCCTGGGTGCACACAGCCCTGGGTGCACACAGCCCTGGGTGCACACAGCCCTGGGTGCACACAAGCTCAGAGCTGCTTGGAAGCAGGTACCCCTAGGGCCAGGGGCCGGGCCTAGCCACAGTTATTTATTTATTTATTCATTGGTTGGTTTGGTTCTTATCGTTCCCAGATGTGCAGTTTAAAGGGGAAACTGAGGGCTAGGAGGTGGCTCAGTGGTCAAGAGTGTTTGCTGCTCTAGCAGAGGACCAGAGTTCTGTTCCCAGACCGCGTGTCTAGTGGCTGACAACTGTCTGTAGCTCCCTCTTCTGGCCTTCTTGGGCATCTGCACGTATATGGCATGCTCACACAGACACACAAGTACACATAAATAAAAATAAAGAGAAAGAGAGAACTGAAATTGTAGTGGCTTGGCCTGGGTCCATTTCGTGTTCAGATTAACACACCAGCATTTCTTATAGCCCCCATGTTTGTCACTAGAGGCTAAACCTAGGGTTTAGAACTTTCTAACTACTATACCACACACCCTACTACACAATAGTCAGCATGTGACTTTTTATCCCCTTGCATTTCTGAAGATGGGACTCAGGGCCTGGCACGCTAACCAAGGGCTCTGAAGTTGAGTCCCACCTCTGGTCCTTCATTCACTGTTGGTGCTCATGAACATTTATTTATTTATTCTTACTTCTTGAGGGCTGCTCTAATGGGAAGAGCTTCGGCTATGTCTAACCTGAGCTAGGTGGGAGCTTTTCATTTTTTCAGACGGAAAACCCAGTCAGAGCAAGGAAACTCTTAGCCTGGGGGCAGCTGGAAGAAGATATAACCTCGTAGGATGGTGTCTAATTGTGTTCCTTCCCACCCACAGATTGAATCAAAGTATTATAATTATCCCAAAGGTGATTTTTCACATTGACAACTTATGAAGGGATCTCAAACATTTTCTTATGTTTCTCTACTGGCTGGTTTTGTGTGTCAATTTGACACAAGCTGGAGTTATCTCAGAGAAAGGAGACTCCCTTGAGGAAATGCTTCCATGAGATCCAGCTATAAGGCATTTTCTCATTAGTGATCAAGCAGGGAGGGCCCAGCCCCTTGTGGGTGGTGCCATCCCTGGGCTGATAGTCCTGGGTTCTATAAGAAAGCAAGCTGAGCAAGCCAGGCGAAGCAATTCAGTAAGCGATATCCCTCCATGCCCTGTGCATCAGCTCCTGCCTCCAAGTTCCTGCCCTGTGTGAGTTCCAGTCCTGACTTCCACTGGTGATGAACAGCAATGTGGGCCTGATCTGTTCAGCTAGCTTGGCTCCCAAGTTAACTCTGCTCCTCACCCTGTGGCTTCTGCCCACCCCCCCCCACCCCCCCAATGCTCTGGGATACTGTTCGCAAATCACCTTACATCCAGCCATCCCCACAGGAAAATGTAAACACTGATCATACATTCACCGCAGATTCGCAATGATTGGAACTTCGTTGACCTATACATGGATCTAATCTAATTTGCTCATTTCTATGTCTCCTGGCACAAGCAGATGGTGTGCGCCAGTCACTAACAACGAAGACACAAGTGTATAGTGTGTGAGGTAAAAGTGTATTGTCAGGGGGTGGGAAGGGTGCTCTTACCACAGTGGCTGAACGTTTGACGTGGGAGGCAGTACAGGGCTGAGAAGACGCACCTGCATAGGCGGCAGCTGTGCAGGGTCCAAGCTCCATGCCCCAGGGCGCCACAGTCTCTGCAGGGGCCAGAACAGGTCAGCGTTTTATCAGCTTGCCCCTCTCTCCCAAGCCAGTCTCCGCCCGGCCCACTTTTGCTCCACCCACCTGTGCCTCTGGTCATGCTCGCAATAGCGACCAGTGAAGTGCGCAGGGCATACGCAGAAACTGCCCAAGACGCAGGTTCCTCCATTGTGGCAACAGCGGGATATGGGGACCGCACCTGCAAGGATGACCTGGGTCAGCAGCTGTGTTAGCCCCTGGAGCTTGGCAAGTCCCCTCCTGCAGAGGGCAGGGCTTCACAGCCTGAGAGGGGACCCGTGCCTGCTGAGTGTGTTTGCTAGGTAAACCCCACTCTTTAGTTGATGAAGGCTGAAAAACAAGCTAGCAGGAATGTGGGCGGGGTCCCGGCGGGATCAGCCCTTGACACCCTCCAAGTTGCCTCTCTCCCTCTCTCTTCCTGTTAAAGTCAGCATGTGACTTTGTGGACAGTGATTAACCACGGGCCTCCCAGGCAGGACCACCCATGGGTGTGATGTCGCTAGCCCCGCCTGGAGCCACTGGGAACGCTGGATCGCCTGAATGCTAGGCAGCAACCTGTTATCTCAGTTTCAGAAAAAGCTGCTGTGTTTGCCAATGAAAAAGGTGAATGAAACTTTAGAGTAAACGCATCACTAAACTTTCCTTTAAAAAAAAATTTGAAGGTGAAAAGATGCTCATGTCGGGATGCCTCCTTTCCACCCCGATTTTTCCTTGTTTTTCCAGCCCGGATTCTCGGGATCCACTGCCCAGGATGGCGCAGAGCTAAACTAAGACTTACTCTGTCCAAAAGTACTGGAGTCAGGAAGAGAATCCCATCGGTGCGCCCCCTCGTGGCTGTTATTCTTTCTACTGGAATTACTCAGGGTTCTGTCCAGGGTCGTCCCAGGGATCACTGGAGACAGGATATTGCTGATTTCTCTGGTACCATCTCCTTCGCTCTGATAGCCTTTAAAGAACAACAAAGTAAGAGACTAATAGTGACGGACAGACAGAGATTTTACGATTTATAACTGAAACACTGGGGTCTGGGGGCTGGGGGTTGGGGGTGGGGGGTTAACTTACTGTTTCCCGGATGGATGAGCTGCAACGCCACAGTCATCAAGAACAGAGGCCTAGGATGTTTAAAGGAAATAGTTAAAGTTCCAAGTCTACAATCAGTCTAAGCACACTTAGACAATCATAATGTAAAATACATAGCACATTTATAACTTAATAAAAATCACAAGCATCCGTAATCATTGTAGCACTTGTAGATTTTAAAGGTACCATCACAGTTTAGAAAGGTCATGAGATGGAAGACAGCCCGAGAATTTCAACCCTCCAAACCTGGCTTTCTAACACCTGGCTGACTTCTGTCCTTACCTGGCTTGGTGCCTTTTCAAACAGACACCCTGGGTCGCTGAGGTCCTTCTCATCTGTGCTTGGGGATCGATGGCGACTGGCAACAGAAGTTGAAACTCAAATGTCCTAGCCCCAGAGGAGATCTTTACTCCAGGTCTTGGAATCACTGATAGCAGGTTACAGAATGCACAAATCTTCAAGATGGGGGTGTCTCTGCCCTCTGCCTGGACCAGAAGACAGCAGGGCTGAAGGAAGATCCGTGAGTCCAGGTGCTCAAGCCCTCTCAGGTCAGGACTGCGGAGCCATCTGGCTTGAAGTGCTGACCCCATACAGTCCTGGATGCAGAGGGGTGGAGATGGGCTGCCTGCCTCCCTGGTGCTATTTACAGTGTTGGTGACAGCAGGGTGGCCAATCCCTGAAGTAAACCATTAGGGACTAAGACAACAGGCCTCCTCAACCTCACTAGAAAACAAACAAGAAATTGAAAAGGTTGAAATCTCAACATGAACCAAAGAGCTTTGGCAAGAGATAGAAGTGGAGATTTCCTTTTGTACAGTTCTTGGACTGGGAGATAAAAGGGACTCAGCTGGAGAGGGGGTCCGGACAGTGGGACACAGCAGTTGAGCAGTGCTTCCATAAGTCCTGTATGCCGAGCAGAAAGGCAAAGGGGAGACCCTGCAGGCTCTGTTCCCAAGCATGGAGCCTCTGCCCTCTGCTGTGCACAGCACTCTCTGGGGGAGACTTGTGCCTCCCTGAGGTCACAGGTGAGGAGGCTGAGCCTTGAGTGGTTAAGCCCTTTGGCAAGTAGATCACTGAGAAGATGATGATGCAGACTGTGCTGAGCCTGTAGTCTGTGCACAGTCTGTTTTGTCTGAGCTGAGATGCTGCAGCCTGAGTCACTGGAGTGGGCGCCCTGGGGCTTCTGCCCCTCAGATATCCTTATCTGCTGAGATAGGACCTGAGCCCTATCTTTATCATAAAGCAGGGCACTTAGCAACAGTGTGGTAAAATCATCTATGACTTTATGCAGAAACTCTTTTTTTTAAAAAAAAAAAAAAAGAATCTTGTTTCCTCTGAAGCTGAAATAATGTTTGGCACTAACTTGATTTATTTTTCCTTTAAATGCAAGCTTCATCAAAGAGGCTGTTAAACCAGGAAGGCAATGGGGAGTCTCCCCAGTCTGTGACCTCCCAGTAAAGGGTTCTGTGAGCTTCCAGAACAAGAAAGGAACTGGCAAACACAGCAGACAAAACGCAAGAGCTTCAGGATTTCAGGGAAACTCGAAAGTGCATTTTTAAATTTTATGTTTATTCTGTGTTACCTCTAGGCTCCGCCCAACAGTTACCTAGCAACAGCCCAGTACTAGCTTGGCTCACTATTTAAAAGGTCTCTCTCTCTCTCTCTCTCTCTCTCTCTCTCTCTCTCTCTCTCTCTCTCTCTCTCTCTCTCTCTCTCTCCCCCTCTCCCTCTCCCTCTCCCTCTCTCCTCTCTCTTCTCTCTCTCCTCTCTCTCCCTCCCTCCCTATTTTCTCTCTCTCTCCTCACATGTTCCTAGCCGGCTTCTTCCCATCTTTCTCCTCTCTCTCTCTCTCTCTCTCTCTCTCTTTCTGTCATTCTCTGTCCCCTTTCTCTGCCTCCACTCCCTTCCTGAGACCCCCCCCCCCTTCCCAGGTCCCAAATAAACTTCCTTTTATACTAGACCTATCCTATGGCAGATACCTCAGGGGAATGCTTCAGCAAGGTCTTGCTAAGGCCCCTCCTCCCGCTTCACCTTACTGTGTTTTATAAAATATATCAACCGGTAAATTACTCAGTTCAATCACTTGTACAAAACAAACACATTTTATAATTTGAAATTAATACATATTTTGTATAAGATAAGTGATTGTATTTTTAAGGTATAGGACTGGAGAGATGGTTCAGCAGTTAAGACCACTTGTTGCCCTTGCAGAGGCTCTGGGTTCAATTCCCTGCCCCACAGGGCAATAACTCACAACTCTGGTAACTCCACAGGATCCAAAGCTTTCTCCTGATGTCCTCAGGCACCAGGCATGCACATAGTGCACTGACCAGCAGGCGAGCCAAATATTCATGCTCCTAAAATAAAATAAATCTAAAAGACTCACTCTTAAGCTAAAGAAGTGATTGTATTTCTTTACATAAAATGTTTTTTTAATGGCGATTGTACAGAACGCTATGGTAAATTCTTGATAATACTCGTATTTAAAGGAGCTTTCTCAAATCTAACCTTTCCTCCACACAATTTCTTTTACTAAAATTTTCACAGTGTACATTTCAAAACATACACAAGAGCTGGGAAATTTATCCAGCAAATTCAGATGACTTATGTAAGTGTGAACCTGGCCAATCCCAGTTCCACCTGGGCTTAATTTTGAAGGCCTCCCAAAGGCAATTCCCAGGCACCTTAGCACCCACACCCCTGCTTTGCTCTTGTTCCCATGTTTGGCTTATTTGCTTGCTAAGCAGGAGCTCAACCTCCTGAGCCACTTGCCCCCTGCTCAGACGAGGTTTGGGAAATCCTCACTTTGTTCATGGGAACTTAACATAAAGGGAAAGACAGGAGAGAGACTGGGGCAGCATGGGAGGCCCCAGCTCTACTGTTTGATTAAGGTGCAGGGGCCTGAGGAGCAGCAGAGGAGAGGCCCTGGTGTCAGAACTCTTGATGGACCTTCTCACCTCACTGTTACTTGCTCTGCAGCAGGCCTTTGTGGTCCAGGCTGAGCCATTTACTCCCCATCAAAGGGATGGGGATACCATGTCTGTCATGTCACCCCAGACAGAGCTGCTGCCTGTCTGCCACCAAGGAGACCCAGCAGGCAGGGCCTGCCTGGCAGTGGCTGACTGGGAGAGGGGAGAGGATTCTCTCTTGTTATCAGCTGTAACAGATAAGGCTGGAGCCACTGATCCTGCCTCCTGGGGGGCAGTCTGACTCACACAGTGTGTGGGAACTTGGACCTCCCTGGCCCAGGACAGGATGGCATGCTGTCTGTCCCCTGTCCTCCTCTGGGCATCCAAGTTACCACTGAGGAAATGACCTGATGCAGATAGGTGTGGAAGGTTCTCTGAGCATGGCTTAGAGCGCTGTGGGGTCATGGGGGTGGGGAGGGGGGAGGCAAAAGTGATATCCAAACTCCTGGGGGGCTTGGCTGAGACACTTTCTGCCTGTCTGGTCTTTTCTCTCCTGGGTACATCATGGGAGTGAAGCCATATTGTGCTTGTCCTCTGGGTCCTGGTAGCACAGGCATTAAGATCAACAGCGGGCTAATGAGACCTCATGAAACTAAAAAGCTTCTGATAGGTCATTTCTCTGCCGCCATTGAAATGAGCCAATTTAAACCAGATTAGATTATATTAAAGGCAGATTTGTTGGGAAGTTGCTCTCAGGGCAAGTTTACTAGCCCCAAGGATTGAAGTCAGGGGAGGCCAGGAAAGTTGTCATGGGGTGGGGTGAGGTGAGGAAGAGGAGAAAGAGAGAAAGTGCTCATTCTCAGAAGGAGACGAGAGCAAGAGACCAAAATGTCTGGATTATATAGAGAAGAACTTCTAGGGAAAGGGCAGCCCAGCCCCTAGGCCGGAAAGTTCAAGGTTAGGGACAGAATATGCCAGGTAGGGACTGAGGGATGCTGGGAGAAGCTGGAACCCAGGTCTGCTTTGATATGCAAAATATGAACCTCAGTCCCTTGTCCTGGACCAGAAATCAAACTGCTTCTTAAAGCAAAGAACATAACCAGTACACGGATTGGCTCCCTATGCAGGACAACAGTATGAGTATGCGAGTGCGTGTGTGTGTGTGTGTGTGTGTGTGTGTGTGTGTGTGTGTGCATTGTATGCATGTGTGTGACCGTGTGTGTGTGTGTGTGTGTGTTTATGTGGAGGTCAGAGGATCACTTTTGGGAGTTAGTTGTCTCCTTCCACTGACTAGGTTCTACACGTTGAACTCTTGTTGCCAGACTTGGATGAAGGTTCCTCTACTGACGGAGCCATCTCATTGGCCCATTACTTTCTATTACAAACACTGAGTCTCTTGACTAGTCAATAAACCTAGAGATTCTAAATTTAACTTTGCCTGTTTTGTGAATGTTGCTTGTTTTATCTTGACAGTTTTATAATGTGCATGCAAACTGATCTAGATATTAAAATATCTTGATAATGAGAAGAAAAACTTGTTTTTAAACAATCAACATAGGAATAAAATGAATTTACTAACCAGCACTTACTTAGGAACTATTAGGGGATGCAGGAATGAGGACAGAGTCAGGAACATCACCCTGATCTCAGACAATAGAGCTAAAGCTGCATCGCTAATGTCTGCTTGTGTGGCCCTGCTTGCTTGCCCCTTCCTCTTCCTGGAGAAGAGCAAAGATGCTAAATTTCCAAAGATAAATCTGTTTTAACTAGAAAACCTACAACCTCAGTTTTGGTAAAATTTGTTCAGCTCTACAGAAACTCTCCTTGGGGTGGGCATTAAAAGACCACTCTAGTCCTGTAGGCAAGGTTGTGACAGCACTGGCTGCCCTGTGCAAGCTTCGGTACGTCTGTCACAGTGAAGCCTCCCTAGCAGGAGCCTGAGGCTTCAGTAGTGGCAGTGATAGAATTTGTCCCTTCATCTCTGAGTGCTATCGACTTTCTCCCTGGGGAGAGGGAGCTCTGGTAACAATCTCATAACATTATTTCTAGCAGAATTGTTATCTGTCTGTTACATCGTCACATTAGATTAGATGTTAATGCTGGGCCACACCTTTATCTTTCCAAGAGCAAAACCAGCCTGTCTCAAAACTGACAAAATGTTTCCGAGAGAACAAAGCATTTAAAAAAATGTTTCTCTATATAGGTTGGTTCTGAATGATTTCTATCATTCATTTTATCATCCATCTTTAAATTCATTGCGTCTGCTTAGTTTTTTGTTTGTTTGCCTGTTTGCTTTAGAATCCACCATTATTCAAGAGACCAGATGGGTTGCCCCAGGACCTGGCTGCCATCCCTGAAGCCAGGCAACCCTCAGACCAACAATCTGTCCTGCCAGTGCCCTGAAATATAGTTTAAGTGCCAGATCCTTCTTGGAGCCACTGAAGGTACAGGCAGGAGGGAGCCCTGCAGGAGAGTATGCCATTCCTGATTCATTGAAAACGAAAAAGACAGCAACACTCTGTGTCCCTTGTGATGGGTAGACTTGAGGGGGCCGTAAGACCTACAGCAGCATAAAATGTGTATAGTCAATCCATCCATTCTGAGGGGCAGAGCGTAGCACACAGACACCACAGCTTGGCTTTGTAAAAGTTGCATGATAGAATGAATGGCCTCTAGGACTCAGGCCACTGAACTATCAGTGATGATTTGTATATGCTTGGCCCAGGGAGTGGCATTATTAGGAGGTATGGTCTTGTTGGAGTAGGCATGGCCTTGTTGGAGGAAGTGAGTCACTGTGGACATGGGCTTTAAGACCCTCTTACTAGCTGCCTGGAAGCCAGTCTTCTGTTTGCCTTCAGAACAAGGTGTAGAACTCTCAGTTCCTCCTGCACCATGCCTGACTGGATGTTGTTGTTAGGATTCTGTCTAAGCTCCACCCCACAGTTACCTGGCAACAGCCAGGTAGACCTGACCTACTCTAAAAGAGGGTGCTCGGGCCCCTCCTCAATTTCTTACTCCTTTTATCTCTCTTCTACCTCTCTCTCAGCTTCGCTCTTGCCCTCTTGGTCTCTCCTCCCTTCCCCCCTCTCTCCACATGGTCATGGCCGGCCTCTACTTCGCTACTCTCTCCCTCTCTCTGCCTTTCTCTGCCTCTGCTACTCCCCTTAACTACCATCCTATGCCCTGAATAAACTCTATCTATAATATGCTATTGTGTGTCTGGTCCCTCGGGGGAAGAGATGCCTCAGCATGGGCCCGCTGGGAAACCCCCTTCCCTCACACTGCTGTATACCACATTCTCTAAACCTCTTTCTCTTTTTATGATCACAACAGCTGCCATGTTCCCACCTTGAAGATAATGGACTGAACCTCTGAACCTGTGAGTCAGTCCCAATTATAAGAGTTGCCTTGGTCATGGTGTCTGTTCACAGCAGTAAACCCTAACTAAGACCCTGTTTGTATCTCATCTTCCTGTCAGCAGGCTTGGGAGTCTGAGAGGAACACACAGGGCTCTTGTCCATGCTCACCTTGGTGCCGGCAAACTCACCACTGTGGTGGAAGAGAGAAAATGTCAGTGGCTGTCACCTGGCAAGGAATACATAGCCATCTTCCACCATCTGATGTGCATGGTAGCTGGGCGCCAAGTCAGGTTGACACAGGAACTTGGCACCATCTCAGCCCCATCTCTACTTGATAGTCACTCTTAACTCAGCCCTGCATATCCTTGACAGAGTCAGACCACGGCTGCTGTCTTAGGGTTTTACTGCTGCAATGAAACACCATGACCAAAAAGCAAGTTGAGGACGAAAGGGTTTAATTCAGCTTAGACTTCCCCATTGCTGTTCATCATTAAAGGAAGTCAGGACAGGAACTCAAGCAGGTTAGAAACCTGGAGACAGGAGCTGATGCAGAGGCCATGGAGGGAGGGGTGCTGCTTACTGGCTTGCTCTCCATGGCTGGCTCAACCTGCTTTCTTATAGAACCCAGGGCCACCAGCCCAGGGTTGGCACCCGATGGACTGGGCCCTTCCCCATTGATCACTAATTAAGAAAATGCCTTACAGCTGGATCTCATGGAGACATTTCCTCAACTAAGACTTCTTTCTCTGTGATGACTCTAGCTTGTGTCAAGCTGACAAACAAAACTCGTCAGTACAGCTGATCACACAGTTGAGCCTGGCCAAGCACACCTGTGGGTCACATCCTGTGCTGAATCCATTCCAGGGATTTAAGTCTAGGGAGAGGCCTCCATGGCAAAAGCCTTCTGCACAGTGGCTGCAGTGGGGCAGGCAGTGGGTGGAGATTTTCCAGTTTGTCTTTGTAGCATCTCTGCATTCGCTAGATATGGTTGATGCTGGCATATTCCTCATGCTTCTCATGATGCAGAAGGAAGTTCTCAGGAGGTATTTGGTCTTATAGGTTAACAGCAGGCAGATGGTCTCCACAAAGTCCCCCCACCACACCACAAAGGAAGTAGTTGTACTCTGGAAGGAAATCACCGTACCAAACAGTCACAGAAGGCAGTAGAGTTGACATTGGAAATCACTGCATATTTTGAAGGGGGCTCTAGCCAACAGCATAGCCTGGCTCAGGAAACTCTCCTAGGACTTGACCATGGACTTTGCTCTCTATCAGCTTATATAGTCTTTCCAGGACAGGAGACAGAGGTGCACTTCAGCAGGAAGCTAACAAGAATCAAGGCTTAGCAGCTTGCTACCAGCTTTGGTAGTTTGGCCACAGAGTTGTGCTCCGCCCAACCTCATGATGGCTTTTTAAAACTTCCTAGAAAAAAAGCAGCTTATACATTTTGTGGAGCATTTAAAAAAACATGTTAGAAGCCGGGCGGTGGTGGCGCACGCCTTTAATCCCAGCACTTGGGAGGCAGAGGCAGGAGGATTTCTGAGTTCGAGGCCAGCCTGGTCTACAAAGTGAGTTCCAGGACAGCCAGGGCTACACAGAGAAACCCTGTCTCGAAAAACCAAAAAAAAAAAAAACCATGTTAGATTCAAGATGTTACTTGTGTCTCTTGGTAAGATTTGATGACATAGCTTCACCACTTTACTACATACAGAGTGAAGCTTGCTTGGCTCCTGAATATTTGTCATTTGTTCTCTTCTAGTTCCATGTTGGAAAAGGAATTGAACAAAAAGATCTTTATTACACATTATTTTATGTCTATTGCAGCCTTGATAAAAATCTCATGTTTATCAATTATTGCATATATGTATGTCTGTTCTTGGAAAAGAAACCCATAGCAATAGTATAATAAAAGGATTTTGAACTGGGCAGTGGTGGCACATGCCTTTAATCCCAGGACTTGGGAGGCAGAGGCAGGTGGATTTCTGAGTTCAAGGTCAGCCTGGTTTACAGAGTGAGTTCCAGGACAGCTGGGGCTATACAGTGACACCCTGTCTCAAAACAAACAAACAAACAAAGAACATTATTTGTCTGTTAGTTGTTTATTTTGAAACAGAGTCTCACTACACAGTCCTGGCTGACCTAAAACTCATTATGTGAACCAAGCTGGCCTGAAACTTACAGAGATCCTCACCTACCCGCATACAGCCATGCTTTCTGTCATGTGATAATGGACCAAACCTCTGAAACTATAAGCAAGTCCCCAACTAAGTGCTTTCTCCTGTAAGAGTTGCCTTGGTCATGGTCTCTTCACTGCAACAGAACAATGACTTACACAGTTGGTCACTCCCATAAGATTTGTGTTGTGATTGCACTAGCATATCTTGTAGAGAGGTCACTTTGTAGATGAAAGGGTTTGTGGCTGAGTTGGTGTTTATATTTCTCTTTTGGTAGCAGGCAGAGTACCTTCCTGTACCGAAGGTGCTAGCACATAGGAGGACAGGCTCTATGTAGGCACCAGCTTGACTTCTCCATGTTTATTGAGTTGTATAGATGTTGTCTTCATCAATGGGGTCTTTTGGAGAACAGACTATAGTCTTGGCAATAGCCTGCGATGTTTGGGAGTTCCCATGGAACCTTTGGGCCAACAACTCAGTTAGATGTAACCTAATCCTGGTACTAGAGACTTCATTTGGTGATGAGATATTCAGTGGGCCTCTTTGTCCCCCATCATTTAGGGATTTTATTTAGATCACCTTTGCATACGTGTATATTTGTATATGTGTATATGTGTATGTGTATCTGTGTATGTATGTATATATATGATGTATAAGTGTATGTGTATATGTATATGATCTATATGTATCTGTGTCTATATATGTATATGATCTACATGTATTTGTGTATGTGTATATGCATATGAAGTATATGTGTGTGTATTTTTTATATGAGTGTATGTATGATATGTATATATATGTGTGTGTGTGTGTGTGTGTGTATTTTAGGAAGGTTCCACTGTATTAAGTTTTAATATTAACCCTCCAATGGTTCTTACTTTTAGCATGCAGTTTTACTTTTAGCCAGAACTTACTTTTAGCACAACAGCAATTTTAGCATGCAGTAAGTTAAACAATGAAAAATGATTAGCTACCAGTGTGCTCCTCAGTTAGCTTTAGGACTTCCAGGACTGTTGTCTCTGTCCCCTTCTCTTTGAGACACCAAATAACACAGAAAAATAATTACAGTGACTTGGAGTGCATTCTTGCATAAATTGTAAGTTTACAAGATTAATTCTTCTTCTGGGACACTGAGATGATACATTTAATACTTTCATTGTTATGCAAATTACAACCAAGATTTCTTGTCAAACAGATTTCAGTGATTTAAATTAGCTCAGTTAGTTAAGAGGAGCCTGTTGTGTTTAGGAATAAAATGCTGTCCCTCCCCCACAGACTCCTGCTCTGACAACTGGTGGCACTATTTGGGAAGATTATGGATTCTTTAGGGGGCGCATCTTCTGAAGGAAGTAGGTCATAGTGGGTTTTGACAAGGTCTAGCATTGGCTTCTAACAAACTGTGAAGAAACTAGGGATAGAAGGATATCTCTGCATAGTAAAAGGTATATATGATGAGCTTATACCTAACATTGTAGTAAATGAAGAATTGTGAATGAAATCAGAAGAAAGGTTAGGGTGTCTACTTTCTCTGATCCTATTCAATACAATGCTTAAGTCTTTGCTAGAAAAGTAAGATGACTACAAATAAGAAACAAGGTCAGGGGCTGGAGAGATAGCTCAGTAGGTAAGAGTACTGGATGCTCTTCCAAAGGACCTGAGTTCAAATCCCAGCAACTCCATGGTGGCTCACAACCACCATCTGTAATGGGATCTTCTGCCCTCTTCTGGTGTGTCTGAAGACAGCTACAGTGTAGTATACTCATATACATAAAATAATAAATCTTAAAAAAAAAAAAGAAAGGAGACCAGAGTTCTGATTTGCAGATGACATGGTTCACCAAAGGCTTCACCAGGTGCTGGTGCACACCCTTAATTCCAGTACTCAGAGGCAGGTGGAACTCCGAGTCTGAGGCCAGCCTGGTCTACAGAGCGAGTTCCAGGACAGCCAGGGCTACACAGAGAAACCCTGTCTCGAAAAACAGCAAAACAAAATAAATAAAGAGACTTCACCAGAAAACTCCTAGAATGAGTCAACACTTTCAGCAAAGAGGCAGTAAATAAAATTAAACTTGTACCATATTTCCATATTAACTATAGCCATTTTATATTACTATCTTATGTTAACAAATGTAAACGGCTGTCTGTATACCAATAACAATTTGCTGAGAAAGAAATTAGGAAAACGTCCTCATCCGCACTTGCCTAAAAACCATAAAACATATTTGAATGAAACTAAATAAGGAAATGATGAAAGAAACAGGAAAGACACTAGAATATGGAAGGACCTCTTATGCTCATAGACTGGAAATATTAACATTGTAAAAATGGCTGTTACTGCCAAAAGCGATCAATAAGTTCAATATGGTTACCACCGAAATTCAATGCCATTCTTCACAGAAACAGGAAAACAATCTTGAAATTCTTATGAAAGCACAAAAGACCTCAGATGGCCAAAGCAGTTTGGAGCAAAAACGAAAACAATAAATAAAACCAACCAAACAAACAAACAAACAAAACCAAAACTGGGGGTTTTAGCACCATACTGGCATTTAACTTATATTGTAGATCTATAGTAACAAGGGCAGTCAGGTACTGACACAGAAACAGACACCTAGATAATAGGATCATATAGAGGCTCCAGAAAGAAATACACGAGAGTCACCAGATTTATGATAAAGACATTTTTTAAAAAATAGAGATTGCTAGAAAGACATTCTCTTTAACAAATGGTACTGGGTACTGATAACTATAGAGAGAAGAGTAAACCCTGTCTGTCACCCTGGACAAAAGTTTGTTTTTTGATCAGAGATCCATAGAAACCCTGGAACTGGGCCGCAGTTAGGAAAAGTAGGAAAAGGGAAGGCCTATACTGGCCTAGGAAAGGGCTTTCTGAATTGTCACCTGAGGAATAACACCAACAACACACAAACAGGACTATCTTAAGTATGCAAGTTTATGGACAGGGAATGAGATAGGCGGGCAGAGATAGAGTCTATAAAATGGGGGAAGGTCTTTGCCAGCTCTCATTTGACAGCAGAGAGATGTCTAGAATATATAAAGAACCCAGAGAGCTTTGCCACAAGGAATCAAGCAATCCAGAGGATAAATGGGCTCAAAAGTGGCCGATCAAATGGCAGTGAGTGTTTGAATGTGTTCAACATTCTTACGGCAAATTAAGGCTGCTCTGAGATTCCACCTCCCACTAGTCTGCGGTAGCAGACATTAAGAAGACAGATGTTTTCTTACTGGAGAAACGGCTGGAGAGGGCTCATGGGTAAAGAGCACTGACTGCCCTATCAGACAACCAGGGTTCAATTCCCATGCACCCACATGGCAGCCACACTTGTCTGTAACTCCAGTTCCTGGGCATCTGACACCCTCACAGAGACATACATACATGCAGGCAACACACCAATGCACATAAGATAAAAATGAATCATTAAAACCAATGTTGTTAGAGAGATGGTTTAATGGTGAAGTGATTGTTGCTTTTGGAGAGAACTGGAGTATAGTGTTCAGCACCCACCCTGGGAGGCTCACGACCCCTTGTCAGTCCAGTTCAGGGACCCAAACGGGCACCTGCATACTTCACGGGCTTCACGGGCTTCACAGGCTTCACGGGCACTCGCCTGTGGGTGTTTTGCTTACATGTATGTCTGTATATCACCTATGTGCAGTGCCCCCCCATATACACATAATTAAAAATAGATGCATCTTTTTAGCAAAGGATAAAGGGAGTTAGAGAGATGGCTCAGCAGTTGTGAGTGATTGATACTCTTCCAGAGGAACCGAATCAGGAGCCGAAACAGACCAACATCAGGAGGCTGACAACCATCTGTAATTCCAACTCCACAGGATCTGATGGTCTTCACGGACATCTGCACTCATGTGTATATACCCAAATATGAGTGCAAATGCACATGCACGGGCATACACCTCGTACAGTTAAAAATAATAAAAACAAACCTTGAAAAAAGAAAACAAAGGCTCGTTGCATGCAAGCATATATGAAAGTAATTTTCAAACATTATTTCTCATTCATAGAAGCATTTTATGTGTTTTGGTAAGACCCACGTCTCATCCCTCCTCTCTGACTCCGTCCTACCTCATGCCTTTCCCCTCCCAACTTCATGTGCACTCTTAAAGTTTTTTTTTTTTAAAAATAACCATTGGATGCCTGTGTGTGCATGGGTGTCCAATGACTGACTACTGAAACATAGCTTCTCAGGGACCTAGTCATCAAAGCAAACTAACCCTTGCTCTCCAGAAGCCATTGCTCAAACCCCTCAGAGAGGGGTGGGACTTCATGTGCTCCCCATCCCCATTTATGCCAGGAATTTGGCTTGCCTGGTCCTGTGCAAGTCTTGTTCACAAAGTCCCACTTGCTGAGTTCATGTCTCGACTGAGTTGCCATGTCTCGGAAACACGGTTTTGCTGTAGATGTCTGCGTCCTCTGGCTCTGACGTTTTCCATTCTTTCTTCCATCATGGTTCCTAATCAAGATCTGGAGAGTGTCCAAGAACTCTGGAAATAGCCTGTGAGAATTGTGTGTGCATGTGAGCGTTCATGGAATCCCACTGATCAACTGAGAAAAGGTGATCTATACTACTGGGCTTTTATTTGCTAACACGCGTGTCTGGGAGGGCCAATGTGCCCCTTGTTATCAGATACTTCACTATAACCCTTTTTATATGTGTGTCTATTTTAGGAACATCTACAGTAGTAGTTCTCCCTATAGAATTTGCAGAAGATTTTAGTATTATGTATTCCCATATCTCCCCTATTTTTACTATTATTTATTTAGTATTATTTATTCCCATTGTTCCCTTCCCCTGCTGCCTCCACCCCATTTAACCCTTCCTGTCCTGTTCTATCATTCTCTTCCATCTTCCTATCACATACATTCCACTCCCCTTTCCTTGAAATCTGACTTCTCTGTGCACTTCAGTTTAAACACACACACACACACACACACACACACACACACACACACACACACACCCCTAAATATTTAAAGCTAGATCCAAATATGATGAAGAACATGTGGCATTTACTTTTCTGGATCAGTGCTACCTCAGAGCAAATGATTATTTTGAGTTCCTTCCATGTACCTGTGAAATTCTTGGTTTCATTTTCTATTTTATGTGAGTACATGGTAACTGTCTTCAGACACACCAGAAGAGGGCATTGGATCCTGTGAGCCATCATGTGGCTGCTAGGAATTGAACCCAGGACCTCTGGAAGAGCAGTCAGTGCTCTTAACCACTGAGCCATCTCTCCAGCTCTTGGTTTCATTTTCATTTACAGTGGGTAATAGTCCGAGATATATATATATATATATATATATATACATATATATATACACACACACACACGTGTGTGTGTGTGTGTGTGTGTGTGTGCCATGTTTTTCTTTACCCAGTCATTCATTGATGGATATTCAAAGCAGTATCTATTTCTTGTAGTTTGTGAACAGAGGATAATAAACATGGATTACCAAGCATTTCTGTAGTAGGATTTAGAGTTCTTTGGAAATATACCCAGGAGTGGTATAGTTGGATCACATGATATATCCAGTCCTGGTTTTTGAGGGACTGCCACACTGATTTCTATACTGACTCCCCCAGTTTGTACTCTGGATATCCATGTCAGCATTTTTGGGTAGTTTTTTAAAATTGATTTTAGACACTCTGATTGTGGTAGGATGAAAACTCACATGTCAATGATAGATAAGAATTTTGAATATTTATTTAAAAGATTGCTTAGACACGTTTATTTCTTCTTAAGAACTTTTGGTTTAGTTCCGTGCCCCGGTGTTTAACTGGATGTTTAGTTTCCTGAGTTCGTTCAATGTTCTAGGCACGAAGACTTTGTCAGCTGTATAGCTTGTATAGACTTCCCCCAAACCGGAGGCTGCACTTAAGCCCTGATATTCTTTGTTCTAAGAAACTGTTTGATTTCTCAACTGACCAGGACTAGGGACTGAGGTGCTTATTTTACATATCAAAACAGACCTGGGCTCCAGCTTCTCCCAGCATCCCTCAGTCCCCACCTGGCATACCCTATCCCCAACCTTGAACATTCCAGTCCAGGGCCTGGACTGCCCTTCCCTCAGAGGTTTGTCCCTATATAATCTAGACATTTTGGTCTCTTGCTCTCTTCTCTTCTCTTCTCCCTCTGCCTGTGGGCACTCTCTTTCTACTCTTCCCCACCCCACCCCATGGTGACTCCACTTGCCACCCCTGACTAGCCTCAATCCTTAGGACTAGTAAACTTGCCCAGAGAGCAACTTCTCAACAAATCTGCCTTTAATATAATCTAATCTGGTTTAAATTGGCTCACTTCAATGGCAGCAGAGAAATGACCTATCAGAAGCTTTTTAGTTTCATGAGGTCTCATTAGCCCGATGTTGATCTTAATGCCTGTGCTACCAGGACCCAGAGGACAAGCACAATATGGCTTCACTCCCATGATGTACCCAGGAGAGAAAAGACCAGACAGGCAGAAAGTGTCTCAGCCAAGCCCCCCAGGAGTTTGGATACCACTTTTGCCTCCCCCCACCCCACCCCCGTGACCCCACAGAGCTCTAAGCCATGCTCAGAGAACCTTCCCCACCTATCTGCATCAGGTCATTTCCTCAGTGGTAACTTGGATGCCCAGAGGAGGACAGGGGACAGACAGCATGCCATCCTGTCCTGGGCCAGGGAGGTCCAAGTTCCCACACACTGTGTGAGTCAGACTGCCCCCCAGGAGGCAGGATCAGTGGCTCCAGCCTTATCTGTTACAGCTGATAGCAAGAGAGAATCCTCTCCCCTCTCCCAGTCAGCCACTGCCAGGCTGGCCCTACCTGCTGGGTCTCCTTGGTGGCAGACAGGCAGCAGCTCTGTCTGGGGTGACATGACAGACATGGTATCCCCATCCCTTTGATGGGGAGTAAATGGCTCAGCCTGGACCACAAAGGCCTGCTGCAGAGCAAGTAACAGTGAGGTGAGAAGGTCCATCAAGAGTTCTGACACCAGGGCCTCTCCTCTGCTGCTCCTCAGGCCCCTGCACCTTAATCAAACAGTAGAGCTGGGGCCTCCCATGCTGCCCCAGTCTCTCTCCTGTCTTTCCCTTTATGTTAAGTTCCCATGAACAAAGTGAGGATTTCCCAAACCTCGTCTGAGCAGGGGGCAAGTGGCTCAGGAGGTTGAGTTCCTGCTTAGCAAGCAAATAAGCCAAACATGGGAACAAGAGCAAAGCAGGGGTGTGGGTGCTAAGGTGCCTGGGAATTGCCTTTGGGAGGCCTTCAAAATTAAGCCCAGGTGGAACTGGGATTGGCCAGGTTCACACTTACATAAGTCATCTGAATTTGCTGGATAAATTTCCCAGCTCTTGTGTATGTTTTGAAATGTACACTGTGAAAATTTTAGTAAAAGAAGTCATGTGAAAAAGAGATATTTGATAAAGTT
Organism: Tokudaia tokunoshimensis; assembly: GCA_036184795.1. Lineage (NCBI taxonomy): Eukaryota > Metazoa > Chordata > Mammalia > Rodentia > Muridae > Tokudaia > Tokudaia tokunoshimensis. The sequence continues at coordinate 13,638,180 of BTHU01000016.1, forward strand.
TCTTTAAATTTTAATATTATCAGAAAGTTCACATAGCATTCTGTATAATGACCATCAATTTGTTTGTTTGTTGTTTTTGAGACAGGGTTTCTCTGTATAGCCCTAGCTGTCTTGGAACTCACTCTGTAGACCAGGCTGGCCTTGAACTCAGAAATCCGCCTGCCTCTGCCTTCCAAGTGCTAGGATTCAGAACTCAGCACAATGAACCATTTAATTTTTTCCCCCTTGGGTCTCAATGGATAAAAGCACTGACTGCTTTCCCAAAAGTCCTGAGTTCTATTCTAGCCACCACATGGTAGCTCATGGTGATCTATAAAGGGATCTGCTGCCTTCTTCTGGCCTGAAGATGTATATACAACACAACACTCATGTCTAAATAGATGATTGAACAAATAAAATAATAGTAAAAAAAAATATTAAAACTTTGTCTTTGCATTTCGGGCAAAGAAATACACTTGCTTTCTTAGCATATATATGATTTTCTTTTTTTAAAAAAAAAATATATATATGTATAAAATCATTCAGCTCATGTAGAAGTTTGTATTGATTTGAAACAATAAAATGTTCTTGTTTCATACATGCAAAAAAGTGAATGTTTGTATCTCCCTGAAATCCTGAGACCCCCCATCCTCTCTGTGGGTTTTGCCCACTGGTGTTTACCAGTTCCTAAGTGTTCCCAGAAGCTCACAGAACCCTTTACTGGGAGGTCACAGACTGGGGAGACTCACCATTTCCTTCCTGGTTTAACAGCCTCTGATGAAGCTTGCATTTAAAGGAAAAATAAATCAAGTTAGTGCCAAACATTATTTCAGCTTCAGAGGAAACAAGATTCTTTTTTTTTTTTAAAAAGAGTTTCTGCATAAAGTCATAGATGATTTTACCACACTGTTGCTAAGTGCCCTGCTTTATGATAAAGATAGGGCTCAGGTCCTATCTCAGCAGATAAGGATATCTGAGGGGCAGAAGCCCCAGGGCGCCCACTCCAGTGACTCAGGCTGCAGCATCTCAGCTCAGACAAAACAGACTGTGCACAGACTACAGGCTCAGCACAGTCTGCATCATCATCTTCTCAGTGATCTACTTGCCAAAGGGCTTAACCACTCAAGGCTCAGCCTCCTCACCTGTGACCTCAGGGAGGCACAAGTCTCCCCCAGAGAGTGCTGTGCACAGCAGAGGGCAGAGGCTCCATGCTTGGGAACAGAGCCTGCAGGGTCTCCCCTTTGCCTTTCTGCTCGGCATACAGGACTTATGGAAGCACTGCTCAACTGCTGTGTCCCACTGTCCGGACCCCCTCTCCAGCTGAGTCCCTTTTATCTCCCAGTCCAAGAACTATACAATAGGAAATCTCCACTTCTATCTCTTGCCAAAGCTCTTTGGTTCATGTTGAGATTTCAACCTTTTCAATTTCTTGTTTGTTTTCTAGTGAGGTTGAGGAGGCCTGTTGTCTTAGTCCCTATAATGGTTTACTTCAGGGATTGGCCACCTGTAGCTCGTCGTTTGCTACTTTGTAGGTTCTGTTTTTTCTTCCACCCTTTCAACACCCCTAACACTAGACAGGATGGGAGAACAGGATAAAAAGGAAGGGGAGGGATGTTATCCTTTGACTACTTCCTGAAGATTAGAGGCATCAGTTCCTTGGGAGACGTTTAATATTCACCATCAGGATAGTTCATTTCTTCTTTCTTCTTTGTGCACCACTACTTAACAAACTCCAAGCAACCATAACCAACAACCAACCCCTGCCTTTTGCTTTCTAGCAAGCATTTATATACCCTCTGAAAGTCCCTGGAAATCCAGATGAAACACAGAGGCAGAAACTATCTGCAGCTGGCAAATTCACGCCCCTGCTAGAGCATGAACCAAATCACAGGCAGCTGTTGCAAACAATGGAAAGCAGCCCCTGCTTCCCCACACCTGGGAATAAAACAAAAGCACATTCCCATTTCTGTGTTTTTAAAAGAAACCACCCTGCTGGCGTCATCAATGTGATTATTACTGGGTAGCAGGCAGCCTGCCGCTCCACCAGCAGTACTAGGGCTAGCCAGTACTAGTCCCCAAGAATGAAGAATAAATGTTCATGAGCACCAACAGCTAACAAAGGGCTGGAGGTAGGACCCACCAGCAGAGTCCTTGCTTAGCATATGCCAGGCCCTGAGTCCCATCTCTAAAAGTACAAAGAAAAGTCCAACTAACTGTTGCAATATTGGTGTTTAGCACGGTGTTAGCATATGGATTTAGAATGTTCTAGACCCTGGATTTAAACTCTAACAAAAAAACATGAGGAGGTTGCAGGGGGGGGACAGGTGCTCATGTGGAAATCTGAACATGAGATTGAGCCAGGTCCAGCTGCAACAATTTCAGTTTTCTCTTTATATGGATTTATTTTTTTAATGTGTACATGTGTATCTGTGTGAGCATGCCATATATGTGCAGATGCCCAAGGAAACAGGGAGCTAAAGACAGTTGTCAGTCACTAGACATGCAGCTTGGAACAGAACTCTGGTCCTCTGCTAGAGCAGCAAACACTCTTGACCACTGAGCCACCTCCTAGCCCTCAGTTTCCCCTTTAAACTGCATATCTGGGAACAATAAGAACCAAACCAACCAATGAATAAATGAGTAAATAACTGTGGCTAGGCCCGGCCCCTGGCCCTAGGGGTACCTGCTTCCAAGCAGCTCTGAGCTTGTGTGCACCCAGGGCTGTGTGCACCCAGGGCTGTGTGCACCCAGGGCTGTGTGCACCCAGGGCCTGTGTCCAGCCATCCCAGGCATGCTTGGTGGGTGGGGTGTCCTTTTGGTGGGCATGGCTCATGTGGAGAAGGAGGCCACCTAACTCAGGCGGGGGTTGGGGGGACTTTCAGTAGATGTTGAAGATTAGAGATTTCAGAAGCACAGAATCTGTCCTTCACATTAAAAGGTGATGTTGTCCTTATCCACAATGCTCTTGGAGGAGGAAGAAGAAAAAGAATCGATGAATTAATAATAACTAATAATAAAAACGTCAATAATTTGTGTCCATTGTCTGTCCAGCAATAGAGACAGGTAGAGAGTGGACAAACCTGCTTTTGTTTGTTTCTTTTATACATGGCACAGGTCTCTGATATGTCCAAAATTCTGTCAGGAATCTTCCTTAACCATTCCTCTATATTCTTTTACTTTTAATATTTAAAATTAAGGGAAAATGTGTATGGGTAGTTTACTTGCATGCAAGTTTGTGTGCCACAGGTATGCCTGGTCCCCATGGAGATCAGAGGAAAGCCTTAGATAACCCGGTGTCTTAGTTAGGGTTTTATTGCTGTAAACAGACACCATGACCAAGACAATTCTTATACAAGACAGCACTTAATTAGTGCTTGGTTACAGGTTCAGAGGTTCAGTCCATTATCATCAAGGCAGGAGCATGGCAGCATCCAGGCAGGCATGGTGCAGGAGGAGCTGAGACTTCTTCATCTTCATCTGAAGGCTGCTAGGAGAAGACTGACTTCCAGGCAGCTAGGATAAGGGTATTAAAGCCCACTCCAACAGTGACACACCTACTCCAACAAAATCACACCTTCAAATAGTGCCTCTCCCTGGGCCAAGCATATTCAAACCACCACACCTGGAGTTGTAGACCATTGTGAGCCCCCATGTGGGTACTGAGACTCAAACCCTGGTTCTCTGAGAGAACAGCCAGTGCTCCTAGCTGCGGAGCCATCCCTCTCGTAATTCTGCCCTATTCTCTAGGACAGGGACTCTTAATCAAACTCAGAACTCTACAATACAGCCTATCTCATGAGCCAGCTTGCTCCAGGATCCTCCCATTTCTGCCTTCTGAGTGAGAATTTATAAATGTGTTGGGCAACAGGCTGATCTGCTATCTATGTGGATATATATACATATATATACATATATATTCACATATACATAATATATAATTATATAATATATACATATATAGTGTATATATACATATGTGTGTGTATACTATATCCAAACTCCATTTCTCTTGTTTGCATAGCAAACGCTTTTAATCTCTGAGCTATCATGACACACACACTCGAGCTTGCTGAACACTGACTTAACAGGCTTAAGCATCTATCAACTTCTCCAAAACCACCCTAGGTCCTAGGTCTGAGTGTTAAGGACCCTATTGGGGTTCTGGCATGCTAGAACATATCGCTTTCCCTAGGGAGGCAGCACTCGGACCTGGAGAGCCTCGGAGCCAATCCTATCCACCGCAGCCTTCCTGTGAGCGGGTAGGGAGTATCCCTGACAAACTTTTGTCTCATTATCAACTGCTAGTCTACACTGCTATGTGCTCACAGCAGGTAGCGGTCAGGCCCGGGAAGAAGCAGGTAGCCTGTCCTCAGTGACCCTGGCCACCAGAAGAAGCCATTAGAAGCTCCCTATGGTTGCTGCCCACTCCACAGAGGGACGTGCAGCTGTGGAGCTGATATGAAGAGACTCTGGGTGGTCTGGCATCATGCCTGTAGGGTTTGCTTTTTCACATACATCATCACTGGGGACGTTAGTCAAGGCCTTCCTCGTCAGGTCTCCCCACTCAAGACATTATCAGTTAGCCCCTCTGAGCAGGGGTTCCGGACATGTGCATAGCCAGTCTTGAATAAGTGAATAAGGCCAGCCGTTGAGGGACCACATAGAGAAGGGAAGAAAACAAGGAGAGACTGGATCCTGCAACCCAATCATGGTGGTGACGGCAAAACAGACAGCAATGAGTTCAAGGTTCACGGCCAATGGTTTTGGGACCCAGTTTAATTTTATATCATACCAAAGGGAACTCTTGTACTGACAGTGACCTGGGAAATTTATTGCACATTTATCAAATGCTCTTTCTAGACTTAAGACACATTAGAGATCCTTACAAAATCTGTCAGTGTTGTGCATCATGAAAACAGGAGAGTAAGTGGGGTGCGGTTTGGGAATGCTCAACTGTCTCCTTCATGGGACAGGGGACACACACAAAGTATGATTTTACTCGTGGAATAGATTTGGCTCTTTGGAGTCCACTGTGGATGAGGATAGACATTGTTGGGTCTCATCATGAGCATCAGATTCTCCCCCCGCCCCAAAATGCTTAGTGAATGATTGTGACTGCTCCCTCCCGGTGACCATGCTGCCCTGAGTCCAAGAACTAGTGACTGGGGAAAAGGCACTGTCGGTGGGAGAGTGTTCACCACACAGATGGGAGTCCTCGGAACCCACAGGGAAAGGAGACCATGGTAGATTTGGTTGTTGGGTATTTGGTGGGGGAGGGTGTTTTTAATTTTTTTTATAATTTTGTATACGGGCTCTTCATCTGTATCACTCCCCCTCTCAGCTCAAACTTCTTTCAAGTACCTCCCCCAATCCCTAACTGAACCCCAGGCCTGGAAGGTAGAAAGAGCAGGAACTCAGCCTGCCAGCATCTCTCTGGCCTACTAGACTGATCTAATCTGAACACTTATCAAAACCAATGTAGACAGTGCCTGAGGACTAGCAAACACATGTGCGCGCGCGTGCACACACACACACACACACACACACACACACACCATGCACACACACATGTACACATGCATACATACACACAAGCACAGATACAAAGTACACATACACATGTATACACATAAACATATACACACACTTATGTATACACACACATACATATGGACAAACATGCACATACATCTACACATATGTACATACATATGTACATGCTCACAGATATATACTTGTGTGCACACAAACACATTTATGCACATATACACACATGTACACATGTGTGTATATGTATGTACATAGGCAGATATGTATACACATACACACATACATGTACACACACATATGCATATATATACCTGTCCATTCACAGAAAAACACACACCAATAGACACACACACAAATACACATACACACACAAACATGGACACATACATACACATGCACATACATGAGCATATACTTGTACATATATATACACATACACACACCTGCCCATACATGTAAACAACATAAATACGTACACACATGCACACACATATACAGGCACACATTCATATACACAGATGTACACATGCACACACAAATGTGTACACACATGTGCACACACATAGACACACAGATGCACACACATGTGCACACACACACACAAATAGCGTGAGGGCTAACCTGAGGGACAGGTGTTTTATTGTCCCCTTTAAATCGCTTCTTTCCCTGGGTGAGTCCCACTCGGGACTCACAGCTATGAGGTCTCCTTTGTCACACTCTAAAACAACACAACCATTCTCCTTCAGCTCCCAGCAGTCCATAAAAATCCGGGTGTGTCAACTGCAGAGAACAGACTTTTTTGTTTTGAACCTAGAACCCTGCACTGTGCTGCCCAGTGGCCTGCCATTGAGTCTCACAAAGGACATCTTTCCCATCAGAGGACCTTGGGAGCCCAGGGCAGGGAGACTGCCCTCTCCTCCCCTGCAGGACAGCAGCAGCTGACTGAAGAAGCCATGGGGGGGTAGGGGGGATAGTGTCACTCCACAATTACCCATGCATTGGCCCTGGTGTAAAGAAGCCCAAGAAAGCTGGGCAGTGGTGGCGCACACCTTTAATCCCAGCACTTGGGAGGCAGAGGTAGGTGGATTTCTGAGTTCGAGGCCAGCCTGGTCTCCAGAGTGAGTTCCAGGACAGACAGGGCAACACAGAAAAACCCTGTCTCAGAAAAACAAAAAACAAACAAACAAAACAAAAAACAAAAGAAGCCTAAGAAAAGCTGTACCGTTCAAGTACAGCTTCATCTCTGGGTAATTCTCCATCAGTCTTTGTATCCGGTAATTGTGAACTGAGGATCCAAATACTCTTCATGGGGCTAAGCCACGGGCACGTTTTCACTTAACATCGGGGAATGTGATGGATAAAGAAACTCCATTTGATGCTAGGCATCCATCTTGGTTCTCAGTCGCTGTTTGTCCCAAACCCTGGCCCCTGGAAGATAAATCCCCAGTAACCCCGACTCAGTGACCCTCACCTAAAAATATACAGCCATGACTATCTACTTGTTATGATTTGACTAACTGCTTTTTTTTTCTTCTGTGACTTGCAGATACCCAAAGATTGCCTTGAAATGTCTTAACCACTTGACTTGGCAGAACAGAAGTTACTGCTTGCTTGCGTAGCTGTTGAAGGTCTTCGTGTGGTTTTCCCCTTTAAAAGTCCTTCCCCCTACCCCTCTGTCATGGCAATCTCAAATTTGGCTCAGAGACTGTTTGTCCTGTTAGCAGCTAATCAATAAACCTTTTAATTATAATTGGATTGAGTCTATGGACTTTTCCCAGGGGTCACAAACTCCATAACAATATCTCTGGTTGAGCTATTTTTAATACAGCCAGACCTTCATTTTCCCGAATCTCATCTATTAACTCCAGGTGAATTAGTAGAGCACACAGAGTCTTGCTGCTTTTCCTACAGTGTCTTACTTTACCTGGTGACTATATACCTCTGCAGAGGTGGCTGGGGCCCCTTGTCGAGGGTCAGTATAAGTCAGGTGGTAGGACTGAGGGTCAATCCCTCACTGCCTGAGGCTACCGATAGAGCTGATCCACCGCGCCCTCCAGTGGCTGAGGGCTATCTGTGCACCCTGTTGGTTCCTGGGGCTCTGTAGGGTGAAAGCTCCCACTGTTCGACCAGGTTAGGGAAGGCCAAAACACTCTCTCTCTCTCTCTCTCTCTCTCTCTCTCTCTCTCTCTCTCTCTCTCTCTCTCCCCTCCCTCCCCTCCCCCTTCCCATTTCCTACTTCCTCTTCAGCACCCCTTATGCCCCCTCCGTAAGGCAAAACCAAAACAGAACTCTTATGCCACAGGTCAGCAACTGCTTGCCTAGTGGCTGTAGCCCAGGAACCGTGGCAGGGTGGCTTACAGGGACCGGAAATTGATTTGAGTTCGAGGTTCCTGCAGGTAGATCTGGTGAACAAGTAAGTCAAGGTTGGTTTCCTCTGGTAATCACAGCATAGTAGTGGCAGGACAGGTGGAGAGAGGCGTGCTTAGAAAAGATCAGTGAGAGCCGAAGGAGAGGCTCACACTTGACAACACACACAGTTCAGGACTCACCACTGCCCTGGGGGTGAAAAGTTTCTGTTCCTCAGTCAAGAAGTGTGAAGTTCACCCACCCTCTGTGTCTACTGTCTGGTGTGCTGGGGAGTAAATGTAGGGCCTGGTGAGCACTAAGCAAGAATTATATCAGCAACCCACTAAAACCAATCCACTAAAAGGGTTTTCAAATTAATCTTTTTAAATTAATTAAAAGATTATGGAGGAATTAATCTTTCCTCCAAGCCATTTTGGGATCTTTAATTTGATTTTTAAGTAGTGTTTTCATTCCTCTGGCATTGGATCAGAGCACTCGTCACAACAGCTTTGTGGTCACTCACTAATTAGGAAAAGCCCTGAATGAAGAATGAGTGTTATTGTTGTTGTTGTTACTATTATTATTACTACTATTATTATTATCATTTAAAAAGCCTGAATTACTTATGTTAGCATTTTGTCTAAGCTCCGCCCCACAGTTACCTGGCAACAGCCCGGTATGACTGACTGACTGTAAAAGGGGCTGCTTGCCCCCTCCTCTCTCTTGCCTTTCTGCTCCAGTTGTCCCCTTGACCCTTCCCCCCCTCTCCATTCCCTTCCCCCCTCACTCCATGTGCCTCTACTCCTCTACTTCTCTATTCTCCCTCTCTCTGCCTCTTAACTCCTCTCCCCACGCTCTGAATAAACTCTCTTCTATACTATACCATTGTGGCTGGTCCCTCAGGGTAAGGGATGCCTTGGCATGGGCCTGAAAGACCCTCAGTCCAGAGGACCCTTGCTCTTACCTGGGATGGTGGGAGGAGGGAAGGCAATTCTCTCTGTTAGGAGGAGACTCTGGTAGTGAGTCATTCGTGCATTGGTCATCCAACGGTCCGGCGGTTGTCTGATGATACTTTCAAGTGCATGGGGGGGGGGGGGGCACAATAGTCAGATTCTGTCCTAAAGTCAGTTTGTCAGCATCTTTGACCAGAAGGACCACAGCGGCAATGGCCTTCAGGCAGGTCGGCCATCCGCTGGCTACCGGATCAAGTTTCTTTGATAGGTAGGCCCCTGGTCTTTTCCAGGGTCCCGAATTTTGAGTCAAAATGCCTCGAGCCACACCTCTCCTCTCATCCACATATAGAGTGAAAGGCTTTGACACATCTGGGAGGGTTAGGGCTGGGGCAGTGAGTAAGGCCTTTTTAATTTTGTCAAAGGCCTTCTGATGTTCAGGGCCCCAGGTAAATTCTCCTTTGTCTCTTGTTAAGGGTTACAGGGGAGCTGCCAATGTAGCAAACCCAGGTATCCAGAGTCTACAGAACCCCGCAGTTCCCAGGAACTTCCTTACTTACCTCAGTGTTGAGGGAACCGGGATCTGGGTTACCGTCTTTTTCCAGGCTTCTGTCAGCCACCTTTGTCCATTCTTTAAACTGTACCCCAAGTAAGTTACCTCTCTCCTGCAGATCTGAGCTTTCTTGGCTGAGGCCCAGTACCCCAGCTCGGCCAGTTCTTGCAGCAAGGCCTCAGTTCCTTCTAGGCAATCTTGCTGGGTCTCACCAGCCAAAAGCAGGTCATCTACATATTGAAGAAGGGTTACCTGGGGATTCTTGGTCCTGTAACTGACATGATCTTGATGAAGAGCCTTGTCAAAAATGGTGGGGGAGTTCTTAAACCCCTGAGGCAATCGAGTCCAGGTCAGTTGTCCTGCTTGTCCCATGTCTGAATCTCTCCACTCGAAGGCAAAAATCTGTTGGCTTGAAGGATGTAATCTCAAGCAGAAAAAAGCATCTTTTAGATCAAGTACAGTGTACCAGATCCGTTCAGGTGGGAGAGAGCTCAGGAGGTTGTAAGGGTTTGGGACAGTGGGGTGTATGTCTTGAACTCTCTTGTTAACTTCTCTTAAATCCTGTACTGGTCTATAGTCGTTAGTCCCGGGCTTTTTTACTGGCAGCAGAGGTATGTTCCATGGTGACTTGGTAGGGACCAGGATACCTTGTTGAATCAGTCTCTGAATGTGAGGTCGAATTCCTTCTCTAGCCTCTAGGCTCATGGGGTATTGTCTTACAGCTATTGGCATTGCACTGGCTTTGAGCTCAATGACCTGAGGGGGAATTTGCCTGGCAAGCCCCATTCCAGCCATTTCTGCCCAAGCCTGTGGAAACTGCCTTAGCCAATGTTCTATATTCTGATCTGGTCTGATTTTGGGGGAAAACAGCTTATATTCTTCTTCTAACTTTAAAGTCAGTACTGTAATAGGTTTATCATTTATGGATACTTCTGGTCCCTGTTTTGTAAATGAAATCTGAGCTCCCATCTTGGTTAGGAGATCTCTGCCTAGTAAGGGTGCTGGGCATTCGGGGATTACTAGGAATGAGTGGGTTACCCGTCCCACTCCCAGATCGACCATTCTTCGGGTCGTCCATGAGTATTGCCGTTGCCCCGTGGCACCCATTACCCATGTCTTTTTATCTTTTATTTTTCCCAAAGGTTGTAGGAGCACTGAGTGTTCAGCCCTGGTATCAACCAGAAATTTGATTGGTTTCCCCTCCACTGATAAAGTTGCCCTAGGCTCGGGGAGGGGGTCCGAACCCCGACTCCTCTAATCATCATCTTTTTCTAATGTCAAGACTTTATGATCCCCTTGGGGTTCCTTCTGCTTCTTTTTTTGGGGGGGCATTCCCTTGCCCAATGTCCCTTTTCCTTGCAATAGGCACATTGATCCTTCTCGAGGGGGGTCCTGTTGCCCAGGTTCCCTGTCTGTCTAGGCCCTACTCTGGGCTTCCTATAATCTCTATCTCTTCCTCTATTATCTTTTCCTTCTACAACTGCGGCCAAGATTCTAGTCAAATTCCTCTCTTGTCTCTTTTCACGTTTTTCTTCTTTCTCATCTCTTTCCCTTTCCTTTCTTTGTTCCTTTTCCTCCTCAGTCTCTCTTTTAAACTTTCTCTGCCTCTTTTACTAAATCACGTCGCTCAATGTCCTGCAACCCCTCTAGTCTCTGAAGTTTCTTCCTGATATCTGGAGCTGACTGTCCTATGAAGGCTAAAGCTACCGACACCTTCTGAGCCTCCGCAGTAGGATCAAAGGAGTAAATCTCCTAAAAGCTTCCATGAGTCTTTCTAGAAACACAGAGGGCGGCTCATTTGGTCCCTGTAGTACCTCTCTTACCTTAGCCAAATTGGTGGGCCTTCTCACGGCACCATGAAGGCCGGCCACCAGAGTCTGGCGATAGACTCTCAAACTCTCCCTACCTTCAGCGGTATTGAAGTCCCAACCGGGGCGGGTCAAAGGGAAACCTGCATCAATCTCATTCTGCAGTTGTATGGGGTGCCCATCATTCCCAGGGACATTTTTTTGGGCCTCTAACAGGATCCTTTCACGCTCCTCAGTAGTGAAGAGTATCTGCAAAAGCTGTTGGCAGTCATCCCAAGTGGGCTGATGAGAAAACATAAGGGATTCCACCAGCCCAGTTAAACACTGGGGATCCTCAGAGAAAGGAGGATGGTTAGTTTTCCGATTGTATAGATCAGAAGAAGAGAAAGGCCAGTACTGCAAAGGCTGCAGTTGACCTCCCTGAACAGGAGGGCCAAATGTGCGGAGGGGAAGAGCGAGAGTTGCCTCTCCCATCAGGAGTTGTGCCTCTCCGACTGAGCGTCCCAGCAGCCGGTCCTCCCCCGGCCGTCTGGGGGTGGGGCGCAGAGGGTCCGTCAGCACCTACTGGAGGATAAGGAGGTGGAGATGCGGACACAGGCAGGTCCTCCGGCCAAGCCAGTGGCCCCTCGATCTCGGGATAGATGTGAGCAGGCCTCTTTGGATCCTTGGGAGGCGGTTTTTTTTTTTTTTTTTTATTTTCTAGGGCCAGGACTCGGGAGTCTGACACTCTCTGATTCTTGATCCAAGGTCTCACCCATGGTGGCGGGGTCTCTACCAGATCTTTCCACACAAGGATATAAGGCTCCTGGTCTGGGTGGGAACCAGGGCCAGTCTGAAAGATAATAGCCTTCACAGCCAGAATGATGTCTAAGTCAAATGTTCCCTCAGGCGGCCAGCCGCCCCGAAAGTGGGCCACTCAGAGATGCAAAAAATCTGCCAAGATCCCTTCTTAATCTCTACTGACAGGTTGTGTGCCCTGGTCTTAACTTCAGTCCAATGGTCAAAAGTTAAACTAAGGGGTGTTGTCACGGTCTGCCACGGTCTTCCATGGTCAGTCGGGAGGTCAGAAACAGGTACAGGGACAAAGATATTAAGACAAAACCAAACTGACAGACACGGCCGCGCTTATCGCGCCACAGAAACGAAAGTGTTAAAGACGGTGGCGCGGTCCGACAAGCAGAACACCAAATCAGATGGACCCGACCAACTGGATCAGGGTCCCCAGAGGAGGTCACCAAGCGTCCTTGGCCCTCCAGAACACCCAGGGCGTCCCCTAGGGCGACAGCCTGTGGTCCTTCCAGCACGTCTGCCGACCACACAGTCTCACAGTCCTTACGGCCCTTGAGACAACTGTGAAACCGAAGGGCAAGTTCCAAAATACAGACAAACAGAACACAATCACTGGCCGGTACACACATTCAACTGAGGGGATCCCCTTACCTCCAAGTCGGTTCCGGAGTGCGAGGGGTGGTCACAGATCCGGGACGAGCCCCCAAATGAAAGACCCTCAGTCCAGAGGACCCTTGCTCTTACCGGGATGCGTACCACTCCAAAAGCACTCACGAGAAACAATCTTTGATGCAAACCACAAGAGGATTTTTAATTCAGGTGCCAGCTAGCAGGGACTCAACTCGTATCCCGCACAGGAGGGGAGGAGAAGAGCCCTGAGTCTAAAATCACACAAGATTATAAAGGTAAAAACCACAAAATTCGGGACGGGAGGGGGGTAGAGACTTCTAGTCAGAAGCACTTCTCACGGGGGTGTCTCCAGATGGTCAGGATGTGGTCCGCTGATAACAATGGGGAGGGGGAGTAGAGACTTCTAGTCAGAAGCACTTCTCACGGGGTGTCTCCAGATGGTAAGGATATGGTCCTTAGTAACTGGGCTCATGTCCCTTATCTGGCATACACAGCTATAGTTCTCAGGATTGTTCTGTAAGTTCTCACCCTGTGGGCACTCCCTCAGAGTTCACAAGTTCAGAGTCTCAGGCCCCAGAGGAAGAGGGTCCAACTTAAAATTTTTCATTCTTTCAGGCCCACCGAGGCACCCCTTCCCCCTGTACCTCACCACGTATCCGCCAAAACATATTCCCCCTCCTCTCTTTTTATAAGCACATCAACTTATGTTTCTGGTTTCCTTTATTTCGCCTGGCGTTTGTTTTGATACAGTCTCTTGTACCCTGGAACGGTCTTCAACTTGCTGTGTAACTGAGAATGACCTCGATCTCCTGATTGTCGTGCCTCTACCTCCCTGGGACTGGGATTACAGGCATGCACCACCACACCACCGCACCACCACGACTGACAGTTTTGGTTTGGTTTGGATTAGAATGTGTATTGTTTCCATTTGTTTTCTTGGGAGGTGTATTAGTTACTGTGCTATTGCTGTGAAGAGACACCATGAACAAGGTAACCCCTGGTTATGGAAATAATAAAAAAATATTATGAAAGGAAATATTTAATTAAGGGCTTGCTCACAGTTCAGAGAATTAGTCCATTATCATGGCAGGAAGCAGACAGGCCTGGCTCTGTAACAGTAGCATCGAGCCCTGTCTGATCCACAGGCATCATGCAGAAAGATAGACATGGAGCCTGGTCTACCAGGTGACACACCTATTCCAACAAGGCTACGCCCCTCCTAATCCTTCCCAAACAGCCCACCAACAGTTTACTAAGCATTCAAATGTATGAGCCAATGGTGGCTATTCTCATTCAAACCACCTCAGGACGAGACTCTTTTGAGACTTACTGTGAAGCACAATCTAGCCTAAAAATCATTGCATTCACCCCCTATTCCTCCCCACCCCGGTTGCTTTGAAAGTATGGCAAACCGTTGTCCTCCTAAATGCTGGGATTATGAGAGAACCACTAAGTCTGACTAGTTGTTTGGGGTTGGTTGGTTGGTTTGTAACCAGGATCTGATGTAGCTGGGATTGGATTTGTACTCACTCTTTCTAGGGGTCTTAGTGAGGGTTTTATTGCTGTGAACAGACACCGTGACCAAGGCAACTCTTATAAAGGACAACATTAAACTGGGCCGGCTTACAGGTTCAGAGGTTCAGTCCATTATCATCAAGGTGGGAGCATGGCAGCGTTCAGGCAAGTATGGTATAGGAGGAGGTGAGAGTTCTATGTCTTCACCTGAACGCTGCTAGTGGAAGATTCACTTCCAGACAGCTAGGGTAAGGGTCTTAAGCCCACACCTATAGTGACACACCTACTCCAACAAGGCCACACCTCCTAATAGTGCCACTCCCTGGGACAAGCATCTACAAGCCATCACACTAGGCAAGGATGAGAGAAAGACTTTGGACTTCTGGTCCTTATACCTGAGTTCGAAGACAACAGGGAGGCACCGTAATGCGTGGTTTATGAAGTACTGGGGATCCAACCCAAAGCATCTTGCATGCTAAGCAAGCACTCCGTCAACTGACTTACATCATCACCACTTTTGTTTAGGACAGGGTCTGACTCTCTGCACCAGGCTGGCCTCAAGCTCCAGTCTCCACAGTGCTGAGAGGGCAAGCGTGTGCCCAATTAGGGACACACTCTTATTATGGAGTCTCTTTCCGTTTGTGGTGCTTATGCCTCCTGAAAAGCTAATGACTGTGGACTGGCCCACAGCAAAGACCAGTGCACATCCCTAGGGTGCTTTGTATATGTTTTGTCCAGATTTGGTAGTCCTGCGGATCCAAAACCATCTGAAGCCACTTTCACAGTTCAAGGCTACTTGGATGACCTCTGGCCAACTGACTTAAGTGTGAATCTCCTGGTGCTCTGTTTGCTCTTTCCCTCTGGGCCAGGCCTGCCTTCCTTCAGACCTGGAGGCTCCCAAAAGGCAGAGAAGAAGAAGGTTTTATCACACCATGTTATGACCTGAGGCCAGGACTTGGGGGGGAGGGGGGGTCCCAGAGTCATTACCGAGAGCATGCTTTTTGCAAAACTCCTGAGGTGGTTAATTTTCTGAACTGGACAATTGGGTGGCCCAACCTTTGTTAAACATTGGTATATGTTTTAAGATTGTTTTTAGATGAAACTAATTTGTAAATTGACAGATTTTGAATAGATTTCTCTCCTTAAAGGACGAATTGGGTCTCTTAAATTTATTTATGTGTATGTGGGTGTGCATACATGCATGCATGTATGCATGTCCTGGTAGTTTGAATAGGTTTGGCCTCCATAAACTTACGTGTTTGAATGCTTGGCCCATGGAGAGTGGAACTATTAGGGGGTGTGGCCTTGTTGGAGGAGGTGTGTCACAGTGGGGGTGGGCTTTGAAGGTTCCTAATGCTCAAGCTCCACCCAGGGAGCATCACCCAAGCTCCTCCTGGCTGCTGGTGGAAGAGTCTTCTGCTACCTATGTGATCAAGATGTAGAATTCTCGACTTCTCCAGCACTATGTCTGCCTGCACACTGCCATGCTTCCCACCATGATGATAATGGACTGAACCTCTGAAATTATAAGCCAGACACAATTAAATATTTTCCGTTTTAAGAGGTCATGGTGTCTTTTTAAGCAATAAAACCCAAACTAAGACACATGTATATGTGTGTGTATTTGGAAGGGAACACACTGTTTTGTTTGTCTTGGTTCTTTGGTTTTGAAATGATTTGGCTTTTATTTCCTGACATGCCTCCTCAAATTTACAATTCTGTGCTTTTCTTTAGCTTAGGAATTTAACCAGCATCTAATGAGAAAGACCCAAAGGCAAGAGGCACTCATTGCTTCCCTCCCCAAAATGTGAAGGTGTCAAGGGTCTCAGGGCTAAAGCAAGTCAATCCCCAAAGCAACAAATAGAACCAATCCAAAACCCATATTCCCCAGCTAGCATAGACAGGCAACCGATCTTTCAGGAGAAAACAGGACTCTGTGTGTGTGTGTGTGTGTGTGTGTGTGTGTGTGTGTGTGTGTGTGTGTCTGTGTGTCTGTGTATCTGTGTGTATGAGTCTGTGTCTGTACTTGTGAGTGTGTGTGTGTGTGTGTGTCTGTGTATCTGTGTGTATGAGTCTGTGTCTGTACTTGTGAGTGTGTGTGTGTGTGTGTGTGTGTGTGTAAATGTAAATATTTATACATGAGGAACAAATTTCTGAAAAGGAAATGTTTAGAATTAAGTCACCATCTGGTGTTCTAGTTATGTTTTACGTGTGTGATAATTACTAACTTACAAGGATTTGGGAAAGGGGGAGAAGAAATATTTACTACCTCAAAACTGGTTTATCTGGTATGCTTGTCAAACTCACAGGCAATGAAAAAATCACAAACACGAAGTTCATTCCAACTATAATGTAAAATATCAGTTTAAAAAAAAATCATTGCCGGGCGGTGGTGGCGCACGCCTTTAATCCCAGCACTTGGGAGGCAGAGGCAGGAGGATTTCTGAGTTCGAGGCCAGCCTGGTCTACAAAGTGAGTTCCAGGACAGCCAGGGCTACACAGAGAAACCCTGTCTCGAAAAACAAACAAACAACAACAAAAAAAAATAATAAAAAAAAATAAAAAAATCATAAGCGCAGGAGAGACACCCAAGTGCCTGGGGCTACTACGATGGGTGAATTCAATGGGTGAATGCGTGAGGGAGAGATAGGGAAGGAGGAGTAGGTGGTGGAGAGCTGGAAGAGAGGGCAGAGCCATGCAGTGTGTGTGTGCCTGTGTGCACTGTGGAGAGAGGAGGAACTGGGACATCATGGTGGTGAGAATGTGAGGAGCCCGCACAGCTGGGGCCACGGTGAAGTCTGGGCTGCCACCTGAGAACTTGTGGATGTCTGAAGATGCTGCTACTGGGGACATACTGACCTGTGTGGCCTGTGCTGCCTACCACTTGAAGTCATAGTGAGGTCTTGGCCCGGACTGCCACTGAGGACCATGTCTGTGTCCGTGGTGGTGCTGCAGCTAAGGTCTGTGCCCATGTCTGTGGTCCAAGTTACCGACAAAGGCTGTGTGGATGTCAGTGGTCTGGATTGCCATCTGAGACCACGGTGACATCTGGGCCTATGCTGCCACTGAGGGCTATGGCTGGGTTTCTGATCCTGTCACAACCAGGGTCTGCGTTGATATTTGAAGTCTGTTATCACCAAAGGCCATGGTCATGTCCCTGGTCTGGGTTTCTGCCGGAGGCTGCATTGATGTCCAAGTACTGTGCGGAGCTGGCCCTGCCCCTCTCCGGGCCACACACACTCAGAAGAATTGGCCCCTACCCTCACTGGCTGAAGAGCACACCCCACCTGGGCAGCACAGTACAGGCTGGCCCTGGTGGCAGGAGCAAGGGTGAGCCAGCATCGTGGGTATCAGAGTGGTAGAGCTGGCCCCACCCCTGGCCTGGGCAAAAAGTCGGAGGGCTGGTCCCAGTGGTGCTGGCTCGGGAAAGCTGACAGGCTGACCAACTCAGCTTCCACCAGGTCCAGAACCAGGGCTCTGAGTTGGCGCAGCCCGACATCTACCCCATCTATGAGCCTGTGAAGTCCTGCAGATCTAAAACTGAGATCTCCAAGGCACAGGGCAACAAGATGTCTGAGAGGAAGCCCCGGGAGAACCTAGTATGGATAGAAGCCGGAGCCCTCATATCAGACCATTGACTCATTGCAATGAGGATTTGCAAATAAAGCTGTACCGGCAAGAGGGTTTGTTGTGTGACACACCTTGATGCAGGATCCACGGTGAGATTTTGTTTTCTTTGGGAGGGGGAGGTCACCGGGGCAGAGGACAGATATGAAGGGATAGGGAGATGAGTGGGGTGCATGATGTGAAATTCACAAAGAATCAAAAAAGTTTTTTAATTTTAAAAACAGTAAAAAAAAAAAAGAACCCTAAACTTTAAAAAACAAAAAATATTATAAATAGGTCATTCATAATAAAAACTGAGCTCTTCAAAAATACATGTGGGTTAAATTAGATGCTAAAATAAAAAATTAAAATTTTTCTCATCTATAGTGAAACTAAAGAAAATTTTAGAATAGCTCATTTCTTTCTCTGACCTTCCTTCCTTGTCTCCTCTATGATACATCTCTTTGAGCAGCTTCTTTTCCTTTTGACACTCATCTAAAAACATACTTTAATGTTAACATTATTATTACAAAATGTAGAAAAAATTTAGTGATAATTTTTAATAAATGATCAGGAAGCTGCATCTACATTGTGGGAAACATAAGGTATATTTGATATGTTTTTATTTTATTTTATGTGCACTGATGTTTTGTCTGCATGTATGTCTGGGTGAAAGTGTCAGATCTTGGAGTTACAGATGGTTGTGAGCTGTCATGTGGGAATTGAACCTGGGTCCTCTGGAAGAGCATACAGCGCTCTTAACTGCTGAGCCATCTCTCTAGCCCCAACTTTTTGTTTTTTTAACCAACTTTAATTGCTTGTTAAAGATTTAAGTTATTACAGCAGGTAGCCTGGGCTGTTCAGTGTTGGAAAGGACTGCCCAAAGCATCTGGGTTTCTCTCATGGCACCATGGGTCTGCCAAGAGTCCAACGTCTTCCTAATCTACAGTTCACACTGAAGAGTGGGGACTGTGGTGTGGAGCTCTACTAAGTTCCCATACAGGCTGACTAGGGTGTGGTGACTCAAATAGGTTTGCAGGACAGCTCAGTGCTAAGCTAGTCACTCCCAGATCTGCCAAGCCTCAGCCAATGCAGGCTGAAGCAAGTCCACAAGAAATGTAGGCCTATCAGACTCTAAGCCTATCAGCTTAGAATATGGAAGTGTAATATTAGGATGACTGCTGACCCTTGCAGAAGAGCTTTGAGGATTACTACTGAGATATCATACTTCAGCGACCCTCGAAGTTCACTGTCAAACTCTCTAGAAGCATTGCTGTGACCTTGGGCTTGCAAGATGCCCCTCCTGCCAAAGCTGGGGCTTTCTCCAGGAGCACAGGCTACTACTACTACGTGGTGCGGGCTCGGCCCGACACAGTGGCTCATTCTCCTGAAAGAACACGCAGCCTTGGGGGCCACAGGTGACTCATAGTCTCTGGAAGCCAGCTCAGAGAGACTTGGCTCCTACATTGGTAGGCTGGCTCCCTGCTAGTCCAGCCACAGACCCAGCAGGGGGGAAGTGGCCTTCTGATATTGAAGACCAGAAGCCTGATGGGACGAAAGGAAAGGAATCCAGAAGTGTCTTTAGTTGCTTTATTTTGTCAGGCCTGGAGCTGGCGTGGCCTCGGATGGGATAGGCGAGCCCACAGTTGGAAGCGTGCAAAGTGGCTCTCGGTGAATAGGCCAGCAGACATGATGGCTGGCAAGGCTCTGCGGGCAAATCACAGAATCTTGAGCCAAATGGATTGCAGGAGGAGGGCCTGAGAAGACAGCAGGGTTGTGCAGATCCTGGGTTCGAGGCTAGTGCCCGCACTGTAATTCTTCCAGCCTGTCAGGGATGATGCCATTTCCTCAAGGGGTGCTGAGGAAAGGTCAGCATCAGGTGTGTCTGCCTTTGTCTTCTTAATCCAGTCAGAAAAGTAGGAGACTTTGGTGAAGATGTTGGGGCTGTTTATCGGTTGGAGACATGGTCCATTCCAGTTGGCCAGCCCCACCACGTACCAATAGCCATCCAGTAAGCAGACAAGGGGACCCCCTGAGTCTCCCTGAAGAGAGAGAAGACAGCTAGTAGATCCAGGAAGGAAGGAACACACATTGCCCGGGGTAAACAGGACTCCCTGGGGACCAGAGATCTCTACTGCTATATTGAGTGGTGCCGTTTGGGTCCATCTGGGCAATTTTAAAAAAATAAAATAAAAACAGACGGTCCCTCAGGTCAGCATCTTCTGAACAGGATCATAGACTTCTATAATAAAGGGATCCTGCAAAGGGATCTTGTAAAAGGCATACCTGGGGAGGTCACAGAGTTTTGGTATGTAAAGGGTAGCATGTGGGGCTGAAAATATGCTATCTGTCACACCACCTGCATGGGAGAGGAGGACTCTGAGGACACACGGGCGGCCTAGTGGCCAGGACTAACTAGAGAGAAGACTAAGCTCAGCTGTAGTATCTGGGCCATTCCCACGTACTCGACAGAAGGATTTCTCATTGGTGATGTCCCCGGCACATATCAAATCATCTTTCACAACTTCATATTCAATGATGCTGATTTCCGGTGTCTGGAAAAACATCTCACATTCCTGGTCATCCATAAGGAAGACCTCCGCATCAAGCAGAGGGAAAGGCGCTTGCAGGAACTCTGTAGAAGAGGCCGAGGTTGTGAGACACAGCCGAGGGAAGACTCCCCCACACCCAGTTCCCCTTCCAGGATGACGGCCGGCGGGGGCAGTCACTCTAGGCCACAGCAGCAGGGAGGGACTCACAACAGGCACTCAGTGACCAAGGACTATGGCAGTAAGGGCAAGTGTGAGGCTCTGTGGAAGGCAGGACCAGGCAGAACATCATGGCAACTGCACAGGTCCCGGTGTGGGGGCCGAGGAACACGGCTGCAACCACAGTGGGTTCCCAGGCAGAGCCTCCTCACCAGGCAAGGGGACAGACACTACACCCTGAGGACACACAAGGCAAGGAAGGGGCTCAGCTTCCAAACCACTCTGACTGGTTTGTGGGGCTTCAGCTGGAGGCAGGGACACTGGAGCCCGAGTGTAGCAGTGGCCCAGGACACAGGTCAGAAGCGCTTAGGAGAATGACAAGAAGGCTGGCCAATCTGAAGGAGCATCCGGGGCCTGGAAACAGGGATTCTGTTTCCAGGTGCTCTCCCAGACCTGGCCTGGGATTGTCCCATGGGAGCAGAGGGACAGCAGCATGGCTCCCTGCACTCAGGGGCCATGGTGCACATCCCTCAAGGATGCAGGGCTTGCCTGTAGGTAGCAAACCCCAACCTGTCTCCAGGCCCAGCAACTGTGGTCAGGAGAGGTCATGACAGAGGCCGGCTGAAGGTCCAGACTCCTCGGGAGGCCAGGTTCTCGGTTCTGAGAGCTGCCCCCACCCACGCCTTCCCTCTGTGTCTCCACTCTCATCCCCTGGCCTGACCTGGAGACCCTATCTGCCCTGACGCAGCCCCGTAGAAAGTGATAGTGCATCCCTTCTAATGCCTCTGACCCACCGTCCTGGTGACTAGCCTGTGAGGCAGACACTTAGAGGCTAGGGCAAGGGAGGGAGGCCCTAGCCCCGACCTCAGAGAAGCTCCTGCCTCCAAGCCTCCTTGTTGCTTTGCCAGACTGTGACCCTAAATTTCATGTCAAATTTACCTTCTCTTCTATTTAACCTGACATTATTTTGTCTTAGAACGGAAGCATTTGACCTTGTGTGGAAATTCTTGGCCAGGAATTCTGCCCTCTGAATCTAAATGTACAGACTTGTCCCTCACTGTCAGCAGGCTCTTCCTGTGGCCCACGATACCAGAGTCCACAGACACTGAGTTCCCTCTGCAAGGTGTGTGCAGAGACACTGTGTGTTATCTTCCTGGACATGACATCGTGTCTGGATGACAGAATATCTGACATGAGGCAAGTGTGACAGAGAGTCACAATCCTGCATTGCTCAGAGAACAAGGTCAAGGAGAGTGTCACTCCCCAACACTAAGGCTGTTGGTGCCCAGGGGACGGGGTCTGTGGATTCGGAGCCGTGTGTATTCCGGACCACTGGTAAAGTGGTAGAACAGGCTTCCTTGCCTTAAGGGATGGGCAGTGCGGTTCAGAGGTGAGTGTTCCCCAGTTGAACACCCCAACCTGTCCCATGCCAGGGAGAGAAGTTTGCTCTCTTCTGAAGGATACCCGGTGTCTTTCCTGGCCAGGGAGAGCCTTGCAGTGGTCAGAGGTCAACCGCACTTAGAGCTCTGGAGTCAGGGAACCTTACACTTGTAATCTGAAAGGGGGGAGGTTTGCTTTTGAACCGGAAATTGGGGTTCACACCCACTGGAAAGGCCTCCAGGTTCCTGCCCCTCCCCCTCCTGTCTGTCCTGTGTACTCACTGTCCTCTTTGAGCTTCCCCCAGCCACTTATCCAGCAGGGACTCTCAAGGGGCACCTTCGTGGTGTTGTCAGGGACACAGGCCGGGAAAATGTGGGAACTGTAGATCACAGGGCGGTGCAGCTGGATCAGAACAATGTTTTTGCGCATAGAGTTGATCTCGCTATAGTCCTCAGGCAAGAAGAACTTATTCACTGTCATCTGCCGGCTGTAGTTGGAGGGATTGCTCAGCTTGTTGTACCCTAGCAGGATCCGGTAGTCAGATGGTTTGAGAGACCTATTGGGGGGCAGCACCTTGTGTGAGTTGGCACTGCCACCCAGATTGACTGTCCACCCTACAGGCAAATATCCCAACATAGTCCTCCCCTCCTGAGACTAGGGTGCTCCTTCTCTAAAAGGGCGGGATGACCTCCAACAGCCTGAGGATTTGGGGCCTTCGAAGGCTTCCAATCACTTCTCCAGCATACCCTAGTATCCAAGGAGCTGTGCATTGCGTTCCTGTTTTAAAACAAAACAAATCTGAGGTATATCCAACTTCACTGCTTCCTCTTGGAGACAGAGAGACTGCTCACTTCAGCCCTGACCAGATCCCTCTTAGGGTTGCATCATAAGAATTGTTTTTCAGAGCTTCTAGGAAGACCTAAAAGGAAAAATATGTTTCCTAACTCTGGGTCGCTCTTCTTGTCCCTCTGTTTGCAGGATAACAAGCCAGGTGAAAGACACCACTCAAGGTCGGGGCAGCAGCCCAGAGGCCTCCTGCTGGTGGCAAACTATCCCAGAACACAGCTTCGAAGGACATGGCTGCTGTCTATCCTTCACGCCTCTCCTTCTGTCCTAGTGACTCTTCTCCTGCACCAGAAAGACTGGGGCCTGGGAGGGAACACGCACCTTTGGAAGCAGCGGGCAGCGCTGGCTACCCAGTTTTTGTCGATGAGAACCGCTCCACAGACGTGCCTGCCTCGAAAGATCAGACTGGCCTGCCACGGCCACCGTTCATCCCTTGCAATTTGTCCACCATAGATCTTCCCTTGGAATTTGGTCTTGCCACATACTGTGGAGACAATCCCAGCCGCGAGGCACCTGCATTCAGGATGCGTGTGCTTGGTGCCCCAAATGTCAGCATCAGCAGGTCCCAGGGGACAGACACAGTGGCCAATCCTCTCTGTTCTCAGGTAGGCGTACCCAAGGTCAGGAGTGGGTGTGGCAAAGCCCACGTGACAAAGAGCCGATTGGGTGGCAGAGGTGGAGGTGTCAAGCTGAGAGCCTCTCAGCGAGGCTCACGGAACAGAGGTGAGGCAAGGAAGAGGGTCCTGTTAAGCTCTTGTCAGACCTCATTAGCTTAAACAGCACAGCTCTAAAGATGTAAAAGCTGAGGCTGACAGAGGCCACTATTGTTCTGAGCCATGGTCTTTTGGCTAGGTGTGCCCTCCCATCTCGACCCAGTGAAGAGGGTGGAGGGTGGTACATCTATCTCTCAGTGCATTTCCTTGACCCGGAACTGAGGGTCTAGGGACCCATGGGAAAGAGCCAGCAGAGGATATGAATATTCTGTTTAGGCCCCACCTCCGAAGCCTCACCTACATTGTAAAGGCTTGCCGTGCCCACCCTCCCAATGGTCTACGTTCCCAGAGAAGGGGGGGAGGGGGGACATGTCCACAGAAACCTGCCCCCTCTTCAGAGAACTTACATTCCTTGTGGATCGGGTCTCTTGGTTTGGGCGAGGTGTGGGACGTGGATGGAGGTGTTTGCGAGGGTGTGTCGTTCTGAGCATGTAAGAGACTGAAACAGAGTAAGAGAGCAGCCAGCAGGCAGGCTCCGCCCCTGTCCGGACCTGATTGCTTGGCCCCGGAGCACCACATGGCATCTGGCCGCCCTGTGTCTGGGTCCTAGACAGGGCCGAAAGCACGTGAAGACAACCGCTGATGCTGGCAAACTGCCTCTAGGGAACCCCTTTCGCCCACCCCGATCTCGCGCGAGCCGAGCAAGTGTGTGCTAAACACCTAGGTCCGTGGGAGACAATCCACACTGGAGCTGGGTTGTCCTTAGACTCCTCTCTGGCCTCCATGGACATATGCACCTTCTGGGGGCAAAAGCATTCACCACATCTCCAGTTTCATTCCAGTACAATAGGCACTCAAATGCAGTCTCATGGCCCAGACCCGCATACCACCACCTCCTCAGCCCAAAGACCACAGAGTCCTTATCTAACCACAGAGTCCTTATCTGTCTCCTCTGAAGGGCCGTGGGGGAGAGTCCCCACCAGTAACCAGCAAACACTGCCCGAGAGTAGTTCTAGAAACTAAACGTTCCCAGCGTGCCCGCTGGTACTAGTATTGGATAATTTATCGTTCAAGGGCAAAAAGTATGCTGGGCAATGAAGAAAATACAGAAAAGGCGCTGGGCTAGAATAAATTTTATGCCCTATTGGGCAAATTCATTAGGCCTGGGGAAAGCATTCTCTGGGACTTACAGTTCTACTTTGAGATTCTTTTTTATTTTTCCCCCTTTAAGCAGAAAAGATTGCATGTGGGCACTCTGTAAGTTCCCTGCCAGGAGAAACGAGGCAGACTGAGACAGGATGCGCTTTCTGTGGACATGCCCCCCCCCCCCCCCCCGGGAACGTAGGCCGTTGGGAGGGTGGGCACGCCTTTACAATGAAGGTGAGGCTTCGGAGGTGGGGCCTAAACAGAATATTCATATCCTCTGCTGGATCTTTCCCATTGGTCCCTAGACCCTCAGTTCCGGGTCAAGGAAGTGCACTGAGAGATGTACCACCCTCCACCCTCTTCAAAAGTAAAAGCTTTTGAAACCACAGATGTATTGAGGACGTCATGGTCATTGTGTTTTATCAGGCTTTGCAGCATCCATACATAAAGAATTTCCTCCTCTTTCTTGGTCGAGGGAGGACAGTGCTCTGAGCATGCCCTTGGCTCTGTTGGAGTCCTCCCTGTAAGGAGTGCTCACCCTCTTGAAATGTTTCTAGAATAGACACTGAGAAATCGCTTTTACCAGAAAGCATTTTGTAGGTCCCCACAGTAACTTAGCTCGTGCTACACAGAATGAGAAGCAGTTTCTACAGAAGCAAGCATTAATTAATATGGTCCATGAACCTGGCCTCCGTTTTCCCTAAACAACATGCCCCATGGTAGAAGAGGTCACATGAACTTCATAGTCACAAAACAGAAACTAATAAACCAGTACATTTACTAAGTATAATGGGAAGGATAGTGGGGAGCCACTGTAAACTGAAGTTCCGAAGAAAAGCTACGTTGTTGGTGTTAGAATCTACGAGGGTGACCGTACTGGGTTTTGCCAACTTGACACAAACTAGAATCAGATGGGAAGAGGAATTCATTTGGGAAAAAGTAAAATTGTCTCTCAGATTAGCCTATAGGTATGTTTGCATGGCATTTTCTTGATGGTTGATAGATATGGCAGGGCTCAGTCCTCTGGTGGCAGTGCCACGCCTGGGCAGGTTGTCCCCAGAAGGGGGAGGGAAACGGTAGAGCTGCCCATGATCCTGGAAGCAAGCCAGTAAGCAGCGTTCTGCCCCGGTTCTTACCTATGCTCCTGCTTCACTTCCTGTCCTGACTTTCTTCAGGTGCTGGACTGTGATCAGGGTCCGGAGCCAAATACACCCTTTCCTCCCCAGGTTGTTTTTGGCGGTGGTTTTAATCAAAGCAACAGAGTTCCAGACTACTCTATTGTCTGATTGATGAGAACTTCCAAATTATTTATCTCATAGCTACAAGGATGCTGTCAGACACAGAGGTGGGAAGTCAGAGGCTATTAAGATGGCTAAAGATAACCCCATAGGGGGCTAGCCATGCGACTCAGCAGTTGAGGCTATATACTGCTCTTGCTGAGGAGCAGACTTGGGTCCCCAGTGCTCACATTGGCAGTTCACAACCTATGACTCAAGCCCCAGGGGATCTGACACCTTCTTCTGGCCTTGCCAGCAACTACACACATATGTACATAACCTCCCCTAGACACACACACATACCTATACTTAAAAGTAAATTCTAGGGGCTAGAGAGATGGCTCAGAGGTTGAGAGCACTGACTGCTCTTCCAGAGGTCCTGAGTTCAATTCCCAGCAACATGGCGGCTCACAACCATCTGTAATGGGGTCTGGCACCCTTTGTTGGCATGCAGGCATATAAGCAAGCAGAACACTGTGTATACAACAAATTATATAAAAATTTATTTAATTTTTATATATATTTTATGTAATTTATAAAAAATATACTAAATTTAATATAGATCATATTAAATTATATAAAATATATTATGTAATCTTATAATTATATATATTAAAAGGAATCAAGTAATTGAGTGTATATAATATACATTAGAATATATATATATGTATATATGTCTCTTCTGTAGGTTCTATCTGTAGATGCTATCTAGTGCCATTCTTGTAACAGAAATGAATCCTGATCAGCATGAAATTCAACCAGGTGCTCAGGTGGAAAGGAGAAAGTCTATTAGAGAATGAAGCCTCCCGTTGAGTTCATGATCTAGAAAAGACCAGACCTCCGTTACAAATTCATACAGCACAAATAGGTTTAGCACTGGTTCCTTTAACAGTTTTAGCAGTGTTTTATTCCAGTTGTGGTCTTCATAGTCATCTGCAGTCGCTCTTAGCACCTCATGGCCACCAATGGGAAATCCCATTGCAATTAGAATCAGGATTGACAAGGACAGTTTTTGCAGTATAGCTGTCTTTTAAGATGATTCTGAGCCAGTCTCAGTGGCACATCCCTTTCATTCCAACACTCCCAGAGGCAGAGGCAGGCAGAGCTCTGTGAAGTCCAGCCTGGTCTACATAGCAAGTTTTAGGACAGGCAGACCTATGTAAGGAGACCCAGTCTTAGGAAAAGAAAGATTCTGTAAATAGCTAGCTTCATTTATAGAAGCCAGCAAGCATTCAGAAACAGAGCTCGACATTCCCCATCCTTGACTGCCAACATCTAGTACATTGAGGGGTCCCAAGTGGAGGGTCACATTAACCAGGACACAGGGGATGTACCCTGATAGCTCGCTAATGCATCATTTATTGAAAGTTCCAGCGTCTTTCATACAGAAGGCAGAATAAAGATTTTCCCACCGTTTCCAGTTTACACCAGGTGCTATTTTCCAAGCAATAGCTTATCTTGAGGCATGGTCTCTCACTGAGTCTGGTTGTCACAGATTTGATGAGGCTGGGATAGGAGAGTAGGAACTTAAACAGAATAAAGATTAACACATGGAAGAAGTCAGGTCACAGAGAAAGCCTGGGAACCCTTTCTTAACTTGATTTTATATCATCTAAGAGAGCAAGTGTGAAATCATGAGAGGGTGTGACGGACCAAACACATCATATATATGGCCGGCATTTTATGGGCTCTGACTTGGCTCAGCACCCCACTTCCACTTTTAGGGTGTTCTCTTCTTCTTCTTCTTCTTCTTCTTCTTCTTCTTCTTCTTCTTCTTCTTCTTCTTCTTCTTCCTCTTCCTCTTCTTCCTCTTCTTCCTCTTCTTCCTCCTCTTCCTCTTCCTCTTCTCTTCCTCCTCCTCCTCCTCCTCCTCCTCCTCCTCCTCCTCCTCCTCCTCCTCTTCTTCTTCTTCTTCTTCTTCTTCTTCTTCTTCTTCTTCTTCTTCTTCTTCTTCTTCTTCCCTAAGACAGGGTTTCTCTGTGTTCCTCTGGCTGTCCTGGAACTTGCTCTGTAGACCAGACTGGCCTTGAACTCACAGAGATGCACTTCCTCTGCCTGGGATTAAAGGCATGCACCACCATGCCTAGCTTGCACTTCTTTTTCTTTCTTCCTTTCTTTTTTTTTTTTAATAATTTATTTATTTTATGTATATGAGTGCCCTATCTGCATGTACATCTACATGCCAGAAGAGGGCAACAAATCACACTAAAGATGGCTGTGAGCCCCCGCCATGTGGTTGCTGTGGATTGAACTCAGGACCTCTGGAAGAGCAGACAGTGAGTGCTCTTAATTGCAGAGCCATCTCTCCAGACCCGGACTTCTCTTTCTTATCCTATTTCTATTTTGTGACAAATTTAAAAGGCGTGACACTTTCCCATCTGCTCTAGGTGACTGCTGGGATTTTTCCCTTAACCTATACCCTGTACTGTTTTTCTTTTGTTCTTAAACTCTAATACATTTGTTCTTGAGCTTTCTAAATTCTTTGGTAAAGGAACCTGGTCTCAGAACCTACGAAAGGAATCTTGCTTTGCCTAGGCTGTCAGGCCAGTGAGCTTCAGGGACGCCTCCCCCCCTTCCTTGCTCCACTCCCCTCTGCTAGGATTAGCAGTGTGTGTCATTACCTCATAGCATCTGACTTCTTAGTGGGTGGTGGGGACGCATAACAACTGAGCTATCTTCCTAGTGTAGATGACAGGAAAAATTAGTATTCTCTATCAAGCACTGTAATTGTGCTATCTGCCTCACTTTGCAAAACATATATGCAAATGTTTAAACCCCTATTTCTTCCCTCTCTCTCTCTCTCTCTCTCTCTCTCTCTCTCTCTCTCTCACACACACACACACACACACACACACACTTGAACAAACATTTGTTTGCACAAATATCTCCTCATCTCCCAGTAGCCCAAGGTTGGCACCATCCCCAGTAGTCTGGGCTCTACCCCACCTTCCCCCATAATCAAGAAAATACAGAGTTGCATATAGGCAATCTGATGGAGTCATTTTCTTAAATGAATTGCCTTTTCCCAGATATCTCTAACCTGTGGCAAGAATAGATAGATAGATAGATAGATAGATAGATAGATAGATCCTAGCTAGAACACCATCCCCAGTGGCTGGAGTCCTAGACTTAAATAAGAAGAGGAAAGCAAGCTGTACACTGTGGGTGCACTGTGACCCATGCCCCAACCTCCATGTCTACTGTTTCTCATTACAGCTGACTGATCCCCTCAAAATGGAAATCAGAATAAAGTGGTCTACCCTTAGGTGTCTCTGGTCAAGCATTTGGTCACAGCAAACTAAAATGTAACAAAATTTTCAAAAGAAGTACATAGATAAACCTAGGGCATCTCAACACTCTTCCTAAATCCAACTGTCACATCAGGCCGCCTTGAAAACTGAGTCTCCAACAGGTGCTGCACCGGTCTTCTGAGTTCTGGTCCTGTCTTTTGACCTTCACAGCGACAATATGGAATTGACAGATTTAAAAAGTCCACGCCTTCTAGATGAGAAAATCCGAGCTGGGTGAGACATAGAGAGCATGTAGCCAGCCATGGTGCTCAGGAGTGCAGTGCAAGCGACATGCTACTGGTGGCAGCCTTTCAAAGCGCCACCACCCAAGAGAAGTTGCAAATGAAGAGGTGCTGTGACCAAGGAGTTATACTGAATTCGGATAGTCAGCACGGAGCCAAGTAAAAACACAGCTAATAAGTCTACTGATTAATGGTTAAATAACCATGTTTCCAATACATTGGTTTATAGAGTGTATGTTATTAAAAATCAGTCTCATTAGGACTTCGTTAAGTGGATGCTAGAAAAAGAACACTAAAACTGTAGCTACAACAGTGCTATTCTGAGTCTGCCTCACACACCCACATGGCACCGTCTCAGTCCAGAGGATTAGAACGCTTTTTGTCTGCTGAGAGGGGTACCGGGGCTTCCACTGTGGCTTCCACCACCCACTAACTGCATGTAATGCACTTAATAGGGCCAAGATTAAATTTCCTAACCTGCAAACTGGAGGATGTATCCACCTACAGACCCGGTTCAAGAATCATTTGTGTTCACAGCTATCCATGTGGAAGATACCTGGAACAGAGGTGGGTTACTGAGCTTGCTTCCTGGCCTGCTGCCTGGGGCCACCTGCACTGAGCTAGAGCAGACCACTCACTGCTGCCCCCAAGCGGTAAGTACAGGGAGCGCGCGCTTTGCCGAGAGAGCAACAGCCACCGGTGATGAAATCGATGGTTGGAGTGGAAGAGAGAAAGAAATATGTAGCACTTTCCAGCTGGGCGAGGAATTGTCTTCTTGGGGGCTAAAATCTAGCAACATCCCGGAACTGATAATAAATTATTTAGGAGCAATTTACACATTGATAAAGGACCCCAAGTAAGTGATGGGCAAGCCCAAGGTTTCAGTGTTTCCCAGAGAGCGCCTGGGGGATCAGCACTGCGACCCTGAAGGTAGTCACAGCATGGAGCAGGGGACAGAGGCCGAGACAAGGTTGCCTGAGTGACCTGAGGGAACCGCCCACGCTGGCCCCGCCCCTCCCTCAGGTCCCCGTCCAGTCCATCCAGCAGTCCATCTTCTTGCCCCAAGTGATAGATGACCTTCTTTCTAGTCCCATAACCTCACAGTTTACCATTTCGGCCACCCAGCCTGGAGACAACAGTTGTGAAATCTTCCCAGGTATGTCGCTTGGCATGTCACCATCAGGGAAGAGCCTTGGAGGCAGATAAAGTACACTTTCACTTTTGAAGCTAGCTGTGGGTCAGAAGCTTTCCGGCAGACCCTACAGATGTTCCAAACGTGTTGAGGTCTGTTAGACAAGGAGGAAGCCCCTTAGCAGCTCGGTATAAACCCTACTCCCAGATTGATAACACTCTGCTAATTGGTTCTCATATATTTCTAAATCTATTTTTGGTAAGATGGTCTGCGAACTAAGGTCAGTTAGGTAGAAATGCTGGTGAGCACAGTAGAGTGACTGGATAACAATAACGAGCTAGAAATGTAAAAACATAGAAGATTTCGAAAGATTTCACCCTCTAGAAATAATAACTGAGAAAATAATACACTTAACCTGATTTAACATCATACAATGTACACAGGTATTGAAACCTAGCATTAATACATACGATTTTATGTTTGCATGTGTCTATTAAAGAAACAGATTGAAGCAAAGAAATTGAAAATTACTTCAGAATCAAGAAAATAACATCTGGGGCTGGAGAGATGGCTCAGCAGTTAAGAGCACTGACTGCTCTTCCTAGAGGTCATGAGTTCAATTCCCAAGAACCACATGGTGACTCACAACCATCTGTAATGGGATCTGATGCCCTCTTCTGGTGTGTCTGAAGACAGCAGCAGTGTACTCATATACATAAAATGAATAACTTAAAAAAAATAACATCATCTGCTACATTTCTCCATCTCACATTCAGGACTACTAGGACAGACTTGATCAAAAGTCTCACTCACTGAGCTCTCCCACCACCCTGTGGTACCAGTGTTTCTCACACTGTTCCTCTCACAAGAGCAGCTCCTTGGACAGAGAGCTCTTCAATCACCTTGGGTAAATATGAATAAAATACACCCATCTTTTTTAAAAATCTATGTTAGCACTTCATTTGTGTTTTTTTTTTAAAAAAACAGAAGTACCATTGCTACCACAGCTGCCACGGCCTCCTCCTCCCCCTCTTCCTCCTCCCCCTCTTCTTCCTCCCTCTCCTTGTCTTGCAATGCTAATCAACAACTGTGGCAGACCAACTGCCTCTGTCCCTCTCAGGCCTCCCCAGAGCCTTGTTTCCTAGCTTACTCTAGATCCTCGCGAAGTTGACAGTGTTAAGCGTCCCACCTAAATTTCAGTCACAGGACTTCCTCTCCCCCTCCACACCCCAGTGCTACCTAAGGACCCAGAGCTTCATGTGTGAAAGACAAGCACTTTACCATTGAGTCACACCCTGATACATGTAAGTGTGTGTTTATTTGAGACAGAGTCTCTCTATATAGCCCAGGCTGTCCTGGAATTCACTATGTAGACCAGGCTGGCCTTGGACTTACAAAGATCCACCTGTTTCTGCCTCTAGAGTGCTGGGATTAAAGATGTCCATCACAATACTCAGCTGCCCTTATTTTTAGAAAAAAATTAATTTTTTTATTTATTTATGTATGTTTTTGTCTGTATGTGCTGGTCCCTGAAGAGGACAGCTGTCAGTTGCCTAATATGTGAGCATTCGGACAAGGCCAGCCTAGTCTACATAGTGATTCTGAGGCCAGCCAGAGTAACACAGAGAGACTATAACAACAAACCACATACAAAGAAAACCAGAACTCAGGTCCTCTGGAGGAGTAGGCTTGCTTTTAGCTGCTAAGTTTCCTCCTCAGCCTGAAAGGGGCTTTTTAAGAAAACAAATTATCCATCCCTTTTGCATTTTGCAAATCAGCCTTACCACCTTGATTCCTGAGCCTGGGTTTGTAAGGCCTCACTAGCCCAAGACTGCAGTCATTTGCTGATCTGGACCAGGGCCCAGGACAAAGCAACAAAGAAGCTGGAAGTTCCCCTGTTGACTCTGGTCCCAAATAAGCCCATCTCAGGACAGGTAACAAAAGCATAACACCCACACACAGACTGTGCTCCTCAGGATGATGGGGCCATTCCAGAGGATGCTAATGTAAACTTCTATTTCTATAATTTTACTGTCATTTAAATTGACACTGTTTAAAAGGAATTATCAGGTGTAAAACCAGCTCAAAGGCAAATCATTAGAAAAATAGGAGCTAAGGATATATAACTCCATGGTTGCATGGGACCCTAGCTTTGGTCTCCAGCACTCAAAAAAAAAAAAAAAAGAAAAAGAAAAACAGAAAATAAAACACTGGTTATGCTTATCTGGAGATGGCTCTGTCAGTAAAGTATTTGTTACGCAAATGTGAGAACCTGAGTTTGTCCCCAGCTCCCACACAAAAGGTTGGCCATGGTGACATTTGCTTATAATACAAGAATTAGAAGGGCAGAGACAAGCAGATCCCTGGGGTTCACCAGTCAGCCAGCCTAGATGAACCAGAGAGCTCCAGATCCCAGGGAGAGAGACTTCGTTGTTTTGTTTTGTTTTGTTTTGTTTTTTATTTATGGGTACACTGCAGCTATCTTCAAATATACACTTGAACAGGGCATCAGATCCCATTACAGATGGTTGTGAGCCACCATGTGGTTACTGGGAATTGAACTCAGGACCTCTGGAAGAGCAGTCAGGTCCATCTTTCCTGCCCAAGACTTTGTTTTTAAAACACCAAGCTTTTAAAAAGTTTTTAAAAGCTCCTGTCACAATACCCTCTGGCATATACACCTGAGCCATGCTCATGAAAATACACACACACACACACACACACACACACACACACGTACATCCATTCATGCATACATACACATACGCTCACAAATATAAATTGACCTCTAGTTGTACCAAACAAATTATTGGTAGTATTATGATTTTATGTTCCCCATCCAATAAAATTCACATTGAAATATAAAGCTGGTGATGAGGTAGTAAGGGGTGGGACCAGGTGGGACATTTTAAAAGAATTGTTTATATTTATTTGCTTGTTTTATGCAGATAAGTGTTTTGACTGTATGTGACATGGGCGCCTGGTGACTTTGGAGACCAGAGGAGGGATGTCAGATCCTCTGGAACTGGAGCTATAGATTTTTGTGAACCACTATGCAGGTGCTGGAAACCAAACAAGTCCTCTGCAAGAACAGCAAGAGCTCATAACAGTTGAGCTCTCTCCCAGACTCCCAGGGGGGACTTCAAAGGTAAATAACTCATAAGATTATTCATTAATTGGCTTGAGGTGCAGGAAGCTTGCCCCTGCGCTTTCTGGTAGAAGTTTCCCTCCTCCTCCCCTCCCCCCCCCCCTTCCTGGCCGCTGCAAGGACAAAGCTCCCCCCCCCCCCACCTTCCTGGCCGCTGAGAGAACCAGAGGAGACACAGATGCCAGCCTGAATAAGAAGGATGACAGCCTCCCTGGCCTCTGCGTCGCCAAGGCTAACACTTTCCCTGATAACCGGTTGGGCACTTCCCAGGTGCAACTGGGAAAAAAGGAGATTAGGGTCCCACGTGTGAATTATGGAAGGGAGGTGATCAGGGGTCACAGACAGTTATGGCTGGTCATAAAACTAGT
The DNA here is from genome assembly GCA_036184795.1 of Tokudaia tokunoshimensis. Taxonomy (NCBI): domain Eukaryota; kingdom Metazoa; phylum Chordata; class Mammalia; order Rodentia; family Muridae; genus Tokudaia; species Tokudaia tokunoshimensis. Next base: position 13,672,156 of record BTHU01000016.1, read on the forward strand.
TCCTGATAGCCCCACAAAGAAAATCCTTAGATCAGAAGAATCCTCCTCTCAGCCTCGAAATTTTGCCCTAACAAATGGTATCCTGTTTGAATTATGACTTGCCTCATCTGCCTCCCGCATCACCCTAAGTATTCAAAGAATTCCTATGCTGTATATAAACTATGCTGAAGCCTTCTAGACTAGGGGGTCACACTCCAACCTGTGCAGTGGGAAGGTCTGTGATTCGAGCCTGACTCATAATAAACAGACTCTTATGCGTGATTGCATTGGACTCTGCAGTTCTTGAGCTCTCCTGGGTATCCCGCAGAATTGGGGCATAACAGACTTATGGGCTAATGGTTCTCTCAGGAGCCGGTCACTGAAGAAAACAATTTGACTCAGGTATCTTGTTTGTGTCCCTTTCACCAGGCCACGTCTTGCTCCACCTTAAGGCTCTGTAGAAAAGGCATTACCAAAGGCCACCCCTGGACCTTGGCTTTTTCAGCCTCCAAAAACTAAGTGGCCCAAATAAACCTTTATTCTCTATTAATTACCAGCTGTGGACTTTGCTAGATTTCTGAGGCAGCTTAAAGAGGCAGAAAAGAGACCAATCTGATCTCAGCAGACAGAGCAGCTTATTTCAAACAGTGAGAGGCAGACACAGGAGGAAAGGGGTACCTACCAAAGGGGAAGGGAGTGCTTGGGGTTAGTATAAGAGGTTTGGGGGATGGGGAATTAAACTCAGCTGCAGGGCCTGAGAGCTTGCACTTTCTCCCTCTGGGAGTAGTTTGTCCAGACTAGGCTGTTTTATCCTTACAGACTGCCTTGCCCCAGGCTATCATGACGCAGGTGGTAGTGGACAACTTGGTTAGGTAATGGAACAGAGGCGGAAGGAGATACAAAGTTTCCACATAGGGCCTTGGTCAGAGTCAGGCAGTTTCCACGGTTTATTTATTCTAACTGCATTCAGTTATAGTAACAGAAAACAGACGTAGAGAATCCAGAGGAATATCAGGAGGCTGCACTACTGTGACTGAGGCTGGGAAGCTGCACCTGTGAGAGGACCCTTGCTGCTTGATATGTTGCACAGAGCAGTCCAGAGGACAGCATAGTTTTAGGAGACAGCCAGTCACATCTTTTCTCCTCTTGCCTGTACCCCTCTCCATCTCTTGATTGGCTTATTGTTTACCATTAGAAGTGTTTCCTGGAGGCTGGAGAAATGACTCAGCCTTAAGAGCGCTGACTGTCCTTCCAGAGGTCCTGAGTTCAATTCCCAGCAACCACAAACATCAGCAATGAGATCAGATGCCCTTGTAGTGCCAGGAAAGGGTTGAACCCCGCCAAAACAGACAGGAGCGGATTTGATGCAATTCACAGCAGGGTCTTTATTCTATTTGAGATAGTTCAGGCAACACCCCCCCCAATCACACAGGACGGTTTTGGTGATGGGGACCCCTGAATATCTATGGGGCAAGACTTTATCGTAAGCAGCAAGCAGGGGGGTAAGTGTGCAAGCATCTAATTGGAAAGCTACTGTGGCCTTTAACATAATTGGCTGGTGCTGGGAGTCATATCATAAACTTAATTTCTGTTCCCCTCTGCGTCGGTGATCCTTAGAGGTGAGGTGGGCTTGTTGGGGGAATAACCTGGAGTCATTGGCCTTGTTGAGGGTGTATTTTGGAGAAGCTGCTCTTGTTGGTGATTAGCCTAAAGACTGGAGCTAGGCTCAGGTTTTGTTGGGGGGCAACTTGGAAACTAACGCTAGGTACCAGCCTGTTAGTTTACCTGAGTTCAAACTTAGGTCAGGTTCTCTAAAATGGAGTCTGAATGGAAAAGCTTTGGTCTCTAACTCTCTGCTGGTGGTCCCATCTCACCTCCTTCCTTCCGCAGTTTTCAATTTTCCATTTTCCCTTCCAGGAATGGGTCATTTTCATGAGGCCATTAGCATATTCCTCTTTGGCCATTGTTATTAGGGGGCTGCTTTGCCTGTGACTTCCTGCACTTAGAAGCATTCCACATTGCACAGCCTCAAAACAGTTTCACTTTCACGCTGATTTCTCCATTTTTAAAAAAATTAATATTACTGGATATATAGCTCTCCCCTTCTGCTGAAGGGTTAGCTCTTTTCTGAGAGTAAATTCTTGTAAGTAGGATAAGTGGATCAAAGTTCACCTTGCCAACTGCCCACCCCCCACCATGTTTAAGACACTCCCTACCTATAAAAATGGTTGGTAACCTTTGTTCTTAATATGCAAAGAAAAAGATGAAAAAATGCAGTGGAAAAATTAATAAGGGATCTGAATGTCATCATAAACACTCAAACCTGTTCAACTTCACTTAGAATTAGAGACTTGGAAATCCCAACACATACGGAACCCATCTTAAGGTCAAGGATCACAAGTGTGGCCACATGCCCTACAGTAAGTCAAGGGAAGAGAAACAGCCCCATCCCGCAATCTTTGAAGTGGGATTTTGAGAGTTAGGGGAGGGTACCTTAGAATCTGAAGACAAATTTTAAAGAGTGCGTGTTTGTCATGTGTTTGGAGAGTGTTGTTCGCTGGTAGAGCATTCATGTATCATGTGGGAGACCCTGAGTTAAGTCCCCAGCTTAAAAGAAGTTACATGCAGCTGGGTGGTAGTGCACGCCTTTAATTCAAAGGCAGAGGCAAACGGATCTCCAGGACAGCCTGGTTTACAGTTCCAGGACAGCCAAGGCTACACAAAGAAACCTTGTGTGTGTGTGTGGGGGGGGGGAGTTACACTTCTTTGTTTCTGCACTCAGAAATGTTTCTATGTATCCGGACAGATGGGCTTCAATCTAGATCTCCGGAGCGTTCAGTGTGGGTACATGCCTCTTTTTCATTCACATGAAATGTGAATATGTATATGTGGTGTGTGCATATGAGAGAAGGAAAGACCCATCCTGAATGTGGGCAGCCGACCTCATGGGCTGGAGTCCTCCACTTAAAGAAAAGAGAAAGTGAGCTGAGTACCAGTGTTGTCTCCGTCAGCTTCTTAATAATGAGGCCATAAAGAGGCCAGCTGCCTCAGCGCTCCTGCTGACATGCTTTCCCTTCAGGGTGGACTATGGGCCTTGAACATGTGAATCCAAATACCCCTGTACCCTTAAATTTCTCCTTGACAGCAGTTTGACCACCAACCAGAAAAGCAGCTAGCACATCTGCCTAGACCCAGAGAGCAAAACAGGCGCCACATTGTTATACATTGTTACGGATGCTCCACACCTTACAAGAATAAGCTTCTGTTTCCTAAACCTAAGGAATCCTGAAAACTCTTTTCAATCTATGCTGAACTTGTAACCCCATAATGTAACCCCACCCCATTGCCTTGCTAAATTCCTGAACACCTCTGATGACTCCGCGTCCACATGATGTACTCCTGCTCTATCTACCCTACAAACAGCCTGAGCCCTCTGTCCTTCTGCTCTTTCTGCCAGGTGCTAACAGCCAGTTATCCCAACAGCTGTTCTCTAGACGCTAACCCTTCCCCAGAAAGCAGCCAGTGAGAGAGCTGCTCTCTTAAACCCCGACTTAGAGAGGCAGCCACCTGGCCAATCTAAATAAAGCTTGCTTAATCAGACAGTCATGGAAAGGTTTTTCCCCTCGGGTCTAACACCATCAGCTCTGGTTTTGTGGCCCCGAGGAACAGGCACTCTCTGGTAATGCTCCTTTTTGGTACAAACCCTAAAAGAAACCCCACTACCGTGTCTCTCCTTCAGCTGGCCAGTCCTAAGCCAGTCCTCTGTTTGCCTTCTGCTCGTTTGCACTGATGCCTTGGCACTTGAACTCTTCAGTGACCACTTATTGCTTCCTCTTCCTGTTCTTGGTATCTAGAAAACATGGTGTTTCTCAAGTTTTAAAAAACGGATAAGTGTGCTGGGGCGATGACACTTTAACCTCTCACTGGGGAGGAACAGGCATGTGGATCAAAGTCAGGCTACACAGTTGGTTCCAGGCCAGCCAGGGGTAGCTAGTGAGACCCTGTCTCAAAACCAAACACACACATACACAAACCCATAATTTTTAAAACTTTCCATTACCCCAAATACCCTGTCCTCCAGTCCCTAGTAGGACTAAAACTAACTATGCATCTAAATACTCCAGAGTTCAGTTGATGAAATTATTACTAGAGGAGAAATGTAGATATAGCTGATTTGAGAAAAGGTGGGGGTTGAAGCAGGTAGAATGAAGGGACCAAAATTTGACCAAAAAGCATGTACTGTCCTCTTTTTTTTAAAGACTTATTTATTTATTTTATGTATATGAGTACACTATAAGCTGTATAGATGGTTGTGAGCCATCATGTGGTTGCTTGGAATTGAACTCAGGACCTTTGGGAGAGCAGTCAGCGCTCTTAACCACTGAGCCATCTCTTCAGCCCCTATACTATCCTCTTTTAATGAATGGGAAAGTCATGCCATTCATTTATGGGATTCATTTATTACTTCATTATTTACATTCATGATTCAAAGAGACATCCTGTCTAGCAAACCTAAGCTTCCTTCAATGAACTTTCACTTAGCACTTTGAAAATATGAAACTCTGAAAACATCAAAATGTATCCTTCCTGTGTGGCGGAGTGGAGGGGGAAGAGATGAATTTAATTAAGCAGTCTTGTATGGGGACAGAAACAGTAGGACTCAGGGAGGTGCTGGGCAGGAGCTTGTGACTCTGAAAGTTCCTTTGGAAATCCATGGTCAGCCATTCTGGGTAATTCAACTTGACCGTGCTGTTGTCCAGGAAATGAAGATAAAAGAGAATGTGGGGCGGCTAACATATTCAAACCCTTGAACCTGCCTTCCCCGTAAGCTAAGAGTGACTCCACACAGCCTCGTGTGGAATGCCTCCTTCATGCAAGCACTGGGCAGATTATCTCCCTAGAGGCCATGCTGCTCTGTGAAGTGGGCATGGAGGATAATGAATGAGAAACTGAGGCCCAGGATGGGATGGTCACAGTTCAAGAAGATCAGAGCCCATAAGAAGCCATCTCTCTGAACACAGGTCCTTCTTGCTGTGGCCCCGGGATGTCCCAGAGCGGAAACTGCTCTGCCGCAGTGTCAGAGACTGAGCAGTGGCTCAGTGACTGAGTCCACTCCAGTAGTGTCCACTCACATGGCGGCACCAATGAACTCTCAGGTCAGTGAGGAAGATCTAGAGAAGAGCTCTTGGTCTCTTGTGATGAGTGTCACTCAGGCTTGTCACCTAGCCAGGGTACAGGAATGAGGCAAGGAAGGAAATCTCAGCTTCTGGGTCCTGACTGCTGAATAACTGGATGCATGCACACACAGGAGGGGTGCAGCTCATGTGTGCCATGTATTTTATCCAAATGCTGCTTCCCTTTCTTCCCCAGTATCCCTATATTATTTTCTTATTACCTATCTCTGTCCTGCCTCCCTTAACATCTCTGATGAACAATCACCTTTTAGGTTTCATGACCTACAAACACACATATGCCATTTTAAAGGTAAGCACCACACACAACATAGATGTGGCTACTTCCTTTCTGAGTCTGGCTTCATTTGAGTAACGTAAAGGTTCCAGTCACAATCACACCCTGCAAATGTCATGCCTTAACTTTTCCCCACGACTGCATCAAACTCTGTTGTGCATAGGTACCACATTTTATTTTTTTAAAGATTTAATTAATTAATTATTTTAAAGATTTACTTATTATATGTAAGTACATTGTAGCTGTCTTCAGAAACTCCAGAAGAGGGCATCAGATCTTGTTATGGATGGTTGTGAGTCACCATGTGGTTGCTGGGATTTGAACTCAGGACTGCTGAGTCATCTCTCCAGTCCCATGGTACCACATTTTAAAAAGTATATTCATCTGTTGATGGATTTCTTTGCTGCTCTAATTTCTGGCTACAGTACACAGTCTACCTACAAACATGGATGCTCAAGTATCCATAGCATGTCAATTAAGAGTCCTTGAGGAATGCACCCAAGAAAGGTATAGCTAGGGCATCTGGAAGTTCTATTTTCAGTCTGTCGAGGAGCCTCCGTACTAATTCCCACACAAGTTTACATTCCCACCCACGGTGAACAAAGAGTTCCCTTTCCCCCACATCCTCATGGGTGCTTTGTTTTCTTGATGCTGGACATTCTGGCTGATACAAGACAAACTCTCAAATGAGTGATAATTTGCATTTCCCTGATAGCTAAAGATGTTGAACACATTTCCAAGCATTGTTTCAGCTATTTGTGTTTCTACTTATTTTGTTTAAATTATAATATGATATGCATATTATGGATATAGGTTCATGGAGGTAAAAATTAATAATACATATCTTTTTTAATGTTGTCTGAATGCTGAGTGGTGGTAGTATACACCTTTAATCCTAGCACTCAGCAGGCAGGGGCAGGCATATCTCTGTGAGTTCAAGACTAGCCTGGTCTACAGAGTGAGTTCCAAAATTAATGCAGTCAAGTACTGCTTGCTGAAAAAAGATTATATATATATATATATAATATATATATATGTGTGTGTGGTGTGTATATATATATATGTACACACACACACACACACACACACACACACATCTCAAACCAAATTTAAGGTGCCAGACAAATGTTCTAAGCAGGGGCCACACAGGGGATGGATTGACAAATCTGACGTTTCATCAGAAAATTACAGTCTATAGCCTGGTTCCTCCTGAGATCTGATTGTGGTCTTGGCTCTATTTTCTGCCTATCTCTAAACCACTTATTTTCTGCCTTGTTTATTTTCAGTCCTTGCCAAATTCTCAACCTCTCTGCTTTCTCCTGACATGTGCGTATAAATCCACAAACTAGTTTCCAATTTCTCTCATACTTTCTTGGCTTGGGGGTCACTGAGAATTAGAGACTAAAACCTACCTTTCCAGTTTCTTGTCACAACTCTGAAAGAAGTTCTGCAAAACACAGGTTTGTGTCCCTCCTCAGGTCCAAGAAACACCTGATGGTGACACCTATATCACCAACCCAAGACCTGCTGCTGCTGACCCAGATGCTCTGAGGGCCTCCATCTGGAAGCTATCCTCACTAGCTATCATGTTAGCTCAGATTTTACTCTTTGAGTTCACAAAGATTCTCTTCCCTATCCACCTGACTAGTGACAGAGGGTGACAAATATCCTTTTCTACAGGTCTCAAAAGGTGGATTAATAGTTGCTTAATGAAGCAAGAAAGCAAATTATGTTGCCAAGAAAAGGAAGATTGTGTCTTGTTTCCTAGAAGGAGGAGGAGGAGGAGGAGGAGGGAAGGGGGAGGGGAGGGGTGAAACAGAACAGCTGGGCCTGGTAGCACAGGCTTACTATTAGCTCTCTGGGAGGCTGAGGCAGGATTACAGCCAGGTGTGTGCTATTCTTTACTCCCAGAATTCAGGAGGCAGAGGCAGGTGGGTCTCTGAGTTCGAGACCAGCCTGGCCTACAAAGAGTGTTCTAGAACAACCAGGGCTACACAGAGAAACTTGGTTTGGTAAAACAACAACTCAACTAACCAACCAAACAAAAACCCTCAAGATATGTATGGGCTAAAGAGTGAGTTCAAGACTGACTTGAGAAAATTCACTGAGACTATGTCTCAAAATAAAAGTACTTTAGTGAATCAAGCATTACTACAGTAAGTAATCTCAGAGTTTGGGAGGTGGAGGCAGGAGAACTAGGAGGTGAAGGCTAGCCTTTATTTATAGAGTGATTTCAAGGTCAGTCAAAGTTACATAAGACCCTGTTTCAAAACAACTAACTAACTAGCCAAGTAAGTAAATAGGGGCTGGAGAAATGGCTTAGGGGGTAAAAGCCAATGCTGCTTTTCTACAAAACCTGGGTTTGAATCCCAGAACTCAATTGGAAGCTAACAACCATCTGTAACTCCAATTCTAGGGGATCTGAAGGCCTCTCTGGCTTCTGCATACTGCATACTGTGTACAGACAAGCAGGCAAAAAACCTGTGATGGTTTGTATGGGAGCGACACTGTTGGGAGGTGTGGCCTTGTTGGGAGCTTTGGCCTTCATTTTAGCTGCCTAGGAGCAGAGTATTCCACTAGCAGCCTTCAGATGAAGATGTAGGGGGCTGGAGAGATGGCTCAGCAGTTAAGAGCACTGATTGCTCTTCTGAAGGAACTGAGTTCAAATCCCAGCAACCACATGGTGGCTCACAACCATCCATAATGAGATCTGACCACCTTTACTGGTGTGTCTGAAGAAAGCTACAGTGTACCTACATATAATAATAAATAAATCTTTGGGTCGGAGTCAGTGGGGCTGGAGCAAGCAGAGGTCCTGAATTCAAATTCCCTGCAACCACATGATGGCTCACAACCATTGGTACAGCTACAGGGTACTCATATACATAAAATAAATAGATAAATCTTAAAAAAAAAAAGATGTAGAACTCTCAGCTCTGCCTGCACCACGCCTGCCTGGACGCTGTCATGCTTCTGCCTTAATGATAATAGACTGAACTTCTGAATCTGTAAGCCAGCCCCAATTAAATCTTGTCCTTATAAGACTTGCCTTGGTTACGGTGTTCATACACAGCAGTAAAACCCTAACTAAGACAACATGGTGATAATTGTTTTTAAACTTTAAAAATAAATAAATAGCTACAAGATGGCTGGGGCTCTAGGCCAGTGGCCATCCATGAGTCTCAAGTATAACCAAGGAAACACAAAAGCAACACAAAAAAACCTCATTTCTTTGGAAGGAGATCAAAGACCATCTAAGACTTTGCCCGGACCAGACTTGTAATTATCAGGACAAGATGCCTGACAAACACAACTTATGGAAGGAAGATTTTATTTGTCCAGGGTACAGTCCACCATGGCAAAGAAATCACAGCAGGAGCAGGAGGCAGCTGGTCGCATCCCATCAGCTGTCAGGAAGCAGAGATGAATCTGGGTGCCCAGCCTGCTTTCTTATCATTGAGCCCAGGATCCCAGCCCACGGAGTGGTGCTGTCCATCCCGACAGTGAGTCCTCCCACTTCTGTTAACACAATCCACAGACCCTCTCACAAAGATGTTTGCCTCCTACAAGGTTCTAGATTCTGTCAAGTTGCCATTCAATATTAACAATAAAAGTAACAAACCGAGCAGGCTGGCAGTTACTCTGAGCAGAAGGGGAATAGGAGGAAGGCTGGGAAGGCAGCTGCAGAGACCAGTCAGGAGTGAGTAGCCATCTGACTCAGGGTAGATTCTTAGGGTGGAACTGACAGCCAATAGATCACCTGGGGTCCTCCCATCTGTTGACCCCAGAGACTCTCTCCCTTGGACTTCAACACAGCCACTCACTGTATTCAGACAGGGCAGCTAAGACCTGCACAGGGCTTACTGAGCTCAGAAATAATCCTATCAACCACAGCCATGCTGGGTGGGTTTTGGCCTCTGGGAGGTAACTTGGGTTGGTTTCTCTTCCTTCTGGATGAACGATTCTTCCTCTCTCTGCAACAGCTCCCCATTTCCAGTAATTTACTGCTTTCCTGGCTGGTCTCTGGGACCAAGGAATTTAGTGGTTCTGACTTTGAGATTAACGTATGTGCCAAATGTGTAGTAGCTATTCCTGGTTGTCAACTTGACTATATCTGGAATGAACTATGATCCAGAATTGGAAGGCTCACCTGTGATCCTAATCTGGAGGCTAAGAGATACAAGTTTCTGACCTGGATCTTGGCCTGGAGATCTTGAGGTACAGTGGCTATGAATTCCAGAAGATTAAGACAGGGAGATCTGAGTTCAGGGTCATCTGGGATTAAAGGTATGGTGGCACATCCTTTGCTGGAGACCTACATAAGGACATTGGAAGAAGACTCACTCTTCTTCACCTGCTTGCCTTGTGGGACTGAGCAACTGCTAGATCCTTGGACTTCCATCCACAGCTGCTGCTGATCATTGTTGGGGAGTTGGACTACAGACTGTAAGTCATCAACAAATTCCCTTACTATACACAGACTACCCATATGTTCTGTGACTCTAGAGAACCCTAATACAAAATGTCACCCTATCCCTCTTCTTCCCTTCCTTTTGTTACTCCAGGATGGTCAGCCCCAGCCAGTGCTCTAAATATAACACCCTGACCCTCCTCTGCTCCCAGCTGCCTCTCACCCCCTACACACACACACACCTTTCATCTCAGAGTATAATAGATTCACTGAGACACTGAAGATTCCCAAGGCTTCCCTGTCATCCCTGGTTCCTGTTGGCTGAGCTGTCCATGGCACAGATTCTCTAGCACTTGACAATGAGAGTAGACACTGTGGCCAAATAATGCAAGTTTCATCTACCAGCCCCACCCCAGGACCACCAAGAACCTGGGAGCCTGCTGCCGGCTGCAGTCTGACATTCATGAAGCAGCGTAAGCCTCTCGAGCTGAGTGTTTGGCCCACTCTTCGCTGAATTCTACAAAGCTCCTTTTAATGACGTCGCCTGTATATGCGAGTTCATGGTAGGAGCCTTCATCAAATTCAAGACAGGTGTTCCGAGCGAGAGCCTGGAGGGGGCACTGTGTCGGAACAACTGCCATACAGACCCTGACTTGTTTGTGACATTATGGTAGTGGAGCCGGCAAGGGTGGGGGGTGGAGGGGGCAGGACCAGGGTCTAGAGCATTGTGCATCCATTTGTTCTTGAGGATCTACTTTCTTTTTTTTTCTTGATTTTTGTTTTCCCCCCTTCCCTTTCTCCCTCTTGCTCTGACCTCCACTCTCTCCGCCTAGCCTTGCTCTCTGCAAACCACCCCCCCCCCGCCATCGCTCTCGCCCTGCTCGCTCCAGCCCATAGGTTTTTTTTTTTTATTTGTTTCTCATTACGGATAGTTGTGAGCCACCATGTGGTTGTTGGGATTTGAACTCATAACTGACTAGTGCTCTTAACCACTGAGCCATCTCACCAGCCTGAGGATCTACTTTCTTGCATCTCAAGAAAGACAGGGCTTGAAGTTCGGTCTTTTTGAATGGCATACTATTTACCTGACTGACTGATCCATTTCTCTGACCAGCAGGAGATCTTCCTTGATCATTACAAGTTTATATAAGGATCTATTTAGACGTGTCTCTAGTTGTAGGTCAGCATGTCGATCCAGGTAGGCACCTGTCTGAGGGCTTTGTCAAGTTAGGACTCTGTCTGGGGGCCACTTTCTGGTAGGTGCATGGGGAGGAGGGTAGAAATGCCCAATCCTGATGAGTTTCCCTAAATTTTCTCAGAGAAGATCCACCACCTCCCCCACTTACTTCTCCTAGCCCAGGCTTTGACTGCTATAACCACTGGGGCAAAGCCCCTATTTTTTCTGACCTGAGAAACTTTTATTTTGATTCAGGCCCACAAGTCCCACTCATACATGACACAATGCACAGCAGCATGGTGGTTCCAGAAGTCCAGTCACCACTGAGTGACGGCTGTAACTGGCACAGCACTTGTTACACCCGTGTCCACTCTGCTGGAGGATCCCGTGGCCCTTTGGGCCTTCCGATGCGCAAGTTGAAGCCTAAGGGAAGAAGGGTTCCATGCAGAAGCTGAGGTGTGACCTCCTCCAAACCCGCCTCGTTCCAGATCCAGGTATAGGAAGCAGAACCTGAGTCCGGTGCCCCAGCCCGAACTCCCAAAGTCCTGGGGCTCTCCAAAGTTGCACCCTATGCTCTGACTTACCTAGCCTACCAGTCTGCGCTCCATCTGTTACTTCTTCATAGGCATCAGGCCCGGAATGGTTTTGATCCGCAGGAACTGAGGGCAGAAGAACCCCTACTGGTCAGTTCCAGCGGCTTTTACAAGTTCCAGGGACTAAGGCAGTGCAGCTACCGATTTCCCTTCGGGTTGTAGCGGTTGGAGGCGGGGCCATGAGCGTGGCCAAGTATCTTTGGGGCCCTGCTTAGACAACCCAGTCTCCCACTTGAGACCTGACCTGGGGACCATTTTGGGGCTTGAACCCTGACATTTAGGAGCCTGGGGGCGTGGCCATGTTGGATCTGTGGCTGACCTCCGCGTGGCGCTTAGAGCCTCCCAAGCCTTCGGAGAGCAGGGAACGTGCGAACAGGTGCTAGCCCTCAGCTCCGCATCACGGGAGGGCCTCAACTCACCTCGACCCAGTGCCGTTGTCCCCTGCGCGTTCTCGGAGTGTGCCACCGGCCGCTGGGCACGTGGAGCCACCTGGCTGTAGATCGGGGTGTCTGTGCTGTTCGGCGCCAGCGTCCCCGGCGCTGTGCCCGCCGGAGCGCCACGCTTCTGCACCACAGCGTAAGTGTCGGCCATGGGAAGGGTCGGGGGCGCAGGCACAGAGATGCTCCTGCAGCGGACAGCGAGCAGAGGAAGTGAAAGCGCTGAGCACAAGTCGGGGGGGGGGGGGGAGGAGGAGGGAGCAAGCTCAGCCCATGCTACGGGCTTCCTTCCTGCCTGCCCCAGTTCCCTGAGCAGGAAAGGAGGGAAGGGGCGGGCCACCCGAGGGCAGAAAGCAGGGGTTCCGTGTCCCTAGTGTCCCTAGAGCAGGAGGGGCAGGGCCAGATTGGCAAGTGGGACTAGGGAGGACCCACGTAAAGCCAGACTTGTTAGTGTGCCTGTGACCACAGCCCTCCTACAGTGAGACAGAGACAGGTGAATCCCCAGAAGCTTTGTACACAGTGAGACTTTCTCAAACATGTGGAAGGTGAGGACCCATACCCAGGGGTGTCCTCGCAGCAATGTACAGAGAGAGAGAGAGAGAGAGAGAGAGAGAGAGAGAGAGAGAGACAGAGAGAGAGACAGAGAGAGAGACAGAGACAGACAGACAGACAGACAGACAGGCAGACAGATTCTAAAAATATATATTTTAATTACCTTCTGGAAGACCAAGGGAACCGCTAACCCAGACTACAGGGGTTGATTTCCCAGGGGCAGAGTGAGCATTGGAGCCAGTACCTGAGAACCCCCCCTGGTGGGCGGGATGTGGCAGGCAGGGCCGAGGAGGTCCTGAGGGAGAAGGCTTCCTTGCAGATTGGAGCACAGTTCTGCAGGGAGGCAGGCAGGGAGTGGTCACGAGGCCGGCCATGCCCCTGATGTAGATCACTGTGGGTGCTGAGGTGAGCTGAGGAGGGGACAGCCTGAGGAGGGAGTTCTGAGGAGGCAAAGGTGCCTTCACAGTGAGTCAGTTGCTCTTCCTGAGAGGCGTGTAGGTGCTGATGGCTGGCAGAAAGGGTGAAATTGGGGGTTCTGTACCTCCTTGAGGTTCTGGTAGTGGGGGCTGGTGTTCTGGAGAGTTCTGGAGAATAGCTGAGCCACTGTGTGGTACAGGAACCTGTACTGCTCCTGTTGGGGTGAGTGGTCATTGAGAAGGGGAGGTCGGGAAGATGGGGGCGCCTCCCTCTGCCACAGGCAATGGGAAGACAGGGCAAGCACATACTTCTGTCTGCACTGCTGCAGGTCGCTGTTTCCGCATCTCCAGGACCACTTCGAAGAGGCTGAAGTTGGGAGGGATTGTCTGGGATAGAGAGGGGGCGTCTGACCAGGCTCTGGTAGGCAGGCATGGGACACACTGCACACAGAGGACATCTTACCTGCGTCAGCAGCAACTGCCTCACATAATCAACAGCACACAGGACACCTGTTCGTCCACAGCCAGCGCTGACAATCAAGAGTCAGAACAGACACCATCATAGCCTACCCACGATGCCCCTTTGCGCATTCTGTTCCTCTTTCCTTTCCCACAGGTCTCGTGCTGTGTTGCCCAGGCTAGCCCCTGACTTCAGCTTCCTAAGTGCTGGAATGTCAGGATTACCTAACCGTACAGATACCAGAACCCTTCTGAGCTGAGCTGAGCTGAGCCGAGGGAGATCAGTACCTCTTAAATTGCAGGATCCCTAGATTATGATTTTAAATAAAAACTTTTGGTTTTTTGTGTACGTTAGTGTGTACCCATTGTGTGTGTGTGCTCACACATGCCGGCTGACAGAGAGTGTGGAGACTAAAGGTCAATATTAAATTTAAGACAGGGTCTTTTACTAAACAGACTGCTCACAAATTTGCTTGACTTACTGACTAGCAACCCCCTCAATGGATTCACTTGTGTCTACCTATCACCCAGCGCTGCGTTACACAGGGGGCAAGCCACCTGTCCTGGGTTTGACTGGGTAATGAAGATCTGAACTCAAGAGTGTGTATAGCAAGTGCTTGGCCCACTGAGGTATTTCTTCCACACAGGAAAACCCTTTTTTATTCACTTAGACTTGTGACCCATCAGCTATGTGCTTACTACTCTTCAGCAGGCAGTCTATCCCAGCTAAGGATTCCAGCTCACTCTGCCATGAACACACATCCAGAAGTTCCTCAAAGAGATAACACTGAAAAGGGAAGCCTGGCTTCAAGCCACAAGCTCTCCCTTGCCTTTCTGCCTCATCCTCTCCCTTCTGTCTCACCAGATCCTCATAAAGCTAATTTCCTAAACCTGCAGTGGACACAAAGGGGTCCCGGTCCGACTCCTTGGAGGCAGCGGGCCTCCTCCACCATGGTGAGAAGGTGATCAGAACTGCTGGGAACCCCGTGGTCTGGCCAGGACATATACTGTAGCTGGTGCACAGAGCGGGATTCCTGAGACAGGGAAACAGAGAATGGAAAAAAATGAAAAGAAAAAAAAATGTTTATTGATCACCTACTACATTTCTAAGCATATTCTATTTAAATCCACCAAATAAGGAAGAAGACTAAGAAGATTTGCATAGCATGCACAAGGCCAAGGGCTCCGCCCTCAGCACCACAGAGACAAGCAAGTCCACTGTGTAATATCTGAGGGAGATGGGAACAGACTAGAATCCTGAGTGTCCATTTACAGGAGAGGAATTGTCCCATGCAAGAGTCCCTTCTCCTTTTAACCTTTCGGTACCTTCTGGAATGTAACCTGGAGGGTCCTAACAGTGATGGCCGCATTCAGAGCTGTCTCCTTTGTCTGAGTACAGTGTGAGAAGAGGACAGAGAAAACAGAAGAGAAATAGAGATCTTAGTCACACATTTCACATTTCTAGAAAGCAGAGGTTTGGGATTTGGTTTTGCTTTGGAGACAAGCCTTGCTGTAGAGCCCAGACTGGCCTCAAACCAGAGATCCTTCTCTGAGTCCGCCTCCCATGTGTGTGCTACCACGCCTGACGGAAGCAGAGCATTCTTTATTGAAAATCAAATACTAAAAACATTTTTAGAACTCTTAGGTTTGCAGCGCTGTTTTGCATTCCTGGGATTCCTGGCTCAGCCTGGTGGTTGAGACATGAGACCTTGCTGGGCATGTCTTCCAGTTCAGACTCTGGTAAACTAGCTTTCTTACTGTGTCTGATTCCCAGTCTTTGGGAGATTTACATTTTTTGCTTCCTTCTGCATTCTTATTACATACTTTTTTTTTTACTTCAAAAGAATATTTTAATCTGCTGAGCTTATTCATGATACAGTCTTCAAATTACCTCACTTAAAAGTAACAGCTAACAATCCATTTTAAAATACATTGATGATTTGAAAACAGGCACAACATGAAAATGAAGACTCCTGATTTTAAATAACTGCCTAACTATGAAATTATCCTTTTAACATTTTTTAGTTCAATTCTGGGTGAACCAAGATGGCCTGTTTATGTTTCTTTCAACAATCCTCTTGCCCTGATCCTTTTCTGATGGTTTCTCTCCTGTGTATTGTACCATAGTCTCAACAGGAGCTTTGAAAGGACCCCTTTCTTGAGCCCATATTTGTTGTCTGATTTTTATTGTCTCCTGGTGTACTTTCTCATAGCAATAGCCACAAAGGACATGTTTCTGCCTCATAGCAATAGCCGCAAAGGACATGTTTCTGCTTCAGGGGACCACATTCAGGGCAAATGTCTATATTCTTAATTTTAATAAGCTCTGAGGGCTTCTTCTCCTATATCAGTTAACTTCAATGATGCGTCTGCTTGGGGAAGCTGCCATTCAAGAGAGACAATCTAAAAAGCTGGAACTTTCTTTATTTTCACTGGTATCATATGCTAGTTCAGCGAGGATGAACAGACTCTGGACTGCTAAAGCTGGTGCCTCTTTCCACGAACTCTCTCCTTGCGGACCCCACTGAGGACTGGCAAAGCCAGTCCAGTGCTGCAGTTGCCCTTGTAGCAGCTCCCAGCACCTCTGGAGCGGTCCGAGATGCGCGATAGCAGCAGCGAAGGAGCCATGTCCTCCCAAGCCAAAAGAATATTTTTAAATAGTTTCACAACCAATGATAATATATCTTTTAGGTAAGTATTGTATGACTATAAATATAACCATATATTTTTAATTCAAATACATTTCTATACTGACGATATTTTTAAATTTTCTTTTGGCCCAAACTTCTCCCAAAGCATTCAAGGAAACTTTCTTCAGAACAGGGAAAGAGGAATGAGTATACAAAACAAACTAATCCCTTTACAGTGAGCATAAGAGAGTCCTATTGTTCTGTAATACAATAGTCTCCTTGCATTTGTTAAAGGCTAACTACCTGTATGTGGAGGGAGTTTCCTCCAGTAAAGAACACTGTAAAACAGGAATTGCAGAAACCTGAACAGGTACATGTTGGTCACAGCAGTAGCTGTAGTCATAGTTAACAGTGTCAGGGCCTGCACAGAACACTTACCCTGCATGTATTCTGACTTTTTCACAGCGTAAGCGAGCTGTGAGAAAATAGTTCATCTTTCCACGCCTAGCCCAAGGCTTCTCACTCTATGTCTTCCTTGAGATCTCCCACACGACCTAAGGCCTGCAGAAAGAAACCGCCTCTGTTCCCACCCCTGCTCCAGCTTACCAGGGTGATACAGAAAGGTCCAGCCTGTAGGAGTTCCTGCTCCCGGGCCCAGTAGCGTTCACACTTCTTCTGCAAAGTAAGGCAGGAAAGGCAAGGAGTGAATGGGGAGGTCGCCTTCAGAATGACAGGACACCCTTAGAGCTGCTTGTGGGAGGCCAGCTGCAGAGTATAACAAACACGTGCACAGCACAGAAGCAAGCTTCTGATCATGCCAGAGGAAGACAGTTCAGGAGACCATCCTGTGGCCTGGAGCTATAACTCTGAGCATGGACCACTCTGTATCATAGACACAAGGCCCTGGAGGGTGGAGCTCACTCAGCAGACTACCTGGCCTACTGCTTTGATGTTACTAAACTAAGGAACTAAGGAGCCCTGTGATTCCACCATGCTGCAGAAGCACAGACCACAGCTCAGAGAGGGAGACAAAGAATTTGCAGGGAAGAAAGAGCTATGCCAACAGGAGCCAGGGAAACAGAAGGCTCCAGGTGACAAAATATACAGAAGAGTCTTCACTGCCTTCCTGGAAAAATAAAAGGCTTGAAACACTTTTTAACCAGAGTCAACACAATCTAACATTGAACTATGCAACACTTAAACAAAGATGCAGCGCAATGTGGCTGGTTACCAGGGGCATAATCAGGGAGTGGGAACAGATCCAGAAGCAACAGAGGAAAAAGAGGCAAAGACTTTAAAATAGCAATATACACAGAGTTAAATGGAAACATGAGTATAACAAAAAAAAATGAAATGCAAAAAACAGCCCTAGATGAAATTCCAAAATACAACTCACTAACAGCAGGTTAACGCCCCAGAGAAAAAGAGGCAGGAACAGAGACAATGCAAAAAGGAGAAGCTGCCATAAACAAGAGACTCGGTCCTTAACGGGACAAACCAAGTGGTACCTGGAATCCTGGAGAGACGAGCTAAAGACAGCAGTGAGAAAAGTTTTAACTTACTTTATGTGCATGAGTTTTGTCTACAGGTATGTTTGGGCACTATGTGCATGCCTGGTGCCTGAGGCCAGAGGTGAGCACTCAGTCTCTTGGACTTGGAGTTATAAATAATTGTGAGCCCCCATGTGAGTTCTGGGCATTGAACTTGGGTCCTCTGGAAGAACAGCTCTTCACCGCTGAGCCATTTCTTCAACTCTAGAGAAACCAGAAATTATACGTAAAGAAATAAAAGCTGGGACTAGAGAGATGGCTCAGGGCTTAAAAGCACTGACTGCTCTGCCAGAGGTCCTGAGTTCAAATCCCAGCAACCACATGGTGGCTCACAACCATCTGTACAGCTACAGTGTACTCATATACTTAAAATAAATCTTTTTTAAAAAAATCTAGAGACATTTACTAAACAAGCAGGATTAATACCAACCTTTCACACATCCTTGCAAAAACTCTGAAGGATCATGAACATGGCCCAGCACACTGAGGTTCTGTATGGCCCTCCTACCGAAATCAGGCATCACAAGGAAAGCAAAGTACCCACTGGTGACTCTTGAACATAGAACTCAAATACTAGCCAAGTGTTATACACCATAGCCAAGTAGGTTTAACCTAGGAATGCAAGGCTTTTGACAATGAAAATGTTATCAGAGTCAGAGCTGGGGAGATGTCTCAATGGGTAATTTATCCATTGCTGAGCAAGTGTGTGAGTACCAGAGTTGCGTCCCCAGAGCCCACACAATGCTTGTACACAGTTGTGTACAAGCGTTCATAACTCTAGCATCCCTTCAAGAGGGGAGGTGAAATCCCTGGAAGCTTGCAAGTCAGCGGCAAAACAAGAGACCTTGCTGGGCAGTGGTGGCGCATGCCTTTAATCCCAGCACTTGGGAGGCAGAGGCAGGCAGATTTCTGAGTTCAAGGCCACCCTGGTCTACAGAGTGAGTTCCAGGACAGCCAGGGCTACACAGAGAAACCCTGTCTCAAAAAACCAAAACAAACGAACAAACAAAAGAACAAGAGACCTTGTTTCAAACAAGGTGGAAGGTAAAGACAACACTAGAGCTTGTCTTGTGACCTCCACACTCATGCTAGGGCAGAGAGAGGAGAGGAGAGGAGAGGAGGGGAGGGGAGGGGAGGGGAGGGGAGGGAAGAGGAGAGGACCTAAACACAATCAAAACCAAAAACCCGTTGGTGTCAGATACCATGTGAATGGAGAGGTGGCTCAGTGGTTAAGAGCACTTCCATAGGTCCTGAGTTCAATTCCCAGCACCTACATGGTAGCTCACATCCATCTGTAATGGGATCTGATGCCCACTTCTAGTGTGTCTAAAGGCAACTACAGTGCACTCATAAACATAAAATAAATACATCTTAAAAAAACAAAACAAAACAGCATCATAGTGGCAAACCAACCTAGCTTAAAAGAATAAGAAGTAGAAAGGAATTCTTCATCATGGTCAAACTCCACTGAGATGCCAGTGATGTACCTAGGAAGCACAGGACAGAGACAGGAGCATGTCAGTTTCAACCTCACCCAAGCCTACAGCAGCACAACGTGTGGGGATGGTGGGGGTGGGGGGGGACACAAAAGAGAAAATGACAGAATGACAGAGAAGGGTGGGGAGAGTGGGGGAGGGGTCTGCATCAGCATGCAGACTGGAAAAGGAAGAAACAAAGCTCTGATCCATATATGACATGACTCATTTTTATGGGGAAGCTACTGAAGAATGCATGCCACACTCACTAGGCTAATTGATTCAGTAAGGTTGCGGGAGCAGAAGTCAGTGTAGGACTATCAATTCTGTATCAATATTCAGCGTAAGCTATTTGGTGTGTCATAAATTAAAACAAGCCTATAACATCAAGAAGTATAAAATACATGATATAAAATTTCAAAGTTGTAAATTTTAGTCCTGGCTGATTTGCTGTGTAGACTAGGCTAGCGTAAAACTCACAGAGATCTAACCTGCCTCTGCCTATCAAAGGTATGCACTACCATGCCAGGCAAGCTCGCTTGCTTGCTTGCTTGCTTTCTTTCTTTCTTTCTTTCTTTCTTTCTTTCTTTCTTTCTTTCTTTCTTTCTTTCTTTCTTTCTTTTTCTTCCTCCCTTCCTTCCTTTCTCTTTTTTCCTGTTTTTTTTGGTTTTTTTTTTTTTTGAGACAGATTTCTCAGTGTAGCCTTGGCTATCCTGGAACTCAATCTTATAGACCAGGCTGGCCTCAAACTCACAGAGATCCTCCTGCCTTTCTAGTGCTGGGATCAAAGGCATGCACCACCACTGCCCAGCTAAGTATTTTTATCCAAAACTCTTTTAACTCAGTACTAAAGACAATAATCCACTTTAAATGGAACCTGAATATGTGTCTGCCTAGAGAAAACCCAAAAACAGACATATAAACACATAAAAAACAAAGCAAAAATAAGTTGTTTTTTGTTTGTTTGTTTGTTTTTTTTAAGATTTATTTTTTGCCACGCGGAGGTAGACAGAGCTCTGAGTTTGAGACCAGCCTGGTCTATAGAGTGAGTTCCAGGACAGTCAAGGCTACACAGAGACACCCTGTCTCCAAACAAACAAACAAGGACTTATTTTTATCATTTTTAATTAGAGAGGTTACATGTCTGTAAATGCAGGTTACTGCAGAGGCCAGGGTTGTAGGGTCCCCTGGAGCTGGAGTTACAAGTCCTTGTAAGCCATTTGATATTGGTGCTAGGAACCAAATGTGGGTCCTCAGCAACAGCCGAATACGCTCTTAACCACTGAGTCATCTCTCCCTCCCATGAGTGGTAAGTAAATAACTATTGGCCTGGGGAGAGGGCTCATGGGTAAGAACAGTTGCTGAACAAGAATGAGGATCTGGGACTGGAGAGATGGCTCAGTGGTTAAGAGCACTGATTGCTCTTGCAAAGGTCCTGAGTTCAAATTCCAGCAACCACATGGTGGCTCACAACCATCATAATGAGATCTGATGCCCTCTTCTGGAGTGTCTGAAGACAGCTGAGTGTACTCACATATAATAAATAAATAAATCTTAAAAAAAAAAAGAAGAATGAGGATCTGAATTCAAATACCCAGCACCCATTGGAAACAGCTGGTATATCCCTGTAACCTCAACATCATGGGGCAGCTCTGAAGCATGGTAGCCAGCCTACCTCCAGGCTAAGTGAACACCCGTGTCAAGGGAAAGAGGGATAGAATAGGACACCTGACATCCTCCTTTAGCCTCTAAATGTGTGCACACCACACACACACATACACACATGAGTGAATGCACACAAGGTTTAAAGGACCCAGTTAGAGATTCCTTCATATTCCCAACAATAGCGAGAGAGGGAGAGAGAGAGAAAGAGAGAGAGAGAGAGAGAGAGAGAGAGAGAGAGAGAGAGAGAGCTCTCAGGGAAGAGGCAAGATGACTCATCGGGTAAAAACACTTGTTGCCAAGACAATCCCAGGGACCCACATGGTTGAAAGAGACATCCACTTCCCAAAGTTGTCTCTAACCTCTGCCCCATTCCACGGCACTGCACACAATAAGTAAAAGGTTTTCAAATGAGAAGTTAGAACTGTTGCTGAGGATGTAAGGAAACTGGAGTTGTGAAGTGTGGATGGAAATGTAACCTGATCCAGCTACTCTGGAAAATGGCCTGTCACTTCCTTAAGCTAGAGTTAAAATTAGAGTTCCTCAATGACCCAGCAGTTCCACCCAATGTACACTCAAGAAACGAAAGTTCATGTCCACACAAAGGCTCGCCTACGAACGTTCACAGCAGTGTGATTCAGAGAAACATCCAACATCTACAAATTGCTTAGAGGAGAGGTAAGATGCAGATACGTTCAAGGTGCTATTTAGCAATCAAAAGAAGTACATCAGCGACAGGCTTCTGTATGCACGAACTGAGAACATAAAGAGAAAGAGACCAGTCGTGAAAGCCACATGCCTCACAATTCCATCTTGTGTTAAACATGCTGAGTAGGCAAATCTGCTGAGATCAAAAAGAGACTAGGGGTTGCCTGTGACTCTAAAACATGGGCTGTGGCTGCTAACGGGGAGGTGAAAGTGTTGATGGTCTCCCTGAGTTGTCCAGGCTGGCCTTAAAGTTTTGATCCTCTCACTCCGGTCTCCCAAGAACCTGAAGTCTATACAGGAGGGAGTTGGCAGGCTGGCTAAACAGGTGAACTGTATCCCAGTAAGAATCAGTCACAGGTAAAAATAATAGCTCGTGGGGAGGGTCCTTATACTACTGATGTGCATTTCACATTTAGAGTTAGTGTGTTGAGGTAGACAAGAACTATGAAGGAAAATGGAAGAACACAGGAAGGAGTTAGAGGTGGCATGTGATACCATGTGAAGGTCCAGGTAACAGAATGGGCTATGGCGAAGTCCATGGCAGAAGACAACCCCAAAGCAGAGCCTTCTCTGACTCATCTGAGAATAGCCAAGACCGGCATAGGTAGAGGGGAGTATAAAAAACAGGGAAGGGTATAGGGAGACCAGGGTGGAGATTCTTCAGTAAAGGTCCTTGGCCATGCTGTGGGCTGGTGGAAAGCAGGGCTACCAGTACTGAGGGGTAACCCAATGATCAAAAGGAGTAAGATCAAGGCAAAATTGGACCAGTGGCTTTTGCAGAGCTGTGGTGGAGTCAGCCAGACACTGGACTCTGGTTCTAGGGACAAGGAGACCCCAAGCCTCCCCTCCTCCCTTCGCAAGCCTTCTTTGCATTCTAGGAGGCTGAGGATACATACCCGACCATTTTCTGTCTCTTGACAGGCCATCAGGATCACCTAGACAACGGCAAGGAAGAGGGCCACTGAGTAAGGAGAAATCAGAAGGACGGGGACTCAGAACCATGCTCCTCTGTCCCACAAAGCTGACCTTGACCCCAAACTCCCAAACCAGGCGCCAGAAGTCCAACAGAGTGTGAGGCAGGGGTCCTTGCGTTGCAATGTAGGTCTGGCTTCCATCTGTGCCCTGGGAAAGGTCCATTCATTAACGAGATTCTGACACCCGTTCTACCCCACCCCAAAGCCACCCCTTCCCTGATCACTAGCCTGACCCGGATGAAGTTGGCATTGATGTAATCTCCATGTCCCTTCTCCTGGAGCAGGGAAAGGATGACTCTTGTCTCATCATCTGTGAGAAGGTGAGACAGGTGGAGGGGTGGGTATCAACTCTCTGACGCCCTCCCAGGCAAAAGCAAGCAGGGTGACAGCACACTAATGGGGAGTCTGCCCCCTTGTGGCTTCATGGAGTAATGCAGCAACCTCAAGCATGCTTTGGGGAGTGCGGGGGTGGGGGAGTGCGGGGGTGGGGGGTGGGGGGTGGGGGGTGGGAGCAGGGTATAGGGAGGGTGGGATGTGGGTGGGAAGAGTTGGCTCTGGGTGGGTGCGGCCAAATGGGTACTGCCACCCAGCATTTGTGCAAGTGGCACTGAATCCCTCGAGACACCCACTGACTTACAGGGCACCACGTCTTTGTAGCGGTTCTTCCTCGTGTTCCCATGCCGACTGCCAGCTTTAGTGGAGCACACACCTTCAGTCTTCCAGGCCATCGAGCGGGCCTTGATTTCCTAATGGAAGGCACCATAGGCAGAAAGAACAGAGTGAGATCCATCCATACTAGGATCTGTGTAACAATATCTAGAACAGCAGGTGAAAGCCAGACTCAGTGCTAGAGGGTTTAGACATCCCAAGTGGGAACTGTCCACTCCCTCCATTGTACAGATGAACACTGATGTAGGTAGTGGTTGAGTAACTTGCCAAAGGTCCCACAAGGAGGTACCCCAACAAAGGTTGAACCCAGACCCCTCAGATCTGCACACTCAACCACATTATACTGTACTATAAACAATGATAAAATATACATTATTTAGACCCAAATTATTGTTCAGTGTATATAATAAGCACTTTCTGCATAGGCCTGAAGATTTTCTACTCAATCCCTATATCCCGCAAGGAGCGAGAAGCAACACCAGAAAGTTGTCCTCTGACCTGTACATAGGTGCTGTGGCGTGCACAAGACTCCCACCCCCACCCCCACCCCCAAACAAATTAAACCAGGGCCAGGGAGATGCCTCAGTGTGTAGAAGTGCTTGCCAGCAAGCCTGATAACATGACTTTCACCACAAGGTAAGGTAGAAGGGTAATGGTAATTCTCATGGTTGTCTATAGTTACCCCCAAAATGTGTGTGCACACATATAATTAAAAAAAAAAGTTCAAAGTCATCCTTGGCTACATATTGAATTCAAGATCTGCCTGAACCTGCCTCAAGACCCTGTCTCAAAAAAATAACAGGGCTTAGGAAAGATGGCTAAGTGGTTTGGAGTACTTTCTGTTCTTGTAGAACCAAGTTTGGTTCCCAACACCAGCGCCTGCCAGCTCACAAGTGCCAGTACTTTCAGCTTTAGGGGTTCAATAGCCTCTTCTAGCCTCCAAGATAATCTGTATACACACACGCATACCTACATATATACGTACATGCACCAAATAAAAATTAAAAATACTCTATACAAGATACAGCATGACATGCTATAGATATGAGGTATAATATATAACATGTAAGAAGATGCTATAGGTACTTTATAGCTGGTACATTATTATAACTAGCAAGGAGTATCACTCCTATTGGGTGCTCATAATTGCAATGGTTGGCATTGTGTTTGGGTCCCCGTTCCAAAGTGGTTTACTTATGCTGGTCAGGCTATTCTAGCCCCCAGAGACACCTACGGTGGGTGTTTCAATCACAGAGGTAGAAAAGCTCTGGAGTGAATGAGCGCAAGATTCTGCATGTATCCCTCAGGACTGTTCTCTTCAGCCTGAAAGACACACCACAGGCATGTTTATGCATATCTTCTTGTTTACAAAATTTATAGTTTATGCTAATATAGTTTTTAAGGTTACAGTATTTTACATGTGCGAATTATTTAGATTCACATTTAATCTATCTATATGCTTGTGTGTATATTTACTTATGAACTTAATACATTTGACTTGGGGTTTTTTGCTTGTTTATTTGCTTTTTGGGTTTTTTGGTTTGGTTTGGTTTGGCTTGGTTTTTGGTTTTCGAGACAGGGTTTCTCCGTGTAGCCCTGGCTGTCCTGGAACTCACTTTGCAGACCAGGCTGGACTTGAACTCAGAGATTCATCTGCCTCTGCTTCCCAAGTGTTGAAATCAAAGGTGTGTGCCACCACCTCCCTGCTATAAATTTGGTTATTAATGTTTGCTGTATCTGTTGTGATATTGTCGTTGTTTTATTGTTTTGTTTGTTTTGCTTGTTTAGTTAGTTGGATTTTCTGTTTGTTTGATTGTTTTTGAGACAGGGTCTTCCTATATAGCCCTGGCTGTCCTGGAGTTCTCTGTGTAGACCAGACTGACCTCAGACTTACAGAGATCTTCCTGCCCCTGCCTCCAAGTGCTAGGGTTAAAGGCAAGCCCGACCACAGTGTTGTACTGTTATTGGGTTATATATTAGTCTTTGTGTAAACTATCCTTTTTATTCTTTGAGACAATCTCCAGAGTAGTCATAAATTATGTAACTCAGGCTGGCCTTGAACTCATGGTTATCCTCCAGTTTTTTTCCAACTGCTGGAATTACAGGCACATGCCACCGTGCCAGACTGTACATGATCATTTAATGCCACACTTATTTTTATATCTTTATAATTTATGTTTCTAAGTTTGATACAGTGTATTACGTGTTTGGATCATGTCACTATATTTAAAATACTTCATTACATGTTGTGTGTCATGGCTGCTGAGTAGCTTTCCCTCTTACAAGCTTGATTGGACTGATGTAAGGTCTACAACTTTTGTAAGCCATGTTAAAGACTTACATGTTAATGTTTGCTGTCTCTGTTTTGATATTGCGGTTGTTTTGTTGTTTTGTTTTGTTTTGCTTGTTTAGTTAGTTGGGGGTTTTGTTTGTTTGTTTGTTTTTGAGACAGGGTCTTCCTAGACAGCCCTGGCTGTCCTGGAGTTCTCTATGTAAATCAGACTGACCTCAGACTTACAGAGATCTTCCCGCCCCTGCCTCCAAGTGCTAGGTGCATACAGTGAATATATCCAGTGAATACCCAATGCGTGCTAGGTTCATCTATCCAAACCACCTAATTTTCAGACCAGCTTGGCTTTTAAACACTCGCAATTCAAAATAGGTGAAAATGAGGTCAGAGCTCCCAGGGCCACAGTTCTGAAAATTCCTAGGATAGACTGGAAACTCGAAACCCAAAAGCTAGGCGACCAAGTTTCTTTGTTCCTCTTTCTGCTGCCCCAAGTCACTTCCTCCCTGGGATTACAAGGTGACCCAGGAGTGGCCCGGGTGGGGACTGGGAGTCCAGCGCAGGTGTGTTGCCTCCCTCCCCTGCAGAAGCCACCGCCCCGCTAGAAAGAAGGTTGCTCCGGGAGCTCAGGGACACCGACACCTGAGTGTGTCTGGCTCCTCTTAGACAGCGGCCGACTTCACCCTCTGGGCACCTGCGGGCAGAGTGCGAAAGGCTGGGCGAGAATCAAGGTGAGAGCAGTGCGGGAGGAGGAAACCGGAGAGCCGGAGGCAGGAGACGCCTCGGGAACGGAGAGGAAAAGGCAGAGCTTTCATATTGCACAGGTGGACGCCTGGCTGCGAAGCGTGATGGCTGGAGTGTCACTCACGCTGAATTCACGGGCGAGGATTGCCCCCTCCCGGTGGTCCCGGGCTTCCAGCTGCTCCAAGAAGCTCCTCAACAGGTCCGAGTGGCGATTCATGCTGCGACCCGCCCGCTAGGGCATCGACCCAGAGAGCTTAGACGCTGCGGGGCGGGGCCTCCGTCCCAGCAGCCAATGAAGGCCGGTAACGGCGGGCAGGCCTGCCCCTCGGCCAATGGCATTAGGAATTCACTCCGTTCGCCTCGTCCACAAGTGCTGGCTGTCACCGCAGCCGAACTGACCGTCCAGGTGGCTGCAGGTCCCGCAATTCCCTCCTGGAGCCTCGGGTGCTGGCCCTGCAGATGGTGGAGTCCTCACGGAACGCTCGGTCCCATTTGCCTTTCCAGGGGGATGGCTGCGCTCTCAATCTCGCAGGCCGGGTTCCCAAGGTTGCTCCGGAATCCTGATGAGTGGGCGCGCGGATGTCCACAGTTGATCGACAGCGGAATGTGAGGGAGGTCGGGGAAAGGCAGGCTTCGAAGAAAAGTACTGCCTTGCCACTGTGCTTTGGGAAAAGCACTGTTCCTGGGGAGAGTGGGTGTGCTTTCACTTCTGGAACCTGCTGGAAAAGCGGAGACAACAGGATCCAGTCCTAATTTGAGGATCTTAACCCACACCCCTCTGGAAGGAAGAGGATAGAGAGGCATTGGAAGGAAAACGGATCTCAACACTCACCCCGTCCCCCTTCGGGAGTTTGAAGAACTTCCGATGCTCAAGCTCCTGGGGTCCAGGAATCTAAAGACTGAAGAGGCTGTGCTAAGGTTGTAGCTGAATTAGTAGAGTACCTGTCCTAGTATTCAGAAGGTGGAGGCAAGAGAATCAGAAATTGAAGGTCACCCTCGCTTACACTGTGAATTCGAAGTTAGCTTGTGATAGATGAAACCCTGTCTCAAATTTAAAAAGAAAGGAAGGGAGGGAGGAAGAAAAGAAAGAAAAAGGAAAGAAAGAAAAGGAAAGGAAAGGAAAATGTTTTAATGATAGTGGAATGGTTCAGTGGGTAAATGCACTTGCCACTAAGCATGATGACCTGATTTTGATACCTAGGACCCACATGGTGTGGAAGGAGAAAATCGACTCCAGAGAGTCTCTATGGCGAGGGTGTATCCCCTACACACAAAATAAATAAAAAAGGAGGGCTTCCAAAACACGGGCTTCAGCAGATGCGGTATCACCACTCGCAGGGGAACCAAAGAGTTTCAAGGGCTGTCAACTCTCTGTTGAGGGAGGGTTCCGAGGAAATCTGTTTGGGGTTGTGTGGAAAAGTAGGGCTAAGAAGGACTGAAAGTACTTTAAGTCATTGGAAGATCAGTGGGATCATTGGTTAAAGGCTGTCAACTTGGTCATCACAGTGTTTAAATGAAGGAATGTATAGCATCTTTAAAAGCCAGACAAGAACTGGTTCAGGCTTTATCGTTAGATCTCCGTCCTATGTCACTGCCCGTGGCAACACAAAACAGCTAGATAGTATGAGGGTGGGGCTGTATTCAAAACACTTCACTGAAAGGGGGAAAATGGAAGTAAGATGGCTCAGCAGGTAAAGGCCTTGCTGCCACGCCCATCAATATGTGTTCCATCCCAACACACATGGTGGAAGGAAAAAAGAAACATTTCCACAAGTTGTCCTCTGACCTGCTTATGAACAGCCTTGTGTGTAAACACTCAAATAAATGTAAAAAAAATGTTAGGAGGGCTGGAGTGATGGTTTAGCAGTTAAGAGCTCAGAGGACTGGAGCTTGATTCCCAGCACCCACACGGTGGCCCGCAAGCATCAGAAACTTGAATTCCAGGGGGGCCTTCCACAAGCACCAGGCTTGCACATGGTGCAGATATACTGGCAGGTAAAATACTCAGATACACATACAAATAAATTATTACTTTTTCTGAGACAGGGTTTCTCTGTGTAGCCCTGGCTGTCCTGGAACTAGCTCTGTAGACCAGGCTGGCTTTGAAGTCAGAGATCCTCCTGCCTCTGCCTCGGAGAGTGCTGGGATTAAAGGCGTGCGCCACCACCAAGTCAAATAAAATTTTAAAAAGTTTTAAAAGCTGTGTTGACACCAATCCTTGGATTTCGTCACAATTTTTAAGATGTGTGGTTTGCAGACTCTAGTTTGCCGGACCTGGCTTAAATATCGGAAGGTGAGAATAATATCAAACTGGTTCAAGTGATTGTTGAGTATTCAGTCCTAAAAAGGACATCTGTATCCACTTTCCAGAGCTTGGGAAACATTGCAGAGGGGCAAGAGTGCCACGAAGCACTGTCCCCTAGTGTGACATCGCAGTTGTGTGCCTGGACTCCTAACACTGGGCCACCCAAGTTCCATCCTGATTAAGTGGGGCACAGGAGGCCTCATGCGTCCCTGAGAAGCTATAGGCAGTTAATGGTTATGGAAGGGAGTCATATTCCTCAGTGGTACAACCACTGCTAGGTTTCCTTCACTCAAATAAATGACCTCCCCCCCCACCCCCCCGAGCGCCCATTCCTACTCAGGCAACCCCCAATTAAGTGCAGTAGGGTGGGGCTGGAGAGATGGCTCAGTGGTTAAGAGCACTGACTGCTCTTCTGAAAGTCCTGAGTTCAAATCCCAGCAACAACATGGTGGCTCACAACCATTTGTAATGAGATCTGATGCCCTCTTCTGGTGAGTCTGAAAACAGCTACAGTGTACCTACATATAATAAATAAATAAATCTTTAAAAACAAACAAATGCAGTGGGGCAAACACACACCAAAGACATGAAAGTAGGAGGGGGGCTTGTGAAGATGGGGGTCTGCAGGAAGAGAAATGAGACTAGAGAATGGGAGGAATACGATTCAAATATGTTATGTGGGTGTGTATACACATACATACATATATATGTATACATATATATATATATGGAGAAATAAATTGTTTTGAGGCTTTCAAAAGTGGAAGAGTCTAACCTACTTATTATAAGTTACTGGGTAGTCACTGTTCACACCTGCATGTTCTAAGGGGGTCAGCAGGAATGACTGAGGATGGACAGTAATTGTTGAGTTCACTGGAGGTCAGTAAATGTTGCTAACGGCAGTTGAGGAGTCGGTGTCCTCTGGAGCAGGGTGAAGGGCCATGAAATCATGAGTGACTGAGGGGACTTGCAGTATTGGTTCCCAAAGAAGCAGAAGGTGACCATGAATAAATGCCAGTGGAATGGTGAATGGCTGGTGGATGGGCGGGGAAGGGTCGCTGGTGACTCAGGGAGGCGGTGCACAGAAGGACTGTGAACTGTGTGACGATAGGGGAGTCCCACAAGCCGGATCTCTGAGATGACTACTGGAAGTCATCCTAAGCCAGGAGCCTCCAGAGCAGATGGAGGGGTGTCACCAAGGGGTCGTGAAAGGTCCCTATGGAGCAGTAGATGTCACTGGTGGGCAGTGGTCACTGGAGACCACTCCAGTACCCAGGAGCAGCGGCAGCTCTGAGAGGTCAAGGGGTCAGTACGACCGCTTGATCAGTAAGCAGGGGCAGGAGAGATCTGCCTAAGCCAGGGATGAAAACGCAGCTGGACACCCAGTGGCATCTATTTCTCCAAAACGTGAAATCTTACTAATAGGATTTTTCTCATAGGCTCGAGCTTGGCTAATAAGTAAGTCTGTTCACGTGAAGGCTGAGTGGGAGGGTGAGGTGGGTCTCCACTGGGGTAACTTACTTGGTGGACATGGTCTGCCTTCTGTTGACTGGATTAACCTTAGTCAGTATGGAAGGGGGTGGCTATACTTCTCTGGGACCACTAGTCTGTCTAGATGTCTATCATCTTATCTGCCCAAAAACTGTCTGGCTGTCCAGATGGGAGTCTGTCTGTCTATCTATGATGGCTAATCTTGGTTGTCAGCTTGACACACCTGAAGAAGAGGGAACCTTAGCTGAAGAATTGCCTCTATTCCATCGGAGTGGCCTGCGGGCATGAATGTGGGCATAAAGATTTTTAAAGTGCTAACTGATGTTGGGACCCTGCCCTTGTGGGTGGTGCTACCCCAGGCGGATGGTCCTGGGCTGTACAAGCAAGCTTGTCTAGAAAAAAACATCATCTGAAGAAAGCTGGCTGTGCCCAAGTAGGAGGAAGCAAGCCCTTACCGCGGCGTTCCTCAGAGGGCTCTGCTTCATTTCCTGCCTCCAGGTTCTGTCTTGAATTCATTAGGTGGCTTCTCTCAATGACCGACTGTGACCAGAAAAGCCAAATAAACTCTTTCTTCTCTTTAGTTATGGTTTCTATTGCTGTGATCATCGTGACCCAAAGCAACTTGGGGAGGAAAGGATTTATTTCACTTACACTTTTGAAATCCTAGTCTATCATCAAAGGAAGACACACCAGGAACTCAAGGCAGGGACCTGGTAGGCAGGAGCTGGGCCAGAGACCATGCAGTGCTGCTGCTCACGGGCTCGCTCAGCCGCTTTCATGCAACACTCAGGACCACCAGCCCAGGGCGGTCTCGCCCACAGTGAGCTCTGGTCCCTCCACATCAAGCATCAGTCAAAAACAAAACAAAACAAAACAAAACACAACAAAACCACAGGAAAATCTGGTGGGAACATTTTATCAACTGAGGTTTCTTCTTACAAAATGACTCTGGTTTGTGTCAAGCTGATATAAAACTAGTGGGCACATTCCCCAAGCTGCTTCTGGTCATGATGTTTGTAAGCAGTATTAAAAATGAATTAGGTCAGAAATTGGTAGGAACTGGTTTTTGCTGTGATGAACCTGACAATGCTGATTTTCCAAGAAGACATGGAGAATTTGGGATCTCTGAACCGGAAAAGCCCTTGAGTGTTAATGAACTGTTCTGTAGGACTTTGGAAAATAAGATGCTAGAGACTGGCTTATGATGTTTCTGAGGGAAGTTTGAGTGTCTTTCTCGGTTTCATTTGTGTGGAAAATTAGAATTAGAAATCTGGATGCGAGATCTTCTTTGTTCTACTGGGATAACGGATGCTGAAATGGCGGCTGAAATTAATAAGAGGCCAGTATCACTGAAGTGAAAACTTCTGGAAATTCTTTCTTCTGGGTCAGCATACAGAAGGTGTGGCCTGGGCTGGAGGCAAGGCTGCATCTCGAGCTGGTAGCTGAACTTGATGATGTGTAAAAAGCCTCCCATACTGATTTGGGTTTGTAGACTTGAAGTGGTCATGAAAAGCCGCTGAGACTTGGCCCTGTGTGGTGGAGTGGCAGTCTCTCTGCAGAGAGGCCACTGGTAAAGGTGAAGTCTCCGCATCTGTGGAAACACCAGGATTGAAGGGGTCATGGAGAGCTGACCCGTGGCACCATGGGAAAGGGTCGGAGTCCACGAGAGACCTTCTTACTTGCCACGGAGACCCCAGCATATCGGAGGCTATGGAGCATCGTTGGCCAAGGACTGCAACAGAGAGAAGCCAGCCTGAGCTTCCTAGACCAGCCGTGGATGCTGCCGAGACCAGAGGCAGAGAAGCAGGGCTGTCTTAGGTATTACTCTATGGCTATGAAGAGACAACATGACAGAGGTGGTTTCTAAGAGAAAGCCTTTAATTCAGGGATTGCTTTCCGCTTCAGGGAGTGAGTCTATGACCATTATGGCATGGAGTTTGGCAGATTTCTCTGTGTAGGTTAGCAGAATATACTCTATAGACCAGGCTGACCTTGAACTCAATGATCTGCTGCCTCTACCTCCTGAGTGCTGGGATTAAAGGGGTGTGTCACCACTACCTGGCAACATTTTTTATTATATTTTTATTTATTTTGTGCATGAGCATATTTGGAGATCAGAGATCAACTTGTGGGCTTGGGTTCTCTCTTTCCTTCATGTAAGTTTGGGGATTGAACTCAGGTTGTCAGGCTTGGCAGTAAGTACCTTTACCCACTGAGCCATTTGCTGGTGCCAAAAATGACATCCTTAAAATCTACATGCTAGGAGGCTAGGGAGATGGCCCAACAATTAAGAGCACTAACTGTTCTACCTGATTTCCCAGCAACCACATGGTGGCCCACAACCATCTGTAATGGGATCAATCTGATATCCTCTTCTGGTATATCTGAAGTCAGTAACAGTGTATTCATATACATAAAATAAATAATTCTTTAATTTTTTTTAAATCCACATGCTGACCTCTCCCCTAAGTGCAGTGGGTTTCAACCTTCCTAACACTGCAACCTTTTTAATATAGTTCCTCATGCTGTGGTGACCTCCAACTATAGAATTATTTCCATTGCCACTTCATAGGTGTAATTTTGCTACTGCTATGATTGTAATACAAATATCTGTGTTTTCCGATGGTCTTAGATGACCCTTGTGAAAAGGTCATTAGAGGGGTCACTACCCACAGTGGAGAACCACTGCCCTAGACTATCATCTCCCTGACAGACCTGAGCATCTGCCTCACACTCCCTTAGAGGAAGTTTACTCAGACAAGTGTTCACATGCTGTGCCAGGGAAAAGTTAGTGCTCCCCAAGGACACACACAGGAGCTGATCTGATGCAGCTCACTGCAGGGTCTTTATTCCAGCTAGCTCGCCCCCCCCCCCCAATGCACCACCATCATGCAGGACGATTTTGGTGATGGGGTATAAAGTCTATCAAGGCAAGACTTTATAGTAAGCAGCAAGCAGGGAATACGTGTGCAAGCATCTACTTGGAAAGTTCCTGTGGCCTTTAACATAATTGGCTGGTGCTGGGAGTCATCATAAACTTCTGCTCCTTTCTACATTGGTGGTTGGTAATCCGGGGTGGGGGTGGGGGTGGGGGTGGGGGGTGGGCTTGTAACCTGGGGTGCAGACTTGTTGGGGGAATAACCTCGAGACACTGGTCTTGGTGGGGATTAGCCTAGAGATTTAGAGCTAGGCTCAGGTTTTGTTGGGGGGCGGGGGGCAACTTGGATACTAATGTTAGGTGCCAGCCTGTTAGTTTACCTGAGTTTCAAACTTAGGTCAGGTTCTCTAAAATGGAGTCTGAACTTGAAAGCTTTGGCATCTCACACACATGTTGCTGGTAGCATCGGAGGCTCTCAGTGATGGAGCTGGTCAGCATGGCTGACCTGTAGCTTCCCTCTAATGTTAACCCAGCCTCAGCACATGTTCTCTGGGACTTCAATTAGAAATGAACAGTCAGATCAGGCATGGTAGCACAGACTTTTAATCTCAGCACTTGGGAGGTAAAGGCAGGAGGTAGTTCAAGGCCAGTTTGGTCTCCACAGCAAATTCCAGGACAGTCAGAACTACATGTCTAAAAAGAATCACCAGGCATATTAATTCAAAGGAAATATAACATACACACACAGGTTAAATGACACCACAGTGTCCGACTGTGTAAACTTCAGAGAAGTATATTTCCTAAATAGATAA
Source organism: Tokudaia tokunoshimensis (assembly GCA_036184795.1). Lineage (NCBI taxonomy): Eukaryota > Metazoa > Chordata > Mammalia > Rodentia > Muridae > Tokudaia > Tokudaia tokunoshimensis. The sequence goes on from BTHU01000016.1 coordinate 13,705,834, forward strand.
ACTACAAAGACAAAATCAAGAGAAACTTAAATGATACTTAGAACAAATGTGCATAACTGAAAAGCAAAAATTTTCATCAACTGACAAACATGGTCTCATACCTACAGCCAATTACTGGGCAATAAGAAAGGAAGTCTTGGGGTTGAGAGATGGCTCAGCAGTTAAGAGCACCAATTGCTCTTCCTGAGTTAAAATCCCAGCAACCACATGGTAGCTCACAACCATCCGTAACAAGATCTGATGCTCTCTTCTTGGGTGTCTAAAGACAGCTACAGTATGCTTACATATAATAAATAAATAAATCTTTTAAAAAAAGGAAAGAAATGAAGTCTTGACATAAGCTAAATATAAGTTTTGGAAACATCATGGTATGCTAAAGCAGCAAGTCACAAAAGATAACCTATCTCATGATTTTACTCATGTGAGACACAGGCAGGCCTGAAGAGACCAAAAGTAGATCAGTGTTTGCAAGGGGCTCAGGTCATGGTTACAGTTGGAAAGAGTTAAAGAGTCATGCCTGAGGGTATACCCATCCTGGCAGAAAGAAGTTTTAAACAGAGGCCCTCCATGTCCCTCCCTTCTTTCAGACTACTGAAGTGACAATCTCTAACGAACTGGGTTTTCTTCAGGAGTCTCCTATGAGGAGAAAGGCTGAAACTTGGAGCCAGGGAGGGGAATGTCTCCCAGGGAGAGATTTCCCTCAGTTCTAACAATTTGTCAGACCACCTAGCTGGAGCCTGGAGCCCAGTGATAAACATGGTCAGAGCCCACAGTGACAAATGGCAGCACACTCTGGCCAGGACTGCTCAGCGACGCGCACCTCTGGACCTCTGTTTAAACCTAAACCTCATGTCAGGACCAAAGGTGGACTTGGGTGGAGACTCACTGGGCCTCCTTGTTGCTTCCCCTAGTCACACTGAGTCTCCCTCCCGAGCCTTTCACTATGACTTGTGTGTTTAATTGGTCTACTGGTAGAACATAGGTTGTTGGGTTGCCAGAGCCCAGGCTGGAATCCTAACAGTGAATGTGAGGTTTCTCTCAAGAAGATAAAATGAATTAAAATTAGATCGTGAGGATGGCTGCAGAGCTGTGACTGTCACTAACCCCCACTGGGGCTCCAACTCACAATGACGTTAGATAGCATACTCATGCACACACACTCACACACCCTCGCCGAACTAGGTCAGGGGGTCATTAGACAGAATCGGGCCCCACACCCGTCTCCACCGATCTCTTGTTCCTCTACAGCTCTTCCTAATTTATGATACCCAAGGTCAATGTAACAGACTGCCATAGTCATGTGACTCAACCTCCTGAGAGATGAGACTGGAGTGTCCATTGTTTGAGTGTCCATCTCTGAGATTTCTTTTCAGTGTACTCTTAATCCAAGCTACCACACCTCCCCTCTCTGCTTCTTTGTTTCACCATTCCTTCCTCTACACATGCCCTGCCCCCCCCCTTTTTTTTTACAGAGACCTAGTAGGAATTACAAGCTCCCCCTGTGGTGTTTTTCTTTTCTCGCTACCACACATGCCCTCAGTAACTAATACACTTGCACACACACAGTGTGACCCTTCACTCCCCCAAAATAGTTGGTATTTAAGGAATGCCTGTTTCCGTAGTTAACTGACACTATCATCACAGTAGATTTATTGCTGGACAGTGACTCTCCGACTTCCTATGGAGGTCAGGGATAGAGCCTAGTGCCCTGAACAAGTCTAAAAGAATATCACCTCAACTTTACCAGTCTTTCCTGAACACTGAAAACACTCCCACTAAAGGCAGAAAGGCAACCCAAATTTAAGAATAATAAAAATACTAACAAACAATGGGTAGGTCTCAACACAACACCAGGAATAATATGAAAAGACCAAGACAATTTGTCTTCTCCAAAAATTACCAATTCCACAATAATGGCCCCCAATGAAGACGACTCACATGAAACTTCAGACATATAATTCAAAAGAATAACAAAGTGATCCATTAAGTGAGAGAGGACATGGATATAGTCCAAGAGAACACAAACAGCTAGATGGAACAAGAAAGTCCATTCAGGATGTGAAAGTAGAATTTGATAAAGAAACATGCAGAGGGAAAACTGAACCAAGAGGAGGGTAGGAAGTGAAAAGTCCAGGCCAGGGCTTCAAACAAGGCAGAACCGCACCACTCACAAGGCCAATGATAAATGTGAGAGATGTGAATAAGGCGTGCAAGATCTCTGGGACATTATGAAAAGGCCAAAATTATGGGCAGACAAGGAGAGGAAGTTCATGTCCAATGAACTCAGAGAGGAGATATTTTCAAATTTCCCAACTTCAGATGAAGATGTGCCCAAAGAGATACAAGAGGCCCACTGAACTCCACATGGGCAAGACCAGAAAAGAAACCTTTCTATATCATAACTAAAAGACTAAACACACAGGACAGAGAGTGCGTAGGAAGCTGCAAGAGAGAACAAATTTATTTATAGACGTAGGCTCAGGGGTTAAGAACACTAGATGCTCTTCCAGGAGATGGAGGTTCAATCCCTAGGATTCATATGATGGCTCCCAATGTCTGTAACTCCAGACCCATGGGATTCTATACCTCCTTCTGGCCTCATCCGGTAGACATGCATGTGGTACACAGGCATATATTCGGGCAAAACACTCTTACACGTTACAAGAAAAAAATTCTAATTCTTAAAATCTATAAATGAGTGCATTTGAAAGGGTTTCTGCAGATACAATTAAGTTCAGAATTGTATATGAGAGCCACCCAGACCTCATTTGTGTGGGCGTCAGCACAATAACAAAGGTCCTTCTAAGAGAAATATTCAAGAGACTTGGTCAACAGAATCAGCATTGAAGATGACGGCTAACACTGAAACCCTACAGTAGCAATAGGAAATGTAAAGGGTTGCTGCAACCATCAGAAGCCAAAGAGCACACAGATCCCCAGCCCCAATACACTCAGCCTTAGGAGGGGTGAATGCCCTGACCTTGCACCATGACCTCTAGGACTAATTTCTGCTAAACTATCTGTTAAAATATCACAATAATTCCTTATGGCAGCCGTAAGAAATAAACAGAGCTGGGCAGTGGAGGTGCACGCCTTTAATATGAGCACTCATGAGGCAGGGGGAAGGGGATCTCTGAGTTCAGGGCCAGCTAGGTCTACAAAGTGAGCTCCAGAGCAGCTAGATAGCCAGTCAGGGCTATACAGAGAAACCCTGTCTCGAAACAAACAAAAAACACAGGAGATCACATGATTTTACTTGTATTTTGAAATTTCAACACACACACACACACACACACACACACACACACACACACACACACACACACAAAGCCATGGGAGGATCCCAGAGGCCTTGCTGAGAGAACTGGATTACTTTTTTTTTTTGGTTTTTCCAAGGCAGGGTTTCTCTGTGTAGCCCTGGCTGTCCTGGAACTCACTCTGTAGACCAGGCTGGCCTCGAACTCAGAAATCCTCCTGCCTCTGCCTCCCAAGTGCTGGGATTAAAGGCGTACGCCACCACCGCCCAGCCGAGAACTGGATTCCTGAGCTGCAGTTGTGGGCCCACCATCCCAGAGCACTGGCCTAAGTGAGTCTTCCTACCTCTGCCTCCCACGTGCTGGGATTAAAGGCGTGCGCCTCCACTGCCGGGCTCCCATCACCAGTTCTGCGAGCTCTAGTGCATTTGCAGGGTCTTGACAGTCACTCTATATAAACCCAGGGCCCTTGGGAAGTACAGGGATTTGGTTACAGAGAAGGCAGTAAGTTGAGAAAGGTTACTCTTAGGCCCTTCCCTGGGCAGCATTCTCTCTCCCTGTAGCTGTTAGATAGGCCCATTGTAGATGTACAATGGTATGTAGGTATGGTAGGCAGGCTGTGGGTGTCATTCTGTCTCCTGGGAAAGAGGGAGGGTGCAGAGAGACTCTCTTGGGTTCTGTATGGAAATATCACCTGTCAATAAAAAAGCTTATGGCCAATGAGCTGAGGCAAAAATAGGAGGTGGGACATCCTGCAGAGAGAAGGGATTCTGGAAGAGTGAGGCGTGGGAGATGGCATGAAACTGAGATGGTAACCAGCCACATGGCACTCATAAAATAAAACACACAGGTAACCGAGTTATGAGCTAGGCAGGGAACAGGCACTAGCTGTTGGCCTAGGCATTTATTCATGAAATATTAAGTCACAGAGTCGTCATCTCTGTGAACAAGGAGGCTGAGGGGAAAAGCTCGTAGTTACAGGAGGGTGCACCTGCTTGGCAGAGTTGAACTGACAAGTTAGCCTGTCACTTGAATGGTGTCGGCTTGCTGCTGGTGACAAAGACTGACCCTAAACCACAGGAAAAATGTGCTCACAGTGCCGGACTCCCAAGAAGGTAACCACTCGTTTTCCAGTGTCCCCCAGCCTGAGGGTGACTATTCAGGTCACAGTAATAGACCCTCAACCCACAGTCTGTGGGCTTCATCTTTCAGGTTTGTCCTGACAGACAGTAGGCCCACCCTGACCAGTCAGAGGTAGCTGGTAGCACAACGACAGAGGGTTTATTTAGATCCCTCCAGTCTCCACTTAGGATTACTGAATTGTCTGTGACAAGTCTCTGACTCAGAATTCCAAGTCTGCATCCTCACTGGCCGGTGGCCCAGCTCACTCAAGAAGACCCTCTTGTGGGTGGTGTTGGTGTAGGGGTGCCGGGGCTCAGCTCACTCAGCACTCAGGAAGACCCTCTTGTGGGTGGTGTTGGTGTAGGGGTGCCGGGGCTCAGCTCACTCAGCGCTCAGGAAGACCCTCTTGCGGGCGGTGTTGGTGTAGGGGTGCCGGGGCTCAGCTCACTCAGCACTCAGGAAGACCCTCTTGCGGGCAGTGTTGGTGTAGGGGTGCCAACGCCACTCCACATCTGCGGTGGCCTCCTGCTCCAGTGTGCCCAGGCGAATCATGTACACTAGGGTGAGGGGAGATGTCACCCCATGCACAGCCAAGCCCCCCTCCCCACCCTCAGTCATAAACTAACTAAAGCCCTAAACTCACACTTGAGCTCAAATCGAGGCCCGACCTCAGTCAGCTCCACATTGCGGTGGTCTGTCTTCTTGTAAACATGGTGCCTGGGAAGAAAGGAGGCAGAGGTAAGCATGTGGGTCAGCCAAAGGGCTACAAAGGTCATGGGCTCTATGCTCAGCCCACAGACCCACCGGAATGAAATGTAGTCATCCTGGTTGGCAAAGGTGATGACCCGATGGCTGTCGTCTTTTGGCACAGGAAACAGGTATCGAAGAATGTCAGATACCTGAAAACACAGGGACAGAGAGTCACAGGGCTGGCCCGAGCCTCGGCCCTCTCCACAGGGTTCCCGTACTCACCCGCTTGCCTAGCCGTGAGGAAAAGCCATGAGTGATGAGGTGGGGCTTGGCCTCTGACATGGTGCCCAGGTCAGGGATGTCGTGCCTCATGACCACGTTACACAGTGTGAAGTAGGCAGTAGGACCGAAGGGCAGATGGCTGACAATGAGCCCCACTGTAGGGGAGAGGCTGTCAGACACTCTGCCATGACGACAGCCCATGCTCCCTTGCCCTCCAGCAGGCCTTACCAGGTGTGCCTCGATGCTCATGAACCACCAACAGGTCAGTGACCCCATTGGCTTTGCAAGCTCGCACTAGTGCTCCAACCTCATGCCGACCTCGGTTCATGCGCTGGGCACCTGGGAACACCAGCTTCAGTTCCTGCTCACGGACCAACACAAAATTAGAACTGGGACCACTAGGCCTGGGCATCCCCTACTCCCTGCCCCACCCCACCCCAGTACCTTCGCAAACATTTTCAGGCGAGAACTGGGGTCTCGGGAGGTAGTGATCATGACCTTAGGATCCTCAACCCCAGCCCATCGATATTCATCATCTACGTGGCTGGTTACACCTGTCAGGAGAACAAGAGGCAGGAAAATCACTAGTTGACTCTGCTCGAGAGAGCCTCACTGGTGGAAATGCATCTTTAGTGGCAGGAGAGCAACTACCAGTCCACTGCTGACCAAACATGCTGAGCAACGGAGCAGTCTATGGTGACAAAGCTAAGAATGGCTAAAACCAGAGGTGAGAGGCCCCCTTTTCTCCCTCACAACAAATACCTATAATGTCCATGATTCTCTCCTGCTTATTGAATGATGCGGTGAATGATATATCTGGGTACCACTGCTAAAGACACTTCTGATCCAGCAGACACTCCAGTGAGGAAGAGTGAGCAAAGACTAAAAGCTTCCGGGTTGGTTGTATAAATAGAACTGAAGGCATCTGTTCAGGGAGAGGCCCTATGATGCCACCCTGGTAGACAGGAGTGAACCTGGGGACAAGCATAGAAACTGCTCACCTGGACACTTCAGTCAGGTGGGAAGTCGCCCAGTGTGGCTGAAGAGGGCATGGAGCCCAGTGGGCACAGAAGTTGGTTCAGTGTGGAAGAGGGCTGCAGAGCACAGCTTACCTTCACCGCCGGCATCATCAAACTCCAGGGACCCCTGTAAGGCTAAAGCCTCCCGGCGTAACTCAGTGGGAATCAGCTGGTTTTCTGCAAGGAAGAGACGGGACTGAATGAGATACAAGCAGGCCCACCAATGTATATGGTACTGTGTGGTTCACTAGTGTGCAAACTTAATGGGGAAACACCTGATTTCTTTAACATTTCTAAAAGAGTCAGTATAGAAATATAGAAGGAAGAGAGGTAACAAACCAACTACTTTATTTCATTGGGGGCATGGTCTTGACAGGCCCGTGGCTTTGCTTCTGAGTGTGTTGATAACAGGGTATGCCACCACACCTAGCTACTAACTTCTTTTCATCTAATTGTCAACTAATGGTCACCCGGGAGCTCATTTTCTAAATACTTCTTCATTATCAATGTTATTTTTAGAACCAGACAAAAATGTAAAGAAAATTTGACAACACACTGGCGGGTAGTTTGTTTGCGGGTTACGACCCTGGTGCTGAGGAGCACTACAAACAAACAAACAAGCACAAATGCTTTAAAAAGAAAACTAGAAAGGGGCTGGAGAGGTGGCGCAGCAGTTAAGCACTGTCTGCCCTTCCAGAGGTCCAGAGTTCAATTCCCGGCAATCACATGGCAGCTCACTACCATCTGTAAAGGGATTTGATGCCCTCTTCTGGCAAGCAGGTGGGCATGCAATCAGAGCACTCATTCTTAAAAAATACAATAAAATAACATAGATTTAAAAGAAAGAAAAGAAATTGTTTCTTAAGCAGGAAGACCAGTGACCTCCAAGTCTTCACACTGCCTACTACGGTAGTAGTACGGTGTACTACTACCAAAGGTGCCTACCTTTGATCCCAACACTCAGGAGGCAAAGGCAGGGGATCTCTATGAGTTTGAGGACAGCCTAGTCCACACAGTGAGGTTAGACAAGTCTACATAGTGAGACCCACCTCATAAAACAGCAACAACAAAACTATATATAAAAAGAATACTGCTATCTGGATGCACAGATCATCTCAAGGAGCATGGCCTCAGCTGGCTGTGGGTCAGAGATTCTTTCTGTGGAGTAAGATGGGGCAACAAGGGCCAAGGCTCTGCCAGGGCCAAGGCCCCGTTGCCTCTCCAGCTTGTGAGGGGAAGGGGAGAGTCACAGCAGCAGCATCTCTTCCAGCTACCAACTGAACATAAGCTCTCATCTGCCACAGGAAAAGGGTCCTCCCTAGGGATACCCACAAGAAGGAAAGTCCATCCATTTCTTTTCCATCCTAGAAACAATACTGAGCCCCCAACCCAAATAAATACAGCAGCCGAACATATACTCTAGTAACTTTGGGATATAAATAGGCATAATGTGAACACAAATAATAGCTTAAAATGGTTTCTTTTAATGCAACATTCAATATAGTGATAGTTGTAAATGTTGACATAGTGATCATTTTTCTGTGTATGTGTGTGCCTGTCTGAGTCACACACACATGTGTTCAGGTAGCTGCAGAGGCCAGAGGACACTGGATCCCTTGGAACAGGGGTTACAGACAGTTGTGCGTCACTCTATATGGGTAGTGGGAAATGAATATGGGTCACCTCAAAGAGCAGTAAGTACTCTTAACCATGAGCCATTTTTCCCGTCACCTCCACTTTTTTTTTAAACTTTTTTAAAGTTATGATGATGAGTCACAGATGCTTATATGGCCCAGGCTGATCTGGAACTCATGCAGCCAAAGCAACCCCTGAACTCCTGATCCTCTAACCTCTACCTTACCAGTGTTGCGATTATAGGCATAGGCTCCTAGGCCCAATTTAGTCAGGATCCAGAGCCTCCTTCACGATAGGCAAGCACTCTAACAACTGAGGTACAATGCTAGCCCATGCTTCTTAACTCAAACAAACTTACATAAAACACATACACTTTACAGTCCTAAAATATAGGAACAGAATCTAATCATCAGTACAAATGGGAGACATAAAGCTCCTTGGAAACAAAACCAAAATAGGGATAAATAGATTATTTCCAATTAAGCTCTGTGATATAGGATCTTCTCTTAACAGGGCAAATGAAAATGTGGATTAACGTAAGGCAAAGTTTTTTAAACTAACTTGTAAAGCAAATGACAAATTCTAAATGGAAGAAGAGTTTTAAAATGCAAGGCAATTATAACTATCAATAGCAGATTTTTCTAACTTTGTTTTGAAGAAGACAGCAAGAATAAATACCAAGGATTCTTGCAGACCCATCCCTAGGAATGGGAATCAAGATGAGGCAACGGGTTTTTGTTTGTCTGTTTGTTGCTTATTTTGGTTTGGTTTGGTTTTTCTAGACAGGGATTCTCTGTGTAGCCCTGGCTATCCTGGAACTCACTCTGTAGACCAGGCTGGCCTCGAACTCAGAAATCCACCTGCCTCTGCCTCCCAGGTGCTGGGATTAAAGGCGTGCGCCACCACCGCCCGGCTTGGTTTGGTTTTTCTAGACAGGGATTCTCTGTTTTAGCTCTGGCTGTCCCGGAACTCATTCTGTAGAACAGGTTGGCTTCGAACTCAGTCTGTCTCTGTCTCCCGAGGGCTGAGATTGAAGGCGTGTACCGCCACCACCCGACTGAGGCAAATGTTTTAAAACTGAAGGAAAACTAGATATCCTGTAAGCAAAGCTAGCAATCAACCTGTAAACATGGGCGACTGCAGCATAAACGGCCATACCATCACATGGTGGGAGCATTCAGAAGTCAGTGAGAGGTTCTAACAGGCAAAGAAAGGAAAGATGCTCAACCACACTGATACAACTCCATGAAGTTCAAACGCGTTTACACCCCTGTGCAGTATGCTCTAGCAAGGACTTGTAACCCACCAGCACAGGGAAGCCTGACCTTCTAGAGCACGCTTGACTCGCTCCTTCTTCTCCTGAACGGATCGCTGCGCCTCCTCCCGGGCCTTGCGGTACAGGTACTCGCGGCGCAGGCGAGCCTCCCGACGGAGCTAGAGAACACACAGAAGGTCACCATCCTCTTCGGAGCACCGAGGACCACAACTCAGACCTCCCGTAGCCCATTCTCTCCCCCCACCCCCTAAGCCAGAACACGAAATCAAAACATCCTACCATGATGAGCGCCGCTCCCTCACGAGTCCGGGCTCTTCTGGTGCTGCCGGAACCACGCAGCAATCACTTCCGCCCTCAACCAACAAGGTCTTTGGAGGCTTCACTCGATTCCACAGCCGTGAGGAGTGCCCCATCTTAAGATGGCAAATGGCGGAGGGCGTCGCAAGGTGATTGGTCGGATGGGCAACCAATCAATTACCTGGATTTGGGATGTCACGTGGTCTAAGACTGCCCTGATAAATAAGTTCGTCCGCGGCTTCACCAGTGCTTGAGGCGGTCAGGCAATGGGCTAACAAAGAGTAAAAGTAGGAGCTGTGTGCATGGTTTCCTAGACTCAAGTTAAGGTCCGACTTTTCATAGCCATCTGATTCGAGAAGTGCTCCGCTCCAGGCGCTAATTCGCGTCCGGGCCGTTGAACGGGTCACCCGGAGGTTGAAGCCTTTGATTTCCGGGCCACGATTAGGACTGCCCCCAAGGGCGGATCTCGAGCGCTGATTGGCTGTCATAGACGGCTTAGAAGGAAGTGGCTCCGCCCATCCGCGACCCAAGACTGGCTAGGCCATGGCGGTCCCGGCTCTGCGAGAGGAGTTAGACTCCAAGTGCCTACAGCTGCTCAGTGACCTGGAGGAACTGGAGGCGAAGCGAGCGGCACTAAACGCCCGGGTGGAGGAGGTGGGCCACGGGGAATGGAGGGGGAGATAGCGGGCACAGGGAGGGAAACAGTCTCAAGTCTCTCCTGTCTCTCCAGGGTTGGCTCTCACTTGCCAAGGCTCGCTATGCCATGGGAGCCAAGTCGGTAGGGCCCCTGCAGTATGCCTCGCGTATGGAGCCTCAGGTCTGCGTGCGTGCCAGGTGAGGCTCCCCTTTGGAGAGTTGGTGGGCAGGACCTAGGCCTGCGCGGCCAGAGATCCAACTTCCCTTTTTTTTTTTTTCCAGCGAGGCCCAGGATGGACCTCAGACCTTCAGGGTGATTAAGGCTGACGCCCAGACCCCCGAGGAAGTGGGGCCTAGCGAAGCATGTGAGTTTCTTTTCTTCCTGTCAGCCTTTACTCAATGCTGAAGACAAAACTATTTGAACATTTAAGGAAATTACTTCATTCGGAATCTGATTAATGGAGAGCGCCTGAGCTGGAGAGTTGAATGTTTAAGGGGGGGGGGGGCGGTTTTTCCTTATACTTTGATAGGTAGGGATCAAGGAACAGGATAGGAGAGCGGCCCGAGGAGGTCTAAGGGAATGGGGTTTATTCCAAGCCTTGACGTTACATGATTGGGTAAGAGGATTAAAGAAATGTTGGCGTTTTAGCTGATAGGTTCACAGCATCTGGTCAAAGCACATCTAAAAGGACATCTTGCCCTGGGAATGACTCATGTTTTCTTAGCCCACCCCGTTATTATGCCTATTTTGCAACTGCCAAGAATATCTCGAGTTTTGTTTTGTTTTTTCCCCCAGAACTCAAGGGTGAGGACCAAGTCACATTGAGGGCAAGTTAGCTTAAAAAGGAAGTGTGCTTCCCTGTATTTAGGTGTTCCTTGGAAATAAAATTCTAATCCCAGTTATTCATTCCTGAAAACAGATTGGGGACAGTTCAGGGTCTTTCATCACATTTAGGTAAAATGGGCAAAGCCAGTCTGTGATCTTGTTATAGGCAAACAAAATTGCCTGTCCTGGAAATCAGAATAGACAGAGTTAACTGGATTACAAAGGGGAAGGGTGTTAGCTATTTCTAGACACACAAGAAGGCTGGGGAAATATCTAACCTTCAGTGTTTCACTGAACTTGGATTAAGGTCAATGTGGTCGTGAGGACTGTATGGCCATTAACCTTTCTTTTTCCAGCTCTGCGCAGGCGCAAGGGCCCTACCAAGATCAAAGAGTCAGGATCCTCTGTAGTTCCTCAAGATCCCTTGAACTGGTTTGGAATCTTGGTTCCTCACAGTTTGCGGCAGGCCCAAGCCAGCTTCCGGGATGGTGAGTGGACCCTGTTGGCTCTGTGGCCACGTACTGAATTCTAGCCCTTTTTCTACAGGAAGCACTTGAACACTAACACCCCCTCCCCCAAAAAGTAAGCAGTCACTGGTTGTTCTTAGCATTCTAGGCTCATATTTGTTAACTGCTAGGGGTTATAATAGCAGATTGGATAAAATGGTATGTTTATTCTGTATAGAAGAGAAAGACAATGTATAAATAGATAGGCAAACCAACAGATCTTTATTGTAGTTTCAGACTCCAAAAGTCATGAGAAAGTAACATGGGAGGGACTGGACTGGACTGGGGTTGTTTATGAAGATGGGATGGGAAAGGCCCTGGAGACAAAGAAAGAGTTTTGTACATGATCTGGGCAAATTGTTCTCTAAGGAGACCAACTAAGCCCTAGTTGGTCTAGCTACTATGGAAAAAGCTCTGAGGTATGTGGACTGGAGGAAAAGCAAGAGGAGGTCAGAGCTGGAGTACCCAGAGCTGGGTCCAGGGAGCCAGGCCCTAGTGAGGCTTCCATAAGGACCTCTAGAGCCATGGGCAGGCTCAGAGTCAGCAGGATGAATCAATAGAACCAACAGAGTAACAAGAATCCTCGGATGCTGAGTGAGGACAGACTGGAGATCAGAGACAGGAAGCAGTGCCAGGATCACCCCACTTGGGGTGTAGATAGAGGCATTGGGCGTGGTGTGAACAGTGGGGACCTGCACACATGGAAGCTCCAGTGTCTGCTAACAGATGCAGGAGTAGAGGACCGAGCTGTTTGACCTGTGGGCAGGCAACAGGCAGCAGCCAGGTAAAAGGTGAGTGGTAACTGGATGGTTCCTGTGGGTGGGCACCTATGTCTGGACTGGAGAGAGATTTGGAGATCCAGTGCAGTGTGGTTAATTTTCAGAGTTGTTGACACTGGTGCACATAAAAATTGAGATGGAGATGAGTTGAGGGTCAGGGAGTACCAAGAAGAGATAAAGAAATCGGGCCCCAGAGTGGGGTGTCCTCAGCTCCAAGAGTTTTGAGGGAGAGGAGTGGAGAACAGAGGCAGACCCCACCTAGAGGTGGAGGAGGAGGTGATTCGTGCTCAGGTGCAGGGTGAGCATGGGTGGAGGGCCATCAGCTTGGAACAGTGGAGTTTGACGCTGAAGGGCAAAGTGGTTTGTGTGATCTGTGAGGTGCTCGCTCATTCCTGGCAAGCAGTGAGTCGAGGGTTTTTGTTTTTGAGGAGATGATGGTTTAGCACAGGTGAGGTGAAGGTGAGGGTCACGTGATATCATACTTGGAGCATTTTAGGTCTGTTGTACAAGCTAGGGAGGCCTAACACCCCTGTAGTCTCTGAGGAGGTGTGTGTCCAAGTATCCAACCATAATGCCATTCCTCTTCTCTCACCAGGCCTACAGCTGGCTGCAGATATAGCCAGTCTCCAGGCTCGCATCAACTGGGGTCGAAGTCAGCTCCGAGGCCTCCAGAAAAAACTGAAAGAGTTGGACCCTGGGCCTGCCTGACCTGCATCTACTTCGTGAGGCATTGAGCATAGCCGTCATGGATGCTACCACCTTACCTCAGGCCTTTTTCTTTTATAAACAGCCCTTCTCAGCTGGTGCCCCTCCTAGAAATGTCCTTAGTCTGCAGTTTCCAGCTTTTTGAGGCATGAAGTTGAGTTATGAAGTTTGAAGCAAGCTGAGCAGTGTTGAGAGCAATTTGTTCTAGGCCCATGGTCTCAGGGCCTTCCTCCTTGGGGCAAGACAGGGACCTAGTGAATAACCTTGTGGCAGCCAGCTGGGACAATGAAACCCTGTGGGAATGGTGGCAGGGAAGAAAGGGAGTCTGGAAACTTAAGGGAGATCAGGACAATTCCAATCAATAAAAATACCTCTGACTGGGCATGGCAGTCCATGCTGTAGGTCCAGTAACCGTAGAGGCTGATGCAGGAGGATACTTAAGCCCTGGAATGACAGACTAGCCTGGGCAACAGACCTTTAAAGTTGATAGAAAAGACAACACACATACACAGATGCCAGAATAGCTGGCAGGAAGTATTACTTCTGTTAAAAAAGATAAAAACAACTGGCATTCTTCGGGGGAATCAAGGAGACCTTCCTGACTGCATTTACCTTACTGAAGTGAGACCCAGCTGCCTTGCTGAAGGTGTATTCTCTCATCTGGGAACTGTGTCTTGCTTCACTTTTTCCATGAGCTATCTTTCCAGTTGGGTTGGGAAGGGGAATGTAATTGTTTGTGGGGTGTAAATGTTTCTTCCTAATTTGTTAATTTTACTTATATTGGTTTTTCTACTTATGAATTGTAAAAACACAAACTTGTACAGAAAAATTGAATAAAGTGAAAGCTACAGTAACTGTCACCGAGCTTTTCATTGCATTTTCAGTGTATGCTTTTCCAGCAAGTTACGTCCGCACCCATGACGCCCTCTGCCCTACGGCTAGAAGAGGTGGTAGTTCTCCTGTGGGTGCTGGGAAACCTGGGTCACTAGTGCTGGAATTAAAGGTGTGGGCCTTTCATCCTCTACACCCCACCCCGGCAGGGGAGTGCTCTAGATCACTGAGCCATCACTCCAGACCCTCTTAAGCCAGTTTTTAAAGGAAAGTCGAATTTATGAATTTTGGATTTGGGGTTGTATTAATACGGTAATAAAGGAATCATAACGAACTTCTGTGGTTTCAGTTGGGTGTTAAGTGAGTCCAGCACCCAGCTTTTCTACCACCGTCCAGGCGCTACTTATTTCTGGCTGTGTATCTCTGAAAATTATCTCTTAAAGCTAGCAGCTTACAAACCTGTGAGTGCACTTTCTCCTCCCCTTCTGGCTCTCTGGTGTCTAATGTGAGATGGGCACAGTTGTAAACCAGGAGGGCTATGTGTTTTGATCATGAAAAGATAAATGGGTGTGAGGGAGGTATGTTCCATTGGGTGTGGGGGAAGGAGTGCCTCAGTGGGCCCATGCCGGGGCATCCCTTCCCCCTGAGGGACCACACACACGGGCGGTATAGCACAGAATAGAGTTTATTCAGGGCATGGGAGGGGAGTTAAGAGGGTAGCAGAGGCAGAGAAAGGCAGGGAGAGAGAGAGACAGAGAGAGGAGGGGAGGGGAGAGAGGAGAGGAGAGGAAAGAGAAGTAGAGGCCGGCCATGACTACGTGGAGAGAAGGGAAGAGAAGGGGGGAAGGGAAGAGCCCAAGAGAGAAAAAGAGAACAAGAGGATAAGAGAGGAGGGGGCAAGCAGCCCGTTTTATAGTGGGCCAGGCCTACCCGGCTGTTGTCAGGAAACTGTGGGGAGGGGCATACCTGGCTGTTGCCAGGTAACTGTAGGGTGGAGCTTAGACGGAATCCTAACAGTAAGACCTCACAGAAACCCACTAGTCTTTGCCTCCCCGGTTTTGGAAGCATTAAAGGCATCCACTGAGCTTCTTAACATTCTTCTGTCAGTAAAGTGACATCTACATGGAAGAGAGGATCGAGAACACAATCGTTTTGACCGTAAATTCTTCCTGCAGGACCACCTCTCCTGGAACGCTGATCACACCAGAGTCTACTAGATTAAATCTAAATCCTGACGCAAAGGCATTTTTACTGCGCGGCTGGGCTTCGGGTGTGGTGGGCTCTGGAAAGGGCGACGCTGCGACTGCTGGGGGATAGGGTGAAGACAGTGCCCTAGGCTGCTGGCTGCTAACTTCAGCCACACTCCCAAGCACGGAAAAAGTTCTATCCTTCGGGTCACTGGGTCGGGCAGCCACCGGATGCAGCTATCCTTCTTTATTTCCTAGGAAGTGAAGATACCGAAGATATTGGAAGGTGGAGTTTACACAAGCGGCCCTAATGACGTAGGTAACATAAGAGCAAAGGAGAGACACCTGCCGGCAGCTCCCATATGGTCTAGCGGTTAGGATTCCTGGTTTTCACCCAGGCGGCCCGGGTTCGACTCCCGGTATGGGAACAGCTTCTTTTTTATGATTTGTAAATAATTCGTTGCCATTCACGTCTTCTAGCCGCTCTTCACACCTCGCATCAAAACAGTGGCGTAGTCTCAGAAACCTTGGGCAATAGCGCTCATCGGTTTGCGAATAGACTTTAGCTTTTTACATAACCATATTAACTATTTTGCCCAGCAGTAACTTATATCGGCTACTTATGTCAACTATCATCCACATTTTAACATGCAAACTACAGATATTGAAGTTAATATTTAAAATTTCAAAATAACATTGTGAGTTGCCCGCCCCTTCCCAGGTTCTTGGCCTGGAGTAAAAGGAAAACGTGGAGTGGAACGAGCAAAGCAGAGAAATGGAACTGAGAAGAAATCAGGGAGGGGAAGGTAGCAGACGCAGGATCATGGGGCAGGAAGTAATAGGGCTGTAAGCAGCAACTACAAGCTAGAGGGGGTGTTTGTTTGTTTTTGTTGAGTTTTGACTGTGCCGGTCGTTTTTCTTACCTTCTCACCTGAGTGTGCCTGACTTGATTTCCTCTCTCCAATATGGAACTGACTCCAAACGGTTTTCGTTTTTTTTTTTTGTTTTTGTTTTTGAGACGGGTCCCAGTATCTCTTAGGCCGGCCTTTTAAACTTACTGTCCTGTCTTGCGTTCTGATTACGGCGTGCATCACTGCTCTGGGTCTACACGTGCACGGAGGACCAAACGTACAAACGCTAAATCAGAGTGGCTTTCCCAGTCGTCTATGCATTTTCCTTTGTTAATCCGTGGTCTGCTCCCGATTACAGAAGGTGGAGCTGGCTCTTCCCCTCTACTTGCAAGTGTTGAGTCCCGCCTCTTTCCACCGCCGCCTTCAGCCACAGTCGGTGGCAGGCAACACTGGAACGCCCCGGGTTGTTACTGTACCCTGCTCCCTCCTCTTCTCGGGCTTCCAATGTAGCACTTTTCTTAACAATAGATTCTCAAGACGGTACCCACTCATTGCCGGTCAAGTCATACAGTGGGACTTTGCCACAGTCCCAAGCAATGTTTCACCAAAGTCTGAAAACTAGACTTGAGGCTTGTTCAAACCGTGAGCTTGTCCTAGGGGGCAGCACAACCTGTCTCTCACTTAGCTGGCCTCGCCTTTTTTTTTTTTTTTTGAAGCAGCTTCTGCTCCCCATCTCTCCCTTCCCCTCCCCTCCCTTCCCCTCCCCTCCCCTCCCCTGCCCAGCTGTGTGGCTCCCTAGTTTTGAACTGATCTGTGTGTCGCCTGATTTTCCTCGGCAGTTTTCTCGTATTCTTTAACCCTCTTCCTCACTTTCTTTGAAGGGCCCCAACTTGACAAGGCAGACTCCGTCTGTATCCAGGCACTAGGCCTGGTCCTCAAAGTACAAGGTAAACTCCAATGACTGAAGAAACCACAAACTTCCGGAAGGAAACACCCTAGACTCGGTCCACCAGCAAGAAAACATCTAAAATTCCAGAGCCTATAGATAGATTGCTTAAGTCAACGGAAATAATTGTTAGCCAATCACGAGTCTGCCAAGTTGATAAGCCCCTCACCCAGCTGTAGCCTCAATAAAAAAAGCTGAACCTTGGGTGCCCTGGGAGGAGCCTGAGGGTCCGAGCTAGGGCTTGGATAAAGACTCTTTGCTTTTGCTTACGAGTTCGACTCCCGGTGGTCTTTGGGGACCCTAGGATCTGGGCGTAACATTTGAGGGGGGATCATCCGGGATCCCCCAAGCCCCCCAGGACCCCCGAACCGTTGAGTCAGAACCCGGCCGGTAAGTGTCTAAATGTTTGTGCTCTGTCACCGTGTCTCGGTGTCACTCTGCCCTTAAAACGAGTAGCCTGCAGGCGGTCCGGGCGGACGCGCTGCCCGCCCGGTGCAGCGGGACCCGGGAGACTTCCGGGACCCGCGTGTAGGGGATTGGATCCCCTTGTAGACTTGCAGAGACAAAGCAGGTCGCTCCTGCGGCGGCGAGAGACAGTCCTCTCACTTCCGTTTTTGCCTCCGATCGCCGCCAGGAAATTTGAGTGCCTTTTTGTCTTTCGCCCTTTTGTTTGCTCTCGGTCTGTACTTATTTCTTTGTGACTAACTTACTTCTTTGTGACCGACGCCATGGGACAGACTCAGACCGCTCCTTTTATCTGTGTTCTTAGACCATTTCAAGGACTATAAAACGAGGGCTAGGAGTCGAGGCTTTGTTGTTAAGAAGAAGAGACTAACCGCTTTTTTGCAGGAAGGAATGGGCAACCTTCAACGTTGGCTGGCCGCCAGAGGGGACTTACTACCTACCCGTGATTTTTAGGACCAAGGAGATCATTTCTGGACGACCGGGACGCCCAGACCAAGTCTCCTACATCATCACCTGGCTGGATCTGGTCCAGGACCCGCCAAAATGACTCAAGCCTTGGCTGCCGCTACCACAGCCAAGCGCCGCCTTACTCACCCTGGAGGAAAACCGTGAGAAACGAAAAACTGGGACTAACCCTACGGCCCCTCTTTATCCTGTCTTGCAGGGTGACACTGAGGAAGGCCTCCTCATCTCACAACCCCCTTACCGACCCCCACCAGGGGGTCACCCAGGCCCTCAACCTGAGGCCCTAGGAAAGAGAAACACCCAAGAGAAAGCTCAACAAGAGCTGCCCCAACCACCCGCGGCTGAGTCACAAAATCACCCTGCCTCTAGAAGTTGTACCAAAGACCAAGCTCTCTCCCGAATGAGATCTCAACTTGGTTAGCCAAATTCCCCTCAGCTTGGGCAGAAATCGAAGGAATGGGGTTGGCGGTCTATAGGGCCCCCATTTGCATTGAACTGAAATCAGATGCAACTCCATTTCTTTTTACAGTCTTTTTTTTTTTTTTTTTGGTTTTTTGAGACAGGGTTTCTCTGTGTAGCCCTGGCTGTCCTGGAACTCACTCTGTAGACCAGGCTGGCCTCGAACTCAGAAATCCACCTGCCTCTGCCTGTGCTGGGATTAAAGGTGTGCGCCACCACCGCCCGGCTGCAACTCCTTTTCGAATAAGACAGTACCCAATCTCCAGAGAAGACAAAAGTGGGTATCACACCCCACATCAGAAGGTTCAGGGACTTGGGCATACTAGTACCTTGCCAGTCTCCATGGAATACACCCCTACTCCCCATCAAGAAGCGCAACTCCAATGACTATAGAGTAGTCCAGGACCTCAGAGAGGTGAACAAAAGAGTTATGAACATAGATTCCACAGTACCAAGTTTATATACCCTCCTGAGTTAATTAAAACCTTCCAAGAGTTGGTATATAGTATTGGACCTCAAAGATGCTGTCTTAAGTCTGCCTTTAGCCCCCCAGAGCCAACCTCTGTTTGCTTTTGAATGGCATGACCCAGAAAAAGAATTCAGTGGACAACTAACATGGACCAGACTGCTACAAGGCTTCAAGAATTCAACAACCATCTTTAACAAGGCTCTACATGAAGATCTGGGTGAGTACAGGCAGGAACACCCCAATACCACCCTCTTACAATATGTAGATGACCTCTTGGTGGCAGCAGAGACCATAGAAGAATGTCAACAGAGTACTGAGGACCTGCTGATGGCACTGGGGAGATTAGGCTATAGCGCATCAGCTGAGAAGGCTCAAATCTGCCGACAAGAGGTAATGTACTTGAGATACATCCTAAAAGGGGGCCAACGATGTCTATTGGTGGCTCGAAAAGATACCATTTTGAAGATTCCCACACCTACCACAAGACAGAAGGTCAGACAATTCTTGGGGTCAGCAGAATTCTGTCACCTTTGGGTTCCTAATTTTGCAGAATTGGCAAAGCCCCTCTATGAGGCCATCAAAAAAAGGGGGCCCTTCCAATGGAATGAGGCCCAGGAAGGCTCTTTCAATAGACTCAAACAGGCCTTATTAGTAGCCCCCATGTTGGCACTACCTGACATTACCAAGCCCTTTTATCTATATATAGATGAAAGCAAAGGCATAGCTAAAGGAGTCCTTACTCAAACATTAGGCCCCTGGCATCGCTCAGTGGCATACCTATCAAAGAATTAGACCCTGTGGCTTCTAGATGGCCTTCATGTTTGAGAATTATTGCTGCCACAGCCTTGTTAGTCACAGACGCAGACAAATTGACTCTGGGGCAAGAACTTTGCATTACCACTCCCCATGCCATCAAAACAGTTCTCAAACAACCCCCAGCGTATCCGTTTCCTACCAAGAGTTGCCCTGAACCCAGCCTCTCTGCTACCAGACCCGAATTTGGAGACCCTGTTACATGATTGTGAGGGCCTGCTAAACCAGGTGAACAGGCTCAGGAAAGACCTAAGGGACCCGGCCTCTGCTGAATGCAGAAGCCACTTGGCTCACCGACAGTAACAGCTTTGTGCTCGATGGACAAAGGTATGCAGGGGTGGCAGTGTTATCAGACTCAGAAACTATATGGGCGTCTGCCCTGCCACCCGGCACTTCTACACAATAGGGCAAACTCATAGCCCTAACAGAAGCCTTAAAATTGAGAAAAGGCAAATACTCAACATTTATACAGATAGCACATATGCCTTTGCCCATGTCCACGGGGTCATTTATTAGGAGAGAGGACTCCTGACGGCTAAACGAAAGACTATTAAAAATAAATAGGCAAATGGAGATTCACCGTAGACTACAGGAATATAAACAAACTATCAGAGCAGGTGTCTGGACAATTGCCAGATGTAGAAGATATATTCCTGAGAATCAGGCAGGTGGTACCCAAATGGTTAGCCACAATAGACTTAATGGACATGTTCTTTGGCTTTCCCTTACATCCCAACTCTAGAGAAATCACCACATTCTCATGGGACGGAAAACAATATCAATATATTAGAGTTCCACAAGGATACAAAAACAGCTCAATTATAGCACATAATGCATTAAGATGGACTTTAAATTCATACTACACACCAGAAGAAGTAACAATCTTTTCATATGTAGATGGCCTTCTATTGATAGCAAATGACAAACAAATATTACATAAAACAGTAGCAGACTTAATTGCACATCTAACAAATGAAGGATGGATCATTAATAAAGACAAAGTAAAGGAACCAGCAGAGGAAGTTAAATTCCTCGGGGTACACTGGTCGACTAGAGGATCCATTCCTGCAGAAATAATTAACAAATTAAGAAACTTATCAAGACCTCAGAATCAGACAGAAACCCAGCATTTAATAGATTTGTTTGGGTACTGGAGGCAACATACACCATACCTGCAATTGCTGCTCCAACCAATGTACAGCATAGTGAAGAAAGCATCTGGGTTCACATGGGGACCCCAGGAAGATGCAGTGAAAATTATATTAGAATATATAGAGCAATTGAGTAATTTAATTTATATCAACACAGATAATACAGTGATAATAGATATCCTCTTTATAAAACGATATGGCCATTGGAATATATTTGTTAAACAACCACAGATTAAACCAATTGACTTTTATTGCAAATGCTTCCCTTGGTCAGATGCCAAGTATTCACTCTTTGATAAAACAATGTGGGCTGCCTATGAAGCACTCCGCATGTGCCACAGCATCCTAAGACGGAACCCAGTTCATGAATAGGTAAAGGCTCCAGTTGAGGCATGGTCAGGGCTGTCCATAGAAGGAAAGGTATTGCAGTGGAAATGATACTTCTCGGAGTTCCTTCGAGGAGCAAACCTGACTACACAGGGGATGGTACCAATGGTGTCAGAGCATATACTGGCATCGATTAATGAAAGCCAGGTACCAATCACACTTGACACCTCCCCTCCCCAGAAACGGGTACCCATAGGAACATGGGGGTCAGGTCAATACTCCCCCTCACTGGTTAATGCCTGGTTTACTGACGACTCAGCCACCACTAAAAGCAATGTGGTGTGCTGGAAAGCAGCAGCTTTCAGGCCAGAAGATGGAATGATACTTATAGAAGAAGGAAAAAGCAAATCAGCAGAACATTCGGAGGTAATAGCAGCCATATTGGCAGCTAGACAGTCCCGTAAGGATGGAAAAGACATATCTTTTCACTGATTCTTGGTGTGTGGCCAATGGAATAGCAATTTGGTCAGGAAAATGGAAATTAACAGAATGGAAAATTAATGGAAAAGATTATGGTCTAAGGAAGCTTGGATCGAGATAGCTCAAATCAGTAAAGAAATAAGGATTAAGGTATATCATGTAGATGGTCACCAAACAAAGATGACCTACAAACCAAATATAATAATGAAGCAGATAGGTTGGCAAGTATGACAATAAAACTTAAGACACATTACCAAGGTGAACAGACAGGACCTACAAAACTTAAAATTAAGAGGAAATGGACCAAAGTGACTCACCCCACACAGGCAGAAATTACAAGAGAAGAAATAGAACATATACACAAATTCCTAGGACATGTAGGAAGCCATGCAATGTACCAGTGGTCCACTCAAAGGAACATGGAATAAACATGGAATAAAGTTAAGGATGCCGTACAGGCAAAGGATGCCCTGCAACCAAAGCAGATTTAGACAGAATTACCATGGAAAAGGCACTCATAGACTACATTTTATTCACACACTCCAAACTGACTGCATAGGACATATGCATGCACAATAGCAAATGTCTGCACAGGATTAGGTATGGCCAGATCAGGGCCCAAACCAGACCAAAAATTAACAATTTTTACATTGTGGTCATGGATTTCAACTAATAGTATGCCCAGACTAATACAAAGTGATCAAGGAACCCACTTTACTGGTAAAATCATAGAGACTGGTAAAAAATCTTGACATAATATGGGAAATCCACCTGGCCTATAACCCAATAGCAGCAGGCAGTATTGAAAGAATCAATGGATTACTTAAAGTAAAATTAATAGCACATAAAGATAGTCCTCTCAGAAGCCCTGGCAAAAGCTATCTTTGAACTAAATAGCAGACCTAGAATCAATAGATGATCTCCAATTGAGGAAGTCCTCAGTACACAGACAGATATAGATTATCCAGATGAAAAGACTGGAAATATAATCAAGCCCTATGCTTGCATTCGGAGGCACAAGGATAAACTCCCAGACAGAAGTTGTAGCACTTGGCTCTGGAAACACTATGTGGACCACAGATAGCAAGGGAGAACTGCAACTAACCAAACTGGGGGACTTGGCATCACGCTGACAAACAATGTGTGTATGTTCATGTGTGAGAATATTTACATATACAGTGATCCTTATTATTGTCATTTCTCTGGTAATCGTTCCAGTAGTAGACCTCGGTGTGCACTTCTGTGACCAACTACGTAATCATACTACTACTAGCCTGATAGCCAACTATACCATTTGCTAGCTAAATACTGTGACAAAAAAAAATTGGAAATGATTCTGTTATTACTAACCCTATATTTATCAGTGGATTATTGGCTATTCGCTTTCTGGAGCAATTACAAGAATAGCGCTATGCATGTTATTAACCATATGGTACCCATTGACTATGCTTGCCGTGTTCTATGTTACATTATCGTTTTCAGTGTTAAACACCCTGGAATTGGAATACGTGGCTACCAGCGTCACTGGCAACAGCACTGTGAGTATGATTCTGCCCTCAACCATCACCTTCAAGCCACAAATACCATGGCCCACCTATAGACCTAAAGTTATAGCTTGTAGGAGTTCCGGGTTGTATGATTGTTTAGGGTCATTCCCATATACTTCTCCATCCAACATTCTGTATGTGGAGTCGGGTGCATGGTCCAACATGTTGTAACATGTGTGGTACCAAAAGTGGCTTCCTTTGCTAATATAGCAGGCCATGAGTCTGCTCAATAAGCTTTGGACTGGCCTGATGGGGTCTGAGTACATATTCCTGGATGCATGGTTATGATAGCAACAACAATGAAACAAAGTAAGCAATTTATCATCCATTTGGGGACACAAATAGCATATAGCACAGGGTCTTAAGCAAAACATGCAATTTTCTGGTTCAAGTCACTTATATCTAGTTAATCTATCAAAAAAAATTCCAAATGATGAAGCATTATCAAAGAATATTTTTCTGAAAAATGTATTAGCTCTTGTCACGCTGCTGAGGTCATATCTCTGTCCAGAGTCGTTGTCTCTTGACCTCCTGAGCGAGGGCCTTCTTTTGGCATATTTTCTATAGTTCTTCTAAAACATATCAAAAACATTTTCAATAGCATAAAGAAGATAATCAGAAATATGAGGAACCAAAATTCTTTAACCCAGTGCCACCATGAGTACACCAGGGTGCATTCAAAGTCTAGGCTTGCTAGTCTGTTGATGGTGTCCCACAGGTCACATTTAGTTATTTCTTTGTTTCACATCAGGCGAGAGAAATTGGGCATAAAATAAATAAAATAAAATAAAAAGAGCAAGAAACAAACAAAAAAGAGGGAAAACAGATTTTAGAAACATGAGACAGAAAGAGAGAAGGAAAATGGATTTTAAAAGTACAAGCGTGCTTCCCTCTGTTTATACGTCTTTGGTGTATGCCTTTTGTTTGTCTTTGGTGCACCAATTTGTCCACATGTCGATTTGTGTCCTTGTTTTGTTGTTTGAATGACTGTTCTATGTTTCATGTTGAAAAGAAAAAATGGTAAAAACTTCATCTGCTGGTGGCCCATCTCTTAATGCAGTCTCAGTTTATACAGCAGAGGATGAGTTACACTTTGCCACATTTAGCTAGGAGTCAAGCACAGCTAGAGAAAAAGCTGCCTTTAAAAAGGGCTAGCAGCTTGTCAAGTTCTAGGGCAAGTGAGCTGATGGTTATTTATCCTATAAAAATCTATATAATTGTGGTTATTGGGTCCAAAGTGCTTTTTTCTCTTAAATTATAGCTAGAAAAAGAAAAAATTTGTTTGGTTTAAATTTATAAGATCTGTGTAGTTGTTTTATTCATGTTTCTAATTGGTATTAAAGGTATAAGTATGTTTTACATGTCTTGACTATAGAATATTGGCTTATAAGTTATTTAAAGGGTGTAATGTCGGTAACAAAAAATTAGTTTAAAACTGGTAATTCAGGGTTGGAGCCATATTAAGCAACATGTGACGTGACCCAACCCAGAAAAAACAGGCCTCTAAAGATACTTCCAAATTGGGGTAATGTTTTATGTGGATCTTATCCTAGAAATTAGTCTTATAAGAGATAAGATTTAAAATAATGTTTTCTTAATGAGATATTATAAGTTACACTGTCATGCATTCAAACATGAGAACTGGCAGACAAATTTTATAGTGTGAAAGATTATGTGTTTGCCATTGATTTTAAAGGGAATAGATGGTTTAAATTGGGCTTTGCTTTTCAAAGTTGTATATATATTCTAATATTGCAAGACAAAGTTAAGAATTACGTTTAAAAACTGCCAGTGTACCATCTACTGCAGTTTGCAGTCTGATTGAAGGCTCACGATTCTTAACATATTTTGTAATTAAGATGATTTCTAGAATGATAAAGGTTAAAAACAGCTGTGGCCAGTATAGGACTGTTGCCACTTTTTCACAAGTTTATTAGATACAGTTGTAAAAGTAAAATTTAACCCAAGATTAAAAAGGAGGTTTCAATGGGATTTTAGTAAAATTTTTCTGGGAACCCTCAAATTATAGGGGTTTTATTTGTCAAACCTCACACAATGGGGTCTGGTTGCAGGCTACTGCCCTGCAGGATAGGTGGGTGTGGGTCTGGCCTTGGACAATAGGCTTAGATTAGAAAATATTTACATTTGAGTTAATGCAAAGCTCAGAGCTGCCTCAGTGTAGGCTAGTGAGGTACTGCTTTGTCTTACAAACCCCACCTAAGGAGTTTGTGGCCAAAACAACATTCTTAAAGATTTATCCAAGTGTGGTTCAAAATACAGTTCAAACTTAACATCTATGAAAGATTAATGAGGCTATGTAGAACTTATGAAGGCATTAAAATTTGGCCTGCCAATTCCATACAAAATTATTATAGATTTAAAAGGTTGTTTTTGCTTTGTGGATCCTGATAATTGTAAAAGCATTTACTTCTAGTGAGCTAAGAAATGGATGATAGCCTTATCTTATGTGAGAAAAAATGTTTTGTCTCTTCTTCAATACAAGAAGATAAGACTGAATCCTTCAGTGTATAATCATAAAATTTTATTACAGGCCTTTGCTCTTAACAATGGGCTGTAAAAAAAATTTTTAAGTAGTTGTTGCTTCAAAAAGGGATTCAAAAGTAATGTATCAATTATATCTTAAGCAAATTAGTACTGAAAATTCAAATAAAAGATAATTTGCTTATTCTAAATGATTTTCAAAGGTTAAGATATATTAATTGACTTTATCCTATATGTTAATGTCATCTTAAGCTTGCCACAGGAGGAAACCTACTGTAATCATTTGCCAATAGTTTATGTTATGTGTTCATTGCCATTCCGTGGCAAAGAGAACATTAATATAGAATCACCTTTTTTCATCTCCAAGTAAAGTTTTATATTGATAGTTGGTCTATTGCATGACAAGTCTTTTAGGCAAAATTAATAATTGTTATCCAAAAGATAAGTTTTAAAAGTTGCTTCCATACATGCTTTTGTATTTCTTTAGATTTATACATGCATCCTATAAAGAATGCATCTACTGTAAGAGTAAAGCTCATGTAATTGGATTACATGTTTATTTCTTTGAGATTCCCCCCTGCTTCAGCACAGATAATTGACTTGGGTGTTGTAGCGGTTATTTTTAAAATGTTAAAAATCAAGCTTTTAATCTGTATACTGATAGCCAATAAAGATATTTATAGCTCATGGCTTACAATTGCTTAAAATTGTTTCCTGTTTTAGATACTGCTAAATCTTAAATTTTGCAATTATTTATGCAAATACATTTCAAGTTAAGAAAAGATATATTCCTTTAAATGACTGTCCTCTAGACATTTAAGAACTTATCCAGGAGCTAGAGAGATGGCTCAGCCATAGAAACAATTGGCCTTATAATCATATTCTTTTTTTTTTTTTTTTTTTGATTTTTCGAGACAGGGTTTCTCTGTGTAGCCCTGGCTGTCCTGGAACTCACTTTGTAGACCAGGCTGGCCTCGAACTCAGAAATCCTCCTGCCTCTGCCTCCCAAGTGCTGGGATTAAAGGCGTGCGCCACCACCGCCCGGCCTAATCATATTCTTTACATCATCAAAATAGTAATAGCTTGAGAATAATTTTATCTTTTTAACAAGAAAAGCAACTAAAAATGCTACATTTATTTTCTATGCTTACATAGTCATTGCCTACATTATTGTTTATTCTTGGTGTTCCAACTTAGATTAAAACAAATAATGGAACTGGATATTTATTACAGTCATCAAATATTTGAGATGTTTTTAACAGTTTAATTCTTTATAATTCTCAAGGACTAGATATTGTGAAACCTTAAAAGAATATCTTCTAAATAAAAAACAAAAAAGAGGGAAATTGTATTCCTGTGCATATTATTTAAATTATATTTTATATTTTTAAGAAAATTTTAAAAATTTGGATACCAAGGAACTCCTTGCTAAGTGTCTATAGCATCCGACAACTAGGCATACTGATGTCTAGGTGAGATGGAAGGATCTACTTATTGTCATATGGCATGATCCTGATCAGTTATTTTAATATGGGGATCAGTTGACTCAATCATGGAGTGGTCTAGAAAGAAATCCAATATTGGACATTCCAATTATGAAGATGGCTAATAATCTTTATCAGCCAGATAAGTTAATTTAAAATATAGTCTCCATTCTTCCTGAGAAGTAACAGCTTCTCTGTTGATTCACAAAGTTACCTCCCCCACCCTAGAGACTGACTTTTGTGTTTGAAAGTTGCTAATTTACAACTGAATTGGATACCTCAGGACATCTGCAGACAAGTTAATTCTGTTCCACTTCTAACTTTTAACCTTTTATGTTGAGCCGACTGATTGTCTCCACGCAGGCTCATCTAATTGAAAACTGTTAAAGATGCTTGCATGGCGTTTGGCAACCAATTGACTCTCTGGCATCAAACCTATACAAGTGGATCTCCTTCATGGAGCCACATAGAACTCAGATCTATGTGTGTCTGCTTACGAGCTGACATGGGCACCAGTGGGAGTTTGCAAGGCAAAGTACTGCAGGGGGGGGAAACCATGTTTTCTGGCTCTGAGTACCTGGGAAGCACACCTGATTTGCATAGGGGTTGGTGTCGGTCCTCAGATCACTATAAGCTCTGTGGGGATCTCCCACCAAGTTAAGGCTCTGCCCCTCCTCTCCAAAAGACACCAAGGGCCATCAAAATGTGGGAACAATCCTCTGTCCCCACGAGAGGAATCAGGTCAATCTTCCACTCCCTGGTTAAAGCCCACCGTCAAGGACGGGTTATTATCCACTTAGTTGATACTTCCTCATCTTAAAACTAATAAAGAAAGAGTAGATGTAGAGAGCCATAATGGGATGTCTTGTCACCTGGCAGAAACTTGACATTGACCAAGGTGAAGTTCTCCCAGCCTGTGAGCTGAAATTCCTGTGCTAGCCATAATCCTGCTCCACCTAGGGTGGAGTGAAGGTGAAGTTCTTTGTTCCTCCAGGTCCACAAATTCCTGAATTAAGCAGGTGACCCGCCCAGCTGCCCAAGCCAACGCCTAGTGAACAGCCAGACCAGTTCTGCAGACCTGGTTCCAGCCTTTGGGGGGAAGGGCTTTTTCTCCCACCTATATATTTGGAAAAATCCATTAAACATTGAGCCTTGAGCAGGAAATATAGCCTTGGCTCCATGTTTCTCTTGTCAACCAGTCGTTTTCTAGCCCCAGCTCTCCATCCAGAGACCCCAAAAACCTGTTCGTATGAAACTGCAGGCGGTTTCAACTGTGGGCCTTCCCTGCACTTCTATCAGAACTAGGCTAGAGCACTTTACATTCCAGAGGTGAGAGTGTGTGTGTGAATGAATGTGATCCCTTTTCACTTTATATTTGTTCATTGTTGCTTATGAATATATATTAGTGTAACTTGATCTACCGAGTCAAGGGCACTTTCTTTCTCTCTCAGCTCCATCCCTAAACCTAACTGACATAACAGTAGACATACTGAGTTTCTGGTCTAGTAGCATGTCTCTATCAGACAGAGTTCACGGCTCAGCGGATCCTAGCTAACCCAGCTCTTCTGTTTGTGTGTCTTTGTGTCTGTCCTTTTATCTTTCCCTCATCTGTCCTGTCAGGTCAAGTCCAAAGCCCTAAAACACTCTGCCAGGAGCCACTCTCTTTGCAACTCATAGCCCCTTACCTTGACTTACATATTTGCTAAATTGGAAAACTACTGCTACAAGCCTTAGCCAAACAGGATACATGCTTACAGAACAAATGCAGCTCTCTTACAGTTGGGTTGCATAGCAACACAGCATGCACCTGGACTTTTTGATGTCCAATATCCTACAGCCGTGGCCAACTTTCTCCTTAGATCCTGGGAACATGTCATAGCGACCCTTCTGAAACAATGGCTGCCCCCTCCCAATGCTCTGTAGCTATTGCTTAGGACTCTTGGAGCATTAAGAACTAGTTAGAACATATTCTTCTAACTCCTCACCCACTCCTCCTCCCCATTTCCTGCTTGCTACCCTTTATAACCCTGTATGAGAAAAATAAAATTTGGCAGCTTGATCAAGATAATAGACTTGCTGTCCGTTTTCTGTGTCTCCTGCCTTCATTCTTTCCCAGGTGATTTCAGGACCCCCTGTGGACTGTCCCGCGGGTTCGGGGCAGCACTCCAGGCCCTTCGTGGACACACAAGGCTGCCTTTGCTATACTAGGCTATCAAAATCAACAGGCCTCACCAGAAGCCTCTTAAGCAGGTGAGTTTCCCACTCAGCTAAACTAGTCAGTCTGCTTTGGGGGAACTTCTGTCTTCACCTGTCAAATGCTGAACTTCAATAGGATGCCATGACTACCTAGCATCTGTGTGGGTACAAGGGACCAGAACTCTGCTCCTCATGCACAAGCACTGTCACCTCTGATGTCATCTCCCCCACTCCCCACACAGTGATTTAATATTGGTTTTCATTTTACTGATGTGTACGTGTGCATGTGTGCCACATATGTACAGGTGACCTCAGAGGCCAGATTCCCTGGAGCAGGAATTCCAGGCAGTTGTAATCTGTCCCAGTCACGGGAGTACTGGGAGCAAGGACAGTCGATGCTTTTAACCACTGAACCATCCCTCCAGCCCTGTGTAAGGATGCTTACTGCAGTATTTACTGGGTGCGAGAAGCTTTTGTGGAGCCTCCACTAAGGGAGACCCTCAGATGATTGAGGGTATGTTTTCTTGTGATACCCGGTGAAGCTATTTATTGTAGGTTACCCTTATTTCCAACATGGGCACATTTTCATTTATATTAAGAGGATAATCAAGGCTGGAGAGATGCTCAGCAGTTAAGAGCACTGACTGTTCTTCTAGAGGTCCTGAGTTCAAATCCCAGCAACCACGTGGTGGCTCACAACCATCCGTAATGGGATCGGATGCCCTCTTCTGGGGTGTCTGAAGACAGCTACAGTGTGCTCATATAAATAAAAATTAAGAACAAAATTTTTAAAAAGGAGAAGTCATTTATTCTCTTATGTATTTATTCATTCTCTGAAAACTTCATCTATTTAGGTTTTGATACATGAATGATTTTCTGAGTTTCACTGACGTGTGTTGTAATACTGCTTTTCATCTCTAAGTTTTCAGATTTAGATCCTCCCTCCCTCTTTTGGTTACTTTGGCAAAGAACTGTTCAGTTCATTATTTGTATCTTTTTTTAATATTTATTTATTTTATGTATATGAGTACACTGTAGCTGTCTTCACACACACACACATATATATATACACACATATATATGTTATGACATATATATATATACATATATATATATAATAACAATGTATTTGAAGCAACATTTTTGTTAAATGTCACCTAAAACAAACAAACAACAACAAAAAGAACTGGACCAGAGGCATTCCTTCAAGGAATTACTAGTGAATTACTAGTGATATTGCTCAAATTATTCTATAAAACAGAAAAGGAAGAACTTCTCCCAGTCTCTTTTGGGAAGCCAAAACCAGACAAGAGCAAAAATAAATATAATTACATACTGATTTTCTTGATGAATATGGATATAAAATCTCAAACAAAAAACCTTTGGAAACCTAATTCAAATCACATCAAACAGATTATCATAATCCAATTGGCTTCATTTCAAACATACTGGGATGATTCAACATACTTGGATCAATAGGTGTAATTCATACATGTATGTTAGTCAAAGACAGAAAACACATGATCATTTCAGTAGACACGTCAATAGAAAGAACCTTTCTCTAAATTCAATATCCCTTCACAATGAGAGTCACAGAAAGCTCGTGTCTGTGGTTCAGTTGGGTGATGAAGTCAGTTGCCAACTCCTGAACATACAATAAAACCCTTTAGCTATTTTTAGGCAAATATGGAGACACATACCTCTAATCTCAGCATTGGGAGGGAGAGGTAGGTGGATCTCTGTGAGTTCCAGGGCAACCTGATTTTTTTTTTCGGAGGGGGGGGTGGTTGAAGGGAAGGCATTCAATCACTTCTGAATATTTTAATGTTAATTTCAAATTAAAGAGAAAGGCTAACAGATGTGTATGCCTGTGTCCAAGACTCAGGTGGATGTAAAGAGGGGGGAATCTCTTGAGATGGGGGAGGGGGCAGCTCAAAATTAGTCTAAAAATGGGAGACCCAAACCTTGTTTCAAAAAATAGTCTGCTAGGCATGATGGTGCATATCTTTAATCCCAGGACTCCAGATCTACAGGCAAGTGGATCTCTGTGAAAAGTCAGCCTGGCTTACATCCAGGACAACCACAGAGAAAATGGGTAGAATATCTCAACATAATAAAGGTCATATTATGGAAAACCTGTAGTCATGTCATGCTAAACAGAAAAACTCAATGCATTCCTACTGAAGTCAGGAATACAAGGGTCCCTTCTCTGTCCACATTCTCTAATATAGGCTTTGTCTTCAGCAAAATACCAAGATGCAAAATTAACCCATAAAAATCAGGAGCATTTCCATATACTGATGGCAAACACTGAAAAAGTCATCAGGAAAATGATTCCATTAATAACAGCTACAGCGGGCTGGAGAGATGGCTCAGCTGTTAAGAGCACTGCCTGCTCTTCCAGAGGTCTTTTTTTCTTTTTAAGATTTATTTATTTATTATATGTGTCTGTCTTCAGACACTCCAGAATAGGGAATCAGATCTCATTATGGATGGTTGTGAGCTACCATGCGGTTGCTGGGATTTGAACTTTGGACCTTCTGAAGAACAGTTGGTGCTCTTAACCACTGAGCCATCTCTCCAGCCAACTATCTGGGGTCTGATGCCCTCTTCTGGCATTCACGTGTACTCATATACAAAACAAACAAACAAACAAACAAACAAACAAAAACCCAAAACAACACACACACACACACACACACACAAACCACACAAAAAAAAAACTTTAAAAATTAATGGCTACAAAAAGGTAAATTCCTGGACTGAAACCTTGAAACCCTGAAACCTAAGCAAGGAAACAAAAGGTCTCTGCAATGAAAACTCAAGACACTGAAAAAGCAGCCAAGGGAGACACTAGAAGGCAAGGAAATGTCTGTGCTCATGGACTGGAAAAACTAATATTGAGAAAATGGCCATTCTGCCTGTCCCTGGTTTGCTTCCTATTGCTATGATTAACGCAGTGACCGAAAGCAACTAGGAGAGGAAGGGTTGATCTGGCTCGCAAGGCCCAGCCATGGTCCATCATGGAGGGAGCTCTGGCAGGAACTGAAGCAGAAGCCAGCACAGTTCACTGCCGGGCTCCTCATGGCTTGCTCAGCTTCTTTTGTATATAATCCTGGACCTCATGCCTAGGGTTGGCACCACCCATAGTGGGCCGGGTCTTCCTATGCCAATCATTAAAAAAAAAAGTCCCACAAACTTGACTATAGGCCAGTTTGATGGAAGTGTTTTCTCAATTGAAGTTTCCTCTTTCCAGCAGCTTGTGTCATGTTAACAAAGCAACAGACACACACACACACACACACACACACACACACAAACCAAAACAGTACACTACCAAAAGAAATCTACAAATTCAGTCTAAAAACAAATTTCTGTTCTTCAGGGGCTGGAGAGATGGGTTAGCAGCTACAAGTGCTGGCTTCTCTTTCAGAGGATTCTCTGCATGTCCATGGCTGCTCTCAGGCATCTGTCACTTCAGATCCAAGGGATCCGACACCCTCACACATGCAGGCAAAGCACTAACACACATTAAGAAAAATAAAAGAAAATAAAACATTTAAGCTGGGCAGTGGTGGCAAACATCTCTAATCAGGAGGCAGAGGCAGGTGGATCTCTGTGAGTTTGAGACTAGCGTGGTCTACAGAATGAGTCCCAGGACAGCTAGGGTACAAAGAGAAAATACAACCAAAACCAAACAAAACCATTCTTCACAAATATAGAAAAACATTTAAAATTAAGAAGTAAAAGAACAAAAGGCCAACTCCGAGCAAAAAGCATACTGCAGGGGGTGTTATCATACATGATTTCAAATTAGACCTATCGTCATAAAAACAGCATGGTGCTTGCATGGAAATGGGATAGAAGTGAGGACCTAAGGCTGGAGAGATGGTTCAGCGGTTAAGAGCACCGACTGCTCTTCCGAAGGTCCTGAGTTCAAATCCCAGCAATTACATGGTGGCTCATAACCATCCGTAATGAGACCCGATGCCCTTTCCGGTGTGTCTGAAGACAGCTACAGTGAGGACCCAGGCAATCCATTTAATTCTACAGCCACTTGATTTTTGACAAAGATGCTAAACACACACATACACAAACACTGGAGAAAAGACAGCATCTTTAACAAATGGTGCTAGGAACATGCATATCAGCATGTAGAAGATAAAGACAAGGTCTTTATCTCTCACCCTGCTCAAAACCCAACTCTAAAAAATCAAGGACCTCAATATGGTCTGATGATATAAAACCACTTAGAAAAGTAGAGAATACACCTCAACATATAGATAGGACTTCAGGGGCCCAGGAAATAAGACCTCAGTATCCACAAATGACACCTCAGGAGACTAAAACAAATACAAGAAAAGGAAACTGTCAGTTGAGTGACGGGGGCAGCCCATAAGATGGGAAGAAGTTTTTGTGAGGTACTCAGCTCATGAATGGGCGTGGCCAATTACCATGCCTCAGTGGATGGACCCATACCCATGCATATAGGAAGCAGTAACTGATCTCAGGGGGTTATTAATAACAATGGAAAAGAGGAAGTGTGACCACCATGCTTGGCTACAGTTAAAGTTTTTTTTTTAAATTGCATTTCTCTCTCTCTCTCTCTCTCTCTCTCTCTCTGTGTGTGTGTGTGTGTGTGTGTGTGTGTGTGTGTGTACCTGTGTGCATGTCAGAGGAAAATTTGCAGGAGTCAGCTCTGTCCTTCATGTGGGTATGAGGGATAATCCTTAAATCATTAATTCATTTCTAAAATATAACATTTGCCCTAAAAGCTATTGTAGAACACATCACTTGCTTTATACCAAAAGTACTCTATAGGAGAATTCTCATATTTTACCAAAATGACTTCAAATATATGAATATATCCTCACACAGTAGCCTTATTAAGAATGCTTGTAGTCAGTCCTCTATATGCTACAGTTCCCTAGTACTCCACCAAACCCTGGAAGTCTTGGTTCAGTATGAAGCTCCAGCCTCAGTTCTCCAAAACCCATTTTAAAGACTGAGCCACTAGGCCATGTACGTGGTTGAGATGACCAACCACCAGAGGGCAGAAAAGCGCCACAGCACTTTTTTCTCCAGCTTGGTTCACTAAAATTATAGTCCATGTCATGGGGTTGGTCTTGTGTTTACATCTTGTGCGTATTACATCACAAAGTTATGCCGTTACGGCCCCAAACACAAAGCATCTGCCTGTCGCTGAAGCAGATATCTGTGAGCACCACCCAGATACCTCCTTAGGAATAATGTTCTCATTTGTTAGTCATGTTTGGGACTGGTATATTAACAGAGGATGGAAAATGAAAGACTTTCAGTCTCAATCAGATAGCCGATTAAATTAACTTCGATGGGTTGGGCACCGGGATCCTTTGCAAGATTGATGCTTCATCAGTAGAGCCCGGGAAACAGCCTTTGAAATCCTAATAAAAGCAAGTAGAAGTTGTTCCTTAGTCTGATTTCTGATCTCTTTCAGTGTGGAGTCATCGCAAAGTGAGGAAGATATGACATGCCCAGGACTTTAAATGATCTTTTTATTTGCATAGCAAATAATCGCATATAAGAGAATGTTTGCTGCTCTTGCTTGGTCTCTTGCCCCTTCCCCTCTCTCCATTCCCCTTCCCCTCTCTCCATACCCCTTCCCCTCTCTCCATTCCCCTTCCCCTCTCTCCATTCCCCTTCCCCTCTCTCCATTCCCCTTCCCCTCTCTCCATTCCCTTCCCCTCTCTCCATTCCCTTCCCCCTCTCCATTCCCCTTCCCCTCTCTCCATTCCCCTTCCCCTCTCTCCATTCCCTTCCCCTCTCTCCATTCCCTTCCTCTCCACCTTCCCTTCCCTCTCCTCCCTTCCCCTCCTCTCTCTCTCTCTCTCTCTCTCTGTCTACCTTTCTCTGTCTTTACTACCCTCTCAGCTCCCCTCTCCATGCCCTGAATAAACTCTATTCTATACTTAAAAAACAGAGAGAGAGAGAATGTTTGTTGACTCCCTAAAAGAATGACAACAGGGTTAGTGTTGTAGCAGGGGTGTGGTGTTGTAACAGGGGCATGGTGTAGCAGGTCTAGTTCTTTTTCAGATTTTTAATTAATTTTCCTAGAACTGAAAGTCTGTATAGATATAATGACGAGAGTACATACAGCAGAAGCTAATATAAGTGCCAAAATGATTGAAGAATATGTTATTTTAATCACATAATAGTTTGAGCACATATTCATACCAAAAGGGGAAGAAAGCCTTCAAAACTTGAAAAAAAAAAACTTTAATTGTATCACAGCATCTGTATTGATTTGATACTGGTGTGGTGATGTGGACCAGTTGGAAGGTTACAAGAGTGGAAGAACTGGACCATCAAAGAGGGCTTATCAGGCCGAGGTTACTGCCATCCCGAGAGCAAACAGGAGCAAGCCTTCTGCTAAGTGCAAACACAATCGATATCACAACAAAATTTGCACACCAAAGAATTCATACAGATAATATGGTGGCAAGAGTTTATATGAATTAAAATTAAAGTTGCAGGAAGAGGGAGAATGCAAAAGCAACAGCTAATGTCCTGGCAAAAGTTGGCAGAGTGAGTTTAAAGGTTAAAATAAAAACCGTGTAAGGCTGAAGACAGCAAATAGACACAGCGCCTTTGAATAATAATTATTAATAATAATGATGATGATGACGATGATGATGATGATGATAATAATATAATATTCTCTTAGCATCAGAAGGAATTCTTGAGTCAGCAGCAACAGCTCCCATCTTTTTTTCCTTATTTATATTTGTAATATTCTTTTTGTTTGTTATTCTGGGCACTGAACTCAGTCAAGATTTTGCACAAGCCAGCCAAGTGTTCTATTGTGAGCTACATCCCCAGCTCTGTTTATATTTTTTGATATGAGAATCGGACTTAGATATAAACCACGTAAAAGGCACAAGACCGGAAGTGAGAGGGAGGCCCTTGGTTTTAATTATTTGCTTGTTTTATGATATGATCTGAGTCAGGGAACCAGATGATGTGTTTGTAAAAAGATAAAGGGGTATGAGGGAGGTATAGGGGGAAGGGGGTACCTCAGCAGGCCCATGCTGAGGCATTCCTTCCCCTTGAGGGACCAGACATAAGATGGTATAGTATAGAATAGAGTTTATTTAGGGCATGGGGAGGGGAGTTAAGGGGTTATAGAGGCAGAGAAAGGCAGAGATACCGAGAGTGTAGAAAACTAGAGGCCGGCTATGACCATGTAGAGAGTGGGAGCAAAGGGGGCAAGAGGCGAGAGAGAGAGAGAGAGAGAGAGAGAGAGAGAGAGAGAGAGAGAGAGGAAGAAGAAGAAGAAGAAGAAGAAGAAGAAGAAGAAGAAGAAGAAGAAGAAGAAGAAGAGGAGGAGGAGGAGGAGGAGGAGGAGGAGGAGGAGGAGGAGAAGAGAAGAGAAGAGAGTAAGAGACTAAGAGAGAGAGAGGAGGGGCAAGCAGCCCCTTTTTTAGTGGGCCAGACCTACCTGGCTGTTGCCAGGTTATAGTGGGGAGGAGCGTAGACAGAATCCTAACACTTATGACTACTGGAGGGGCAATTCAGCTTTGTTGACTGTAGGTTTTCTCCAGGGTAAAATAAGAGGGTAAAAGATAACTGCATCCTTCACACTTAGCCTGCCTGTGTCTTGTGTCTGTCTCCTGAGTTATAGCTCATGTCTGCCATCAGAGACGAATAACCAAGTCCCACAATTATTTGCTTCGTTTTATTTTATTTTTGAGAAGCCTCAGATGTGCTGTTCTCGAATTTTTGATCCTGTTCTTTGTGACTGCCTTGTGCTCAACTTTTGTTTTTAATATAATCAATATCATCTGAAACAATCCTAAAGTTGGGAACACACAAAATGCTCAGTGAGAAGGAATTTGTTTTCATTATCCTAATGTGGTCAATGGATCTCTGGTATCCATTTGATGTAATGTAAATTATCCAGTGTCTTAGGGTCTGTGTGCTGTAGGAAGGAGAAAACATCAAATACAGTGCCAATACTTTTCTTTAAGAAATAATGGTTTTGGGCTGGAGAGATGGCTCAGTGGTTAAAAGCTCTGATTGCTCTTCTAGAGGTCCTGAGTTCAATTCCCAGCAACCACATGGTGGCTCACAACCATCTGTAATGGGATCTGATGCCCTCTTCTGGTGTGTGTGAAGACAGCTACAGTATACTCATATACCTAAAGTAAATGATCTTTAAAAAAAAAGAAAGAAAGAAATAATGATTTCACATAGGTATGGTGGACCTTACCTTCAATCCCAGCATCCTAGAGGCAGATTCAAGCAGATCTCTGTGAGTTCCAGGCAAACCTGGTCTTATTCTGGCAGCCATATTGTTGATGTATCATGGATGTAGCTTCCCTGTCATTTATAGGAGACAAAAATCTCAGGGCAGACTTTCTGGTCCTCTGACTCTTACAATCTTCCTGCTCCCTCTTTCAAGGCGTTCCCTGAGACTTAGGTGCAGGAGTTGTGTTGTAGATGTATCCACTGGCGCTGGGCTCCCCACAACCAGTTGGTCTCTGTATTATGGCCAGTTGTAGTTTTCTATGATGGTCTCCATTCTCTATAAAGACTTCTTTAATGAGGGAGTGAGAGCCACACATGTCTATGTACCATTTACAGTTTAAAGTGAGGCTGGTGGGTTCTCTTCTAAGATCCATGACCTAGGAGCCCTGGGGAGTTAGCTAG
Source organism: Tokudaia tokunoshimensis (assembly GCA_036184795.1). Lineage (NCBI taxonomy): Eukaryota > Metazoa > Chordata > Mammalia > Rodentia > Muridae > Tokudaia > Tokudaia tokunoshimensis. The sequence goes on from BTHU01000016.1 coordinate 13,743,722, forward strand.
TTAGGTTTCTAGTATCAGCCATTTTTCCCCTCTTATTAAGTGGGCTTTAAGTCTAATTCGATAGCTGTTGGTTACTGCCAAGACATGATGTCATTATTGCAGCTTTAGGGCTGTCTGTCTTTGTCACACTAATCATTCCAAGGGCGAAAGCTCCCTACTTGGTTATTTAATACAAAGCAGTCAGCCTGAAATCATATGCACATAAGCCACACTAAATGCACTCAGTAGGTTTTATATCTATATGTGTGTATATAGATGTATATATATATATACACACACTAAACACATGTATATATATAGCGTGTGTGTATATATATACATACACATGTGTACTGTGTGTGTGTGTGTGTGTATGTGTGTGTTGGCCATTTGAAGGGGAGTGAGGGGGAATGGAATGAGTGTTAGAGGGAAGTCAGGGAATGGGGAAATGACATAATTTTAATTAAAATATTTTTAAAAGACAATATTATTCCACCTCATAAAAATGAAAACAAACTTCATCAAACTGTTACCATCTTGGAACAGGGAATTTGGGTACCCCACACCTGTGTTCCCCGGCTACAGTCACTCATATTTGGCTCCAGAATCAACTCTTTCCCTTCTGAGGTGAGAGTGGTGTCTCTGCCCTGAGACTGTGAGGAAGCAGATCTCCATTTCCTTCCCGAGAGAGTGCTGAGCATTGTTTTCTAAAAGATATGACCCTTTCCTTAGTCTCACCAGCTGTTTGTCCTTCCATGGAGAGCCCCATCTTCCTGGTCACTAGGTGGATATGAATTGGGTCTTCGGGTCAAGAGATAAAATAGGCACTTGCTCCTGAACTCTGACCATCTACCATCTCTGAAGTCCCTGATGATCCAACAGATGACAGACTCAGCCAAGTTGTGGAGACCCCCAATAGTATAATTAGTTTATACATGTTGATACATAAAATGATATCCATTTATATATAAATGAAAAAGATGTTCTCACTTTACCTTATATTATCTTTGCTTTTTGGAGAGTCTCACTCTCTTGCCAAGGCTAGCCCTGAATTCAAGGCAGTCTTCCTATTCCAGCCTCTGGAATGTTGAGGTTCCAGAAATCAATTACCATCCGCATCTCTCATTTAGTATTGCTTAAGTGTTAAAATAAGAACAGTAGGAGTGTTTGAAGGCAATCTCTCAAAGGGTTAATCATGATTCTTTTCTCTATGTGGTAGAACTATGAAATGTGCTTACTTTTGCTTATCCGTATTTTAGATTTTCTAAAAAAAAAAAAAACTTTCTTCTGTTTTATAATTTTAAATAAAATTTGTTAACTTGTGAAGCAAAACTTGATTTAGTCAGCCAACACATTAGGATCTTTTATTTGTAAATACACTACTATAGCTAAAAGAATGAATGTGTTACACTACCTAGACTTGGATCATATTCGTTTAAATATAGTTTTCTTTCTTTTTTTTTTAAAGAATATCCTTTTTAAGATTGATTTATTTATTTTATGCTGCACACAAGTATACCACCATTGCTATCTTCAGATACACCAGAAGAGGGCATCAGACCCCATTACAGATGGTTGTGAGCCACCATGTGGTTGCTGGGAATTGAACTCAGGACCTCTGGAAGAGCAGTCGGTGCTCTTAACCGCTGAGCCATCTCTCCAGCCCCCAAATATAGTTTTCTAAATTTATTAAAACAAAATGACTCCATCCGACGTTTAGTAGATACCAGTCTATCCACTCCGTCCCGCCTGGGACAGCTTTCTCCAGTCCTGCTTTCTATCCGGGACATAGACACTCCCATTTCTGCTGAGTTTTATGTTCAAACTGTTGGGAATCAGGCTCCTCTTAGCCACACGCCATTCTCCAGGACACCCCTGCCAGCAAGGAAGCAGCGCAGGGCTCAGGATCTTACTTTGCTGTGTGAGTCCCTAGTTATCTGTGAGGTTGGGCAAATGTCCGCTCAGAGCACGCTCACAGGCTTTGTGATTGTCCTCAGTGAGAGTGTACCACTGAAAACATCCCGTCCCACGTGGCCCCTGCTGTCCCCAGGGCAGAGCAAACTAGATCTTTCTCCTGATTTCTGTAAAAGTCCTCTGTCTAGCCGAGTGGTGGTGGCGCACGCCTTGAATCCCTGCAGTGGGGTGGCTGAGGCAGGCAGATCTCTGTGAATTTGAGGCCAGCCTGGTCTACAGAGTGAGCGAGTTCCAGGATAGCCAGGGCTACACAGAGAAACCTTGTAACAAAACAAAACAAAACAGCAAATAACAAAACAAACACAAACAAACAAAAGTTTTCTGTCTAGAATCCAGCACAACAAAAAGTCTTCCTACCCCCCCCCCCCCCCAAAAAAAAGAAGAAGAAAGAAAGACTACTTCTGAATGTCATTCTGGAAAAAAAAATGAAAGCTTGACTTTTCTAATACACAGCCACGAAAATATGTGTCCTACGGTTACCAAGGAAACTGAGGGTCCCCTTTTGGGTTCTTTAGTCTATCAAAACATTTTATAATCACTTCATAATAGGCTCAGAGGGAAGCTCAAGGACAATTTTATTAAAGCTTGAGAGAAAAGAAATAGAACAGGCAAGTTAAGTCCCAGTAGCCACTAGGGGAAGGGGAGATGGAGACAAATTCTTGCCTTTGAGGTTAGGAAGAGAGGTCAGTAAAACAGAAATCTCAGAATGACTTGCCAGGCATGCATAGCGCTGTTGAATTCATAGGGCTATATGAATCCAGAGGGTAGATTCTTGTGTCCCAAAGCAAAGGATTGTGCCAGGGACCCATAGAAACAGAAATCGGGGCAATTTATAAAGAGAGAAAAAGCACCCTTGAGAATGGGGACTGGCTGAGGGGCAGGGGACAGAAACCAGCAAAACAACTGGGCCTCGTGGGTTCCCCTAGAAGAACTTCACCTTTGGGCTTTGTCTCTTGGGCTTGTTTTTACACATGCTGTTCCTTATCCATGGTTTTCAACCTTCCTAATGCTGCAACCCTTTAATGCAGCTCCTCATGTTGTGGTGACCATCCCCCAACCATAAAGTTATTTCCATTGCTACTTCAATTTGCTGCTGTTATGAATTGTAATGTAATAGCTGTGTTTTCCAATGGTCTTAGGCAACCCCTGTGAGAGGGTTGTTTAATTCACGATGGGGTTGAGACCCCCAGATTGAGAACCACTGATTTAAATGGAGCCCCAGGGATGAAGAACATATGTTCTTCCTCTGAAGAGTGGCTTCTTCCATACGTTCATCTTAATGTTCCTGCTTTCCTGCCCTGTTCCATGGTCATGGAGTAAGAGACAAGTATCAGCTCTAAATCAACAACTCCATTTGTGTGATTTAAAGAGTAAGGCGCAACTCATTCACTCTTTGGAGACTGAATTTTTGGCCTCTTCCATTACCAAAATATCCCCAATACTTTGGCAGGAGTTGCGGGTCACTCTGCCCTGATAGGTTTTATGTGTGCAGTGCTTTCTTCTTTGCAAAGTGATCTGGTACACAACTCTCCGAACAGCCCCTGCTGTTAGACTTAGGCTGCTATGATTTAGTTTCTTGAGATAGGGTCTTGCTGTGTAGCACAGGCTGTCCTTGCACTGGGAGAAGGATATCTGTCTCTTGTAAGTGGGATGACAGATGCGTACCACCATTGACAGAATGAGCTAGGCTTTCTGCCTATGATGTTTTGAATAAAAATGGGCCTCATAAGCTCCCAGATTTGAATGCTTGGTCACTGGAGAGAGTCATCTTTAGGAGGTATGTCCTTGTTGGAGTGGGTGTGGCCTTGCTGGAAGAAGTATGTCACTGGGGAGTGGGGAGTGGGGTTGGAGGTTTCAACAACCCAAGGCAGGCCCAATGGATTTCTCTCTCTTCCTGCTGCCTGCTGCCTGCCTGATCTGGATGTAGAACTCTCGGCTCTCCGAGGCATAATGAACTGTGCTGATAATGAACTCAACATTCTCCAATTAAATGTTTTCCTTTGGAACTCACTCTGTAGACCAGGTTAGCCAGGGGTGGTGGCACATGTCTCTAATCCCAGCACTAAGTAGGCAGAGGCAGATGAATCTGTGTGAGTTCAAGTCAGATCTGCATAGTGAGTTCCAGGACAGCCAAGAACTACACATAGCTTTTTGAGAGACTGTCTCAAAAAACAAAACAAAACCTCAATCCAGATTTTTTGTTTGTTTGTTTGTTTTTTAAACTCAGGCAGGTAATGCCAGGTTTAAAGAAACTCTAGCTCCTCAAAGTTCACAGGGTATGAATCTGCTTTTCTGTCTACCAAAAGGAATCATTTTCCTTGCCTCTGGCAGAAGGACATATGGATCCACTGACATATACCTGTGACTGTATTTCAAAACCCGCACCTATCTCCAGCTCCGTCAGTCCCTCTTCACAAGTACCTGTGATATATTTCAAAGCCCCTACACTATCATCCTGGCCCCTCACCCCAGGTCTACCTCCATCCCAAACTCTCTGCTTCAGCTCATGGGCTTCCCTCTCTGTTCATCCTCCTTAAAGCCTGGAATCCTCTTCTAGTCTCTCTTGATAGCTCTTGCTATAACCAGAATTCTCTCTTTTCTGCTTCACTAGCCCTGGCCATGTCTAGTCTGTTTCTCTTTCTGTCTGCTCCAGACTCTTCCAGATGCCTCTGATCGCCTCCCCTCCCCCCAACCCCTCTCTCACTCATTCTCCCTCTCTCAATCTCTCTCCTATCCACAATAAAATTCTCTCTTACGGAGCGGTCATTTTAGTGGGTTCTTTATCCTTCCTCTTGAACCATAACTTATTGTGGGAGCTGTTTCCTTACTCTGTGGCATTACCAGGTGACTGAATGTCTTCTTAGAAGGTGTGCGCTCAGATGGGAATATGTGGGATTCCTCCGAAGGGCCAATCAGGCCTGTGAGTTAGACATTTGGTAATATCTCTCAGCTTGGACTCCCTTAGGACAGTTTGGGTGCGGCAATGGTTACAGGACAGGTCCATCCCAATGTGTTTCCGGGAGCTTAGACCGCTTGATTCTTGCCTATTAAAAATCCAATTAAGAGAATCCAGCATGCTTTCATAAATGTCTCTTACTAAACTATTCCACCCTGGAACAATCACTTTGGGACCCTGAGCAACTCTGATTTGAAAACAAAACTGTCTGTGTTGCTAATAGGTGACAACTCAGAACAGGTAGACAGTTGGAAGATAACTATAGGGACAGGAAGCATAGTTTGAACTAAACTGTCCTGGGCTGACTCAGACTCTTACTGGGCAGTGGATCTGAGGACTGACGTAATCAGCCACAGTAAATAGGTTGGCTGCCAAGATAAACACATGATCAACATAATGAACACTGTGTGTTTATGCTAGAGCGGAAAAACAAATGTCTACATCTTTGAAGGAGTGTGCTTCCCTCCCAGTCGTCTCTGGAGTTAGCGATGGGGAGCAATTTAGTTGTCCAGACCCTCATTAATGCTAAATTCTTTCTAATTGGCAGAGGCAGCCGTTGAGATGGAACTAACTGGTCCTGGCAGATGAGGCAGTATCAGGTGCTGTAAATGAGAACTCCCGAGCAAAGGCAGATGAGCATTCAAAGCTCACCTTTTTTCCACACTGTGGAAACAAACAGCTTCTGTTCCTAGCACACAGTGACGTTTCACAGGTAGCATTTCCAAGGACCATTTTCTCCTGGGTGTTGTTCATAGATAAATGGAGTCTCTCTGTTTGGCTAGAAAGAGGTCTGTGTGCTGGACCCTTTGGGGAGACCCCTCCCATAAATCCTACTTACCTCCATCCTTAGCCAGCCATCTGCAGCGCCCAGGACACTGGTGAACAGGGCTTTAGGCAGCGCTTTCCCATTACAAGTCCCTGCTGGGTCTCACAACGGGAGTTTGGTACCCTGACTTCCATTTGCAGTTTGCTTTTCTCTGAATAAGGATAGCATAGCAAGGCAAGTTTAGATCCTACCTGGCTTGTTAGCTGTGATCTTTCTCTAAAGAACCCAGAAAGAAAATATCCAGACCCTGATGATCTTTTCTCGTATGCAGAGTACATAGTCTATATTATGAGATTATAAAGTGGGATTACAGAAGTTTCTGGAAAGTGTTCCGCTCTCCATTTTTGTTCCTGAGGCTCTGGTGAACTGAACTCTGTAGTAACTTCATGGAGATATGTAAAGTCCCTTTTCCAGTAGAGGACACTGAAATGCTTACAGCTTCCCCAGAACTGAGCCTCATAGTTCTCAAAGTGTCTAAAATCAAGGCAGCTGCCTCCTATGAATCCCGAATAATCAGACATTAAAATTGTTAAGTTTCAAACCCCAATGACTGAAGTGCCTATTTAACATATCAAAGCAGACCTGGCTGCCAGGTTCTCAGCATCCCTCTGTCCCTATCTGTAATAGGGCATAGCTGGCACACCCTGTCCCCTACCCCTGAACACTCCAGCCCAGGGGCTGGGCTGTCTTACTGCTCTTTGTATAATCCAGACATTTTGACTACCTACTCCTTTTTTTCTTTTGGCTTTCAGGCTGCTTCACCTGGTTCCCCTCTCTTCCTTCTCCCTTACCCTCTACTTGTGTTTACATGGCCCAGCTCAGCCTGGTCATGTCCACTCTGGGCTCTTCCACATGTCTCTGCCTCTGGCTATGCTCTCCCTTTTATCTACAATAAACTTTCTCCTCCTCCACACTTAGAAAAGGTCATGTTCTTCTTCTTTTCTTTCTTTCTTTTTTTAAAGATTTATTTATTTATTTTATGTATATGAGTACACTATAGCTGTCTTCAGACACACCAGAAGAGGGCATCAGATCCCATTACAGATGGTTGTGAGCCACCATATGGTTGCTGGGAATTGAACTCAGGACCTCTGGAAGAGCAGTCAGTGCTCTTAACCACTGATCTCTCCAACCCTATTTCTTTTTTCATTTTGAAGTAACCAGGAAAAATCAGTTACTGCTCCCTGCCCATCTCTCCCTAGGGTCCTCAAGTTTCAGTCCTCAAGAGCAGTCTTGACCCAGGTGATTCATCAGAGAGAAGCCTTTTCTTTTGCACCATTACTTTTCCTCATATAAAAACTTATGTGCTAGAGTCCTCAGGTGAGTCAGGGTTTTGTTTTGTTTTCTCCTCTAATAAGTCCTTGATTTTAAGTCAGTAGTAAGTTTATTCTCCAAAGAATAGCATAACTTATTTTCTGGTGCAAACTTACTCATGAATTTCTTGTTTCTTGGTTATTTGTGTGCAAGTGCATACATGCCCATATGTGTGGTATGTGTGTGTCTGTGTGTGTGTGTTTTGTTTGTTTTCTTGAGACAGGATCTACTTGGCCCAGGCTGGCCAACTTGCCATCCTCCTGCCTCTCACACAATCTTAATCTCAAATGTATTCCTAATAGTCTCGCTTTCTAAACCAGAAGACTCTAAGACATAAAGCTGTGGGTTCCAGTGTAGCACTCAGTTCTTCCCATAATTCAATAGTCTATTGGATCTGACTTTTAACCTTTGCATCATCTAGTTTTTTTTTAAATTTTTGCTTGTTTATCTTGTTTTTAAAACATTGTACAGATTTATATATTTTATTTTGTGTATTTTTTCCAGATGTCTATGTTTTATCTTGTGTTTTGCCTGCGTGGATGTATGTGTACTACCTGTGTGCTTGGTGTCCACAGAGGTCAGTAGAGTGTCAGGTGCCTTGAAAGTTGCAGATGGTTGGGAAGCCCAGATCTTCTGCATGAGCAACAAATAATCTTAACCACTGTACCATCTTCCAACCCTCTCTTACATCATCGTAATTATCACTGATGAACCAGCGGACCTCCATCTTGGACTTGGAAGCCATCTTACAGTAAAGACAAAGTAGGGTCATGGATATTTATTATTAAATATCTTTTTCTCAAAGATATGCTCCACCTATACTCTTAACTACAAATAGTTCTGTACTGCCTGTTCCAGGAAATTGCAACCATGTCTGTTTCAAAAAGTTGTTATGACCATTGTGAAACCCAACCTTTGTTTCAAAAGGTAGTTATGGCTGCCTGTTGTTATGACCTCCTTGTTATATTCTGCTTCTGTAATCTTACCCATTTGCCTGCCAAATCCCCCATTTGGAATCTCCCTACCCTTTTGCTATGAAAATCTTATCTTGCCCATGTTCAATGCTGACCTCAATGTCTTAGGGGGATGCAGCCTGTGTACTTGAATTTGTAAAAAGCTGGCATTAATTAATTGCCTGCCTTAATTAATTTGGCCATGATGATTTGGTTCAGTACTCTTTTTCCTTCCATCTTTGGTATTAACGAGTCACTTCTTCTAACACCATTTTGATTTTGGGTAGTTTCCTCTCATAGAACAGAAAGCCAGAAAGAAAGATATTAAAGAAGGAAGAATTCTAATCCCTAACAAAAGAAAAAACAAAAAACAAACGAACAAAAAAAAACCCAAAACTAAAACCAAATAAAGTCCTAAATCCAACAATAGCAATATTTATTGGCATCTGCTAAACATCACCGTTAGATACACACCCTTTGAATTAGAGATGTGTTTAATTTAGAAATTCAAAGGAAGGATTAATATGCATAAGTGTATTAATGTTCGCGTTCACACATACATACACAAAACATTTACATCTGTTGATGATCTCGTTGAATTCCTCTTCTGGGGCTTCCTTTGACAAGGAAGGGATAGAGAGATAGAAAAAAAACTCAGCAGGAGGGAGGGTGGAAATGCAAAAGAACAGACGGTGAGATAATCTGACTCAACACACAAACTCGGGGATTGCCAAGACACAGTCTGTGTTGTGTTCACATTCCCCTGTAACTCCCAACTCTGTCAGCTGCAGAGACCATAGAACCTACATATAACGGACTGTTAGCTTGGATTGTTACACCAGGAAAACATGACCAGTGTCTGGCTGAGATCATCAGTTCTCAGAATGTGAGAATAAGGAACGAGATTACAGAAACATCCCAACAGTAGGCAGAAGGCACATGGCATATAAATTCACATTTCTCTTTTCTTGGGGATCCCCACTCCCACCCCCACATCAGATTGAAAACAAAGGGCATATCCTCTACTCTTCAGCATGTGGCAGGACCAAGTCTATCGGTGGCAGTTGTTCAGAACTCAGTGCTAACACCTCAAGAAGGACAGAGGTAGTTTTCTTCCAGATAATGGTATTCACCATTCCATGAATGGAAAATTGTTTTGTGCTAAGAAGAGAGAAGCACTTCCAGCAACTTTGGAAGCAAGAGCTTCCCAGTAGACCAGTTTGTGTAAAATAATAATTTTTTGAAGTGTTTGTGTTGTTCTTTACAAGAGTCAAAATATATGTGTATTATAACAGTGCCCCAGACCTTAGTACACCCCTAGAACTTAGATGCAGTGATGGGAGGACCATTCAGGCTGTAAAACTCAGCACATAGACAGAGCCACCTGCCAAAACTAAAAGACCTAATCAAAGTTCATAGTTCTGGGAAAGTCTCAAAATGTGCTAACCTTGCTTTTTAGCTTCTGTAGTTCTACTTCTGGCTAACTGCTCTTGTTAACTGAAGTATGTCGACCCAGAACATGGTTTTTGTGCTTAAAGTCTCATCCTAAGGGCTGGAGAGATGGCTCAGAGGTTAAGAGCACTGACTGCATTTCCGAAGGTCCTGAGTTCAAATCCCAGCAACCACATGGTGGCTCACAACCATCCGTAATGAGATCTGATGCCCTCTTCTGGGTGTCTGAAGACAGCGTACTTACATATAATAAATAAATCTTTAAAAAAAAAGTCTCATCCTAAGAAAAACTCCGTGATATACTGGGATCCCAAACCAAACACCCTGTATAGTCACTGGCCAGCTAATCAAGACTTTCTATTGGCTTAAACCCACACCCAAGTGGTCTTCTTAGACCCCACAAATAAATACCCCACAAGTATAAACTTTACCTTGATTTGCTTAACAAAGAAACACAAACTCATCAAGTTAAGCATGTAATGTCCTGGCTCCCCTCCGTGCCCTATCACATCCCCTTTTTGTTTTTAGACAGAATCTCACCGTGTATCCTTGGAACACTGTGTAGACCAGGCTGGCCTCAAATTCACAGAGATCTTCCTGCTTCTGCCTTCTAAGCAATAGGATTAAAGTCATGTACCCCCAAGTCTGGCATATGTTTTTCTTTTTTTTGAGACAAAGTTGAGTCTCCTGTTTCCCAGGTTAGCCTTGAGCCCCCTCCTCCTGTGATCCTCCTTTCACAGCGTCCTGAGTCTAGGGCACAGGCGTGTACTGTTACATCTTTTTCTTAATTGCTAGTAGAACTTCCACATGTTTTGCGTACGCACACCTTCCCACTGTGGCTCCAAACATGAGCCCCGATTTGTTGAAATGGACCCTGGTTGTTTTATGACCTTGATCATCGATCATTTCAGGACTTATGGTTCAGGTCAGGCCAGTGAAACACGAGAGGAAGTCTTATGGATGTCCTCTCGTGTCTTCTCAACCATGGGAGAGACTGTCAGATCCAGAAGAAATTCCAATTTTCTAAACTCTAAAAGGCAGTCCAAATACTCAGAGATGGGACCAAGCTGGACTCTAGGAGGATTTCTGGCAGTCAGATAAAAGCCAGCGTTCCTCAGGAACTTCTGAAGCTGGTTTCTGACGACTAAAGGAAGTAATCTTTCTTAGTGCCAGGAAAAGGAACATGTGACTCTGCAGTTAGCATCCCAGCCTTTCTCAGTCCCTCAGCCCTCAAGCTCCTGGGCTCCTCCCAACAGCTGCTCACCCCCTTACAACTTGGCTGCCTTATCCTCACTCTTCATGGCTCTGGGGCTTTTTATTCTCAGTGTGCCCGCTCTATCCTCCACCCCTGCCATTCCTGCTTCTCCTACAGAGGTCCCTGGTCACGTCCAGTCCACTTGCCATGTTCCACTTACTTCTTTCTCTTCCAGACGCTTCTGGCTGTACCCTCATATCTACAACTAAACCTTGGCATTCCATGGAGTAGTCATGTCAGTACTTTCTATAGAGACAGAGACGTTTCTGTTTTCTACAGTGTGCCTTCCAGCCATTTCTACCTTCTACCTCAGAACTGTGAGCCTTCCAAGGATTCTTCGTTTCTGTTTTCTACAGTGTGCCTTCTAGCCATTTCTACCTTCTACCTCAGAACTGTGAGCCTTCCAAGGATTCTTTGAGACAGTGATGACCTTGACCAGTCTTTCCCAAGACTCTCAGAATATGGCCCCCGATCTTCCTGATCTAGTCAACAAATTCATACGCTGTACATCACTTCTGAACAACAAAGACAGCAAATGTCAACAGTTTATTGTGACTTAAAAGTGAGGTCCACTTAAGAGTTTATCATAAATACCCACAGATAGTTAGGGCCCCACTGCTTTTGTTAAATAACTATGCAAGGAAACATGCCTGAATCATGTATCATGTTAAGCTCAACACTTCAATCAGGAATTGTTCAACAATCTCTTCTTTAACTCAATGAGAGAGAGAGAATTGTACTTTATAAATGACTCTAAAATTGAAGATAAATTATTCTAGAAGAAACATTCTTTTGAATCATTCCTTCATTTGTTGGTTTATACTATATGATTCGTGGACCAGACATAAATTTAAACCTAAATATCTGCATATAAGCCGGGCAGTGGTGGCGCACACCTTTGATCCCAGCACTTGGGAGGCAGAGGCAGGCAGATTTCTGAGTTCAAGGCCAGCCTGGTCTACAAAGTAAGTTCCAGGACAGTCATGGCTATACAGAGAAACCCTGTCTCAAAAAAAAAAAAAAAAAATCTGCATATATTAGCACATCAAAATTGGATGTAGAGAAATGAAGGGTTAGAATGGTATTTTTAAAAATGTTTTTTAATGGATGACAAAATATCTATATAGTCACTGCTGAAAGAAAAAAAGTAAATTCTAACTGATCTGACTCACCTATAGCTATAAGGAAACTGGTTAGGACAGGAGTTCTGGATATGCAGGGCAGTAAATACTTTGGTATTTGATTAAAATTCCAAATGGTATGATTGGAAATCAGCCCCCCCCCCCAATACTTTCTTCTCCTCAGTCCATTAAAATTCATTTAGACTTGCCTTTGTTTCAGAATTATCTGCTTTTAGCTCCAAGGGAAAGTTGTTTATTTTACTTGGGGGAGGGAGTTAAAATTCAAGGTCACTTCCTGCCATTAGTTTCCTGTTAGCAAGCTTGCTACTTGGGGACATTTCCTGTTCCTGTTCCCAATTGCGCTGAGCAAGAGATTCTGGGTGGCTGCTCATGTTTAATTGTCCTCAACGGTTTTCAAATACTTTGGTGGAGACGGGTCACTGACACTTCTCCTGGATAAATCCAATGTGCTTGCTGATGTCCCTGTTTGTAGAATGGGTGACAGAGTCTTTTCTTCCACCTTGGGAAAGAGCTAGGCTGAGTAAGAATTGGTCGGTTATCAATACCAGTAAGTTATCAGGTGTGAATCTAGTCCACCTATCATGGGAGGACATCAAGGAACAACTATTGCCCTCTTTGTTAGTGAAAGCCAACAGGTGCTTCAGTTCATTTAAACAATACTTAACCACTGGTGGTTCTATAAAGAAGCAGCAAATGCCTTGAAATAATGATTATTTTCAATTTCTGATTGATATGTCAGGATCAAAAAATGACAAGGTAATTGGAAAATTTCAGCAATTCGAAAACCAAGGCTTCCCCCCCACATTTCCTTCTCCTGACTCCATTAAAATTCATTTAGACTTGCCTTTGTTTTTATCCGAATTATCTGCCTTCGGCTGCCAGGGAAAGTTGTTTATTTTACTTGGAGGGTTAAACTTCAAGTTTATGAAGATTATGAAGTTTATGAAGTTAAGCTTTTCAAGGAAGAACTTAAAATGTCAATTGTGGCTGATACAGCTGAGAAAAAAAGACAATTTTTTGCTGTTGTTTTTGTTTTTTGTTTAGACCGGGCTTCTCTATGTAGTCCCAGCTGTCCTGACACTTGCTCTATAGACCAGGCTGAAACCAAACTCAGAAATATGCCTGCCTCTGCCTCTTAAGTTCTAGGATTAAAGGCAGGTGCCACCACCGCCAGTCAGAAACTTTTCCCTTTAATTCCTATTTTGACAGTGTTCAAGAATAGAAATAATTCAATTATTTTCAATATATTGTCAGACTACTTCAAGTATTCAAACTATTATTAGGTATTGTGTTTTATTTCATCAATAGCTTATTTCTTTAAAACATTGTTAATCTATTTCTTTCCTTAGATTATTTACTTGACAATGAGTATAAAGAAAATATAAATGTAAATATTTTAAAATCTATTTAGAAGGATGGCATTAGATAGGATGCTTCTGAGAGGAAAAGTCTCCAAATAGTATTTGGTCAAACGAATCTTAAGTTAGTCAGAAAAGCTAAGCTGGGATGAACAGCCAATTGAATTCTGAAGGGATAGTGAAAAAGAAATCAGATTTAACCTAACAGATAACTATGTATGACATCATCCTGGTTCGGGCAATCTGATGATGGGGGAAGAGACACTAAAACAATTTAAAACGCAAGCTTGTATTAGATACATTCAGGAATAGTCAAAAGGCCACCTGTGCATCACACAGCGAAAGAAACCAAGTCATAGTAGGGTGTTCAAGGACAAATGGTAAGAAAACATGAGGAGTAAATGTCTGATGCTGGGGTCCAAAATCTCTCTGGGTGTAAAAGAGTATAAAAACATAAAGAAAAAAATCCAGTGTATACGGCTATACATGATTATAAATCTTTCCATAAAAACAAAACAAAACAAATCCTAGGTTGGGGATGTAGCTCAGTTGGTAGAATGCTTTCTTAGAGAGTACAAACTCCTGGGTTTAATCCCCCAGTACTACCTACACCGGTTGTAATAAAGGGCACCTGTAACCTCCCACTTGGGAGGTGGAGGTAGGAGAGTCACATGTTCAAAGTCATCCCCAGCTACATTTCAAGTTCTAGGCCACCCTGAGCTTCATGAGACCCTGTTAACCACCACCAACAGCAACAACAAAATCCACAACCAAATTTGAAGGCAAACAACCCTAAAGTCTTCCCCAAGGTATGATGGACTTACGTTTAACACTGAGCAGTCTTTCAGATTTGAAGTCACTAATCATCCCCAGCAGAGAAAGAGGAGGTAATTGAAGGATGTAAAAAGATGCTGGACTTTAATAGCATCTAGATACAAATTAACCACTATGTGCACACAACTGTTAAATATAATCACATCAGCCGCTAAAACGTGTTCTGATGGAGTTTAAAGCAAGGGAAATACTTGGGGTGTGTTTTAATTTCAAGAGTACATGGGGGAGGAGCGCTGGAGAGATGGCTCAGTGGTTAAGAGCATTGCTCTTCCGAAGGTCCTGAGTTCAAATCCCACCACATGGGATGGCTCACAACCATCTGTAATGGGATCTGATGTCCTCTTCTGGTGTGTCTGAAGACAGCTACAGTGTACTTATATATAATAAATAAATAAATAAATCTTTAAGAAAAAAAAAGAGTACATTGGAAAGCAGTTTTAATAATGTTTATTATTCAGAAATGGATGCCTTATGTGTAAAAATCCAGGAAAATTTAAAAACACAATTATCCTCAGGGAGTGACAATAGTATGTCATTTTAAGGGTTTAAAATTTTATGTGTATGAGTGTTTTGTTTGCATGTATGTTTGTGTACCACTTGCATGCCTGGTCCCACAGAGGCCAAAAGAGGGTGCTGGATCCTCTGGAACTGGAGTTACAGACACATGTAAGATGCCTCATTGGTTCTGGAAACTGAACCTGGGTCCTCTCCCCACTAAGGTTGCTCGCTCTTTCTCTTTCTTTCCTTCTTTCTTTCTTTCTTTCTTTCTTTCTTTCTTTCTTTCTTTCTTTCTTTCTTTCTTCCTTTCTTCCTTTCTTTTTAAAATGCCTTTTTGTATTTATCTCTCATCTTATTAATTAGAAAATAGAAACAGAGTCAGGTCCTATGGTACAGGCGTATTATGCCAGCTACTCCAGAGGCTGAGAAAGGGGGATTTTGAATTCAAGATCAAGGCCAGCTGTGGCAGCTCAGTGAGGCCCTTTTGAAAATCAAAGCAAAAGGGGATCGTTTTTTCACTTGCCATTTTCAAGGGCCTCTGCTGAAAGCCTTGGCCACATAAGCAAATAACTAATAAATAACCAAGTAAATAAAGAGGAGTAAGCGAACCCCCAACTCAACGCTGCATGTGGAGTAGCTTTCTGAGCCCCCTGCCTTTGCTCAGGGGACCCTCAGCCTCCTGGCTGACACAGTTCTGGCCTCTGTCTGAAATCTTGTCTGTTTCCCCAGCTTTCTCAAGTGGGTCACATGCTCTTGGCCTTCCGGTCTTCTCTGAGCATATATAGTAGAGACTAATCAGAGTCTTTATGTAAAATGCAAGAATTGTCTAACATATGAAAAGCAAGCTGTAAAGATTTGACAAACCAGCTATCTATGAGTGGTGCTAGCTAGCATCCAGTTTAGAATAACTTCGGTCCTCAGCGGAGGCCGCTGCACAGAACCAACATGGAATTTACCCAACGGCTAGTGCTTGCGGGTTCTGCATTCTTTCAAATCCTTCTGCTTTTTCAAAAATAGGTCCTTGAGCTGAGTTTTATGTGCTTATATGGCAAAGCTACCCTGTTTACTGTCACAAGACCAAGGCATAAAATCTAGTTAAGGGTTCTTGCCAAGACATGAATCAGTTGCAGCATAATATTCTGAACTCCGTTCCCTCTTTCCATTCTCTAATATTTCTTCCATCACAACCCAAACAATTACTCATAATTAAACCGAGTAGAGGGAACCGGCCCTGGCAAGAAATGCACTTGGCAAGGACCAAAAACCTCTTCATTGTCTTCCACACAGAACAATGACATCAGTTCCTTCCACTGTCGGAGGGAAGGAAAAAAAATGGATTTTGCAGGGCAAGAGTTGTATTAAAATAAGAGGAAGGAAGAGGCTATTCCTAATATTCCTAATCAAGCTAATGCATCATCATCTGTTGATGGGGAAAGGAGAGGCCTTGGGGAATTGAGTGGTCATTCTGGAGCCTGCTTTCACTTGCCATACCGCAGGCTCATCAGTACTGACCCACCTGCCTCTTGTGTCTCTCGGCTCAGAGGGAAATCCCATCCATAAGGGAGATGACCCAGACAGAATCCAGACGCTTCAGGAGAAACTAAACGCCAGCCACACTGTTTGAAAAGTTAAAGCGTGGTTGGCGTCCGCTTCTGTAGCATCTGCTGTTTACTAGGTGGTTCCTCTCCACATCCTGATGCAGAAGGACCTAGAGAAATTTGTAATCCCAAACCAATAGCTTCTAAGTTGCTCAGCCTCCACTCTTCTGAGGACCAGAGATCACAGTACAGTCCATTCTTGTACCCCAATAATCTGAAAACCAGTGTGTCACCAGTTCATGGGGATCTCTAGGTATGTTAGCGCCCAGCTCACCTTGGGGGCTACCAGCTGAACAAGGGTCAAACTCCAAACTGCGTTCTTCCCTGGATGCCCCAGGTCTTTCCTTTTATGCCCCTTGCCAGCTCCAAGCAACCTGGAAGTTATCACTGTTCCCTAGGAAAGGGGAGTATAGGCAAAGGGGTTATTTGCACAAACACAAGAAGCGGCAGAGACTTCCAAACTGTAGCTCTCAATGATGTCTAATGAGATAATCACTGTCTCCAGGAGGTCTTCTGTCACTGTTGAGAAATAAGTTTTGGATTCTAAGAAGAGATTGGATTTCTCATTCATCCCTTGCATAGGACCCCTGAGTCTCATTTATTTACTGGAGTGAAACCTTTAAGGGCTGCAGTTTCCTGGCCCGTCACAGAATGCGAGGCAGGTGGGCAGGAGTACCTAGCACCCATGTCTAACTCCTACTCCACAGAGCTGGATGACCCTAAGAAATGGGGAGGACAGAGGTGTCTGGGTGGAGTGAGATAAGCCACTGTCTACTCTGAATGTTTGCAATGAGGTGTCAGCTCCAAAATGTTTATTCCTGAAACTAATAAATTATCAGAATGCGTTCTATAGCTGAAAGCTATAGAACCTCATGTAACCAACTCCTTAAATCACAGACTGACATGTGGTTCTCTGTACAAGGTCACACATTTCAGAGATGAAGTGGGAGTCTTGGCACTATAGTTGGCACAGAGGATGCCCTGTCAGCTGACAATGATAGTCTTTGAAATGCCAGTCAAGTGGCCAACAGTGCAAAGAAACTGGGCATCTACACAGGCCAAAGCAACAGCTGTAGACCTGTAAGCCTGGTGAATGGGCACAGTTTCCCTCGCTCCATACCCAGGCTTGTGTGGGCACCAATGCATGAAGAGTATTCAAAAGGCACTGGCACAGAAACCTTTGGAAAAAACTCCCCTAAGAAAGTAGCAAGAAAATTTCCACAGGAATGATAAAACAGCTCTAAATAAGACAGGACTCTCTTGTTGACAAGTGACAGGTGGCCAGCTCAAAGAGGAGTGTAAACTGTGAGCCAAAAAAACAAAAACAAACGAACAAACAAAAAACCATGTCAGCTTATGTAAACGAGGCAGAGTTCAAAGAGGAAGTCCCTGGAACATGCCGATTTAGGGGCCCTATAATGTGGGCTACATTTTGGCTTTTGTTTTTCTGAGTAGGTTTGGCTCTGGGGGGCCAGTTCTCCCACATACCAAACCCTTACGCAGTAGCATTTGTAAGGGTAGTGGCATCTTTTGTTCTGTGGCATCTGGAATGCCTCTCTGCACTCCTAAGTTTGGACACATGCCCTCTCAGGATAGAAGCTGGACATCAGCTGCCTGAGAAGTCAAGCAGGCTGTAACTGACACAAGAGTAGACCCTCTGACCTGGCCCTGGCGAGCTCACATTCCTGAGGTCCTCCATTTTATTTCCCAATCAAAATCAATGGAGTCGCCGGGCGGTGGTGGCGCACGCCTTTAATCCCAGCACTTGGGAGGCAGAGGCAGGAAGATTTCTGAGTTCGAGGTCAGCCTGGTCTACAAAGTGAGTTCCAGGACAGCCAGGGCTACACAGAGAAACCCTGTCTCAAAAAAAAAAAAAAAAAAAATCAATGGAGTCCTACCCTAGGGACTCCACGTGCTGCTAGATACCCCTTTGATCATGTCCATTCTACCGAAATGCAAGCAGCTGCCTAGATTCATACAACTCCATTCAGCGAGCCCGTTACCGGAAGCTTCCTTCTTCCAATGTGCCTGTCAATCCAGAATCCAAGCAAAGATGGTTTGGGTCTGATTTTAGTTCCTTTTGCTTTGGTTATCTGTTTGTTTTGAGGGAGGGGTCTTGCTCCGTTGCCTCAGGTGGCACTGAACTCAAAATTCTCTTAGCAGGAGTTATGGGCCTATGCTACTCACTTGCTTCAGCCAAGGATTCTCTCGGGTTTTTTTTTTGAGAGTCATTGTGTGCTGAGTGCATGCTCCCTTCGAACCCAAATTTGTCATTCAAGGACTAAGCTTTCTCTTTAGTCCAACCTGTGTGATGTGAAAAATCCCTTTCTGGGACTAAAGGCAGTTTTGCTTTTAAAAGACAATTTTAGAGGCCCTCTTAAGGAACAGAAGGGCAGAGCATCCCAGAACAGCAGGGGTGCATGATGACCACTGTAGCAGTAGTTAGTGGGTCGTGCGTGTGCTCCAGGCACCTGCCCAGGAGCTCTCTGGATTCACAAATGAAACACACACACACACACACACACACACACACACACACACACACACACCACACCACACCACACCAGTTAATTTTGATATGCTGTGACTAGCTTAATACCTGGGCACTCCTAAACCTTCCCCTGCTAGCAAACACTCCCCTCCATTACTCCTAATTAATTTCTTTTAAAATCTATATTTCTTCTCTGTTCCCCAAATACAACTGGGGAAGTGGCCCGTGTGTCCACTTTCCCTGATACTCACGTGTCATGGCAGGCCTTTAGGTCTGGTCTTACTTCCTCCTCGTGGTGATCTCTGTCTTCTTCCTCTCTCCGGGTTCCTAGCATATGCAAATCTAAAGGTCCTGCCTCAGTCTACCTGCCCAGCCATTGGCTGTTGGCATTTTTATTTCCCAATCTAAATCAATGGAGGAAGCAGGTGGCTAGAAAGATGGCTGAGCAGTTAAATGCGCTGACTTCTTTTTAGAGTTCAATTCCCAGCAACCACATGGTGGCTCACAACCATCTGTAATGGGATCTGATGCCCTCTTCTGGTGTGTCTGAAGACAGCTATAGTGTACTCATATACATAAAAATAGAGAAATCTTTAAAAAATTTTAAAATGAGAATTAAAAGAAAGAAAGAAAGGAAGGAAGAAGGAAGAGAGAGAGAGAGAGAGAGAGAGAGAGAGAGAGAGAGAGAGAGAGAGAGAGAGAGAGAAACAATTGGGGGCAGGGACCTGCAGCATCTTACAAGCAAACTTGGGAAATTCCATGTAATTTGGGAATTCATTAAATCAAGTCTCCAACAGACCACTTTCATCCCATATAAAAATGTCCTGACTATTTATCAGTTCTTTGAAACCCATAAAGACCAGACTACAAAGGCTTGAAAGAGTGAACCTGATCTTCCAGTCCCACATAAAACAAGAGGCCTTAAAGCAAGAAGCAATGACCTATGATGAATAGAAGGCATGGACAGATAGAGATAGATATAATAATATAAATTATCTATGTGTGTTAGTTTGAATATACTTGGCCCAGGGACTGGCACTATTAGGAGGTGTTGCCTTGTTGGAGTAGGTGTGTCACTGTGGGTGTGGGCTTTCATAATCTGGTCCTAGCTGCCTGGAATCCAGTCTTCTGGGTTCTTAGCGGCCTTCTGATGAAGATATAGCACTCTGAGCTCCTTGTGCACCATGCCTGCCTGGACATTGCCATACACCCACCTTGATGATAATAGACTGAACCTGTAAGCCAGCTGGTGTCTGTTCACAGCAGTGAAACTCTAACTAAGACACTATGTAATATATAATAATCTATATAATATAATGTAATATAATATATAAATAACATAAATCATCTATATAATATAATAATCTATATAATATAGATATAATAATATAAGTGTAGATAGATGAGAGATAGAAAGGCAGACAGACAGATAATAAGTAGACAGATTTATTAGGAGATTTTTTAGACTGGCTTATAGGCTCTGGTCCAGCAGTCAACTATTACTATGTATAAACAGAAGGTCTAAGAATCCAGTAGTAGTTCAGTCTACGGGGCTGGATGACTCAGTTGGTCTTTGTATACACTGGAATCCCAAGGAAGTAGGCTCTAATGCCCGTGAAGGGAGGGACTTGCTAGCAAGGGAAGAACAAGCAGGCAAAGAGAGAGCAAGCTTCCTTCTTCCCATGTCTTTTATAGAAAGGTGTGGCTCAGGGCTGGAGAGATGACTCAGCAGTTAAGAGCACTGGCTGCTCTTCCAGAGGACCTGGGTTCAATTCCCAGCACCTACAAAGTAGCTCACAACTGTTTGCAATGCCAGATGAAGATGCAGGCAAAATACCAATGCTCATAGAAAGAAAGAAATCATTAAAAAGAGAGAGAGAGAGAGAGAGAGAAAGGTGTGACCCAAGTTAATCCAGGTTTTGAGGTAACACCTCAAAAACCTGGATTAGAAGCAGGTCTAAAAAAAAAATCCCTCACAGCTGTGCTCAGCTGCTTGGGTTTTTGTGAATTCCAGATGTAGTCAAGCTGACAGCCAAGAACAGCCATCACACATGGACAGCTCCTGTTTGGTCCTACAGGTCTGCTCTCCAGTGGCATGGAGAGCATCCATCAATCAGCACCTCATCTTCTTTCTGCTAGTGGAGTCAGCCAACCAACGACAGCAGTAGAAGCTAAAAAGGTAGGAGGGAAATGAGCCTGTTTCATTGCTGTGAACAGACACCAGCTGGCTTACAGGTTCAGTCTATTATCATCAAGGTGGGTGTATGGCAACATCCAGGCAGGCGTGGTGCACAAGGAGCTCAGAGTGCTATATCTTCATCAGAAGGCCGCTAAGAACCCAGAAGACTGGGTTCCAGGGAGCTAGGACCAGATTACGAAAGCCCACACCCACAGTGACACACCTCCCAGTCAGCTGATGGCTGCCATCGACAGTCTCCTTTCTTCAGGCACTCTCTCTGGGCTCTTCCTGTCCTAGCAGTAATTGCTTCCCTTGCTTCCTGGTTTCTAACCCCCCACCCACAGTTTATAATTAGTGCCTTTACACGGTGGAGGGGTTTTAAAATTTTTATTTAAAAATTTTATTTATTTCGATGTGTGTGTATGAATGGTTTGCCTGCATGCATGTGAGAGCACCATGTGATTTTTTTTTTCAGAACCCCTGGAGCTGGAGTTATGAAAGGTTGTACCATGTGGGAGCCCAGGTCCTCTCTAAAAGTAATACGTGCTCTTAATGGTTGAACCATCTCTCCAGCCCAAACGCTGTGGTTCCATATTTCCTATTCATGTGAACATACCATCAAGTTCTTTCTGGGACCATGACACATGCAGAATCATGATGTTCTCTGAATAACTTACTGAATGAGCACATGTGGCTTGGGTAGACCCAGAAAGAGACAAAGGGTGAGTTTTGAAGGCAAGGAAAAAGACAGTGGAACGGAAGTGAGGACAGACACACAATTTTCTCTGTTTGGATATGCCCCATGCTGCACCCACATGAAGATGTTAAGTGTATGCTTAGGGAGGAAGATTCATCTTTAGAGATGGAGGCTTAGGATCATTCACCACGTCATTCTAGCACTGAATGCGGAAGAGGGAGAATTGCAAGTGTGAGGCTAGACTGTGCTACATAGGGTGACTTCATCTTTTATACAAAATCCTGCCACCACCAGTGCCAAAAAGAAAGAGAGAAAGGAAGGGAGGGAGAGAGGAAGGGAGAGATGGAGGGAAGGGGAGAGGAAAGAAGGAAGGGAGGGAAGGAGAGAAGAAGGGAGGGAGGGGGAGAGGAAGGAAGGAAGGAAGGAAGAAAAGGAAGGAAGGAAAGGAGGAAAAACAAATGCACTTCTGGTTATGGGTGAGAACCCAAGAACAGGTCTCTTAAGATAAAGATCAAAATTTAGCCATTTGCTACAGCACTTGAGGAGACGTATCCTAAGCCGGAGCAGTTTCCAGGGAGTTGGGTTGTGGGCATCAAGTCTTTGGGAGTTCCACAGCGAAGGCAAAGAGGCTACAGAGGCAGGCGAGGAGGCGTGCAGCCAGTCAGGTGGGAGAGAAAGACCAAGAAGATCCAGAGGAGCAGAGGGCAGCGAATGTTTTCATTTTAGTTTTTTGAGACGGGGACGCCTGTAACCCAGGCTGGCCTTGAACTCCCGATCTTCCTGCTTTTACTCCCAAGTGCTAGGCTTATAAGAGTTCTCCGTCGAGGGAGGATTTTTAGATGAGACAAATGTGAGAGACTCTGCATTCTGAGGGGTAATTTTTCAGAGAGGAACAGTTTCTGGTAAAGAGGACAAGAGGACCCCAGCAGGTTAGATTTCGGTAGACAGGATCATATCCTTAATCTGTAGGAGGATAGCGAGGCTACATGAACATGCAGATGTCTCTTGGAGACATGAGGACCAAGTTAAGACATTTTACCACCTCACATTTCTGAAAAAGTTAATAAACAGGGACTTTTTTTAAAGGGGTGAAACCAGATGTGAGTCATGAGGGTTTGACAGTGACAGAGGAGAAAAGAGAAAAGGCAGAGCTTGTATAACTGAAGAACTAAGTGCAGAGGTGTGTGGTACCCAAAGCCTGGAGGTGGTTGGTGTGTCATTAATTTGTAAACATACATAGAGAAACAGTACATAGAGAAACTGCACACGCACGCACACACCACACACACACACACACACACCACTTAATTACTAAAGATTAAACCCAGGGTCTCACAGAAGCTTTTCACGTCTGTGCTAACTTCCTAGACTGGGCATGGTTCTGTTGCTGCAATGCTGAAGATCAAGCCTAGGGCCTGGGGTCTGCTAGACTTGTGCTTTGCCCATCAGCTTTGCCCCAGTCCTATATACCTTTAAAAAAATTCAATATATTTTCAATATATTTTAATGAGATTTCTCATTCTTTTATGGTGTTATAAATTCTATGGTCTTGCTACATCATTTCCCCCATAAAACAGAGAGCTATTGGTTTAGGGATTGGTAGTCAACACCTGTATTGCTATGGGGGAATGAAGGCCGGAAGAGTGTGGGTTTGAGTTCAGTCTGTGCTAAAACAGCAAGTGTAAAACCTACCTGGTCTACATAACAAGACCTTGTTCCAAAAAACATAACAAAAAAAGAAAGAAAGAAAGAAAGAAAGAAAGAAAGAAAGAAAGAAAAGAAAAAGCAAAATTGAACAAAATAGAAAACATTTAGACTCTTTTCAAGCCTTTTTCCTGTTCAACAATGCTACAATGAGAAGCCTTGTATACATGCTATTTAACATGGCTATCTATAGATAGGACAACTGTACTGGGGTGGATGGCCAGAAAGCCCATGCAGTCTATTATAGACCATACAAATTTCCTTTCCACCTCTACAACAGAATGTTCTAAAACTTTCCATGGTTTGTTTGGTGGCAAATATTCCATATATTGCACTTTCGAAAAACTGGTCGTCTCCCTGTCTGAACAGCTGCTAAGCTATTTGTTGGCTGGCACATTGTTTAATATTCTAGAAGCAGTAAGACTACAGTGAACCTTATTGAGAAAAAAAGAGATCTGCGTAAGTTTGGCTTTGTTTAGCCGTGAGTTTAGTGCTGTTGGATGTCATTAGGTTAAACAAGATGTTCTAAACATAAATACACGAAAACAAAACTATGTATTGATGGGTTAACAAAGATGTTGTGAACAAGGGGGTCATGAGAAACTAATCGCATGCAATGTTCCTGAAGCACAATAATTCATAAGGTTCACAGAGATTTTACTGATGATAAGGGCTGCAATTATTTCCCAATAATCACTGAATTTTAGAATACATACACATGTAAACAAACACCCACACCCACACACCTCTCCACAATACCCACCCCCCTCTCCACTCCTCCACACCCCCATGCGCACGTACCCATAGAACCATAAAACTGATCATAATTTATAAGGTCAGTTTTATGGTTATATTTACTTACATCACGTGTTCGTATGATTTAATTAAAAAGGGAATAGGTATAAAGTTAAAAGTTAGCTAAAATGGGTGACAGGAATAAACACCTGAATCCAGCCAGGTGTTACCTGCCATCTGGTCTGGGCCCTCTGCTCCTCCCACCCTGAGGGGAAACAAGCTCATAGGCCATCTGCTCAAATAGAATCTATGCGGTAAGGAGGGATGGAGTGACCACATGGCCAGTACTCCAAGGAGAAACAGTTAGACTGTCAGGGAGTACGCTTTCACTTCATTCTTGAAATATTTATCTGGGGATGGTGCAAGCCCCTGGCTTGAGTTACAGAGACATGCTTGGAGCCCTTGCTACTAATTCTACAGAATTTTCAGTGGGACTGTTAGTTATATTTTTGGTGTCATGTAAGCTACACAAGTCACTTTGGGCAACCACAACAAAGCTCCCCTTAATCAAACTTGGCTAGGACCGTCCCCAGATGAGTGAAAAACCTTACTTTAGATAAAACGAGGGGTATTTTGGGCAATTCTTAGATGAAATCATCCACAGCTATATTTTTTAAAAGGGGCTGAAAATTGTATATTTTAAAAAGCAGCTTCCACCTGCTGATAGAGATGTACACCTTCAATCCCAGCACTTGGGAGGCAGAGGCAGGTGGATCTTTGTGAGTTTTGACACCAACCTGGTCTACATAGCAGGTTCAGGGATGGCCAGGGCTATGCAGAGAAATCCTGACCCCACGCCCCCAAAAAAGCAGCTTCCAAATTGGAAACCACATTTCAGCATCTCAGGTTGTCAAATCTCAGGTGGCTGGTTTCTAAATCCCGACAGCAACAGCTTCATACAATGGCACCAGACAAAGGCTCCTCTGGCCCACGGTCCTCAGTTACAGCTATTTGACTTCAGCGGAAGATACGAATCTGTGACCTACATGCAAATCACTCCTGATGACGCAAACAGCACACTGTGGAAGAGACGAGTTGTGAAAGCATCCAATCTGACAAGCACTCAATTTACCTACCACTCCTGAGGCAATAAGCAGTTAGCATTGCCAGGGCCGGGGGGCACTGTATTGTGCATGGTGTGTACAGTGAAAGGTTGTGTTTGGAATAACCAATGGTAAGTAAAGGAATATTTTGGGGCTGGAGCAAAGGCTCCATGCTTCTGTTGCTCTTGCAGAGGACCCAGGTTTGATTCCTAGCACCCACATGGCAGCTCACAACCAATTCCAGGGGTCCTGACCTTTCAGAGTCCTGTGAGTAATTCTGCTAGTGCGAGTTCAAGTGCTCTGAAACTGTATTAAAAAATATATATATATTGGAAGGGCCATCCGGGGACTGCCCCACCTGGGGATCCATGACACTGTTGACATTGCCAAGGTGCTCTTACTGATAGGAACCTGGTGTGGCTGTTTCCTGGGAGGTTCTGCCAGCACCTAACCAATGCAGATGCAGATGCTCGCAGCCAACTATCTGACTGAACTCAGGGACCCAGGGGATTCCGGTGGGGGGAGCTGGCAGAAGGAATGGAGGAGCAGAAGGGGATTGCAACCCCATAGGAAGAACAATGTTGACTGGGGACCACTCAATGCTCCCAGGGACTAGACCACCAACCAGGGGGAGTACAGGGAAGGATACATGGCTCTAGATACATATGTAGCAGAGAATGGCCTTGTCTGACATTAATGGGAGGGAAGGATCTTGGTCCTGTGGAGGTTTGATGCCCCAGTGTAGGGGGATGCTGGAGGGGTGGGGCGGGAGTGGGTGAGTGGGTGAGGGAACACTCTCATAGAGGCAAAGGGGAGGGGAGAGAGAAAGAATGGGATGGGGGTTGTGGAGGGGTAACCAGCAAGGGAGATATTATTTGAGATGTAAACGAATGGAATGATTAATAAAAAAATTGATAATAAAAAATCAAATATTTGTTTATTTTATATGTATAAATGTTTTCCGGCATGTATGTACGCATACTACATGTGTGCCTGGTGCCGAAGGAAGACAGAAGAAAGTATCAGAACCCCTGGAATTGGTTGTGAGCTGCCATGTGGGTGCTAGGAATCAAACCTGGGTCCTCTGCAAGAGCAACAGAAGCATGGAGCCTTTGCTCCAGCCCCAAAATATTCCTTTACTTACCATTGGTTATTCCAAACACTTGTCTTTATGTGAAACGAGAGGGTGGATTTTTTTTTGTTTTTTTTTTGTTTTTGCATTATTATCTCTATAGTCCAAATATCATATCTGAAATGTCCGATGGATCTGTTGTTCTTAAAGAGACCCTACAAGGCAGCGCTTATAGGCTAAAGTGAGTAGAGAAATAAATTCTCTGCTCTTCTCATCCCTTTGTCTCTCTGTCTGGTACGGATTAAATTATGACTCCCCTACACTATTCTGCATTAGTTCTTTGTCTCATTGCAGCAGCAACAAGTCTGACAAAAGATAATTAAGAAAAACTGGTTTATTTCGGCTTACAGTGAAGTGGCCAAGGTAGCTGCTATCTTCTTCTTATCTTACCCTGATTCCATTTTACGTCTGCTCAGGGATTTTTCTACCTCTGCCTCTCAAACATGCAGTACTTTCCATGACCCTGACCATGCCCAGAGGAACAACCAAAATATCTGCTGAATGCTTAGCCAAAACAAATGTCACCAGGTTCCCCTGACTGACACCTGGCAATGACATCATTTCATTTCTTGCCTTTAGAAATGATGTACTCCTGAGCTTGGTGCCAAGAGTTCTTTGGGGGCAAGAGCCTGCTCTCGGTCACCTGCTAATAAAAGACTCTAATTTGGCTTTATATGCACAGTGGTCTGTAGCTTTCTCAATTGGATTATAACAACAGGCATAGAGTCCATCTCGGAAGGGAAGGTTTAAGAGGGGCCGCAGAAGGAAGCAGCTGGTCGTGCTGTGTCCAGAGTCAGGAAGAAACAAAAAAGCTATGTTCACTTCTCTGTCCCCATCCCATGGAGTGTTACGGCCTGCAGTTAGAGCGGGTCATTCCACCTCAGCCAGGCTAACCTAGACATGCCCACAGATCTGTTTCCATGGTGATTCTAAATTTCATCAAGCTGACAAAGGAAAAATCACAATCACATACTCCAGAATGCTAATCCCCAACATCATCGTGTTTGGAGACAGGGATTCTAGGAGGCAGTTGAAGTAAAATAATATGTGTCTTAATTACTTTTCTATTACTGTGATGGGACAATTTACAAAAGAAAATGTTTAAAGGATTTAACAGATTCAGAGAGAGGGGGAGAGGGAAGGAGGGAGGAGAGAGAGAGAGAGAGAGAGAGAGAGAGAGAGAGAGAGAGAGAGAAAGAGAGAGAGAGTCTCTGACCATCAGGACAGGGAGCATGGCAGTGGGCAGGCAGGCATGGTGCTTAAGCAGTTGCTGAGAGCTCCCATCTGACCCACACGCATGAATCAGAGAGAGAGAGAGAGAGAGGAAGAAGAAGAAGAAGAAGAAGAAGAAGAAGAAGAAGAAGAAGAAGAAGAAGAAGAAGAAGAAGGAGGAGGAGGAGGAGGAGGAGGAGGAGGAGGAGGAGGAGGAGAAGGAGGAGGAGGAGGAGGAGGAGGAGGAGGAGGAGGAGGAGGAGGAGAAGAAGAAGAAGAAGAAGAAGAAGAAGAAGAAGAAGAAGAAGAAAAAGAAGAAGAAGAAGAAGAAGAAGAAGAAGAAGAAGAAGAAGAAGAAGAAGAAGAAGAAGAAGAAGAAGAAGAAGAAGACAGGGACAGGGAGGAAGGGAGGGAGGGAGCTCTAACTAGAAATAGTATGGATTTCCAAAACCTCAAAGTCCACCCCCAGAGACACACCCTCTTTAACAAGACCACACCTCCTAATCCTTTCCAAAAAGTTCCACCATCTGGGAATTAAGTATTCCAACATGAACCCATGGGGGTCATTTTTATTCAACTAACCACAGTAGGGTAGTGTTCTAATGTGACAGGCTTCTTGACCTTCTAAGACAATGATTCTCAACCTGTGGGTCCCCCACCCCTTTGGAAGTTGAACAAGCCTTTCACAGGGGTCACCTAAGACCATTGGAAAACACGAACATCTACATTATGATTCATAATAGTAGCAAGATTACAGTTATGAAGTAGCAACAAAAATCTTATGGCTTAAGACGGCTATTACATAAGGAACTGTATTAAAGGGTCTCAGCATTAGGAAGGTTGAGGACCACTGTTCTAAGAGATGATCTCTCCCTGGTGTTCCACGTTTTCCCCACCCTTCTTCCCTCCATTGATAAACCTCTTTTGCACCAGATCCCTTGCATGGCGTAATTTCTCAGGGCTACACCTTTGTATGGGCTGCCAAAAGTACTCTGCATATTTTGTAACAGCTGGAGCCCTGGTGCTGTCTCCACTCCCCCATGGAGGCTGCTGTTCTTCATTATTCTGATTAAAGGAGTCCATTGTGTTTTCGTCCCTGCTTCTGTACCAAGAGTCAGTGCCCAAGATTCAGGGTCTTTCTAATTGCCTTGGGCAATACAATCTAGTCTACAAACAACAGGTGCTGGACAGAAATAGATGACACCGTTGCAAGGCAATTTCCTTTCTGAATAGTGTTTGGCAGCTGGGAAGAGCACATCTGTTACAGGGGTGCTCTGGAGTCCACCTCCTGCTGCTTCCCTGGTAACACGAGAAAGGCAAATATCAGCTTTGCTATTTATTTAAGTGACCATATGGCAAGGAGGAGATACCTGGGCTTTGTGGAGGCCCATTCAAAGAAGCTATTTCCTTCCAAGCAAGAGAATAGAATATGATTCTCACCTCTGTCTCTTATTGGGGATGTGACACTCTAAGCCACCCCAGGCATTCCATATTGTTGTCTCTTCCCTTCTAGTTGGGTCTGTCAATCACCTGGTTAGGAGTCCAGTCCCTGGAAAGCTAGTTCACCTGTAGACATACTAATGACTTAATGACATACTATACTGCTTCTTCTCCAGGAAGCCCCTCCCGTCGGGCAGATGCTCAAAGTTCTCATCAGACAGCATCATAGAGCCTGCTTGCTTGTCTGAGTTACTCAAGGAAAGTCTAACTTTTCTCTTTCTTCCTTTCCTTTCCTTTCCTTTCCTTCTTTCTTTTTTTCTAGACACTGGCTCAAAATTCCAAGCATACTTTCCCCTACTTTGAACTCTGAACTCAGACGTACTTCCTACCTAAATAGTACCTCCCACCTACGTGTGATCAAGTACATTCTGTGTGATTGTAACTCAGAAAGAGTTCTTCCTTTTCTAAAAAACTGCAATGGCAAGCATCATGCTTACTGCCTCAATTAGGATTATTATTGCTATCATGAAACACCATGACCAAAGCAAGATGGGAGAGGAAGATTTATTTGGTTTCCACATCATAGTTCATCGTCAAGAGTCAGGGCCGGAACTCAAGCAGGGCAGGAACCTGGAGGAAGAACCTGTTGCAGAGGCCATGGAGGGGTGCTTCTTGTTAGTTTGCTCCAAGTGGCTTGCTCAATGGCTTCTGTATTAGTCAAGGTTCTCTAGAGTCACAGAACGTGTGGGTAGTCTCTATATAGTAAGGGAATTTGTTGATGACTTACAGTCTTTAGTCCAACGGTCCAACAATGGTCAGCAGCAGCTGTTGATGAAAATCCAAGGATCTAGCAGTTGCTCAGTCCCACAAGGCAAGCAGGAGGAGAGAGAGTAAGAGAGAGTAAATCTTTCTTCTTCCAAAGTCCTTATGTAGGTCTCCAGCAGAAGGTGTGGCCCAGATTAAAAGCGTGCGCAACCACC
Source organism: Tokudaia tokunoshimensis (assembly GCA_036184795.1). NCBI lineage: Eukaryota > Metazoa > Chordata > Mammalia > Rodentia > Muridae > Tokudaia > Tokudaia tokunoshimensis. The sequence goes on from BTHU01000016.1 coordinate 13,773,534, forward strand.
CCTTTAATCCCAGATGACCTTGACTCCCTGTCTTAATCTTCTGGAATTCATAGCCACTGTGCCTCAAGATCTACATGCCAAGATCCAGGACAGAAACTTGTATCTCTCAGTCTCTAGATTAGGATCACAGGTGAGCCTTCCAATTCTGGATTGTAGTTTATTCCAGTTATTGTCAAGTTGACAACCAGGAATAGCTACTACACATTTGGCACATACGTTAATCTCAAAGTCAGAACCACTAAATTCCTTGGTCCCAGAGACCACACAAGCAAACAAGCAAGCAAGCAAGCAAGCAACCAGCCAACCAACCAACCAACTGACCAGTAACAAAACCAGAGTGGTAGTGCTAGAATGAGGAGCAATGTAAGCTAAGGCCATCCCTGGGCTACATAGCAAGAAGCTGTTTCAAGACAAGAATAAGAAAGAAGCAAACAGGTGTTGGCATATCAGGTACAAGGCCCTGGGTTTAATCCTTGGAGCTGGGGGTTGGGGGGAGAAGTTCAGTTTTTGTTATCTGTGTTACTGCTAAATAAATATACTTTGTGACCTCTTGAAACCTCCAGGGAAAAGAGAGTGTCTAGAGAATGTATTCAGTCCCCATGGTCACTGAATTAGTCGATCCTGCATGCGTAATGAAAACTAGCCACCTGACTACAGGGATTCCGAATGAGTTAAGTAAACACATTCCTGTTTTGGAAGGGTGGTGCCCACTGGTCCCTTGAGGACAGGTTTCTGTGCCCCAGACCTCGCTGGTCCTTGCCCCATACACCTCTCTGATGTCTATTTTGAATTCCTTATTATAAGGTCAAGAACGTTTTGGCTTTGGTTATGCCTACCCATGTTGGGACCTTAAATTTTATTCTGTTGAGCTACATGTCTGTTTTTCTGTCAGTTCGATATTGTTTTTTGTTTTGTTTTGTTTTGAATCACTGTTGCTATGTTATACATCTTGAGATCTAGAATGGTAATCTCTCCAGCATGTTTCCCCTCTTTTTGCTTAGAAATGTTTTGGCTATCCAGGGTCTTTTGTGATACCATATACATTTTAGGCTAGTTTTTTTTAAAATTATTATTGCTGTAGATAGAGAGTTTGATTGGGATTTCATGAAATCTGCAAATAGCTTTTTGGTAAAATTGCCATTTTCACAATATTAATCCTATCTATCTATGAACATGGATATCTTTCCATTTTTTTCAGTGTCTATATCTCTTTCTTCAGAGGCTGGAAGTTTTCATTTTAGCTGTCTTGAATTCCTTAGTTAGGTTTATTCCTTGATATTTTATTGGGGGGTGCTATTGTAAATGGGGGTGTGTCCATGATTACTTTATCTGGATTTTTATTGGTGGTATAGAGAAAAGCTATTTAGTATTGTGAGGATATTTTTGGAATAAATCTTCTAATACCAATGAGAGAGGAAGAGAGATGTTACCAGCAAACAGAAGCCAGGGTAGTTCCCAAAAGGCTTCAGTTTTGGGTCCAGTTTGCATTTTATACTCTAAACCACATTTTATTACACAAGGTGGGAGGCTGGCAACCAAGGGAGATTTTGTAGAGGTCTGAGTGGCGACCAGCAGGTTGCCAAGGCCAACAACCTATTGTAGGTCTTTCTCTAGGTTGTTCTATTCCAGGTAGCAAGTGAAGTCATGCTTAGCAAATCAGCAGTACAAACAGTGCTTGAAGTAAATCACTACATAAGTCAATAAATCAGTATCTTTTCTATCTTTTCCTATTCCGTTGGGTTTGCAAGTTGATTCTGCAGGCTGCCACACTGCCAAAATTGTTTATCATCTCTAGAACTTCTATGGAAGAACTTCTGGGATCTCTTATGTATGTTATTTCACCTGCAAATAAGGATAGTTTGACTTTTTTCCCCCATTTATATCCCTTTAATTTCCTCCTCTGCTCCACTTAGTACTTTGAGCACAATATTGAAAAGGAATAGGTGTAGTGGAAAGACTTGTCTTATTCTTGATTTCAGTGGGGTTGCTTCAAGTTTGTCTCCATTTAGTGTGATGTTGGCAATGGGTCTCTCACATATCAGTGTTATTGTGTTGAGGTATGGTCCTTCCAGTCCTACATTCCTAGGATTTTTGTCATGAAGGTATGTTGAATTTTGTCAAAGGCTTTTTTTGCATCTATTGAGGTGCTCATATAATTTTCATTTTGAAGTTCACTTGTGTGACTTGTTATATTTACTGACTTCTATATGTTGAACTATATACATTTTCAGGTTAAAGCCAACTTGGTCATGGTAGAAAATCTTTTTGGTGCATATCTGCTTTTGGTTTACAAGTATTTTGTTGAGAATTTTTAAATCTATGTTCATCAGAGATAACATAGTATTAGTGTTCATCAGAGGTCTGTAGTTTCTCTGTCTCTGTCTCTTTCTCCTTGAATCTTTACCTGGTTTTGGTATTAGAGTGATACTGGCTTCATAGAAGTAATTTGGGGTCTGTGTGGTCCTGTTTTATTCTTTTGAATAGCTTAAGACAAACTGGCTATAGACCTTTGCAAGTCTGGTAGGATTGTGGGTCTGGGTTTTTTACAATTGTTTCAATCTCCTCATTTGTTATGGGTTTGTTTAGGTTATTGATCTCTTGTTGGTTAATGTTTGTGGTTTGGCTGAATTGAGAAGTTCATTCATTTCTTTTAGATTTGCCAACCCAATGGAGTATAGGTTTTTTAAAGTATTTCTTTATAATATTCTGAATTTCTTTGGTGTCTCTTGTAACAGGTGACTCTGCTCATTTCTGATGCTGTTAATTCAGATGTATTTTTCTCTCTCTTTCTTTTGGTTAGTTGGATCAAGGGTCTGTCGATTTTGTTTATCTTCTCAAAGAAACTGTCCTTAGATTCATTAACACTTTGTATTGTTTTCTTAATTTCTATTTCATTATTTTTGTTCTGATTTTTATTATTTCCTGCCAGCTAGTGAGTTTTGAGTTCAGTTTGCTCTTATTTTCCCCAATTAAGGGATTTGTGTTCTTTCTGATCAAAGCCAACACTTAGAGCAATAAATTTTCCATCATAGGATTGCTTTTGGGGTGTCACAGAGACTTTCTTATGTTATATTTTCTTTTCTTTTTTAAAAGATTATTTATGTTATGCATGGGTGCTCTTATCTGCATGTACACCTACATGCCAGAAGAGGGCATCAAATTTCATTATAGATGGTTGTGAGCCATCATGTAGTTGCTGAGAATTGAACTTAGGACCTCTGGAAGAGCAGTCAGTGCTTTTAACCACTGAGCCATCTCTCCAGCCCCATGTTATATTTTCATTTTCACTTAGTTTCAGGAAATTTGATTTCTTTATTGATTTCTTCCTTCAGTAATGAAGTTGTTTAATCTCCACAAGTTTCTGTATTTACTAGAGATTTGTCTGCTGCCAATTTTAAGTTTTATTGCAGTATAGTTGGATAGGATGTGTGGAGTTATTTCAGTCTTTGTAATTTTGTTAAGGTTTGTTTTGTGGTCCAGAACGTGGTCTATTTTAGAGACTCTTCCACAGGCTATTGAGTAGAACATATATTTTTTGATGTCTGGGTAGAATATTTTATAGAAATCTGTTATGTTCGTTTGCTGTATGATGTCATTTAATTCTCATGTTTCTCTGCCTTTTTGTTGTTGTTCAGATGACCTGTTATGGCGGTTTGAACAGGAATGGCCCCTTAGATTCATGTGCTTGACTGCTTGGCTCATAGGGAGTGGCACTATTAGGGGGTGTGGCCTTGGAATGGGTGTGGCTTTGTTGGAGAAAGTGTGTCACTCTGGAGGCAGGCTTTGAGATCTCCTATGTTCAAGCTACACCCAATACGGCTTAGAGTTTCCTTCTACTGCCTGCAGATCAAGATATAGAACTCTCAGGTTCTCTAGCACCACGTCTATTTGGACACTGCCATGCTTCCCACCATGATAATAATGGACTAAACCTCTGAAACTGTAAGTCAGCCCCAATTAAGTGTTGTCCTTTGTAAGAGTTGTCTTGGTCATGGTGTCTCCCCACAGAAATGAAACCCTAACTAAGACACCTGCCTATAAGGGAAAGTGGGGTTTTGAAGTCACCTACTGTTAATGGGTTGACATTATCTCTGTGTGTAATTCCAGTTGTGTATTTTTTACTAAATCGGGTGCACCAGAGTTGGGTCCACACTTGTTTAGGATAGTAATGGCTTTTTGATTAATTGCTCCCTTGATTAGAATAAGTGTCCTCTCTTATTTCTTTACTAGTTTTAGTCTGAAGACTATTCCTGTCAGATATTAAGAGAACAACACTTGCTTGCTTCCTGGTCCCCTTTGAATTCAGCACTTCTAGCCGTTCTTTCATGCTGAAGTCATGCTTACCTTTAAAGCTTTGTGTCTGGTGTGCAACCATGTCTTAGTTAGGAGTTTACTCCTAACTAAGTTAGGAGACAGGGTTTCTCTGTGTAGCCCTGGCTGTCCTGGAACTCACTCTGTAGACCAGGCTGGCCTCGAACTCAGAAATCTGCCTGCCTCTGCCCCCCAAGTGCTGGGATTAAAGGTGTGCGCCACCACTGCCTGGCCAAAAGGTGTATATTGATTGCAGTCATTTCGTTGAGGATTTCTGGTGCTGTTGCTTTTTGTTCTCAGTGGTACCTTGTATATTAGTACTGATACCTTCTTTCTGCTATCTCTTGGCTACACATATCCTTCCCTTCAGCCATCATGTTAGGTGATGATCTTTTTGTTAGAAATCGTTTGTACTCTATCACTCAAATATTATTTGAAATATATTTGTCTGCTACAAGTTAGCACCGTATTTCATAGGATCTGACCCGAAATCAATAATAACTGGAAACCAAACATTGATATATTCATGAAGAATTGGATGGCCCTTGGGTAGAGCTGCTAAACGCTACTCCATCAAGACATGCTGTCATCATCTTTTCTTATTTCTGAGTTTTAGGTAACTTTTCTAAATATACATCAAGTGTTTCGCACAGATCCTGCTCCATAGTGGGGCTCTGGAGGTGGCTGCTTGTCTGTGATTTCAATACTGGTAACGGGATTTGACGAATGTGAACTGAAGGCTTTTAGACTGGGCATTATTTTCTTAGTCCTTTGTTTGCTAAGTGAGGATAATGGAGAATTTGACCTTATTAGGCTTTTGTGAGGCTTAAGTAGGATTTCATGTACTCTCATCGCTTAGAGCCTGACACAGGGTGGTCACTAAGTTAGTTAAATTGATCCTGCCTGCCCAGTGCATCTGATGTCACATGACTCTGTCATTTTATAGTGTAAGGACATGAAAGGAGGAGAAATCTTCACTGCAGTGGCAGCAGGGTGGCCAAGCTGCTCAGCAAGCCCAAGGGCATTTTACAATTTGAAGTTTTCAAGCTATTTATAGCTAGGCTGGGAAAGGAATTCAGGGTTCCCAAAACATTGAAATGGACATATTCCAGGTATCAGGATACCAAAGACAAATTGTACCCTGTCATAGTTAGGGGTTTACTGCTGTGAACAGACACTATGACCAAGGCAACTCTTATAAGGACAACATTTAATTGGGGCTGGCTTACAGGTTCAGAGGTTCGGTCCATTATCATCAAGGCAGGAACATGGCAGCGTCCAGGCAGGCACGGTGCAGGAGGGGCTGAGCGTTCTACATCTTCATCTGAAGGCTGCTAGCAGAATACTGGCTTCCCGGCAGGATGAGGGCCTTAAGCCCACACTCATGGTGACACACCTACTCCAACAAGACCACATCTACTCCAATAAGGCCACACACACTCCAACAAGGCCACACCTACTCCAACAAGGCCACATCTACTCCAGTAAGGCCACACACACTCCAACAAGGCCACACTTACTCCAACTAGGCCACACCTTCTAACAGTGCCACTCTCTGGGCCAACCATATACAAAAATCATCACATACCCTCTTAATTTATTTTGATCCACTTTCCTCCTGTACATGAGCACAGTGATAAACACGTAAGCCACTTTTATAAGTTACTACAAGAGTTGTCTGATATTTCCAGATCCAATCTATCCAACTGTGTTTGTGACGTCTTTCCCGCAGGGAAATAATGTTCATTCTTTTTGCTGTGATCAACTTTCCCAGATTGTTTAACTGTCTTCATTGATATAGATATACAAAGCAAACGTTACCACCAACCAGTCAGACTACATCATCAAAGCACAAAAGGCATTTGCTTTTGATAATCCCACTTTGCACTATCTGCAATGTGCATAGAGAACATGAATCTTCTGGCATTAGTGAACCACATTCTATTTTATGCTGGCATTTACATATATATGCATATACAGATACACACACATATATATACATATATATATATGACTGTATATGAAAAAGACACGATTATAAATAACCAGAGATGAAGATCCTTTCCCAATCTGTAAGCTGCCATTTTGTCCACGATTATAAATAATCAGAGATGAAGATCCTTTCCCAATCTGTAAGCTGCCATTTTGTCCTATTGACAGTGTCTTTTGCCTTACAGTTTCATGAGGCCCCATTTATCAAGTGTTGGTCTTAGAGCCTGAGCCACTGGTGTTCTGTTCAGGGAATTGTCTCCTGTACCAACGTGTTCAAGGGCATTTCCCACTTTCTCTTCTATAGGATTTAGTGTATCCAGTTTTATGTTGAGGTCCTTGATCCACTTGGACTTGAATTTTGTGCAGGGTGATAACTGTGAATCTATTTTCATTCTTCTACATGTAGACATTCAGTTAGATTAGCACCATTTGTTAAAGGTGCTTTCTTTTTTTCATTGAATGGTTTTGGATTCTTTATCAAAAATCAAGTGTTCACAGGTGTGCAGGTTTATCTCTGGGTCTTTGATTCAATTCCATCAATCAACATGTTTCTTTCCATACCAATACCATGCAATTTTTATCACTATTGCTCTGTAGTACAGCTTGAGGTCAGGGATGGTGATTCCTCCTGAAGTTCTTTTATTGTTCAGGTTTTTTTTGGCTATCCTGTGTTTTTTTATTTTTTCATATGAAGTTGAGAATTGCTCCTAAGTAGCTAATGCAAAGATGACCTAGATTTCATGTTTTTACTACTTACTGCAAAAGCATCTATCGATGTCTGACAAGCCAGGATATCAATAAGTACAGAGTAGAACATCAATACAATTTTGGCAGCAGATACACAGAGACAGATGTATATTATGCTGCACTACACAATAAAGTATGAGCTATGTTCTTATATTTTATGGTCACCTTGTTCATTAAGAGAAGAAAGATAAAGGAAATAGAAATAAAATTCATTCAAGAAAAAAGAAAAACCATAAAATTCTATTTTTCCTTATTAACAATAGGCCACTGAATTGACTCATTACTTCCAAAGATGTCAACTAAAACGACAACAATAACAACAACAACAGCAAAGGCGGTTTTTTACTAAATCAAAGTATCTTTAAGGAAAAACCAGACTGGAGGCTTTGCTTTCTGCGTGCTCTTTCTTCATGGTGCCCCCAGCAAAGACACTTCTGGAGAACCACACTCTTACTTGACAGCTCATATGTCACAATCTCAAGGATTGTTGTCATGAATGAGAAAGGAGGGAAGACTGAGAGAGCCTTCTCTCGTGGACTTCTTCAAGGACGCTGTGGAGGCAGTGGAGAGATATTTTACCTTCGTCACATCTGTAAAATTTGGACTGGCTACAAAATACTAGACTCAGAACTAAAAGCCTTAGTGCATCTTGAGGTGACTGGAACAAATCTTGTCACATACATGTTCTTTACATACCATCTAAAGCTTCAGATGACAGACAGCAAAGCATTATCAGTTCAGAGACAGGTCTCCCAAATACAGATTCAGATCCACCACAGTCTAATCATTGAATGGCCTCTGTTATGAACCCCCAAACATGGCCATCCTGGCTAAAAATACAGATTATATTGGTTGAGAAATGTTAGCTGCTGTTTATGTCCGTGATCAAAACAGGTCCCTCCAGGGCCCTTCTGTATCGGATTCCTGATGTAAACAAATAGCGTCAGAGCAAATTCTGTTTCAGTGAAATCAATTATGAAGAAGATGCATTGTGAAGCTCAGGTGTAGAGCTCTCAGATAGCACCTCAGAAAGGACCCAGGGGTCAAAAGTTGAAAAAATTGATATGCATCCAGCCAGAAAGCGAAACCGATACCAAGCTTTTTCATGAGGGTAGTGCTAGTGTTAGTCACCAAAGCCAGAGTGTGAACCATTGGATGACTTCTATTATGGAACCCCAAGCATGGCCATGCTTTCTAAGATAGAGACTCTGCCTCTGTCTCTCAATGGACTATTTCCACACAGTGAATTGAATTCTCCATTGCTTCCTTGCTGAAGCCTCAGTTAATGATAGTTTCTTTTTTGAGTGATACTGATTTGGTAGTTTTGGCATATTTCTTATTACAAAAATAAAGTGCTATAGAGGGATTCTATCTTGGAAACATTTGAAATTATTAAATATATTATGATAGACTATATCTACTTATATTATTGTAAATCATAATGAACAAAAATATTTCAGTGAAATATACATAAATATACATAATTAGATATTTAGAATATATTAAAATACTGACTCACATGTCTTGATATGTATGCTAGGAGTCATTCTGACTAAACGGTTTTAATTTCTCATCTAGGAAGACATGAACACTTCAAATTTTCTTGGAACATGACTCCACTCTGATATCCATTGCAAAAGCTGCAGAAAATACAGTTAAAAACAATTTAGAAGCACAGTGCCAATGTCATGCAAAATGCTTGCTCTGATAGCATTTCATATCAGTTGTACTTCTCAACCAGCATTAATTACTTTTAAATTAATTACTAAATTAATTCCTTTTCTTACTAACTGCTTTGCTGTAGGTATTTTTTTAATGGTATATAATAATCTCTATTACAATTGAATGATTATAAATTCCATATAATCTTAATATTTTTCCATCTGTTTCTATCCTTTGAAACAAATCCCTTTCTACCAATCTGTTTGCAACCTGTTTAAAAGCAAGGCCTATTCTTAAGATGGGTGAACATTTCTGTTGGAATTCAGAGCTGTGCATCTCAATCCCAGCATCCTTCACTCTGTTCTCAACTACAGTTCGCTATCACCCCTTGTTGGCCGCACTGTGAGATGCACCAGACATGGTCAGATATGCGCTGGAGCCAAATCAGAGGCACATTTAGATGTCTGAATCCTAGGACCATTCCTTCGTTTCACATCTGGTGGAGTCATGCGATACTCATCTTCTTCTTGGCCTTTCAAATCCCCTGTGAGCTGTTAGCGTGACGTGACCCTCAGTGGCTCTGAAGAGAGTTTCATCAATCATCTTAGCCTCTAGCAGCAGGTTTGTTAGACTCAGGTGTGAAGAGTACAAGTCCACATTAGCAATTCCGCCTGACTTATTCCTAGAAGTACAATAGCATCTGTTTTGGAATTCTTCCCTCCCTACCCCGTCTCTCACGGATACACATGCACACACAGAGAGTGTGTGTAATTCTTACTATATTTATGACTTCTGTGGTTATAACTGCAGCGTAAACTAGTTTAAACAAGAAAACTCAGTTAAAGTGTGTGTATCCGGAAAGTACAAGAGAGGGTTGTTTTGGGCTTTGATATACTTTGCGTCTCTATCAACAAATACACAACGCTTCAACCTCCCTGCTCTCTCCCTGTGTCTTTCCGTTGATCAATGAGGCATCTGTCTGCCTAGGGTAGGGGCCATTCCTTTCTTTGGCTCCACAGCTGACTGTTTAGGGACCATTCTTTCCGTAGATGACAATGAATGTTCTGGGGTACACTATACTCGACTTGCTCAGATCATGAAATGGATCAATTGTACATCCCTGAACCTTCTGTGGTTCACTGCACAGGAGTGGGTTGGGCTTGCCTAAAACATTTAGAAATGTAATAGAGGTAGGGGTGGTTCCTGGTGGGAAAATACAGCCTATTATTAAAGCCATGAAGGGTGGTGTGGGGCAGGCACACAGCAGGGACGTCCACTATACTTGCTTGATGGTTTGGAGAATCGTGTCCCCAAACCCAGCTCTGACTCTGGCCTTCCCCCTCAGTTGCTATGTTTAATTAAACAAGACAGTTCAGTTAAGACACCAGGCTAGTGGTGATCACCTGGAGCCTTGCACTGTGCTGAAATATAAAGACTCCTGGTTTGTCCTTTTTCAGAGAGTCACGTTAAAATTCTGCACACACAGCCCCCCATAACCTCCCCCCACCTTCATGAGCCAGTAGTAGTCATCAGAATGGAGGAAAAAGGAAGAGTAAATTCACACAGCTAGGGTAACAGAGTACTCAGGTCTCAGAAATTTACCCTAAGGACAGGTATTCTTTCTTTCTTCTTTGAGCATAAGTTTATGATTCAAAGGGTCACAGAAAAGATGGCATGAAAAAAAATTGGAAAGCAGTTGAACAAGACTCAAGAAAGCTGAAAACTAGATTATCACAGAGAAATGGGGAGCCCCAGCAGTGGGGGGAAAATATAGAAAGGCCTTTGAATTTAGCAGAATCAACTGAAGGTCAGAAAACTCACTGCCTGTATGTGCGCGGCTGTAGGACCATCTACTGGAGCACGGGGAGCCTCTTGGGGTCAGCATTCCTGAATAAAACTCCCTTCCTCCCTCAGCAGCCATCAGCTTCTAGTATCTCCTCAGAAAGCGGTGGATCTGATGGGCCCTCCCCGTTTCTGGCTGTGATTATGGCTGGTGCGGTCTTCTGCAGGCCTTGTGCACATAGTCACGGCTACTGTGAGTTCATGTGCACAGGCTGTCGTGTTCAGCCAGTACTGTTTTGCAATAGACTTCCACCACCTCTGGTTCTTTCAATATTTTTATCTCATCTTCTGGGATGGTCCTCAAGCCTTGAGAGCAAGGGATATGATGAATCTGTCTTATTTAGAGCTAGCTCTCCACAGTCTCTCATCCTTGACATGAGTAGTTTTAAGTCTCTGATTTAACCCCAAGAGAAGCTCTCTGATGAGGGCTGAGAATTTACTAATCTATACATGTAGAGATAAGACCTTAAGAGTCAGTTTATTATTATTTCCATTTTACAAAATAGCAGTATTGGGTTTTCCTAGGGTCTTTGACCCGATGGTATTTGACACAGTCGATGGTACCAGGGATAAGTCCCATGTTTTAGAATGGGCTTCAAATCCAATCAGACAGTGATTGGTTATTCCCATAACATCTATGTCACTATTCCACTAGAGAGAATGTCTTGCTCATGGGGTTGACAGATGGATAACACTGCTGATGTGTGGGGAGCCAAACAAGGTCATTCAGCCATGGCTGTCTTATGACCATGAGATTGTTGAACTAAGCCCTGCCCAGGAATTGCCGATATGGATCGCTCCACCCTTAACCGCGGAATGTCCCTAGATACCAGATGTCTTCACCAGATACCCTTTGTGCTTCCTTGTGCCAAGAATACCTTGACCCCTCCCTCCTTTGCATTTTGCAAAGGTCACTTCCCCCTAGCTCCCCCTCCCAACTTCCTCATCCCCACTGCTTAAAACGTGCTGCCTGTGTGACAATAAATGAGACCTTGACAAATGGAATCTTGCTTGGTCTCCTTTCTTTCTCCCCCCCATGACCCTCAGGTAGCGCCTCTTCAGGACCCTGAATAACTAGACCTGCTGGACGGGTCAAGTGGTGCCTGAACAGGAACCCGAAGCATGGCCAACTACTGGACAACGGAGGAACCCCGGGAAAAGGAATCGAGGACCTTTCACGCCGCATCGCTCATGCATCGCTGGAAAGGGAGGTGAGTTTGGCCAAATAATTGTCGTCCGATTGTCATGGGGAAACAATTGTCTAAGGAAGCTTGTTTTATAGGAGAAATCAAGCGTTTGCTCAGGGAGAGAGGAATAAGAGTTAAGAAAAAAGATTTAATTAAGTTCTTTTGTTTTGTTGATGAAAAATGTCTTGGCGGTTTTAAGCGTCCCTGATATACACCCACTTACATGGAATAATGTTGGTAAAGATATTAATAAGCTTTTAAAAGCTGGTGACCCAGTGTCCGCTGCATATTTTAGTTATTGGGGCATTATAAGAGACATAATACAAGATGCTGAGAAAGGGGGCGAGAATGCCCATCACTGAACTATAGCAGAGGACTCCTTGCAGGCTTCACGGCCGCTGTCACGTAAAAAACGAAAGTAAAAGCGGCGAGCCTCATTCTCCTTGCCCCTCCATTATTATCGATATGCCGGGAGAGGGGGGAAGTCCCCCGCCCAAGACGCTACACTCCCTGGAAGATCCCAGTGCGTCCAAAGACCCAAAGACCATCTATCCCTCTCCTAAAGAGATTTCCAACAATCGAAAAAGAGACAAGAACAAAAGATATCAATCTCGCCGTTTTTCTGATTCAGACCTCGATCCAGCCTCTGAGGCTGATTTAGAGGAGGAGGCCGCTAGATATGAGGAAGAGAGATACGGTCCTGGACCTCAACATTCCCAGATTTTTTTCACTCAAAATTCCGGACCCAATCACCCCCCGCCCTACTTGCCCCCATTTCCGTCAGCTCCCCCTGCGCCCCTGCCGATCGCAGTGGTAGAGGGACTAAACCCAAACTAAGGCTGCACTTCAGGCACAAATTACCGGCCTTAGACAAGTTTTACAATTACAGCAGGAATTAGGAGATCTTACTTTAGATATTCAAAATTTACAAGAGACCATGAGAAAGGGACAAGATGCCCCCAAAAGACCATCTAACGCCATAAAAAGATCCCAGCCAAAGCTAACTTTCCCAGTTATGACTAGGGCACGCGCCAAGCAAGCCAGGGGAGGAGATCGAAGAGGAAACTGATTATGATGAGGTGGCTGTAGACTCTGATGAGGAAGACTCCAATCAAGGTGAATACGAGACCTCGAGTCCCGTATACAAAAAACTTAAACATATCAAAGAATTACATTCAGCTGTTAAAAATTATGGTTTAACTCCACCCTTTACCTTGTCCGTTTTAGAAGGACTCGCGGGGTCCGGATATCTGACTCCTAGTGAATGGACTAAGGTGGTGCAGTCTGTCCTCACTAGAGGACAATACTTAACTTGGAAATCTGAATTCATAGATAGGGCCGAGAGTCTGGCCGCTAGGAACAGAAAAAAACCCTCTAGGCAGGACCGCCTCTTGGATGGCGGACAAGTTGTGTGGGAGGGGCCCATTTGCCTCCGAGGAAAAACAATTAGGATTGTCCCCAGCGTACTCGCTCAAACAGCACAGGCTGCCTTATCTGCCTGGAGAGCGGTTCCTGCTACAGGGGCCCTCACCACTCCCTTAACTAAAATAGTCCAGGGGGCCCAGGAACCCTACGCTCAATTTGTGGGGAGGTTACAGGAAGCAGCGGAAAGAGTCCTAGGTCAAAGTGAAAGTGAGGGGCTCCTCGTTAAGCAGCTTGCTCTTGAAAACGCTAACTCTGCGTGCAAAGCTGAGCTACAAGGCAAGACCAAAGATCTTGATATTACGGGAATGGTTAAACTTTGCAATGATGTTGACTCCTTCTCACATCAAGTGTCCAAGTCTATCAGTTTAGCTATGGGGCTGTGTTCCAAAAAACTGGAGATTCTGGCTGCCCTAGAGGCAAAACATGCTTTAGATGTGGGCAGCCTGGTCACTTTGCTAGAGAATGTAGCGCTCTCAACCCCAGCCAGCCATTTAATCCTGTCATTGGCCAAGGGGCCCCTAAGCCTACCGCACCGGGAGTTTGTCCTCGCTGTAGGAAAGGCCGCCATTGGGCTAAAGAATGTCGGTCTAGAACTGATGCTAATGGGCAAGCCCTCCCTGTGGTCCAGGGAAACGGCCAAGGGGCCCCGGTGCGGGGCCCCTACCCACAGATGATCACACACCCCCAAGTACAGCACCAAACTCCTGCGACACCAGCTTATCTAGGGCAACAGCAGGGAGCGCAGGACTGGACTTGTGTTTCTCCACCACCAGGGTTATAACCCCCGAAGAAGGAACCATTATTATAGAGTCTGGAAAGTTTGGACCCCCACCATCTGGTATGTTTTTCCTAATTATCGGACGAGCCTCTAGTGCCCTTCAGGGGCTTGTTATTCTTCCCTCCGTGATTGATGCTGATTACTCTGGAGAGATTAAATTCCTGGCTACTGCCACACGTGGCCCCTTGATGCTCAGGGCCGGACAGCGCATTGCGCAAGCCTTGCCACTTCCCTTTGTGGGACAATTCTCTCATGTGAAAGAAGGGCGTGGCTCCTCCTCCCCCGGCTCCTCAGATATCTATTGGGTTCAAAAATTAACTGATGAAAGACCCATGATGATGCTCTGGCTAGATGGCAAACAGTTCCAGGGCCTTTTGGATACCGGGGCGGATGCAACAGTGCTTTCCTCTAGACATTGGCCATCAACTTGGCCCCTCGAGGATACCGCCACACATTTAAAAGGGATAGGCCAGTCACAAGATACACTTCAGAGTTCAAAGCTCCTGACCTGGAAAGACAAAGAAAATAATACAGGCACGGTTAGACCATTTGTGGTTCCTGGACTCCCCGTTAACCTCTGGGGAAGGGATATTCTCTCCCAGATGGGGATGATGATGTGCAGTCCTAATGAAGTCATTACAAATCAAATGTTAAAAACAGGGTTCCTCCCTGGAAAGGGACTAGGTAAACATGAACAGGGAATTACAGAACCCTTAGTCCCCACACCCAAAACGGATAGAGGAGGTTTAGGAGCAGACCTTTTTTCCTAGAGACCGCTGTTCCCCCTGCACTTCAGGCTGACAAAATATCTTGGAAATCAGATGACCCAGTCTGGATCGATCAGTGGTCTATGCCTCAAGAAAAGATACAGGCTGCCCTAAAGTTGGTGCAGGAACAGTTGTTACAAGGGCACCTTGAACACTCCACTTCGCCGTGGAACACCCCCATATTTGTTATAAAAAAAGAAAAATGGCTCTTGGAGACTGTTACAGGACCTCAGAGTCAATAAGACCATGGTCCCTATGGGGGCCTTACAACCTGGTTTGCCCTCTCCTATAGCCATCCCTAAAGGCTTTTGTAAAATAGTCATTGATATAAAAGATTGTTTCTTTTCCATTCCCCTCCATCCGGAGGATTGCGTCCGCTTTGCTTTCTCCATTCCCGTTACTAATCATGTGGGCCCTAATCCTCGCTTTCAATGGCGCGTGTTACCGCAAGAAATGGCTAATAGCCCCACCCTTTGTCAAAGATATGTGGCCCAAACTATAGATCCAATAAGGTTGCGCTTCCCTTTTGCTTATATTATCCATTATACAGATGATTTATTGATTTCTTCCGCTAGCTTGCAAGAAACCCAAAAGATAGCCCAAGTTATCGTCCTGACCTTACAACAAAGGGGCTTTACAATCGCCCCTGAAAAAATCCAAACTCAGTACCCTTTCTTATTTCTTGGATTTCAACTAGAGCCTACATCTATTTATTCTCAAAAGTTAGCAATCAGGAGATCGCGGCTACATACCTTAAATGATTTTCAGAAACTTTTGGGTGATATCAATTGGCTCAGGCCCTACCTCAAGTTGACCACCGACGACTTAAAACCTTTGTTTGATATCCTGAGGGGTAGTCCTGATCCTAACTCACCTAGAATGTTGACTCCTGAGGCTGAGAATTCTTTATTAAAAGTAGAACATGCTATTGGCCAACAATTTGTGGGATATTTTAGCCCTTCCAAAACTCTCTATTTGATTCTTTTTACAACAACGTTTACACCTACAGGCCTCTTATGGCAAGATAGCCAGCCACTTATGTGGATCCATCTGCCTGCAACCCCCCCTAAAATACTTCCTACTTATCCCTCCTTGGTCTGTCAGGCCATTTATCTGGGACTTAAGTGGGCTACCTGCCATTTTGGTCACGATCCAGATGTTATTATTACTCCATATTTGCAAGAACAACTTACTTGGTTGCAACACAGGCATGATGATTGGGCCGTCCTGTTGTCCATATATCAGGGAACGAACGTTTGATACTCATCTACCAGGAAATAAACTATTGCAATTCCTCCACGTAACCCCCTTCATCTTCCCCAAGGTCACATTCTTGAAACCTATACCAAATGCCTTGACTGTCTTTATAGATGGGTCTAAAAATGGAAGGGCCTCCTTTGTTGTTAAGGATCAGGTTTTTTATGTTAAGGCCCCTTATGCTTCTGCTCAGTTGGTAGAGCTTTATAGTGCTCTAGAAGTTTTTAAATTAATAGATCAATCATTTAATCTTTTTTCTGATAGCCATTATGTAGTTAGAGCACTTCAAGTTTTAGAAACTGTTTCTACCATACAATCTTCAACTCCTACCTTTAAATTATTCTCAGTATTACAGGAATGTATAAGAGCCTGATCAAGCCCATTTTTTGTGGGCCATATTAGGGCTCATTCAAATTTGCCCGGCCCCTTAACCAAGGGAAATGATCTGGCCGATAGAGCCACCAGGCTATCCATGATGACCTTCCTTAGTGACCCCTTGCAGGAGGCCCGGGCGGCACATTCACTTCATCATCTTAACGCTCAAACATTATGGCTCAAGTACAGAATTACTAGAGAACAAGCTAGACAAATTGTCAAAAATTGTAAAAACTGCCTGACTCTACTTCCGGAACCACATGTTGGGTTTAATCCCAGGGGTCTTGTTCCGGGAGACATTTGGCAGATGGATGTTACCCATGTTCCTTTCTTTGGGAAGTTAAAATTTGTACATGTGACTATTGATACCTTCAGTGGATTTATATGTGCCTCTGCACATACAGGAGAAGCCACGAAAAATGTTATTGCCCATATGCTCTTTACCTTCTCGGTTATGGGGCAACCTAAAATAATAAAGCCAGATAATGGACCTGGCTATGCTAGTCAAAACTTTAAACAGTTTTGCTCCCAATTTCAAATAAAATATATCACAGGCATACCTTACAATCCCCAAGGACAAGGGATTGTGGAGCGTGCCCATCAAACTCTTAAAAACACCCTGTTGAAACTTACTACCCAGGAAACTATTTATTCCTTTAAGGGTAATGCTAAACTTTTATTGTCCCATGCACTCTTTGTTTTAAACTTTTTGACCTTGGATATGCAAGGGCGTTCTGCTGCCGATTGCTTATGGCACCCCTCCACAAAAATGGATCATGCTTATATCCTCTGGAAAGACCCTCTAACCGGGATATGGCAGGGTCCCGACCCTGTCATAGTCTGGGGGAAAGGGTCTGCCTGTGTCTATGATTCCAAAGAGGGAGGAGCCAGATGGCTCCCTGAAAGATTGATAAAACCTTATAACAAGTCCGATGCAACCTTGCTATAAAATTCCAAAAATATCTCCAAGCCTATAAGGCCTTATAACCTATTCCAGGGTGGCGCCTGAGAACGCCGTGTTCTCTTTTTTAGATGGCGGCTTATCCCTGGGTTGTGACCTGCTTCCTCTTCCTGCCAATGAGGATCATCGGAGCCGCCCGATATCAGGTTTACAATTACACATGGAGTCTCAAAAACCAAGCAGGTGATATAGTGCACTCTAGCTACTCTGTGGGATCCTCCCTCAAATGGGACCCCATAATAATAGATTTATGTTGGCTAGCCTTGGAAGCAGACCCCTATTGGGGAACGCCTGGAGATTTTTGGCCTCAACCTCAGGCGCTAGAGACTGCAGGGACAGCATTTAATGGTGAGGGTAAATGTAACAATAAAGCTAGGAGAGCCACTTTAAAGGACCAACTATTTTCACAAAATGGATGCTCAGAGGGATTTTATGTTTACCCTGGGCCCCCTCACCGAGATCGCTCCCTTAATTATAAGTGTGGCTTTGAAACTGTGCAAGTTGGGGCTGTGAAACCACGGGAGATGCATATTGGAAACCTTCTTCTTCCTGGGATCTCATAACTGTAAAAAATTATGGGACCCACACAATAGATGATGCATCTTGCGAAATTGACGCACCCTCTAAAGGATGGTGTAATCCACTAATCATCAATTTCACTAATTCCAGTAGAGACCCTGGTAAATGGACGGGCTCGAGGGCCCTAACTTGGGGACTCTGCCTATACAAGGAAAACTGGGATGCTGGCCTTACATTCAGCCTTAGATTATCAAAAGAACTCCCTGTCACGGCATGTGTATCCATAGGACCTAACCCTTTCCTCCATAATCTCAACCCCATTTCTTCTTTACCTAGTAAAGGGCTGGGGCCTGAAAACTCTATGGTTACACAGGCCCCACGAGACACCCCCCCCCCGATTACCCCATTTCAGCTGACCATTCCTCAGGGCCCCATACCATCACCTCGAGTCATTCTTTCCATTCTCAATGCATCTGCTTCCGCTTTACTCCTTCAAGAGCAGATGAGTAACTCGTCCAAATATAAGGAATGTTGGATGTGCTTTTCTGCCTCTCCCCATTTTATGAGGGTATAGCCCTTTTTGGGAATTGTATTTATACCAATGATTCTGATCTTTTATATGGAAAGTTTTGGGGATTTACCCTTACCACAATATCTGGTATGGGAAGCTGTATCTTGGGGAAGCATATGCTCCCTCCTAAACAATTGTTAGAAATATGTAATCATACCTTTATCATTGAAGATCATCATGAATATTTACTTGCACCAAATTATACTTATTTTGCGTGCTCCTCAGGATTATCTACCTACATAATTACATCTACCTTCCTGAAGGAGCGCGACTATTGTGTCCTAGTACAGCTGTTTCCCAGGCTTAGCGTACACGAGCCTCAGGACATCCTAAATTTCTGGGAAAAGGACTCTGCCATGCATCCTCGAGAGAAAAGAGAGCCTATATCGGCCATCACTCTCGCAGTCATTTTAGGATTAGGGGCGGCAGGGACAGGCACAGGTATTGCATCTCTTGTGACTCTCAGCAGAACCAACAGCGTTATCATTTACTTAGCGCTGCCATTGATAAAGATCTAACTGAGTTAAGAGAGGGCCTAGCCAATTTGAAAGATTCTGTTGACTCCCTTGCGGAGGTAGTGCTACAAAATAGGAGGGGACTAGACCTGCTCTTCCTACAGCAAGGAGGGCTCTGTGCAGCATTAAAGGAAGAATGTTGTGTTTATGTGAGCAAGACCGGACTGGTAGAAGACAGTCTAAAAAGAGTGAAAGAAAGTTTAGAAAAACGAAAAAGAGAGCAAGAACAACAGGAATCCTGGTATAAAAACTGGTTCTCTTCATCTCCTTGGCTTTCTACCCTGCTGCCTTCCATTTTAGGACCCCTTGTGGGCTTGCTTTTATTGATTTCCTTTGGCCCCTGGGCCTTTCAGCAACTTACATGCTTTATTAAATCACAGATAGATGCTGTTTTACCCAAGAATTCTGTTTCAGTGCATTATCATCGCCTGGAGACTAAAGGAATCGAAAACCAACAAGAGAGCAGCAAGCTAGACAACGCACCCTCCGCACGTCGAGAGGGACTAAACTTCCACAATCTCTTAAGATAATGTCACTTGGCCCCTATTTTTTTCGTCCCTGGGCCTATAAGAGGAGACATAGTATGACCCAAGGTAGCCATCTTGATGACAGGCACCTTCCTCCACCCCCTGACCAACCTAAGACACGGAGCCTTGAGGACGACAAGGTAAGGCTGGGGCGTGAGAGGTCGATCCTAAGACAGAGATGGCTATACCTTCTCTCGGTCATCTGTTCCTCTGCCCAGCTACTCCCCGAAGATCTTAATGGTCTTCTATAAAAGAAAGAAGGGGGAGATGTGGGGAGCCAAACAAGGTCATTCAGCCATGGCTGTCTTATGACCATGAGATTGTTGAACTAAGCCCTGCCCAGGAACTGCCGATATGGATTGCTCCACCCTTAACCACGGAATGTCCCTACGTGCGCAGATACCAGATGTCTTCACCAAATGCCCTTTGTGCTTCCTCGTGGCAAGAATACCTTGACCCCTCCCTCCTTTGCATTTTGCAAAGGTCACTTCCCTCTAGCTCCCCCTCCCAACTTCCTCATCCCCACTGCTTAAAATGTGCTGCCTGTGTGACAATAAATGAGACCTTGACAAATGGAATCTTGCTTGGTCTCCTTTCTTTCTCTCCCCCATGACCCTCAGGTAGCGCCTCTTCGGGACCCTGAATAACTATACCTGCTGGACGGGTCACTGATGATTTTTCTCCTCCAGTAGAATGCATAGACCCTTCTAACACTATGAGATCTAGCCAATAGGGATGAGGCTTCCAGGTCGATACCAGCTTGGTTGCCATCAGGCTCTGGAGTGTAACCAAGAGCAACGACAGTGAAGATCTCAGGTAAATGGATAGAACTGGAAATAATCATTCTGAGTGAGAGAACACAGACTCATACACATGCACATGTCTCATAGATATTTAGAGATGTGCATTTCAATTGGAGTATTTAGAGGAATCATAGAGAAACTAGTAAAGTATTGTGGGAAGGATTTCAAGATATGGAGGACAGAGCACTGGTAGATGGGGAGGGGAATGGAGAATAACAGAACGGGAGGTATAAATGGGTTAAGGGATGGAGGACAGGACAGAGGAGTGAGTATGGGGTCGGCTAACACTGAAGACCTTTAAAAAGTCACACAGAAGCATATCAGTGTAAAAGCTTCCTAAAATATACATATTCGTGTATGAGAAGTAGTTTAAATGGGGTTATGCTATAGCTGAGAGACAATGCCTCTCTCAGTCATTAGATGCCATCAAATAACAGACTCGGTGCTGTCAGAACTGGGACCAGAAAAAGGGCTGGGGGGGGTGGGGGTGGAGCAGAGAGCGCGCCCACAAAGCACAAAGATGCCGGGGAATTCCGACTCCACATCGGGGTGCAGATCTAACTTTCCCTATTCAGTACAATGACTTAGATACAACTTTTCAGCCAATAAGGGTGCGGTTATGTAATCAAGGGCCAAAAGGGGCGTTATGCGCATGCGCTGTCCTGTTGTGTCCTATTTGCTTGCCTGTGACCCTGTAGGGGAAGAGGTTAGTCATCCCTGGGGATTTTGATGGAGACAGAGGAAGCAGCCTGGGCTCAGTCTCTTTGTTTTGTCTCACAGGTTTGCCAGGAGCCACTTTGAATCTGCTATGTACAGCAGGATCAGGATTCCTCAAGCAATCTCAGGAGACCATGGCGCTTAGCTCTCCATGTCATTTTCCTCGGATTCACTCCCACATCCCCCCACAGTCCGGGTATGGGACACCTCCTTTAGAGCTGTTAGTCAGTGAGTGTCTTAGTCACCGTTCTACTGCTGTGAGGAAATACCATGACCAGGGTAACTCTTATAAAAGAATGCATTTAATTGGGGGACTTGCTCACAGTTTCAGAGAGTTAGTCCGTTGTCACCGCAAGCATCATGGAGGTGCAGGCAAGCATGGTGCTGGAGATGTAGCTAAGAGCTACAATCTGATCTGCAGGCAGCAGATAGAAACAGATATGGGGCCTGGTGTGGGCTTTTGAAACTACAAAAGTGACACACCTTCTACCACAAGGCCACACCTTCTCACCCTTCCCTGACTGCTTACCAACTGGGGACTAAGCATGCAAATATGTGATCCTGCAATTCTGCAGGAGCAGCAATCTCACTGAAAACACAACAGTGGGGGGGGGGGGCATGGACCCCTGAAACATTACAGGTTATTGCTGTAACCCTTAGGTATACTCCAGCTGTATGTGTTTTTATTTATATTTTAGTGAGATTGGTGGAGAAATAATGTCCATCCACTTTGACACTGCTGGCAACCCAAGAGCCAAAATTTGCTTTTATCTCTAGATATGTTATGATTCTAAAATGTACTTTTAGCATTATCACTACTGTTAAGGCTTCTGTAAAACATTAAGGCCTAGATGGAATGTCAAGGCTTAGGTAAAATGTTAAAGCCTCGGTAACTTTCCCTGGCTATCCTGCCACTGTGTGCTGTTACTAATATTATAAGGAAACTTTCACATATGTTGTTTCTCCTGTTACTTGGAAACTTTCTCATGCTCAAGCTGATTACATATTCTGTTATGTTCTGTGCCCTTGGAAACCAATCATGATAGAAGTCAGAACTGCTTTGTGTAGTGACCCACAATAAGCTTGGACCCAAAACAACCACTCAGCAGCACTTCCTGCACCTGTGTATAAGATTTTATGGTGTTTGCCTTTATAAGCTGCCCCTGGGATGGACCCCAACATAAGAGAGACACCTGCTAACTAATTGGAACAAGACTTCCATTTTGAGTAGGAGTTGAATAAAGTTTAAGTTCCCAAGACCTCCCTGGGAACTGACATCGTACTTGGCAGAAAGAGACATCCTGGTAGACAAGTTAAAACATGAATGTAATACAAGTCCCATTCTGGTAGACAAGTTAGGACATGAATATTAGACAAGGTGAATCCCCTAACACCATTGAATTCCCCAACCAATGGGAGCAGGATAAGTGTACAACAAGGATGTGTTCCTAAGGAAATCGCCTATCCCAAAATCCTGATTGGTGGATTACTTGGCACAGATGTTTGTGGATTTTGGACTTAAAAACCCTGTAGGATTTTAATTCAGGGTCATGATTCAGTTCCTGAATCTGGACCATGGCCAGATCGATCAGTCCTGTGGTGTATACTTAATAAACTATCCCTGTCTGATTAAGATCAGTGTTGGTCTGGTTTGCAAGGTGACTCCTGGACCCCAACATCTGTTATTGTTTTTACTGGTGTTGTGAGTTTGCTATGCCCACTTTCTTTTTATGGATTGGTGAATACTAATAATGATTTCCCTCGAGCCTTTAGCAAATATTGTTCCTATCAAATTCCTTAGAGGTTAGCAAGTCTAATTAACTAATTATTGATTAGGACTATGGGTTTGTATTAAGGACAGATTTATTTTTAGCTGATGAGACTTTCATGCAGGGAGTGTCTCCCTCCTGATATAGAAAGGCTAGCTGAGAGAGGGTAATGATCACTGTCCTATTACTTAGCACTACTTTAAGTTTCTCATTCCTTGTTTCTTTATATGTTCTTGATAGAGCACGTGTCAGTTTACTATTGCCGTTCAGTGTAGAGAATTCACTCATGTAAATACTTGTTTGCCAAATAAATAGGGGGAAATGTTAGAGCGGTATATATGGTCATACTCAGATAGCTTTTAAAAAAACAGGGGCCATCAGGGGATAAGTTTAAGAGGTCCTTTTGATTATGCCATCAATTTTTTTTTTTGAGACAGGATTTCTCTGTGTAGCCCTGGCTGTCCTGGAACTCATTCTGTAGACCAGGCTGGCCTCAAACTCAGAGATCTGCCTGCCTCTGCCTCCTGAGATCAAGAGCATGCACCATCAAATAATTCTAAAAATCTCAATTTCAGCACACTTACTTGCTATATTTATTTTACACTCTCCCCTAAAGTGATTACTCCTAGAAAATTAATATTGATTAAACTATATTACAGAGGAAAGTCACACAACACTATTAACAGGATTTGCTGAATTTTAAGTGTGATTTTATTTTTCTTCTCAAAATACTAAGAATCTAGCTCAGGGCCTTGCCAGGCATGTGTTGTTCTACAGAACTATGTTATTAGCCCATGTACAACACATGAAAACAGAGATCAAATAAAAACATATCAACTAAATTTGAAATTTACATTCTCCTTATGGACAGCTTTAACGTCTTAATAGGCCTGCTCAAAACCCACTTTAGAGATCAGACATGGAACTGGAGAGATGGCTCAGCAGGTAAAAGGCATTTGCTGCTCTTGCAGAGGACCTGGATTTGATCGACAACAGTCTCATGGCCTCTCACTACTGTCTGTAACTCCAGTTCCAGGGGATCCAATGCTCTCTCCTGGCTTCCATGGGCACCAGGCACACATGTGGAACACAGACTTTCATGAATGCAGGCAAAACTCTTACAAATAAAAACAAAATGAATACATCTGAATGTTCAGCACAACAGTAGACGTCAGGTTTGCCTGAAAATGAAGTCTTTGAGTTGCCATATTTGATTTGCCCAGGGCTCCACCAAATGGAGCTTTAAGGTCTGCCAGGTCTTCCCAACTGTTCTTTTATGGGACAGTTTTCTGACAGAATGCCACGCACTGTCATGCCTTTCTGTTTGAGTAATACAAGTTTCTCCATGTGCAAAGACTAACATGTCTTTTAAATCAATGTCAGCTGAGGCTGACACCAACATGCAGAAAAAGAAGAGCCATCCATTTTCTCTCACAGTATACAGAATGTAGGCTTTAGACTCATGCCTGTTGTTCAGAGTCCTTGCTCCTACAGACACGTGCAAGTGAGTCTCCAGAAATTCAAATGCTAAGCACGCCTTTAATCCCAGCACTTGGGAGGCAGAGGCAGACAGAACTCTTGAGTTCAAGGCCAGCCTGGTCTACAGAGCAAGTTCCAAGACAGCCAAGGCTACACAGAGAAATCCACCTCGAAAAACAACACCAAACAAACAATAACAACCTAGCAAAGCTTCCCATTAAGACTGTCCCTTTAACCAGTGTGTCACCATGAGTTCCAAGTGACAAGCAGCTTTCAAGGCTCTTCACTTGCCTTCAGGAGCTCTGCTAACATGCTAATTTAATATTTCAATAGAAGCTCTGTCATTTTAATTAATTTGATATTTGTTAATTATACTACAGAAACTATTTTTAAAGCCCTGTTTGTAAATTAGCACTACGACCTTAGCTCTGGGTTACTTGAGTAGATTTATTGTTAGGTAGAAGCTGACAGCAAACAAAAATATTTACAGAGATGGGCAAACAGACATTTTAAAATCAAGTTTGGTTTTGCTGCCCAGATTCAGAAATAGGAATTTGCTCGTAATATTGTGTTTTTATGTATTATTTTATCAAGAGAAAATCTCTATTTGTAAAAAAATGTATTTCAGAAACATTTGTTTCTTTTTAAAAGAGTGAACCACCCAACAGTTTTTTAAAGATTTATTTATTTATTTATTATATGTAATTAAGTACACTGTAACTGTCTTTAGACACCCCAGAAGAGGGTGTCAGATCTCATTACAGATGGTTGTGAGCCACCATGTGGACGCTGAGATTCGAACTGAGGACCTTCGGAAGAGCAGTCATTTTCCTTAACCTCTGAGCCATCTCTTTTGGTTTGCAGAGCAATTTAATTTCTGCAGAGCTAAGTTCTATTGGTAAGACACAATTGGTGGCCGGGCAGTGGTGGCGCACGCCTTTAATCCCAGCACTTGGGAGGCAGAGGCAGGAGGATTTCTGAGTTCGAGGCCAGCCTGGTCTACACAGTAAGTTCCAGGACAGCCAGGGCTACACAGAGAAACCCTGTCTTGAAAAACAAAAACAAACAAACAACAAAAAAACCCAACCAAACAAACAAACAAAAAAAGAACATTCTAAGAGATGATTAAATATCTGGAAGTTTGGCACAAATTAGAAAAGCTATCCATGAAAACTATTTTAGCATGTTTTCTAGAACACACACACAGACACACACACACACACACACACCATGTACAGACACAGACACACAGACACACAACACATACATACTGGATACTAGGTAAAGTAGAAACAAAGATTTTTAAAAAAAAGAACATATTAAATATTGCGTTTATCTAGCTATGAGTAAAATTTACATGGACTGGTCACATATAATCATACAAATATATTAGAGGAAAAGGGAAGATATTTGTTGAATCTGATTTGTATGAATATGATTTGTTGGGGGTATGGTGTGTGAATTTGTGTCTCTGTCCTTCCTTGTCAACCTAAGCCATTCTCTGATTGGCTTTAATAAAAATCTGAAGATCAATTATCTGGGCAGGAAGTAGAAGGTGGGACTTCCTGGGAAGGAAAAAGGAACTCTGGGAAGAAGAAAAAGGAAGGCTTTTCACCAGGAGACATAAGAGGAGACAGACAGGAGCCTGGAAGGTGTAGTTAGCCTTGTGGCTGGATAGGTCTAGATGGTAGGGTTAATTTAGATGAGGTAGTTGAGAGTCTGCCCAGCTAATACATAAGCTTTGAAATATTTAAAGGTTTCTTTGTGTGGTTATTTGGGGAACTAGCTGGTTAAGGAATAACCACCACCATATTAATTTCCAGCATTAATTAGTATATATAGAATGTTAATAATCATTTTTTACAGTGGATAGATCCAGGAATAAGTATCTTCAATATCTTGGGCCCATCTGGGAGATGGTAAAGAGTGTCACATTCTCACCTTCTGTAGGTGAGAAACAAACAGAAAGTTAATGCTGCAAACCCAACATGCTATTAAGAGATGTACAGATGAAGTCAAAAGAGATAGGTAAGAAAGGTGCAGATGAGTCACTGTCTATGGTAAGCAGAAAGGGGCTTGTATGTGTGCTGCACTTTCATAGTAAGCAATAAAAACAAACATTCTCCTGGCTATGGAGCCACAAAGCCTTAATTAAAATATGCTCACTGCTTTGAAAAAGAAAAATGAGAGAAATATATATTCAGGATGAAATTGAACACATTCAACTTTAATTGCTACTTAATTTTCTGTTCTACACAGGAAAGAGAAATCCTAGGACAGAGGCTTAGCTCTGCAATGTTAAAAGTGGTGATGAGCTTGTGTGGCAAATCAGTGATACCTTTCAGAAGTAGAAGCCAACTAAAGCCTCTTTACCAAGAAAATTGAAATTGAAATTTTATAATTATTCTTCCCCAAACCCACATGCAGGGGCTCCTTACACTGAAATATAGAAGGCCTTGCTGTGGAGAAAATAATAAATATGCAGACATAATGTCAAAGGCTGGAAATGGGCCACATGACAGTACTTTCTCCATCTGATTGAGGGTCATAACACTGGCTCAGACCACGTCTTTCCTTACAAGTCTGTGGTCCTGAGCAGCTTTCAAGTAAAGCCAGCCCCTGAGATGATTTTCCTATGCTGGCTGGTTGGAGGCCCAGAGCAGAGGCTGATGTTTCTCTCTTCCATGGAACAGATCTCTTTATCTCAAGAGCAAAAAGCGTCTGTTGGAGAATTGGCTGTGTAGTGTCTCCAATATGTCTTCCACCATACAGGCTCCCAGTTCCATCCCCTGGATGCAATTTATCCATGAAAGATGAAAGAAACCACACCAGATTCTTTCCCCATGAACAACGATGAAAGATGAAAGGAATTTGGCATCTGAATGTTTTCAGCTATCACTTCAGAACATGACGGAAGCAAATCAGAATTGGCCAGGACAGCTAATTTTCCTTCCAGATTTGAGTCACTTGCAGGGGTCCATTTTGGCACCTTTGAGACTCCATAGTTGACATGCAAAATAAGATACTCAAGCTAAATACTAGCAGGGGGTGACTTTGAACTCATGAGCTTTTACAGCAGGGTCCAACTTTACACCAATGGCTCCCCTCAGTATCTGTAACTCACGTGCAGCTTGTGCCAAATTCAAAGGATGCCAAAGGACATTGGCTACATAGTGCAAATATAACTTTTCATGCTGGCAAGTCTCCCAACCCTAAAGAAAGAAATTAAGATTTTGCCAGATGCAGAAGGAAAAATATTGCTTATTCTTCATTCATTTTGTAACTTGGATGATTTCCTTTTGCTTAGAAAGGGGTGGAATATAGAAAAACTATATCAGAAAGTACTAATTTCTCTATATTTGGACTTACATTCAATTGAATTTCACCAAAGTTTTTCCAGAACCTTCACTCTGAAGACAAAAATTGAAGGGGAGAGAGTCTGCAAACAGGAATATTTAATAAAATTAATTTTCACCATAGGTTAAGGAAACTCCATTTCTATGTTTTCCCACATTAAACAAAGTATGAAATCCCCAAAATAAAAGTTAAAATAGAATCAGACAGGTTCCATTTTTGCCCATGTTTGCCTGCACATACTAAAAATGTAGGAACACAATTATCTACCAAAGTGAGGTGGTAAGAGCCCATTGCTGAGGTTGACACACATGGGGTAAATCAAGTCACAACTGAGATGGAAACATCCTACTTGCAGGCTGCCAGGCTAGAAAAGGCATCACTGGTTAGACCAGTGGATCCTGAGCACTGCACTACCAACCTTCTGGGCAAGATGCTCCCACTGATGTATTAGTGGCATGATTGTTTCTGGGGTAACCAAGAACTTTCTTATCAGACTCGAGACCTGCTTCAAGGCAAGAATACATTCCTGGTACTGCAGTCCTGGGTGAAAGTCTAGGGTTGGGGTGTCATAAGCCCTACAAAGTAATTTCCTACTGATATTCAACCGAATAGATATGTAGCCCAACTGC
This sequence comes from Tokudaia tokunoshimensis, assembly GCA_036184795.1. Taxonomy (NCBI): domain Eukaryota; kingdom Metazoa; phylum Chordata; class Mammalia; order Rodentia; family Muridae; genus Tokudaia; species Tokudaia tokunoshimensis. The sequence continues at coordinate 13,801,724 of BTHU01000016.1, forward strand.
CTTCAAAATATTTATGTTTACACCCTTAGAGTTGCTATTTGATCTTTTTGCAGTGGGCAATGGTTAATGCAGAGAGACCCACCACTAGGCAAAAATACTAAGAATGAATGGGCTGTTGAGGGTTCAGCCTGAATCAGGGCATTGATATTGTCCCCTCCATGACCCAGGGAACATGATGGGAAATGGAGGAAGAAAGATTTTAAGAGCTGAGGAATGGCAAGAGTCCTATAATACACTTTCTTCTAGACATGATGTGGCTGAGATGATTGTGAACTCACGCTGGCTATTACTGCATGCACAAGACCTGCATAAAAAAGTGGTAAAGATGTGAAGGAAGGAGAGGGACTCATGGGAAGTAGGAAAGGCCCTGTAGAGAGGGAAAGAGATGCTAAAAGAATGAAGATGTTCACAGCATATTGCATACACGTGTGAAGTTGCCAATAATTAAATTTAAGAAATGATAAAGGGAAAAAATCCAAAACTGTAAAGATATAACGAGAGGTCAGATTCCCCTCCCCCCCAACATTAAAGGTGGTTACTCTCATAGCAATTCAGAGGAGAGAGCCTGAAACCAATTCCCACAACTCACTGAAATCTTCAGGATTTTAGCTGGCCTAACTCTCCAGGCTACTTCACCTTAATCAGAAGCTAAGCTAAACTAGATGACCATTTAAAAATTGTCAGTCATCCTTTAACCCATCTACCTTCAGACATTGAACAGGATAATCAATACGGATCACCAAGAACATGTACAAACAGTGGGGATGGAGACAGAACACACAGGTTAACTCATTTTTTTTTCCTTTGACTGAAACAAGGTTTTGCTAGGCAGTGCTGTGTAGCTGAGAATGGCCTCGGTCTCATGACCCTCTTTCCCGCCTGCCAGCGGCTGGTGGCACAGGTGTGTGCCCCACCTTCTGCCAGGTGAGCTCTTCTCCATGTCTTATCACTGATTGCACTGGAGTTTCCTGGGAACCAAAGTATGAAAGATCGGTCGCAGCCCAGCCTTAGCTACAGCTCCCTCCCAGATAGCATGCCCCCAGATAAAGCCAATGCCAGCCCTGTAACCTCTGTGTTTTAATTTTACCTAGTTACTCTTTACTACAGATGTTTGAGAGACTACTTTCTGCCCTTTGGGTGTGTGTGTTGCACACATACATGCACACACACAGAGAGAGAGAGAGAGAGAGAGAGAGAGAGAGAGAGAGAGAGAGAGAGAACAAGCTAAGTAGCTAAGTGCCTAGTTTTGAATGTTTACCTTTCAAAGTCTCCCCTGACCATCCTTCAGGATCACAGATGCAGCTTTGAGTCACCTGCATTGAAGGTTACTCTTGCCATCACGATTTTTATGTGGAGGACAATCTACTACTTCCTTTAAAAGCTGCAAGGACCACCAAGCCACCAGGGCCATCCTATCCTGCTTGCTACACACTGGCTGGCTTACTCTCATGATACTATCTGGATCGCTTGCTCCCCTAAGGCACCTGTTGTCTCCTCGGTAAAGGACCATCATTCTTTAGCATCAGAGAAGATCCACACTTTCTCTGAAGACATGCTCATGCACAGAAATGACATGTCTAGGACTGCTGCGACCTTTCATTCATTCCCAGCCTGAAGGTTTTAATGGAACTTTCTCAGACCCGTCAAATGGTATAAACAACGACCCAAACTTCTAATAGTTTAAAGCCTAGGCATTTTGCTAGGGCAGTCTCCCAGTTAGCTCGTTTAACTTAACCTTACTCTCTCGCTGACCATGTGGCTAGCTCTATTTAGCTTTCTTTGCCTCTGTTTTGTCTGTTTTCTTTCATGTGACCCTTATCCCACTGCTCTCGAATCTCCATCTTTTGCATTCTTCCCCTGCCCGGAAGTTCCACTGTCCACTTCCGGTTACAGATAATGGCCATCAGATCTTTATCACAACTGATTAGTAGCACGATGACCTCTGATACAATTCTAGACTGCCTTTAGGCAGGTGGGAAAGGATGAATATTTACAAAATAAAACCCCTGGTGATGGGCCACAGAAATGACAATAACCAAAATCCTGTTAGCACGTAGTAATTCTGTGTCCATACAGAATTAACAATTGAAAATACAGTGACACGCCATCATACAATTTTTTTTAAAGTTATCCCAACAGAAGATTAAGTTATGCTCAAAGTATTGCAGGGCAAGGGGACGATAGAGGAACCAAACAAGAGCCTGACTCACTGTGACTGCACATTCCCTTGCAGTGTGAATAATGACCCTCTCATTCAGAGCAGCATAGCACAGGTTTTCTGTGCCTGATAACCCAACGTTTTCATACATCAAATCCTCATGTACAGGCACTCACAGCTGGGAGTGCTGGGCTGCTATGGGCTTTGTTTGTGGCTAACATAGCATAGCACACCAAGGTAGGCACAGGGGACAGTGATCCTATGACCTGCCCATGTCTTCTTACACATCTGGTGGGTGTCATCTTGCTTGCTTTCAAACAGACAAAATTGGCTCCTCATATGGAACTGATAGAAAGTCAAAGACTGAGCTCAATGTGGTAAGAAACTGTTAAAGGATTAGCACTGGCTTTGCTGAAAGAGTAATTACGCTGAGTTACAGACACGTCTGCCACACACCCACTAAATTATCAGAGAGGCCAGATTTCGCCCACGTTCTACTTCTTGGACGTTTTTCAATTTCCAAATATGATACAGCACTCTAGTTAGTGCTTACAAGCATTTTTCCTCAAAGAAACTTAAAATAAATCCAAGACGTGAAATTGTTTCTTGGAGACTCCCCTTCTTCTCCAGTTGCCTAGCGGGGGAATAAAGTAACATTTGCTGTAACATTTGTTTGTACTTTTCAAAGTTCTCCATGGACATTGCTCTGATAAATACCATTCATTAATTCATGTGCATTAATCTATCTGGTAAAGAACAATAATGTTAGCAAGCTTCTTTCAGCTCCACTAAGAGGAATCTACAAAGACATGACGGGGTAGTTTCATGTCTGCCAACTCGTTCCTTAAATGGGATTTGATGTCTGGTGTGTGCCAGTCATGGCTTTAAACTGTGAGGAGTGGGTAGAGGGATGGCTCAGTGGTTAAGGCGAGCAGCTGCTCTCCCAGAGGACCCGAGTAGATTCCCAATGCCCACAGGGCACTCACAACTGCCTGTAAGTCCAGTTACAGGGGAATCTGATGCCTTCTTCTGGCCTGCAAGGTCATCGGGCACTCATGTGGTCCACTGATATGCATGAAGGTAAAACATCCATACACTTAAAATAATAAAATTTAAAAATGAAAACAAGCCACAAGAAGACAGTGGTATGAAAATCACCGTCCTCCTATGGCTCTCATCCCCCAGAACACAGTAGGATCCTCTTACAAATCTCCATCCAGTTATAGATCCATGGATACCTAGGAGTGTCTGTAGGAAACCTATGTGTGGAAAGGTGTTGAAATGCATCAATGTGGAAAGGTACTTGTATTAGTCAGGGTTCTCTAGAGTCACAAAATGTATGGGTAGTCTCTATATAGTTAGGGAATTTGTCGACAACTTACAGCTTGTAGTCCAACTCCCCAACAATGGTCAGCAGCAGCTGTGGATGGAAGTCCAAGGATCTAGCAGTTGCTCAGTCCCACGAGTCAAGCAGGTAAGGAAGAGTGAGAGTAAATCTTCCTTCTTCCAATGTCCTTATATAGGTCTCCAGCAGAGGGTGTAGCCCAGATTAAAGGCGTGTGCCACCGTGCCATTAATCCAAGATGACCTTGAACTCGGAGATCTCCTTGTCTTAATCTTCTACAATTCATAGCCACTATGCTTCAAGATCTCCATGCCAAGATCCAGGTCAGAAACTTATATCTCTGAGCCTCCAGATTAGGATCATAGGTGAGCCTGCCAATTCTTGATTAGTTCATTCCAGATATAGTCAAGTTGACAACCAGGAATAGCCACTACAGTAATTAAGTAAACAATAGAAATGGTAAGTGCTCCAAACTATGATTTAATTTTCTCTATTCAGAAAAGTTACCATTTCAAATATGGGGAAATTGTATGAGCTTACAACACAGAAAAGCAACCATCCCATGTTCTTCTTTAGTATTTCTCAAGGAACTTCCCTTAGCTATGAATTGAGGGCATCAAAGTGTTCCTTCTAGCCAGGCACAGCACACAGACTCATCTCGTGTAGAAAGGATCACATCAAAGTGTTCTCCATATCCAGGCAGGGCACACAGACTCATCTCGTGTAGAAAGGATCACATCAAAGTGTTCTCCATATCCACGCAGGGCACACAGACTCATCTCGTGTAGAAAGGATCACATCAAAGTGTTCTCCATATCCACGCAGGGCACACAGACTCATCTCGTGTAGAAAGGATCACATCAAAGTGTTCTCCATATCCACGCAGGGCACACAGACTCATCTCGTGTAGAAAGGATCACATCAAAGTGTTCTCCATATCCACGCAGGGCACACAGACTCATCCCATGCAGGAAGGATCACATCAAAGTGTTCTCCATATCCACGCAGGGCACACAGACTCATCTCGTGTAGAAAGGATCACATCAAAGTGTTCTCCATATCCACGCAGGGCACACAGACTCATCCCATGCAGGAAGGATCATGTGTGTTTTCACTAAACTGCTCGCCCCAAGTCCTGGTAAGAGATCCTACAGTAATGGAAGGTTTGCGCCCAGAAATCACAAGTTTTGGTCTCTATGGTTGCAAACCCATTTTCCCCCCTACCCCCCACTGTGTCTTGTTCTTAAGGACCACAACTCATGTGACTGTAAACATCTCGGTGTCAAGAAATAACCAGAAGAACAGTTTCCTTTTTCACTGAACTGCCTGAGATGCTCACCACCTGACAGCTGAGAGAAGGACAGGGACACAGAGGCCAGGTGCACTACTTTGCACGTTGCCTGGGGTTTTCAGCTGTTCCTAATTCACCAGATACTGCCCTGCCCTACCTGCCCTGGGGGTTGGAGGTGAGGTGGTTCAGAATCCAAAGGCATTGTACTTATTGTACTCCATGAGCAGGTACAATAAGTTCACCCTAACGATGCTCCAAGCTCCTTGAATACCCTCCACCTGCTCCCCATTAGTCCCAAGAAAGCGTGTCTTCTAATCAGTTCCCAATTGGCTGGCATTGTCTATGTCAGCAATTCTTAGTCTTTCAGGAAGTCTTCAATTAGGTCCTCCTGGGTGAGATGCCTCTGCGGCTGCATGGCCCCTGGCAGTTAAGTAGAGATGACTACTGCAGATCTTCTTGCAACCAGACAACCTTCAGGGATGACAGAGATAGGGCCCTAGCCAGAAAACCTCAGAGACTCGTAACTCAGGATGGTTCTGCCTTCTCCCAAGTGCATAGATCATCAAAACCTGTATGTGGAAGGGTCTTTGTTAAGGGGGCACGACCAAGGCAGAGAGAATAAACATGTGATAAATGAGACTTTTCCTTTGGGAGAAAAACTTGTTTCTATCCACATCAACTCAAGTTAGTAATCTACAACAACTTGGAAAATTCCTTTAGCTCTTCCGTTATTTCTCATATTTCTCATAAAGCAAAATGTCAAAAAATTAATTAAGATATAATTACATCTTTTTTTCCTACCTTCTCTTCCTTCGAATGTCTCCTTCCCCTCTCAGTTTCATAGCTTTCTCTTCTTTAGCCATTGTTGTTACCTGTACACATAAGCAAATAAACATATAAATGAAGCCTGCTGAGTCTTTTCGATGTTATCTGCATGTATATGTTTCTAGGGATGACCACTTGGTTCTGAATCACCAATCAAGGGTTCATCCCTAGGGAAGACTAATGTTTCCTCAATTACTTGTTGATTGCTTACAGCTTTTCATTTAGAGGTAAGGGCCCATGAGATTCCCCCATTCGTGTTGGGATGTCAACTGTTGTTAGAATCACCCAGGTCTTGTTCAGGCAGCCATATTGTTGAGAATTGATGGGTGTGGCTTCCCTGTCTAGTTAGAAGGCACAATCTTGTGATAGACTTCCCGGTTCTCTCTGGCTTCTACTTTACTAAAATTGTACTTCTGTTTATATTCTCCTAGATTCTCCTTAAGTACTAAAACATTTACCAGGTCACACAGTTAGCATTATGGTTTTTTGTTTTCTTACAGACCCTGGTAGAGACACAATGAAACTTCTTTGTATACATTTTAATTTAAAGGCAACTTCTTTCTCAGCACTAGGGATGCTTCAAAGGCAGATCATGTTCAGGTTTGCAGAAGTCCTACACACTATACCACCCTCCCCAAAACCATTCCTGAGAGAATGCTTTTTTGTGTTCATAGCTGGCCTCAGTTCTGCTAATATAAATGACCATCTGTTGAGTGTGCCCCACTGTTCCCAGGAACCACCCTAATCTTTTATGCTGGAGTGACCCTTAGAGGCACAATTTGACTGTCTGGACTGATGGGTGTAAATCATGTCAAAGTTCTGTCTTGGTGTATCATCTGGCCATTGCCTGTTGGTCTGTCATCTTTTCACTGGAGGAGCCTGACGACCATTTTCCTCAGAATGCAGCAGCTCAGGCCCTGTCCCCCTGCCTCTTGCTTGTAAGCTTTTTTCAGTTCCCCCCAGAGCTGGAATTCTAGATAAGCTCTGCAGGAGGTATTGGAAAGCAAAGTTCCTGTGCCAAGTAGCTCTGACCTGCAGTGTGTGTCAAGGACCTGGCTGCAACCAGTCTTTACAGTTTTAGAAAGGAATCCCACTAAGCAGCCAAGAGGAGTCATCTGGTGTCAGGTGGGAGGGATCACCTTATCAGTGTAAAATGCTAATGACAAGTGAGGAATTACAAAACCCTCTTAGTCCTTATTTAAAAGATGGGAGAGTCCTCAGCATCCATCAAACGATGAAATTCTATGCCAAACTTCAGGGGGAGCCAGTTGCCCACGCCCATATTCAGCCCCACACCCACTTACTTATCAGAAATGCTATTTGGACTCAGCAGAATATATAGATGTGTGTGTGTGTGTGTGTGTGTGTGTGTGTATAAAACAATGATAAAAGACAACATACATTTTAGAAGGGGATGTAGGGAGACATAGATGGAGTTTGAGGCGTGAGGGAAGGAAATGATGAAAATACATTGTACTTGTGTATAAAATTCGCCTAAATAAATAAAATAGGTTTATTGCTATCCCCAGAGTAAAATGGAGGGGAACCAATATTCTCAATGCACACAATTTCTGATTAATATGGAGGTGGTGGTTGAAAGAGTACGGTAAACAGTCCCTTCTGAAGTTAACTAATAATCAAAGATGCAGTACAAGAACGACTAATTTAACCAAGGAACCATCTTCCTTAGTTCACTGATGTCAATTCATGCAGACCAATGCTAACTCTAAAAAAACCAAACCAAACCAAACAAACAACAGACCGACCAACCAAACAACTAACCAACCAACTAGCCAAACAAAGAAACAAACCCAGCAAGGCAGAAGCAAGCAGACCCGACAGGGTTCCAACCGCCATTCTAAATATTTAACTTTAAGGTTGATCTCCTACTGCAGACAGCAGCTAACCCTGAGAGAAGCCCCCAGCTCTCCGCGGTTCTTATGTCTGATGGATATAGGCACACAGCTTTTTCCTCATAAATTAGATGCTGTCTTACCACTGCTGCTATTCTTCTAGCCCTGGGGATGAGCCTTGATTATCACGGCAACCTGGCTGTTTCTTATTTTCTTTTCCTTTCTGTCCAAATCATATAGATGTGGCTAAGTTCTGGCCCTGTGACTTACTTCTGGGGAGTGGGGAGTTCTGTTGCCTCTCTGGATCTTTGCTCCACTTCCATTGATGGCCAGCAGGACTGTGTAACATCTGGTACTGTGCGCCATAACTGAGAAGCTAAAAGCCCCTCCTGTGGGCTTTCCATAATAAAACCCTGATTCGTAAATTGTCTATAAAACATCGTAAAGGGAATTCATTTTAGACTGTACCAAGAGCAGTTTCCAGGTTATGTAGAGGTTTAGAGTTGTCCCCGAGTCTGAAGGATGCTCAAAACATAGTGTGACTGAGCAGAAGCAACATCAAAATTAACCACAACCTACACCATAGAGTCAGTCCTGACCCAGACTTAAATATTGACTAAACAAGACTGCCCTCGTTTGTGCGGTGGGAGCCAAGTTTGCAAAGTGGAAACTCCATAGTGGAAGCCTCCACAGTCTGCCACCTCTTCTCATACACTTCTCTTCCTGCCCTGCTGACTGCTCCCTTCCTGTGTGCTTGATACATTTGTCTTTTTCTACTCTGAATAAAACCCAACACTCCAATATAAAAGCTTGTTTTCCTTTGTGAGTCTATCTACCAGCCTATCGAGGCCCTTGGGTTTTTGAGAAGATGGTATTTGGCTAACAATGCTTTGGAACTGTGAAGTCACACATGTGTTAATACCTCAAGGACTCCCAAACTAAGCTTTTATGGAACAGCAGCTGAGCAAGGCAACCTTGGCAAAGGCAGAGGAGTGACTGGATGCCAAGTTTAAGAGGTCAAGAGCTGTGGGGCTCACACCGCCCCAGTGTGATCTATTTGTGGAAGGCCCTGCTAAGGAGTAGTCATACTCTAAGGAGAGTTAAACGGGCAGTCCATCTGCACAGAGTATCCGTATGAGAGACAAAGTAAGGGAGCGGGGAGGGAAATTTCCCCTGAAGAAAATGGATACAAAAGAAGAGAGATGACAGTCAAGAGCAGCTCAGACAGAAGAGTAGTCACAGCTCTTTTGAGTGGAAAACCCCCGTAGAACAGGACCCTGTTCAAGCAACTCATTTACCATTCAGTTAGATACCACCGTATCCAGGAAAGTATAGAACTGTGTCTGGAGATGAACTGGGCAAATCCATAAAGAACAAATTCCTCACTTTCTGGAGTGGCCGCAAAGAGCTATAAATAGGAAAGATGTAACACGACAAGCCAGACGCTTTGCTGGATGGTACCTCTAAGTGAGTAAGAGAATAACACTGTTAGCTTTCTATTTATAGAAACAAAGATTATTTTAAAGGACTCCAAAAATAGTAACCTGAATCTTTTCCTTAATGTTTGCTGATTCTGATGTTGTGTTGCCCGGGGAATTAGCTGGACAAATGGCTAAAGTATGATAAGGTTATGTTTCTCTGTCTTCCAGAGGGGAAAAATATCAATATATCCAAACATGAAATTGCCTGTTTTCCGAAAGTATCCACACTAAGACAAAACCAGGATGTCTTGGACTTTCCTTAAAATCGCCAACACAAGGCCAAAGCTAAGTCTTTTTTTTTTAACCAAAGATTTATTTTACTTATTATACAACTTATATAGCTGTCTTCAGACACACGAGAAGAGGGAGTCAGATCTCGTTATGGATGGTTGTGAGCCACCATGTGGTTGCTGGGATTTGAAATCAAGACGTTCAGAAGAGCAGTCAGTGCTCTTAACTGCTGAACCATCTCTCCAACCCCCAAAACTACATCTTAATAATACCCCATTTAGTGAGTTGCACCCCAATTCCCCATGGAAGGGGGTCACCCTCATGGCAACACACCAATACACTCAAGCTTTCTTCTATATTATATGCTATTTTCTCAATGTCTTTAACCATGAGACACAAACACTATCAGAGAGATGTTCTAGCATCCTCTCAGCATTCAAACACAGGCAGCTTTCTTCAGCTGTGCATACACATAACCAAAGAGTAGTTGGAAAAGCCAGTTGAAATACTCTTAAGACCTACTTGCAGCCAGGCAGTGGTGACACATGCCTTTAATTCCAGCACTTGGGAGGCAGAGGCAGGTGGATTTCTGAGTTCGGAGCCAGCCTGGTCTACAGAATGAGTTCCAGGACAGTCAGGGCTATACAGAGAAACGCTGTCTCGAAAAACAAAAACAAAAACAGGAAGAGGAAGAGGAAGAGGAAAAAGAAGAAGAAGAAGAAGAAGAAGAAGAAGAAGAAGAAGAAGAAGAAGAAGAAGAAGAAGAAGAAGAAGAAGAAGAAGACCTACCTGCTTTAAATGGCGTTTAAAGAATATCAGGTCTCTATGGAAAAATCAAACTCAGTCCACCCTTCTTTTTTTTTTTTTTTTCTTCCCGATACTTCCAATGAGCAAAGATGGAGGAAGAAGGAAGGATTAATTCCTGGCTGATGATGATACAAAATTCAAAGGGGAAGAGGCAATAGCAACTGAGATTCCTGAGAGATGAAATGACATGATGAAGAACTGAGCTGGAGTGGATGTGTAGAACATGCAGTGGGCTTCAAGAAGACTATCTGGGAAAAAGATCACGGTGACCTCCAGTTTCCATAGCCACAGCTTGTCAGAGAAGGCGTCATGAAGATGAACTTAAAGGTGCATGACGTTGGGAAGATCAGCAAATGAAACTACTTGGCTAATTGAAGGTAGTGTCTCTGCTTATGTATTTTCAAAGCCTCACATAAGGAATGGGAAATCTATGTGGCAGAAGTTGTCTTGGATGCTGTGGGGAAGCAAGTTGACAGATATCCACAGGAAGGCCTCCAAGGATATAGAACTTGCATGTGGTTGGCAGACATACATGTAGGCAAAAAGCCCATACACACTAATAAACTAATGAGAAAATAAATAAAAAACAAATAAATAAGTGTACTCATTCCCTGAAGGAAAGTTTCACTGACTTATTTGGAAACACTTAGCTCTCAGAGTAGCACACTTGAGACTGACTGAGCACAGTTTGAGACCCTGACCCCCAATCTTCTATCTGAGGAATGTCATATAAGAATATTCAGATGGTCAAGGAATTGTCACTGACAATGTTTTCTATTTGTAGCTACTTAGGGATAGGAAGTGGTGTTAACATATTTGTTTTAAGAGACTGAAGGAAAGGCCATCAGAGACTGCCCCACCTGGGGATCCATCCTGCAGACACTTTTGTGGATGCCAAGAAGTGCTTGCTGATGGAAGCCTGATATGGCTGTCTCCTGAGAGGCTCTGCCAGAGCCTGACAAATACAGTGGTGGATGCTCACAGTCAACCATTGGACTGAGCACAGGGTCCCCAATGGAGGAGTTAGAGAAAGGACTGAAGGAGGTGAAGGGGTTTGCAGCCCCGTAGGAAGAACAACAATATCAACCAACAAGACCCCCCAGAGCTCCCAGGGACTAAACCACCAAGAGTACACATGGAGCAACCCATGGTTTCAGCCGCATATGTAGCAGAGGATGGCCTTGTCAGACATCAGTGGGAGGAGAGGCCCTTGGTCCTGTGAAGGCTTGATGCCCCAGTGTAGGGGAATGCCAGGATGGGGAAGTGGGAGTGGTTGGGAAGGTGGGGGAACACTCTCATAGAAGCAGGGGGAGGGGGAATGGGATAGGGGGTTTTCGGAGGGGAAATAAGGAAAGGGGATAACATTTGAAATGTAAATAAAGAAAATATCTAATAAAAAAAGAAAGAAAAAATTGCAATATTAGCCTTCTTACAAAACAAAAAACATATTTACTTTATTGTAGTCTAATGCTCAGATTCCTTGGTCATGTAATACATTCTGTGTCCTGTTCTGAACTGCAAACTAAACAAGGAAGCCAGGATTCCCATCCCCCACTGGTCACCATCTGCAGACATCTTAGTGGCCTCTAGGTGGTACTGACGTTAGGATTTAATGCAAAGGAGAGTCCCATGTCAGATGAGGAAAAATACCAGAAGCCTTGAAGCAAAAAATTATCTCCGAATCAAAAAAATAATAATCAAATCAAAGAAGTTTCTACTGAGAGGAGTACCTTTCAGACTCCTTGGAGAAGAGCCTGTGTAAAATTGAGAAAAGTTAATTAGGCCACAGTCATGATAAGGAAACAAAACCCACACAGGGCAAGAAAATTGAGTTTAGATATTCCTTGGATCTGCAGTACATTTGCCAGTGTGATCTAATTATCAGGAGTTCTGCAGATGCTGTCATGTTGCTGGCGTGGTGGAAGGAAGAAAACTCAATTTTGGTCTACCCCAGAAATTCAATACAGAAAACCGTGTACTCAGCTGTTGCTTTCTGATTGAAAACTGAGACTGTAGAATGAGAACATCTATGTCTGAGATAAAGCAAAGTTCCTAAACCCGAAGGAGTTAGAATGCATACTCACTAACACCTACCATGACTAGGTTATGTGTGAGCTTAGTGACTATACAATCTTATGTATTTGTGTGTGTGTGTGTCTGTCTGTCTGTCTGTCTGTATTGCTGTGAATTTGCGTTTATGTGTACGTTTGTGTATATGTTTGTCTCTGAGTTTCTGTGTCTGTGTGTCTGTCTGTTTGTGTGTCTGTCTGTCTGTCTGTCTGTCTGTCTCTCTCTCTCTCTCTCTCTCTCTGTGTGTGTGTGTGTGTGTGTAATAGCAATTGTTGTCTCTGAGGCTTACTGCCTCCATCTGCTAACCTAGACCTAGACCTGGAAGCTTCTATCCTATCCTTCATACAATCTAATCTAGGACTAGAATGTTTTTAGTCTCTGGCTGATTCAACTCAGCTGTTCTGGCTCAAACTCCTTTCTAAGCTGACTGATTCAATCTGGCTTCACTCTTGGCTTCTCCTAAACTGTTCTGCTTGGTCTCATACTAACTATAGCAATCTGTTCTAATTTGCTGGTTCCATTTCATCCTCTGGCCCATTTTGTCTCTACCTGTGTCTAGCTTGTTCTATCTGCAACCTGTATCTGTACCACTGTCCCAGTAAAACTGCCTCCTCTCTTCTCTCTCTGCACTGTTCTCTTAAGTAGCTTCCCTTTCCTTTCTGTTCTCCTGAGAGTCGAGCGTATCCTCTTCTGTCAAATCTTTCTCTGATTCGTCATTTTGTCTGCCACTCAATTAGACATCACTTTCACACATGGGTGCTTCCTTCTACAAACTAACTTTATCTTCATTGTTTGGGATTAAAGGTGACTACTAAGGGCATGTCTGTATTCTAGCCAGAGGTTAAAGGTGTGATGTGCTACGGCTGAGCCACACCACAACTAAAAACATGGTTTTTCAATAAACAACTCATCCTCAGGGTTCACAGTGTGATCAAATATCCTGAAACATGTATGTATATGCCTGTGTGGCTGTGAGTGTGTGTGTTTGTTTGTCTATGAGTGTGTGCATGAGGCTGGGGTTGCTATCTGGAGGTTTGATATAAAGTGAAAGGTATCCTGACATTTTAGGATACTGACTTTTCACTTTGTCAGATCTTGGGAGAGACATATTATTTGAATGTGTGCATGTATGGCTGCATATGTACATGTGTGTATGCATTTGGGCACATGTGCTTGTGTGCATGTGTATACATGTATGCATGTGTGCATGTGTGTATATGACGCATGTTTGTGTGCATGTGCAAACACATGTAGGGAAGTCTGACATCAATACTGAGCATTTTCCTCCATCACTCTCCATGCCTTTTTTTTTTTTTTTTGGAAACCAGGTCTCTATAGACCTGGAGCTCCTGAGTTCAGAAACACTAGCCAGTCAGCAAGCCCCAAGGACCTGCCTATCTCTGCCTCCTCAGTGCTGGGATTGCAAGCTCTTACAATAGTGCTTGGCATTTTACGTGAGTGCTGGGGACTTGAACTCAGGTCCTCATGCTTGTTCAGCAAGTACTTTACCTTCACTGATCCCTGAGAGAGAAGTGTGTCACAATTATTATCAGTGGTTGTGAATTGCCTCGCCCTTTTATTTGGTTTCATATATTTTAAGGATAAGTCATTAGAGATATATGCATTTAGACTATTTTTTTTAATTTTAATTAGCATACTGTAGTGGCTATTCCTGGTTGTCAACTTGACTATCTCTGGAATGAACTACAATCAAGAATTGGCAGGCTCAACTATGATCCTAATATGGAGGCTCAGAGATACAAGTTTCTGACCTGTATCTTGGCATGGAGATCTTGAAGCATAGTGACTATGAATTGTAGAAGATTAATACAAGGAGATCTCTGAGTTCAAGGACATCTGGGATTAATGGAGAGGTGGCACACGCCTTTAATCTGGACCACACCCTCTGCTGGAGACCTACAGCCTTTAATCTGGGCCACACCCTCTGCTGGAGACCTACAGCCTTTAACCTGGGCCATACCCTCTGCTGGAGACCTACAGCCTTTAACCTGGGCCACACCCTCTGCTGGAGACCTACAGCCTTTAATCTGGGCCACACCCTCTGCTGGAGACCTGTATAAGGACATTGGAAGAAAGAAGATTTACTCACTCACTCTTCCTTGCCTGCTTGCCTCCTGGGACTGAGCAACTGCTAGATCCTTGGACTTCCATCCACAGCTGCTGCTGTCCATTGTTGGGGAGTTGGACTACAAGCTGTAAGTCATCAACAAATTCTCTAACTATATAGAGACTACCATATTCTGTAACTCTAGAGAACCTGACTAATATAGAAGTTGGTACCAGGAGTGGTTCTAGAAGATCAGAAGTATAGGATGAAGCTCTCAAAAATCTGGAGTTGGTTGGTTGATCCACTATCTCCAGGTAACCAAGGAGTGGGGAAAGCCTGGCTGTAGCCTGGTGACTGCAGAGGTGGAGTCCAGCCAGAACACTAGGGGCCTGGGGCATGGCCACACGTGAATGGTGACCACAGGATTATGGAGTGGCTTTGCCCAACCAAGCTACAGACTATCTCACACCACGGTCCCACACCCACACATATTCCCCAGACTTCTGCTTGAATGAATTAGCAAACTTAGTAGTAAAGTGTATTTCCTCATGGACTACACTTTCTACCTCCCCTCTAGGGGCCTGTTTTGTCTTGAGTCTGGTTATAAGTATAGAAGAAACTATTGGTGGGTCTTGAGAAACATCAGTATTGTCTTGTCTGGCATTTTCTTCAGCCAAAGTCACTGCTGGTTTATCAGGCTCTGAGGGATTAATTTCCTCATGTGGAGAAGGCATTATTTCAAGGGGTGGGGCTGAGGGTAGAACTTCCTCAGGTGGGGAAAATCCTTGAAAATCTGAAGATTCAAAATTCTCAATTTCAACAGGAACCCAGTCCACTATAAATGGAGACTTCCTGCCCCTCCTTGATCTCTTTTGCCTTTTCTCCCCCCCCCTCTCTCTCTCTCTCTCTCTCTCTCTCTGTCTCTCTTCTCCAAGTCTCTCTAATTTTTCTCTCCTTTTCACGTGGTCATGGCCTTTCCTCATCTCTCTATCTTCTCTTTTTTCTTTATTTCCTTATCTCCTTTTCTCATTTTATTCTTTTAATAATAAAGCATAAAACTGTGAGCAATTTCTTATTAAACCCACCACATAAAAGCATGGAGCAGGTACCAGCATTTCCAGCCACCAGGGAAAGGATCCAGCAGCCGCCTCACAGCCAAGCCATCACAGCCAACCAAGCTTCCTTAACAGGTACTCGGGAGGTCCATGCCAGAATGACACTGCCTTCTGAGAGACCTCACTCCCCACTAGCTGGGCAGTTGGTGCCCAACAGGTCCCCGAGTGCCAGCACTCCCTATCGCAGCGGGGCGTGCTCTTACAAATTAACACATCTCCTGGAACCTGGTATGCAGCTATTGATCTGGCAAATGCCTTCTTCTCAGGACCTGTCCGTAAGGACCACCAGAAGCAATTTGCTTTCAGTTGGCAAGGCCAGCAGTATACTTTTACAATTTTGCCTCAAGGATATATTAACTCTCCTGCCCTGGGTCATAACTTAGTTAGAAGGGATCTTGATCATTTGTCTCTTCCACAAAATATCACATTGGTGCACTATATTGATGACATTATGCTGATTGGACCAAGTGAGCAGGAAGTAGCAACCACTTTGGATTCATTGGTAACACATATGCGTATCAGAGGATGGGAAATAAATCCAACCAAAATTCAAGGACCATCTACCTCAGTGAAATTCTTAGGAGTACAGTGTTGTGGGGCATGCAGAGATATTCCTTCTAAGGTGAAAGATAAGTTATTGTACCTGGCCCCTCCCACCACCAAGAAAGAAGCACAACTGTTTAGTGGGTCTATTTGGATTCTGGAGACAGCACAGTACTCACTTAAGTGTGTTACTCAGGTCTATTTACCAAGTGACTCAGAAAGCTGCTAGCTTTGTGTGGGGCCTGGAACAGGAGAAGGCTCTTCAACAGGTCCAGGCTGCTGTGCAGGCTGCAGTACCACTTGGACCATATGATCCAGCAGACCCAATGGTACTTGAGGTGTCGGTGGTGGATAGAGATGCTGTTTGGAGCCTCTGGCAGGCTCTTGTAGGTGAATCACAGAAAAGACCTTTGGGATTTTGGTGCAAAGCTCTACCATTATCTGCAGACAGCTACTCTTCCCTTTGAAAAACATCTCTTGATCTGCTATTGGGCCTTAGTGGAAACTGAACATTTGACAATAGGACACCAAGATACTATGTGACCTGAACTGCCCATCTTGAGCTGGGTGTTATCAGACCCCTCAAGTCATAAAGTAGGGCATGCACAATATGAGTCTATTATCAAATGGAAGTGGTATATATGTGATCAGGCCAGAGCAGGTCCTGAAGGCACAAGCAAGTTACATGAAGAAGTTGCTCAGATGCCTATGGTTTCTACTCCTGTTACAATGCCATCTGCTGCCAAGCTTACACCTATAGCATCATGGGGTGTTCCCTGTGACTGGCTGACTAAAGAAGAGAAGACTAAGACCTGGTTTACTGATGGCTCTGCACGTTATGTAGGCACCACCCAGAAGTGGACAGCTGCAGCATTACAACCCCTTTCTGGGACAACCCTGAAAGATACAGGTGAAGGAAAATCTTCACAGTGGGCAGAACTTCGGGCAGTACACATGATATTACAGTTTGTTTGGAAAAAGAAATGGCCAGATGTACGATTGTTCACTGACTCATGGGCTGTAGCCAATGGAATGGCTGGATGGTCAGGGACATGGAAAAGATCACAATTGGAAAATTGGTGAGAAAGACATCTGGAGAAGAAGTATGTGCAGAGATCTCTCCAAATGGGCAAAAGATGTGAAGATATTTGTGTCCAAAGTAAATGCTCACTAAAAGGTGACTTCAACTGAGGAGGAGTTCAACAATCAAGTGGATAAGATGACGTGTTCTGTGGACAGTCGGCCTCTTTCCCCAGTCATCCTCGTCATTGCCCAATGGGCACATGAACAAAGTGGTCATGGTGGCCGAGACAGAGGTTATGCTTGGGTTCAGCAACACGGACTTTCACTCACCAAGGCTGACCTGGCTACAGCTGATGCTGAATGCCAGCTCTGCCAACAGCAGAAATCAACACTGAGCCCCAGATCTGGCCCCATTCCTCAAGGTGACCAGTCAGCAACCTGGTGGCAGATTGACTACATTGGACCACTTCCCCCGTGGAAAGGACAACGTTTCATTCTTACTGGAGTAGATACTTATTCTGGTTATGGATTTGCCTTTTCTGCATGTAACACTTCTGCCAAAACCACCATCTGTGGATTCACAGAATGCCTTATCTATCGTCATGGTATTCCACACAGTATTGCTTCTGACCAAGAAACTCATTTCACAGCCAGAGAAGTGCAACAATGGGCCCATGATCATGGAATTCACTGGTCTTACCATGTTCCCCATCATCCTGAAGCAGCTGGTCTGATAGAAAGATGGAATGACCTTTTGAAGACACAGTTACAGTGCCAATTAGGTGGCAACAGCATGGAGGGCTGGGGCAGAGTTCTTCAGAAGGCAGTATATGCTTTGAATCAGCGTTCAATATACAGTACAGTTTCTCCCATAGCCAGGATCCATGGGTCCAGGAATCAAGAGGTGGAAAAGGGAATAGTTCCACTCACTATCACTCCTAGTGACCCTCTAGAAAAATTTTTGCTTCCTGTCCCCATAACTTTAGGTTCTGCTGGCCTAGAAGTTTTGGTTCCGGAGCAGGGAGTGCTCCTACCAGGAGCCACAACAAACATTCCATTGAACAGGAAGCTCAGACTTCCCCCTGGCCACTTTGGTCTTCTGATGCCCTTAAACCAACAGGCTAAGAAAGGAATAACAGTGTTAGGAGGGGTGATAGATCCAGATTACTGTGGGGAAATTGGATTGCCTCTCCACAATGGAGGTAAGCAGGATTATGTCTGGAGTGCAGGAGATCCCTTAGGGCATCTCTTGGTACTACCATGTCCTGTGATTAAAGTCAATGGCAAACTACAACAGCCTAATCCAAGCAGGATGACAAAGGACACAGACCCATCAGGAATGAAGGTATGGTCAATTCTCCAGGAAAAGATCCAAGACCTGCTGAGGTGCTTGCCGAAGGTGAAGGAAATACAGAATGGGTAGCAGAGGAAGGTAGTTATAAATACCAGCTAAGGCCACATAACCAGTTGCAGAAACAAGGATTATAAGTAATATGAATGCTTCTGTCTTATTTTGTTAAGGATACATTTGTATTTCTTCTAATTGCTTTAACATCAATTGGTATTAAGACACTAAAAGAATGTTCCCAAGGGACATTGCCTCATTGTAAATTTACAAATATGTTTGCAATTGTTTGAGGAATAGTTATATCATGTTAGGCGTATTCATGACCTTGTCATTGTTTCATGTGGACATGAGATATTATTTGTGTCAAGTTGACAAGGGGTGGATTATAGTGGCTGTTCCTGGTTGTCAACTTGACTATCTCCGGAATGAACTACAATCAAGAATTGGAAGGCTCACCTATGATCCTAATCTGGAGGCTCAGAGATATAAGTTTCTGACCTGGATCTTGGCATGGAGATCTTGAAGCATAGTGGCTATGAATTCCAGAAGATTAAGACAAGGAGATCTCTGAGTTCAAGGTCATCTGGGATTAATGTCGAGGTGGCACACGCCTTTAATCTGGGCTACACCCTCTGCTGGAGACCTACAGCCTTTAATCTGGGCCACACCCTCTGCTGGAGACCTAAATAAGGACATTAGAAGAAGGAAGATTCACTCTCACTCTTCCTTACCTGCTTGCCTCGTGGGACTGAGCAACTGCTAGATCCTTGGACTTCCATCCACAGCTGCTGCTGACCATTGTTGGGGAGTTGGACTACAAGATGTAAGTCATCGACAAATTCCCGTACTACATAGAGATTACCCATACATTCTGTAACTCTAGAGAGAACCCTGACTAATACACATACAGAGCGAAGGTTTTCATATGGAATTTTCTTTGTTTTTAGTGGTTGACTCTCCCTGTTACCCCATATCCTCATTCTTCTGACTTTCATATCATAAATATACTTTTACCCCCATACCACTAAAAAAACCCCTCTTTCCCCACTCATGAGCCTGTTTCTAATTTCCCTTTGCTACTTGTGTGCCTCCCTATGATAGTATGTAATTATAAACTAGAAGCTAGAACACCCATGAAGTAGAGAACACACAGCTTGTGTGTTTCTGAGCCCGTGTTGCCTCCTTTATCACTTTTTCCAGTTCTGTCCGTTTTCATGCTAATTTTGTTTTTCCTGACAGATGAATACAATCCCATTTAGTGTACGTATCATATTTTCATTATCCATTCATCTGCTGGTGGACGTCTAGGCTGGATCCACTCCTGGATATTAGGAATAGAGAAGCACAAACATATATGCAAGTGTCTCTGTGGTGATACAGAACCCTTCGGGTGTATGCCAAGAAGTGGTACACTTGGGTCTTATGGTAGTTCTGCATTAAGTTGTTGAGACCCCACCCGCCCAGCCTCCATGCTGATCTCTGTATAGTGCCTGTACCAGTCTGTAGTCTCATCAGCAGTGACTACGATGCCTCTTTCCAACCTCATCCTTGACAGACTTTGTTGTCATCTGTTTTTATGGCAGCCATTCTCACTGAGACAAAATGGGATCTCAAAACAGTTTTAATTTGCATCTCTGTGATGGAGATGGATTCTTAACACTTTAAAAAAAAAGTATACCGACTCTGCAAGTTGTCAGCTTGACATGTATTTAAACATATCTGAGACAGAGGAATCTTGATGGCGAGGATACCTTCATGGCATTGGCCTGTGGCATTTTATTGATTGATGATTGATGTGGAAGGACTCAGCTCACAGTGGGTGATGCCACCCCTGGGCAGGTTGTTCCAGATGCTTGAAGAAGGCAGGATGAGGAAGCCACCGAGAACAAACAAATAAGGAACATTGCTCTGTGGCTTCAGCTCCGGGTCCTGCTTTGGAGTCCTACCCTGAGTTTCATTTTGTTTTAATAATGGGCTATAATGTGGAACTGTAAATGGAAATAAGTGTTTTTCTCCCTAACTAAGACACTGACTATTATGCTTTCTCCTTAATGTATTGACTGGAAGTCTAATTTTTTTTTTGGCTATCAATTTTCCCAGTTCTTTATATATTCTAGAGGTTAACTTCTTGCCTGACAAACAACTGGCAAAGATTTCCTCCCATTCTTCAGGCTGTCTGCTCTCTCAGCTTATAGTTTGCTTTGCTGCATAGAAGCTGTTGAATTTTATCCAATCCTATTTGTCCTTTTATGGGCCTATTTCCTGTTATTGGGGTCTCATGCAGAAAGAGCTTGGTTATACCTGCATTTTCAAGTGTTTTCCTAAATTTAGCAGCTTTGGAAATCCAGACTTTAATTTCTTATATCCACTTTGAATTGATTTTTTCTATAAGGTGACAAATATAAATTGCATTTCATTTTCCTGGATGGTAATATTCAATTTTCCCATCATCATTTGTAGGATGGGATATCTTGTATCTCTATATAGCCATCATATACAAAGTTTTTGAAAAAGTTGTTTGTCAAAGATTAGGTTTATGTCTGGGTTCCTATCAGATTCCATATTGTATATGTCTGGTTCTATGCCAATGCTGTGTTGCTTTTGACACGATGGCTGTACAGTGTACTTTGAGGTTGTGCTGGAATCGTTACTTCTATCACCCTAGAACTGCTTTTGGTATTCATGGTCTTTTGGGTTCCAGTGTGTATTTCAGGATTGTTTTTCCTAATTCTGCAAGTAATGTCACTTGACTTTCTGTGGAGATTCAGTTGAATCTGTAGATTACCTTTGGTGATCCAGCATGTCTCACAGAATTTATTTTGCTTGTCCTGGAGCGGCAAAGCTCTTCTTAGTGTCTAGCACCCTTTCCCTTTCATTTTATGTGTCTTGAAGTTTTGTGTTCTTCCCTTCTTTGCTTAGGTTTAGTTTTGAATCTTTTGTTTTGCACATTTAAAGATGCTGTGAATGAGATACTCTTCCTATTTTCTTTCTGGGCCAAGTTCATTATTGCTATACAGAAAATCTATGACATGTGCCTATCAATTTTATATCCTGCAACTTGGCTGAAAGTCCTTATTATGTATAAATGCTTTCTAGTATAGTCTATAGGGTCTTTTAAGAATAGAATAATTCCATCGGCAAATTGGAAAAAAGAACACCTGTCTTTTCCCGTTCCTGTCTGTATGTCTCTCCTATCTTTCTCTTGTCTTATTACCCTACGTGAGACTTAGAGCAGTCTATTGAATACGAGTAGAGAGTGAGTCCAATGTAGCATGAGGCTCACAGGCACAAGAGGTTCCAGAGCTCCCAGCGGAAGGTTCAGACCCAGAGGGGAGGCCTAAGATGACCCACGTCATGGCTCCCGGTGATGACTATTTGGAAAAACCCACAGACAAAAATTTTAAAGTATAATTAGAAATATGTCAAGAAAGCAAAGCAAAACCTCAAAGAGAACATGAACACATCCCAAACTGAACAAAAGAGCTGAGTAAGACAGGAGAAGTCAACCCAGGATATGAGAATTGAATTTGATAAAGAGACTTGCTGAGGGAAAGCAATCTGAATCAATGCCAGACCTGAAGCGTTAAAATGCCAAATTTGAAGCTCAGTGGAAAGCCTTGTGCGCAGAACAGATGACGTGGAAAACAATGTCAGGCTGGATAACAAGGGAGGAGAATCGGAGCATTCTCTCTCTTACTCTCTTAGCTTCTCTCTTGCCCTCTTGGGCTCTTCCATTCCCCCCTCCCCTTCCCCCTCGCTCCACGTGGTCATGGCCGGCCTCTACTTCTCTACTCTCTCCTTCTCTCTGTCTTTCTCTGCCTCTACTACTCACTTAACTCCCCTCCCCATGCCCTAAATAAACTCTATTCTATACTGTACTGTCGTGTGTGTGTGTGTGTGTGTGTGTGTTCCCTCAGGGGGAAGGGTTGCCTTGGCACGGGCCCACTGAGGCACCCCCTTCCCCCCCTACACCCATAGAACATATTTTTACACAACTTTCTCTTTTTATAATCACAACAACATAGGTGAGGGGTTACTCACAGGCATATGGGTGAGGGGTAACTTACAGGCATATGGGTGAGGGCATATGGGTGAATGTTCCAATCCCAGAGGAAACTGCTATGCAACATTTCCTGAAAGTCTTCACCCACATTATAAATTGGAGGATCGTACCATAATGGAGAAAAGCCCAACCAGAACATTGAAACATGGATGGACACCAGTGTTGTTTAAAAAAAAAAAACAAAAAACAAAAAAACCCAAAAAAAAGTCACCTTAATGGAACCTGAGATGTTAAAAAAAAAAATTCCTGAAAGAAATTCTCATAGAGACTGTTAAGACATTAGCAGTTAAGTTATGTTAAGACATTAGCAGGCGTGCGATTGCTGAGGAAGAACCCTGTCTCCACCTGTTTCCCTGGTAGCACCAGACTGAGAAGTGGCAGCTTTGCCCGTAATTAAGATTTAAAACTCCACATGAAAAGGTTATCAGGGCTTTGTCAAGGTCCAGGAGAGGAAAGAGAGTTTGTTAGTCAGAAGAAAGGAATGGACTCTACCTTTAGCTCAAGGTGGAGCCATGATGTTCTAAGTTGCCCCAAATATTATAGGGTTCTTCTTAAGAGTTCATCCAATTGGGCCTCTCAATCACTGGGCCAGGAGATGGCCCTTCAGAAAAGCAAACAAACCTAAAGAAATGCTGAGGTATTGGGAGGATTAGTCATCAGAAGGAGATAATGTATTTATATTTATATATATATCAGAAGAAACACTGCCCCTCCCTCGTGACAGGATCAGTATCAGGACCTGCAAGACCAAGTTCTTGGCACAAAGTAGATTTATTTGTCCCAGAAGGACAAAGGGCAGGGAATTAGAGACACAGACAGGAGACAGAGGATGAGGGAGGAGGGAAAGGGAACAGGGAGAGGGGGAAGGGGTGTTTGTCTCAGAGGGGGATAAAAGACATCCTTCTAATAGGAGACAGACATGGCCCATAGGCAAATGACAGTTTATTAAGGTAAAGAGGGAACCCTGTATTAGGATGAGGTGCTGAATTTGAATCGGGCATGTTAATTAGGTGAGCCAATGGGGATTTGGATTGTTGAATTCAATACTTTGATAGCTGGACCTTAGTCAGCTTTAGTAGTCGGTCTTAGGAGGAGACAGTGGCCAAATAAGGGAATAGACCTTGGTGACTAGCTTTAGGAATGTCATCTGTTTTTAGCAAGGCACAGAGAATGCGGGAGAAGGGCAAGGCCTGCCAGAGCCACATTTGCCACGCCCTGGCTGGCTAGAGTCTCTTTACCCCCCAGTTCCCTTGGGGTTGTTATCTGTTGATCTCCACCAAGTTGGCCTAGTTCCTAAGTCGGAAAGTGTAACTTGCTCTCATCCCCGACCCTGTGTCAAAGTCACTCGCTGCTGGGAAGAGACACCATGGCCAAGGCAACTCTTATAAAAGCATTTAGTTGGGGGTGTGCTCACACTTTTAGAAGTTTGGTCCATTATCATCATGGTGGGAAGCATGATAGCAAGTATTGTTAGCATTCTGTCTAAACTCCACTCCAGTTACCTGGCAACAGTCAGGTATGTTCTTCCCCACAATTACCTGGCTCTGGAGCAGAAGCTGAGAGCTACATTCCATTTGGAGAGAGGGAGACGCTGGCCTTGGCATGAGCTTTTGAGACTTCCAAGCCCACTCCAGGGACACAGTTCCTCCAAGACCACACATCTCTTTAATCCTTTCAAATAGTGCCACTTCCCCATGACTAAACATTCAAATTATGAGTGCATGGGGTCATTCTTCTTCAAACCACCACACCCCTCCATCTATTTTTTGAATACTTGCCAACATCTTAAGCATGCTTGCCCCGCACTCTGGACTGCTTCACTTTCTCTGGTGTACTGCTTGCCAACTTCCATCGCTGAACTTTCTTGTTTTCCTGGACTCTAACGCAAAGGCAGGTCTCCCTTCCTCTTCCTCTTCTCCATTTTCCTCTGCGTAGCAGCTGACATTTATAGTTTGACTGCCCCTTGGCTTTTCCCCTCAAACTTTAATGGTCATTTTCCCTTCTCAGTCAATTGTTAAATTCCCTCACCAACAAGACAAAGGTCCTGCCTGCAGAAAGGAGCCCTAATTTCCTGTAACAGAACCTTTAAAAGTCTTTATTCAGAGGTATTGTAGCAGGAAGCCTGGACACCAATGGCAAAGGGGTTAGATTCCAAACTCATGGGAACTAAACCTCTTCCTTTTTACCCCGGGGCAAAGTAGTTTTAGTTTTAAGAATAGCAACATTCTAAGAGAGTTTTTTATTTTCACTTTGGGAAACATTTGGAAGATATCTTAACCTCAAAATGAGTTTAGTTTTCAGTAAAGGAGAATAAAGGAATTAATGTGAAATTCTTTTGAAGAGTTGGGGTGTAGCTCATTCCTGGGGTGATTGTCTATCACATGTGAGACAAGGGGGTGGGGAGGGAGGGAGGAAGAGTTTTCCTAAGTCTCTGAAAGTCAGTAGGGAGCTCTGAGGATGCAGTTGGTGACCATTACCTTTGAGTCATCTATGTGCCAATGTTGACCCCAACGAACTTTGGTTCAACTATTCTTCCTTTATCTAGGGTGAACAGATGGCTAGCTGCTTCTCCCTAAGAATAGTCACAGGACAGAGTCCAGAGGAGGGAGGAAGTGGGGGTCAGAAGGATAGGAGGAATTTCCTTTGTGCATAGTTTTGCTTGTTGTTGGTTCTCATCCTAACGGCTCAACCTCTATCTCCTAATTGGCGTCCATTGTGTTGCCATTTCTACTGTGATCTGGCTGCTTACACCCAGAACTTCAGCACCACGGTTCGTGCACACACATGCTTTGAACATCAGAACATCACTATTAACTTCTAAGCAGGTTTACTTTTAAGCAATGCTCAAGTCATCTTTAAATGGCTGAGAGGAACTATTTTCCTAAAGTCCTGAAAAATAAAACCAAAGTCCCTGCTGTTCTTGTGAGATCCCAGGTGGGAAGACCATCAGACTTGCGGGTGGACCAGGAGTGAGGGACCGTGTGACTTGTGGGCACAGGGTCACTCACCCAGGAACATGCCAAAGCATGGTCTGAAGGACCCTGTCTCACGACTGTGATGGTCTGAAGGACTGTGCAGCACTGTATTTCACTTGTGAATATAAAGAGCAAGCTTTGGAATGATGAAATCATGAGGACAGACTCCCCCTCCCCTCCTCTTCCTCCCGTCTGTTGTTCACAGGTCCATCCTGGATACCCAGGGGAAGCTGCCAAGTTTTTAACCTGCGTTTGCCTTTTAGCCAGGACCATTTCCAGCCATTGTTTCAAAAGAGGGGAGCAGGGCGCAGTGATTATTAGTAGCTTTGATTTTTTTTTTCATACAAAAACATCTAGCCGGAATTTGGACTCTCTGATATGCCAGATTAAGTTTTCAGGGTTGAGATTTCCCAGTGGAAACCTCCAGTGGTTTGAAGTGTCCACAAAGGGAATGATTCTGAAGACTTCTCCGAACTACCTCAAGCCACCCACCTTCTTCAAAAAGCTTATTTACTAGTAAAAAATAGTTTAGGAAAACTGTGTAACTTGATAAAACAAAGAAACAAACAAACCAGAAAACCAAAGCCAAGACCAAGAAACAAAAAAGAAAACCAAAAAAAAATCATCATAGAAGAGTATCACAATATTAACAATAAAATCAGTCATCTTGTTAAATATCCCACTCTGTTGATGCTTTTTTTGTGATTCATAATGAAGTCTCTTGGGATGGTTTCTATATGTTTAGGCCAGGGAGTGGCACCATTAGGAGGTGTGGCCTTGATGGAGGAGGTGTGACCTTGTTGGAGTAGGCATGGCACTAGCACTGTGGGTGTGGGCTTTAATACCCTCATCCTAGCTGCCTGGAAGTCAGTCTTCTCCTAGCAGCCTTCAGATGAAGATATAGAACTCTCAGCTCCTCCTGCACCATGCCTGCCTGAATGCTGCCATGCTCCTGCCTTGGTGATAATGGACTGAACCTCTGAACCTGTAAGTCAACCCCAATTAAATGTTGTCCTTATAAGAGTTGCCTTGGTCATGGTGTCTGTACACAGCAGTAAAACCCTAAGACATCTCCCTTGATTATTTGAGGACAGGAGCACTGTAGTAGTCCAAGTATCATGATACCAGTACATATACAGCTAGGATCTTCTCAAATACTTACAGAATGGGTGCCTCATACTAGCTCTGACCTCTTTGCACACCTCCCAGCCTTTCCTGCCGGACTATTATTGCTATTTTTATTATTACTATTATTTACCCTTTATTTAAAACAAACAGAAAAGCTCACTTCAAATAACCAAGTAGTCCGTACGTTCAAGTGAATATGTTTTATTAAATGCATACTAATATCTTTCTCTAGTATGTGAGTATACATAATAAATTAAAATGCATATTTATTAAATATAAGTAGATATAATACCAGAACATGATTATTCCAGATGAGAAATCAAAATAAGCCCACTTTTTTTCAAGTATCTTTTGGTCACTCCAAATTGATACTGTTCATAAAAAAATACACCAGTTTTCCCTGGGGAAAAAAAAATTAATTCCATAGCGATGTAGTTAAGGGATGTGTTTTATTTCATAGCATTTTTTTTTTTTTGCAAGCGAAATTGCTGTTACAAAATGAGTTCAATGGTACAGGGGCTGCTGTCCACCCAAGCAAAGCAAAACCTTGCACGTTTATACAAATGCACGTAGCATCGCATTCTTACGGTATAGATGGCTGATGCCCAGGACGCGTCTGGCTGCGCCTGCAGCAGTCACCGGATGCTGGGCGGTACTTGCATGCCATGGTACCTGCCATGGTACCTGCGGCTGCTTGAGGCTTTCTCCTGTGACTCTGATTCTGTTGGTGGCTGCCTGAAGAACTGGATCTTGTTGTGTTTTTCCTTTTGTCCTCTGTCTAATTTACAGTTAGAGCATCGCAAGAAAAATAAAAAATAAATAAAAATAAAATTCCCTGCTTGGTTTGTCAGCTGTTCAGAATCTCCATAAAAGGTGTCATGAGGTATCCCTTAATGTCAGCTATGTAGTGCCGCGGTTGTCAGAGAGAATGTGGACTTACCTGGAAGGATAGTAACTGACTTTTAGTGTGTGGTCTACACGTGACAGTGCAGAAACAAGAGTTCACGTTAAGCTCTTTTTCTTCCTTATCACATATGATGTGACTTTTACCCCCCAGAAAATCTGACCAAAAAAGTGATACAGATCAAATAAAAAGACAAATACACAAATAAGGCCATCTGCAGAATTTAAAACTCGCCTCCTGCAATATTTCACAGTAATTTCTACATCGTATTTTACATCATTCGCTTAAATAATAAATGCTCAGGGAAGGGCTGGCTGGAGCCAACTGCACTATCTCTTCGAAGACTTGTCTAACTTGCTGGCAGGTGACCTCCTCTGGGGCGTGGGAATTTTAGAAGGCTTGGCTGTGGATGGCCGAGGACCTGCTCGGGGCACAGGTCTGTGTGTCTGGGGGACGGTCTCCACGTCCGAGCACACAGACTGGATTTCTGAAATGTCAAAGTCGGATGCGTCGCTGCCTCGGCGGCTGCTGGCTCTGCTTCCGGCTTTGCTTCCGGCCCTGCTTCCTGGGCGGCTGGGAGTCTTCCTGGACTCTAGAAAGAGAGGATGGAGGACAGAGGTGAGCAACTTTTATTACTCATCTGCAATACCATGTTTAATATCAACCTGTTTTTCTTGCACTTGGCGCTCACATAAAAATACCTTGGACTTTTCATTATCACACAAGGGTAGACAGTCTCATTCTAAGGAGAAATTAAACAGCCACCCACACCTAGGCTGACATACCAAAGTCATTCTGGCTTATCCCATGTAAGAACTTGAAACTCATCCGTTAACAGGTGGACACCCCTGCTATTGGAGGTGATGTCCCTGAAGCCCTGCTTGTTACCTGGTGCCTGCAGCCTCTCAGGTGTAAGCCTTGCCTTAGAGGAAGTAACTTAAAGAAAGTGAGAGTTGTCCCTCATGCTCAGCTCAGAGCTTGGCAGTGCTGGCCTGTCACTGAGGCCACTATTCTGGGACGGAAGGCCCAGTACCTGGGTTTCCCCAGTGACCTGGAACAGCCCTATGTGCTCCTCCCGGGGACACAAGAGGCTCCCAGAGCAAAGGGTGCAGCAGTGACTTACGTCCACGCCCTATAGTTTCCACGGTACATTCCAGGAGCAACTGCCTACTTAGTCTCTTATTCCTAGGATTAATTTATCTCCTGAGTGTGTGTGTGTGTGTGTGTGTGTGTGTGTGTGTGTGTGCGCGCGCGCGCGCGCGCATAAGTGCGCACTGGATCAATGCTTGATTTCATTTCGAAAGCACACAGCAATGTCCAAACCTTTCCCTTCAAGTTGAGGAAGGAGATGCCACACACTCACCAGCAAACTGTGTGCGGACTCTGGCGGCTGCTGTCGTTATCAGGGCACTGTCCTCCCCAGAGTGGAAGCCTTTCCCGGACAGGTACCCTGGGAGTCGCAGCTTGCTTCCCTGGATTGGCGTTCCCTGTGTGTGACCAGAGCACAGACACTTAAGAGTTTGCCTGAGTGGCAGGATATTCCACTGACACACTTTGCTCATGTTGGGCATCTAGACGAGCCCTCTGAGGGAGGGGACACGCTTCGGATAAGTGAGGCATGCGGCTGCCACCCGCTTTCCTCCTTTTTTTTTTTTTTTAATTTTTACTCAAAGGAAACCTTCTAAAGAAAATGGTTTCATGATGGAAGAAAAAACACAAAAGCCATGGTGAGGAAACCAAGATTGATCAAACCGTGGGTTGTTAGTGCGCCTCAGACCAGCATTGTTAGAGGATTAGACAGTTGTTGTCAGGTGTTGTGCCCACCCTGAGAAAGCTTTGGGGGAAAAAAACCTTCAAAAAGGAAGCGTGACCATCCAACTTCACAACGGATGGCCTTGCCATTCACAACCTAGAGGCAATACTTCGGGGATACTTCTTTAAAACGTGTAAGAGTCACTTGAGGGGAACGTGTGGAGCCATTTTAAGACAATATGATAAATCTACACCCATGTTTCTACATTGTGACATTTTAGAAACTCTCTTGTAGTTAAAAACAAAATTCTCTTGAGTATCAGGGGTCTCTTTTTGCCAATGAGCACATAGCCAAGGAGTCATGGAGAAAACAAATCTATGAAAATAATGACTGTATTTTTAGAACCTTCTTCTCATTAGTGCTGAAAATCCTTAATAGAGTGCATATGTACTTTTTGATATTGATGTTATCCTTTGACTTTGTATTTGTTGGTTTTAGTATGATTCCTCTATCTACCTGTGTATTCTATATGAAAAGCTGCATGCAGGTGATTTTTTTTTTTTTAAACAGACATGTAGCCCAGGTTGGCCTTAAACTCATTATGTAGCTGAGGCTGGTCTGTACTCTGACCCTGGCCCTCTCACATTCCAAGTCCTGCAATAACGGGCATGCTCCACCCATACTCAGCTCCAGAATATTACTTATGTATGATTTCTATACACAGACATTCTCACCCTGATTTTATATACATTAGCCAGTTAACCTGCACACTACCCACGTGGGAGGAAATGTCAACTGTCCACAGGGAGCGGGCGCCCTATGAATCTGTCACTCGGGAGTGCTTGGACTTTACTGTGCGCACACACACCATTCTTGAGATTCGGTGAGGCCATCCTTTAAAATTGAGCACACCTTTGTGCTGGTTCATCGAGTGGACTTAGGACTTTACTCACGGGCATGCGCACACGTGAGCCCGTGCTGAGGCTTTAGGGCGCACTTGGCATCTTCCTTTACTGTCTTTGCTTTGCTTTTGAGAGGGCGTCTCATTGACTCACTAGCTTGTCTCTATCCGCCATTCTCCACCCCAAGTACCCTCCTTTTAGGTGGGTTCTGGAGATACGGACTCAGGCCTCACGTTTGTACAGTGGGTACCTTACCAACCGAGCCGTTTTCCCAGCCCCTACACTTTAATTGGGGCCATTGCTACTTTAAAAAAAAAAAGTGAACATAGAAATCTATCCCCAAACATTTAAAACAAGTATTGGTTTGAGGGCAAGGGCTTTTCAGCTTTTACACTATGGAGTCACAATAACTCACAGACATTTCTTGGTGCCATCTC
Source organism: Tokudaia tokunoshimensis (assembly GCA_036184795.1). Classification (NCBI taxonomy): domain Eukaryota; kingdom Metazoa; phylum Chordata; class Mammalia; order Rodentia; family Muridae; genus Tokudaia; species Tokudaia tokunoshimensis. The sequence continues at coordinate 13,832,044 of BTHU01000016.1, forward strand.
TGGCTGCTTCCACAAGTGGGGACAAATAGGAGTTGGGGACCCAGGGGAAGGAGGAGGAGGGAAGGGACATTTAGAGGGAGTCTGTGTTTGTCTCAGCCTTCCTATTTGGCTACTCAGGGACTGGTACTGAGAAAAGAAGGCAAGGGACTTTCCTCTGTCCACCTACTGTAATTAATGTGAGGATTAAGCAACTGGAAACAGTCATGAAAAGCATGACAGGCTTTTAAAAAGTACTTCTTTTATACAAGGGCCTTGGCTTTCTTCCTAACCATTAGGCCAAAAATAACCCCTCGTTTCCAAGAAAGGATGGTTAGGAGGCCCTCCCCTATTGCTGTGGTTTGGACCACGCATGTGAGATGGTGCCCACATGGATCTATTCACAGAAGTTCCTTTAGAAATACAGATGACTGACTTTTAGTTGAATGTGAACAATCTAATATGTGAGTTCATCTTAGAAAATGTTATAGTCCCTAAATACCTTCTCTCTGTACCTGCCATTTTGAGACGTTACAGAATGCTCAAATGATATTAGTTACTAAAATATAAGGCAGACACCTTTTGAAAATGACAGTTAGCTTTCCATCTTCCCGCCCCATCCCTCTGGTGTCTGCACTTAGAACTGAGACCCATGTCACACCGGGCCGGCACAAACGAGCAGAACGAGTGTCACAGACATTCAGAGGGACAGTCCGCGGTGGACACTTGCTAAACTTCTCTTACTTTAAGTAATTCTCTTGCAAATGACATTGTTTCTGATTCTCATCTGAGGGAATGTGCTAACTTTCTTGCTCAAATTATGTCTATTAGCAAGAGTGTTCTGCCAACATTAGAAGACTTTTATAAGACTGGTGGATATACAGAGAACAAAAGCCCAGGAGTGTATATAGCCTCATGGTGTGGACATGTCAAAGCGCCGCTGTCCTTCCTGATTACCCCTTACTCTCATGTCCCCTGAGAACTGTTGTGCAGGAAGTTAACAGGAAGATGTAGTATTATCAGAAGTGCACACATCAGGGCAGTGGCGAGGTGGTGTTAGTAGGTGAGTGTCAACCAGAGAAGGCTGTTAAGACTGCAGTCTGGGGCCTTACAATACCTCTGCAGATGACACGGGAAAGTCGGGGCACTCTGCTGCTTTACAGGGAGTTGACATTTTGCTGTTTGCCAACCATGGTTTACCATAATTGCGTGTTAGAGGATGGAGAATCTGCATGGAACAACGGTACATCAAATGTAAAGGGTAGCCGGTGAAAAACAAAGCCACAGAAGAGAGGTCTTCAGGGCGGAGTCAGTTTACACAGGTAATGGGGGCAAGAGTGGACAGAGCTGATGACGAGTAGGAATACCAATAAATAAGTAAATAAATACAAATTAAAAAAAAAAACTTTAAACAGAAAATTCAACCTGAGAGACAAAGCCCCTAGACAGGTAACTCTGTATAGATGATAGCTTCATGGGTCATTGGGCAGCATATGCTTAAAAATATGGAGAAAGGAGATACAGATGGATGTGGCTGGTCCCACGACTACCAGGGAAATAAAACACCTGCCAGTATGCTGTGGACGATGGGTGCATTGCGAGGGAGGGCCACAGCCTGGAGCCCTACCTTGGGTGTGGTGGCGGCAGCAGGCACCTGTGGGGAAGCTGCCTGGTAGGCATGACTGGACGCGGAAGTGGATCTGTTGGGGGAAGCTCCTCTGGATGAAGGTCGGGATCGGCGGCCTCGTGGTCGGAAGGCGGCCATGCCCTGGCTGGCGCCGTCTGCTAAGATGAACTTCTCCCGCAGCTCCATGTTGGTCCTTCCTTTAGCTGGATTGCACGCAGGCAGGCGGCAAAGAAAAAATGCACAGACAGGAAGAGAGAGCCCTCAGTCTCTGTGGGAGGGAGGGTCACCTGGCACCACACGGCACGCGGACAACCTCGAGGACATCTTTTTGCCATGCCAGCTCCAACTCAGCATAACAAGAAGTTAAAAATGCATTCCTTCACAATGCATTCCTCTCGGGAAACGAGGGGCCGTGGAGATGGGACGGGGTGAGCTTACTCTAACACTAGACGCCAGCAAGAGTCGCCAGTGTAAAATAAAGTCAGCATGGAAATGGGAAGCTCATGCTACCGTCAGTCCGCCAGCTACGGATGCCCACACGTTATTCCCCTTACACCACACTGAGTAGACACGTCAGGAAGGCAGGGCCTTGTCTTTTACATGTATTGCTGAGGTCCGGAGAAAGCCAATATTTAAGATCGGGATTAAACAATTATATAAAATCAGAGATGGCTTGTTAGTCATGAAGATAACATAAAATCGTTCAGGTTTTTCACTCAAGTTAGGCAGATAGCATTTTAATTTTAGGTCTTAAGAAAAAAAACAAACAAAACCAAACCCAACTGGTTTTACCAACATGCAGTAACAAACACCAGACCCAGGAATCCCCTGAGGCCACACATATGCACATGGAGAACACTCCACGAGGACCTGGTGGGCAACGTGTTAGCATGTGCTTGACCGCTTGTGTAGCACTCAGCATGTCGCGTTTTCAGAGTTTATGACTAGAAGCCCCAGCTCGCTGCGTGTGAGTTAAGCCATACGCGTGAATGAAGCATATTAATATTAAAACAAATCATGAAAGCGGGAATGTGAAGGTGGAAAAGAGAAAAGGGAGAGGGAGGAGCCGGGGGGGGGGGGGGTGGTGCCGACCTAGAGTAGGCTGGGTAGCAGTAATTGAAGAGTTTGATTCCGAACGCAACATTTTACTCCCGTGATGGTGAACTAGAAGAAACGACACAGGATACCGGTCACATGAAAGAACGCTGTTAGCAGAGGAAACAAAGTTCAGTGGTTGGCTGTGCAGAGGGAGCTGGATCCAGCCTTTAGCACACAGTTAGGAGAGGAGGAGGCACTTCAGGGGAAGAAGCCCTGCAAGGTCTGACTCAACAGGCAGGAAGCAGCTGCGAAGCTCAGCCAGTCATGCTAGCTGGTGCGCTGTGGTCCCTCTGTGGTCTGTATCTCCTTTGCCTTTCCCCACTCAGGGCTGTGTGGACCTCAGGCTGCATTCTTTGCGGAGGGCAGTGGTTGCGCCCCAAGTCACACAACAGACTAATGGAGCTGAGGAATTTCTATCACCTGGCTGCTGTCTTACCGTCTCAGTGTAACAACCCTACTGATGTGTTTGTGGTGAGCAAGCCACTGCAATACCAGTCACAGAAAAGTGTAACACAGTTGCAGATTGGGACAAAATTCTGTAGCTGTGCTAACAAAGTCTATGTTGCTTGGTTACGTTTTTACCGTATTATATGTACTATTAGAGCACATCATTTTTCTACTTCGAAGAAGTTTTCTGTGCCATGTCAGACCAGCAGCAGCCTTATGCATCTTATGGCGACTGCACTTTCTGGTTGCATAATTTTAATTTTGTGCTCAATTCAGTCTCATATTGTTTTATTCATACCACACCCACACATACACACAGGCATGCACACACACATATACATACATACACACGTATACCACAAAGACACACATGCATACACACGTGCACTCACATATACATACAAATACACACATACATACACACATACACACAGGCATGCACACACATATACACATACATACACACACATAACACAAAGGCATACATGCACACACATGTGTACACACATATATACACAGAAACACATACTTACATACAGACACACACATGCACACACACATATACCGAGATACACATACATACATACATATACATACCTACACACATATATACACATGCACACAGACACACACATACACCCACATACACATACATACATACACACACACCATATACCTCTGGTATGTAGGATATTAAACCACTTAGGTTTGTATTAAGTATACTCTGTGCGTGTACCGTAGTAAGAATGCCTGACAACACCCTGCTCAGACACATCCCCAGTGTTAGGTAAGTGCGGCTGAGAATCCTGAGTGCCACACCTCGCTGCGCTTCTCCTTACACTGCTAATACTTTTTTTTTTTTTTTTACTTTAGCTAATAAGAGAGCAGGGCTACCGTGTGGCTGTATAGCAGGGCGTGCTGGCCTTGATAAGATAGGCCTGGTGACTCTGACACAGCTGTATCCAGATGCCAGCACTCAAAGAAGGCTCCCTGCTTGGCTTCTCACTTGGTAGCTTAACAGGCAAAATTGGAACAGGCATTTTTCAAGGACCATAAGAAGCTCAGAGATTAAAACAAGTCACCACAATCCTACTGTTTTCTTCTGTAAAGTCAGAAAACAATGTGTGCTTACTGAGTAGGCGGCAACTAATTGGAAACTGTAATGCATATGACCAATTAAGAATCTAATAACTACAGGACATTAGAAACAGGACTATTAGGGCTGGTGGGATGGCTCAGTGGTTAAGAGCATTCACTGCTCTTGCCTCTGAGGGCTTGAGTATGGTCTCAGCGCCCATGAGGGGCTTGCCGCCAGCTGTAACCCCAGCTCCGGAGGATCTGATGCCTCTGTGGTCTCTTTGGCACATACACACACATACCACACACGTAAATGTAATGACAAATAATGCTATACTCTTAAAGAGGCAAAATAGGAATATTAGAAGCTAAAACTCCTAGGCTGGTTGATAAAGAAAGCTACAATATAATATTTACATGTCCAGTATTCTGCTATTGAACCTCAACGTGTTTGCTCTTGTTTTTAAGTACTGTTTACTCCTCCCCACCACCCTGCCTCTCCTCTTACTTCATAAAACTTTTAAACCTTTACTCCCTAGTATCCTGTCTTGGTGAATGGAAATGTCCATTCTGGAAACTGTAGACAGGAAGATCTTACAAAGAAAATCCAGACTGCATTTCCTCCCTACCTGTCTGAAATTTATCCCATTAGTGGAGAAATGAAAGAGAGAGAGAGAGAGAGAGAGAGAGAGAGAGAGAGAGACAGACAGACAGACAGAGAGACAGAGACCCCGAGACCACATTTTACAGGCCATTGGGAGCCATCTGCTGTCGGACTCAGGTTGGGCCCACTTTGCTTTCAGTGTGGGAATACCCCACACGTCTGTGCTTTTCTGGTGCTGACAGCTTGACAAAAGGGTCTCCTTACCCCTGCACGGGTCATTTTTCACTAAGAACTCATCCAGAGCCATCCATCCGCCTCCAACACGAACCATCACAGTGCTTCGAAGGATCCGAACCAGTCGCAGCTGCTGGGAGTCTCCAAACTAGGCAGCAGAGAGAGAGAGAGAGAGAGAGAGAGAAAGGATCTCTAATTGTCAGTGCCGATCCAAAGCCCAGGGATGGCATGCAGCTTGCGGCAGCATAAGCAACCAACTTGAGTGCTTGCTTAGTTCACAGTGATTCATTAGTGAAATCCCAAAGGGGGTTTGTAACCGTCTACATTAGACTGCTGCATGCCCATTTAGCCCAAAGGAAACAGTTTGGGGAAAAAAAAAAAGGATCACAAAGGTTAATCAAGTATGATGTTGAAGCTTTGTACTAAAGTACTAAATTGTTTTTCTTTCTTGTAAGCGCAGGTCCCCTTGCCCAGGGCTCGCACAAAACTAGGTGTTCCTAAGGACTTCACCAAACTGACTCTCAAGTTAAAAACGCTCTCCTCTGAGAGAGATTTGTGGGGAAATCTTAAGCTCCTTTGTTTTTCTTAGCAAAGCTCGGAGTTGGAGAATAAAGTAATGAATGCTTATGGCTAATAAGAATCCCTCGCTAAAACGCCATCTGCCTCTCTAATGGTCTGATAAGCCAATTAGGTAGAGTTTGAATTAACCCTGCCACTTTACATTACTGCAACCTCAAGACAGGTACTGACAAATTATTAACGACACAGCTTTCAGATCTAAAAGGCACTTCTCAGAGCTGACTGTAGCAATGGTACACTCCTTCAGTGAGGCGCCAACCGTCCGGGTGTGTGCGAACTCTGCAAGGCTTGAACAAGTGCAACGATGCAGGCGGCTCTGATCACAGGTTTCTATGATATGAACTTCCAGGATTTCATATCTGGAAGTCATTCATAAGAGGTTCAGGTCCAACCTGAAAACCACTGAACTTCACGCTCACCAACTTTGCTAGTGACAAGAAAACGAACGGTTGGCGAGAAGCCAACGGCTTCTTGGAGTGAACTACGGTAAGAAGGGATGCCCTGCTACTTTTCTATAACCCTGAAGGCTGCACTCTAGGGTGAGAACCCTAACAAGAAGCTGCAGACTCCTCCACTCAGGGATCTAAACTCAGAAGGCCACGGAAGCGCCACCAGGGACTCGGGTGGCGGACATTACTGCATCTTTGGTCTCGGCTTCCTAATCTTGATAATTCTTTAAGCACCGAAACTTAAATATTCCTGTGCCTGAACTGCTTCTGAAATGAAAGCTTAAAAATGGAAACCTGTGTTTATAGTGTTAGAGACAAAAATCTATGCTGCTAGTAAGCAGAAGGCAAAGGGGGCGTGAAGAAAATTACCCTTAAGGAACCAGATAATTGGATCAGACAAATCTTGTTCAAGACCAGGTTCAAAATTAGACTTGAGGAAACAACTAAAAATGCTTTATAAAATGCCATTTTGGTCCTACTAGATCCAATACTTCCGATTGTACTTTTGAAAGGTATTCTCCAGACAGCTAACGGTGTCTTCAGAAGTCCTCCAATTTTCCCAAGGCCAAACCATGACACGAGAAAATCAGACTAATGTTGGTCCTTGTACTTTCAGCACATAAAATCTCGTTTTCTATGAAAATGCAAGATATAACCCTACCTGCTGACTCAGAAAATACCAAGCATGAAGAAGTGACGTTTTACCTGTTTTTAACAGACAGATGTTTTACCCTGACTTCATCCTTAATTATCCCACGGTACCCCATAAATGGAAATGACTAATATATGCCAATTAAAAATGTTCCTTGAGAAAACTCTACTACAGGTAATGGGGTCATTTTGCTCTAAACATCTGTTTATAGGAAACTGAAGGAGAAGAGGTAATTTGCAAGTTCAGATGAATTGGTGGGAGCCCAGCACAGCACACACAGGCCCTACCCGGGGTCCTACAGGTCCTCTGTGCGTGTGACACCTAGGTGTGAGAACGAGCGGGTGGGTCTCTTGGGCTCCGCTCTTTCTGTTGCTTCTCGTTGGCTAACTTTAGTGTGATGGTTTTTTCTTTAACCTTACTGTGTTTTACTGTATTATGTTTTGTTGCTATCTCTCAGAAGTCCACTTTTTTCTAATGAGAGGCAGAAAGGGAGTGGATCTGGGTGGAAGAGGAGGTGAGGAGGAAATGGGGAGGAGCTGGGAGGGACAGAGAGAAGAGACACTAGTCAGGGTCTACTATGTGAGAAAAAGAATCTATAAAAGGCGTGTGAGTGGTGTGACTACCGATGGGGCAGAGGCCACTGTCTAACGTGGTGTGCTCCCTACAGAAGAGTGGGCTCAAAGCATCTCCAACATGTGCCTGTTAAAATGTAGTTTCTCCTGCATGCATTTTGAACACTCTCAACGTGCCACAGCACCACTAAACAGTTCATGGTGACTTAAATGTTTACACAAACATTTGGCCAAGACAGCAGAAGACACGACCTTAACTCAGAACAAGTTAATTACAGGGTGAGCACGTGTCACTCACGGGCCCTATGAGGACCTCTTGGCATTTTGTCTTCCCATGGTCCCTGCTTGGTGCTACTGTATGCCATATGTCCTGAACAGTCAGACACAGTGATGTCTGGAGAATCAAGTTTGTGTTCTGGCACAGACTTTGGTAAGTGCTCTGAAAAGTGGGGTTTGAACACTGTGCTTGCATTTCGCCTGAGTGAGCTAATCAGCTACAATTCATTATCTGGTTTGCTTAAAAGTAATCTCCTCATCTGAGGCACAAAGCAGGAGGAGTCCTGGATCAAGGCTGTGATAGTGCAGACAGAAACCGCACACCAACCAACACTGGAGTAAGCTAGCAAGACAGCATGGGAGGGCTGGCCATGGCAAGCTTTGATGACTATGAATTAAATACTCAAAAAAAAAATCATTGGGAACTTGAGATTCCACTGGTTTATACCTGATTTCCCAGGAAGAACTGATAAAACAATGAAAAATGCAAGAAAGACAAAATTAGTTTAAAAGGAAACTTTCTATATGGCTCAAACACACACACACACACACGTTCACACTCACACTCAGTCTCTCTCACACACATATGCACACTCACACCCTGTACTTCAGGATATAGTATGTAGTTTAGAGATGTGTGGGTTCTCATTTGCTCTGCTTTCAAATCAAGTTTTTTTTTTACAAATTTATTGAAAAAATATCTTTGGATTTCGCATTGAAATTAGAGGTTTCAAATTAAAACCTTTATAGTTTGAACAGTTAAAGTTTTCAAACTGAAGTCAAGACGGCGGCGAATGAGCGTCTCTTTACAGTGCAGCCGCACTGCGTCTGTGAGGAACACATAAGGCCCCCCAGCACATGCTCCTCCTAGCTGCTTACTAAGAGATGAACACAGCAGAATGATGAAACCACACTGCTCTGTAAAAATTCCATCCAAGCCCATTTATATTTTAAATGAAAGTCAAAGTTACTTCATAAATGGGAAAAACAGAAGTGTCTTTGTATTTATAAAACAGATGTTTTTAACTTCTAGAAAAAAAAGGTAACACAACTTTAGCTCCATGGTTTTGGTTTGGAGTAGCTGTTGTTTGGACCCTGGAAGCTTACCTCTAATTGCTATAAAACAAGAGGTGATGTGGGACAGCTTGAATATATGACTTGAGTATTTTACTTTTAGTAATTTGTAATTACTAATATACCTTAATTAGTAATTAGGTAATTAGTGATATATCTTACAAGTGGTATATGTGGGTGGGAGGCAGCTCAGTGAGGGCACTGCCACCAAGTCTGAGGGCCTGGGTTCAGGTTCTACAACTCACACAGCAGAAGACAACTGATCCCCATAAGATGTCCTCTGACCTCTATGCATGTGGTGGTATATAAAACACACATGTACACACACATACTACATAGACAAATGTATAAAAAGATTACAGGTTTTCCCTCATATTATAGATGTTAAAAAAAAATATGGTCCGCTATTTAAATGCAAGCTCCCTACAGAACATACGCATTATATAATTTGAAAAGTCACATGATTTAAAATGGGAAGAACGGTGTGGAGTTTGTACACCGTTCCGTCTTGAGACGATGTGAGGACAGTTAGGGCTCTTAGCAAACAGTGAAGATCCCACTGATGCCCACACAATGTAGATCCCACTCATGCCCACTTCTGTCCTCGGAAGGGCGGGAGTCACCTGAGACGCTTACCCTGTACTTGTTGTCGCCGATCTGTTCAACTTGGAATCGCTTGGCACACTTACACTTGGCTACCTGCCTCGTGACCTGTCAAAGACAAAGGTGTGACATTCACGTTAACCTTGGTACTTCACAGCCGGGGCCCTAGAAACCAGTGAGCCCGTTATAGAGGTCGCGCAGACGCCCTGAAGAACGCAGGGATGCCCTGCTGCAGCAGAGGGCCAACGATGAGTACCTCGTCCTCGATTTTATCAGCATCCGTGACGGGTTTGTACGCATCTTTGTTTGGATGCAGAGCGGCCACAAATTCATAGTAGTCGATGTACCCGTCACCATCTCTGTCAAAGATGTCTGCCACAGCGCTCATCTCCAGGCGACTGGTAGGGAACTCTGAAATGTATCGAGTGGTGCTGGTCAGGCAGTTTGTTAGTTAGAGCTTAAGACATATTTGACTGCGGACTTTGATACTAATGTGGCTCGTCAGGGTGGTCACCTCATTTTTAGCAATAAGAAGTCAAAGTATACGATGCAAATTTATCTTCAAGAAGTAGGGGGAGGGGCTGGAGAGACCCCCTCAGTGGTTAGCAGCACTCACTGCTTTTATAGAGTTGCCAAACAAGCTAACTTAACTCAGGGCGCTCATGTCCTATTAATGTGATTATCAGATCATAATCATTAACTAGAATTATCTAGAAATCTGTACTTACTGATTTGCTTTTACATGCCAGTGAGCACACGAAAGACTTTTATAATCAAATATTACTAATTTATCCTAATAACACAGCTTGAGGAGAGCGAAGGGATAGTCCTGTGGCCATACACAACAGTTGTGTGTCTGACTCAAGAGCTCAAAGTATTACATGCTCTTCTGAGCGGGCGTGTCCCCAGCTAGGTTAGAAGGCAACACTGCTAGCAACACAAGATCATCAGCTCTGCAGTCTTACGCTGTGCCCAGTTTCTGTCCAAATTCGTATCGCTGCCGCCATCTGCCTTGGGACTTACTGGAGGAGAGGATCCCATCAATGAATTCCTGCCGAGTGATCTTTCCATCCTGGTCCTTATCGATTCTCCGGAAGAAGTCCATCACTCTCGATTTCTTATGGTTCATCCACCTCATGTATTTTTTCCGCCAGACATCGAAATCAAAGTTGGCAAATTCCCTCAGCTACAAAGAGCAAAGGTTTTGGCTGTTGTTAGTGTTGTGTTTGAATGGCCTTTAGAATTTGCCTTTATTCTTGACAATTTTATACACGTACACAATGAAGTACCATCATATTCACTCCAGGTTCTCCCCTCTAAGTCTCATGTCCCCAACCTGCCCCCTTCATCCTTCATCTCTCTCTCTCTCTCTCTCTCTCTCACTCTCATCCATTAAACACACTCAGTGATACCTCTGCATATATGGGTGTGAGCATCAAATTCTGTTTTCTGCTGGCTGAATAAAAGCCATGGATGATGATCTCTAGGTACGCATTTCTCCCATTTCAAAGAAGATATGATTTTACAAATGACTTCTTATAAGGTATATTTCATTATGTCACTGATTTTCCCTTGCGAATAAAATCCCTAAGTTGAAACCTGCTCATACCACCAGCCACAGAGGTGTGTGCCAAGTGCCAGCCAGAGCTTAGGGAAGGTGCAGGTCTCGGTGTGTACCCATCCGGTCCCTCTGTCCTACTGGCTACCCCTATCTGCCTGGCCCTCTAACATTTTCAAATTTCACAACATAAAAGAACCACAACCTTCCACCACAGGGTATGAATGAAAAGAGATTAGCCGGGCAGTTGTGCACGCCTTTAATCCCAGCACTTGGGAGGCAGAGGCAGGCAGATTTCTGAGTTCGAGGTCGGTCAGCCTGGTCTATGGAGTGAGCTCCAGGACAGCCAGGGTCACACAGAGAAACCCTGTCTTGAAAACAAATAGACAAACAAAACAAAAACAAAAAAGAAAAGAATAAAAAGAAAAGAAAAGAGATGCATTCTAACCAGCAGCGGACCTGCCAAGTTAGAAAGCCTTCCTCAGACATCAGCATCTGGTTGTTAAGATTTAGGTGTTCTACGTTTTGGTTCCCTGGATCTCATAGATGAGTCTTTTATAGAAGCAGACACAGTCTGAGTGTTCCTTTTGGGAGAGAAATGGCTCTCAGGGGCTAAGACTTTGCTTATGGGAGAGGAAGGCACGCTTCTGAGCAGCGCCGTGCGGACGGGAGTGCGAGCCTCTGACCTCCTCCAGCCTGTCCAGCGCGTCGTTGAGTTTCCTCCTCCTGTCCAAGGCCAGCAGCCACACCTGCTGCCACTTGCTGACCAGCAGGTTGACTCTGGGATTCTTGGTTTCGATTTGTGTCTGCGATCCAGACGGATATAAGGCTGAGGCTGGGAAGCGCTTCCCTGTTAAAACACAACTTCAGGTCAGGATAGCGGAACATCTTGGGTGCTGACAGGCACTGAGATGGGGTGGTTATTTTGGTTCCTAGCCGAGACTGACTTTAACTACTGTGTACTGCAAAGACAAGCACCCCAACCTTATTAAGGCTCACATTCTGATCTCATGGGCTGCTGAAATGCATCTCGATGGGGGTCGCTTAAACACTGGGGACTCTGTAAAGATAACGTTTCAATCGGGTTTCCTACGGTCATCCATCCATACCATTTCGATGGTGAGGGAGCACAGTGAGCCACATTAGAGTAGGTTACAGGCACCTGCCCTTCTCAGAGAAGAAGGCTAAAAAGTGTCATCCTCAGAACCAGAGTGGGATGCTTCACCAATGACAAACAAGCCAAGAAGGCATGAGGGTCCCACCCTTCCCCCAAATCCATTCTCCGCGGAGCATGTACACTTCCTCTCATATGCACACATCCATGTTTACTGAGTTAACGTTTTCCCATCTGGCTGTCTTCACAAGTGTCCACAGTTGCATAAAACGATGTTCACAGTGCATTCCCCCCATGTAACTAAAATGGCTACATGAGTGGTCTAGAAAAATTATTGGCCTAAGATCATACTCCATTCAGGTTCAAGTTTATGGGTAACTACATGCCTGAAAGTATGCAACGGCTCCATGAGCTCATTCAGTCCAAGCGCATTACAAAGTATCCTCTTTTACAGAGGAGGGCCTAGCTGAGGACCAGGTAAACTGTTCAATTATTAGGCTTCCCAGCTGGTTCATGGTAGGGACACTAAGGAGTAGGCCATTTATACAATCACCTGGTCTCCTTGAGTAGCCCAGTAATTACAGAAGCTCTGTTCCCACTTTAAAAAAAAAAAATCAAACAAACGAATGCACCATTCAAAAATATACAAAAATGGAACTACATTGTAGGCCGTGCTTGTTAACATCCTGAACAGCTCAAACAGCTACGTACTGAATGCTGTCCTGTGGGTTAGGGCTCCAGGAGATTGGTAAGGAGGGCAGCAGCTGCAGGAGCATGAACAGAGTCAGAGCCTGCTCCCCACCCGGATCAGGGTCAGTTTTGGTTGGTCGCTACTTCTACACTAGAAGGAAAATGAAGCCGTTCCAAGAGGAGATGGTCTGGATCCTTGCAATCTTCCCCAGTTTTTTCTTGAATCTGAGAGGTATACTTTAAACAAAGTTCAACAGAGGCACCTGAGCGCAGCCTTCTATCTCACTTTAAAACAAGCAAAGATAAAAACTTAAAGCCCACATTTTCTTTAGAAAATCTTTAAAAGTGGACTGCTCACACGGAGTCTCTGCTTTCTCTCGAATCTCAAATGCTAAGTCAAACGGAAAGGGAACTGGCTTGTTGAGCTGCCTTTATTTTTAATAACCTGCCCTCCAGCTTACTTCCGGCTCGTCCCTTGTCCAAGACGGGAATGTGAGACTGTAATGATGGAGGGTCAGCGGCCCTCCTTTTATAGGTCTTGGTAACTTTATCAACATCGGGCTGTTTTCTGGTCATTTCTTCCATGAAGGTCTGAAAGGGAAAACGGTGTCAATTAAATCAAGGTGTAGACTAAACCCCAGGGTGAAAGGGCTGTGCTGTCATTTTTAAAGGATTATCACGTTAAGCGACTGAGACGGCCGGCACTTTCCCTGATTTCCAGAGAATGCAAGCATGACACCAGACCAAAAGCAAGTGAGCTCAGATTAAAACAAAGCTACCACGTTTCAATCGGAAAAAATGACACGTGCAGGCCAGTCTAACTATCGGCATCGACTAGGTCTGAGTTTCCAAGGTCTTCCACCAGGGTTTAAGCGAACACTTTCCCGCATGGTGCATTCTGCCTACATGGTTTACACACGTGAATGGCTTTGCACACAGTGGTGGAAGATGCCCATGTTAAACACATAGTTTTCTAATGGTCACAGGGAGAGACTTTAAAGGGGCGGAGGTAAGTGAACTTAAGGGTTACATTTGTAGTGTTACATTTGAAAAGGCTCAGCATCCTGCCATTTCTCATTGCAGCCCCTTGGCTTCCTGTTACTGCCGACTTCCTGTTACATGTCCCTACACGTTGGGTATATAGGCTGAGGAAAGGCAGCCTAAAAAGTGACGGAAAAACGTGAGGCAGGCAAACACTTAGTAGGTTGGAAAACTTGAGCCACCATGATATTTATGATATCCACAGGGAACATAACCCGAGATGGGCCATGTAGACACCAATTACACAGATTTAACATTTTAAATTCTGTTTTTAGTTATGTGGATATGTGTGTGTACCTATGCACACCAATTGTGTGTAATGCCTGCAGAGGCCACCAGAGGGTGCTGCGGTTCCTGAAACTGAACTTACAGTGGTTTTGAGCTGCCCAGTTTCGGTTCTGGGAACCGAATTTAGGTCCTCTCTAAGTGTTCTTAACCTCTGAGCCATCTCTTCAGCTCCAGTAAGTTAAACTATAAATCAGGGCACATACAAAGCCATTATTTAAAATGGGTGAGGTGCACAGGGTAAGGAGTCACTCTTGAGGAAGACAAGACACGCCCTTCTAAGGAGGCTGCATTTGGAATATTCGTGGTTGGTCATCTGAGGAGATGGAAGAAAAGCAGTTATGAAACAAGGAAGCAAATGCAGGCCAGGGCCACAGCAATGAGACCAGATTGCCCAGAGGGAGAGTCAAGTTAAAATAAGACCAGCCGTAGCGCAGTTGCAAGCCAAGAAGCTCACTAGTCTGGGAACGCCTTGGAGGAGCCTAGCAACGGAAGAAAGGGGACACCCGAGGTGATGGTTAAGAGCGGGGTGTGGGGGGGGGATTGAGCTTCTTTACCTGGTGCTCTGCAATGAGGGTTTTCACCTCTTCGATCTCCTGGGGGATGACTTCCTTATCTTTCTCGGTCAGTGTGGCTTCTGCCCACTGTAGCCATTGCAGCAAAGTCTCCAACAGCTCCTGCTTAGCGATGAGGCTGGCCAGCGCGCCTGCTAACCTCTGCTGGTGCTGCTTTGCCCAGGCCAGCACCTGTAGCAAGGACACACGGCTCGCTCAGGCTGCTGCAACTTAGTTTCATTAATGCAAACCACACCCATTTAAAGAGTAAAAAAGGGTAATTCTGAGCTAGACCTGCGAAGCTTTCTGCTATTCTAGATCTGGCGAGTGGCACTTAGATCCAGTTTGAGGAAGCCCCGAGTCCCCTTTTGAGTTAGTTTGTCATCGGGAGAATGTTGGCCTTGTAGCTAGCATTCCGGTTTACTCCTGTTCAGTCCTTGTGCGTTCTCATGTTCAAGTATATGTCTCTACAGGGCCAAACATGCTTATTCCAGGCAGCATTCAGAAGCAGTAGAATCTAAAGTGCTAAAGGTCTTAAATAGGAACTCAACTCTCAACACATTCTTCCACTCACTCCCACAAGCATACAAAGTGCCCCCCCCCCAACATTCTTCAGCAAAGCAGTATTCCGCAGACACAGTGGACAGGTGGGACAAAGTCTACGGTGAAGCAAACATCTGCCATTTAAGGTCTTACGGACACAACTGCAGGTCCTGTAACTTTTCTAGCCGAATGCTCCTTCAGGGGCTGATGCGTGTGTATGTGTGTGTGTGTGTGTGTGTGTGTGTGTGTGTGTGTGTGTGTCGCACGGGGAGGAGGGAGAGGGTGCGGGGTGGGGGGGATCTACAGGATGCTTTCCTGTGAAGGCCTAGCTTCTCACAGTCGTAAGTCGTCCCCGACTGCTGAGATTTCCCGTTTCCTTGCCCCCTTCACCGTCACCGCTCCCACAGGTGCCGTTGGACGCACTGACCTCTTCAAACCTGGCCTGGATGATTGTTATCCAGTGCTTAATGGTGGCAATGGAGTCAGGGTGGCAGACGGCCAGAAGGGCGTCCCCCATACCGGTGGCCTTATCTAGTTCTGCTCTTTTCTCTTCCAGTTTCTTCATGAACTCCTGCAGCAGAGCAGACACCTCTGTTAGCTGTCGGCCCTGGCTGTGACATTCACTTCATGCCGTGTTATGGAAATAAGGTAGGACTTCAGTCCGGTGTAGGATCTGCCAGCCCGCAGTGATATGAACTCGACTTCTGACTACTGAGCTGATCCTAAGATTCACCACGAGCCTGACACCTTTCCTTCTCTTACAGTCTAGCCTTACAGGTAAACTTCAGAGCACTCCATTCCTCCAGGCCGCCCCAGGTGAGCCTGCACCACCAGCCACAGCGAGGGGAGGCGACATTTCCTTGCTATGCTCAGCCAATCCTTTGAGGAAGGGCAGTGATGAAAGTCAGAATCAGATGATGTAACACACGCTACAGCAGACTGATGGTCTTCCAGCGTGACCTTGAAAGGTGAAGTTATTAAGTGGTGTGAAAAAAAAAATCTTTCAAGTGAATCGGAAATGCGGACATCAATACCGCACTGGGGGTGGGGGAGGGGGTGAGCACTGTGAATATCTGACTTTTCCAGTCAGAGGTTAAGAAACATCTGTCAAGTGGATCACTCTTGCGTGGTTTTGGCCAAGTTTCAAGCATTGCTACAGAAAAGAGCTTAGCTTGCCTTAGTGACCCGAGGCCGTGTCCTCCTCGCCCCACCCCCCCGCGATTCAACACTGTGAAATCAATACTTTGAATTTATAATCTATATTATAGGTTAGTTCTTTACAAGAATTTTTATAAGGCCCTTGATTTAAAATAAGAAGTGAGCTGGCTCAGTGAGTGGAATGAGGGGCTTCAAGTTCGAAGCCTTGAGTTTGAGCCCCAGGGTCCACGTGACAGAAGGCAAGGGCGATCGCCTTCCAGCTGCCTTCTGACCTCCATAAGTACACGGTGGTCCACGAAACACACAAGCTAACCAAGAAAACAGGACAAGCCCCGGAGTGAAAGAGGCTGAAGAATAATATGTTGATGCTTTACATGAGGTACTTATTTTGCATACAGATGTAAAATTCATTAAGATACAGTTCTAGTGGAATAGTCTGTAAAATGCCAAGCCTGCTCGTTTAGGAGGTTTCATTCTCGAAATACACATTCCTGAAATACAATTGCGACAGAATGGCTTTATTCTGGTCAGAAGCCGAATGATTCTCTAGGAAGATCACCGTGCAGCCTGGAGGCAGGAAGCAGAGAGCCTGGTTTCTCTCCCCAGGTGTGTAGGCATATGTATGTGCGCGGTGTGTAAGCAGGGAGGAGGGAGACATTCTCAAGCGTCCCAGATGGCTGATTTCTTCTCAGGAAGGAAAGATAAAACACAACTCTCGCACTCGCTAGCAGCAGTCGTGGTTCTTGCTCTGTTCGGTTTCCCGTTTTGTACCGGAAGCTACTCACTTTATGCTGCTCGATGAGAGTCCGGAGGGCATCCTCATCATCTGGGAGCGCGCCGTGGAAACGCAGGGTTTGCTCTGCCTCTGCCAGCCACTCCAAGAGGGTGTGGACCACAGAGTGGAATTCCTCTGCCTAACAGCACACACAGAAAATGGGATTTTACGACATACCTGTTAGTGACATATGCAGGACCACACTCGGCCCCTCCCAGTGAGAAAGCCTTAGTTTGAATTAATTATGCACATTACTCCTATTAAGAAGACAGGGGTATCTATTACTATAGCTTTCAAATATGAGATAAAACATTAAGGAGCCCACAGAAAGCCTAGATCGCTGATCTCGCAGCTGAGTGTTCAGTGCCTGGCAGCCAGTCTGGACTCTCAAGTGACTCATTCAAGCAGTACTAAGCAGAGATTAATAAATACCCCTGATAAGTACTTGCTGCTAAGTACTTGAAATTCTCCAGAGAAGCATGAAGAAGGGTCCAGACAGTTCTGAGACAGACTAGACTTCCCTGATGACCGTCTACGATGAGGGTGAGGACTGGCCCCGCTTGTCCACCGGAGCTGTTCTTGCTGAGACTGTAGGACTTTGCCCCTTACGGAACTCTCGGTGGTGTGCACTTTACCTGTTGCAGGGCTGATTCCAGCCGCGTCTGCTTTGATATGGAGAGCGCACACACGGTCTCCCAGCGGGTGCTTAGCTCCTGCATCTGGACCTTGACCCAGGAGGAGTCATCGCGGCTGCCTTCTATGAGCTCCCTGGCAGAGCGTTTCAGGGCCTGCACACTGCTGGTCCTCTTCCCCAGCTCTTTTTGGAAGACCTGCGGAAACCACATTACCCTTCACCACAGGCAACCTTCAAGTACAGAACCTAAATGGCCAAGCGTGTTGTTGTGAGAGATAGATGCATATAAAACACCACGTACACACACCTGAGGCCCACAGATTTGAATGACCACAGTTTTGACCAAATCTAGCA
The DNA here is from genome assembly GCA_036184795.1 of Tokudaia tokunoshimensis. NCBI lineage: Eukaryota > Metazoa > Chordata > Mammalia > Rodentia > Muridae > Tokudaia > Tokudaia tokunoshimensis. Next base: position 13,850,018 of record BTHU01000016.1, read on the forward strand.
CATGGTTCCTCTTTGAGGACTTAACACTGTTTTGGAAAGATTTTGTTTATATCCGGTAAAATTTAGGATTTTTAAAAATGAGATATATAAGATTTAAATTTAAATATATAAGTATATATAAATATATAAGATTTAAATAATGATCAGCCTTCTCAATTTCAATTACACATATCCCAGACACATACACACACACACACTCCTCACAGACAGACACCCACACCGACAGACAGTCACATACCCTTGACAGACAGACAGACAGACAGACACACACACACTACATTAAATTCCCTTTCTTTCGAGTCATGTAGCAGAGAACACCAAACCCTCTCAGTCGGTGTGGCTGCCACAGCATGCACACTGAACCTGTCCTTCTACTGAGCCAGGCCTGAGCTATATTAGTGCACATTACAGGGTCCGGGAAGACCAATGAATCCAACAGAGTCACGTGGTTCTTTCCTCTATAATAAACTGTTCCCATAGCTTAGCACCTTAGGTATCAACCCATGACTTCACAGTTTAGAGTCATCTTAGTGAAAATGCTTTGGGGTCTCTGACCTCGTCTTCTCAATTTAGGCAGTTAAGAGCAATGTGCCACTTAAGAGAATGGCTTCCTCAGGCCAATCTAGAGGGCTCTTCATCATTAGTCTAAGTGTCTGTGTATAAAACTAGATATTCAGACAACTAGTGTTCTACCTATAATAGAATTACTTAAGTTTATACACAAATCATCCCACAAAGGAGCCGGAACAATTCAGCTAGAATGTAGTGAACAGGTAAAAGGTTTCAGTCTGACTGTGTTCAGTGGTAGGTGGCTACAGACAGACATACGTACTATCAATACACACAGAAGGGAAAATATCTACACATTCACCTGTGACAGGACTAGCCAACAGTTTCAGAGAGGACTTTCCAAAGTTCTTTGTATAGCTAAACTTCTGGAGTCTTGCAACTGCACTATTAATCCTTAATGAATAATTCATATTTGATGTTTAATGTGCCAAATGTCTGGAAAACAGTCTGGGTTGTAAATATCTATAACGCACATACCTATGCGCTCAACTTATTTGGACATGTCTGAATTCATCACAAGAACACTTTTTTCAATAGAAGCAAAGCATTGTGGGCCTGACCAATGTTCTTTAATTTCCTTATTTGAGACAGGATCTCATGGCTCAAAGATAACCTTGAACGGTCGCTCCTCCTGCCCTCACCTCCTCGGTGCCTGAAATAAAGGGGTGAGCTACCACACTGGGTATGGGCAGTGCTGGGGATCAAACTTTGCACCAACTAAGCCAGCATTCTACCAGCTGAGGCACATCCCCAGAACACTCTTTATTTGTTCTTTTAATTTCTGTTAGTGTTAAGTATAATTCTGTTCATAGAACAGAAACAAACATGAAAGTAAATATGCAAATATGTTTTAAACGTTTAAATAACAGTTTAAAAGGACCAAGCGTGGCTGGGACAGCACAGTTGAAGAAGAGGCATGCAGAGAACATTTTGAAATAAAATACATTTTCTGAAGCCAGGCCAAAATCACAGCAAGGAAATAGACGGGGAGGTCAACTCTGGTGTGCTGGCTGTGGCTTCGAGCTCTTCTGAAGGCCTGCCAAGTTGTACTGTATCTCTGATCATAAATTAAGATCTTGGGGTTGGAGAGATGGCTCTGCACTTAAGGCTCTCTTCTCTCTCCCAGGGACCCCAAGCTTAGTTCCTAGTACCCATGGCGGGCAGCTTACATCCTCCCGTAACTCCAGCTTTAGAGGAGTTGCACACTCCTCTGACCTCTGGGGGTCCTACTCCCCACGTGCAATACACATAAGTCGAAATAAAAAAATGGAGACCTCAAACTTACTTCCAGCTGGAAACCTCAAATGCACCCTTAATTTACAGGACCTTTTATCACATGCATTAGGAAATCAACTTTCTTAGCATCAATAAATCTCTGAGCACACACTGTTAACTCAGGCATTACTCTAGATCAAGGAGAGGATAGACTCATGACCCCTTGGGGGATCAGTACACCTAGAGGATGGCCTCCTTCCAACTCACTAAATGAATGATTTTAAGTTTTATCACATAACTGTTTAAATGAAATGCCAAAAGGGGCAGAATTAAACTACATCTTGAGTCTAAAATAGACATAGATGAGGTAATTAAAAGGAAAACATTCTGCTGATTAAGTGATCCCCCCACCCCACCCCACCCCCGGCCTTAAAAGATGGCTTCTGGAATCTGCTCAGTCACATATTAGGAGGAAGACGGCAATGCTGTAAAACCCACTCTTCCTGGTTTCAAAGGCTACTACAACCGCTTGCCTTCTTTTCAATACTCAGAATACACAAGCAAACTACGGAATAAAAGGAAGTTCTGGATTGCCAATACCTTGTGATTATCAATCAGGTTCATCACCAAGTCAATGTCCCCGTGGACTGGCTGGTCTTCTGCCAGCTGGGGCTCAACTCGATAGAGCCAATCAATGAGGGCCTGTAGGGCATCCGTGAATTGTCCAGAAAATAACAGGGCTTCCTCCAATTTGTTTTGTCTGGGGGGAAAAAAAGGAGATGGATTAGCCTTCTAAGGTTCGTGGGGCTGAAGAGGAATCGTGAGGTGAGTGAGTGGCCTTCCAAGTTCCCTCCTCTCCTTAGAACACACTTTTCTCTTTCATGACTTTAAACACACGCTGGGCGTCCGTTACAGCAAAATCCCCTTAACCCCATTTTTGTAAATCACTGATCCTTCAGGGGTCCAAATAAATATTTGCTAATTTTATTTAAAGAGATTTATTTACTTAGATGTTTGAAGCTGCCTAGAGCTGAATTCTAGCACATCTTGATACAGGTTGAAAATCAAAAATACTTCCAAATTAAAAAAAAATCCCCAAATATGAAAGTTTTCATCACCAATATGATGTCACAGAATCCCATACTATAAAACTGTATACCATACATGCTTTTATTTAAAAAAAAATTCTATTTCTAATTTTATCCTGGCAGCCGTGGGACCCTGTGAGGGAAGAGATGGTGGAAGATTTAGCCTTGGAGACCTTGACAAGCATCATAGAGTCCATGGTGTGAGTCACAACCAGGGCTGACAGCTCCTAAGACAGATTATGGAGAGAAAGTCACTAGTGGGCTTGTCACATAATGCCACGAAAGACGCACACAGCCCAAGAGATAAGTCATTCTCAACAGAGAAAGACAAGGAAAATTACGTGGAACCTTCAGTAATGGACCACTGTGTCCTTTCCCTCTTGCTGTGAGCTCTCCACTGTTCCTACTGCCACACTTCTATCCCAACATCACGGACTCTAACCTTCTGGAACTGTAAGCCCAATTAGATACTTTCTTTTATTAAAAATTAAAAAGAAATTTAAAATGAAAAAAAAAATCATCTCAAGCTAAATATGTTTTATATATAGACATAGATATGTATATGTATGTATGTATATATATGACAAATGAATTTCAAATCTAGAGTCTCATCCTCAAGATAGTCCATGGCATATATGCAAATATTCCAAAATCTGAAGGAAAAAACCACACCCAAGTCTGATTTCTGATCTCAAACATTCTGAATAAGGGTACTGAGCTTTTCTGACAAAGTAAGTAGAATGAAGGATCAAGGAAAAAAAAAGTGAAATTGAGGATGTTTGAATCTTTACACTACTATTGTACTTTGTTAAATACTTGATAGTTTCAAGGTGAAATCTTGGGGCCTCACAAAAATCCAACAGAAAGAGGGAGATCGGAGGTTTGAAGGAGTGCTGGCCTGGGTCAGGTCAGTTCTGTCGTGCAAATAGGCCACGTTAGGGAGCCTATTTTATGTCATATCCGATACCAAGTTCCTAACACAGGTGAGAAAGAGAAACGATAAGGCTCTCATTTATATTTTCATATAACTGTTCTACTAATTATATGGAAATTAAAGGAGCAGAGCTGGGAGCTGGGCATCATGGCACTGCCCATAATCCTGGCTCTCAAGATGCTGAGAGAGGAGGATCAGGGCTAGCCTTGGCTACACAGTGAGTTAAGAGGCCACTGAACTACCATATGAGATCATGTATATGCAAGCAAGTAGACCTAGTCAAAACAGATATTCCTCACCCAAACAAGTCTCTTGTTTGGTCCACAAGCTGTGTCTGCAACCCCGCCCTGCTGTGTATCTGAGGCAGGTCTACAGAGACACCAATGCTTCAACATCCTACCTTTCCACAGACTTTCCACATATGGTGTCCCATTTGTCCCTGAGTTCGCTCAGCATGTTGTCCAGCTTCAGGTTCTCATCAGCCAGGGAGGTTTTCTCCTTCAGAGAACGTCCGGTTCGATTGGTGGTGTCGTAGACAGAATGCTTGCCTCCGAGTGATTTCTGAAACTCCTACATATTTAACAAGAAGAGAAGTTAGGTTTGTGCTTGGGACGATTTGTTTGCTAACCGGTGAAAAGCATCAAAAACGGGATCTTCAGTTTCCCAAGCAACTGTGATCAAAGCTGAAAACTCAGTATATTTTAGACTACAGAAGAGACATTCATCTCATGCCTTCTTTTAGCAACTGGCAGGTCCCCCTTACTGTCTCGTGATGAATACACACGGACAAGTCGGGGCCAGCGCTTGAGGCGCCCGCTGAGCGTGCTTTGCTCACCTTGTGCTGCAGCAGCTGGGCTTTGATTCTGTCTGGATCATTGGCGATTTCCAGCTCAGAATCCAAAGACTTCTCTGACTCTTCCAGCCATTCCATCAGCTTGCTCCAAGCTTCGTGGAACTGTTAAAGAGACCCATATTTATGGGGAGAGTTTGTGGAGTACGTGACGCTTGCAATTTAGTATATTATAAAACAGAAACAATCGCTGATGGGATATACTAAAAAATCGTCAATTTGAAACTCCCTCTGAAGAAAAATGGGTGGCGGACCATTAGCAAATTGCAAGCCACACTGGACACGTACTCAGTCAGCACGTCAGCTTACTAAGTACAGGGAGGAGAACACAATGCTAAGGAGAACTAGGGAGGCCCTCAGCCTGGCCCACATTGTCTCCCTTTGCTTGGTAATTAACACACATTCTCAGAAGATGCCTGTTTTGTTTATCTGTCTCTTTACGTATCTTGGCATTTTTCTGTGCTCAACTCCTATGTTAAGAAAAAGGAACCAAAGCAAAACACACACTTGTGATTATCTTTAAACAAGACAGGAAGAAAAAAGGCCAAATCCCTCTTAACGCAGGAGAGTCTAGCACCTCTGTACTTAGAGCCGGCTCAGGCTGACCCACCCACTGGGGTTTGAGATGCACAAGTCCTGCCTTGCTAGCGCTCTGACCATGTTTAATTCTGTTTGCCAACCGGGATCTTGAAATTATCCTGAGTCAACGCATGTTTGTTTCTAGCTACAGGATTTCTTCTTTTTCTTTCTGCTTATGTTACAGAAGAACAATCTGGTACGAATTCTGGGTACCAATTATGAAACTGGGTACACAATATTTTCTTATAATAAACTTAAGTGAAGAGTTGCATAACAAAGGCTATAGTTAAGATCCCTGCATAGCCAAACACCCTGATAATGAAGCAATGGAAGCTGTGTCTGTCACCTCAGCAGCACAATGGGGGCTGCAGGCATGCACTAGCGAGCATCTCATCAAGATTTTGGCCTCCCTGCGAACAGCGCTACTTAATTTAGATGAGAAGGAAAACCAATTGAGGCTAAGACAAACTCATGACAGCCAAAGCCATAGAACTACAATTAGCCTACAGTCCAAACTCAGAAGAGGAGAGAAGCGGAAGGAACTGTCAGTGGGGTCCTGGGTGGCTTGGCTCTAGGACAGCTGTGGTGACAGCTGGCTTGCCAAGCGCTGTAAACACACACGTTCTGCAGTTGGTTCATCCGACTTCCAAATCTAACCTTAAGCCACAGACACACGGCAAGCGCTATCCATTTGCATTGGAAGCAGGAGACTAGAGAGCTGGTTAACTAAATGAGACAGAAACACTGGTTAACTGGAGAGAAGAGAAAATGGCAAGTAGCTCCTGCCTGGGATTCAGTGAGCCTCTGCAAAATAGCTGTTCAAAACCTGGGAGGTACTACTTGTGGGGAGGTGTATGTCAGGAATTAATATCGTCTAACAGAATCACTGGGGACTGATTTCTGCTTCAGAAACTGATAGAGAAACTGCCGTTACTTCTCACTCCAACGCTTTTAAATTCACAGACTTTAAACATTGAAATGCCAACCTTCCATAAACATCTTTTGGCATCACACAGTGAGCCAAGCTCTCCAAACACCAGACACCAACCTTACCAATGCCAGACAACAGGAGCGGAATGGGGCAAAAGTAAGAACCACAATATCTGACCTCAATATTACACTAAGTTTTTAGTAAAAAAATAAAAAAAATTTAAAGAACAATTTCTGCCATGTAAGGTAGATATATCCTCACAAGGCAGGGAGATGGGTGAGTTTCCTCTTCTCTGTGGTTAGTTTGGATGAATGTTAGTTAATAGCAGGTTAAGAGAATGGAAGGCTCCCTGTGAGGTGTGTAAGGTTCCCTAAGTTAAAAGCAGCATCCGCCCCCTGCCCCCAGAGACGCAGACAATGAATTTCAAGTGAGACGGAGCAAAGCAGAATCTTGGGGAAGAAATGAAGGCTGTGAAGAAGGAAACTTGGAAGAGAGGGACATGGACGAAGAGTCAGGTCCCTCAGGAAGCACTTGGGAGGATGCAGGCCTGCTTCAGCTCTGACGTGAAGGAAGTCTGGCTTCCAGAGTTAGCATTGTAACTCAGACACGTGCCCCCGTCTGAGCAGGAGAACAGGGGTTGAAATGGCAAGGGGAAAAAAATAAATATACGGCAAAACAAGTAAGTTCTTAGTGGGCCTTGATGGTCATTCTATGAGGTTGGACTATTTACAGCTTTTCAAGATGAGTCACCTCGGCCTAACTTGGCTGCCAGGACCACCAAGAGCAAAGGCAGGCCACAGGCCTTTCAGGAAGCGAACACCTTGGCTCCTTATTGTTACAGAGCTCGGCAGTAAAAGCCCTGTGACCATCGGCTCACCAGCTGCCAAGGCCGGGAGCTTCGGCGTCTGTTACCTGCTTGGCTCTCTTCCTCGCCTCGTCCAGGGATCTCCCCCTCTCCACTAAGCGCTGAACCACCTTCTCCCACCGACTCTGCACGCTGAGGAGGAGGTTCTTAATGAGCACGACGTCCTGCTTCTGACTGAAGTACTTGAGGTGGGTTCCCGTCTTGTCCAGCTCGATTATCTGCTCGCGGTGGGAATTCACTTCGTTGGCAAAGACCTTTTTCACAAAAGAGAACATAATTAGAAACAAGGGGAGAGGAACTGACTTTAAAAATGTATGCACAACCTTCGGCAAACGCTCAGGTTAAAGGACTCGGGAAAGGTCTCAGGCGGGTAAGGTGAGGGGTGAGTCCAGGAGGAATTAGTGGGGCAGCTGGGAATGAGTACACTGTGTAAGGAATAAAAAATACATTGAAAAGAAAGTTTCGCCGGGCAGTGGTGGCGCATGCCTTTAGTCCCAGCACTTGGGAGGCAGAGGCAGGTGGATTTCTGAGTTCGAGGCCAGCCTGGTCTATAGAGTGAGTTCCAGGACAGCCAGGGTTATACAGAGAAACCCTGTCTTGAAAAACAAGACAAAACAAAAAACAAAAAAGAAAAGAAAAGAAAAGAAAGTTTCCAAATTACTAAACTGATTCTTCTGACATGAAGGCGCACGCTTCCCGAAGAGTTCTGACGTACCTTGTGCTCATCGATTTGAAACAAGATGGTGTCCAAGATAAGGCTTGGCCTAGAAGCCGCATTCAGAGCTTGCTCAGCCTGGGTAAGCCAGTTGATGAAGTCCTGGAGGGAGTTGTGGAAGTCCATGGCTAAGTGCAGGGCCTCTTCCAATTTTGTCTGTAAAGGAAAAGGACTTAGTGTTTGGTGCTCATGGTTTGCTCGCCCGAGATTCAGCTAACCAGTGATGTTCCCGCTGGCTGGGGTCACTGCCCTGTGAGGACACCATGTCTGTTCTCTCAACGGTGGCCTGCCATCTGTTTCTAGCTGGTTGTTGTTTGCTGCAGTAAGCAAAATTACTCAGAGTTCCTAGGTTATTTTCCTACTGTTTGAAAAGGTGAGAAAATGCACACAATCGCATAAATTACATTTTTTTATCAGTTTTATGCGAGAGATTATCAAACATGTATAATTGTATCATTCTCTTTTGCTTAAATGTGTGATTAGAATATAATTATTCATAACCTTGAACTTGTGTGGTTCATATATATACATATATATACACACAGACATATATATATATGTGTATATTATACATATATGTGCGTGTGTATGGATGCTTTGCCTGCATGTGTGTCTCAGATCCACTGGAACTAGACTTAGGGACAGCTTTGAGCTGCCATGTGAATATAGGAATTCAATCCAGATCGGTCGGAAGAATAGCTGGTGCTCTTAACCACTGTGCTAATAACTCTCCAACCCCGAGTGGTTCATATTTTTAAAAAGCACCATGTGATATATCTTTATATGCATTATATCACTGTTCTCTTGCCCTAGACTACTGTTTTTAACCTCATGAAACACCAAGTGTGAGCCGGGCAGTGGTGGCACATGCCTTTAATCCCAGCACTTGGGAGGCAGAGGCAGGCGGATTTCTGAGTTCGAGGCCAGCCTGGTCTACAGAGTGAGTTCCAGGACAGCCAGGGCTACACAGAGAAACCCTGTCTCGAAAAACCAAACCAAACCAAACCAAAACAAAACATGAAACACCAAGTGTATGCAAAAAAACAAAAACAAAAATTCCAAAACCAAAACCCAAAACACCCCAAGGACTCCTGATAGCCAGAAATATAACTCAACCAAGGACAAACATGCAAAAACACTATTCTGTCATGCTGATCAAAGCACGCACTTTCTTCTCGTTGAGTTTGCTCTTCACAGATTCCCACTTCTCTTTCAGGTTGGTTATGTCTTGGTCAATGTTGGTCTCCGCAGATTTGGGACATTGTGCGAGCATCTGCTGTCCCTTCTGCATCAGGCTCTTGTACGTCTCTTCTTTGATGGCAAAGGCGGTGCAGACTTCCTACAACGAGATGGTCCTCATGTTATGCGACTTGCTAGAGGACAAAACCTAACAGTAGCATTCTTTAACTTTTTCAAAAGGATTTGCCTGTATATGTGTTAATGTTCTGCCTGCATGCATGCACGCATATCATGCCCGGTACCCATGGAAGTCAGAAGAGGGTGAGTAGTCAGGTCTGGAGTTGCAGTTGGCTATGAGCTACTGTGCAGGTGATTGGAATTGGACCTGGTCCTCTCCACACCAATGAGTGCTCTTAACCACCGAGCCCTCTTCCAGTTTCCAGAATCACATTTTTTTATAAGGTCCATCCACTCTCCTCACACGTTCGTTCATCTCTTTGGCTTACAGAGCAAACCTGACAAACAGCTATACTCTACCAATAATGAAATAGTACCGACGCTTACAGTCATGCCTCGTCAGCTGAGAAATCTACACTGCGCGCTGTACACTGAGGTCTAAGGCAATAATTAGCATGCCATCAAGATAGCTCTCATTGCACAGTGACAAGTCAGATCTGTAATGCTGTGCTAACAACTTAACTTCTCTGAGGAGTTCCTCCTCTGTAAACTGAAATGTCTATGACCTTTTACCACCATATAATAACTTAAAAAAAAGAATTGGTACAGTAAATTTAATCTTGTGCTCAGAGAACATGAAAGGGACAGAATATAAAGAGTCAGTATACGGGCGGTGGTGGCGCACGCCTTTAATTCTAGCACTTGGGAGGCAGAGGCAGGCGGATTTCTGAGTTCGAGGCCAGCCTGGTCTACAGAGCGAGTTCCAGGACAGCCAGGGCTATACAGAGAAAGCCTGTCTCGAAAAACAAACAAACAAAAACCATATATATATATATATTCTTAAGTTGATATAAAGTAGAATTATAACCATTTTCTGATAAAATTGAAGATTTATATGGAAAATATTTCTGATAAAATTGGAAAAAATATATATAGAAAAGCACTAAAAAAAAAAAGAGTCAGTATAGAAAGATACAAGTTGAAATAAAGACTGCCAAGTTACTGGGGTCACATTTGAAAAATCATTTATAAACTTTAAATGTTGCCAATGAGAGTGCTGTATATATATCTTCTACAGTGAATATAGGGAAATCCTGTTAAAATGGGAAGCATACAACCAAAAAAGCAATGGTTACAACTCATCAAAAACTAAGGCAGTTGCTATTGCATCGATTGAAAGAAAACGTGGGCTGAATCACAGTTCTGATGGAAAGTTATATATTCTACATCTTACTGACATTTTCAATTTAATAATTAAAAAAAAACCAAGAGATAATTTTATAAAATTAACCACCTGAAATACACTGTTCAGTGACATGAGTACAGTTATAATGTGGTCTCCCCATTACCACTCACCACATCTTCATCAGCTAAAAACCTTATTTCTTCATCCTTAGAAAACAGCACATTAGAGGCTAGAGACATGGATCAGTGGTTAAGAGCACTGACTGCTCTTCCAGAGGTCCTGAGTCCAATTCCCAGCAACCACATGGTGACTCACAACCGTCTGTAATGGGATCTGATGCCCTCTTCTAAAGACAGTGACAGTGTACTCACATATATAAAATAACTTAAAAAAAAAAGCACATTAAAAAAACAAAGCACATTTACAGTTTGATTTTTAAAAAGCATTAAATCCTGAAGCAGCTTCAGGTAAGTGAAAACCGATTTTGTTCTTATCTTCATATCTAGCACAATGAGAATGTGCTAGGACCACAACCAGATCAAAAGGAAACCACTCCCGTGTCATTATAACGCTTTCCAATCTGTTAGGAATGATTTATTTAATTTTTAAATTTATGTGTTGGTCTGTGGGTTCATGTGCACCACATGCAAGCAGGAGCCCTCAGAGGCCAGAAAGCAGTTATCTGATGTCCTGGGTCTAGGCTTACAGGTGGTTGTGAACTGTCAGGGATGTGCTGAGAAATGAACTCTGGTCCTCTGAAGAACAATAAATCCTCTTTACTGCTGGGCCATCTCTCCAGGCCTTCTGCAGCTTTTGTTGTTGCTTTTTTGTTTTTAAACATGGAATTTTTAGTCAAAGAAATCACACGGTGTTACACGAAGTTCATTTTGTGTATCTTATGCAAACTAAGTTATTTTATACATAGTGGTTTTTTGAAATTTTAATGTAAGCCCTCTGCTTGCAAGTTCTTGTCTTCTTTTAAAGTGCAACATTCTGGAGACAGAATTCATTGTTAGTTAACAAGTAATGAACTAGGTGAAAGCTATGTAAGACTGTCCAGAGAAGTAAGGAACGATGGAAAAGTCATTCAGGGTTTCACAATGACAGGCACTCTGAGGTCACACAGTAGTTGGCAAGACCGTTCTGCAAGCAAATGGGTCTGGCCCAGCTGAGAACAGCAAACCCAAATCACAGGATTACATGAATTACTCACGCATGATTATTATATTAATTATAATTGTATTAAATTATCAGATTATTTTAGAGAAGTCTTTATACTTCAGGGGATAATAGTTTATAACTGATACAATGCTTGATTTGTGTGTGTATGTGTGTGTGTGTGAGAGAGAGACACACACACACACAGAGAGAGAGAGAGAGAGAGAGAGAGAGAGAGAGAGAGACTCAGAACTGCTAGACTTCTTTAAAACTCTTTTAAACCTCTGAGACAGACTCTTACTTGAAAAATTTAATTGCTAAATGGTGCTGTTTCTAGCATTTACACAGTGATTTCTGCCAAAAAACCTAATATTTTAACTGTATCATCTTCCATTATTATGTATGTATGACTAGGGTGAGGGCTGCACAAAATACCGTACGTACCATATGTGCATTAAGCTGCTCCTTGGCTGTCTCCGGGAGACCTCCCAGAGGTTTGGATGCCAGGAGATGACGCTCTGTGTCAGTCAGCCACTGCTGCAAATCTTCGATTTCACCATGGAACCCTTTGGCCTGCAGTGACAGGTGGTTTTAAGTTTGTGTCACGAATGCTATCACTCTCCAGCAAGGTCAAAACGGCCCCAGCCTGCAAAGCCGTCTCTGTGTCTCATTAGAATGCCAGGTGCCAGGCCCAGCGGCTCACTAAGGGTATTAGGTTATTAGGCTAAGAACTGGAGCCCTGCCCCCTTATCAGCTCTCTTCTTTTTATTCCTCTCTTTAAGGCATCAGCATTGAACCTGCACCCGAGGGCTGGAGGGCACGCCCTCGCCACCTCAGCCTCCACACCACCAGGACTCCCTCCTCTTTTGGTCACCTGGCGCAAGGCGCTGTCCAGCTGCTGCTTCCTTTGATCTGTTTTTTCCAAGATGTCCTGCCAGCGCTGATTTAGAATTCTGAGCTTGTACTGGAGGTTGCTTGCTTCTTCACCCTCACTTGACTCGATGAGATCATTTCCTGCTTTGTTGACGGCTTCCACGGTGGACTGGTGGGCTAAGACGTCATTTTGCAGCACCTGAAAACGTTAGCGTGATCATTCACTGGAAGCACAGTAACAGAGAGGAGTCTCATTTATCTCAAGCAAGCCTTGAACTCAACGCCTAGCTAAAGACACTGCAATTCTTTGTTTTTATTTTGTTTGTTGTTTTGTTTTTCAAGACAAACCCTGTGTAGCCCTGGCAGTCCTGGGATTTGCTCTGTAGACCAAGCTGGCCTTGAACTCACTGAGATCTACCTGTTTTTGAGTCCCAAGTGCTAGGGTTAAAGGTGTGCGCCACTGCTGCTCAGCTGACTTCCCACCTCCCGAGCGCTGGGAATACAGGTGTGTGATACCACATCCGGTTTTAGGTATTGCCAATGGATCAATCCTAGGTCTTTCTGCATGCTGGGAAAGGAGCCTAGCACCTGAACTACATACACCTTTAGTCCTCTGAACCTGTTTCATTTTCTTGGTGTGAAACATTCTGAAGCCAAAGCCTCATAACAGCAAGTGTTAAAGTAACACACTTCCTTCCCTCCAACTCTGTGGCTTCCTAGGTGGATACACATTTTTAGTTGACAGGCAGTCTCAAAGGGGATACACAAACACTGAATGACCTTGTAAATGATACATGACATACTTTTGTAGAGATTATAATTTGACGATTAAAGCATTTTCATTAAGTTCATTTTAATGCAACTTAATCGTAATGTCTTAACGGATGCTTTACTCATCTATACTCATTATAGCATTATCACATATCTAAGACATATGTTTTATAATGACTGTTTTGATAGAAACAATGCTTTACTTTATTCTCTCACTGAAGGGATGCTATAACTACTGACTTGAGAGGACTCCTTCGTGTAGCGCTAGTTGAAAGTTCACTATAACCCTACCCTACCACTCACTGATGTGTAATTGGCAACCATTGGGAAAAGAATGTTATCTCTTATCCTATGTAAGACATTGCACATCTGGAGGGTAACCCAGACCTGGGAGGCTTTCCAGATGAGACAGGCGGCCCCCAGAGTATTCCTTCTCTGGTGATAGATTGACTCAGTTTCTGAGGCATCTGATGACTCAGAGTTTTCCAGAGGCACAAACCCAACTTGAGGAAGGAGCCAGGCTCTGCAAAGCATGCTCTTTGACATGTTAACAGCAGGAAACACTTCCTCAAGGCCTGGGAGTTAAATACTGCTGGGGTCTACATCTATAGGACAGTTCTATAGAATTCCTTCCTCTAATGCTCGAGGCAGGGGACACTGCAGAGGGCAGGAACGAACTTTCAGCCTTGGTTTTTGACTATCCCAGGTCACTACACACCAGTCTCTCACAAATGAAAGGCAAGAAGGCAAGAGGGCCTGTTTCTTAGTCTCACAAACAGAGTTAAAAGGTTCCCACCGATCTCCAGCTGAGATAACTGGGTTGGGTGTCTGATTTTCCATCCCTACTACACACAGTTCTAATCACTGGTCCTTTTAAGACAATTGCCAGATTTCCTAAGACGTAAATGCTTCTATAAACTCATTCCATGAGAACAAGCGTAGTTTGTTTTTATAAAGAGTCGTTCTGGCAAGTTACTGCTGCCCAGAGGCCCAGAGACATGAAAGGCCCTGGTAGGAAAACAGCATTTTCAGCCTGCAAGTTTTTAGGCTGTTTCCTATAATCTTAAAAAGTATTGGATGTTAACTTAGTGATGGGTATGAGGGATTAAATCTTCAGTGTTTGCCATGCAGCCTTACTGAAACACAGCCTCCCTTCATCTGATAACTGTTACCCAATGCTGGTGAGAAAATACTTTCACTGTGCAGTGAAAATACTCTCAGTGTGCCTCCTAAGGCAGCACACTTCAAGCAGTTTAACGCAGGACAATCTCTGTCAAAATCACAAGGTTAAGAACCTCGAATGTTAACAGCGACGGGCAACAATGGTACGTACGTGATGCTTAGCAAGTTCGATCTCAATGGCTTTCGGGTCTCCTCCAACAGGCTTCTGTTCACTTAGCAAGCCCTTGGTGTGTGTCAGCCATGCCAGGAGCTCGTCCAGGGCGTGCTGGAACTGACCCAATGCCAAGAGAGCACCCTCGAGCTTGTGCTGCCAAGAAGCAGAGGAGAAAAATCCGCTTAGACCCCAGCATCGTGAATGATGCGCTCTTACAAAACAAGGGCAAAGGCCAACTGCTGAATGACGACCAAGTCCTTCCTCACAGTGCATGAATCTCCTCATATTGTCAACAACTCCAGTTTGGGGTGTGTGTGTGTGTCTGTGTGTGTGTGTGAATACAGCACAAAGGGGAGAATTTTAATAAGACAACTTAGGTGCTTCTAAAGTTTACTGATATTAACTGCTAACTCGATCTTTAATAGTAGTTTTATATTACTGTCTGAGAGTGTCCATGAACGTACACAGCTCCTGGTGTTTACCTGTCTGCTGACAATTCGCTCGTCCAGGCTATCCCATATCAACTTCAGCTCCATCAGCGGGTCCTGGACCGTGTGCTTGTCAACTTCCTCTGTCACTTTCTTCAGCAACAGTTCCGCTTGATGGTTCAGCCTTTCCATTTCTATCTGTTGTTGATAAGCTTCTGACTTAAATTGCTGCGAAAAACAAAAACAAACACCAGACGAATGTTTAAAAAAATAAAACCAGAAATAACTCTAGAGTTCACATGTCCCATTGAGAGCAAAACAGGTAGAATTTTCTCTCTTATTCAATGGCTTATGAATAGTTTGACTTTTATTCTGCACAGTAAAATTTAATACATCCCATGGAGAAACATTTTTTAATATCTGATTTTATATTAGTGCATATGAAACCCTAGAAACGACGCCTGTAAGGAATTTAGTAATTCCTGATCTCAGGCAAGCACATAGAATGCTTTGCCTCATAATTTCCATGTTTTTACAGCTGCGTGGTATTCGTTAATAATTACTTCTATATCCCTCTGCTAGTACAAAATAATTTATAATTATTATAATTACCACTTGCAAAAAAGGGTCTTGACACACAGCTCTTGGTGGCCCTTCACCACTCTTTTGCTCAGGCTTGCCTCAGACCCATGGCAATCTTCCTGCCTCAGCCTCACAAGTATGGGCACTACAGATCTGAGCATCACGCGTGGCTTTGGAATAACATCCTTCTTTCCGCTCTTTCCCAAGACTGGCAGGCACTTAATGATCCTTGTTTTGCCAACCAACATTTTATTAACAATAGAAAATATTTGAATCTGATATTCCTTAGTGGCTGATATTACAATAATATATCAATTACACTAATTATAACAGACTACTGAATAATGAGGCACATTATAAAAGTCTCAATGGCATGATCCAAATTTGTCTCCCTCCTCAAATACACCCTTCATTCAGATCAGAGGATATCTTAGGGGCTGTATGTCAAAATGTAGGCATAGTTGCTTTTAAGTACATAGCTTTTGGAGTGAGTTACACTAATCTTGCCCTGCCCCCTTTGCTTATGTGTAATTCTATAAAGGATAAGAAATAATTAAAATAAAAGTCTTTCATTTAAAAAAAAACAAGCACCATTTGTACTTCCTATATGTAGATATTATTCTAAATCAACTTTAGGGCCTGTGAAATGGATCAGTGGAGAAAGTTGTTGGCTACCAAGCCTGACAACCTGAGTCTGACTCCTGTTCTCTGACCTCCTTAAGTATAGGGTACCCTCGTGTGCAAACACAAACACACACGTTAATAAATACGTGCAATAGAAATAAATAGCACAGTTTGGGGGTTGCATGTAATGTCTCAATCATGTCGACTGAGTGATAGAGTGGGAAACCCGGGGAGTCAGTGACTTACGGAACTTTATAGGCAGTTCCTCACTAACCGGGAGCTCCGCACCTACCTTCAGCTCTTCAATCTGCTGTTTGACCGTCTCCAGGTCCGTCCCGATGGGAGACATTGTGGCTAACTTGTTGCCTGCGATATCAACCCAGTCAAATACTGCCTGCAAGACACATTTTCCTCATGTTAGTGCAGCGGCTCTGAAATGGCCGCGGCTCTGGTATTACAGGGATAGGCGAGAGCTCGAAGACACTACAAAAGGCGCTGGTCTCAAGAGAACTTTAATATTAAAAATCAGAGTCTAGCTGGCCGAAACTTTTAAAAACGAAGAGCGTTTACCCAAATAAAAGCAGTAATATAAAACAGCTCCTCAAATACCAAGTAAATGTCACCTCCAATTCAGCACCATAGCTGGCAGAGGGAATCCTATTCTTAAATTATCAAGTATTTTCAAAGAAAAGTTCATTTGAAAACATTTATATATTCAATCACAAAAGTGGAATATCCTATTTGCTTATTTAAAACGATAAGAAAAAGATCCAAATGTATCTATTTATTCAAATAACCAAGAAACTCACTGTTCAGTGGTTCATCTAACCTTCCTACACTCCCATATTACCATTAAAATCCTGTGCATACATATAATTAAGGGTACCATGATTGCAAAAGACTTCACAGTCCCCTACTTTCTCTGTTCCTTCAAGGTTTCTACACATTCTACAAGGCTTAACACACATTTTTTTTAAGGTAGTGAATGCATAACAGAATTATTTTGCATTTAATGAAGTTGACAGAAGAGAAACCTTATAAACTATCTGATATTCTTGAACAACCATTAACCAATTACTTAAGCAGCAACCTGGGAAGAAAATGAACCTCACTTTATAACCAAGCCTTGAGCCTTACGGAGTACCTAGAACCACATTACAGCTTGTGGAGAGCCTTACTGGGGTACTGAGCTGCCTGGCAGGAGCTTGACATTGGCCAAGGACAGGGAATCTGACATTAGTCCGTGACAAGGAAGTGAGCTCAAGCAGGAATCTAACATTAGGGCGTGACAGAGAAATTCAGGCAAGAATCTAACTTTAGGCTATAATAGGGAAGTAGGTTAAGGCAGGAACTTTAATCTTAGGGTGGAATGAAAGAAGCAGGGTTCAAGGAAGATTTTGGGCTTGGACCCTTGTAGGCTCAGGTATTTTGGTCATTCTGACAAGCCTTTGGAAACAACTGTCACGGGACTTTGCTTATTGCCTTGACTATTTTCTGTTTATTGTCTTGCTTGTTCCTCATTATACTACGATTGCTCTTAATACCTGCATGTAATTAAAATGGTATAAAAGAGGATTGGAAAAAATTAAACCCGCCCTTCAGTCTCAGAATCGACTGGGGTCATGCTAATGTTGTCTAGTCATCTTTTTTTTTTTTTTAATCCTCGCTCCTGCGCTGGAGAACCTGTTGACCGACTGAGTGGGCTTGGTCAACGGCTACAGTTATACGACTTAGTAACTCAGGTTGCCATTCCTGACCGGCTGAACTTGTGATGGAGCTGACTGTGGGTGAGGGGTCTGTGTCAAATCACAGTGCCTTGCCCATGGCTCCCATGTGACTCTGCGCAGTAGCAGTCACTTCTCTAGCCATGGAGAACAATCTCACCGAAAACACTCGCCCTCATGACGTAATATCCCCACACAGAGTGGGAGCCCAGTGTGGTCAGCACTGGTCACTCATTACTGAAGCGAGAAATCATTACTTTGCCTGTGCAAGTGTATACATGCGTGTGGGGGTCGTAATGAGGTATAATTTGTCGTGAAAAGTTATCTCGTGTATTTTCAAAGTCCAAAGCCCTTCCAGCTGGCGTAAAGCCTGGCTGGTGATATTTATTTTTACAGACATAGGAAGAAGTGGCATAACGAAAGAGGTTTAACAAAAATGTTCTCATGTGAGCTTTAAAAATAATATTCACTTCAGTGCTATGGAAATACTTGAGAGGGTTTTTCCATGCAGGAAGAAGTATGGAAGATTAAACTCCTGCCAACCAGTTAGGAAATAGGACCAAGGGGAGGGAGGTAGAGAAGGAACATCTCTACCCAAAGAGAAGTTAATATTAAAAATCAGTTTCTGACTGGCTAATGAGCCAACAGGAACCTTGAAGAGACATGACAGACAACTATTTTAATGATTATATATATGGAAAAGAAGAAAGCACCTTGATACGGCCAGTTATGCGCCAATAAAATAGAATTCTATCTTAGTACACGGGGAGAGCACTGGCTTCAAGTCAGTTCTCTTGAACCATGACTTCGGTTAAACTTGGAGGTATTTTTAGCCTGTGTTTACCTCTTTAATCTTACTTCACTCAGCTTTAGAACAGAACTCAGCCTCTGTCCCATCACTTTACTGCCGGGTGCTCAACAATTTATGGAAAATACAGTGTAGGAATATTTACTTTCACTTAAAAAAAAAACAGATTTCACGGACGCGTGTAATAATAATCCACATTCAGACGTACGTATATTCCGTATGCCTGCGAGGTAAGAAACATCTTCTAAAAAGGTTGAGTCACAGTAGCTGCGACTATGGGAACAGATTTGTCTGTAACTGTGTACACAGTCACAATGTTGGGCTGGAACCAGAGTGTCGGGGTACAGACACCAAAGAGCATGATTCTGGTTTCCAGCTGAGACCAGCGATGTGACGGCCACCTCACCTGCAATCCGTCCTGGTACTGCACAGCGGCTTGCATGGCCTCTTCCAGTTTGTCCACCCGGTCCTTCCAAGCTTTGTTTAGAGAATCCCATGCTGAATTTAACTACAAAACAAATGTTAGAGTCCTTTCAGTGCCAAATTTGTACTTCTGACTATTGGTAAAAAACGGGTGTCGCTCAGTTAAAGTCCCTAGGAAGGCATTCTTACAAACAAGTCATAGGTACCTCGTCTATGCTCTTCTTAACAATGGGCTTGTCCGGCTCCCCGCACACGGCAATGAGCTCCGAGCCCAGCGTGATGACCATGTCCAGCTCCTCTTGCAGCCCATCGATCTCCTCCCTTATTGCCTGGAATTCAAAGCAGAGCCTCAGAACACCATGTAAAGCCACACCAAAACCAAGACAAGGGGTCACGCGGGGCTGCCCGTGGGGGGCTCCTACGTGAGGTTAGCATTTTTCTTTTATTTCCCAAGCTCATATGGTCATTTTTGGAATGTAAAAACAACAAAAAATATTTTAGAGAAAAATATTTTTTCTCTAAATTTTTTTCTCCTCTAATGCCAAATCTTTACTATAAAGATGTAAATAACCTTGGCAAAATACCAGAGCAATTTAAAAAACAACCATAATACTGTAAAGCACCAAAAGACATTCTGATTTTCTCAAGTAGTTTGCTTGTTATGTGTTCCAAAGAGATACCGGTAAAATAAGAGCACAAAGATTTTCTGCAAAGCAACGTGTCTGTTGGGAACTTATGATAACCTAGCTTTGGGGTCCCATGCAATGCCCTAGGTAGGATCTGTCAACCCTACCTTGCTTTTCATGGTCACGGTTAAACATACCCACTCGACAATGAGTATTGAACAGGCATGAGCAAAGCCCCAAATCAAACATCCGAGAGGGAGACATCTGCCTAGTTGCCTTCAAGGCCTCACAGCCTTGAAGGCAATTCAGCTAAGTACACAAGAAAGTAAGTAGACAGGGTGGGTAATAATCCAACCAAACCCTGAAGCTTATCACAGGGTGGCAGAAATGACTGGTGAGGTGAGGAACAAGACTATGGAAGAGCACAGGGTTAAAGGAGCCCAGGAACATCTGTGGCAGCATGGTCACCGACTTGTAGGCACAAAGTTGCATACCCCGCCCTGAAAAGTCAGGCTTTACCCAGTGGGCAGTGGGCACATCTGAGGGATTTCAAGCAGTAGGACAGAGATAGCAGCAAGGCTGGGGGCCAGCAAGGGGAGACATCCTGTCTTTACGTTACGTGTGTGTGTGTGTGTGTGTGTGGGTGTGTGTGTGTGTGTGTGTGCACACTCTGACAACAGACATGAGCAGTGTGGGTGAGGAGGGATGATCTTACGGACAGTCTCCAAGAGGGTCTATAATATCTTGGTACCCACTAAGCATTCAGACCCAGATACAGATTTGAACAGGATGGGGTGCTGTCTCGCGGAACTTTGCTCTTTTCTTTTGCAGTTGAACTGAGGTCTGTTCCTTACCTCTGCTGCTTCTTGCTGCTGTTTTACTACCGAGGGGTCGATTCCAGGATCCTCCAGGTCCCGGATAAAATCCTGGGTGTCTTTGGTGGTAACGACCAGTGACATGTGATCACACCAGAATTTCTCTGCTAGCTCCATCACATCCAGCAATTTGGCTTCCCGTTCTTCTACCAGCGCGTGGATGCTTCCCCAGATGAAAACCATTTGGTCCAACTTATCCTGCACAGCTACACAGCAAAACAACATCAGTGAAGATGCTGGTTATCCTCATGTAAGCAAAAGCAGAACTTTAGCTCATATGGCAAGCGATTACTCAATCTGTTAAATACACAGACTAGACCAGGTTTTCGCCAACTGCCATATACAAGTAATCGCTGGGCCCAAGCCCATCACACACGACGCAGAACCTTAGGGTCCACTCTGGCTGTGCCAAGGCACCTTTTTATAAAAGTAGATGCGTAAAGCCACATAAGCTCAGAGCAGACTCAAGTTTACCAAGTTTTAAGCCCACAAAGGCTGGCCTTAATCCCAAAGGCAGTAAGTAACTAACCTAAGATGTGTTCTTACACTCTCCAAGAATGAAACTGCTCATTCAGTCCCAAGAAGGACTTGTAGTTCTGATTTACTCCTAGAATAGTCTGATTTCCACTATATGAGTACTCTTTTCCCTTTGGCCCACAGATCACAACTCCAATATGCTGGGCTACGGTTGCGGTTACCATCCTGGTGGTTATGGGATGGAGCAGGCATGCCAGATAAGATACCAAGACTGCATCCCCAGCTTTGACCTAATTAGCCTAAGAGGCTCAGAGAACCCATGGACTTTACATGGCCGCATTTTGTTTTCAACTAGTAGATTTCGCAAACTGAGGAAGGAAGCACAGGACTTTTGGGAAGCAATACATCCCAGTGCTAACGTTTCAAAGACCTGGCATACTCCTAGACAGCCAGGCCATCAGCAAACAGCATATGAGTCTAGAGCTGTTTTAAAGGTAAGCTTGAAGCCAGGGGTGGTGATGTGCCTGCTATCCCAGCACTTGGGAGGTAGAGACAGGTTGGTTTCTAAGTTTGAGGCTAGCCTGGTCTACATGGCTAGCTCCAGGCTAGCCAGTGCTACATACAGATAGATGGATGGATGGATAGATAGATAGACAGATAGATAGACAAACCCTGTCTCAGACAAAACAAAACACCAAAATAAACAAGCAAGCAAACAAACAAGAAGTCTGAGCCTGTCTCGTCACCTTTGGCAGATATGTCTTTCTCGGTGCCCTCAGACCTGGCGATCATCTCCTGTCCCCTCTGCCTCAGAGTCTCATACAGCGGCTGCAGCTTCTCCATGTCCACGGACACGCTCTTATTTTCACCAATCTGCTCCTTGATCTTCTCAACCTCGGCGGAGATGGAGGGCGGCTGCCGCAGGCGCTCCGCGATGCGCTCCAGGCTCTCAAGGATCTGGTCGATCTTGTCGTGAAACTGCGGTTGGAATGACGGGCTGTCGATACTCACGTCGCATGGAAACTGCCCCCCCCCGACCCCCAACTAAAAGCTGAAGACCCTTTGCCAACATTTCCATTCGGAAAGTGACATTTGGCTGGGGCATGAAGCCAAGCCTAAAGTGACACACTGGGGGGGTGGGTGGGGAGGGGGGACACTCGAGTTTCTCATCAGTAACCGAATGTACTCATTAAGAAGCAGTTTACATTCCTTTTTGTAGCAATATGAATCTTAACCTGACATTTAATATTATCACAAACATTTTTTTGATAAGCTGTACATTTGGCTGCTGGAACTGGGTATTCATTCTGAAATCCTAAAATGTGTAAGTGTATGCAAAACTCAGTTATCGATTAGGTGGTCTGATTAGGTCCAAGGGATTTCTTGAGTTATACATTTCCTTAATTGAAAACATAGAATTAAACAAAATAAAAATATATCCAATGTTGTATCCCAAGTTTGTATCGTTTAAGAGGAAGTTTAACCAGAGGGTCCAGGAAAATGCTTGCATGCTTGGCTGTGGGGGAAGAAACGAATTCTTTTCCTAGTGTGGAGAGGGTTACCTGGGTGGACTGAGAAATGGCCTCATCTAGGACCACAGCTCGCTTTTTGACGTCTTCTTTGATTTGACTGTAGAGGGTGTCAGCTGCCACATACTTTTCTTGGATATAAAGGCCTTCCTTCGGGCTCAGTTCCAGTAGCTGTGGCCCGGTCTTGTTCATCTTATCTATGTGAGGTTTGTGCTCGGCTATCAGTTCTCGCAGTTGCTGTAAAGAGCCAAACAGTCTCTCTGTATCCGAGTCACACCGCCAATGCATCCAGCTGGCAAGAATGGCTAAACAAACACCTGTCCCACCTCAAGCATGGGTCCAGGTTTCTGACAGGAGAAGGAACCCCAACACAAGACCAGATTGCCCAGTAGTGTGCCTTTCAGGAGACAAGACAGTAACGGCACTAAGGGAAAGAGTAAGCGTGCATTTCACGGCAAGAGCTGCCCCTTTTCACAAGAGCATCACATCATCTGCAGAGAAGGCGCAGAGCCTTGGCTCTTAGGTGCTTCTTTCTGCACATTCATAACATATGCAGAAACCAGTGGGGGAGGGGACCTCAAGAACAGGAAGAATCTCAGGGACAGAGGGAAGAAAGACAGGATACGGGGATTTGAAAAACTGTAAGATTCAGAGGTTTGTTCTTTATTTGCATGTCAAATGTTATCCCCTTTCCTGGTTTCCCCTCCGAAAACCCCTATCCCATCCCCCTCCCCCTGCTCACTAACCCACCCACTCCTACTTCCCTGTCCTGGCATTCCCCTACACTGGGGCAACCAACGAGCCTTCACAGGTCCAAGAACCTCTCCTCTTATTCCTGCCCAACAAGGCCATCCTCTGCTACATATGTGGCTGGAGCCATGGGTCCCTCCATGTGTCCTCTTTGGTTGGTGGTTTAGTCCCTGGGAGCTCTGGGGAGTCTGGTTAGTTCAAATTGTTATTCTTATGGGGGCTGCAAACCCCTTCAGCTCCTTGGGACCATTCTCCAGAGCCTCCACTGGGGATCCTGTGTTCGGTCCAGTGATTGGCTGATAGCATCTACCTCTGTATTTGTCAGGCACTGGCAGAGCCTCTCAGGAGACAGCTATATCAGGCTCCTGTCAGCAAGCACTTGTTGGTATCCATAACCTTTGAAATGTAAATAAAGAAAATATCTAATAAAAAAATAAATGTAAAAAAAGAGAAGATTCAGAGGTATGAGGGTGAGGTGAGCCTGTAGGCATGGTAGTCACACGTGTGAACTAGTATAAGATAGATATTCATATATGTATATGTGTATATATATATATATAAAAAACAATATATTGTATTTCAGAACCTATTCTACATATACATGGCATACGGATACTAAATG
Source organism: Tokudaia tokunoshimensis (assembly GCA_036184795.1). Classification (NCBI taxonomy): domain Eukaryota; kingdom Metazoa; phylum Chordata; class Mammalia; order Rodentia; family Muridae; genus Tokudaia; species Tokudaia tokunoshimensis. The sequence continues at coordinate 13,873,913 of BTHU01000016.1, forward strand.
TATTGATTCATTTCTATCAGTTATTACAATTATTTGTGTGTGTAGCTGCAGGCGAGCTGATGAGCTACTATGAGGGTGGTAAGAGCTTAAGCCAGATCTAAGGTCAGCAAGAGCTCATAGCTGCCACGTTACCTCTCCTGCTCCTGTGTACACTTTCAAGGGTAAGAGATTAAATATACGACGATACACTGAGCATTACTGCAAGGTGTAGTTAAAGAAAACCATGTCATATTAAACGCTGTTTAATTTCATCCTCTGATTGGGAGACATATGATGTCTACACTGGGGAGTGGAGCTGGCATTTGGTAATGGGCAGCGATGCTGGAGTCTGAATAAAGCTGAGACCTCTGAGTAGAGCAGAGCATGGGGCCACTCCAGAATCATCTATACAGGACACTCAAAACCATTCTCAGGGAGACTTTTCCTCTAAGCAACTCTCATGCCACTCTCTAAGACATGTGGAGGGCTTCCATTTGTCCCCTGTCCTTACCAGGGGTATCTAAATCCATTTGCACTCCAGTCTCTATCTAGCAGGGGCTTCCCAGAGGGAGCGCTCTCAGGAGAGGAAGTATAGAGATAATCTATAGGTGTTCAGTTGTTCTGGGGGCTACTGAAAATATTTCCACACACAAAATCAATTATAAAAGTGTGTGTGTGTGTGTGTGTGTGTGTGTGTGTAGGGGGGATGTCTAAGCTAACATGCTGCATGTAAGAGAGGGAGAATCACAGTGGTGTTCTGCCTCATGGGCGGTTTGGTCTGGATCTTATTTTCATTCCATCATCTCCTTGTGGTGTTTTACAGAATGGAGGTGGTAATGGCCCCATCGGGTGACATGGAATCCCATGGGAAAGACTGGTGGTATTATACATGTTCCACGTTTGCATTCCAGAAGGCATGCTTGAAAAAGAACCTGGTATTCGAGAACCAATGACTCTCAAGGGATGTGCAAGGGCTCAGCTAAGGTTTCTTGAACTGCCTGGCCATCTCCTCTGTGCAGTGCTGCTGAGGTGAACTTAATCAAGGAGCACCGTTTTTGTAGGACGTTCCGTGACAGGCCAGAGAGTGCTGGCCAGGCGCTCACTTGGATGCCTGTGTGTATGAGCAAATGGTCTTTGGTGGTGTTATACACCTGTAATGCCAGCAGTCAGGAGGCTGAGGTAGGGGGATGGTGAGTATGAAGATGGCCTGGATTACATAGACAGAGCCTCTCTCAGGGGTGGGAGGTGGCTGCCATATGCCTTTGCCTTGTATGTGACCTACTAATTCTTGAGGTCATCATGCTGGAGAAATGTCACATGACTTACAGGCCTTTATGATAGCATAGCCTCTGGAGGCTATTTTCGTTTCTAGATATATCTTTCCCTAAACAGTAGATATAGAATCAGAAAAGAAATGGCATTCTAGAGAGCTACAAAATAAGATTTCCTATGAGTAGTCTGCAGACGTGGCTTCAATGCCTTTGCCCTTATCCTCATATGTACAACCATGAGTTTGTTTTGCAACTTCAGAGATTATGAAAACTAAGAAGTCAATTCAATTTTTAAAATTCTAGGCAATGAGCCATTTCCTGCCACTAAGTATTTACTCTAAAAGCAGTTATTTGAGTTGCCTATGACAGAGATGTTCATGACCCACCTTATGCTTAAGAGTTGCTCAGTGACCAGCTACTAGGATTTCTGAGGCGACAAAACTTCATACTGAAGAGAAATTCAGTTCCACCTTATTTTAAAGTGTTTCGCTAGCTCAATGATTTAGATACTCCATAAAAATTTAACTTTGCCATAAGCTGCTTTTATAAACTCTCTTCTGGGTATGAGCATTAGCTACAGATAGTCTTCCGTGCCAATGTGTTTAAAAAAGTGACTGAGATTGATGGGAAGAGCTGGGAATTAGTCAGTTGGAAGGGCATCTGCTACTGCTACAGAGGGCCTGGGTTCGATTCCCAGCACCCGCACGGCAGTTCACGACTGTTCAAATCTCCAGTCCCAGAGTATGCAACAGCTACTTCTGTATCTTCTAAAATATACTGTCACATCTCCTGGGTTGGCTCTCTCTGCCTCCTGACTAGCTTCAGAGTACACTGTGTACAGACCATGGAGAACAGCCAGGTTCTGAAGTCCAGAAATGTTAAGGACTCCAGATCTTCTGAGATGTGAGCCCTCGCCCAACCACATTCTCTTAAGTTTCTAGTGACGTTAACAGTTAAGTGTCTGCTAGAGGGAGGGCTTCGTGACGCTGGAGTCCCATTTATGCTTCATACACCTAGGTCACTGCTTGGTGTTTCAGAGTGGAGGCGGGGACGGCCACTAGTTCCCTTGATACTGCTGTTTTGACAGAGGCACGCCATTGTGCATTTTCTCAGAACTCAAGGATTTTGCATGCATGATGGCTCCTCTGTCTACTTCTACTCTGGTTTCTAATACTTTAGATGGCTCTGACCACTACATAATGCATCGAGCATGGAATGTAGTCAATGTAGACATACGTGAGATGCAATTCAATGTACATGGTTGGAAGCATCTCAAAAGCTCACGTTGCTAGCACATGAATAAAATGGTGTTCCTTTTCCTACCCAGATGGGCTATGGTATACACTATTCTAAGAGAGTCGGTATGGCGGTCCTGTGTACAGCATGTGTGACAGGTACCCAGCTGCGAGGGAGTGCTGACCACACACACCACAGCATTAGTACTAAAATGTCCGGTTTCTGTAGGGCATGTAGCAGCACTTTAGACACCCTGCTGGAGACCACCATCCCGGGAAAGGGCTCGACCTCCGGTACTCACCCGATGCTCCTCCTGCTGTCTCCTCAGAGTCTCATACTCCAGGGCTGGGGCAGGCAGCTGAGAGATGATTCGCTGTGTTTCTGTTAGCCATGGCCACAGTTCCTCATAGGTCTCCCAGAACTGGCTCACAAGGGACTGTGCCCGCTCCAGCTGCAGGTGCCTCTCTGAGTTAACCTGGCAGACGGCATCGTACTTCTTCAATACCTTGTCCAGTTTTTTCTAGAAACCAAGATGAGGAAACGCAATTGTCAGGCTGGCAGTGGTGGCTTAGTATGTTTTGACCAGTTCTACACGTTTGGCACAGAGAGGGCAGATGTACGTGAAATGAATAAATATGAAATCTGTTCAGATTAACTGTCTCTATGAATATAGTCATGTTAATGAAAGAGGGCACTCCAATTGTTATGCACAGGCACTAAGGTTCAGGAAGCAGAATTTTCCAGGACTCTTACAATGTTCTCAGGGCTAGAAAATAAGTTTCACACAAGTCTACCAACAGTTATATAATGATCTAAGAGAAAGGAGAGATTATCGTTCACAAATGGAATCATAAGAACAAAAATCAGTTAAACATAAAATCAATTATACACATGGGACCCAAAGTAGGTCATCGTGCTACAGATAATCTGTAATTTTATGTGTACTCTGACTGAAAGAGAATGTACTTTATTTAAAATGTAATTTGAGGCATGGATATTTCTGTATCGTTATTTGGGGGTCTATATTTACTGTAAGCATTAGCATGCAGTCATTTCTTTAAGCTCCCCTAGATGTCTGTACATAAGTCGAGCTAACCCCTATTACCTGTGGATGATTTTCTATCAATCTGCAGAATTATTAAAACTACATATACCTACTACTTCCTTAGCTACTTAGCTCACTGTTCCCCAACTGGCTTCAAGTAACTTCATACAGAATGAAGATCTATGTATTTCCGGTTTTGTTTCAGCTTAAAAGTTACAAACGTTCTGGGGGTGTGCGAGCCATAGACGGTATACCTTATAAGTGACATAAGCCGGCATGCCATTGTAACAATACTACAAGTGATAATGACTGGACTGGTGGGATGTTCAGTGTGGGTCAGGTAAGGAAACTTTAACAGCTCTGATGTATTGCTATAGATGGTCCTGTTGGGACGTGTCTCCATGGCTATTCTGTAACCTTAAAAGATGCCTGATTTAAATGTAATGATTGAGTTGCTTAAACAGCAGCTGCAGATACAAAGTGTCCTTTGAGAACTCAGGGCTCAGCAGATGCTCAGGGGATGCTACTCATCTGGAGTTCACTGCCCAGCGTTCAGACAGGGTGATACCTTCATTGACTGCTTCTCCTCTTCACTGGATGTGGCCATGATTTTATGCCCAGATGTCACAAGTTCATCGATGATGTCTTTGTGTCTCAAAATATCCATGGTGAAAGCCTGGTATTTACCGAACAAAGACAAAATACAAAGACATGGTGTGATTCGGTGAAGGAGGGTGAGCAAGCGAAGGAGTTGAAAATAGCAAGTCATACTGTCAGGCTCGTGGAAAGCAAAGCTACGTGGAGCCTGGCGACACATAACTCAGACAGCAACTGAAAACACATTTCTTCACCTTTTGAACCTGCAGTTGAGTGGAGGTCTGGTCTTGCTCCAGCCTGATGTCACCCAGTGACATTAACTTCTTCTGTGTTTCCGTGAGCCAGGATAACTCAGCATCTGCTGCTTGGTCAAACTAAACAAGAGACGATGATTACGTTAGCAGGTTCCTGCGGCTGGTGCCAGAAGTATTACCTATTTGGGTGGCTTCCTATTACTCCGCTTCCTAATCAGTTTCTCTTTTCATAGCATCTTAAAATAAATGGATAACTGATTAACAGGGAGAGAAGAACTTGGTCCACAAGCTCTTATGCACTGCTGTACATCACAGTTAGGACCTAAGGATGGTGGGCGCCATGGCTGCCTTCTCAGGCGTCTTACGTTCCAAACATTAACTGCTGGAAAAGTTGACTATAGATACCATTTTAAATAATTTTCCCCCATGACTTCATTCTCAGATGGGCAGGGAGCATCGTGCTGTCCAAGCACATGGCTCCATGATAAAATAATGAAACACTCCCATTTCCTTATTGTCGGTGTTTATATCTCAGTGTGTGTGTGTGTATGTGTGTGTGTGTGTGTACATATCTGCACCCGTGTGTGAAGAACGTGCTCAGACAACTCGTGCACAACCTGTAAATGTCCCATAGAACACTGGACTTTGAACGTACAAGAGACCATTCATAGATGCCTTGAGTTTCTTTTCCTCAGTGTAACAGCAATTCATAGCCTGGCAGAGGATGGTAAAGCCCAAAGTAATCAAGAAAAATTAAAATCCAGAGTTAATAATGTTGGTAATTTAGTGACTTCCCCGCTGGAAATCCAGGTGGGAGTAGAGGAGGATAATAAGGTAGGAAAAGAGATGGGTGGGACTCAAAAATAAGTTAGAAAGTATAAATTCTACTTTAAAGACTCTACATTAATTCAACGTAAACACTCGAGAAGTCAGAACAGACCAAGTTTCTTCATTCCAACAGAAGTACATCTAAAAACCCCAAGCATCACACAATAGACTCGCAGCTGCATTGTCTAGAGACAGGTAGAGTGCTCTGAACCTTGGGTCCTGAGGATCAATACCCCAAGGGTGATACATTCTCTGCTATTTCTTTGAGCCTCACCTATTTAAGGTTAGGTCCAGAATAGACAGACTACCCTTACACACCAATGGGCACAGACACAGTCCCAGGAGAATCCTGTTCTCTCTAGACAAAGAATACTGGAAGGGGCAGCCTAACCAGGCAGGTAACAGACAATACCCATGCCAAGCCAATCAAATGCCACCGCACAAAATGGTAGCCCGCTCACTCATGCTAAGAGAGATGGCGGCACAAAGTGCCTAGGGTTTCACCCTTGAGTCTGCAACCACGTCCCTTCGGGGATGATTAAGCAGGGGCCAAAGCTTGATTCCCACTGGCCTGAAGCTAAGAGTCATTCTATAGTGTAAACGGAGAGTGGTGTGGATCCGCACCTCAGCCTTCCAGGTAGTTAGGAGGCACTTTTACTCTGCTACATCCTAACTGGCATCGTAACTAGCAGACAGAGTGGGAGTCAGGGTTTCCCTTGACACCTGGTGTTAAGCCCATCATGGCTTCCTCACTGTGCTATCAGGAGAGCCCTGTAGAGAGCCGGAATGGCCAGCCCCACCCAACAAAAATGAGGTATATGCCCTAGAGCCCAAGGGGACATGGGAGTTTATCTCCCCTGGCCACACCCCCAGTTGCTACTGCCACACTGAAAATGGATACAGGCAGATGAGACCAAGTTTAAATCCATATAAAAACCGGGAAGAGATCCATCTGTCTGCCTCTGGAGCGCCAGCATGAGAGACCTATGCCATCATGCCTGGCCAATATTGGTTTCTCTAAGGATGTATATTTTAATATTTTAGGTTCTATGACACTAACCTGATTAAGTTTTAAAAAGATCTTTGGGAAGCACTTGCAAACATTTGTTCCTGTGACTGGATCTGTAGCAGTGACTGGGCAAGCTTCAGTGTGAGCTAAGCAACGTGAACTCTACCTGTCAGTCACTCCGTGTCTGCCTTACATCATTCAGCTAGCTGAGCACGGTCAAGTGCTCAAGAAAATCCTGCTCCCAGAGGGCACAATGTTTGTCTTGTCACTCAGAGAAGGCTTGGGTGCCAGCCCTGAGATGTGCAAATAAATTTTCATGAAAAAAAAAAAATTCCGGTATTTTAAAATAGCTGAATCAACTTCACGAATAAACACAACTACTTTCCTATAACAACGAAGCCTACAAAAGCCTGCAAACTGTAAAACGGGCAGGCAAACACATTCCTCCAGCATGAATGCTCCTCACAGAAATGTCCTAGGCAGGGAATTAGGCTGGCCTCCTACCGGCCTTTGTGATCCTCCACTGGTAAACTAAAGGATGGGCAGAGCATGAGGCTTTAGAACCTACAAATTACGATTACGCAATGCTAGAAAACCAACTTCGGAGTCTCCCTCCCATAGTCTGCGTGTGCTCCTTACTTTTGCCTGGTATGACTGAAGAGGTCCGTTCCACATCTCCTGCTGTAGATATCCTACAAAACCATATGACCCCACGCAGAGTTTACAACCTGAGTCTCACGACTTAATGTATATAGCCACAAGGATGTCGATAGAAGTTAAACTTTCCATTCCCAGGACTGCCTTTGCTGCCCACCATTTTCCACAGGGTTGTGGCTAACAGCAGAATTCTCTGAAACTTTGGAGTAGAAACTGTGTGAGCCACAGGCAGGTCAGAAACTATAATTTTTCCCCCTTTAGTCATCTTTGGAAAAAACTTTACATCAACCAAGAAAACTCTTTCCTTTTTGAAAACAAAGACTTTTTCTTTGCTTACAGAAGCATGACCGTGGGACATTAGACACCGACCTGTATACCAATTCAAAGTGCTCACAGATAACATTTGGCTTAGTCTAGGCGTAAGACTAGTGTGAGTGGCATGCATGCACGTAGGGAGACACAGAGCATTCTGTTTGGAACACGAGGCTTTCCCTGTGTGGCAGGGTGCTGTCTGTGAGGTGATGGGGGCAGGTGGCTGCTAACTGTGTGCAGATTAGCAGAGCTCTGGTGCTCAGATGCAGCCTGGCCAAAGTCTACCGAAGCCCCCAAGTTCATTTCAGAAGCAGAGCAATGGAGTGGGAATAGAGCAGCAGACACATGCTTATTCAGGTAATGACCCTGGGCAGCAGGAGTGCACGCAGGCAATGAGGCACTGCTCCTACCTGCTGCGACCTCAGAATGGCCGCATCGATCTCCTCCACTTTCTGCGTGATCGTGTCGCTAACGAGTCGGTAGCGTTCGTTGTCCTCCGAGACAGTCTTCTCGAGCCCTTCCCTCGCCCTCCAGGGCACCAGTTCCAACAAGGCGCTGCTCACTTCATTGAGAGAATCCAGTAAGGCTTTGTTGCTCCTGACTTCATTTTTCAGTTCCTTGAGAACACACAAACACACGGGTCTCCCCCTGTTCCATTCTCGGGGTGGGGGTGGGGGCCCTTTGCTGGCTGACAAGGCTGTGCTTGGCCCCATTAGTTCCATCTGAGCTAAACAAACCTCTGCTTTTTTTTTTTTAAAGATTTATTTATTATTTTAAATAAGCACACTGTAGCTGTCTTCAGACACACCAGAAGAGGGAGTCAGATCTCATTACGGATGATTGTGAGCCACCATGTGGTTGCTGGGATATACACTCATGACCTCTGGAAGAGCGGTCGGGGCTCCTAACTGCTGAGCCATCTCTCCAGCTTGGAACCTCTGTTATTTATAGCTGTTTTGCAAAAGAAACCAAAAGTGTTTCCAGAGAAGTTTAGGGGACAGTTCATTTGTCAACGTGGCAGGAGTTTTATCTTTTGAAATGGAAAATAAATATTTGCTGTTTGGAGAAACAAACTCAAGCAAGCTAACATGTTAAGTCATCGGCTAACAGAGGTCAAGCAAGGAGGCCTGTCGCACCCCAGAGGGACACGGCCCGGCGTGAGGACATGCTGGTGTTATGAGAGTATCGCCTCCTCAACTAGTAGGACCAGCGGCAGACATGTTGGAATGAATGCTCAGAAGGGCAGTGTGCTTTGGGGATACTGCCAGGAAAGTCCCCCACGCTACCCATCTCTGAGAGAAATGTTTTTTCCAACCAAATTACACGCCTCTGAGACAGTGATCATCTTCCTTTCCCCCTTTCCTTTCTTTGTTATTCTACCTCGGGCAGGAAACTATATTCCCAGTCTCCTGGAAATGCGAATAGAAAGGCCCACAGAAACTTCAGATGTGTGCAATGTTTTATCTCCCTTATAAAGCTTTCTGTCTTTGAAGAATGGAGGCTAACCCTGCCAGCATGGGGGCTGCTGATGTCATGGCTTACAAGGCAGTTACGTCAGGTGGGTATTTAACCTTCCTGCGTGTCTTAATGTGAACTACACACCCTGTCTGAACAGTCACCTTACTGCCTGTTTCCACCATGGCCGCTGTACTTGGAATCCTCACACCTCCCCCTTCCCCCTCCAGGTGACACGTGTTCAAGATGTACAAGTGCCTACTTTCTGTCTCTCTTGCACTTGGCTCGAAGCTTCTCCTTTCAGGCCCTGAGTCTCGTAGGACAGCAACTCCACCTCCACCCTGTCCAGCCAGTTACACAGCTCCTTGTGTGTGGACTGCAGCTGTCCGGAGAGCTGCAGAGCATGTTCCAGAGTCTTCGCCACATCGGCACTCAGCTTGGTGATGTCTTTGTACCTGGCTTTAATGGTTTCCAATTTATCTTGAATGATTAAGACTTCGTCACCTAAGATTTCAAGAAGATGCATTATTTCTTATGTACAGAAGGGAGGAAAAATGAGGGGCAGAGAATCTCTTTAGATACTACTGATGATATGTTTTGGGGGGATGAGGAGACATTTTTCTAAAGATAATCTGACCCAAAAGATGCCCTCCCCAGGATTGCTAAGAATAGAAACTCGAATAGAAAGGCCCTCAGAAACTTCAGATGTGTGCAATGTTTTATCTCCCTTACAAAGCTTTCTGTCTTTGAAGAATGGGGGCTAACCCTGCCAGCACGGGGGCTGCTGATGTCATGGCTTACAAGGCGGTTACGTCAGGCGGGTATTTAACCTTCCTGTGCTGACTCATCATTACTCACTCTTACACTTCTGGGGTTCTTTATCTGCCGCTACTTCCTTTGCAGACAGATGTAAATTATGTCCTAAGCTTCAGACTTCCAAATCAAAGTTCTAGACACTTTACTGCATGCCTTTAACCACAATGAAGGACAACTGCCCCATTTACCCACGCACATGCTGAAACAGATGACAGCTTTCCTAGAGCCAGAAGAACTGCTAAAATAACTTCGCTTCTCTGAGTTGCTCAAAAGCCTTTCAAGTAGCCATTAGGCCATGTATCTGTCTTTATAGTGACTCAAGTTTGGAGAAATTAAACCTATGGGCTACCTTAACAAGCATCATTGTGGCACAGTTTACCTTAAAAGAAAAACAAAACAAAAAAAAAAACAGAACAGGACTGTCTAAACCCTTATGTTCATCAGCCTTTCAGCAGGGGAAGACTCTTGTAGCTACAGGGCAGTCTTCTCTGGCCAGCGCCCATGCTGGGCACTTTATGCTACGAGTAACATGCATGGCGTCCATCAAGGACTCAAGTGAGGCCCCATTCGAAGCCCTCTTGACTGACCTCCAAGTCATTCTACAGGACCAAGTCTCAGAGCAGTCTCAAAAGTCAGAAAGCGTTCTGTCTTTCTGGCCCCAGCCTTGAGACGCTGTTGTGGAATGCTGCCCGGGCAACAGAGGTGCCTCCCTCACCTGTGGTATGTTTGAGCAGTTCCAGGCCATTCAGCAGTGCCTGATCCACACACTGTTTCCTGAGGAGAATGTCTTCTTGTAGAGCCTAAAAGCACAGGTACCATTTGTGGGGAGGCCGGGGAGAGAGCAGTTGTTAACCTCAGAGAACATTCACTGGGCTCTAGGAGGGCAGGTCTGCAGAAGTCCCGCATTTTTAAATGTCCGTTATTCTTCCCTCGATCCACCTGTGTCCTATACCCTGAGCTCTTCTCCCAGGATTCACGCACTCCTCTTTTAAACAAAGATACCGAGAGTCTTATTAAAAAAACAAACAAACAAAAAAAAACTGCCTTTGTGGAGGTATTCGTTCCTTATGGGGTCCTTGAATACAACAGTAATCACACTGAATAAGCCCCCAACTGGATAAATTCAATCTCATGTCCCTAAAGGTATCCAGTACACACGAGAAAAAGCCTACTGTGAATTTAAATGAATTACGAGTCATAATGGGCATGAAATGATATGCAACCAATAAAAATGAATAAAATTAATAACAACTGAAATGAGAAAAATAAAAAGAGAAAGAAACAAAAGAAAAGAAATGAATGAAGGTACCCTGAGTTCGGTCTGCTGCTCCCACAGGGCCTCTGTGCTGTGGTCCTGGACTGACAGCTTGCTCAGTTTGCCATGCACTTCATTCAGCCAGTTCATCAGCTCAACTTCATCTTCCCCAAAAATCTTAGCATTGCACAGGGCCTGCTGGAGGAGCTCAGACCGGCTGTGACTTTTCTCTTGAATCTCAAAGTACCACACTTGCAAGAAGTCTAGCTTACTCTGCACCAAATCCTTGTCCTCCCTGGAGCTCAGGACCTTTAAGGACTGGCCGATGCTAACGGCCTGGTGGAACTGTTTGTTGTGATTGGTGATGTCATCTTCTAAGACCTAAACAAAATTCAAGAAAGGAAGACAACGAAACGAAACAGAACTGAAAGGGATGGAAAAAAATGAAAACGTAAACAGAACCAAAAGATGATCTTTAAAACGGATTTAGTTGTGCAATTATGCATGACCTATCAAATACATGTTGCAAAAACCATGAAATGAACGAAGAAAACCCGGGCGTCACGGGCACGTGACACATCTTACTTTGTGCTGTCCAATCTGCTCCTCCAGCTTCGGTGCCTGGGTTCCTATGGGTTCAGAGTTTGCCAGCTTCTTTTCTACAGCCGTGAGCCACTCATTCAGCGGCTCCAAGGTCTCATGAAACTCCTGAGCTACCACAGAGATACCTTCCAGTTGACGGTTCCTATACAGTTGCCGAGACGAAGGTCGGTTAGGGGTGGAGAACGTGTAAAACCGCCAACCAAGATCTTCAGTCAGACCTTCGGTACTACTTTGAACATGGCTTCCCAGAAGTCACCTAAGGCTGGGTTTTAAATCATGGACATCTAAAGGGCATGTTAAAATGGCTCTCACTAAATAAAATTAAAGAAGATATCCTCATTCCTGAACATCATGGAGGGTGAAAGCCACCTCCCCTGAGAATATGCCGGTCAAGCATAACCATTTTTAAAGGCAGCAGCGACAGCAACAATGACAAGAAGCACTGCTAAGGACACACTTTACACCTGGCCTTGCCATAAGCACTTCCAAGTATGAATTTCCGTAGAAGCGACAGCCACTGTAGCTATTTCTAACAAGATGGTCAGAAGTGGATGTTAAAATTTGAAGAACCGTGACCGCTACATACAGAAACAAGAGTATCGAGTGCATCTGTCAAAAGCAACAGTCACTACTCTGTGAACTTAAATGTCAAAAATAGGATTGCCATTCACATTTCCTTAGGAGGTGGAGTACTTTCAGAACCTCGAGGCTATAGGCACACTCTGTCTCTGCTGCTTTTTCCTCTCAGGCTCCTGACTGTGCTGGTCCACAGCAAGGCATCGGATTCATCAGCCTAGCTGAGAGTCCTGTGTTGAGGGCTAGCTGTTGCACTATCTTCCTGACATGCTGATTTTTTAAAAAGGGAATAATATGATCTGGGAAACGAGCTTTATATGAAGCTGAGAGGAACTTCTGAACTGGAGGCAGGGACTGAAATACAATTTCCATTTTTCCTTTGTTTGTTTGTGCAACAAGATCTCATTACACAATCTTGGCTGGCCTGGGATGCTGTACAGATCCTGGTGGCCTGTAACTCACCCGCCTCTGCCTTCCGAGTCTGGCATTAAAGGTGTGTGCCATCATACCTGGCTCCATGTACTCATATCCCAAGCTATCAGGATGCAACAGTTAAAGACCTTGCCCCTTAAGTCTACATCTGAAGAGGTAGGAATTGCTTTACTGTCAACCCGATCTCTGCTGACTGCTCTCTCATGTAGCTACTCTCGGTCCGGAGTATCATGGGAGACAGGAGCTGCTGCAACTCTGTAATAACAGAACTGGGAGCAAGAGCCCAGAAGAGCCACAGTCTACCTTCATGGAAGGAGAGGACCGCCCGACTCTTCACTCTTTTCTAACCAACTCCTCCCTTAAAACATGGCCATTGCTTTCCTGTCTCCAAACTTTTTCCAATTATGTGCTCCCATCACACCCTGCATCTTTACTTCAAAGCGTCACTCTTGTCGTTTCCCACTGGCTTTGAGTCTGTTAGTCTGCACCTGTCTGGGGGCGGAGGTGACCGGTCTAGCTCATCCTCATAAGCTAACACCTAGCTGTGTACCTGATGCACAGTAGGTAGAGAATGACTGGGTCTCCCACAAACGAATGAATTACCAGGGAGGGAAAATGCTTTCTTAATGAGCAGGGATGCGGCTGGTGGCCACAGGACATCAGAGGAATGAGGACCAGTGTGCCACATCTGCGTGATGAGCAGATGTGGAGGACATGGACATAAAGGCAAGCGTTACCCCAGTCCACAGCGCGCCGCTCAGTACCTTGCTTCAGCTCTGCTGAGGAGCACTTCCCATCTACTGTCCAAGAGGCTCAGCTGCCTTGTGAGCTTCACCCTGTCCGCAGGCTCTGCCGAAGCAGCGATTTTCTCTCCTTCTCGTTTGATCACCTCCACAGTAGACTTCCGGTCTTCCAGCAGTCTTTGCAGAAGCTTCAGACAAAACATGCAGTATTTTTAAAGGCAGAAGAATGTTTAAATAAATATAAGATAGAATACATCGTGTGTGTGTGTATGTGTGTGTATATCCATATATATTTGCATGGATAGACATGGGAAAAATGAGAAGTGGGGTCTTAAAATAATCCATTTGGGGGCAGTGAGAGTGTGCCTCAGGTCAAAGTGGCTTCCCTGGAACCCGCAAAGTGTAAGGGGAAAAGTAGCTCCTGCAACTTGTCCTTTGACCTCCACATGCATGCCAAGGCACAAGCAGGGCACATAAATAAATGTCATTTAAAAAAAAAAGCCTCCAAAGAAGTAACAGAAAGAGCGTTTGGTTGAGTAACTGCAGTGTCAGACACTGAGGTGTGGCTTTGACAACAGACAACCCCTACTGATGAGGCCACTGTAATCTTTGTGATGGATTTCATACAAAATCTTGGAGCAGAAGATGCACATAGGATAAGCAGGCCGAACCATAGGAAAGCACAACACGCTCCTCACTTTCCTAAAGCAGCCACCCTAAGCCTCCAGCAGTCACCAACTGCCAAAATAAGACTCCCATGCATCACAGGCAGGCAGGTTAAGACTAGACCATGCCTGCAGGACAGAAGGCTCCAGACCCTCCATGGAAGAAGTGCTTTAAACCCTATGAGGATGGAAACTTGAGCAGAGCCCTCAGACACCCAAAAAGAAGAGAGTGTGGGTAAGCTGGGTTCTCAAGAGCTGCCAAGAGGACTAAGGTTTCAGGACATAGCAGTTAAACGGAAATTCAGTTTAAATCTAGCTGAGTGCCACACTCAGGGTCACCTTGCCCTAACTAATCAAAGCAAGTCATTCTCGAGCAACTGCACACATAATAAGCGCTGTGCTCCATCAACTAGATGCAGGAACTCAACAGGTCTCTGTTGGCTTACTCTGATACTGACAGACAGCTCAGGAGTAACAATTTAACAGTTACCCAGAAGGAAATGCTAGAGGGATACACTGAGATTAGGACCACGGAGGAGGGAATGGAAGGGAATACATATTTCCAAAGGGAAAGGATTACAGATGTTCTTGACACAGTTCAGGGCATCATGGAAACAGTGTGAAGATTGTAAAATACACACATGTATCGTGGGTGTGTGTGTGTGTGCACGCGCACGCATGCAGGAGGAAAACTTGCGAGTGTTGGCTCTCTACCCACTGAGCTATCCTGCCAGCCCAAGTGAGTTACTTCTGGAGAATTGGAAGAAGACAAAGTCAGTCAATGGGTTTTGTTGACTAAGCATTATTAACTATCCCTGGAAGAATAACTCACTTGATGTTAGCAGTTATATAATTAAAACATTCCGATGCATGGGATTCTCAGGGTGTTTCCTTAACCCTCTTTTTTTCGCTCTCTGGTCTGGTCCTGGAGTTTGAACTTCTGCATCCTAGGCTACTGTCCTATGACCGTACCATATCCCCAAGCCTCTTCTCTACTTTCACTTTCCAGACAGGTTCCCTCTGAGTTGCTCCCTAGGCTGTGTTTCCGGGGGCCTAGAACTTGGGACCCTCCTACCTCCACTGGCCAAGTGGCTGGGATTAGAGGCCTGAGCCCTAAGGCCTGGCTTTATTTCTCCTATCACTTCCTGACTGGCCGAAGTTTTCAGAGAATTTGTAGACCGCTAATGTGTAATGCAGAATCAAAGGAAGCAGTGAGTTGGTAAAAATCTGAGGCCAATGTAGACTTTTTTTTAAATTAGCAAACAGTGTATTTGTTTATGGGTTACAGTGTCATGTTTTAGTACATATGTGCACTGGAAAACAACTTAATCAAACTAATTAACATAGCTGGCAGATCCTCTTCTCAAAATTGGTGATTGTGCTAAGGATATTTAAAATCTTTTGGCAATTTTGAAATAAACGATATATAGGGCTGGGCTATATAGTTCAGTGATAAGGTAGTTTTGGAGCATGGCTGAACCCCTAGGTTCAATTCCAAGAAAGTACATGCGTGTGTGCACACACACACGTACAGAAATGTTGTTGTTGTTATTATTATTGCCTGCTAGCTAGATTAAGCCAGGACTAGAAAGATAAATTACAACTTGATTAACAGGGTTGGGGGAATGGCTCAGTAAGCACACACACTTGCTCTACAGTCATGAGGAGCTGAGTTGGAATCCCCAGGACCCACATAAATATCCAGGTAGGATTGCATGTGCTTGCAATCCTAACATTCCCCAATGGATATGTGGAGACAGACATTGCAAGAACTCCCTGCTGGTGAGTCAGGCTGAAGCGGTGAGAGCTTCTGGCTCAGTGAGAGACCCTGCCTTTAGAAAATGAAGAGAGGGTAGTGGGCCTCTGGTTCTGTGGGAGACCCCATCGGGAAGAAATAAGGTGAGGAGGGAAAGAAGAAGACACCTGATGTTCTGCTGCACCCACACATACCTTACACAAACGTTTGATTAAAATTTTATATGTAACAATTCAATTTCAAATAGTTAACCTTCTCCCCACGTAAAACATTATACAGGAGACACCTCACTGATAGGCCACACAGTCTGCCTTTTTCCATGTGTCATTTCAAATCACAGCTGCTAAATCACCGGAAATGTCATCCGGTGTTTCATGTCTGACCACGACACCACGACGAACCCCAGAACTGTCCATGTTGTCTCAAGCAGTCCTCTGTCTATCGGCGCCAGGACATGCAACAGCACATCCCCAAGGGTATGAACAGAGAGGGTCCAAGTCCTTTGCCTCAGCTCAACTCCGAGAACGTGCCAGTATTTACTCTATACAACTTGTGCGGATAGACTGCATGTATTTAGGCAACAACGGTATTCCTGTCCAAATGCCACCCGACCGGTGAAGCGTTTCTTGGCTGGTCTCTTTGGAGCTGCTCACAGGATCCCTCTTCTCCAGGGAGCCCTGGCTCTGTCACAGCTAGATCCCCACCCCATCTCTGCTTTGAAATCACTCTCGGTCACACATGGACTTTGTTTACTGACTGGCTTTTCACGGCCTTTCTTTCCCATTAGACTTTATGTTCAGTGGGGGACTCTTCCTGTCTTCATTCAGGGCTGTATCTCCTGCAGCTAGACCCACACCTTGACCAGAATATGCGATCAGCAAGTGCTGCTTGAATAACTGACAGTATCGAAAGCAGCAAGAATGCATTACTGTGCCATCTTGTCAGTATAAACAGGGAGGCACACTTTCATTGTCATTTTAAAAATTTTACATGAAACCAAATAAAGGCATCGCTAACTTACCTTTTGCTCCTGTATCTGGGCCTTCACCACTTTGAACTCAGCGGACGGAGGCTTCTGATTGGCCACAAGCTCCTCAGTGTCTGCCATCCAGCTGAGCAGGGACTCCAGGGCATCCTGGAACCTTCCACAGTGTAGCAGGGCCTCCTGCAGCTGGGATGTTCTCTGAGCCACCTGTTAAGTTCCAGTTGTTTCAACTTATTTACTTGTTTCATTAAGGAAGAAGGAAGGAAGGAAGGAAGGAAGGAAGGAAAGAAATCTGCCCACCCGACACTACTTCTCATGATTATTCCTAACTTGGCCACACTTTCCCTTCCCCTCTGTGATGGTTTGTATATGCTCGGCCCAGGGAATAGCACTATTAGGAGGCGTGGCCTTGTTGGAGTAGGTGTGTCACTGTGGGTGTGGGCTTTAAGACCCTCTTCCTAGCTACCTGGAAGCCAGGCTTCTCCTAGCTGTCTTTGGAACAAGATGTAGAACTCAGCTCCTCCTCTACCACACTTGCCTGGATGCTGCCGTGCTCCTGCCTTGAAGATAAGGGACTGAACCTTTGAACCTGTAAGCCAACCCTAATTAAATGTTGTCCTTATAAGAGCTGCCTTAGTCATGGTGTCTCTTCACAGCAGTAAAATCCTAAGACACCCTCCTTCTCCCTGTGTGTGTGTGTGTATGTCTGCATGCACACACAGAACACCCACATGTATCCTATGGTGCTTTCCCTTCTTTTCATAACCAGACACTGGTCTCATATCCTGCCACTGTTGCTATGCCAAGCAGAGCAAA
Organism: Tokudaia tokunoshimensis; assembly: GCA_036184795.1. Classification (NCBI taxonomy): domain Eukaryota; kingdom Metazoa; phylum Chordata; class Mammalia; order Rodentia; family Muridae; genus Tokudaia; species Tokudaia tokunoshimensis. Next base: position 13,891,203 of record BTHU01000016.1, read on the forward strand.
GTGATAGAGTGGCAGCCAGGTGTATGGTGATGGAGTGACTGACCCTCTAGGGAGGGCTGCAGAGCCTACTCTGGGCTTTCTAGGAAAGGCTACTCTGGGCTTTCTGCTATTACTCCACCTTCTGTCTCCCAGCTGCAAGTGGTCCTGGGAGATACTAAGCTGTACGGGAGTGAGCTTAATGCCATCCATCATGGGATGGGTGTTCGTGGTGATTCAGAGGGGTGAAGGGGACCACCCATTCTCTAGTAAGTAACCCCTCACTTGTACCCTGTAGAATAAACCCAATAAATTCATTGGTCTCATCAAGGTGAACTTCAGTGAAATCCCACACTGCTCTGCTGTTAGTGCCCATCTGGGTGAATGGGCGTTCACTCGAATCACCCCAAGAAAGGTTAACACAACTCAGGGAGTCTAGGGGGGGGCAAATAAGCTACCACCGGCTGAGAAGGCCCTTTCAACACAGGGCCATTCTCAATGACTGAGGTCTGAGGACACATCTCTCATCAAGGTTGGGATCATGGTGGGACAAATCCTGTCTCAACCCAGGAACGTCATTCATTCATGTCCCATGCCTATTGCCGTAGGCCACTTAGTGTACAACATGAGAAGAAGTGTGTTTGGGCGTGTGTGGCTACTGGTAAGACCGTGACTATTAGTCATGAATATTGACAGCAAAAATTGCTAAGGAGTGGAAGGGACCGAGCAACTACCTTCTTATTAAGAGTCTTCCACCGTGCGTTGATGCTGTCCAGGTCATGTTCTAAACTCTGAGTGCAGGTGTTCGCGGCTGCGCTCTGAATAAGGCCTTGGCCTAACCAGTTCACATCTTGCTGCTTCACCTGCAAGGGCTCTATTTCTTCTTTCTGGAATACCTGCAGATTGGGAGAACCATAGCATCTAATGACTACCAACCATATAAAGACTATGTGCTTATTTATTACTTAGTTGAAACTAGCAACTGTTGGTGAAGTTGAAGGGAACTGTTGGTACCAAGACATTGCTTACCATTACCTTGTGAGTATGAAATATAAACTTTTGACATTTAATTATATATTCTACATACATTTAGGAAGAGCACCTACAAACCCAAGATGAGTATAATAAAATTTCCTATCATCACAGTTTAACAATGATAAAAATATCCAAAACAAAAAAACAAAACCACTGATGAGCAAATGGTAAGATGAGGAGGCCCCTAGGTCAAGGGATTCTCATGGGGGCTCATAAGGATCGTGCAGTATGGAGAGCTGGCTACTGAAGCTTGAGACTCAGATTAGAGGTGTAGACTCATTGGCAACACAACAGAGTAGATCAAGAGGCTAAGAACATGTCTGCCTGAGGGGTCAAAATCCAACAGTGGCAAATGAAAAAGCAGAGGCACATGGACACCGGGCAAATGGGGACTCCCATAACCACCATAGCAAAAGGTGTAGACGCAGGGAAAGGCATAAGGTGACACAGGGTAAGACCCATATGCACCCGGTGGACCCAGAGAGGAGGGGTTAGAGTTGACCTGGAACAGTTCCTGACCCTTGGAGTAAGGTTAGAGCCTTTGGCCTTGAATATAGGCTCCACAGAGGAAAATCATACCTCACACCTACCAGGACATAGTCCTCTCCTGAGCACTGAAACACCTCTACTGAAAGGGACTTGGATTTTGAACATATAACAAGGAAGAAACCTCAACTCACCAATGTCAGGCTCATGAGTTGTAGGTCAGAAACAAGACCAATTAAAAAAAACAACAAATCAACCAACCAACCAACCAACCAAACGAACAAACAAAAACAAAAACATGTAACATGTCTTTCCCCAAGATCACCAATCCAAGTATGGCTCCCAATGGAAACACCCGGGAGGAACTTGCAGTCCAATAATTTGACAGAATCATTACACTATGTTCAAAGAACTCAAAGAAGATATGAACACACCCCAAAAGAATAAAAACAAAGAGCTGAATGAGAGGGATGTGAGCTTATTTCTTAAAATATGAAAATAGGATCCAATAAAGACACAGAATTGCTTGAGAAAATTCAAGTTGAAATGATGTTAGGCTAAAAACCAACCAACCAACCAACCAACAAACAAACACAACCAAAATCAGTGTGGTGGTCCAGGGATTGGCACTATTGGGAGGTGTAGCCTTGTTGGAGGAGGTGTGGCCTTGATGGAGTGGGTGTGGCCTTGTTGGAGTAGGTGTGTCACTGTGCTCATAGGCTTTAAGACCCTCATCCTAGCTGCCTGGAAGTCAGTCTTCCACTATCAGCCTTCAGATGAAGAACTCTCAGCTCCTCCTGCACCATGCCTACCTGGATGCTGCCATGTTCCCACCTTGATGACAATGGACTGAACCTCTGAACCTGTAAGCCAGCCCCAATTAAATGTTGTCCTTTATGAGACTTGCCTTGGTCATGGTGTCTGTTCACAGCAGTAAAATCATAACTAAGACAATCAGTGAGTCACATTTATAAATCTTAGTGGGAAGATTGCCAACAGAATGGAACATGTGGAGGACAGGGCAGGAGTTCCTGAAGGCAAGGAAGAGGAATTAATCATTCAATAAGAGTTAGTGACTAAAAAAAAAATATGAACAGAACACGAGCAAGGTTTGGGACACCATGAAAAAGACCAAATCTCCTAATTACAGGTATAGACAGAGAAGAAAACCCTACACTAAAGACACAGAAAGGATTGTGGAGGCAGGAAGACTGAAATGATAGAGCCCTGCACACAGGTCCCCTTACCCCTGGATCTGCACCCAGACATCAGCTGCACGGCATCTCTGGTTTCTCTTTGCCCACAACTATCTGGGAATCTGCTGTCAACAGCTCCCTAGAACTCTGTCTTCTGTTCACCCTATCCAACGCATGGCCTCTCAGTTGCTTGTGACTTACGAAGGATGCAGGACAGTAGATTAAAGTGCAAATTCCACAGAAATCACTCCTTTTGTTTATGAGAGTTACAGTTCTCTACCCTGGGTCTGCTATAGTACCTGGATAGTTATATGTACTCAATAATTGTTATTTGCTGAATTGGTATCAACACCAAAAGATACATCTGTCTTGGGTGGATGCTATCAACTGCTTTACAGGTAAAATTGATGGTTGGCACACGGATAATACAAATATTTATAATGCTGAGCCTGGAGAATGTCACAAGAAAAAAAATCAATTATTTTTAACTTGGTAATGAAATTCTACATAGATATTAAGGTAAAATAAAGTTTGGGATTCTGAGTCATTATACTGAAGCGTACCATAAAATAACTAATGGCTATATAAGCAGAACATATGGAAATACAACAAAGGCAGATATATTAAAAAAAAGCACCTCAGGAGAGAATTACAGATTTAGTTTGAAAAGCAGCTGTGAAGGACACAGGGGCCAAGGGGACAACTCCCCAGACCCTGGCCCAGCGCTGAGCATGCTGGGTAGTTCTACTTTTACTGTAAGAACAAATACATTGGAAATAACAAACGAGCCACTGTTTCTTCTGAACGCCCCCTGGTAACAAAAAGTTCAAGCTGCCTTCTCCACTGGAAATGTATACTGACCTTCCCACGCTGGCTAAAGGTTTCTATGTCAAAATAGCAACGATAAGAAATTAGCTGGACGCAATGAGATTGGCAAAATTCCAAGCTGCCGAGAAGAAAACTTCAGACATCATTCTAAGTTTTCAAAAAGGTGTAATTTACCAAGCGTGTCAACAGAAAATGGCCACGGGCAGTAACTAAAGACTTTGGCACGGCCATTCTGTTTCTTTTCTTTTTTTTTTTTTTCTATTTTTTTTTTTATATACATTCCCAATGATTTCCCCTTTCCCGGTTCCTCCCTTCCCGAAAGTCCCATAAGTCCTCTTCTCTCCCCCTGTTCCCCATTCAACCCCCTCTCGCTTCTCTGTCCTGGTATTCCCCTACATCCAGTCTTTCCAGGACCAGAGGTCTCTCCTTCCATCTTCTTGGAAATCTATTGATATGTGAATTGTGTCTTGGGTATTCCGAGCTTCTGGGTTAATATCCCCTTATCAGTGACTGCATACCATGTGTGTTCTTTTGTGATTGGGTTACCTCACTCTGTTTCTTTTCTATGGAACGCTCTAAGTTACCACTCCCAGGAACTCAGTAGGAGCTTTGGGTATGTTCAACAACTTACAAAGAAATATGCATGGGGTCAAGAAAACGGCCCCATTCTTACATCTCTGGTACATCATATGACACTTTGGAGAAAACTTTTCATTTCCCTCCCAGCTTCCAGGACAAACCCCTTACTCATCCGGCGGTCTAGCAAGCCGTCTGCAACCCTGATCCTGGCTAAATTAAGGGTGTGTACCAGAGCAGGTCTGCATGAGCCAGTGATCATTTTCCAAAATCCTTCAAAAATGACTATGGCTACTAGCTAAGCTGGAATAAAACACAACAAACAAGAACAATTCTACACATGTGCTGTAACATGTTTTATAGGGAGAAGGCATTTTGCTAAACCTTTAGGTTAGTAGAGTGCTTACTGCATGCTCAAGGAAAGGTGCGGACAGTGGGAAGAAGAATGAGCAGAACTCTGATACTGTTTACATCCCTTATCTCTAAGTGGTAACAAATGACATGCCCCGCCCCCTCACATATACAGACAGGCTCGGAGCACACACAGAACTTTTAAATAAAATGAGGTTGATGTTGAGGTGAAGTTTACCAGGGGAGCCAAGGGGAAGCACCAAAATGGCTGAACGTGAGTCCGAGTGGGAAGGAAAAACATTACAGCCTTGACAGACAACCTCCACTTATTACGGGGCTGCACCCTTTACTCTTACCTCATCTGCGACTCCGAAAAGTCAGGGTCTACAATGCCCGAGAAAACACAAAAGCTTTCCTCTCTGGTGCAGGGTTCCTATGAGCTGGGTGGGTGGAGGGCTTTTCAGGCCACAACAATATAATACTGTGTTTGTACCTTTATGACTAAGCCTGTTGGTGCTTAATAAACTCAATACGACTGCCCTTATACGGCACTGTTTTAAACCACAGTCTGTGCAAAAACCTGACGGGACCCTAAATGAACAGTGGGGGGAATTCTGAATGAACCTCAACAGCCACTGTCTGCATCAGCACATCTGGGAAGGATCATTCCCCAACAGTCCCTAATTAATTTGTCACACCAATGGACTTATCTATTGTTGGCATCTGGCAAGGTGCTAATCAAAGCCCCAAGATGAATGCCTACATTTGACCATTTTTTAAAATCATTATTGACCACTCTGAAACAGAACCAGAAGTGGCTTCTATGGTGGTTTTTCAATCCCATTAGTTACCTGTACCAACTGAAAGCCATTGCAGACTGTGTCCGACGATCCTGCCTGGACCCCTGTTTTCCTGGGCCCTGTTTTCTTTTTTACTTGTATGAATTGGAGGGGGCTTTTCTTCTGGGTCACATCTATGTCCTGGGCAGAGAAGGGAGCCTCTAGATTACCCTTAGACACCATGTTATTTTTTTCTGAATCATACTGTGTCAACAGTATCACATTTTCTAGCAAAGCTGTGCCACCAAAGTCTCCCTGCTGCTCCTCTAGGAGGTCTGTGGGTGAGAGGTCTAAATCCAGAAGGGGCTCCTTCCTACATTCCCTACTGTGTGCTGTGGTTTGGGACTCCCCTTGTCTCAAAGTTTTCTCCTGGTCATCAGAGTTGGAGATCCACTTGTCTGCCCCATCTCTGGGCACAACCAATCCACTGCACTTTGTACTCTCTCTCAGTGGGTTCTGCACACAACTGTTTTCACCATGGAGTGACCTTGGACCGCTCACACACTTGCCCCCCCTGAGTGGAGAGGCGTCCTGCAGAATCATTTGGAAGTTGTCACTGGGGTGGGCACTTCTGCATGAGAGCAGTGGGATTTTCTGTTCACTGAGAGAATTAGCAGAAACAAATGGCCTCTCTTGCTCTGATGTATGAATGTCTTCTCCGGCGGAGGAGGACAGGCTTCTAACCTGTGGCTGCTCCCCACTTACAATGCCCGGCTTTACTTCTTTCTCAGCTGGGGGGCTGCATAAGCCAGAGTCGTCCTCTTCTGAAGTTTGAGAGTTAGTACCCCATCTGCACTTGCTGGCCTTCATGACAGCATCGGACTCGTCTGAAGGCTCCACAAAAGAACTTTTGTTTTTGTTTGCATAATCCATAAAATTGGCAGGGACAAACATCCGCCAGGACCGCCTGTGCTCTCTCTTTTCTGCTTGAGACTTGGGCTTGGATAAACCTGTACTCCGAATGACGTCACTGTTTAGTTTGAGGGCATCAAAGATCATCTTTTCATCTAGCTTGTTAGCTTCCCGACCCCTCAGCTCAAATATACTGGAAGAAGAAAGGGCACCATTGGAGCACAGAGAGCTAACGTCCAGTGTCCTGTGGCTGTAGGGTAAAGTCCGATCTGTGAAATGCCTAGAAGACAGGCTACCTTTGGAACCAGAGTCTATCTGTTCGTTTAGTCTAACCGTGTCATAGATGGACCGCTGAGGGACGTAACAGTCCTCGATATTCAGGTCCTCCTCTTCTTCACCCTTCCCTACGCATGGAGGGTTCTGGCGTAAACAGTCTGGTCTGCTGAGTGGTTTCCCCATTTTGCAGACAGTCAAAACAAATATCACAGCTTTTGACAGGGAGAGGAAGGAATTCGGTGAAGCATTTTTCCAAGAAGGTCTATCTGTGAACAGAGCTATGACACATCCAGAAAGGATAAACAGCGAGGCATAGTGCCTGAGGTGTTGTCGGTTAGGACCAGTGCATCTGTGAAAACTACCCTTTAACCTGGTTCTAAGAAGTAAAGTGCACCAAGACAGAGCATTCAGCTCTCTCCACCTCCTGAAATTCCGTGAAAGTTCCCTTTCACTCAGTCCCAAGCAGACACACACACATGAGCACACAGCTAACAGTAGCTTAAACGCCAGAAAGACTCTTCTGTGAGTCCATTCCTCACTGTACTCTAATTTTGCTTGAGGTTTCCAGATTAAAATTTCCAAATGGGCAAGCGTTTTAACAGGCTGGATGTTAACTTCGGCAGAACTCTGGCTGACTGTAATCCACTTAAAGATGTCCTGCGAAACTCCATGTCCTTTACAGATAAACAGCTTCAGAAAATTCAGACAAACACCAGGGATTGTTCAGACTGGAAGGCACAGGGCAGTTCTTTGGAGAAAAATAAGTTTGATGTTGTGAAAAAGTTAAGATTTTTCTTTTAGCTGGGAGGGGGAGCCATACATAAATAAACTCGATCCAAAAGGCATTTTTTTTTCTTCCCATATTAAGCTTCTTTGAGGTTATCCAGAATTACCCAAGAGAAAAGAGCCAGGGCATTAAAATCCAGCAACCATTAAAGTAAACAGTCAAAAAGCATGGCTTATAACAAGTTTCTTTTTCAAAATAAAAAATTTCCCCCAAGATTCTTATCTGATCTTCCTGAAGAAGGCTTATTCCACCTGAGGCAGCTTCGGCTCAAACTCTGGGCTTCCTCCGAGGCACAGGCATCCAGCTGAAGCCCCGGCCGCTGCCCTATGGCCGGGCAGGCTGCGGCCGCTCCCGCCGGGGCTCGGGCTGCGTCGGGGCAGCAGGGCCGCGCAGCACACCCAGCCCCGGCGGCATCGATCTGATCCAGCGCGGGCCGCTCTTTCCTCTCCGTCGCTACTCCGCCCTCCCGTGACTTCGCTGTCATCCTGCCCAGCTCGGCCTCTTCCCCAGCCCAGGGCGGTTCCAGGGGGGGGGGGGGGGAGGAACCTCGGAGGTTGTAATGCAACAGCTTGGTGACATCAGCGCGGAGCAGGCCGGGGTCTGCATCCGGGAGAGGGCAGCCAGGTTCAGATGTCCCGGAGGGATCCGATGGGCAGCGGAGGCAGAACCTGATACCGGGGAGGCACAGGGACAGCCATTCCCACGGCTGGCTCAGACTGCTAACTCAAAGTGGGGTATGTGGGGGTGGGGTGGGGGTGGCCAGGTCCCTGTCCTTCAGCTGGAACCACTTCAGTTTAAGCAGGACCAACAGGCTCACTTTGAAGTTGAGTGGTTTATCATTCTTCTTTAAAGGCCAATTTCAAAACCGACTGTTCGGCACACTAAAGGACCCCCACGGGTACCTCGCCTCAACATTGCTGACATGAATATTTGTAGTTACTAATATCCACACAGACCTCTTGAGATTAATGCAAGGCCCAGGCAAGCAGAATGCCTCGCAACGGACTGGTTATTTAATAAAGTCACAGATACAGATTTTTATCAGCTCAACAAATGTTCTTATAAAAACAGGTTTTTTTTGTTTGTTTTTTTTTTTTAAAAGTTCAATGAGTTAAACCTTAGCCTTTTTTCTTTTGGCAGAAATGACAAGAATTATTTAATAAACCCTAATCCATTCTTTTACGAAATAAAGCAACACTGCCAGAAAAATAGGTAATCACAGAGGCAGTCAGACTTTTAAAAAAAAAATCTCATAATCATTTGTGAACAAAATGTGGCTGGCCTGACCCCCAGGCCAAGAAAGTAACTGTGAGGTAATTTTACAAAAAAAAAAAAAAAAAAAAAAAAGTTGTGTGTGGGGGGACTTCTGTACCATAAGCATCGTGAAGTTGTTTTATAAACCTGTAAGCTGAAGTAAAATACATTCATAACTGCAACTCACACTCAGCAACTACTAGACACAGCTCAGCGTGAACTCACCGTTAAGTTGAAAAGTACATTTCTGCAGACATTCGTAAAGAGAAATTAGGTATAGAATACCCATCACCATCCGAGACACTGATGGTCATTTTCATGGTCCAGAACTGAAGTGTTACAACAAGCCCATGAATCTGTGATGCCCAAGTGTGCAAGCACACACAAAATGTGCCCATAGCTACCGTGGTGGAGTACAGGACTGCCTCTGAGGCTGGGAGGAGGTGGAAATCAAGGGTCCTATTTTCAAACTGGCCACGACTTTAGAAACTCAGAACGCTACCTACCCAAAGTAATAGTGGTAAAGTTCCCATGAAACCTGGGGGTACCTTTCTCCAAACAGTGTAAGGTCCTTATACAGTGCTTCATAAAGAGTGGCCCTAACTCAGCCCTCTGTAGACTGAATCATTAGCATGGTATTATCCCAGACTTATCAAAGGCTGAGTGGAATATGTAAACTTAGCTCCAAACAGGCAGTGCATTGAAAAAAAAATTCATAGATAATTCACTACTAAATCCCAGCATTCAAAGTGAGCGCCGGGGGGGGGGGGGGAGAAATGACATCACAACATCACCGTACTCACTCCATCTTAAAGCGTAATGGGAAATAAAGACAATAAAATGGGCCCTGCACAATTTGGAAGCAGGAAGCGCCACGGGAAAATGTGCACTAGCTGATTGTGTGTAAGTGCGAATTCTTATCATCTCTGTGATTTCAGTTTATTGTATTCTTGTTTGAGTTAATTACTGTGTTATCTGTAGTATGTTGAGATGTCTAGCAATAATGCACATATCCATGTTGCTTGAAACTACAGGGAAAGCTACACCTAGGTTTAACATAAAAGGTCAAGTTCATGAACAAAAGTTGACCCAACTTTCACCTTATATTCATTCTATGTTCTACTCCAAGCATGACGGTCCCCATTACTGGAGAAATCAGGATACACTATGCTGTATTAAACACTAATCACGAATTTGAGAGCACGCCCACGCATTTTCAGGATAGAAAAATACAGTTGAATACAGGATAGAAAAATACAGTTTTCCCTAAAAGTTGTCACCACCACTGATAGCTCACACACAAAGCCACAGTGCCATTTTCAAAATGGAGCTTCATCCCTGTGATGTCTAGAGGTGACCTAGCTGAAGTCCCTACGGTCCACACAGACAGGACTGCCACCAGAGCTAACTCAACAACAGCAACTGCTCTCACTTCATATTTCTCAAGTGATATCCGCTTAAAGGAATGTTCTAGCAAGTAATCTTATTACTGAGGACAGCAAATCACTTTGTAGAAGTCATAAAAAGCTAACTTTATAAAACCTAAAACATGGACATTTTACACCTGAAAGGCTAGAGATACTACGGTCACTACACTGTGTGGAGAAAATGTAAATACATGCTATACTGTCTATAAAAGGGGACCACATCCTCACTTGGCCCAACAGCTCCTGAAAGCTGAGTAAGAGATGTAATGAGAAATAGGAGTTTTGCGCTTTGGTGATAAAGCAGCCTTCAATGATTTTTACAGTTCGTTCTAAGGCAGATAGGCAGTAGCTAAAGAAAACTGGGGGTGCCCCACAGTTTCTAAGCTTAAAACCATCACACAAATGAATGTAGCTCTTGAGCATAGTTGCCTGAGTAGGTGGTAGCTACTTGTTTCACTGAAGAGTAAGTCAGGAAGAAATAGCACAAAGGGAATACATTGAAAGGCCTCGTGTCTGATTTGGCGGAAACTGTGCTCAGGCTCTTTAACAAGCACTCGATGTCCTTCCCACAGTGACGGCATCACTTAGCAGCATGCATCTGCCCCACCTTCAGTGAGGTTTCTAGGTGGTTAGAAATACTCTGTAGACAGAGCTGTAGAAAGCTTGCTAGTTGAAGACATGGGGATATCTACAAGCGCGTCAACATACGCATGAGTAAAACCTCATTCAACTTCCTTCAGAGAGTAAGAGCCAAGATCTGAAAACATCTTCTGTATCAAGACAGGGATAAAAGAAACAATACAATCTTGCCATTGTGATGACTACAGTGTGAGAGAGGTGGGGTGGGGGGAGGATAAATATGCGATATAACATGCATGCAGAGGTCACACCTTATAGGAGTTAGTTCTCCCCTTTTGCCAGGTGGATCTTGGGACACAGGCCTGACGGCAAAGGCCTTTACTAGTGCAGCCATCTTGCCAGTCCTCAAACTCCCCTTGACAGTCCTTCCAGATTTCTAGTATTGGCTCCTCATGTGACAGAGGGAAGAGTACAGCCACGTGTTAGGTCCAGTTAGGGGGCATCAGGACATGGAGTCCTGGACAACACTTCTTAGGTTAGGCATGGAGGTGGGATCTCTACATGGGGTGGAGGGACTTCTGTCTTGCCCACCAGATGTAGAGTTCTTTTATCCTAAAGCCCTAAACACTACTTTGACATGGCTAAAGAATGTGACATTGCTGTAAGCCCACTCCTCTAGGTAGTTTTCATTATGAAAACATATTCACCTTAAAAATCCTGACTAAAGGAAGGTATACAGCCTGCTGGTCAACATTAATAGAAAACAGTCTACTATCTGTGATGCATACCCAAAACCTCTCCTAAAACAGAGTTACACAACTCCCCTTGTTCTCAACAAAAATGGATAAGCTGTTAGTCTTTGATTTCTATTAACTGTGACTACCATCAAAACACTTTTGGACGGGCTGGAGAGATGGCTCAGTGGTTAAGAGCAATGACTGTTCTTCCGAAGGTCCTGAGGTCAAATCCCAGTAACCACATGGTGGCTCACAACTATCGGTAAAGAGATCTGACGCCCTCTTCTGGTGCATCTGGAGACAGCTACAGTGTTCTTAGATATAATAACAGATAAATCTTTGGGCGGAAGCAAGTGGGGCCAACAGGAGCGAGCAGAGGTCCTGAATTCAAATTCCCAGCAACCACAACCATCATGTACTCACAACCATCAGTACAGTTACAGTGTACTCATATACATTAAATAAGTAAATAAATCTTTAAAAAACACTTTTGGACGTTTTAATTTTACTTTTAGAAGCATGGTGATATTGTAGTTGTTGTTTGGGGTGGGGGGGGGATCATTTAATCAAAAGTTTAAGAAATCTAGGCAGGGCTGAAGAGATGGCTCAGCGGTTAAGAGCACTATCTGCTCTTCCAGAGGTCCTGAGTTCAATTCCCAGCAACCACATGGTGGCTCACAACCATCTGTAATGGGATCTGATGCCCTCTTCTGGTGTGTGTATGAAGACAGCCACAGTGTATTTATATACATAAAATAAATAAATAAATCTTTAAAAAAAATCTGGGCATAAATGTTCTGACCTGGTTTCCCGGCTGCCATGACATTTTGCATTTTCTTTGCCCAATGTTCAAATAATGCCTGGGTTAGATAATGCCCACACCTGGACTGGACTGAAGTTATTACAGCGTAATAATGTGTTCTGATCTATGTCTCTGATTTCAACTTGACTTAAACATTCTCTGTTCTCTGAAATGTTATTTCCACTTTGAAAACAGCTGCCAGTTCATGTCCACTTGCATCAGTGGCTTGTGGGGACAGGATGGATGACAAAGGAGGCAGCAGAGACGCCAGGAGTGGGAAGCAGGGCTGGAGGGGTTTTGTTTCCTATCATTGTGCCATGGTCTCGAGAGGATCTAGATGTAGCTGAGATGCTACACCATGTATTAATGTTAGTCTGGTTTCTTTGATCTTCACTGAAATTAATACAGTGCAATTCGGTGATGAGGACCGATGATGAGAGGATCTGATTGGCTGCTAATGAAGTCGCAGGGATCACTGTGAATAGTGTATAGTCAGTTATGTAAGTGATAAGTGAAAATGTGCATGCTGGGTGTGGTGGTGCATGCCTTTAGTCCCGGCATCCAGGAGGCAGAGGCAGGCGGATCTCTGGGAGGTGGAGGCCACCCTGGTCTGTACCAAGAATGCTAGGCCAGCCAGGTTGCCACAGTAAGGTAGGTAGGTAGGGGGAGAGAGAGAGAGAGAGAGAGAGAGAGAGAGAGAGAGAGAGAGAGAGAGAGAGAGAGACAGAGACAGAGACAGAGAGACAGAGAGAGAGACAGAGACAGACACCAAGAAAAAGTGAGCATCTATTTTATTTAATGTATCTTTCATTTGAAAGCAACCCTGAGCCAGGACTCTGTAGGCAGGACTCAGGAGGCACACAGCAGCTTTCTTTCCTCCTGAGCAACAGATGTGACTCTGATTGTCAGACTGCACAGTTATCACCTGCAGCAGCAGAACTGAATTGCAAGAGCAGAGGCGTGGAAGGAAGAGGATGCCTTGAATTCCCAATGGTGGGAAAGGGACCCCACCCTGTGGACTTTAGTCCAGTGACTGGGGAACCACAAGGCCCAAGAAATCAAATACATAGTTTAGAAACTGGTATTAACTGAAGAGGCACCGATCCTTTGTCAAATTTCTGCAATCTTCCTTTGACCGATGGTGAATTGGAATATTTGATTCAGAGTAACAAGATTTCAGTGATGATTGCTGAATTGATATTTCAATCCTATATAAGTTTTGTCTTTTTTAGTCAATGTGAACAGCATTTTCTTCAGTTCTGTTTGGGGGATGGGGTGGAGAGGTCTGTGCTTAAATCTACCTGAAGAGGGGTGAATGCTGGGCTCCCTGCTGGCAAGTCATGTGGTAACTAACCTGCTAACATCCTGCTCTCAGGCAGGCCCCTGTCTCCTGAGAAGAACCATCCCAGTTTATCCAGGACATTACTTGGCAGATTAATGTCTAACTAGATTATATTTGAAAGCTTATGGAACACACCTCAGTGCTTTTCTGATTTAGTCTTAAAAATTATAATGACTGGCTTTTCACACTGTGCAAATTATCCCACTGTATTTTTTTTAAAGTTCCAAAGTATATATTGGTAATAATTTATGGGAAAGGCTAAGACCCAACAGAAACTAACTTAAGATATGCATTTTTTTTTTTGAGACAGGGCTTCTCTGTGTAGCCCTGGCTGTCCTCGAACTCAGAAATCCTCCTGCCTCTGCCTCCCAAGCGCTAGGATTAAAGGCGTGCGCCACCACCGCCCGGCTAAGATATGCATTTTAAGCAAGATTTTTTTGCTGCTTTAATAGGGCAAGAAAAAACATAAAGCTGTCTGGTCCCACCGCACTAGTAGCACACTCGCTGGGACGCACACTGGCTGGGATGCTCACTCACTGAGACGCTCACTCACTGGGATGCACACTATCACCGCCCTCACAGCATGGACCCCACACCACCGTCTGTAGCGGATGCTCACTCACTGAGACGCTCACTCACTGGGATGCGCACTATCACCGCCCTCACAGCATGGACCCCACACCACCGTCTGTAGCTTCACATATCCCTCTCAAGTCCCTCCTGGTGGCCGGTTTTACAAAAACACTCATCTTAAGTGGACGTTTCTGATGTTCTGGACTAAAATGAACAGTAACTGCGGCTGGTGATTCGGGGCCATGGCTTAGGCTACAACAGAGCTGATAGGAAAGTTTCCCAGAGGGACATCAGGACTGGTGTAAGGCACTGTATGCTTCTCATCAAAACACACAGGTCGTGATGCCATCACCCGCATGACCCTGTATGAACCACCGACACCTGTCGGTGTGTGTAACGGGGGGGGGGGGGGGACAGCATCTGCTTTTCACGGCTGATAACACAAAGCATTTGGCACAGAGTGAATCGCAGGTACAGGCCTGTTGCTTCCTCTCATTATTATGTTTTTAGGGTACACACAAACAAATGGCACCTGTGTCCGCACCTCTCTGGTCCCTAGGATCCCAGTTTTTCAGTCCTGAAGGGACTATGCTCCCAAGGCACAGAATATACAGCAAGAAGTGGTAACAGATATCTGAAGTTATCTTCCAGAGTTCACCCAATTAAGCCCAATTACAAAAGACAAGCAAAGGAAACAACGTATTAGATGTGACAACAAAAAGTTCAGAAGTCCATTTACTTTCCATTCTCCCCATGGAAAACAATTGAACCTGACAACTGAACACAAAGTCTACCATGCTTTAGGTTGAAAGCCCAGATGACAGTTTTACATATTCTGGTTCTGTTTGATTGCCCTCTGTCTTCTATGTGTTAACAGTGCAATATCCCTCTACTAGTCTTTGACAGAAAGTGAAACACATCTTACGAACAGAACAGAACCCATGACAACTTCAGAAGGACTGCGGTGCACACACACCCACAGAGCAAATGCCTGACACTCCGTTGAGGGTGCTTGGCATCCCTGCTTCCAGGGATGAACCTATCTTCATATCCTGCAGTGATATAGCTTTAGCTTTCATAAAGGGGCCCAAATGCAAAGGCACTGCAACATCCCGTGTTTTAATGAAATGTCCCATTTATTAAGGATCACTCAGGCCGTCAAGTGGCGGGCGTGGCTTGCTTGCTCCAATCAAAAACAACTCACATCTAATCTCATTAGGCATGGGCAGAAGAACCATATAAAACTAGGATTGGAGCATGAAGTAGCATACTGCCTTAAAAATATAAACTTTCAGGAGAAAACAGGCTCAGAAGAAAATAAATTTAGAAGGATGAGAAGATGCCTTTAAAAAGAGGAACCGAGAATAGACAAAGCCCGTAATTTACCACTAAGGAAGATGCTGGGAGACAAACTGAAACACCACTCAAAACAGCTCTGGTCACCTCATATGTCAGCTATAAATGGCGTCAGAAATGACTCCCGTTGAGGTCAGGCTGAGGCTTGCTTGGAACTTCCTCAAGCACTCTTTGGCTTCGTGACACCATCATAGGCCTTTTCCTATGGGGACTCCTATCCCAAAGTCAGCTTGGAACCGCAATACCTGAATAGCATAACCATATATATTCATTCCGGCTTCAAACTACATATGTCATATACTCATCCAGACGCCTCTACCATGTGCACTCATTCTAGATGGCAAAAGAAACAGCAGCCAAACACACAGAAAATCGCCTTTCCATACTAATTAGAAATGGCTTTTTAATAACAAAGGCCTTCGGGAAAAATAAAGCGATCCTTACCTTAAACACGTCAAGCTGCTGGTTAATCGTGTCTGTCTCTGTGCCCACGGGGCCCTGGGACTCCTCGTGTTCTTCCGCCTTCTGGAGCAGAGCCGAGAACTCCTCCAGCTTGCGGTGGAACTCTCCGAGCTTCTCTGCGGCTCCGTCTACCTGCTCCTCTCTGGCTTTTGCCCGGTCCTGCAGCTTGTTGCATTGTTTGCTCAGAGCTTCTAAGTCCCTTTTGACTCCGATCAGGTCAGGAGAGGTCTCCTCAGTGGCTAGCATCATCTTGCAGGTTCGATTGGCGCTGTCATTGCTCACAATGAGGGCTTCCAGTTTCTTCAGAAAGGTCTGCATGCACGCCTTTTGCTTTTGCAGCGTTTCCGCATCTCTCCCCACTGGGGCCATGCTGTCCAGCTCATCATCAAACTCCGTAAACTGAGAGAACATCTCTCGGATGGTATTCTGGAAGTGGCCGAGACCCTGGAGCTTGGTTTCTAAGAAAGAACACTTCTCGTCCACCCGTTGGCTCAGTTCACTGTGCTCTTTGGCTAACGTCTCCGCTTGCAACAACACATCGGAGGTGCCCTTTGAACCTACGGCTTCTAGCACGAGGTCCTGAGCAAGCCTTTGTGCCGAGTCTACCTGGTGCTTCAGGGTCTGCAGTGACTTCTGCTGAGCCTGCAGCATGGTCAGGTGCTTGTTACTGTACGCCTGGGGCCCTAGGGAGTGATGGACCTCTAACTGTTCTTTTGCATCCTGAAGCTGCCTTTCTGCGTCTTTGGAAACTTCCTGAAATTCTCTAAACTTCTGGGCCATGTTCTCCAGGGAGACCTTCTTACTTTGGAGCTGCTCAGTGACCACGTTTACCTTTTGGATCAGAGACTGATTCTCCTCCGTGACTGCTTCTTTATCTACTTCGCAGACACTGAGCAGGCTATTGGCTGTGTTGTTCAGTAATTCCAGCATACCAAAGTGGTGGTCCATTTCCTTCTGCAGGGACTTTAACTCGGCAATGGAACTCTCTGTCTCAGTGGGATCCAAGGAGAACTTCACGCTGTCCAGGCTGTGCTGACATTTGTCTATCCATGGCTGTAGCGTCTCCACCTGCTCTCTGTACTTGAGGGCTTTCTCCAACGAGTCTTTCAGTTTCTCTTCCCTTTCTTTCACCTGTTTCCTAAATCGGTCCCAATCTGTTTTGATGGTATTAAGCTGCAATTGTAGAGCCGCCTTCTCTGACCCCTGTGTCTTCAACAACAGGTTTTCGCCTTCTGCAACGGTTTTCTCATAAATGTTAGACTGCTCAGTGAAAGTTTTGCCAAAGTCCTTCTGCACTTTAAGTAACGACTCCAAGACATCCAGCTTGGCAGATATCGGGGGAGAGTTCCTTTGCTCTTCTCTCTTTGCGTCTAGCCACGCCTGAAAATCCTTAGACATTTGCTGAAATTGGTGTGAGCTCGCACAGGCTGACTGGAGGTGCTGAACATGATTCTCTGAAAGTTAGACCACAGATGTATTAACATTTTTAACATTATCTATTAAAAAAAAAAAAAACCAACGAAAACCTCCAAAAGGTGGTATACGTTATCCTAAAGTGGATCTTTAGCACTGACTAAAATAACTGTAAGCGAACTTGAGCTATTGACAGAGGGGGAAAAAGGGAGACATAAATACAATTAGAGGCAGCTGGGGCAAGAAGGCAGCTATGAGGGGGATCAAAGGCCAGGGAAATGGGTAAAGGTGAAGGTACAAGGTGTGGACACGGTATACCAGGCCTGTTCTCAGACTGTCTTCTCCATGTCAGAATGATCAATCAACACTAGTAAAGCTCTGGACTGTCAATCAGCCACTCACTTCTTCTTTGAATCATTAATATACTGGAATTATATTTCCCCTCCCCCAGTTCCTGCCAGATCCTCTCCACATTTCTACCCATACAACTTTGAGTTCTTCTTTCTCTAAAATAAAAAATAATAAAATAGTAAAAACTAAAATAAACAGCTGGAAGGTGGTGGGATATGCCTTTGATCCTAGCCCCCAAAGAGGCAGAGGCAGAGGCAGAGGCAGGCAGATATCTGGTCTATAGAGTGAGTTTCGGGACAGCCAAAGTTACACAAAGTTTTAAAAATAAATAAATAAATAAATAAACGAAAAATAGAAAGAAGAAAATCAGTAATAAAAAGCATTAAAACAATATAAAACACACACATTCAAAGGAGGGAGGGAGGGAGGGAGGGAGGGAAGGAGGGGGAGAGAGAGAGAGAGAGAGAGAGATCGATCTGTGGAGCCTGTTTTGTGTAGACGGACTGTGCCCAGTCATGGGTCCTCCCCTGGAGTGCTGCTAATACCCAGCAACACTCCCTGGTAGAAAACTGATTTCCCCTTTCCCAACTGGTTATCAATTGCAATGGCTTCTTGGTTAGGGTGGAGCCTTGTGTCCATTTCCCCTTCCTAATCCTGCGATTCCATCTGGTTTGAGCCTGTGTGCTGTCAGTAGCCTACTTCACATCAAATACAACCCCCACCCCATTTGTTTGACTTTTCCATAGTCTGGGGGTGTACGTCATTTGCCAGGTAATTCCAACTCTGAGATCAAGTCAGGATACCACCCATGTAGATTCTGTGTACTACACCATGCCATTTGGGTGCCAAAGAAGTCTCAAATGGTTGCTGTAACCAATATAAAGACAGAGCCAATTTAAAAAAAAAAAAAAATTAGATATGACCAGAGGCAAGACTCCAGCAGGACTTCTGAAACCGACCAGACCAGCAAGCCGTGTCCTTCTTCGGCAATTTCCTTCATCCACCCCATTGCATTTAATAAGTGCAGGCCCGTTTGTCAGAATCATCATCACTACATGTGATGAAGGAACCTAAGGAAAATCCACACATTTCCTACAAAACCTTTCTGTGACATATCATATAAAGTGGTAGTAGGAGGAAACAACATGAAGCCTTTAAAATAACCATGCATCTCTTTTTCTGATGAAAGAAGACAATGTAACACAGCAAAGGTGTTTCCACATTTAAAAAGAACAACTGGGAACATCCAGAGTTAGAGCATTTGCGGCGTGTGGACCGTGTGCAGAGCATCTCTGTCTCATCTGTGTAGACTGTTTAGAAGGAACTGCTCTCCGTGCTCCGTGCAGAGTCACGGATTGTCACCAAGAGCTCAGAAACAGCAAGACAGAGCACTGATTTCCGACTGGTATATAAAGAGAGGCCAACCTGTCTTTTGCTCGATATCCTTAAACGACTTTAAGATGCCTTCCAGTTGCCTGCTCAGTTCTGCTTTCAAGTACTCCTCTCTGACCAGTGCTGACAGTTCCTCGCAGACTGCCTGGGCCTCCTTGATCTTGGGTGTCTGCTGCTCGATTTCCTGCTTCAGCTTCTGGGCTGCCTCCAGTTGTTGGTTCACGGCGTCTGGCAGTGTGCCCGAGGTGAGGCCGCTGCTGAGTTTGTCACCCAGCTCCGTCAGGGTACCCGAGAGACTTCGCAGCAGGCTCTGGTACTGCGTGCTTTTGACGATAGCCTGGTCAATCCAGTCGCATCTGTCCCTCAGGTATCCTGTCAGGCTGTCCCACCTCTGGGTCACAGCTACGAGTTGTTCCTTCACAATTGCATGCAAAGAAGGGTCTTCCCCAGGCCTGCTTAGAATGCCCTGACCAGCTGCTGCGAGCTGCTCATACTGAGGTTTTCGGGTGTCGAACTCTTGCAGCAGAATCTAGGTTAACCGTGGAAAATAAACAAAGGGGTGTATAATTAATTATGGAAAACATTCATTCATTCATTCATTCATTCAATGTATGTGAGTACACTGTTGCTGTCTTCAGACACACCAGGAGAGGGCATCCGATCTCATTACAGGTGGTTGGGAGCCACCATGTGGTTGCTGGGAATTGAACTCAAGTCCTCTGGAAGAGCAGCCGATGCTCTTAACTGCTGATCCATCTCTCCAGCCCCCAGAAAACATAAATTTAAGCATCCAAACATAACGAAAAGGTACTCATTTTTCTATTGTGTCTGGAATTCTGTTTTAATGTTTTCCTACTTTTTTGAGGACAGTGTGGTTATCTGAAACTCATTTAAAGATCTCTGGTGCTTCACAGTTAACGAGATAATACCATCTTTCAAAGGGTGAGAAGAATGATATTAACTCTAGCCTGGGCAAATGCACATTCACGGGAAACACCATTACTAAGCTCACACTACCACCGCCATGTTTGCCTTGCCTGGATCATGCTTTTCTCTTCATTTGCTTTATATTCCTGATTCTACAGTGAAGAAAATGCAGTGGTGACTTGATTATGCTCAAGGGCTCTAGGCTTATAAAAGTTTTTTTTTTTTTAAATAGTGGACTTATATGTACAATTTTTATCATGCAAGTTTTAGACATAAAAACTCATTGCTCAGAATGTAGAGGCTCATTGTGGCTGTCAACAGAAACGAGCCCCAGATGCCTCCTTCTGGTGTACTTCATCTTTTATTTATATTTTAGTCTATTTATTTGTATTTGTTTACCTACTCATTTCAGACTGCTAGGACTACAAGCAAATATTTGTCCAGATATTTCCTTTTTGTCTTGGCTCTCTTTATATTATGAAGTTATGAACTAGAGCACGTAACTTTAAACCACTGGGTCCTGGTTATACGTTTGACTGAAATGAGATGCTCTTCCCCGCTGAAGGCACTGTTCGCCAAGCAGAAACACAGCTGAAACCAGCACAGATCTAAAGCTACTGTGCCCAACTTAGACATTAGGAATTTTCTTTCCTGTGTGGGCTCCTCTGATGACTAAGATTTACCTAATGTACTTGGTTCCTTTGCTCCCTCAGTCTTCGACCTTTGCTCTGGAATGTACTGGGTGAGTCTTACAGGTCTCCATCAAAATGAATGAAGTCTCAAAGGATAATTTATGAACAATACAAAGTATACGGCAGCATCACCATTACTTGACCAGTCCATTCATCCTTCGGAGACCTGCAGTTGGTTAGTGGGCCTGCAACCACCACAATGTGGCCGGATATGTGGAGGATCTGCCCCACATGCTGGCTCAGGGAGACCACAGTGACTACCTCAGAGCTGCAGCTCTCTGAAACTCCTGCTCCAGACAATGTGTCCCACAGCAAGAAGGTCGAGCTAACGTGTTTATACTGCAAATGTTTGCATTGCGACGTCAAGGGGCGGCATCCCGGCTGCTGCTCGGGCAACGCTTACCTGGACCTGCTGTTTCTGTGTGTTCAACATGTTTGGGTCGATGGACAAGGGCCCAAGCACACTGACCATCAGCTCTTTCTCCACAAGCCACTGTTTCAGCTGGGCCTCTGTGGTCTGGAACTGGGTTAGATTATTGGAGGATTCTTCCAGCTTTTGTTGCCTGTCGACGGTTAACTGGTTGAGTTCTTGCCACTTAGTGTCTGAAGAAAAGAAAAAGGACCAAGACTTGAACACACCAAGCTTGTTTCACGTCTGGTAACTCTCCTTTGTATTACTTCTAACTTAAAAGAAGTACTTGTTCAAAATGATGAGTAGACTATGTGTTAGATCATGAGCCCACTGTAATAAGATGTCAGTCACTATGAAATGCAGTCTGGAGAAATCAGCCATGGTGACCTATATTTTGTGCCTTGACCTCAGTGAGGTTCAACTGGATGATATTATCGGGGGGGGGAAGCCCCAGAGCATACAACTACAGTAGTCAAAATATGTCCTTTCTGCAAGGGCTCTTTCTCTGAAGGCTTGTTTCCCTGTCATGCTGTGCACAGGAGCCCTCAGAGTGCCTACCGTGCTCTCCCATCTCAAGGTCAGGCCATGTAATGTGGGCTTTCCCCATCTGTTCTTCCTAATGCTGTCCCTCCCACCTCAAGGTTTGACCATGGCCTCTGTGGTCCTGAAGCTCTCTTTCCTGATAATGTTCATTCTATATGATGATTGGTCTCAGCTTCCTTCATCCACAAACCAACCTCTGTTTCATTCCTTGTTACAGCATTATGGATGGAGTAATTGTATATTAACTCAAGTATAAGTAAAACAAACCTGAAACTCAGGTTTCTGCTATCTTGAATTCTTTCTAAAAGTTCTTATATAGTCAATAAACTGTGCGTGTGCAAAGATATGTGTGTGCACACGTATGTGTGTGCATGTGTACATGTATTTACTGGGCACTGAATCTAGGGCATTGTGAGTATTAGGCAAGATCTTTATTACTTAGCTACACCACAACCCCAAATTAAAAAAAAAATCCTCAATTATTTCTGGGCAAATGCCTTCCATATTTGAATATTCACCCTTAAGCATTCTATTAAACTCACTCAGCATCAACCACCTGTTGTAAAGCTACAGTACGAAATCTCAGGAGCCCCGTGAAAGGACAGATGTAGCTTTATGACTGCGGCTGCACATTGACTTCTAGAAAGTTCACACCTGAGGACTGGACAGCGAAGAGTCGAAGAAAAATCACATAGAAAAAAACCCTCTTTGTGCTTTAACAGTCTGTGATTTTGTGTTGTACTGCATTTAGAACTACCAAAGGGAGCACCAGTTCTATTCCTCTGAAGACTGAGGTATCTGTTCCTGTTTTTATATTTCTTCCTTTCCACTGAGATACAGTAATTCAGAATGACTTTAAAAAGGGATTTTAATTTTCATTTCTCTCTCTCTCTCTCTCTGTGTGTGTGTGTGTGTTATGTGAATGGGAGTGCAGGTGCCCCCCCTAAGAGGCCAGAGGTGCTGAATCCTCCAGGAGCTGGGGCTATAGGTGGTTGGAGCTGCCCAGTTTGGGTGCTAAGAACTGATCTCAGGTCCTCTGCAAGAGCAGTATCTACTCCTAACCACTAAGCATCCGGAATGACTCTGGACGCCTGCAGGACAAGTTGGCTTGTCCAGGCTGCCTTGAGACGTTTGAGTCCCAGGTTTTTCAGGTTACAGTCCATGACTCCTGAGGTGCAATGCACCTTCCAGTTCCGGACAGACCAATGTGTTCCCTCAGGCTGCTTTGTGTTTCTCTGTATGTTCCCTCAGGAGTCAAGGAAGCATGGAGACTTGACAGGATAATTGGTCTGGGACATCAATCTTTGGTACCCTGTTTAACCTGCAGACTTCATTATAATCCTGGCAATGACAACTGTATCGATCCTGGCAATTACCATTATACTCTGATTCTGACAGAACAAGTCTTACTGCTCTCAATAAAACAGTCAGTCTTGCTCTGGCCCTTCCAACCCTAGCCTGGTCAGTCAGTGCAGGTGCTTACAATGCCCTCTGACCTCACCTTCCATGCCGCCACAGCTTCGAGGCCATCTTTGAAATGTTCAGTGTTGCTCTCCACTATGGCTTACACCATACTTTTCTGAGACCGCAGTGCTTCCCAACTCAGTTGCTAAAGAACCACCCAGGGGGATTAACACACATTGGCCTGACGCAGTAAGAGGTCTGGAAGTAGGGTTTGCAGGTTCAGATTTCTAACTAGTTCCCAGGTGATAGGTACAGCAGTCTATGTGGGTACAAACATTTCAGACCTAGTTTAGCGGTCTTGTAATTCATATCCCGCCCCTCTCTCCTGTAAGCCACTTGGTCAAGTCATTTGGATCTAAAATAATTTAAAATGATCCTTTTAAAAACATATCAGTTCCCTATTCAAATCCTTTCATCGATAACTTTCCATCCTTTAGAGGATAAAATCTAAAGGCATTTGCCAAAAACTCAGGGCCTGCCACAGTCTGTCCATGGAACACCCACCCTGTGGAGTTTACACCGAGACCAAGCCTTTAACCTAGCCCTGGTAATCCTCACCAAAGCAGCATGTCCATGTAAGCCACTCCTGAGCACCTCCATGTGACACTGCCTATCCCTGACCATCGTTCCCATCCCCTGGGATCTTACCCTCACGCAGGAAGCCGCCTTGCTTGCCTAGGTTCCAGAGAGCACACCTCTGGAGGTGAAACGTCAGTTATCCGAGGCAAGCACTGAAGCCCATAAATAGTAACTGCTTAGTGTGTCTGGTTTATTCCAGAGATTACATGTACTTTGTGTGTGTGTGTGTGTGTGTACATGTGTGTGCTCACATACATGCGCAGACACATGTGGAAGCTGAACAGCAAGCCTAGCTGCTGTCCCTGGAGTCGTGCTGTCTGCCTTTGTTTTTAATCTATGGGATGACATCTCTCATTGGCCCAGGGGGTCTACCTATTTCTGCTTCCTTTGCACCGGGACTATAAGCTTGGGTTACCATGTCAAACGCTTCTGCATGGGTTCTGGGACAGAACTGTCCTGATGCTCCTAAGTTAGGCAAGCGCTTTACTGACTGAGCTGTTTCACAAGTCCCAAGAGATTTGTTTGTCACTTGGCACAATATGCTAAAGGACAAACTTTAATAGAACACATTAGGGGACTTTTATTTAATGGCATTCTTCTATAGGAGAAGTTCCAATTCTCTATAATCTGACTGTTAACTAGAGTACGTGGGGTGGAGAAGAATCGAAAGCATTGGAGGCTCCGTAGGAAATGCACTCTTTAGTCCCACCTCTTCTCTCAAACATCTGACCATATTCTCCTCAAGTAATTCTGATATTCCTAGGAGAGTCACTGACGGAGCGGGAAATCAGGATGCAAAGGGATTCTTGAGTCAGATTCTGTCTACCTTTGAACATTAGAAACACTTAACTTGTTTCTAAGCTTATGGTGCCAAAAAAAAAAAAAAGAAGGTTTGAAATAACTGTAGTGGGATAATTGAAAGTCAAGCCATTCCGAGGACCAACAGGATTCACTTCACACTGTGTAAGCTGTGGCTCCTAGTTACACATACCTTAACTTACAGAAACCTCTAAATGACAGAGTGAAGTAGGGAACTTACTTTCTTAGTCTTTTTTATCTCACAAACTGAAGGAAATTCTGTACCTATGAGCAGTTTATACAATGACAAGAAGAGAGAGAAGGGAGGACCTGCCCTATATTCCCTCAGCACTGGCTCGAGAAAGAAGACCTGAGGAGACCGGAGTCCCAGAAGTGACCTCGCAGAGGAGACAGGAGCCTGCCCTTCCTGGATGAATGGAAGGAAATTTAAAAAGGCACAGAGACTATGAGCATAAAGCGAATGAAAGAAAATAAACACTAGTAAAAACGTTACTCAGTGCACAGCATTTCATTATCAGCGATGAACCTTTTCATAAGAATAGCTGATTGCTAGCTCCCAGAACAAACCCCGAGATTTTAAACAGTAAAAAAAAAAAAAAAAAGATTCTGAACCATTTAAAGGAAACTGGCTGTTTTCTGAAGAACACTCTGTTGACCATGAGAGCGGCCGAGCGCCCGTGTGGCCGAGCACGCGGTGACTCACCCATCTCGGCTAGCGTCTGCTTCCAGGATGGGGCCTCGGGAGCCTCTGGGTTCTCCTCCAGAAGTTCTGCCAGTTTGTCCTTTAATTCTTGCACTTTGTTTACATTTTGCTTCAGTTCTGCCTCAAATGACTAATGAGGAAAAAAACGACTAATTTAACTACGCAAAAATATGGCATCAAAAGAGACAAAGCATTTCCTACCCTCTAGGATGACCCAGAAAGGAAAACCCCTGAGTGGGCGAGGACCTGGGTTATGCAGCTGATAATTCTTATTCCCCCTCCCCCCAGCCATCTTCAATTGTGAGATACAGAAACCCCATAGAGGAACACTCTATGGAGGTAATGACTGACTTCTGTCACTGAGGACAATTTCCTGCTTTTAAATGTCTCTGGGCAAGCTGCTCTCAGTGAGGCTAACTGATGAGCAAACCAGCCCTGGTGGAGGCCTCCAGCATTTGAGACTCTACTTGAGATTCCAGCAGAATTCAAATACAGGTTGTTAATTTCCCTACATTTTCGTCATCGCAGTGAGAAACTACTTTCCCAATCTTGACAGCCTCAGAAATCCATTAAAAAGCCATCTCGTTTTATAGTTGACAAGACAGGCCCTTAATATACTTAGTTTGTAACTAAATCTTTCTCAAAAGTTGACTAGTTAATATCCCAGATTTAAGCTGATTTAGAGATGGCAAAGTTATCCATATCCTACAGTTTACTCCTTTTTACAGTGTTAGAGGGCAGAAAAGCAACTATTCGTTGCCCCCATCTACAGAAAGGCCGATGTTAACCAGACAGTCATTATTTGATGAAGGGTCTAGGGAGAAACCGGAACGGAGCTCATGCCCCCAGGGATGCTCTGGGTAAGTCCGTTCTCCATGCTTCTTCCTTCCATGGCCCCGGCTACCTTGCTCTGCTCCACCTGCATCTTCACAGACTCAGTGTCTGCCGGGGTCGGTGTCTGGCGCCACCTGCTGGCGGTCCTGTTCATCTTCTGTAACCACTGCATCATCGCACTGGATTCTTCCTGAGCCTTTTGCAACTTGGAGAGCTTCGTGTTCAGTTCAACTATTTTATCCTTGAGTAAGAGGCCCAGGTCTTCGTAACTGTGGTTTATGTCAGTCATGTCCTTTTTAACAGATGTTAAACCTACAAGCGGGAAGAAAAGTATACAAATGAACGCTGAGGGTCTGGGAGAGGAGTGATAGCATTAAGATTTACCGTACATAACATTTTCTTCTGTTTTGACACTGTTAAGCCTGCTACAGTGGACCACAGACTTTTTAGGAATAGAAAGATGATACTGCTAGTTAATATCAAATAACTCAGGAACATTATGTAATTGTAAAATGTAAGAGGTAGCAAGATGAAATTGTAAGCATAAACATAACAGGTTTCTTGAGAACCAAACAGCAAATGAACAGGAAGGAAATAAAACCAAGTCCCAAAGTGAAACATCAAAGGCTCATTTATCTCAGATGGACAGTTATATCAATATATTCACAGACACAGTAACCATTTTAACTCAACTTTGAGATTTCAATAAAACTACTGCCCTCTAAAACATCAAATTCCATTAATCCTTTGCCAGATGAGGTTACTATTCACCTTTATTTGCCAAGAAATCCTGAGTATTTGTGTCTGTTCCTTCACCATTTAGTATTACTCCACCTGCAATAAAACAAAAGACCAATAAACAAACAAACAATGAAGTAACTTTAGATTGCCCTAGTATTTCTACCTGCTAACTATAAATGGCATTAGACAAACTGTCATAAGGAATAGTCATTTAAGAACGCCACTGCTCATTCGTACAGTAATGACCTGGTGTCTTACTTTCTACTGTTCATAAATCAATCAAAAGTGGATTCCCAAATTAAATTAACAGCTAAGGTGTTTTATGCTAACGTCATCTTGATAATAAGGCTGGGGTAAAGCCCCCCCCAACTCCCCGCACCTACGTGAAAGAATACAGAGCAACTGAGAAGAAAACTTTGCTTTGCCTAACGACTGAGTATTGTCTGCCGGTTTACACAACATAACCACAGACCTAATGAAGGTAGAATGGCTTAAAAAGACACGAGGGAAACTTCTGAAGGTAAAAGCCAAAACAAAAGCCTATTTCTAAGTCCACATCTGCTGACAATGAGAACACAGGGCAGGTAGTGCGTCAGCCTGGGGTAGGACTCTCCTGAATTTCAATGTCAGCGGTCCTAACCATTAGCTCTGTGCCTGAAGAGGTAGTGAATGAAGCTGAGGGGTACCATGGCAGCTAACCAGCAAGAACACTGTGGGAACCATATGTAATTAACCCACTACGTACCAAACGGAAACTCCTTAGTGAGTCGTCATAGCTATTAGTCCTATATTATCATAACCATCTGGGAATTGACATGTCTCCCTAACCACAACGTTAATAAAATCCAACTTTCTAATGCTAGCATCCACTGGCTGCCTATCAAAGGAGAGAGATGCCCATGCAAGAGCAATCAATAGAAACATTTAAACATCTCTCTCTCTCTCTCTCACACACACACACACACACATATGAGGTGCATGTACAAGGCATTTTCAAGGAAGTGAAAGCATCCTAGAATCTCCAAACTAATTGTTAAAAGTCAAGCAGAGAACACCAAGCAAGAGTATAGATTTTATTCCAAATATAAAGGAGATGGGAGGAACTAAGATAAACCAAAGACAATAGAATTCCTCTTCTTAAGAAAAATCAACATGATGCCACAGGAAATCTGATTAGGGCAGACAGGAGAGAGCACTGTAGCATATATAATACAGGCATTCCTTGAAAAGGGATCAACAGAGTGGAAGAAATGGCTGTTTGAGAAAAGTGCAGCTGGAACACGGGTGTCGCTAACAATGGGGACAGCTGGAGGCCTGGTCAGACCAGATAAACCAGAGGACACACAATGGAGATCTGAGATTGGCCTTCTGCCTATTCTTCAACTTAAACAAAACAAAATGAAACAAAATGCCAAACACCTCCGTAAAGTGTGCCTTACCAAAACACTATATTCATATTAAATTAATTTGGGGACCAGATTTTTATATGCAACTCTGGCCTCCGGCTGAGAGGAGTGGGACCAGCCACTTGTATAAACAAGCAGGCAGACAAAAGGAGAAGACAGGGAGCTCACAGACAGGAGCCCACACCCTTGCCTCTCCTTTAGCAGGAACCTAAATCCATTTGTTACATAGTATAATGAGGAGAAACAGCTCAGAGAGAGCTTCACTATCTCCACTTAAACCCAGTCAAAAGAAACAGACTGGAACCTTTTCCAGTATCACCTTCTTATCCTTACCTGACTACATTTGTCTTGCAGTATTTAATAAAATCTAACGCTTTGCCTGACAGATTCTTCTTGGTGGGGGGAGGGTATGTGTGTATATGAATATACATGTTCCTACGTCTGTGGCTGCACATGTACAGGTATGTGCTATGCATGTGTCAGCTCTTGCATGTGGAGGCTTTTCATTTTACTTTCTGAGGTATGGCCCCTGGCCAAACCCGGAGGTCAAGGATTTGGGGAGTCTGGCTCGTCTGCCTGCTTGGAGGATTTCCTGTCTCTGCCCCCAGAGGGCTGTGATTCCAGGTAGGGCACCGTGCTCACTCGTGTACAAACACTCGTGGGTGCCGGAGACTCAGACTCCTGTTCTTATGCTTGCACAAATGTACCTGGCAGAGTCATCTCCCCGATTCCGTGACAGACGTCAGCGTGCGTCCAAAAGTCACTCATCTGTCCTCTTTTACTTTGTATTCCTGAGGTTAATTTTTTTAAAAATTTAAATAATTTCAAATACACAAAAGGACCCCCAAGAGAGTGGATTCTTACAGACTTGGTCATGAAAACAAAGCACATACCTGACTTGGCTGCGGCTATAGCCTTTGCAGGGCTGATCAATGCACTTAGCAGGTTACATAGTGAGACACCACTGTTGTTTGCTTTGTGAATTTCTGGTGCTTTCAGACTCCACTTTTCTTGTAATTTCTTTAAACACAAAAAAACATCATCTTTCAGTCTTCCGAGTAGTTTCAAAGTTGTACATTATAATTGAACTTCTTAAGCATATTTCAAAGCAACAATGACTGCGGGCCCAGGTGACTGTTAACACGGTTGGCAGAGGAGAATGGGGCAAAGCCCATTCTGTGTTCTGCCCCCAGCCACAGTGGGAGGCAGGCTGGGTCCTGGAGCCAGGGGAATGTTCCAGAGTAACTGTCAACTGTAAGTCTGCAGGGCTATACCAGATGCAGCTACATCATAAAGTAAATAACAGGACAATAAAAATAAGACGCGGGCATACAAAATTCCATCTCACGCTGAGTTTAACTCCCAAAATTTCAATGAAGTGTTAAAGCTACATGATTTCATTCTAAGAAAATCTGACACAATTAGCTATAACTTTTATGACTTAAGTCAGACAACAAAATACTTATACACTATTTATGCAAGAGATTCAAATAACTTGTCTTCCAGTACTGGTTAGACCTTGCACATGAAGACAAGGGTCTCTTTCTTACTAGTTGGAGAGAAGGTATTAAAAAAATGGATGTTAAATTGAGATTTGATATAAAAGGAAACTTCAATAATAGGGAGGCTAATGATGCACTATACCTATTTTTTTTATAAATTGAATTAACAAAAAGATTATATAATTCCTTGAAAAGATCAGCTAATCCTATTACTAATTTCCACAGATGCTACAGGGCATTTATGAGACCAGCTTGCTTGATTGTAGACTAAGGGATGGTACTAACATTACTAACACAGTACTACCATTACCAACACAGGCAAGCAGAAGTTAGTATGAGGTCTAATGAGCCACCTTGGTTTCTTCCAGAGATTTTCCCAAGTCCTCTGCGCCAAAAGAAGGCTTCACGACGGGAACCTGCCTGGTTGTGTCTTTTATCCACGTTATCAGTGACTGAGCAAGGGTTTGGAAAGCACTCAGCTGCTCCTGACAAGAACTTAGAGCGTCTTTCCTAACGAACAAAAATGAACCACAAGTTAAGATGCAAAGCCAGATGCTCCAAAAGGCCAATTAACCAGCGGTCAACACCCCCACGTCAGGCTCAACTTTAGCAACCACTCTCAATGCACAGAGCAACTCTCTGGTGCCAGGCTGAGTACCGAGTTGTTGATTCCTTAAGCAAAGCTCATAGAGAAAGAGAGGGAACAGTCAAAAATACATAATTCACATGTAACAGTACTCTCCAATGCTACATAAACTCTAGCGACTCTGACAGGTCCATTGTATATAATGCTTAATGTCAGCAGGCAAAGAGCCAGAAAATACATGTATACGCTGCTGACAGGGGAGAACATAGGTCATGTTAAAGGATGTCTTAACACTTTAGAGGGATGACATTTCCACCTCTCCAAAGAGATGTCACCCGGTGACAGGAGTTTTAACAGGTGCTTACCCACCCCAATACATAAGGCACTCCATTGTAAATCTTACCGGCCTTTCTATATGCCAAGCACAGGACCTATGAAGACTGTTACACTTGACCCGTGAATTGTTTCTGTGCACACGTGACTTATGTGCTGGGGATAAGGATGTACTTCAACTGGACAAGCTACCGATGACCACATGGTGTCAATGTTTTAATAGTCTACATATTACCCGAGTTTAAAATTGGAATGATAACCTAGACTGTGTAAAGCAGCCAAGAACATGTCTTCTGTGACGGGCGCAGAAAGAGAACCCAGAAGTTTTAGGTAGAGAATTCTAAGGAAGTAAAACTAGACAATTCTAAAACATCTTTTGGGGGTTCTTTCATTCATAAAAATCAGATGTGGGTTCTAAACGTGAGACAGAAAAATGGGAAGGCATAGAATAGAATCATGCTGAGTCAAAGGTCAAACTGGGCCATTTCTCTGTGGATGTGTAGCTCATTCAGTATTTGGAGAAAGTAAGCTATTATATTTATAATAACTTTTTTATTTATGCTTCTTTTTTAAAAATTGTGTGAGTATTCTGTCTGCTTGTACACTTTGCATAACAGAAGAGGGCACCAAATCCTTTTATGGATGGTTATGAGCCACCATGTGGATGCTGGGAATTGAACTCAGGACCTCTGGAAGAGCAGTCAGTGCTTTTAACTGCTGAGCCATCTCCCCAGCCCTGGAACATCCCACCAGTACCACTGTGCTCACACAGTGTGCCCACTTTTACATAAGCAGCGTTTTCAGTTTCCCACCGTAATATTTTAGCCAATAGTTAATTTATGTTTTTGTTGTTGCAAACTCTCTGTAATACCCTTCAGCCTCCTGAGTTTATTTTTAATGCACAAATCCACCAACAACCTGAGACTTCACAGTTTGGAAATCACCTCAGTCACAGACTTACATAAATAAAGGCAACTCAGCTGACCGAGTAGAATAAAACACATTTTTTAGAGAGGATCTTACTTTTCTTGGATAGTATCCTCCATTTCTTTGAATTTCTTTGACAAATTGTTAGTTTTCTCAAACACCAGAGCTTTGTCCCCTGGTAAGCCATGGCTGGATATCTCTTTCAGGAGGCTGTGCAAAGCTTCGAGATCTTTCCTGTGTTCTAAGAATTTAGTAGTTGATTCCTGCAAAGCATTTACATCAGTTAGCATAAACGCTGCTAGATCTTACAAACCCACCAGCATGTTCTGCATGGAAGTAGATAGCGCTCCACAGACTGAGTATACAAGCAGGATACAGTGACTTTACACCCTGTGTTTTTATTTCTCTGTGGATTTAGCATGTTCAAGGATAGTTGTCACAGCTACGATATGTGTGGTACACGGTTTGTTTCTATTCAACAGGGAATTGCTTCATGGAGAGACAAATACTGGTAGTTAAGATTGTCACTAAAGCGCATGAGCTTGTCTTAGTCAGTCCACGCGCTCGGCATTATAACCCCTGAGGAATACACACCTGCATATGCTGAGACAGCTCTGGAACATCCTTTCCTGGCATGTCCACCTCAGTGAGCGCCTGGCTCTGTGTCTCTAGAAACGTCTGGAGTTTTTCTGAGAGCTTCTCAAACTGCTCTACTTTGGCCTTTAGTTCCACCATCTTGGCAAGCTTTTCCTTGTGTTTCTGACTCGCTTCGGAAAAGCGAGCAGACAGGTCCTTCATTTTCGCTTGCAGTGAGGAGGCAGTGGATGGGTCTGCCGTCTCTATAAAAGTCTTCACCTTTTCGTTCATGGCATTTATGCTACTTTGACGACCTGCAATATCCTGCTCCAGCATCTGGAAGACAGCAATTGTTGAATATATCTCCTAACAACATCTTCAAATAAAGACACGGAGTTTTGAAAAAGATTCTTCACAGCAACGTAACTTGGACAACCTGTGACTAAAAAGGTTATGAGGGACATGTTTGGTTTTTCTCTTGAGGAAGCCAGTTCCAAAGCTCTTTAAGGAA
Source organism: Tokudaia tokunoshimensis (assembly GCA_036184795.1). Taxonomy (NCBI): domain Eukaryota; kingdom Metazoa; phylum Chordata; class Mammalia; order Rodentia; family Muridae; genus Tokudaia; species Tokudaia tokunoshimensis. Next base: position 13,923,648 of record BTHU01000016.1, read on the forward strand.
GTGTGGAGAACAGCTGGCTGGCTGGCTGTTTGAAAAGGGCAGGGGCTTGTTGCTACCCAGCAACCCCTTGGGATCTGAGGCAGTCTGGGGATTAGCCATGTTCTTAATTTTTAAAAGGCTTGGCAACAGCAAGATTGATCTGATGAACCCCTTGAGCAGCAGGCCAAAGCAACGATAAACACGATTAGATACAATGTAGCTTTAAACTCTCTGTAATGAATAACGACAAGTCAATAAACCCCTTTCCAGGCACCATCAAAAAAAATTATTTACATATTTATCTGTACAAGCACTGATGGCTCCTCTGTTGCATTCAGAAGCATCCCTCTTTATCTCTAAGCCTACCTACCTATTCCTGAAGATAAATAACTTGTTTTCAAGTGCAAGTGGAATTGTTCCCTTTAGTGAAGGTTCACTCACAGTGTTTTTACTGATGAGATCCTGGAGCGCTGTGGAGTTTAAGGGCACTTGACCTGGCTTGACCAGTGAGCTTTCCACACTTCCCATCCAGTCCAGCATCTCATCCAAACCGTCCTGCACGCTCAGGGAGCGGGTCAGTGTTATCTGAAGCTTTTCATTCCGTTCATTCACAGACTTGGACAGATCATCGTATCTCCCGACAACGTCATCTACTCCAGCCAGAGAGGGGAACAGAAAACACAGAGTTCTACTCGCCCGATTCTTTTTCAAATGCACTTTACAATGAATAGTTAAATCTCCACAGAAAAAAGCATGGACAATACACTTCCAATGAAAAATCAGGTCAGGCGTAAGTTTTATAAAGACAGGAATTAGGTGGAAAATAAAATAGTAAAAAAAAAAAAAATCACATGCCTGTCATCTTCATCGGTAAAGATTTTTAGATGCATACACATTTGGAGTGTCCCAGAGAGATGAAAGAAAGGTCTAAACAGTGGGTCACTGCAGTCACTACTGTGTCTCAGCCTGATCTGTCAACACTTATTGATAACTGCCTGGGGTGGGGAGTGACAGGCTCAGACATACTCTCTAGAGACAATTCTGTCACATAGACACTCTTGGTCAGCTTCTGTCATAATCAGAGAGAGATTTCAAATGCACAGAAGTAAGAAGAGGCCAGTAAATTAAGAAAACAGGACAGAGCAAATCCACTTAAAGCTATGATCATGCTTCTAAAATACAAACAACAGGATTTACGTACAAATTTACCAGTAGACAAAAGGGGAAAATGAGTTTAGCAGAACAACCTATCTCCTGTGATATAACTTTACTTTCGATTCTAAAGATTTAAGATGAAAAGAAAAATACCCAATGACAGGTTTAAAGTATACTGCTAGTGCATTTCTGTCCCTTTTTGGAAAACAACTTGTTTTCTATTGTGATTTTTAAAAACTTTTTATTATACAAAGACTCAGAAAGGCGTATGAGTTATTTCTGAATGTTTTAGCGGAACACAATGCAAAGCCCAACACTAGTAGTTACGGTCTAGACAGCTCATTGCGAGTCACCTTAGAGGCTTGTGTTTGGTCTATGGCACATGACTCCACAGCAAAACAATGTGGTTGCTGCTTAACAGTTCCTCACTGAACTGGAAAGTTTATGTGACTGAGAAAATCACAGCCCTTTGGCTAAACACAAAGAAGCCCATGAGAAAGCTGCATGGAGAGAGGAACTGCTTTTCCTATGCACCAGGAGGCCACAAGCAGAGGAAGCTAGGTGTCAGATTCAGGTGCTTTCAGTCACAGCCTGTGATTGGCAGCTGAGCTGTTCTTTAGGGGGCGGTGCTTATGTGTCAGTGTGATGAGAGCGATTGGTGACCTGTTTCGCCACAACATAAGGTTTACCATGCCAAAACAATGAACTGTTTGCAGAAACTTAATATGTTGTAGGTACTACAGTTACGGACTGTAAGTGTGTGACCCTTGACTTCTTAGGTCTAAGGCCTAACATGGTGGTATCTGAAGATGAGGGCTTTGGAATCATGGTGTGTGTGTGTGTGTGTGTGTGTGTGTGTGTGTGTGTGTGTATAAATATATGTATATATGCATGTGTGACTATATATATATGTGTGTATATATGTGTATATATATATATACATATATATGTGTGTTTTGATCAGTTCCTTGTATAAAATTTTAATTCATTGAAATTTTCTGAGCAATAAAAAGTACTAAAAAAAATCTCTGCTGTAGTATTTATCTCTTGGCCCCAGTTCCTAACACAGAGTTCTTAAGTGTTTCAGCAATTCCTTCATCAGTTCAAGGCTAGCCAGGGATTCACACAAGCTCTTGTGGTATTAATTTAATTTTTAAAATCAACAAAAAAAAAATCCAAAAAAATGTAGTTTTAGAAGTTATTGTTTTTAGAAATAAATAGAAGATCTCATGGAAAGGCCTCTGTATCTTAAACCATTTCACACATTCCTAGACAATGCAGCCAGGGAGGAGCTCTAAGTCATTGCTATAACCCATGAAATAAATGAACATTTAACAGCAGGAAAGGCCAGGTGGGGCAGCTCATGCCTGAAGTCTAGCATTCAGGTGGCTAATGCGGGAGGATTGCCTTGAGTTCAAGACCAGCCTGGAGTCCACAGTTATTCTCAGGCCAACTGGGCTATCGAACAAGATCTTGTCTTAAAAAGACGAAAAAACAAAAAGAAAAAAGAAAGAAAGGAAACCATCAAAATGTCAGAAACACAGTGAGGGCAGGCAGTCTTTCCCCTCCACCTCAAAATGTCAGAAACACAATGAGAGCAGGCAGTCTCTCTCCCCCTCCACTTCCAGGCTCACAGCCCTATCTGGAGATGTTCTCCCGTGTGGGCTTTTAGGACGCTATATCAAAACAGAAGACTAAAACCTTAAGGGCCAACAGTCACACTTTCTTCTTATGCCTTAAAAATTGTATTTTGTGTTTTATAATTATATATTATAATGTGATAAAATGCACATGTGATTTATAAACACAGGTGCCTTGAAATTACTTATTGATCATGGTCACAATCAAAGATGCTTCCATGTTTCTAAGAATGAAGAAGAGTTATGGAGTGGCTTTCTCCTCACAGAACATTTCTACTCAGATTTTAACTTGGCTTTATTTGGGGGAACCATATGAAAGACGTTTTTAATTCCAGGCACACAGGCAGAGATCATGAAGCAAACAACTTACATCTGTGAACACTTTAAGACAGCCCTATTTACCCATGAGACAGGAAACATGAGCTAAGACCTTACGCTAAGGCCTCACCAAGCGTCTTCTGGATGTCATTCTTGGCAGGAAGTAGTGAGCCCTTGGCATCCAAGAGCACCTCTGCGGTTTTCTTCAGCTTTTCTACAGCAATCTGCTGACTTGATAGCTGCCCTTGCAAGGCCTGTGGGATTAAGTGGTTTTCAATTATAATCAGGACTAACAGGCTCCCAATAAGGAGAAAATGATAATCTAAACTGGATAGAATAAACTCTACAACACACCAACTCTCCTTGTCAAGCTTATTCTGGACTTCTGAGGGTAGAGCAAGGAGAATGTATTAATCAACCAATCCAGATGGTGAGCCCAGGCACACAATGAGGCGTTCTCAATAACCTTCCTACTTTCAACTTCGAATCTCATTACTCCATGTTTTCCCCTAATTTCTACTTTGATGTTTTTTACAAACTGCCTACCCTCAAATCCCAAAAGCAGCAACAAAAATCTAAGACACAGAGAACCCCCAGGACTGTTCCTGACTCTAGGTCCTTGACTTCATGTTGTGCCATCTGAGTTTGTTTAATTTAATATGTTACTGAGTATCTAAAAATTCAAAAAGCGTTGCTATATTCTGGGGTAAAACAGCTACAAAGTTTATAGGAAGGGTTACATTCTACAGGTAAGAGGAGATGCTGGAGGAAGATCTGGGGGATGGGAGGACTAGTCAGTTGTGATGATGGGGGGGGCTGAACTAGCAGAATGAAATAGCAGAATATTTCTCCTTAGGGTAAACAGAAGGCAAAGAAATAGCCTGGTGAGAGGGGGAGGGAGAGAGAAAGAGGAGGGGGGACAGGCGGGGGAGGAGGGAAGAGTGAAGAGTGGGGGAGGGGAGAGAAAATGAGAAAAGAATTCACAGGGCTTTGAGGCCCCAGCTTTAGGCTTAGGGCTTCACACTGTTTGGTAGTGATGGGCTTAGGAGGGCGCTAAAGGAAGTGCTAAAGGGAGGGCATAGAGCAACGCAGGGAAAATCAGGGTACGCAGCCCAGACTTTACCAAGGACTGAGGACATTTCTTTTTTTCTTCTTCTAATTTTTAAAGATTTATTTATTTTATTTATATGAGACACACCAGAAGAGGGCATCAGATCCCATTACAGATGGTTGTGAGCCACCATGTGGTTGCTGCAAATTGAACTCAGGATCTCTGGGAGAGCAGTCAGTGCTCTTAAGCGCTGATCCCTCTCTCCAGCCCCTGAGGCCATTTCTTGTACTCAGATTGCCTGGACTACAAAGTACAATACAATACAGGTCTGGGAACAGTCAGGAGGGCTTGGCCATATTATCTAAAGCTGTAATATCTAACACAGGATGTTAGATGTTACAAATTCAACTGTATTTTATAGCAAAATCAAAACATTTACTTCCCAGCCGCGTGTTAGCCATACTTCTGCAGTGTCTGTGGCTATGATGCTGGACAGAGTCATCAGAGGAGAGGAACAGAGGGCGTGAGGGGACAAGACAAGAGAAACAGCAGCATGGAAGTGTAAGCTGAATAAACCCTTTCCTCCCCAAATTGCTTCTTGGTCATGATGTTTGTGCAGGAATAGAAACCCTGACTAAGACAGTCTCCTAGGCTGCACCAGGAGAGTCTCTTTAGCAACGAGCTCCTATTCAGTGCATGAAAATTTCCTGACTTTGCACCATTCTGGAGACGGTTGCAAGCCTCAAAGGTCCCTATCATCAGACAGTGTGATTTAGAGCTGGTTCCAAACCCAGGCCTCTGTCTACACTGGGCTCAGATGCCCATCTTATTTAACAGTTACAAGGCTCAAGCCTGAGCCTCTGTCTCCCAGTTCTAGGACTGTAGGTATGTGCCACTATTTCCATCTTTGTAACTATTGAACAATTTAATAAAAAGAAAAAATGAATATGAAGACCCCGGTGGTTTGAATGAAAAGGGCCCCATAGGCCCACAGGGAGTGGCGCTATTAGGAGCTGTGACCATGCTGGGGCAGATAGGGCCTTACTGGAAGAAGTGTGTCTCTAGGGTGTGGGCTTGGAGCTTTCAGATGCTCAAGCCAAGCCGTGTCACACTCTCTTCCTGCAGCCTTCAGATGCGACCCACATGTAGAATTCTCAGCTCCTTCTCCAGCACCATGTCTGCCTGCGTGCCAGCATGCTTCTTGCCAGGTCAGTAATGGACTGAACCTCTGAACCTCTACAAGCCAGCCCTTTCCTTTATAAGAGCTGCTGGGGTCACCGGGTCTCTTCCCAGTGATCGAAACCCTAACTAAGGCAACGACTACCTAATCTTCACAAAAGTTTAACCTTATTACATACAAAGATCATCTGTGAGAAAAATATATCCAAGGACACCATTAATCTGAGATTTAGTCTTCCATTACACGATGGCCATTCTCTGAGCCTCTGCATCACAGAAGTCTTTGCAGCACTTTCCAAGTAAGCTTTTCTGTTCCAAAATCCATCCTTGTGTCCATTTAATTAAACTACAGGTTCTTACAGGCTTTCCTCTATTTTTTTGCTCTACTACCTAAAACTTCATGTATATAGGGATCAGCACATCTGCACAGATCAAACCCGAAATGTACAATTTTATTTCCCTGTAGTTAAAATAGTTTACTTCCTAATTAAATGTTAGTTGATCTTAATAACTATTTTTAAACTACTGGCATTTCTCAGCAAAATCATGACCCTAGATGTCACAGTCCCTCCTCCAGCATCTTCACACATTCTGTCCTCAAATAGTGTAACTAAGAGGAAGTAAACATTTAAGACAGGTCTGCTCTCAGACACGAGGAAGAGGAAAAGGAAACAAAAGCAAATAGATTAGTAACGTGGGAAGTGCCCAGGGGAAGGCAAGCAGGCAGGCAGTGGGAGTAGCTGGGACGCTGGCCCAGCCAGAAGACTTTCCCGATGTCTCTAAAGGGTCCTGACAATGCTGCAGCTCCAGGAGATAGATGTGCCCACGCTCTCCGCACCTCCATGTTCTCCTCTTCCACTGTGCTCGGCTCGTGACCCTTCTACGGCCGTGCAGTGAACTAAGATGGCCTGTGCTGACTCGGCAGGAATGCAGACGGCGTGGAGACATTCGTGCCTTTCCTTTAGCCCATGAGGCCAATGGGCCCCCCAAGAATTGGAATCTCCCCAGAAATCTTACGGAGAAGGAAAAGGCTAGGGTCTAGCGCCAGCCAAAGGTTAAGCTTGTTTCCTAGAAAGATATTCCACACAGTTCCCACAACTTTTCAGAGCACCTTGTCTGAGATTGAAGCTAAGACAGGGATGTACCAGCGATGATCGAGACTGCACCATGACCAGGGTTGCTTAGGAATGCATTTCTCTTGCTTCCCACTTAAACTTAAACCTCAGGTCAAAACCCCAAAGATGGGGTCTCTCTTTTCCTTCCCCAGTGTGGCCACACTGAGCATACCTCTTCTCTCGGCTTTCATCATCCCTTGGTTCTATAACTTGGTTCTATAACTGGCCTGAGGGTGGTGACCAAGCCTAGCTTGTTAGTACCACCTGGGCTCAGGCTCTGACCGTGGTAATTCTAGTACCCCCACCTGCTCAAAGAAACCATCTCTAGATCAATGAAAGTTTTAAACTTTAGTTTTCAGTTTATCACAGTGAGTAAGAATATAGTATTTTAAAAATGATCTATCCTTACTTTAATTTTTTTAAAATATGCTTTGGATCTAGGGGGACCCCTGGATCTTATTGAGAAGGGGGAATAGGACAGACATGGGGGGTGGATGGATGGAGGGGACTGGGTCGGGGGAGGTGGTAGGGATGGGAACAGGAGGGATCAGGTGTGGGAAGAACAGAACAGACAGAGAGAGAACTGGAATCAAGGGTGAGGTGTGTGTCTGGGACAAGCTAGAAATCTAGGACAATGGAAACTCCCAGGAATCTATGAGGGGGACCCTAAGACTCCTAGCAATGGGGGATATGGAACCAGAAATGGCCATCTCCTCTAAGTAGGTAAGACTTCCAGTGGAGGGATTAGACACCAACCCAGCCACAAAAACTTCCACCCACAATTTGTCCTGGCTACAAGATGTGTGGGGGTAAAGATGGAGCAGACAGAGGAAATGGCCAAGCATGAGACCCATGCCATGGGGGGGGGGGGGAGAGAGAGAGACAGAGAGACAGAGAGAGAGAGAGAGCCCAGCCCTGACACTGATGAGAGAGAGAGCCCAGCCCCAACACTGCTCATTATATCCTGCTACACTTACCCATGCCATGAGAGAGAGAGAGAGAGTCCAGCCCTGACACTGATGAGAGAGAGAGCCCTGCCCCGACACTGCTCACAATATCCTGCTACACTTGCTCACTAGAGCCTAGCGTAACTGTTATCTGAGAGGCTTCACCCAGCAACTGATGGAAACAGACGCAGAGACCCATGGCCAAACACTAGGCAGAGCTTGGGGAATCCTGTGGAAGAGGGGGAGGAGAGATTCAAAGAGCCAGAAGGGCCAAGGAGACCACAAGGAAACCTACAGAATCAAGTAACCTGGGCCCATAGGGGCTCACGAGGACTGAACCACCAACCAGAGAGCATGCGTGGGACAGACCTAGGTCCTCTGCACATATGTAACAGTTGTGCAGCGTGGTCTTCACGTGGGACTCCTACATCAGGAGCAGTGGCTGTCGCTGACTGTTGCCTGTTTTTGGATCTGTTTCCTCTAACTGGGCTGCCTTGTCCAGCCTCAACCTGATGTGCCACACTGGTTGATATCCATGGAAGGCCTCCCCTTTTCTAAGGAGAAAGAGAGGAAGGGTGGATATAGGGGGAGGGGAGGAGGGGGGAGGGCCTGGGAGGAGAGAGGAAGGGGAAGCTGCAATTGGGATGTAAACTAAATACATTAATTAATTAATAAAAAAAGTCTCACCAAGAGTTTGTCAATCACTCATTTCTGGAAAGGCAGGAAGATATTCTGTGGTAAGGGGGTAACTGAAGTTTGCATCTCTATGTATCATGAAGGAACGGAACAGGAACCCTAATGCTGACTCGGAGACACTTAGAATTTGATGGTAACATTCTTCTATATGTCCTTTCTTGAACAGATACACATTGTGCACTTTGGGTTGGGTGACCCACTAGATCAGTTTTCTCAACCTTCCTAATGCTGCAGCCCTTCGATATAGTTCCTCGTGTTGTGGTGACACCCCCCCCCGCCCCATTATTTTCATTGCTAATTCGTAATTGCTAATTCGTAACTGTAATTTGCTACTGTTGTGAATCATAACATAAATATCTAATATGCCGATATCTTAGGTGACACCTATGGAAGGGGTTGTTCCGACCCTCCTGGGTTTGCCATCCACAGGTTCAGAGAACGGCTGTTCTAGATACTGGGAACATGGCATTGAACAAAACAGACACAGACACCCGCCTTCACAGAGCTTAATTCTAATGGAAAAGTGAGGAAAGTTAACAAGTCTAACAGTAAGTAAGCGGGCTGGGCTGTGCTGGAGGTAGGAGGTGGGTGCAGTAGATGCAGCCAATAATGGCAACGTCAATCCCGTTAAGTAACTGTGGACAAACGATCGGGAGCATTTAGTCACGTTGGAACCCTCTGGTGGGACACAATACTCGCCACAGGTTTCCTGTGTAAAAACTATGACATGAGCATGGAGAATGGAATTCTTTCGCTAGGATGGCTGAGGGCTTGTTTCTCTCCCCTCCCTCCCCCTTCTTTACCTTGGTCTCCTCTAACTGCCTCTGCAGATTTTTGGGGTCCAAAGCAATGGGCTCAAGCAAATGCTTGCTGGCTTTGGCCTCGCAGGCCTGGAGCCCGGAGAGAAGGCCACAGGAAGCATCTTCATAGTGCTGGTATTTGTCCACCAGATCTTTGAGGTTATTTCCAAGAACACTGCACTAAAAATCAAAGAAGAGAAGGAGAGACAGGCTGAGGCCCACTGTCTTCTCATGCATGACAAGATCTCAAAATGGATGAGCTGTGTAACTCGGGGGGGGGGGGAGAAACATACTTCCCCTTCATGTGGAGAAGTCAAAAGGCAACCATGAAAATGAGCAGATAGTTCTAGACTTAAAATAATTAAAAACCATTATTGCTGGCTGGCCTTAACGGAGACTCAATCACTGGACTAGGCAAACTTTCAGACAATACACATAGAAATGTGATGGAAATCCTTTAAGGTGCTTTATAAGTCACTTCTACATGTCGTACAGGATTGACACAATTAGCTAAAATAACTTACATCAACATGAAGCAAAACCTAAGCCTCAGAGGTGCTTGCTAAATCATTTACGCAATGGGTTATGTCAGAACAGTCTCTGTTACTCCCAGAGTGTATCTGGGAAATGCGTTCTTGGGTCTTCTCCCTCCCCACTGTGAGACAGGATCTTGCTATGTAGCCTAGGCTGACCCAACTTTATAATCCTTCTCCCTCAGCTTTTGGAGTATGCACCTCCACACATGGCTTACTTTTTGTTTATTTAGCAAGACTCTTAATTTTCCAAGGCAGTAAAGGAAGCAGCACAGAATATCAGTCATTAATAATGAAAATATATTGATCAAATCCATCTGTAGAACAGTCTTGTAATAGTTGAAGGGAATTATCCTGCGTGAATGGCAATGACCAGAAATTGAGCACACCCCCCCTCCCTTCTGCTTAGTTCATAAGCGACATCTGGTGGTCAAATCTGGTACTACAAAATTTGAGAAACTCACTTCAGGTTACTAACCTTTAAGAGATATTTTCTAGTTATAAAAAACTTGAATAAAACTACCACTTTCCCATGTCAATATTTAAGTTTTCTACTTTTTTTACTTCTAAATTCAAAGCAAAAGTGAAGAGGACATGTAGAGAAGTTTATCACAGATTGACCTCCACTTAAAAAATAAAAGTAAACTTACCTTAGAGTAGAGAGACCGGAAGCGGTCTGTAGCCTGATCCAGTTTGGTCTGAACTTCTCTGTGGGTTGCAGAAGTCTCAATGCTGTCCTTGCCAATCCTGTCACCATCTCTCTTGCTGCAAGACTTGGCAGCTTCTATCACCCTGTTTCCGGAAATGGTGATGTACCTCAAGTCGCCTTTGTGGGAAATGACGTCTTCTGAGAAGCTCTTCTGTCTCGTCAGCTTGTCCGTTAGCCCGCGGAGGTCGTCCGCGCCAGCCTCCAGGTTCTCCAGCTCTTGCTCTGACTGCTGCAGCCAATGCTCAAACTCGCTGTAGTCGGCGTCGAACTTCTCCAGCTCCTCCTGCAGGGAGTGTGTCAGCTTCACCTTCTTCTCACACTCGGCCAGGGCAGTTTTGTAATGCGCCTTCAGCTCCTGCACGTCCCTCTGCAGCGTCTCCTTCTCTTCGGGAGACAGATAGTGGCCCTGTTTCTCCAGCAGCACCTGGGCCGACTGCGTGGCTAGGATGACTGCCTGGTGCTGAGCCATGATCCTTTCGTGCTGGGCCTGTGTGGAAACAAGTCAATCGCAGCTTTAGAGCTACTGGGAACAAACGCTGTGCCTTGGGGGTGACCAGACTTCTAGGACCCAATCTGCTTCTCAATGCCCTTTTCAAGCCGCCATATCTATAACCCTCCTGTTGGTTAGTTTAGAGACAGTTGAACAAGAGCAAAACAAGAACAGTATTAGAGAAGTCTGGAAGAGTTAAAGGGGCAGACGTGAGGGAGAGATAGAGACATCTGGCCCCACTGGTCTCAGGTTTACAGTGAACATGGAGGTGGGGACTTCAGCTGTGTCACAGATCTGTTTTAAGGATTATCTCAGCTCACATAAAAAGATTTCCTCCAGAACTTGGCAGAGGTTCGAGTCCACTGAGGCAGGAAAGCAGGGTGGGCTCTCAGAAAGTGGAGAGGCCGACAGGTCAGAGGCCAGCAGAGCCCCCGATGGCCTCACTTTATGGACTCTGAGGAAGCCTCTCACAGACAGCCATCAAGCACCAAGAGCCAGGCACAGAGACAAGAACCACTAACTCTGGGACACTTTAAAACGGTTACTCCAAAACTGCCTTTGCTCCCACCACAGGTGCCCTGGCCTGCCATTCTCCACAGCAGCCCGCACCCCTCACAGGCACCGCTTGGAGCTCAAGGCTGCACAGCAAGCCAGTCCGTGCACATGCAGTATCGATGTGCAGAGACAGTGGCTGAGGCTGAGGCCAAAGCTTTACTACACATGGAACCTGGGCAAGCTACGTTGGGTACGTAAGTTGCAAATGTCTTATCTGATGGGAACTTAAAACGTCAAAGAGTAGCCGGTTAGACTGAGAAAGCGAGGAGGCATGCCGGGCCCCCACCCCTGCTCCGGAGAGCTCAACCGTCAGCCTCCTTCATTTCTTTCTTTTTTTTAATGTATGCATATATGTCTGTTCTGGATGACCTTGGAGGCCAGCTGGAGTTACGGGCAGCAGTGAGCTGTGTGAAGTGGGGGCTCGGAACTGCACTTGGATCCTCTTCAAGAGCAGCAAGCTTCTTAAATCACTGAGCCAGCTCGCCAGCCCTCTTTCGTTTCTAAAACAGGGCATCAACTATGCACAGAAGTTGTACCTAATGACTTACTTCTTACTCTTTTTATTTTCTAACAACTTTCTCAGTAATTTATATGTGACATAACGCTGGGTAGGAAAAGTCTTTGTATAAAGTCTTGTATAAAGTGGTCTGACTCTTTATCTATCCCTTCACATGGAATCTGACGGCATCACAGTTTAAACAGCCCACCTTGACTTTCTCGTACTGCTGGTTGAGGTTCCCCTCAGTCCCGCCATGCCCTTCAGCATCTGTCTCCAGCAGGTTACCATTGACTTCATCCTCTTCACCATCTCCTGACTTGCCATCACCTTCATGCAAATGGGTTCCGTTCTGCTCCATGGGTTGTATGTGCTTCGGCCCTGTCCCTTCAGAGTCTTTCTCAACATTTGACAACCAGTTCAAAAGGTTTTCTATTTTGGTTTTGCTCTCTTCCATCTGCCTCACAGCCTCAACCTGGGTAGGGAAGGTTCATGAGAATTATAGCTGCAGCCTCTGCTTAACACACTAACATATATATTTGTGTGTGTATATGTATATGTATGTATGTATGTGAGTATGTATGTATGTATATATGTGGGTATGTATGTATGTATATATGTGGGTATGTATGTAATCCTAAATTGTAATAACACATAGTAGAAATATATGGGAATTTAACCTTATAGCCACAAGCAGTCACTCTAGGTATACACTGCCTTCAAACATGCATTTTGAAATTTTAACTATACTTGACTGTACTTCCCATGCATTCCTCACATTCAGAATCTCTCAACCAGCTTCTCCTTATGGAAAGACTAAGTAAAGTCAATTCTTCCCATCTTTGTATTGGGCAATGATGTACCCAGAGTCCCCATATTTTTGTTCTCGGTGCTAACCACAGCTCCCCACCACCTAGTGAAGCAACAGTGCACCGCACACCCAGACAGGCACCTTTTCAGTCTCCTCCTTGAGGGCCGTCGTCACCGCTTTATCCAGCTCCTTTTTCGACTGCTCTGCCTTTAAATTCAGCTGCTCACACTTCACCTTCGCCTCGTTGAGTTTCTGCTCGATCAGAGCTTTATCTTCTTGGGACAACTCGTCACTGCTCTCTTTTAAAAAGATTTCTGTGTTTCTCACTATTTCTGCCAGTGCTTGTGTACTTCCTTGCATATCTCTCTGTAATTCCTTAAAACACACGTGGAAAAGAGGAATTCTATTGTATCATTTCAATTCTTGTAGAACAGTAATTCTAAAAGAGAGCTATTGTAGGCAGAAGCGGGCAAACACAGCTAAAAAGCATATAGTAGTATGGTAGTAGGTGGTAGTGTGAATTGGTTCAACTGCACATTTATTTTCATATAATTTGAACTCTCAGTATTAAAAATGTGGTGAGCTTTTTATGCTTAAGAAAAGAATATTTGTGAAACACTGAAAACAGGGAGGTACTCAATATACAAACTACAGAAATCTGTATGAGATTTCTGTTAGCGTATTTACCACAGAAATTTGTGGTGATATTTACTATTTCTAAACACTGATACATATTTTCTGAGACTGTGTCTCACTATGTGGCCCAGGTGGGCAGAGAAACAGGTCCTCCTCCACCTTGGCATCCCAAGTGCTATGTTTTCAGTCATACATGACCCCCATACCCAACAGAACTCTGATTTTTAAATACATATCTATTACTCAGGAAAGAAAAGAGTTCCTATCAGTGAACTGAGATTTTTTTTTAACACCAGGTTACATAAAACATAGCATTTGCATCTTAGCCCTGGCTACTAGGATACTCAAGACTAAGATCGCTCAGGATTTTTAGCTTTTCTGGGAAGTAACAATTTCCTTCTGTGATCTTTCCTCCTAAAAGCAAGGGAACCCCGTTTTTATGCATTTTCATCCTTTATAATATACCAATGCATCTTAATAACGCCTTTCTCTGTATTAGACTCTGAGTTTCCTCAAAGGCTTGAGTGTTTACGCGCCTGCATATTACACCACTACTACATGTCATTAACTGTAGCAGCGACTTGATACATGTTTACTCAGCTTTAATAACAATGTAGCAACAGAAGTAGCTTAGTGCTTACTAAAGGGAATGGAGACCCAGAGTCCTGACTAATACTGAATCAAGCAAACAGCTACAAATAGTGAGGCTCTCATTCCCCTGACACCAAAACACAAGTTCTCCTCTCTGGCATTTTTGCTCTTTTACCCCCTTTTCCTTGGATAAAAAAGAGAATTACAGGAAAATACCAGAGAAGTAGAAAGGGAGGTGGTAGTAGGGAAGAAATCAAAGTGAAGCCTATTTCTCCTGATTGCAAGTGAGTTACTGGGCCATAAAAGGGTTACATTGTAACCTATCATTTACCTCCTTGATACAGTATGTCACCAAAAGAGTCAAGAGAATTACCTCGCCTGCTTTAAGTTGTAAGTCTATATTTAGGTATAAAGTTTAAATCTATTTCCCGGAGCCTCTGGGTATGCCTTTCTTCTGAGACCCCTGTGTTTCAACAATCCCAGGGGCCTTATGGAAATCAGAACCAAAACCTAACAGGTTTGGCTGTTTTCAGTGTTTCACAAATATTCTTTTCTTAAGCATAAAAAGCTCACCACATTTTTAATACTGAGAGTTCAAATTATATGAAAATTAATGTGCAGTTGAACCAATTCACACTACCACCTACTACCATACTACTATATGCTTTTCAGCTGTGTTTGCCCGCTTCTGCCTACAATAGCTCTCGTAATTTTAGAATTACGGTTCTGCAAGAATTGAAATGATACAATATATATACAGCTGCAGATACCAAAAGGTCTACCTCTTGCTTGGACTGGTACTTCTTCAACTCCACCGTGCCATCTCCAATCACAAAGGCTTCCTGGTGACTAATTAGGCGGTTTTCGGTCTGGGTGAGGAGATCACACAGTCCTTGGAGTTTCTCTTTGTACTCTTGTTGGCGCTCTGCCACAACCTAAGAGGGAGAAAACCCAAGATGCTTTCAACGGGCAACTTTCAATTCACTTCTGATCAAGCCCCTTATCAGAATAAACTTTCCAAACACCCTGAATTAAGCTTTTTGAGTATGCTGTAAACATGGTAGCATCCGAGTGCAAAGTGAGCAAGGACAGACAGACAGACAGACCGTACAGTATGAGCATGTCTTGTATACACAAAAAGAGCCTGTTTGAGTGGAGATGCTCAGTAGAAAACTGGCCATGCACATGTGTAAGAGATGGAACTTCTGATCGACAGGAAGAAACATCCCATTTTTCTTAAGCTCTTGAAATCTGCAATACACATGATTAATTCTGCAAAAGGACACCAAAAGAGAAGTTAGTTGTGATTTGTCAGTAAACATATGGATATGTATATATAGGTTATCATGCTACACAGAGTGCCTGGATGCTTCAAGAATAAGAGAAATATTGCATGCATTATTTTTATTCCAACACTATGTTCTTTGCTCACTGCTGCCATTAGACAGTACTGTAGCAGAATTCACTAAATCTAACAGATTAATGAGTCAAAACCTGAATTTTTATTTTCCTAATCCATACATACTCATTACCTGGCTTACAGCAACAGTAAACACAGTTCATGTTTACTAAAAGTTCAGTGGAGGTCAGGCACAGGGCTAATGGTTTCATATGAATCATTTTATTATAATATTACCAGATAAACATTACTATTTCTAGTTTATCAACGTGCAAAGTGAGGGCAAGTAACTTCTCTAAGTCACACAAGGCAGATAAAGTAGAACATTCAGGATGCAAATTTAGGCAAGTCAGCTCTAAGATGCATACTCTGGAGCACAAGCTCTGAGCCCTGTGCCCCACTTGAGGGAACAGCTCCCTGAAAGTTCAGAGCTAAACCTTCATCAGTTACTCTTGGACAGTCCTGAATGCTTTCTGGGTCTCATTTTCAGGGAGAGAATGAAGATGTTCACCTCACAAAATACTGTTAAGAGGACAGTGAAAAAACTCAACTGCATGACAGCATCAAGGTGAAAGACTTTTTGCTACAATGCATTGCAGGGGTTCTGCTCAGCACCCACTCAGACCTGTCCAGAGCACGTCCCTAGCTGGTCAGTATTTCTGGTTACCTAAGTTATGATTTCACACTGATCAAGTAAAACAGTGAGCACAACTCCACAAGAAAGGCAAACCTTCTGATGACCAAGCTCCTGCTCTAGCTGTGAAAGAGTCTCTAACCGGTCCACCTCAGTGGTTACCAGCTCCTGCAGGTCAAGAAAACACTTCTGGGTTGTATTTAAGAGTCTCAGCAATTGTCTGCTTTGGTTGGGGGACAGATCTTGTGCGTAATCGGAGATGAAGGACTGCACGTCAAAGGCTGTTGTTTCCAGCTGCATTTTGGCATGTGAAAGGTCTGACAGCACAGTCTGTGAAGAAAGCAGTACAAGTTGCCAGGAAAGGAAGGTGAGGATGAAGTTCATCAGCACTGGTGATACTGAAGTATACTCACTACTTAAATATGATCCTTCTATCATTACTTAAAGGGGTAACGATACTTTTTCAGTATACATCAAAAAAATCTACTTATTCATCATCTGGTAATAGGTAATTAAAGTGATTTTCAAATCGTGTGTGTGTGTGTGTGTGTGTGTGTGTGTGTGTCTGTGTGCGCGCGCACATGCGCAAATGTGAGAGCATGTGTGTGTGAGCATGCGCACGTGTATGCCAGGGCACCAGTGTGGAGATCAGAGGACCACTTCAGGTGTTGTTTCTTGCTTCTGCTTTATTTGAAACTGGGCCTTTCTTTCACTGTCCCCTACTTCCTCCAAGCCAGCTGGTTGGCAGCGGGTTACCAGGATAATTGGTAACTCCTGTCTCCCATCCTATTTTTCCAGAGAAGCATTAGTACTACAGATGTGTGTTACCCAACCTAACTTTTACAGAGTCTAGGGTTTTAAATTCAGATCCTCATACTCGATTAGAAAGTGTGGCAAGTGCTTTATCTACCAAGCCATCTATCTCTTCACCCCAATAATAAAGTACTTAAATATGATGGGAGGTAACATGCAAAGATAAAGAACCCCAAGGATATCCTCTCCTCACCTGGTAGATCATACTTAAAATGACAAAAAAAAAAAATCCAAAACTGTTTGATTCATCATAGTGAAAGAGAGATTCATGTCACAAAATAACTGCTAGTATTTCTATTAACCCTTCAAAGGTGGTAATTCACAACAAGGAACACAAAAATATAAATTGACAGGCTACAACTTTAGTTTTCTGACTGAAGCAAGGAGTCCAGTGTTCAGAAGAACCCATAAAAAAAAACAACTTTCAGATCAAAATTTATTACCATACAAGCACAACTTGGGCTACTATACATTGACTAATCTGTAGCCATCTTGGGCTTATTCATTTGTAAAAAACATCAACACAAATGTCAGTATGTCAGTGGTAGTAAGAATTTGGTATGGCGGATGGAATTAATTCTAGCATTAGTCTGACTATGAAAAGACATCTCTTTAAGCCAAAGACTGGAAATAATCCCTTACAGTATTGGGAAGGTTGTATTTTTCCTGAACACCTCTTACACTAGGTCCTCAGGTTGTGTGAGATTTGATACTTGCCTTAAGAAGCTTCAGGTTGTTCTTCACAAGCTCAGTATCTTGAGCGTTCACAGTTTGAATGTCCTTCACAGATCTGCTTTTCTCTGACACCCAATCTGAACAGGACGTAAGTCTGTGTAGGAAGTCTTCATGACGAACTGCCAGTTTAGACTAGAAAACAAAATTATACATTCATTTCTGTTTGTCCCCCAAATTTCAAAGTCCTACAATGATTCTGTGTGGAGAGTTACTGTAAAAAATATAGTATTTTAAAAAAACCCTTAACACAGTTTAAATTTAATTCACATTTTACTCAGGATTTCCCCGTTTTATGCCTACCATTTCAGAATGGATTGCAAGCGAGATCAGTTTCATCCTTTCCAAGGACACACTGCAGAGGGACGAGAGGGCATTCTCTAACAGTTTGTGGCTTTTGCTCAGTTCCTCATGATGTCTTCTGGGGAGGTCGCTAGGAAAAGACTTTAAGAATTCTTCCGCCATCTTTAGATCTTTTCTTATAAATGCAGCCACTGGAGCCAACCCCAACTCAAATGTCTGCAAACAAATACAACCCACATCTATTTACCACACAGTAAAAAAAAGCGTTACCCCAAACACAAAGTATAAAAGAGAAGAGCATTCTGCTTTTTGTAAATTGTGTATTAAATGGCACCATCCATGAGCCACTGGCTACTGTAGCCTGGACCTGGATATCTCCCAAAGCCCGTGCTTTGGACCTCAGCTTGGTGCTACAGGGGAGAAACAGAAACTTTTAATAGGAGGACTTCATATCCCTGGAGCTGTCAACTCTTAAAGGTGCTAGGAGCACTCTGTTCTTTCTTCTTCTGCCTTTCAGTCTGAGGTGAAGAACTACCTTGCCACAAAACCAGATGCCACAGGACTAAGGGATCAGAGGTTACAACCTTTGAAGGCATGAGCCCATTGAACCCTCCAATTAACTTGATTACTGATGGAAAGCTGACAGACACGCCAGTGGATAATTCTCACCTCCAACTGCTTCAGCTGATTCTTCAAGGCTTCTAGACTGCTCTCCACAGATGCCTGATTGTCTAAGGGGGGTTTCATATCTTGAAGCAAAGCCAAATATTCATGCATTTTCTCAGTATGTCGTAAACACTGTTGCAAGCCATTGGAACACTAAAACCAAAATTGGATACAGTAATTAATAGCCTTTATGAAAGAAACTTAGAGCCGACAAAATGTATGGGATGGTCCCCACGTTTCCCACTGGAATGGTCATGGGAAACCACGTATGTCAACTCACTTTTTCCTTTGAGCTACTGTCAGACCACCTTTCTTTTGATCCAGACGTACATTCCAGACGCTCTGGGGGCTCACTGCACAGTTCTCCTAGCTTCTCATCTCCTGGCAATGGTGCTGTGTGCACACTGGAGTGCTCCACTCCTGCTTCTCTTACAGTTTGTGGGTTCAGGGGACAGTGATTTCCTTCTTTGCTTCTGAGGTCACGGCAGACACATGGCTTTTCCTCCGCCATCTCAGGAACAGCACATGGTGTTTGCTTCGAAGCTTCGGCCAGTTCTCTTTCAGTTGAACACCCATCAAACAGCAGCTTGTAAAAGGCATTTTTAAGTTGCGGTGGAAATAATTCAGACCCAAGGCCTTCTTCCTCTGGGCCCCAGTACATCTGAGTTAATATTTTAATTAACTCAGATGTGCCTGGGGTTTCTTGGGTATGCTGGTTTCGCTTCAATATATCTAGAAGACTTGTCATACAGAGAGGATCACCTCTGCTCTCTGCCTTTATTTCTGATGAGTTATTAATGGGGAATATGCCAGGACTGGGCACATTGGATACTTCATTTGGCAACTGAGACAAGATAACTCTTTTAATTAAGTTCTGAACTGAAATTTTTGTCCCTGTGCCAGCTGAAGGGTCTCCCGTGTCTTGGAGATTCATATAAACTTTGTCTAAACTGCTTTTCGAGATACTCTTTCCATCTTCTACAAACTCAGGTGTATGATCTTCTCTTTCCTGGCGTCTTGGAGATGAAGTGCCTTCTCTGTGTGGCTCTTTCTCAGTGTGTCCTTCCTCTCTGCTGCTTTCTAACTGCAGGAAGTCCACATCTAAAGCGTTATCGGAGGTGTTTCTCACTCCATTCACATGGAGCTGAGCGGGCACAAAATCGGTGTTTTCCCCACAGCCTGCCACACTTTTACGAGGTAGGAGTGACAGTGTGGTGTCACTATTTTCTGGAGTGAACTGGAGAATTCCTGCTTTTCCTTCGGAAATACTTTCCTCGACACAAGCATCACTTTGCTGGATCTTGGCAGCTGGTAGCCAGTCTCCTTGGGGAATGACTGATTTCTCGTCTGCATTATTTACTGTGTGTAAGTCATCTTTCACAGGAGAAACTGTTAAAGCACAGCTTGGGGCATCTCTGTTTGGTTCCAGCACATCCACATTTATACATTTATCACAATGCTCTAAAGAAGTAAACAGATCAGTCTCTTTCTCTGGTCCTCCAGTAAGGGAATCTTCTTTCACTTGGTTCTTCATCCCAGAGGATGTGACAGCTGAAGTCAAGTCAGCATGAACCACTTTAGAAGCTGAGGTGTCAAATATTTCTGCAAGGGTCTCCAGCAGAACAGGACTTTTGGTAAGCCCCTTTTGCCCATTCTTTGCTTCACCTTCAAGAGTCACGGTTGCTGTGTTCAGATCCCCCCTGTGATTACGTTCCTCGGTGTGTGTCAGTTGAGGGGGAAACTGACTCTTACCCATGTTGAGATTCTCTGTTGCACCTTCATTTGGGAAGGGGTTGAGATACCTTTCTTCTTCTCCTTCCTCTGGGCCATTCATCAACCTTCCTTTTTTCCTAAAGCCTATTTCCCAGATGGACGCCTCATCTACCAGCTGATCGTTCCTGCCATCTCTACCTGTAACTAGACCTCTTCCAGTTCCCTGCTTATCCCTGTCACTTACTGTAAGTGACAACTGGCTTTCCTCAGAAGGTCCTCCTAACTCAGTTTCAGAACAGACAATTTTATCAGAAGATGGACTGATTTTTGGCGATACATTCTCAAGGTACTTGTCTTCAGATTTTCGAATGCCTGCAGAGTCCGTCCCTTGAACCAACTTGACTTCTCCTGAGGTAGCGCCTTCAGCATTAGACAGTGGCACACCTTCAGTTGCCATGTGATTGGACAGACTTGGTTTGCCTTCCTCATCAGTGTCAGTGGTAAGCTCTGGATGGCTGCTTCTCTCCATGTCCCCACCTTTCTTACCAGCTGACTCTGGCTGTGAAACACCTGCGCCATGCTGCTTTTCTGATGGACTATAACTGCGCATCTTGTCTGGGAGAAGCATGTCACTGATACTGTGAGTTTCACCCCTGTGTTCTTTCACGGTAGCAGCAGCGTACAACTGGGTATGGTCAGCTTGGTACTCGGGCTCTCCACTGTCATCTGCTCCTCCTTGGCCTACTTGCCTGTCACCACTGTCCTCATGGCTGTGGTCCCCACTGTCCTCATCATGTGAGTCACTGCCAATGCTCATATAAGGCCTGTAGCTCTCACTACTTTGTATGGAGCCTACCCCATCGGTATCAGACTGGCTTTCTGGGCTGGAGTCACACTCTTCTCTGCTCCCTGTCCAATGACTGTCAGGTGCTAATGAGGCTCCTAAGCTCTCCTTCCTTCCTATAAGCTCACCCTCAGTCAACAACGAGTCAGACTCACTATCCTCAAGGTCAGGTGGGTGCTCTCTTTCAGATACAGGCTCCACTAACTGTTCTGAGTCATCTAAATTAAACTGTTTCTGATCAACTAAATATAACTCAGGTTTCTCAGTATCTGCAAGAAATCCCTGAGGGCAGCATACTTTGTTCTCCACATTTAAGCTCTCATCCATTCCTCCTTGAGGAAACATGGGATTTTCCTTCTCTTTCACATCATAGAAAATGTCATCAGGAGGAGGGGTCCTGTCGTTTTCCTCCTGCAAGGTGTCATAGTCCTCGGGTTGCAAACAGTCATGGTCTTCACCTTGAAGGATAAGAGAATCATGGTCGTCATCTTCAAACAAGGGGGTGTCATAGAAATAGTCATCACTGTCGCTGTCTGTTGCCGTGTCGCTCTGCTGGCCAGCCAGCAGTGATGTCTCATAGTCACCGGCATCAATGGCTCCTTTATGTGACAGTGGACCGCACACAGATGTGTTGGTGTTACATGAGCCATCCTGAGGGACCATGGTACAGGAGTTGTCTTCCACCTCAGACCCAGTTTTCTCCGACTCTTCTGTCTGCTGAGTAGTTCCACTCTCAGCAGAAGCATCTGACATGTATTCATCACCGTGATAGGGTACTTGTGAATTGCTACACTCAGAATCTACAGGCTTCTGTCCACAGGGCGCCCCCTGGAGGCTGATGCTAATAGCTGCGATTCCCAGGAACTGGTCTTCAAACTTTTCTCTTGTGCTTTGATCAGCCATTGCACTCTGGTTACTGGGGGACAAAGTAGAAGCTTCGCATATATATCCTGTGTTCTTTGGAGTATGTGGATCACTAAAACTCCCCTGACTGTGCCTCAACTCATCGTGGCTTAACAGGGCACTCAGCCGGGGGGAATAGTCAAAGACAGAGGGGCCCTTCTGTATGTTCTCTTCATCCTCTCTTTCATTCAAATCACAAAGTCTACTGGCTTCTGATGTCAAAGGACGGTTACCTTCATCTGGATACTTCTCTGTAACAAGCTCACTTTGATTTTTATAGTCTTCAAGTGTGCTACTGGAATCAGGTCTGAGCATGTTCCCTTCAGGCTGTGTTGAAGATGATGTAGGTTTGGGGACCTGCACTCTCAACGGACTACTGGCTTTCTGAGCAACTGTTGTATTTGTTAGGTTTTCTGGATGAGACAATTCACCAGTATTATCATTGTTTCCCATCTTACACAACGATTCATTCATGACCCACTTTGCAGTTTCAAGAGACTCTTTATGTCCAGGGTGTCTGTGATGGCATTTATCGGGACCAGCTGCTGAAGCTGGACACTCGTGCTTTTCTTCACTCAAGGCGCAACCAGGAAAGACCTCGGGGATGGTTAAGACAGACAGACCTTCTCTTATGGATGCGTCGGCTCCGAGTTCTGCACGGCAGCTTTCCAGGAGCATGCCCACGGCCTCGTCCAAGTCTCCGTCATAAAGCAAAAGCCTGTGCCCCGTGTTTGCATCCATGTAGCTGTTCACCATTAAGTAGGATAGGAATAACTTTTTAGTTTGTTCCGAGCTCTGAGCTGGGACTGGCTCTTCGCTGTCAGAACTGTCCTCTTCTTGTCTGTAATCATGAACTGTGGATGGCTGGAATTTACAAAAAGAGAGCCACCTTCTGGCGTTTTTACAAGTTTCCAAATCTCCTAAATCTGGCATTTTGTCTGGCAGTGTTATGTTTTTTAAAATCGACGCCGTGTTGCTATCTATGATCCCCAGCTGCTTAGCGGCGTCCAGATCGATGACCTGAGAGCTTTCTGGAATGTAGAGAGCAGCGATTTTCTGTCTCCCATTCAGAATTTTGGAGGCTAATTCATTTGTAATCAACTCTTGCTGTAAGGAAGAAGATGTGGGAAATATTTCACCAGAGTGGGGCCAGATGAGTCCAACGTAGCCCCGCTGAGCCTCCAGCACCAGCAGGGCGCTGCTGGACGTTATCAACTCGCACTGTACGGCTTCATCCACCGTTAATCGCTTAGCGGGGTTCGAGTGCACGATCCCACCCGTCTGAACCTGGTAGGTGAGGACGCTGCTGGCGGTGTCTCTGTCAATCACTCCTTCTGCCACGGCTTCTTCGACAGTCATTTTCCGACCAGAGTTGCAATCAATGAGACCGCCAGACAGAAGCTGTGCCCCTAACAACCTAAACATGGTTTCTCGGTCTATGAGTCCCTCGTGTGCTGCTCTCAGGATGCTAACGCTTCTTCCGCACTTCAGTGTTATTCTGCCAGCTTCCTGCTGTCTCACTGGTAAAAGCCACATCCTGGTGCTTTCCTGCAAAATACTCCTTTGTACCATATCAGCTAAAGATACCTTCTCAGAAGTGCACGGGTCAATAAGATCTTTGCAAGTATCTTGCCTTTCTAGAACTTTAGAGAACAAGGCGGAGGAAATCAAGTTCTGTTGGAAAGCCTTTTGTAAGGTCAGGTGTTCACCTGTGGCTGGAACAACCAGGGAGCCTGCGGAGAGCAGTATCTCAAGAACTCGGATGGCCATGGATTCTGAGATCATGCCCTGAGCCAGAGAATCGAGCACGGGGATCATGGTAGGCGATGCAGCAGAAATTATGTGCTTCGCTTTATTCAGTTCTTTCAGTTGCAACAGAATTTGTTCGTCAATGAGGCCATGGCTTTCAGCATCTCTGAGGTCAAAACACTTTCTCAACTCTGGTGAGATTAAGCCAGTAATCACTAACTGTGCTTCAAGCAACCTGATCCCTGTTTCATAGTCAATAAGGCCTCTTAAAACTGCCTGAAAGATGGAGAGGACTTCTCCTGTGGTCTGATTGATGGTGCCCGAAATCACTTTATCCAGCTGAAAGGGAAATGCAGAAAGCCCGGGTCAGTCTGATACTTGAGGCAATCTCTTACAGCTTAGGTGGTTTTGTTTTATAATAGACTTAATCATTAAAAAAAAAAAAAAAGATCCTCTACTTACCCAGGTAACTTGGGAGTGTTAGGCAGCTCAAACGCACAAGTGACCTACGTCAGTGATCTACTCAACAGCACAGGATGTGATAAAGCTTTGAAAACAACATGCATCTGTGAAGTGAGAACTGAACATCCGTGTACTAACAAGGTTAGTGAGGACATGAGAGCGAGAAAACAGAACACACATCTATCCAGAAGGCAAATCATGCTTTCTGCGTCTGGGTGAGATTAGAGTCTAGTGACAAGGAAGAGAGCGTCAACTCCATGCTACTGATGTTTACAGCATACAGACTTTTCCAGGGATAAGTAAAAGACTAAGGAGCCAAAAATGACTTGTTACATACCCCCAAAACATGACAAATTATGTGGTACTGTTCCTGGGAGTCACTGGATTAAATATGACAAATACCCTTTAACCATCAAACATTGAGTTGGGCATATTACTATGAGCTAGACAATTTTTAAGTGATTCCTATTTTTTTTTAAAAAAGATGTGAGAGTATTTTCACTTTAAGACATAGTTTCCTACCACTAAAATAACCCCCATAGATATCTCTGACGATAAAAAATCCCCATAGTATTATCAATGGTAGAGATGGCCCATGGGCTCTTTTCTGACCATATTTTATAATAAAATCCTGAACATGATATTGAAAGAATGGCTTTGAAAAGAAGCGTTAGATGATGGAGTCCTCTTTCACCATGCAAGGCAGAGATTAAGGCATAGGATGATGATCTGCACATGTAAGATAGCATTTTATAAATGACACAGAAGCCTCTAAACCCTCAAATTCTACCCACGTATTCTCCACATATAAAGCCCAAGGCGCATTACCGTATGTTCTCAGTCATGCCAGACCTCACATCTTGTGAGAAGCGTTACCTTCTCCGTGACCTTTGCCTCTCCTGAGGGTTGCAATTCTTGTTGTTTCAGAGATTCGCTGAATAATACATTGTAGCCTTCCTGTAGGGCTTTCACCTGTTTCTCCAAGTCACTTCTTTCTTCTCCAGTCAGTCTGCAATATCCAAAAAGTATCAAGGGGGCAACATTAGCGTCAAGTGTAACAGTATGTAATTTGTTGCTGCTACATAGCATTAAGATAGAGCTTGATCTATGTGTTTCCCCAGGTCTTGAAAGGATGATATATGAAACTAAGAAGCCTATGTAAAATAACCAAGATTCTTTCTTTTGTCTGAGAAAGAGAATAAAGAATTAAACTAATAGGTCAGTACCTCTCCAAGATAAGAGCGAACAAAAACAAACAAACAAACACCAGAGTAACTACTTCCAGGTTGATCAGGGAAAGATTCTTCAAGGAATATCACAAACTTGTTTTGGGGTAACCATGAAGAAGACATTTCAAGAGGATTTAAGACAAGGGAAAACACCTTCCTTGTCTAAATTATCACTAGTGAGAAAGAGCACTAACACACACCATCCCCCACATCCCTATGCATGTATTCTATGAGCAACAGGCACACACAGAACACATTTACATTGTTTTCCAAAAGGTAGTTTCAGAGTACTATGAAGAATTAAAACATGACTCAGAGCCTACATTATCACTCGCTGGCTAATATTCAACCTGTGTGAGCCCCATCTGCGGATCAGCAGCATGCTGTGGCACTGAAGGCTATCTGTGACACGTAGCTAAGTCCACATTCTTCACATTCTATTAAGTGAACTGTGATTCGTTTGTCTTCCACTTTTACAATGTCAGGGATGATGCACTGCCTTCTGTCTGATGAGTGGATTTTCAGAACATAGTCCTTCCCCGAATAAAAGGGCTAACGAAAGCCAACATACTTGTCTCCATGCTTAGCCAAAAAAATCTGTGTAGTTTGAAGAGCTTCCGAGATCTGTTCCTTCTTGGTTGATATTTCTTTACTGGAAATCTGTAAAGTAAGAAGGCACATTCAAAGCCACAGGAAGAGTATGAAATAGTAATTAAAAATACAGAATTTTAATCAAGACGAAAAGTGGCAGGTGTATTTTCTGGGTGACACAATTAAGTCACATGTCAGCTACCGGTGGTGTTGATGGCTTTAAGAGTGCATCTCTACTCAGCATATACAAGAGGTAGTGTGGTGCCCTCTATTAACCTATTGTCTTCACAAGGGAATCTTAACACAACACAACACAGTTCTTGAGTCTGTCCCAGCCCAACGGCTCAGCACTGTCCAAGTATCATCCTTCTATGCCACCATTCTCAAAAAGACATTGAGATTATGTGAGGAGCTCCCTTCCTGAAGCTCCTCTCATTGTGTTGAAAGCACTACTCAGGAGGCCTGTAGATCAGGAAATAACTGGTAACGGTAGCTCCCTCCATCCTGCGCCATCTGTGGCTACTAGAGAAGACAAACTCATTAATTACGGGGAAAAAGGGTTTGTCTAAGACTTGTCCTGAACCCCATTTTCATTTGATCAAAATTTCCATTCTTATAAATGAACAGGGATGAGAGGAAGTATTGGGCCAACGAAAAGATGAGAAGC
The DNA here is from genome assembly GCA_036184795.1 of Tokudaia tokunoshimensis. NCBI lineage: Eukaryota > Metazoa > Chordata > Mammalia > Rodentia > Muridae > Tokudaia > Tokudaia tokunoshimensis. The sequence continues at coordinate 13,950,054 of BTHU01000016.1, forward strand.
ATACTAATCAGTCAATTTACATAGTCAATTTTGTATGGATATAGGAAATCATGAAGCTAAATGGAATCTCTGAGGACTCATTATGTACATCAAGCTACTTTCTCCTTCAAAAGAGAAAGCAGGTGTTCTGGTAGAATCACAATTAAAGCCAAAATCTTATTTAAATTATTTGTATGTACTAGGTCTAAATCTAATGGACATCCTGGAGAATTTATATAATATAATATGAAGACACCAGGTATTTACAATTCATGCTTCTGAAGAAACACGTTCTCTCAAGAGAGCTTTGCTAAGGCTTAGACACCTAGTTTGAATGCCTTCCTTTTTGATAGTGAGAAGAAGCCTGGGAAGAAGGTATTTTAAATCAAACATTTGAGGCCAATCACTTTGGAGTGTTTTGGCTTAAAAGCTGCCAAATGCTTTCTGAATTCTTAGTTTTTCCACTTGTATGAAATCATACCTCAAGGCCAGACTGGGCTGCATAGCAAGGGTAAAACTAGCCTAGATCTTGTTGCCCCAAACAAAACCAACCCAACAACAACAACAAAATACAAACTAGCAGGAATTCCTGTCATCAGGAACAGCCCTACTGGGATTTATACCTTAATGCCAATGTCCTGAGCTTCAAGAGGTAAACTGTGGAGCAAAACCAACCACCCTAACACACACATAGCAATGGGCAGGGGAAACTAGGAAGGGCTGGAAACTGTATTCAACGGAAAGAATGTATGGGGCAGAGGTTGGACAACAAAGTCTTACTCATGAAACAGAAAAGGTCCAGGAAAGGTCTACTAAACACTCAACAGTGTTCACAGCCTAGATGGTATTCTCCATGTCTCTCGGATGTGGGTGGCATGTAGGACTGATGATCTCACTGGTCAACAATCCCTGTCATTCTAATCAGGGAGTTGAGATGTAAGATAAGGCCCTATAACCTAGTGGCTTGCCCATAGTGAGGTAGTGTACATGGTTCTGGCTTTGGAATAGGACACCCTTTTCTAGTATATTCTAACTATGACTCTTTGAGCAAAATGCCTAAGGACCTAAACTATTTAATTTTTATTGTAAAAGCCTCTAACTCTGGGGGGGGGGGCGCGGGGATAAGGTAAAGATTTATAGCTTGTGCTTAGTAGACTATATGATTCGGTAAATTCTACCCCATTAGCATTAGGGCCTCTGTGAATATACCTGCTGCTTAGAGAAGAGAGGTTTCCCAGCTTTCTCCCCATCTCCCAGGGTCTTGCTGATATTTGATACCCATTTCTGCAATTCCTTAGCTTTTTCAATATGTTGTTTCTTCTCTTCATCCAGTGACTTCTGACAGGTACGAGTGGTTAAAAAAAAGAAAAAGAAAAAAAAGATACATTCCAATAAATGACTGAGCTTCTCAACGATCGTCTCCTCTCTGCTGAAAACAAGAAGGCGCGAATGTTTCCCATCATGCACACAGGTTACTGAGATATTTTATTCATTCGCTTAACCACATCCCACACATCACATGGCAGATGTCTTTATGGACGGGAAAAGCTTTTACGATCAGTCTCGAATCAGTGTTCTGGCCACCCAGCTGCTTCAGAAGTATGACAAATAAGCAAACTCAACTTTATTCATGAGATGGGGGTAGGGGTATGGGGAGGGATTTGGGAATCGCTGCCTTTACATTAGCATTACAATCTGGAATGCCTTGACAGATGCTATTAGACAAAAGGAGAGAGCAAAAGAGAAACTCCACACAGATGTCGTTCCTCCTCCAGTACACAATTCGCTTGTTAGATTTTAATTCCAAAGTCTCAACCAAAATAAGAGTTAACAGTGAACACTTTAAAATGTAGATAACATCACTGCCTGCAGGAAGTGGTCTCCAGCCTCGTGGGTCTGGAGCACATTTGCATGTTCTCTTGGATCCCGGTCCTATGGCGCTCTGTGAGGTACTCTTTCAGGATGCACAGTGTCTGACATCGTAAATGTGTTGAATCTATTCAATGAAAGGAGGAGGTCAGAAGAAATGAGTCTGTGAGTGTGGTGATGGCTACCATGCTCACCCCATTTTCTGGGCAAAACCCATTTATTTTAGTGAGATAAGATTTTTTTTTCTTTTAAAAAGTAACAATTTCAGGGGCAGCCACTGGTTTCTCATTTTCAATTTAAGAACAACCATGTTTTCTGAGCAGGGAGCTATTCCTAGCCTACAAGAAATTAACAGTGCTTCAAGCTGGTGACACAGTTCCTAGGCTGCACATTTAGCAGACACCATCTGCTCTCAACAGATGGCGGGATGCAGCCGGCACCGCCTCTGCACAGAGAGAAACGCCCTACTGGGAAGAATAGTAGAGGCTGGATATCCCTGTCCCCAAGGGTTCAGACACTTCTAACAGCCTAAGTCCTGTGTGGAAATCAAAATCAGCTTTCTCCAGGGCCTCTTTATATGTCAATTTCCTTTTAGTCTGGGGGCACATTATATTTCTGATGTATGACTTTTGATCTTTGAGTCTGGTGGCGATGAGGACATCGATGATACCGACTTGAAGGGCCTCTTCTATGGTCAGCCTCGAGTAAACCTGTGGCTCTATAAGGCCCCCTGTCAGGTACTGAAATTCCAGGCACCGGATGCCCATCTCTTTACTGATGATGTTTGCATTCACAGCTTCCACCACTGACATCATTTTATTAGTGACAGGGTGGCCGATCCCCGTGATTACTAATTCACACTGGCGTAGCTGCTGGGCAAAGCCCTCATCAACCAGGCCTCTATGCAAAGCCTCGGCTACTCTGTACTTTTTCCCAGTTAGGGGATCAATGATCCCCCCTGTACAGACTTGGGATTCCAGGCATCTGAGGGCTGTAACCCTATCAACCAAGTTTCTACGGGAGGCTTTCAATAAGGAGATCCGTTCCCCACTAGTGGTCAGCCAATAGCCTGCAATGGGACTGTGCAAGTCCTTCTTAGGAACTACCTTGCTTAGCAAAGAGTCAGCCAGTTCTGTTAGTGTGGTAAGGCCTTCCTGATACTTTTGCACCAAGGCTTTGTCTAGGGTTCCCTGCTCTACAGCTTCACTAATATTGAACTGCAGACCAGTTTTAGTATCAGACAGCATGTGAGAAGGATGCCCGTAGGAGTCAAAATATGTGGCTTCCTTCCACTGGTACTGCTGCCCCGAGAGTTCGAGATAAATACTCTTGTCAATCAGCTTTCTCTGGAAAGCCTCGAATGCCGTCAGTTCCGCCCCCGTTTTGGTATCTACCACGGCAATTTTGTTAGTTTTCTCTATGTTGAGATTGGATATTTCTCTCTCCCCAAATGGCAGGAGAAAACACTGGCAATCTACGTCAAACACACAGATCTGCAGTAACTCGGAATAATACAGAGCCTGCGTGTTGTTGGGATTAGGAAAGACTCTCGTGTTGCTGGACGGCTCATGCAGGAACTGTAGGACGGCACTGTTCAGCAAGCCCAGCTGCACAGCCACTTCCGGGGGGACGCGGACGCCTCTCACAGGGTCAATGACACCCCCACTGGCAATCTGTGCCTCCAAGATATGTTTACCTTTCTTCCTATCAAGCATTCTATTTTCCATTGCCTGGAACACTGAGAGCATCTTAGAAGCATGCGAATATCCCAAAACTGCCTTCTCTGCCTCCAGGAGCCTATTCCTGAACTCAGGATCAACGATACCTTGACGAACGGCATCTTCAACACAGTAAGTCTGACCAGAAACAGGATCAACTATAAAACCTGTTGCGGCCTGAGCTTCTAAAAAGGCTAGCGCCATCATTTTGTCTATTATGATTTTTTGGGCCGCCGAGGTGAACGACATTTTTTCCTTGGTAGATTCTAGATAAAGTCCTGCAATTGAGGTGGCTTTGGACAAAAACTTGCTAAGACTTCTCTGAACTTCTTCGACAGTCTTCAGACCAAGCCGCAGCTGCTCAACTGTTCTCAGGTCCAGAAGCTTCACTTCAACCAGCTGCCTGCCGGTCACGGTGTGCCTGAGCCCTTGGAATCGAAACTCATCGTCCCTAACAGAACATGCTTGGTTAAGGTCAAAGCTCTGGGAAGTCTCTGGCTCTATGCTTTTCTTAAGGAAATCTCCCTTGAGTCCACCAGATGTTCTGGACCCTTCCAGCATCCATCCACCAGCGCTGGAACCCAGCCTCTTCTCTTGTTTTAAAGTTGTGACTTCTGTGTGCATGCCACACTGTCTGTTCTTAGCTATCTGGAATAGGAATGTTTAAGATGTTAAACGTTGCCCCAAGAGCATGACACTTTATCAAATAGTCTCCACCCAATCACAATCCCTTCAACGATAACTGAGTGAAGAATTGCAAACCCAGGGTAGAGATGACAATACTCTGAGAGACTCAAGTGTCAACAACTAAATACATTAAACTGGTGCGTGGGAAGAGGTCAGAATGAAACCTGGCCATGGAGTACACTAGAAATAAAGGCAATATTTGATTCTTCTATCTTTTCCTCCCTCCCCCTTGTAGTCTAACCCTGGGCCTTCTACCACTGAACTTCACTCACAATTATTTTCTAGATTTTTAAAAAAATAGTCCTATTAAAATATTTGTTCCTATAGAAAAAATAGCTTATCTATCATATTTATGCCTCATCTTAAGCATTTATATGTCGGCAGTAATTTATAGTAAATGCAACCAAACTGCTGGAAAATTACAGTATTTTTCCCCCCCTCACAAACAGCTAAGCACTCGAAATTTTTAAAAATCTAATCTTGGGGGCTAGAGAAATGGCTCAGTGGTTAAGAGCACTGACTGCTCTTCCGAAGGTCCTGAGTTCAAATCCCAGCAACCACATGGTGGCTCACAAACATCCATAACAAAATCTTCTGGTGTGTCTGAAGACAGCTACAGTGTACTTACATATAACAATAAATAATCTATAAAAAAAAATCTTGGAAGAAACAAAAAGAAAAGCAGCAGCCTGACATGACATAGCTAATAAGGTCTCAGGCCAACGTGTACCTCTAAGGGTGTCAAAAGCTTCACCAACTCCCTTTCAAGTTTGTCATCCTGATATGTCACAGGTGGTCTGGAAGGATGCAGGGCTTGCTCCCTCATCATCTCTAGCTCGGACAGTCTCGAGATTGGGTTTTTATCATCAAAAGTTATCTGCAGTTCAGTGCTTGTCTGAGAAAAATACTCTGAGTAGCTTTGCTGGCTGCTCTCCGTCTCCAGCTGAGGCCCTGGCTGTCGGAACTGAACCTCCTTTGGAAGTTGTTCAGCGGCCCTGTGCGGCCATTTTCCTTCCGCCTGGTGTGTTTCCTGAGTCCATCTGGACAGTGGAAGTCTGGTATTTATTAGGTGTCCAGAGTTCCCGGGGGAGATCTCTGCAGGGGGTTGGCACCCTCTCCCTGCTGTGTCAAAAGCCACTGTGAAGGTTTGGTCTTGGGCCGGGCTCTTTTTTTGAATTTCGCACTGGAGCAGAAGTAACTGTTGCTCATGTTCCTTTATCTGCTGGTCCATTTTTTGCTTGAGGTTTTCAACCTCCCGTCTCTGGGACAGCAGTTCCTCCTCAAGTCTCCGGCATTTCTGATAGTGGTTTGCTTCTACGTGCTGGCCCTGCTGCATCTTCTCGCGGTAGCACTGAAGCTGCCGCTCGAGCTCTCGGATGCTCGTCTCCCACAGTTTCGCGTTCTCTTGCGCCCGGCAGTTTTCTCTCTGGAGAGACACAAAGTCGTGCTTGATGCCCGAGATGTCGTTTTCGGTGATGACCTTGGACTCCATTAGCTTCTCCATCTTCTTCCGGAACTCATCTGCTGAGCACTTGAACTTATCTGACTCCTCCTGGAGCAGGACCATCTTCCGGTGGGTCATCTGCTCTTCGATGGTCTTCAGGTGCAGTTCGTCTTGCACCCTCTTCAGTCTGTCGTTCAGCTCCTGCACCTGAGCTCGCTGCAGCTGAGCCTTCTGTTCTTCCCGCCGCTTCTCCTCTTTGGACGCGCTCAGCTCGGCGCTGAGGCTCCTCACCTCCTTCTCCGTATTTTGGATGATGATGTTCTGCTGATCACATCTTTGCTTGAACTCGCTGACTAGGTTTTGGCTTTGGGCTAGATCGTCTTCCAGGCTTTTAATTTTTCTGTGGAAATCCTGCTCTGTTTTTGTCTGCTTGTGTAGGTGCTCGTTGGTGTTCCGTAGCTGATCCTTAAAACCGTCTGCCTGGATTCGCAGCACTTCGCATCTTTGCTGGATGGCTTGCTTCTCCCGGACTACATTCTCGGACTCTGCCTGAATCCTCTGCATCATTAATTTGGTTTCGCTGTTCTGCCGAGTGAGCTCATCCACCCTTTGCTTGAGCATTTCTGCACACTCGTTGCTTTTCTCCAGCTCTTCATTGAGCTTTTGGATTTTATCATTGTTTTCTTTCTCAGCTTTAATATTCTGAAGCAACTGTGCATGGCTCCTCTCAAACTCTTCTTTTAGGTGATCCGATTTCCTCTGGCAGAGCCGTCTCCTTTCTTCTGAGAGTTCCTTCTCATCCTGCGAAGCGTGAACTTGGGAGTTTAAATGCTGAATGTTCCTCTCGGCTTGCGCATGCGCCCTGGTGACTCTGTCGACTTCCCTCTGGAGCTTTCCTTTCTCTTGATGGAGGGACTCTAATTCCAACTGATAGTTGTGCTTTATTTTCTTGAGATCGTTTGCTTCCTGCCTGACCTCTTCGGCTTTGTCTGTTGTTTGGTTCAGCTGCCTGTCAAGGTCTTTGAGCTGCTGGGAATAGCGTTCCTGGACCTGATCCTTCCTTTCCAAATCCTCCATGAGGCACCTGAGTGTGTTATTGGTCTCGTCCAGTTTATTTTTCAGCAGCCGGGCCTTTTCCTCGGACGAAACCTTTTCGAGCTGGACCGTGCTGAGTTCATACTTCAGCTCCCGCATCTCTTTCTCCACCTTCCTATTGGCTATGGTCAGTTCATCCACTTGTTGCTTTAGCTCCTCCTCTTTCTGTCTGTCCAGTTCTTTCTGGTGGCCTGCCTGTGCCACCACAGCACTTTCTCTACACGAAAACTGAACTTCGGTGATTTTTCTTCTCGCTTCCAGCTCAATCTTTTGCTTTTCCTTCAGCTGCTTCTCGGCCACCTGCTTCTGGAAGGCCAAGTCCCGCTCCATCTGCTTCACCAGCTTCAGGAGCTCCTCCTCGTGGTCCCGCTTACGCTGCAGTTCTTCCACCAGGGCCCGTTTCTGCTGTTCCAGATCACTGAGGCTCGAGTCTTTCCTCCGCAGATGATCTTCCAGCGTTTGCCTGGTGAAGGTGTTTTCCTGCAGCTGGCTCTGGAAGTTGCAGAGGTTCTCCTCCACCGCGACCCTCCGAGCCTCCGCCTCCGTGGTGAGCTGCCTCACCCGCTCCAGCTCCCACTCGGCAGCCTCCTTCTCCCGCACGATCGCCTCCAGCTCTCGGCGGTACTGCTTGGCCTCGCTCTCGGCCCTCAGTTTCTGCAGGGCGATGTCTTCCACGTTCCTCTGTTGCTTTCTCAGTTCATTTTCCGCAGCCTCCTTAACTTTTGGAAGCTCCTCCTCAACCCGGGATTTCTGTTTCTTCAGCTCAGCCACCATTGTTTCCAGTTCACTGATCTTCCCCGTAAGTTTGTTATTCTCAATCATGGTTGCTTTCTGACGCTGCAGTAGATCTGAATACGCCCCGTGTTCAGAATTCTCTTTAGACCTTTTCATCTACGAGAAATGTTTAAAGGGTCAAAGGCATTCCATTGAAATAGATTCTGCAGCCTCTGGAGACCAAGGGAACTCAGATGCAGAACAAGCAGTCGCCACCAGCACCAGTACCAGCACCTTCAGAACAGAAGCCTCAGAAAGCCAGAAGGGAGGAGACAGAAATCCTGCAAGATCCTTTGTTTCCCAAAGAATGCCTTCTGCCCCCAGGAAGAATTTCATATAGAAAATTAGCAGGCTTGAGGTTCCAAGCAAGAAAGGCTGCTACAGAACTTTTATAAGTTTTAAAAACTTTTAAAAGTTTGGGACCCCAAACTTTTATAAATATAAAAAATTCAAGTTTTTCTCATAATGATGTCCACTTTAGTCTCACACAACTGAATTCTTTCAGCTTAGAACAATGCTACCATATAGGAACCAAGAACAAAAGATTCAGTTTTCAATAGCAGAGTCCAGTAGAAATTAAACATGATACTTATACACAGTTCCATGTTTATGATTAAAGAAAGAACGTCAGAACAGAGAGCCAAAGTTAGAAATCGTACTTTAAAATACAGGAAAGGAGAATTACCCAAAACATTGACATTTCTAAGTCAATGTTTATGCCCGCAAACGTGACAATTACAATGAAGGTCATTGCTAATGCAAAGGCAGCGTCTGTCCCTGATGGCTTTGGACAGATGAGCTTCAAGCATCCCCAGGTTGTCATTGTTGACATGCCTCATCTGGAATCCACTTTGTCAAGTCCCTTTAGATACCCCACAAATACAAAAGTATTTGTGAAATAGGAAGGATTTAAATAAATATATATATATAGGGATTCGTGTCCATCTTACCAAATAAGTATCAGGAAACCCTTCAGCAGCTGGGAGGACCGGGGAAGTAAATATTAATTGAAATACTGCATGTTTGGACTAGTTTATAAACATATTCTAGTTTTCTTACTTAACATCTTGAGTAAGTATCAATTTGAAAAATAACTGCAGAGAGAAAACGACTGAAACAGAAATCGTTTTATAGATCTGCTTTGTTTTCACTGGGATATGTGACTTTCAAGAATTTAACTGAGAACACATTTTTTCTTCCCCCACTTTCTTGATCTCTGATAATGTGGGCCTTAAAAGCTCAACTTCCTTTATTAACCTCCCCATGGTGGTTAATAAGACTCCATGGAGAAACAAGTCTCATCCCAATTGCTAGGCTCAGTGGTGTATTTCTTTCAATTCTATATCAAAGTCAACCCTTAAGACACCAGGCATTCTGCATATTGAAAACATGAAGTTCTCTCAGGGCACAGACACGCACACCTGTGATCCCAGTACTCAGATTGTAACAGGAGAATTTGGAGTTCCAGCCCATCATTATGGGTTAACCAGAGAGCCATTGTCTCAAAAACAAAAAACACAAAATTTTAATTTTTAATTTTTCTGAGAATCAGTCCCTCATCAAATCTTACTCGAAAACATAACTTAGCTGTAACCAAGGTATTTTGAGCTGTTTTCTCTTGGTCAGAATTTGCTTACCTCAAGAAAAACAATAATAAACTAAAATAAAATCTATTGCTGAGTCTTCAATATCTTAATTAGAATAATTTTGGTGGTTTATTAATAAATCTATGTTATCTAACTAGAATTTTTCACTTATGCTTAAAATTACTTTCAATAATTTAGGTCAATTACTGATTTTCCATCTTTCCATCAAACAATATATTTTTATAAGTCATTTCTTCCTCTTCCTGTTTCTCAACACAATTTTAAGTTCAGGATCAAAGCTGCACAAATACTTTGTATCAGAAAGAGGTTTACTCTTCTTAACATGTATAATCGTTTGGGCAAAAATGCAAAGCTTAAAGCCCCACATTTCTTAAGTCCATTCTTTTACACAAATATCTACTACTGAGTTTTTCTTTTTGATACAGTTGATTTTTTACAGTCAAATTCTTTAAGATGCATAACATAGCCGGGCGGTGGTGGTGCATGCCTTTAATCCTAGCACTTGGGAGGCAGAGGCAGGCGGATTTCTGAGTTCGAGGCCAGTCTGGTCTACAGAGCGAGTTCCAGTACAGCCAGGGCTACACAGAGAAACCCTGTCTCGAAAAACCAAAAAAAAAAAAAAAAAAAAAGAAAAGATGCGTAACATAGATATGTCTGTACAGACTTCATATGAGCAGCACCTACAACTGACAGAAACCGTTTCTCAGCTGTGAAGAAGCTGAAATAACTTCTGCCCAAATCTTCCTGCTGACACAGGACTGTTTATGACACTAATTCTATCACATTGGTTCTGAAGTAGCTGCTTTTGAGGTTAGGGATCAAACCCATGACTAAAGCACACTAAGTCAATACTCCAGTCCACCTGAAGTAAAACTTTAAAAATGCTTTTCTGTTTTGGAGAATCTAAAGAAGAACACACAAACAAATGAGTGTCCAAGGCTTTCAGTCTTTTCCAGGGTAAGCTGCTAATTAACGACTTGCATATTAGCAGTCAGCCATGTAAATTCATCACGAAGGTTATTTTTCCGTCCCAAAGCATTAGTTTTGGATCAAACCTAGTTCCTGTTCACATGGATGTAACTTGTTAATGGTTACCTCCTCCTCTTCCAGCCTTTTCAATGAATCACTGGCAAATTTAATATACTGCGTCATAAGAGTGACCAGGGCCGTGTACCTCGTCCGTAGGTCCATGAACTGCAAGGGAGAAGTGAAGAGAGTGTTATCTCTGTGACCAAGGTGGTGCGTGAACGCTGACTGGTGTCCACGCTACCGACTAGGCTTCGGGGAAAAAAAGCACACACTTATCCAATAGTGGGTCTTACTTCAGGAGTAATGAGCTTGCTGCCCTCTTTGTATGCCACACCAAGTCATAACTTCCTTCTGGGTTTACTCATGAAATATATTCTTTTCTGTGTTAATAAATCATCTTGACTTTAAAAGAGTTTTTAAAAGGACTCAATAAAATGTAGTGTTATGGTACTTTCTGTCAGAGATGACTTAAAAGAAAACACTACAAGTGGACAGTGATGAATTCCCAAAATTGTTATACACTAATATGCCATGAGATCATTTAAAAATAATTAAAATGACTAATTTTACCATAGGTATACTGTACCAGAATAAAAGTAAAAGTGTTTTTAAAACATTGTTCTGCCCCTTCCTGCCTGCCCTCTGTCCTTCTGTGCTTGTTACCTCCTGAATAATGAGGTCTGCCGAGCTCTGTATCCGCCGACGCTTCACTGGCGACTTCTGCTGGGAATCCACCATGGCCCTGTAGGTCATTGTTTGCAATTCATAGTCCTGCATGAAAGAGCCAATATGATAAAATTAAATCCAGCAAAGCCTGACAGCTTCATCCCACAGGACCTGATCACAGAGCACTGGTAACCAGTTCATTGAAATCATTTTAAATTAAAAAAAAAAGTCAATGATGAATACTACGTTTTATTATTGTTGTTTTTAGAGACAAGGTTCCTCTGTGTAGCCCTGTCTGCCCTGGAACTCACTCCATAGACCAGGCTGGCCATGAACTCAGAGATCCGCCCCCCTCTTCCTCTCAAGTGCTGCGACTAAAGGCGTGTGCCACCACTGCCTGCCTTGAAAACTAAATTTTTAAAAATCTATTTGATTCTAGAGATACTTGCAAGGCAGTGACATGAGCAGAGACATATTCAGTGGTCAGCAAAGGTCCCAATTGTCTTTAGAACCCTCGAAAACATTCACTGCAGAATATTCTCAGTTATAGGCGGCCTCCACTTATTCAACAAGAGAGCAATGGAGCTGAGAGCCTAAGATAGTATCAGTGTTAGCTTATCAAACTATGACAATGTCTCTTCAGTACAAGCTAAATGTTCTCTAGATTTTAAATTTTAAAAAAAAGGAAAGCAGTAAGAAACAAGTTTCAGGGGCTGGAGAGATGGCTCAGAGGTTAAGAGCACTGACTGCTCTTCCAGAGGTCCTGAGTCCAATTCCCAAAAACCACACAGTGACTCACAATCATCTGTAATGGGATCTGATGCCCTCTTCTGGTGTGTCTGAGGATAGCTATAGTGTTTTCATATACATAAAATAAATAATTCTTTAAAAAAAAAAAAGAAACAAGTTTCAGAGCTATGTGTTTGGGCCGTGTGTACACTTTCATGCATTCACGGAGACAGAGAAAATGAATCAGTCACGGACAGTCACCTGACTTATTTCATAAACAATTACTAGGTATGTATACAAAAGATCAAATAACGGCTTTCTCTTTTTAAATGGAACTGACTGACTCGAACTGCTTTAAAAATATGCTATAGCATTATATACCTATTAGCCTAACCTATGTCGTGTCTGCTCTCACCTTGACCACAGCCGAGTACTGCTCCGAGTATTTCTGACACTCGTCCATTTTGCTCTGCTTTACCTCTATTTCAGACACCAGCATCTGCAAACACAGAGTTCAGAGAAAAAGAGACAGGAGCTCTACAGCGCCCCCTCACACTCGGGAAGGAAGAAACATCCAGGCCACTCAATGCTGTACCTCTAACGGCTTCATACCTTACATGTGCCTTGACTTATAGATAAATAACAAACTTCCAGGATAAGATTAATAATCGACCTACCCTTGGGAGGATTTCAAAGCAGAAATAAGAACTATGCAGAGCAGACTTGGTGCCTTTCCTTATACCCACTCCAGATGAAAACAGACATTACTGCTAAAACCTTTCCTTATACCCACTCCAGATGAAAACAGACATTACTGCTAAAACCTTAAAGCATGCAACTCTCCACCAATTGTGACTAGCTGGGATTTTATCACCTCTCCATGTATAATTTCGCAAGTATAAAACCACGCTGCCAGCACATTATCAAAAAAAAAAAAAAAATAGACCCGGCCTATGAAACCCAGAAGATGAAGTCTGTGGAAACTATTCCAACACACTCTTCAGTATCTACGCTTTCATGAATGACTTCCAGGAAATAAAAGTAAATGCAGGCAGGTTTAAGGTATAGAATTCTCATATACATTATCACTCTTCACAGTTGTCTAAGTAATTAACTTAGATTGCAACACAGGAGAGAAAGATGTAGCTTGAGACCAAACACAGAATCTCAGTTCAAGTACCTTCTGTTGATTGAGCTGTAGGGCCAGGGCTCTGCTGTTTTCTGGCTGATTTTCCTGAATTTTTCTCTGGGTAGTTTCAATGTGCTGGATCCAGTCCTCTAGAGGGTGATAGGAATCCCTGTAGTGCTTCAGGGACTTCGCGATTCCTTCCAAGTCCCGCAGCCTACAAGAAGGGCAATGGAACAGTTAGGTTCCAGCAGGATAGGGGGTGGGGTGGGGCACAGGGAAGAGAAAGACAAATTAAGACCCAAGAGCCACTTAGCACAACAGGGCAGACACCTGACAGCAGCCTAAAACACAATTCCAGCAGCACCTGCCCCATACGGCGTCCGGGAGAACAGAAATAACCTGTTCTGGGAGTATGAAGTTTCTTGGTGCTGTTTTACCATAGCACTAAGACTAAAGCTGAAAAAGCAGGAAAGTCGACCGTCATTATAATCAATCAACAGATCCCGAGTAGCCGAGGCCTGCCCTCGTAGTTCACCTTTGGAAGAAGATAATTCGATGGATGGTGCAACATGACCTCAGAGAGTATCTTCAAGGAACTGCAATCAAATGCCCACGTCTATGATTTTAAATCAGCACATTAAACAAATCCATCATGCATTTTCCAAAGAAAAAAAATTACATATAAATACAAGTTCATTTCTTGGGTAGAGCCATATCATAAGAATATTTAATTTATATTAATCTAACCATAGAATGAGTAAGAATGGCCTCTATTTCTTTTAAGATGAAGCCCAAATCAATTCCATTTTCTTTTGTGCTTTTAATTCTCATTAAACAAACGATTCCAATTGTCTTACAATATCAAAGAAAATAAGTCGCAGGTCACTTCGATTTCCTAATTTCTCTTAGGTCAACAGAGATTGCTAGGTAGGGCCAAGAAATAAGCTTATGATTTATCTCATAAACTCATGGCTATTTGAACACTGTAAGTTGGTATTACATTATTATCTTTTTTAGAGACAGATTATACAAATTCCAGGATAAATCAGCATTTTAAATTATTCACAGTTGAAAATGTCATTTTTCTGGAGGTAGAGACAGCTCAGCAGTTAGGAGCACTAGCTGCTCTCCCAGAGGACTTAAGTTTGGTTCCAAGCATCCACATGGAGGCTCACTATCGGCTGTAACTCCAGTTCCAGGAGATTCAATGCCGTCTTCCTGCCTCTTCAGGTACCAAGTATGCACATACATGTGCAGGCAAAACACCCGTACACATAAAATAAACACAAATCTTAAAAAGAAAAGAGAATGTTTCTTTTCAAGTTACATGTTTTGTGAAAGAGAACTTGTAAAAATGAAATGGAATTAGGGAACAACCCTGCAGTTAACACATTAGCTACAGAATGTCACAAACGCCTGGTAAGTTTAGAGTTTTCCCTCTGTACGCAAAGGGACTCCCACCTACATGTGCACTGAACAGAAAGGTGACCCACCTGTTGTCGATCTGGACATGAACACTCTGCCACCTTTCGAAGAGCTGGTCTGCCTTTTCTTTGTGCCAGTCAAAGTCAAGGTCCCGTTCTTTGTGCGTCTTGAACATCTCATCACTGATGGCTTTTGCTTTCTGCAACTCATCTTCCAACGCATGGAACACCTCTCTCTTCTCATCTACCTCTGATCGCCATTGCTAAAATACAGGAATCAACGGGCATCGTGAAATAATAATGTATCAACAAGTCATATAGAAACACATTATTTACCTAAGGTTATAATTTATTCATCATTGTGTGACATATTTAAATCCTTGGTCCCCAGTTGGTGGAACTGTTTGGGAAGGATTAGAGGATGTGGCTTTGTGGAGCAGATGTGTCACTGGGGTTGGACTTTTAGCTTTCAAAAGCCCACCCCAGGTCTGGTTGTTATCTCTCTGCTGTGGGCTTGTGGATTAAATGCCAGCTCTTAGCTACGGCTCCAGCGCCATGCCTGCCTGCCTGCCTGTCTGCTGCCATGCTCCACATCATGACGGTTATGGACTCACTCTCTGAAACTGTAAGCAAGCCCCCAACTGAAAGCTTTCTTTTCTAAATTACCTTGGTCATGATGTCTCCTCACAGCAACAGATCAGTAACTTATACTGAAATGATTGAGTGTAGTTATTTAGAGGAAGTTGTGAACTCAGATGTATGAAACAGGTGGCACACTCGGAAACACACTGTACATCAGGTTCTTAGTGCCGGATGCCCAACGCTCGAGCTCAAGCATGGCCTTGGAGCCATGGCTGGAAGTGGGACTCTTACCTTTAAAGTACTCATTAAGTTCTCAAGGTTATTCTTGTCGGCTATCACTGCTTCTTCTTCACACAGTTTGGTTTCGTAGAGTTTGACAAGGGCTTCTGCAGCTTGAGTGTTTCTTAAAACCAAATTAACAGTCTTCAACCTTTAAAGAGAAATAAATACTAGTCTATGCTGTTCAATGTCTTTTCCCTCCATACTGTAAACCTAGAGTGTCATTAAAACTCACGACATGGGGATAACTGACTGACCTCCTGTACAACTAACTGGCAGTCAGTTGATTCTTTTCCTAATAGATGTCATTTTGTGTCCCACCCCCAGGTGATATTTATACAGATTCCAACAGGAGACACTTCCTAACAGACATCACACCATGTTCCAACCCTAGGTGGTCTTTGCGCAGATTCCAACAGGCTCCTAGGTTGAACAGGTTATATAAGCATGAACGCCCCTGCTGCCACCATGGAGAGATAGCGTCCATCTAGTTTCTTAAGATAATCGGGCTTCCCACAGAACCACTGGCAGAGAGGACGGGTGAGGACTGAGCGCTGACATACTTCTCTATGTACGTGGAGGACATAGAGTAGATCTGACTCATGCTCTGAATGACCACACTGAGCTCCGATCGAAGAGCGGGGACAGATGGGGAGTCGGCCGCTTGGCTGAAAAACTCTTCACACTTATTTGTGATTGTTCCCAAGTCGTCTTTAAGCCGTTCCAGCTCTTTCTTCAGTTTCTAGTAAGTAAACAAACGGAGGTTATCGTTATCAGCACAAGAGGTATGGTTCTTGTTCTATTACTGAGGCGATAGAAGCACCTGTATAACCCTTTTCCTTAGCAAATCACAGAAGCATGACAGTCCAGCTTTATAATCAGAATGTCTTTATTGCTCATTCCTTTGACCTAAATCTCTAACTCTGTAAACAGCAGGTGTATAATGACTCTGCGTGAAGCCCACTAGGATGCTTCTATGTTTACTGCCTCAGAGGCAGACCTCAATCACAGGATCTCAGTTTACGTCCGGTAAGAAATGCACCACTGGACCTCAGTAAGGAACTGATGTCACAGTTGAACATGCCAGAATGTCATCAGAAGGTGACCTTCACGGCCACTAAGAGGAAATGCCCCTGGCTTTTGCTAACACACGTGTAACTCTTACCTCCTGCTCCGTGATTCTGAACATGCTTTCGTGTAAATCATCTCTTTCCAGGGGAGTCCGGATCTGCCGAATTAACCGGTCCTCACAGGTCTCCAGGCGGAGCCGGATGTTGCGCACTTCAGAGATGTAAAGATTATACACAGACTCCTCTTGCTCCTCTGTGGACACATCAGGCTCAGTAAGTAATGCCCGCCCCCAGTTCTTTTTTTTTTGTTTTTCGAGACAGGGTTTCTCTGTGTAGCCCTGGCTGTCCTGGAACTCACTTTGTAGACCAGGCTGGCCTCAAACTCAGAGATCCACCTGCCTCTGCCTCCTGAGTGCTGGGATTAAAGGCGTGCGCCACCACTGCCCGGCTTTAAAACAGAAATCTTAGAATGTGAATTTTAAAACCTCCTAAGTACTAAGCAAATTTCCATAAGAACATTTAAAATACTAAATTATCACTGAAATACCCAAAGGAAGTAATGTATTATTCTGTTTCATAGTTACAAAAATGTGAATTATATGCTATCAATTAACCATTAAATTAAACCACAATCTAAAAGGAAAAAGCAGGTAAAAAAAATTTTGTTAAAGTTTTAAGATTTTAAAAACACAAAATATTACTAATAAAATCATTTGTTTCTAAATAGTATGAAGAGTTAAGACTAAGATTTATATTAAATATAATTAACTAAATAAAGCACTTTGCTCTAACTCCTGTGTAAAACTTAACATGGGAAAATAATCAAATCCTTCATGAGCAGTAAGGACCTTCCTTCTGAGTGCTGCCTTGTAAAACACAGCAAACGTGCTTCACACAGATGAGGTGGGAATCTGTCATCTGTCTCACTGCGTGGGAGGCATTTTTAGTTACTTCAGCTTTAGAAATTAATGATCTTGTCTAACATCTTCCTTGCTCAGATGTTCTGATTCTTATTGTTGGCTCTGGGATTGAACTCAGGGCTTCATGCATGAAGTTATGTGCTCCTGAGTTACATCCCCTGCACAAACACATATTTTATACTGTTTGGTAATTCTGCATACATGTTACAGTTCACTGACATAATATACCCAAGACTGAGACTTCCAATGAGAGTACAAGAGTCTAGATGAAACCCCCACAGGGGAAAGAAAACTAGCAATCACATGCTTTACCTCTTTCTGCAGACTTGAGAAGCTCCTGATAATACTTCCTGCACACATTCACTTCCTTTTCTAGTTGAGTTATATCTGAGCCTGAAAATATTTGGGATTCCTGGCTATCCTCCAGAAAATCTTCCAATCGGGACTGGAGATTACTGAGAACCTGCTGGTGTTCGCCAGGCAACATCGTCTTTATCTAAAGAACAAAGATCCTTGGATTAATGGCATAGTGCCAGGAGCTACATCTGAGTGGGGCAGATCATAAATGACGTCATACTCACCGAAGCCACATTACTGGCTCGAATTCTATCAATTTCATTCATGAGATAATGCCAAGAGACTACACTCTTCATGTTTATGTGAGACTCATGCCAAAGAGCGAGGACATTTTGATACTCTTGCTCAATCCTGAAATATATACAGTAGAATACAGACTTTAGGCCTTTTTACTCCTTTCTAAAAAGATGCTACAATATTTATTTCTAAAATGCCCCCTATGTAGTAGCTCCAGAACATTCCAGTCCTGTGGGTCCCTGACGTAGTACTGATGGCTTCTTTAACCTTCAGAAAAGCCTCAAACCATACAAACCTGTTGGCAAAGTCAACTGCTTCTTTGTTTGGTGGGGGAACAGTAAAACACACAGACGGGACCATGGCCTCGTTCCCAGTAGGACTGATGACCTTCCATTTAGCACGATGAGAGTTGTTTGCCAAAACACATTCGTCGTCTTTGTAAATAGTTATCTGGTTTAAAATGAAAGAGAGGAAAGCTGAGGTCACCATTAATTCATCTTCTGCCATACTCGATCTTGGAAATTATTATATATACTTATGACACAGATAAATGCCTTCTGACTAGGAAGCATTATGACATCATTTCATATCGAATCTGCTTTGAAAATTACAAGTACCTCAATCTGTCTGTAGTCACAAATGGCTTTGATGGGGATGGATGTTTTGAGTGGGTTGTCAGGATTCCTTGGCTTTAGCTGCACAACCGTCTTTGCTCGCCCCATCAGACCTGCTACCACACTCCGGTATTGCAAGAGCTCCTCCTTTTCCTCCTAGTCAGCAAACACGGCAGGTTTTTTAAAATTAATGATTCAAATTTTCCATCCCATACAGACTCACACAAACCATCAAACCATCATCATGGAAGAATGCCCTGACTCCGGGGGACACCTTCCACATCTCACACCCCTCTTGAAGTGCCTTCATTTTGTCTGGTTATTTTGTTTCCTCTTTGCTATTATTACTATGTGACAGTCTATGGTTATTTTGTTTCCTCTTTGCCGTCTTTACTATGTGACAGTCTATGGTTATTTTGTTTCCTCTTTGCCGTCATTACTATCTAACAGTCTATGGTTATTTTGTTTCCTCTTTGCTCTTTATTTTTTACTATGTAACAGTCTACTGACCATACACAGCACTGCTAAAGCAGTTTAAACAACATCACCAAAAACTACCCAAACTAAAGTCTCAATTGAATGAGGCAGTTGTGTGTCTGAAGTACAAATCTGTATGTAACATATAACCTAGAAACATAGAACAAAACACTAATCTACCCTGCCATATGTCTGACAAAACCCCAGTTTCTGGATCCATACCATGGACTCCTGAACAAGGTCTTCTAGTTTGTGAATGCTGCTGGATCTGTCACAGCTGTATTTGCGCTGAATGGCATCTTTCAGATTCCTTAGGTAATCAGTGGCTTCTTTGGCATCATTGAAAAACTAAAGAGAAAATTTGGCAGCTGAAGTATACTAAATGCCAGTAAAATAAAAGAGTTGTTAAATCTGGTGCCCAGGTTCTCTGTGCACTGCTGACAAGCCAGGGTAGAATCAAAGCACAAAGCAACAATAGCAACATCCTTTCTGAAGCTGAAACTTAACCTTTGAACTTGGGTGGCTACAGATGAATATTAATTATGCAAAGTGGACATGTATATTATGCATTGTATTTTGGCTCTATATTGTTTTGGTTAAAAGCCTGTTTTTCTTTAGGGTTCAATCAATCTTTTAAGTAGGGGTGGAATTTCAAATGATATATTAAAATTTCTAAAGAAAAAAATGAAGTCTTTATTTGGTTGACTCTATAATAAATATTCTTCCTTAATATTGGACAAATTTTTA
The DNA here is from genome assembly GCA_036184795.1 of Tokudaia tokunoshimensis. Taxonomy (NCBI): domain Eukaryota; kingdom Metazoa; phylum Chordata; class Mammalia; order Rodentia; family Muridae; genus Tokudaia; species Tokudaia tokunoshimensis. The sequence continues at coordinate 13,969,487 of BTHU01000016.1, forward strand.
GAATATTTTTTTTATAGTATTTGTGTGTGTGTAAATCAGAAGTCAACAACTGGATGTTTCTTCATTTCTTACCACCCTATTTCTTTGAGATAGGGTATCTATTATTATTATTAAATAATTATTTTTATTATATTTATTATATTCATATTATATAATCATATTATATATTATAATATATGCATATTACAAATATATAAAATATATTGACTATATTATGACATATTATTAAATAATAATTATAAATAATTATTAATACATTTCTATTTGGCTAGGCTGGCCGGCCAGTAAGCCTACACAGCAGCTCACTTCATCTTTTCGTAAGTTTCGGGGACTGAATTCAGTGCAAACAATTTGCCAACTAAGCCATCATCCACCCGTAAGATTTCTTCCCTAAAGGCTAGACTTTCCCCTCTAAGATGAGAGAGCAGCACTTACATCCTGAAAAGAAACTACTGGCTTAGTCCCCCTGTGTTTGTCTGTGGTATTTCTGTCCCTCGGCCCACATGGCTGTGCTGTCTGTTCAAGCTGCGATTCTACTCACACACCTCAAAATAGGCAGCGTTCTCCTGAACGTGCTGCTCCACACACTGGCACAGCTGCAGGATCCAGCCCCACTGAGTCTGCATGGCTGCCTTGTACGCCTGAGGGGGAAAACACACTGAAGGCTGGGCAGAGAAAAAGGCGCAGGGGGCTCGTCTGCCTTAAACGTGGGTCACGCATGTGTAACGTGTACAGTTTGACCCCACATAGCAATACCGATAATTCATATTTTTATACGGCTTCTCTCTCCCTCCCCCCACCTCTCAGACAGGTTGTCCCTTACTACACAGCCCAAACTTGTAGTAATCCCTCTGCCTCAGCCTCTCACTATAGGCTGGAATTATAGGTGTGAGCTATCACACCCAGCTCAATGTTGAAGGTTTCAAAAGACAAAACATTCTACTATACAAACAGATACAAAAAAAATTTAACGGACTGAACTATGAAAAGTGGGGTAGTTAATTCTATCTGAGAGGTCCTCCTTAAACAACTGGTCTTACAGATTTAAAGTTTAAACTGGTCTGGCTTTTCTCAAACTTCTCAATTTTTTTCTAAAAATCTGAGGGAAAAGTATAGCTATTTTACATGAAAATCTAACATCTGAAATGAATGCAAGCTATGAGTGCTATTTATAAAATCCCTCCTTTTCCTTACTCCTTGGCCGCTAACTCTGACACCTGACTTTTAAAACCCCAAACACTTTTTTCTCCATGGCATCCCAATCTCCACCATTTCTGGATTTTTATATTACTGAGCCATACAGTATGTGTGTTAACACAGATCTGCAGTTTCCTTCTGAGGAAGATTTGTGGAGGGTAGAAAAAGCAGTATATACTTTCATATCAGTGTAATTATTAGATTTAATTATATAATATTTAAAATACTCATCTATTTGAAGGCTTATTACTTAATACAGAGCATATCTTTCATAAAGGAAAAATACTGTAGAAAGCACATGTAGTTTATCATGAATTATGAAACCTGTTTTTGCAGAAGGTGCAATTCCCTGCCTCCCAGGAGGGGGCGCTCTCTATGCATTAAGAATGTGTAAAGCTTGATACTGCTTCCTCCTGGAAGGACAGACACTATGCTCCTGTCTTGTAGTCAGGCACGTGTTCCTGCAGCTGTGCACTTAGCTGCCCCTGGGGATCTAGCAACGCATGGCATTATTCGCTCCCTCAAACTGAGCTACATTTCTGCTTGTTACACATGGTAAGTACACATTCTACCACACCCCTCCACTCCATCAGATGAATTTACCCACAAGGAGCTTCACGGGTCCTAAAAGGAACCTGCTACTACCTTTATCCTAAGACATGGTGAAGAGAAGATCAGCATGACTCGTTGGGACAGTAATTTTGTAATAAACACTCAGTAGTTTGAATTTTTTTAAAAAACTAGCAGAAAAGGTCTAAGGTTGTGGAAGCATCAGAGCTTAGCCCACACCGCAAACTTTCTTACCTCGATGGTCAAGCGGGCTGGATGGTTTTCCAGAAGCAGCTGTTCTGCGATCTCCTGAACGGCTTTAATACTTTCCTCCTTCTGCTCCAGCTCCCGCATCAGTTCCTAGCAAGGAAGAATCAAGAAGCGCATCAGAACCACGGCAAGCTCTTTCGGTCCAGTGCCGGCACCGGGGCGTGGCCGACTCACCGTGTGGTAGCCTTTCTTCCGGGCGATGCTGCTGTTTCTCTCACTCCAGTCATAAGCAACTTCGGACTCTTCCTTTTCATTCAACCAGATAAGCTCCTTAGTTGCCCGGGTTACGAAGTTGTGGAGTGTATCGAGGTGCCGCTCCTGATTTCTGGATGTGTTCTTTTAAAGGAAAACCATTGTAAGAATCAGATCGTTTGCAAACAGACATAATGAAAACAGAATGTTTAAGGCAAACAAATTATAAAGAAAGGAAAATACTTGCCAAGAGTTTAGCATACTGACTCTCTAATCTGTGCAATTTATCCGTGTATGAGAGCTTCAGAGGCGCTGTCATCTGAATCTACAATATGGGAGCAAAGGCATGAGGGTGAGGGATCTTAAGATCTGACTAATACTAATTACTGAGTTACAGGGTCATTATATAAAGAGAAAATAGTACCCAAATACAATGAAATATTTAAAAACACAAAAATTCATATACCTCACTAATTTTAGCTTCCTTAAGGCTAGATTCAAATTCTTCAATGGCTCGGTGAACATTTTTATGGTTTTCTAAATGGCTTTCAACACTTGGCAAATCTGAGCCCCATTCAGTGCGGTCCAGCTGCACCTTAAATAGTAAAATAATGGTTTATAGAAGAGGGGGAGGAGGAGGAAGAGAAGGAGGAAGAAGAGGAAGAGGAGGAAGAGGGGGAGGAAAAAGAAGAGAAGGAGGAAGAAGAGGAAGGAGAAAGAGGAAGAGGAGGAGGAAGGAAGAAGGAAGAAGTAGTAGTAGTTGTTGTTGTTGTTGCTGTTTCAAGAGTAAGACTAGAAAACTGAGGGAAACATTACCTGCATCTCATCAACCCAGTTCAAGAGATCTTGAACAAATTTCATATTGACTTCCTCTTCTGTCAAGTTCTGATCCAGCAAAGACGACTTGAGAAGGGGCTTTCGGATCTGCATTAGCTTCAGAGTCTGTAATGAGTTTGGCTCTACTCCTAAACTGAAGTTTGGAGCTAGGACTGATGGGAACCCAGGTGTATACGCCGGAGTGACTGATGGTGTCAGGCGGGACGTCATCCCGGATGACAAGCCAGAAGTCATGCTAGAAGACGTCAAGGAAGGGGTTAAACTCTGCGTTAGCCCTGAGTTCAGGCTGGGGTGTAAGGTCTGTGAAAATCCTGAGTTTAAGCTTTGAGTGATTCCTGATATCATGAGCTTGGTCTGTTCCGTGGTCAGCATGCGTCCTTTGCTGTACACCGAGGAGCACTCGTTCCTTAAGGCCATAATCTCATCACGCAGCTTTGCAACCCTGCGAAGAACACGGGGGCGTTTGAAGTGGGACAGACAAGGCTAACTCAAACCTGGCTTTAGCCGCTGCACCAATGCTGGCCCTGCAATGGTCCCCATCAGTCCGGTTCCTCTACTGCAAGACACTGATGGTAGCGCTGACCCAAGAAGGCACACAGGAGCTCTGCTTCCAACTGTTGTTCTGCAAACCTACTTGCTCGAGAAATGCCTATTTTGATTTTTAAAAACATCATTGAAACCATCTTGATAAAACTTTGCCTCATGCTTCATTTTTAATGACTATCACACTGGGAGACCTCTCCACATTATTAGTCCTTATAACCGACATTTATAAGGAATATAATGATATACCATAAGGCTATGGTTCCGTTATTTGATTATTAGGTTTTTTATAAGCTATGTCTGCATGAACATATACTTTTTCTAATTCTATCTACATAGAGAATAACTACTGGCTCCTAGAAATGAACGTGATTTACAACGTTTACTTTCATACGTACACGGTTTACTAGCTTCTCTTCTCTCTGCTCCCATAACCTTCTAAGAGAGGTTTTGGATTTGCTGTCTATTTTTTGATGGTCGTTTTCCTCCTGAGGTAGAGTCTTGCTATGTAGCTCCTGCAAGCCCTTGTATCTAGGATTCTTTCCCCTAAGCCTTCCGAGAGCTGGGAATGCATGTGGGTGCCACCCTGCCAACACAGCTTTACTTACATGTATCTTTTTCTAATGTTTGGTTATGACCATTTTCATAATAACTGAGTGGAGATGAGAACCTATTTTTACCATTTTCACTGTTACAAATTACCACCACCACCACCACCACCACCATCATCATCACCATTTGAAGGTCTGAGGACTAAACGTAGGACCTTAACTTTGCTTACTTAAATATTTACTCTGCCCCTAGGTCACATCCAAAGACCCACATAAATATCCTAAATACTTGGAAATAAATATAGGCATTTAAAATATTAATTTGATGACTCCAGTATTTCTATGACCGTAAATGTTAATAAGACTGAGGGAATGGCCAACCAATAACCAGCCCAACTTGAGACCCATCCCATGGGCAAGCACCAATCCCTGACACTATTAATGATATTCTCTTAAGCTCGCAGACAGAGCATGCTGTCCTCTGAGAGGCTCCACCCAGCAGCTGACTCAGTCAGATACAGACACCCAGAGCCAAACAGTGGATAGAGCTTGGGGACTATTATGGAAGAACAGGAGGAAGGATTGCGAGCCTGAGGGGACAGAAACACCACAGGAAGACCAACGGTCAACTAACCTGGATCCTTGGAGCTCTCAGAGTCTGACCCAGCAACCAAAGAATACACACAGGCTGGACCCAGGCCTCCCCACTCATATGTAGTAGATGTGCAGCTTGGCCTTCATGTGGGTCCGGAACACTGGAATAGGGCGGGGCCATCCCAAAAGCTGTTGCTTGTATATGGGATATGTTCTACTAGCTGGGCTGCCTTGTCTAGCCTCTGTGAGAGAGGAAGCACCTAGTCTAGCAGCAACTTGAAGTGCCAGGGTGGGGGGATACCGGCTCAGAGGAAAAAGGGAGGGACACAGGGAAAGGACTGGGGGAGTGGGTGACCCGGAGGGGAGCAGGGAGTAGGATGTAAAGTGAATAAGTTAAAAAAAAAAGGTAAATTAGATTTTTAAAAGTTAATTACACATGTTGATCCTACTTGTTTTCATAGAAATATCACGATTCACACACTGTATATTGTATATTCCCATCACATTCTCACACTTACTGAGAAAAAAGAAGTAAGGACCGCTCCTACCTCTGCACCAGCTGATCAGCCTGGTAGTATTTCCCATCTATGAGAATCTGTACGTCAATCACGTGCTGGCGTAAAAGGTTCTCACATTCAAGTATGTACCCGGCAATCTCTGCTTCATTCTGAAACTGCACTCCCGATTCTAATCTTTTGGAATCCTATATTTAAAAGAACTCAGCATTAATTCCGTAAAGACAGGGGTCAAAACCAGCTTTAAACATCACACTCCAAAATATCAGAAGAGATGCCTCTTTGGGCTTTATTCCTTTTGTTTCAGATGCATGTTTGCCCTTCACTCCCTGCCTCCCAAGAGAGGAAATATCAATCACAATCCTTCAAAGCTTCTGCAGGGAACAGATACTAAGAGTCGATCAACTGTTAGGGAAGGTTCCAGTTTACCCAAGCACACACCGCCCCTCTACAGCAAGCCCTGGCCCCTGAAATCAACTTACAGACTGGAGAGCATTCCGGGCGAGGATGAGCTTGTCTTCGCAGCTGACACTCTCCCTCTGAACTCGGGTAGCAATCTGCTGCAGCATATCCAACCTAAAAGGACAAAAGGAAAAAATAAACCTCCTTTTGAAGTCAAAGAACTCACTAGTCTTGAAAAACGACCCCGGCAAGGAAGGACAGACAGACAGCCGAAGGCTGCATACCTGTGTCCATCCAAGGACTCATTGCTGAAGCTAATGCAGGAGTTGATCAGTGTGGGACCACAATGAACGGACAGGAGATTCTCGTTGGAATCTAGGCTAGTCCGAGTGCTGGTGGTGTTACTAAACACGGAGTCACTGCTACGGTAACTGTAGCTACTGCTCTGCATTTTTGGCCCTAAAGGCTATCCTAGGACCATCAAAGTAGGACTTCTACCAGGAGAAAGCTGGATCTCTACTAAGTGAAAGGTGGTCTAAAAGGAGGGATGGGGCTTTAACGGATCCTTAAATACGCTTGCAACACACTGCAAATACTATGCTGATAACTATTCAAAAGAATCCTGCCTAAAGCCATTATTTGCTTGCTGAGGTTTGCCTTTTGTAGCCGACATTAAAACCCTGCAAGTACAGACAGGGCAGGAAGGTTGGGCGTTACTGGAAAAGACATGCCAAATATTTTCACCAAGAGTCATCCAGCTGCAACCACCTCAAAAAACAACTCAGGTGCCCAGGAGCCCAGGTGGCACCAGTGAAGGCAATTCTATCAATACCAAGCACCGAGGAGAAACACAAAGCTCAGATCACACAGCTGGACAGCTGCTGGACAGCAAGCAGATGCCAGGTGCTTCGTAACACCAGGCAAAATGCTGGACTGATCAATAAGTCAATAACCAATAAGCAAGGGCACAAATTTAATCAGAAACCAATTCCATTTGACCATCTTTTCATTTGTTCACTGCATTAAATTAACTGGAAAAATGGTCAATTACTTTTCTTTGTATGATGGTTTCTCTCTCTCTCTCTCTCTCTCTCTCTCTCTCTCTCTCTCTCTCTCTCTCTCTCTCTGTAAGCCAATACAGCTCGGATTCTAAAAGCCAAAGACTCCACACAGACCACTTGCTCGGTAACTAACTGCGAATGTGCCTGGGCTTGCTACTCCTTCACACAGACTAGTACAGGCCCCAAGAACATCGATTCCTTCCTGTTTGTCTTCTAACACTTGGAGCTACATAGCTGTAATTTGCAATACCTGGTCTGTGCCTCCCCCTGCCCCCAAATACTTGTGTCAAGAAAAATGAAGGCTTTTATCCAAATACTTCCCTACCTCCAATGCTACAAGGCCAAACTGACATTTCTGTGCTCTGAGTTAAAAATTTTAATTTTCAAAGGGCATTTATTTTTCAAGTAAAATAGAACAATTAAAACCAGGAACAGCTGTGCCTTCCACTTAGTATATAGTTGCTGTGTACTAGGAAAGGAAACATTTCACACACATAACCTCATCTCCGATTCATAACTGCCAAACGTGGTAGGTACTGTTACATCCTGTTACAGATGAAGAAACTGAGGCCTGGACACTTTTGAACTTGTCTACGATCATGTGATTTCCAAGTTGAAGTAATAAACCTAATCCAGAATAGACTGGCTCCTCAACCTTGAGGTCTCAACTGCTTTCTTTCATTAGCATGCCGTTGTGGTTTAAATGTACCTCAAAAGCCCCATGTGCTGGAAACACAATCCCCAGTAGAGCATATCAAGATGTGAAGTGCTTAAGAGCAATGGTGTCATCAAGGCTCAACCCTCATGAATAAATGAGTGTCATTATCAAAGGGGCAGCTTGGCTGCAGCAGTGGATAGAAAGGGGTGGGGCCATCGGCTCTCCTGCTTCAGTGAGCATCTGTTGTCTCCTGTGCCAATCTGATTCCTTACCAGCTACCCCACTCCAGTCTCCTTTCTGCCCTCTACCAGGGGAAGGTACAGCATAAAGGTCCTCAAAGATGCCAGCCCCAGACTGAATCCCTCAACCTCTGCGACTCCGAGTCGCCAACTTCTTCCCTTTTTTATTTTTTGAAAGTACAAGACAGTCTTTTCTATAGTCCAGGCTGACCTGTAACTTTCCCTGCCCCTGTTTTAGCTTCCCAAATGCTGGGCTTATAGTACACTTGCACTGTAACAGGAGCCTAGATAATAAACTTCTTTTGTGCTATGCAATCTGTAGCAATACAAAGTAGATTAAGCCACACACATTAAAATCTAGCTACTGCTGTAGTAACCAAATATATCTTTGCTCAGTATCTTCAATTCAAACTATTCATTTAATGCTTTATTTTAACTACCTGTAAGAGCTGTACCCCAAGCATTTGCAATTCATTTCAATTCATAGGCTCTGTTTATATAGACATGGTAACGTCATGATTTAACAAGGATGCAGCTAGTAATAAAGATCGGACTTGCCTTTGCATTAATATAGAATATATTAATTATCTCTGATACATTACTCCATGTCAACACTGAAGTCGGTGTCTGAGACAGTGAGGACACAGCTACACTGAGTGTCTCTGTCATGTGCCTAGCATAGAGCAAAGGCACTGGTAGTAGACCCAGAATGACAGCTCCCCTCCACATTCTCAGAGCTGATATCTAAGAAATGGGTGGCTTGAACAGCACATGAATAAATATGAAATTACAGCCAAGGTCAGCACGCTGAACAATACTCAAATAATTAGTCATTAAAAAAATAAAGGCATGTGACCCAGCCTGGGATACTACTGGAGCGAATGTGGAGGCTGAAGTCTAGGAAGGAGTAGGAGTAAAGAGAAGCAAGGAGCGAGATAGAGTCCCTGCCAAAAGAACAGACCATACAACCCCTGTGAAGAGGGGAGGGTGGGGCTCAGCACAGGACAGCTCCTGACACACAGGCAGAGTGCCTGGTCTGTAGCCAGAGATACCTGATCACACATGCCTTTCACTGTGAGAAGGGACATAAAGGACAAGTCTCACATACTGCAGTGGGGCTGCAGGATTACGGCCTCAAGGGAATAAGCACTCGGGACGTGGCTGGGCAAGTGGCTCCAGGTAGTGCAGTTGCCTAGAAGTTCTAGAACTTGCTGCACTTGGATGAGCGGGTGGGTGGATCCTGAATACTAAAGGGTACACCTTCCTGAGCGGTGAGGTACAGTTGGAGCACAGGCTGGCCTCTGCCTCACTAATTCTTCTGCTTCTACTTCCCAAAGGCTAGACTTAGAGGCATGTGCCACGTAGCCACTTTTACATGGTGCTTGCGATGGAACCCATGGTTTTGTGGATGCTAGACAAATATTTTAACTGAACATACCCCAGCTTCCATTGCCTTTTAAAGGGAAGGCCTTCTACCACTACAAGAGAAGCCAGTCATATGAAAAACTTCAACAAGACAGCCTCTATTGCCTGTTAAAGGGAAGGCCTGCCACAAGAGAAGCCAGCCATATGAAAAAACGTCAAAAAGAAACAAAAAGGCTAATCCCTAACCTACCAACTTCCAAACGTTGGCCCTGGTAATTTAAGGTCCCTTTGAGAAAGTCTTCTGGGTACGTTTTTGTTTTAAACTATAATATCTTGTTAGATGAGACTCCACACAGCAACCCAACCTACCAGGTCCTTTACATAGTCACTAATTTACTCTTTAACTGTTCTTGCTAGCATTTCTAGAAAAGGAAATGGAAGGGGGGAAAAAACCTAAGAGACTTATCCAAGGTCATACCAACAGGTAAATGTAATTTGTGTGAGCCTTGGGTCTCCGTGAGAGACCATACCTCATTCAATACATGGGAAAGGGACAGCTCCTGAGGAGAGACTAAGGTTGAACTCTGTCGTCCACATGCAAATACACAGAAGTGCCCAGGCAGACATGAACACACACACAGCGTGAAAATCAAATCAACCAACCAACAAAACCAAACAAACCTCACTCTCAGAGCATGGGGACTGGGACGGTCCCGCAGTGGACACCGTGCTAGGACAGCATCCCTACCTCTCCACCTCAGGACGCAGCGCCTTCTCCCGTTCTAGCATGGCAATGATGAGTTTGCCCCACTCCTTTTCAATGTCGTTCGGGTGATAACCTTGAAGGAGTTTGATGCGCCCAAACTCGATCCAGATCTTAAGGGAACAAGAGAACTTATGTAGTACAAAGAACCGGGGACAACTCAAGAGTGCTTTTAAGTACCAAAGAGTATTTGGCTCACCTCTAATAATTTATACAGTCGCTTAATTTTTGATTTCTCTGTCTCCTTTGGCGGGATTTCTTTCTCTTTGAACTGTAAATACTGATTATAAAGTGCCTACAATAGAAAGGGAAATGAATTACAGTCTGAGTTCACAGCCAGCTCGCATCCTAACACTTATGGAATCAGTGATCCAGGTGTGTGTGTGTGTGTGTGTGTGTGTGTGTGTAGTTGGGTGCTTGGTTGTATAGGAATAGCTAAGGATTTAATCGTCGATGTGAGTCATGATTCAACATGCGCCACACAGGAATCTAAACAATAAACAATGGCTCTATTAAAACGCCTGGCCCCCAAACACATCCTCGAGAGTCTGAGCTTTCTAAACATCACACATTGGTTTTTAGCTTCCAGAAAGCTGTTTGATGAAATTTGGATAAAGAAAGGAAAAGACCCGTTTCCTTTCATTCCTCTGCTCTATTCTGGAATCCGTAGCAGCTAAGTAGGGCTAACTTGTGGCCTCACCTTATCAGAGTCAGTTTGGGGGGTTGTTTCCTAACAACGGAAGGTGGATGTTATTAGCTGATGTTACTGCTATAAATGCTCCAGTCATGTAATTATCACTCGGTGAACCTTGTAAGGTGTTATTATATTCACTTAAGAAAAGCCTTTCTAATATTGCATAAGTAAAACACTTTCACATTTAATAACTGCATACTAATTAGTTAAGTGTAGTTTATGCTACTTTAAAACATACAACACATTTTTGTAAGGGTCTATAAAGGTTTGTGCATTTGCCAATTCCTCAGGATATGTTTTCTTTCCCATACTACCCCCTAGCAAGTAACCTGTGTGAACACTAACACTCCTACAACTCTAAAGATCTGCAGGACTCCGAGACCAACACAGATTTGCCTGATGGTCAGCAAACAAGCAAGCAAACAAACAAAAAAACCCAGTAAAATATTTGAAAATAACTATTTGTACATGAAATCCAAAAACTATATTGACCCAAAACCAAAATCTTATAAACTGTTATCAGTCATTAATCAGCAAATGTTATTATGTGCAAAATGCTGTTTTTGCGGCACCATGCTGTAGTATTAGGGGCAGATTTTCATGCCCTAGAATAGTTCATATCCACAGAGGAAGGCATCTTACAATGAAAAGACCCCATAAAAAAGGTTTTTTTTTTTTTAATTCAACAAATACTAAGTAACTTTGTGTCGAGGACAAATTCTTCATGTCAGTGAGGAGAGCCACACCACAGATGTTCTGAACAGATGTGAGCACAACAAAGAGCCTTCGTGGAGCCTGTGCTCTGTCGTTACACTGTGTGTTTCCAGTCAGAGTTAAAACAAAGCTTATAAGGCAAAGAATCAAAGCTACACCGTCGTCAATATTCACATTAGTGATTTGTGAAAAAAGACTTCTTTTGCTAGTCCAAATACAAATGTAAAAAAATGACATAGTTTAGTCTCTGACAAGATAGGTATTCATGATTCCTTTATATTGCTGTGACATCTCTCTCTCAATGATCGTATCTAAGACCGTATGATTAGCAAAGATTTTCCAATTTTCCAAAGATTTACCCATTTTCTTGGGTAATAAAAAATTTGCCTAGTTAAAATGGGTAACTTGCCAATGGCAACCTATCTTGAACTCTAAGATTATGGGGTTAGACTAGCATTAGTTTAAAGTTTCCGATCAAATCAACACCTTGGGACGTCTGTGATATACCAACCTTTAGTTCTAGAGGATTGTTAGGAAATGATCTCTCAGACATTGTGACCACGTGGTGTCTAATCCACTGAATGAGGTAGTTCACCATATTCTGGTATTCGATCCATTTGACTTCAACATCCTAGATGACAAAACAGTAGGAAAGGTTTGTATCCACAGATAATAACACTCTTCTACAACACAGCTTATCAGACATATTCCTATGAGGCCAGGTGTCATGAAGGTGGAAGAGAAAAACAGGTAAATGTTTTCTTAGCTTCTACCCAGCTACAATACTTTCTACACAAGCAACATTTAAAACGTGCTATCAACATTTGGTCACTAACCCAGTCCCAGTGAGTGCCAATTTTGGTCCGAAGATAGTGGTTGTCTGGCTCACTGCATTGAAGAAGTTTCTGGGGCTTCAAAAAAATTTCTGTTTTCTGAGAGGTTTCCAGAGCTCAGCTTAGGGGGAGGAACACTTACAGAAGCCAGGCCACAGCATCTCTGCCAACCACTGAGCATCTAAGTTCCCCTAGCCTTTGACACGCAACACAGTTACAGATGTAAGGACCAGACAAGAAATGGTGGGATTTTCAAGTACTCATTAAACAAACTCTATTAAAAGGGAGTTAACTGTTATGTAATTACATTTCCGAAGGACACTTATGAATGGCACAGCTACACTCACTATCATGTAATAAAAACCCAAACTTTTAAGGCATAACTATTTGTAGTAAAGAGTTATTATCTGACTAGGGAGAAGAGAGACTCATTGTAAGAACGCTGGGGAGCAATAATCTACTTAAGTGTTCAAATGGCAGGAATGGGCAGCACAGGCTAAAAAATGGAGGGAAGACTCAGGAGCCACGTGTGCCTTGATCACCAGAGGCTTCTCAGGATGGCTGGGCCCTGAGCTCTACTGTAACAAGCAGTGTATGATCATTTGGCTACAGCAGGGTGTAGGGAGAGTATGGGGAGAGATGAGTCCCAAAGAAGGCATGGCACTCACACAGAAATGCTCTGCCTGTAAGAGATTGTTTAGTACCACAGAGCGACAGACGGAATTGTCAATAATGATAATCAAAATTCAGTTCTGACTGCTGAAACAGGTGTGTGGATTTTTACCAAGTAGCCTATGAACAGTAATACTAATGACAGGCTATGATGATTAATTTGGTATGTGCGGAGTTAACAGAAAAATGGAAAAGGAAAAGAGATGGAGAAGCGTAAATGCTCAAGGCCGGGTCTACAGGAAGAAAGTAGATGTGATGCTAAGCAAGGAGATAAAGGAGCGGGGCTCTAGGAACCATCCTGTGGCAGCAGCTCAGAGAAGGGAAACAGGAATGCACTGCGTGGAGACCCAAAAGGTTATGATCTTCACAGGAAAGGTGAGGGGAAGAGAAGGAAAATAAGCCTAGAAATAATACTACAGAGCAGAGACACAAGCCATCAGAAAAGAAAACACTAGGCTTCCAAACTATGCACATGTATCTATATATCTTCGTCTCTATCATCCATGAGAAGAAAGGGAAGAGCCTGAGGTCAAGAGCATTGCCCTCACATGAACACAGACAGCTTCCTGGTCACTTCTAGGCATAGTGTTGCTTAGTGTGGCCGTGGTGAGGTGCACAGCTTGGTCAAGTTCCACAAGCCTATGAGAAATGGTACCTAGTGAGCTCCCAATAGCTAAAGCTGTGTGTCAGGAACCCAGCCAAGGGCAGAAACCTGCATCTAGGCCTCATCTGTAAGTCAGAAAACAACTATCAATTTATTTCCTGGGGTCTTATGAGTCAACTCTAAATCGTGTTCTAGAGTGAGACAGCCTAGCTAACCAGAAGGATAGGAGAGCCAGCAGTTGTAAAGGGACAGCAAGCTAAAAAGGGGAATTCTTACACTTCAGTTCAGAGATGTGCTGTGACTCTTTAGTCATCTTACTTTATTTGAGACACAATGATTGTTTTTTAGTTACACTTTAATTTCAATGGTATAACAACACTGTGAGATGTACATACGTACGGTCAGAATAGCACATTAACCCAAATAATTAAATGGCATTTAAAAATCTCGTTTTAAAAATCCTGCACTATAGCTGGGTGGTGGTGGCGCACGCCTTTAATCCCAGCACTTGGGAGGCAGAGGCAGGTGGATTTCTGAGTTCGAGGCCAGCCTGGTCTACAAAGTGAGTTCCAGGACAGCCAGGGCTACGCAGAGAAACCCTGTCTTAAAAAACCAAAAAAAAAAAAAAAAAAAAAAACCTGCACTATAATTATCAAGAAATTTGATTTACTGGTCATCAATGAACCAAAAGTTCCAAGTGCAGAAAATCCAACACTCACGTTTGCACCAATGCCTTCGCCACCTTCGGGGACTTTGGGAAATGCATCATAGAGGGAGGACACATAGGTTATCACTGACTTCTCGTCCGGGGAAGAGACATCGACATCTACAAGCAGTGACAGAAATGAGTTACTTTGCGATGCTGAGGTGACTTCTGATGAGATGTCACCTCATCAGAAGGTAAGAGTCGCAGGTAGAGTCAAGGAGACAACTCACCTTCAGGGTCCAGAAGTCTGATCACACCGATTTTTTCAGCTACATAAAAAGCATGCTCTAAGTTTGCAAGGTTGCTTTGAACAGCAACAGTATTCATGTCTATCAGGTCCGGCCTAGGAAAGAGTACACCGTGTTAAGTTCCGCGTGTGCCAATTCAACCTGACATCTGCCTGGGCTAGCCACCTAAGTTATAGCATCTGCAAGTACTGGTAGCAGACCTATATTAAGACTGAGGCTTCCTTTAAGCCAGTGGTTCCCAGCCTCTCTGATGCTGTGGCCCTTTAATACAGTTCCTCATGTTGGAGAGATCCCCAACCACAGAATCATTCCCATTGCTACTTCATGTCTGTAATTATGCTACTGTTATGAACTGTAATGTAAATATCTGCTATGCGGGGTATCTGATATGGAGGATATCTGTCTGCGACTCACAGGTTGAGAACCGCTGCTTTAAACACTTCCCTGGTCTCTGCAGCACCCCCTTCTCCATTCTTTACTGCACTCACCCACTAAAATCTCTTTAGAACTTCTCTATCACTAGAGGAAACCTCTGTCATCCCACAGGCTCTCAGGTTTGCTCAACATTGCCTCACACACAAATAGTAAACCCTCTGTGTGCTGGGGCCGTGTGGGAGGAATGAGCAGTAAGTTATCAGAACAGTGTTTAGTGGTCATTTGCACAAGAAACTCTATTAAAGTACACCACCAATCTCGGGGAGAAAGTAAACACAGCTGTGTACTTCTGTTTGCTTGCTTGCTTTTTTAACCTAAAGAAAAGGCAGGATTATGCTCCCCCCCCAAATCTACGTGTACTTTTATTAGGTCTTGGAAGGAAGTGTTCATGAACCAGAAATGTATCTCCACTTCCTATTGGTTCACCGGCCAGAAAATCATCACAAATACCTCACAGGCCTCCACACCCACCAGTGTGATCAACATTCACCAGTAACAGTAGGAGAGGTAAGGGGCAGCTTTCTACAAATACATACATACATACATACATATACATACATACACATACATACATACATACACATACATACATACATACACATACATACATACATACACATACATACATACATACATACACATACATACATACACACACACATACATACATACATACATACAATATTTATTTAATTCACAGACCCAGGACATCTACTTATGTCAAGAATACTCAACAGATGAGTACAAAAGTCTAAACCAAGTGTCTAAAATTCTTCCAAAAAAACCCCAAAACAAAACAAAAAACAAACAAACAAACAAAAAAACTGTTCAAATTTCCTGGAGAAATGAGAACCAGACCTTCTGAGACTGCCAATCTCTGGACAAGAAACAGCATGCTATTGTGAGAACCCAGCCATTAGCAGGGAGCGTAAACACTGAGTAATCCCAAGGAGAATGAATAAAGTCATTGAAGAATGAAGTTTTTTTGACCAAGAGAATAAAATACAAAACTTCTTTCAGGATGATGTCATTTCAGAAGAGAAACAGCTGCACAACACAGGGAGTCGGAATGAGCCCCTCTTCGGTCTGGAGTTTAACACATTACCAGAACAGTAACTGGAGTGGATGTCTCCGAGCCAACATTTGCAACAGATAAAACAAATTAGTTAAGAAAAAAATTGTAAAGGGGGGGGGATCAAAAGGCCCTGGGAAAAACAAAGACCTTAAGGAGTCTTTCTTACACGCTGCCTCCCTTGGCTGGCCCCTTCTCCTCTTCCAGTGGCTTTCCACTGCTCTGCCTAGAGCACCCAGGGGCTGTGACTGTGTGTCTACCACCTCCACTCTTGATAATCTCACTGATTCCCATCCATTTGGGACTAGAGAGATGCCTCAGTGGGAAGAAGCCCTTGCTTTGCAAGCATGATGTTTTGTGTTCAAGCCTCCAGCAGCCGTCTAAAAAGCTGGGCATGGCTTAGTGTGTCTATAATCTCAGCAGTGGGTGGCAGAGATGGATTCCAAGAGCTTGGCGGGCCAGTTGGCCAGTCTGTGAAAATGGTGAGCTTCAAAATTGTGGTCTTCAGGAGACACCTTGTATCAAGGTAGGAAGAGTGCAATAGAAGATATGCAGGCACATACCTGTGTACCACACACATCACACATGTGTATACACGCATACATGCATGCCACACACACAAAGGGATTCAGATGCTTCCCACTTCCTGGGGATATTCATCCCCATGGTAAAGCTCATGTCGCACTTTCATGGAATATTAGCAGGAATTTGATTTACAACCTGGTTTAAGTATGAAACAAGCATCAGACCACACGGAAGACACTTGAAGGCAGTGAGTACCTACATTCTGCTTGGAGGTGCTGAGCCTTACCTAGTATCGTTTCCCCTATTTTATAGTCAGGTTTTCTTGTTCACACAATGCAATCTGACAAAAATATCTGCTGGACTTTTTGTAGAAAAGCATTTTTACTGATACGCTCTCAATCATTTTTATTATCTCATAGTAATTTGATGTTGATATGCAGTCTACCTTTCTAAACACCACAACTCAAATGATTACAAATGAGGATACAAGATAATTACGTAAATTTTAAATTGAAAATATAAGATCATAATGACATAAAGTCCTTAGAAGTGTGACCAGAAAGTGTAAACCTGTCGGATGTGGTGCACAACCTAAATTCCAGCACTCAGAGGCAAAGATAGATCTCTTGTATGAAGCCAACCTGGTCTATGTACACAGTTCTAGGCCAGCAGGGCAACATAGACCCTGTCTCAAACATAATGGCACACTACTTCTGTACATGCTTAATAGGCATAATTTATTATAAAAATAAAAAGTAAAAATGTATTTTTGAAAGAGTGGGCTGAACAGGTTTTTTTGTTTGTTTTTGTTTTTATTTGTTTTAAAACAAGCTAGAATCATCAGGGAATGTGTAATGGCACTCGAGGAATCATCTCCATTAGATCGGCCTGTAAGTAAGACAGAGGGAGTTATTTTCTTCATCAATGATTTCTATGGGAAGAGCCAGTCTGCTAGGACATAGACTACTATGGCTGTGCCATCCCTGGCAGGTGGTCCTGGCTGGTATAAGAAATTAAGTGGAGCCACCCACAGAGGGCAAGCCAGTGAGCAGTATTCCTCTATGGCCTCTGCTTAAGTTCCTTTCCTGAGATCTCTCAATGCTGGGCTGTAGAATATAAGATCAAATAAACCCTTTCCTTCCCAAGTTACTTTTGCCCACAGTGTTAATCACAGTAACAGAAATTTTAAAAAGGAGAAATAGATATTGCTGTAAGTTTTACGTTTTGAATTAAATTAATATTTAATAGTCTGTAGAGTACCCATTTTTAAAAAGCACTCACTTTGGACAAAAATGTTTAAATCACACACACATATGTACATATACACACACATGACTTGTACATGTAGGAACATATATGGACAGATAGTATTATATTGGCTGGTTGTGTGTGTGTGTCAACTTGACTGGAGTTATCACAAAGAAAGGAGCTTCACTTGAGGAAATACCTTCATGAGATCCAGCTGTAAGGCATTTTCTCAATTAGTGATCAAGTGGGGAGAGGGCCCATTGTGGGTGGTGCCATCACTGGGCTGGGAGTCTTGGGTTCTATAAGAGAGCAAGCTGAGCAAGGCAGAGGAAGCAAGCCAGTAAGAAACATCTCTCCATGGTCTCTGCATCAGCTCCTGCTTCCTGACCTGCTTGAGTTCCAGTCCTGACTTCCTTTGGTGATCAACGGCAGTGTGGAAGTGTAAGTTGAATAAACCCTTTCCTCCCCAACTTGCTTCTTGGTCATGATGTTTGTGCAGGAATAGAAATAGGACTAAGACAATTATATAATTTCAAAATATCTCCATAGTAACAGCCAAAAGCTATCTGAACACTAAAATTCCTTGGGTGGGGGAATAATCCCAATATTAGTTTCCAGACTCTAGATACTTAATGATTCATACATTAACGCATGAGAATTAGCTGGGATCCTTTGGAGAAATAGTAGAGATATCCAGGCTTTCTCTGTGTATAGCAATTTCCTCTGAAGCTCACATTAAGACCCAGGAAGCTCTAAAAGAGGCTCCTTAAGACTCAGGAAGCAAACACAGAAGTCTCAAGAAGTCCTGAAACTGACCAAAAGCGCTACTCTCCTCCCTCAAGGTTTCGCAAACAGGCAGAGTAACTAAAGGGACCCAGCAGCTGAGGTTCCTGGAAGTGGATGTTGACCAGTCAAGCTGCCTAAAGGTACCCTCTGACCCGCTGAGCTGTTTGTCTGTCCTGCTGCGTGCTTCAGGTCCCAGCTTTGCTGATCTGCCACCTATGCTAAGCTGGGCTTTAGCTGTGATGCAGCTGTCTGACTCATTCCTGCCTCGGTTCAGCAATCCTTCACTCTTACTCCTGTTGGTAGCCCCAGTGTGTGCATGTGCGTGCATGCTTGTGCTATTTCTCCCCAAGAGAAAGTCTCTCACAGAACACTACTCAATTTGGATTAGGGTTCTAATTTCTCTTGAGATCATTGGTTCAGCTTTTTTTCCTGTGCTAAGGTTTTAGCCTAAGCTGACCTTCAATTCAACTATGCATCAGATGATAAACTTTTGAGCATCCTGTGCTGTGAACTCCTGAAGAGAGGCATGAACCATCAGGCCCAGCTTTCTCAATGTGTGATTCTTATCTGAGGTCTGAGAACTTAATCGTGTTGGCATTGCTAATAAATTTAATTTTCCTTTGAAGTCACAATCTTTCTTAAAACTTTCATTTTATTCCTTTAAAATGAAATCACTTTATTCTCCTTAACTAAGAAATTAAAACATCAGATAGATAATTCAAGGAAGCCTCTCATGCATTTTTTTTTTATTAGCACAAAAACACACAGTAGAAATGCAAGTATACACAAAAACTAGCATGGCCCATTACATTCTCCTCTTGGGGAATGAACAATGTTCCTCTTGAACAGTACAAGAGGCTTTTTTAAAAAACTTTTTTAAAGATTTATTTGTTTTATGTATATTGAGTTACACTGTAGCTGTCTTCAGATACACCAGAAGAGGGCATCAGATCCACGTAACAGATGGTTGTGAGCCACCATGTGGTTGCTGAGATTTGAACTCAGGACCTTGGGAAGAGCAGTCAGTGCTCTTAACCACTGAGTCATCTCTCCAGCCCGAGGCTGTTTTCTTTTTTTAAAAAAACACCACCACCACCAACAACAACAACAAAACCAACTCTTTTTCAGTGTTTATTTTTATTGTTTGAGTCCAGAATCGAAGATACATTGGAGAGGGATGCTGACTGACGTAGCTCTCGATTTCATAGTAAGATTATTAATGGTAAGATTATTAGGTCTATAGAACAGGACCGATTTTTATTTTTAAAATAGAACAAAAACAAAATACAGCAGCTAAAACACAGTGATCTGAGGTTTTGATAAGACACTGGAGCACTTTCCTATCTCAACTGAAACTGGCTACAGGCAGCTGGGGGAAGAGCCATCATGGGGTGAGCATGCATTCTACAGGCACAAAGGCAGATAAAGACTGCAGATAGCCCAGGAGAGCAGCTGACGCCTGAGACTGTTGGAGGGAGTCCCTGAGAGATTGTGACAGGGAGCGGAGAAGACAAAGCTTCTTCTGGAATGGATACTCCAAGAGATGCCAAGGCTGTGTGGTTCAGAACTACATGTGTCTCAGAATGGAGTCTACCTGCACCTAAGTGGGAAGCATGGATACTGCAGGAGGGCAGAGCCACAGAGGCAGTTACCAAGCCCTCTGAAGCCCTACACTATAAGCCTCAGACGCCAACCAACACTGGAGCCGCATGCAGGCATTTGCACTTCTAGATCTTAGTTTTGTTTTGACCTTAGTGTTCCCATGTTCCCATTCTCCCATTTTTAGAATAAGAATATTCACTCTGTGCTATTACATTTTGGATGTCTTTAACTTGTTTTCAATAAGAGGACTTCACAGTTATGAGACTTTGGACTTCTAAAGTATTGAAACTTGTGAAGACTTTGAGGACTTTAAAAGGTGGACTATTATTAAAAAAAAAAAAAAAGAAGAGAATTTGGGGATAAAGGGTGGAAGTTTATAGCTTAAAGTGATGTTCTGTTTGCCAAGTTGACAGGAGTGGAGTTATGATGGTTTCTTTATCACCTTGATATAATTAGAATCCCATGGGAAGAAAGTGCAGGCTGCTAGATTGGGCTGGCCTGCAGGCATATCAGTGGGGGATTGTCTTTATTGCCTTAAATGATTGAAAAGCCCAGCTTAAAGGAACATAATACCATTCCCTGAGTTTGGGTTCTAGATTGTGTGGCAGTAAGAAAAACAAGCTAAGCGGAAACATCTGCACTTATTTTTTTTTTTGGTTTTTCGAGACAGGGTTTCTCTGTGTAGCCCTGGCTATCCTGGAACTCACTTTGTAGACCAGGCTGGCCTCGAACTCAGAAATCCTCCTGCCTCTGCCTCCCAAGTGCTGGGATTAAAGGCGTGCGCCACCACCGCCCGGCAACATCTGTACTTATTCCTTCTACAGTTGTGATGTGACTATCAAGGTCCTGCCATTGTGATTCCCCTGAAACCCTGGGCTACAGTCTAGATACGGATGCTAAATCAGCCCTTTCTCCCAACAGCTGCTTTCTGTCAAGGTTTTTATCACTGCAGTAGAAACCAGAGGCTCATACAAGATGAAATGTTCTATGTATGGGTGATGGTGATGGCTACATGACAATGTACCGCCATGGGACACTGAATGAGAGTCTTATCATAGTTTAATCTTAAGGTAAAACAATACCAATAACAGAAGCCACAGAGTTTCGATACAGGTATCCTGTGATCTCATCTTGACTTGTTCTCTGCTCTCTTAGGATACAAATCCTGCACAGCTCTTTTTACTTCACCTAGAAATCAGGAGTTACACAAGTTCGAACAAAATCATATAGAATTCCAGCTATACCTATAGAACATCGGGAAATGTGGCTCTGGGCTGGAGGGGATTCCTAGCTGCTGCTGGGACAAGGGACAAGAACCCATGTGGGCTGTCTCAGGGTGATGCATGAGAAAGCAATTGTAAACCTGGGCATGAAGAATACTGTGCATAGGCTAAGAGGTAACTGGATGCTTTGAGTATATGCATACATAACTTGTCCCAACCAACAAAGCACCAAGTCCTTCATGCATACAGTATTTAATAGGCATCTATTACATTCCAAGCAACAAGATGCTGAGAACAGTCACTGGGTATATGGAGAGCTTAGAGCACACCAGAAGGTCTCACCTAGCGGTGAGAAAACAGGCGAAAACCCACCTGTAATCTGGTTGGAGGAAACATGAGTGCAGGCAGCCCAACAAGGCTGGGAGCCACAGCTGGGAGCACAGCTAGAAGAGATGCCGGCATTAGCAAGGGGCCGGCCAAAATGAGGCTGATGCAGGAGAACTTCTTATAGGATTGCAAACTTTCCCCCTAAGAACCACAGAAAATAACTGAAGTATTAAATGACCAGCTCTGAGATCAGACAAGGAAATTTAAAGTGACAGCAATGGGGAGAGGAAGAGGGACCAGAAGGTCAGACCCACAGCACTGTGTTCTGTAACACAGGCTGTAGCAACTAAAGTTGTAAATATGGCTGAGATAAGAGATGGAAGAGAGAAAGCTGGGCCACAATGGTGAAACACTCCAAATACAGCAGCTAAGAGAGAAGAAATGAATGTTCAAGAGGCCAAACACGGACAAGTAAGACCAGACCTGCAAACGCACAGACTGAGCCACGTGGACATCGCCCAAGCACTTGCAAGGGTTTGAGTGCATGGTGGAATCAGAACCAGAGTGCAGCATGGTTGAGAAATAAGCATCAAGTGAAGAAATTGATGAAGGCAGACAACTCCGCCAAAAAGATTGGTGGAAAATGGGAAAAAGCAGTCCCACCCACCCGTAGGCACCAGCGTGCCGCTGTGTGCACGCACTGACACACAGAAATCACGGGGTTGTGAAGAATATATCCTTGATTCTTTAATTAGCAGAGACTATCAACAAGCTTAAAATCCACCAAGAAAGATTTCCGGAAGGGAAAAGCAGAAAGGAGGTGAGAGGGAAAGACAGAGGAGAGCCGCAGCACTGAGCGCACCGCAGCATTAGCACCTCCACCGAGTGCGGCAGCAGGGGTCTTTGGATGAGTGGAAGCCCATGCTTGTGCTGCTCTGGAGCAGAAGCGATGGAACTGGATGCAAGGAGTGTGCATCCAGGATGGAGAAGAAAGTCTTTATACCTGCTGGCATCTATTTTCCATGAGAGGAGGGAGACACCAGGTCATCTGTTAAGGGTGAAGAGAGATGAGGGGACGAAGGAAGAACATCAGACACCTCAGCATGCACTCACTTGGGCTGTACCCCGACCAGTGACATTCCACAGCCTGCATCACTGCTGCAGGACAAGCACAGACAAAGTAGAAGGCTGGGCTCCTGCAGGAGCAGGCTTCCCTAGGAAAAACAAGTGCTCAGCTGTTTGTAAAAAATGACAAAGGGATTTATTTACTCAGTGGAAGTTTTAATATAAAGACAAAGAAAATCCCACTCCAGTTACCCGGAGGCCAGGCTTGATGCAAACTCTACGGTGGAGAACACAAACTCCACAAAGACACGTGTAGTGGCATATGTTACATAATGCCCGTCCTCTTTTCAACAGATCACACAGTAAGAACACGCGTTCCCTATGCCTCACGTCTCCCGTGACAGCATAGCAGTTACCATAACAAATTCCTGAAGATGACTGTTTAGATCAGATCGTGTTCAGACTTCACATTCTCTAACTATTCTTACTGGTGCAGCAAACATCTCCTCTCCTCCCCGCTTCCCACCCCCCAAAGGTCTATAAAGCTGTCTCCTCCCCTGTCCCCCAGCAAATAAATATGGGCTTGCAGAAGAGTCACACACAGTTAGGTAACAGGGCATTGGCATCTCTTTATGCTCATATTTGGGCACATATATTACTGAGACAAAGTCAAGAACTCCTAGGTGGCGAATAGGATATGAAGATAATTTCCTCTTGTTCTCAAAACTAGGCGTCTGAGTTTATTTCAAATATGCTTCCTTTTCTAACCCTACAGGCAGAAAGCAAAGATTGGCAGCATTATATCTAGTACAAGCTCTGTTAGTACTTCAGGTTTAAAATCAACAATTGTAACAATTAAAAGGTAATTAAAGAATTGTGGCTTTCAACTTACAAACAACAGCTCATTTCCTACCTGCCTCCTAACCTGAGTAAGTCCAGAGGAAACCACTGGCTTTAACAAAGAGAGATCTCCTTCTAGCACCTGCACACCTGCATATAAGTGGACTGCCTTGAGTAAAATTTGAAAAAAAAAAATCTTAATCTGTAAGAGACTAAAAAAACTGCAAACCTCCCCCAAACAGGGAGGTGAGAATCTGCTCATTTTCAGCCTGCTAAAATTAACACGTTAAACTACTTTATATCACACGGTAAGATGAGAATATGAACCTATAAACAAGTCAGAAAAATCAAAGAGGTTCAGAAGCAAACGGGCCCAGAGAAGGATACACATGCTGGCCTCTGGCTCCTCTGGTGTAAGAGGATGCTGAAAGGAAGGAAGCAGGATGAAGAAAGGAGAGGCAGCATCCATCAGTGGCTCTCCATCACCACTCTATTGTTACAGGTCCAACAGCAGGTCTCAAGGAGAAAGAGAACCAGAGGTGGTCACAGGCTGCCTAAATCTCAGCATATATGTGTTATATCATACATCCTCTATTGCTGCCATTCTCCCCCCCCTGTGTGTGTGTGTGTGTGTGTGTGTGTGTGTGTGTTTTAATTTGGCATGTTGGGGAGAAAATGTTTTATTTTTTTATGACATTCTCATTAAGCTGGAAGCCTACCATTTCAGCTAGGCTGAATCCAGCATTCTCCCAGGATCCCAGGATCCACCCATCTCCATTACCTAACACTGGGGTTACTAGGCACATGCAGCCATGCCTCAGTTTTATGTGGGTGCTGGGGATTTGAACTCATAGCAAGCACCTTTACCCACCAAGCCACCTCCCCAGTCACAGCAATGTAAGGTCTGAAGTGATCACATCACTCTGAAATCTGCCTACCTAATTCACTTTCCTTCCCTCAACTCATGATATAACTGGTGTTGTGATGAACACCTTGTGCATTAACCACAGAAAACTATGCCTATGATTTCAGATTTCATGTGTTTTTAAGAAACGAATGTAAATAATCCAGTGACTAAAAGGGTAAAGTTTAGAACAGGAAGCAGATAAGTAGACCTAGCAGAACACAATTAAATTGGAAAATATTTATTTCTCAAAAGCCTCATAGAAGGGAAATGCCACAATTCTTATCCTACACAGATTCATACATTTGCACAAAACACAAAGTTAAATTCAACATTTCGATAGGGGAAAAAACCAAACCAACAAAAGTGTCCACCAATTGTGCATTTTAAATAAATTATGCTCCAATCACAGAACAGGATACTATGGAAGCGAAAGGTTCTGTGGCAGGGAGTGTCTGCTCCAACCTGCCCAGGCTTATCTGGCTTCCAGGACCGCAGCTGCAGGGCAGCCCTCCTGCTAAAGCAATGAACACTGAGGTGGTCTCCCTCAAGAACGGAAGCAGGAGAACAAAGGTAACAACTTACTTCGTATCAGTAAGTATCCATTTTCCTTCCCAAGGGAAGGCTCAGTACTGGGTACTTCTATGAACTCGTCTGGGCAAGAGGGCCAGGAACAGAAACAAAGTAAAACAGGCTGGTATTTCCTCTGATGCTTATTTGCCAAATTGTACCCCCCCCCCAAAATGATGGGTAAAAATAGATGCAATAAGATGACAGCCAGATGCGTGCCACCTGAGCCGTATTCCTTATTTGGACACAATTCTGGGTTGATTTTGTAAACAAACCATTTGATTGGCTTTGTAAAACGAAGCACTGTTTTGGTTGTTGCTTTGTTTTAGATTAGTAGCCACCAGTGCTTATGGCCACAGGCACCGGAGCCTATAATACCCAGGTGTATGCACACACATGTGCACACAGCCTCATGTATCAGGTCTCTGCAGCCCGAGGACTGAGGGGAAGAACTACCCAGTCAACACTCACACACCTTCCTGTGAGAACATTTCAAACCCGGAGGGGCCTCCTCCCACTATTAAACCAGTCCAACCCAGTTGAGCTGCTAAGGACTGACTGAATCCAAGACTGAGTGTGAGTCACCAGCCTGTAGGTCATATGATTACACACAGCCTTCTGGGGAAAGTTACCCAATTAAAACATTGTTAAAATTTTAATATGAAGAACAGTAGCCTCAATAAATTTCAATGAAAAATGCAAATTATGAACAATAATGAATGCTTAATTATGTCCTCCTTAATTAGAAAACAGTTTAAAGGGCATGCTCTTGCAAACTATTGCCCAAAATTTCCAATGTTAATTGGCTAATATATTTAAAACAAGCCCATGGAAAGAATGCAGAGAATTAACTGGGACTGAAGTGAATGAGTGGGTAAATTAGAGACAAGAGCGGGACAGGCAGAAACAGCCTCTCCTGGAAATGTACTCCCACCCTCAGCTTGCTGGTCCTGAGATCCTGGGGTTTCCCACATATCTTTCGGGGTCACAGGGTTCGCTGCCCTTCTCCATGCTCTTTCTGGTCTACAGATTCAAGTTCATTCTCGTGTGTAGACGGCTGCGTCTTCACACTGACTGAGGCTAGTGCGGCTGTTTGGAGCCCGGCTTTCAGGAGGTTTGGGAAAATTCTCACTTGGAGAGGCTACTGAAGTTAGCTCAGGACAGAACTTGGAGTTCACAGTCAGAGCTTCATCTCTTTCGGTCAGAGACACGTGAGCAGACTTAGGGCTGAAGGCGGCTGAGGTGCTCCTGGACTCTCCACCTCTGAGGAGCAATGTCCACAGGGAACTCCTCTACCATCACCCTGACTCTCATCCTGCTCAGAGAAAGCTTTTGGGCTGCCCTGGCTCTCGGCTCTTTGGCAGTTCTCCCTCGTTCCCTCTTGGTAATAAGCCGACTCGTCAAATGCTTGGCTTCAGTGTCCCTCTTTTCACTTAAAGGCATCAAATCCAGCCTTCCTGGTTATTCTTCTGAATAACAAAGCTCCGAGCTTATTCACAGTGAGGCATGCTGAAAACCTCTCACACACTGTTTTCCGTGAAAAGATTTTATTATAGATCAAAGAGCATCAAACTTATTTGAACAGAGCAAACAAAACAAGCAGGCATGTGGCATTTTTATCGTTTGGACTCTTTCCATGAAAACTGAATGGAACAAGCAGAGGTCCCTAGAAGGGACTGGGAACAGCAGCAACATCTCGTAAGATTTAATTGGGGGAAATTAATTTATCCATGACCTATTTAAACAAACCCCAAGAACTGTTCTTTATAATCTCCCTACTTTCTCCTTATTACCTGGACCATAAGCTAGGCTCTCCACCGCTGCTGGATAATGTGACATATTAACACTATAGAATTTGTGATTCTGTTCTTTAAGCTAAGTATTTTAATATGCTTTTATTTTGATTTTAATAGGTCTTACCATATTACATGATTTTCATTGTTAGCTAACTCTAAGTTAAGCAGTTAATATTGTGTCTCAGTAATTTAGAAAAAGAAACAAAGACCTTAGTTTGGCAGTTACAAATGCACATGTTCTTTTGAGCTCATGAACACTGGGATCTTTGCTAACTGTCAAGAGTCATCCAGGATGCCGGACCACACTGTTCAGGTCCACACTTCCTTCTCTTTAAAACCATGAGCATACAGAAATTGTCCCAGTAACGACAAAATCACAACAGTCATAGTCACTATTTCTTAAAGGGCATATGATGCTGAGCATATTACTTAGAACTTGGACAGTTTTTTTAGTATTGATAAAGATGAAGGCAACTGGCTATTTCATGAGGTTTGTTTGTTTGTTGAGACGTGGTTATTCTGAGTAGCATTGGCTATCCTGTAGATCAGGCTGGCCTTGAACTCAGATATCCACCTTCCTCTGCCTCTGAAGTCCTGGGATTAAAGGCCCAAGCCCAGCTTGGCACACCACGGCCCAGCTTGATAAGTTTTTAAAAACTAGCATATTCTACTACAGACTTCTGCTGGGGTAGAGACATCCATGTGGTTAACATTCTATGTCCCCGTGAGTGCTAACATTCTATGTCTCTGTGAGTGCTAACATTCTAATATGACTCTGAGTGCTAACATTCTATGTCTCTCTGAGTACTAACATTCTATATGTCTCTATGAGCTAATATTCTATGTCTCCATGAGTGCTAACATTCTATAAGTCTCCATGAGCTAATTCTATATGTCCCCATGAGTGCTGACGTTCTATAATTCTCCATGAACTAATTCTATATGTCCCCGTTAGTGCTGACATTCTATATGTCTCCATGAGTGTTTACATTCTATATGTCTCTGTGAACTAACATTCTATATGTCTCTGTGAGCAACATTCTATATGTCTCCATGAGTGCTAACATTCTGTTTCCATGAGTGCTAACATTCTATATGTCTCCGTGAACTAACATTCTATATGTCTCTATGAGCAACATTCTATATGTCTCCATGAGTGCTAACATTCTGTTTCCATGAGTGCTAACAATCTATATGTCCCCGTGAGTGTTGACATTCTATATGTCTCCATGAGTGCTAACATTCTATATGTCTCCATGAGTGCTAACATTCTGTTTCCCCGTGAGTGTTGACATTCTATATGTCTCCATGAGTGCTAACATTCTATATGTCTCCGTGATCTAACATTCTATGTCCCCATAAGCTAACATTCTATATGTCCCCGTGAGTGCTAACATTCTATATGTTCCTGTGACTGCTAACATTCTATATGTCTCCATGAGTGCTTGTATTCTTTCCCCGTGCACAATTTCAATTTACAAAGTCTATGTTACCCTTAAAAGTTCCTTTTTATCTGACTTCCTATAATAATTCTTTGGAACTAAAAATTAGAAAACTAAACTATGGGAAAACCTTAGGATGTTGACCTGTTAATAAATGCTGTTTACTTACATTAGCAAGTTTCTTTCAGGTATTCTAGACGACAATACTACTAAACATTACTGTAGGTTAGCTGAAGTGATTCACCCCATCAATGGCTTCTCACAATGCAGTTTGTATCAATCCAAAATTTTGAACACTGTGTGTGGGAGGGGGCTGAGGAGGGAACAACAAAACCAAAGTGTGTTTGCACATACAATAAGGAAACCTATTGAGTCTGTTGTGATTGTGTTTTTATGTCAGATAAGTATCTCTACATCCTTAGGAGATCTTATATAAGAAAGTCTTAAAAAGTCTCTTATGTAAAGTAATACTTGCTTCCTTTGGATGACAGATAGTATATATTTTCATTTTTAACTCTAGGGTGTGAGTAGCTGATCTACATAACTTACAGCCTTCTGAACACTGCAGTCGTCTGCCCCACCCACTACAACCAATCACCCTAGCTACTGCCACCATCACGACCTCTAAAGGTCCTCTACCAGGTATCCATTTGCTTAGAAACAGAGTCCATCTGCTTCCTCAGATAACATTACTGAAGCCAAATGAGGTCCAATAAGAGGTAAGGCTTCTCTAACTAAATACAAAAGCTAAAACCACACTCAATGGAAGTTTCCATGGCAAACTTAAATACATTAAAACAATGTGGGAGTAGTTGTGTAAAACCGTCTATAAAATAAAACACTGCTCCTAAGTTCTTATGATTGTTAGTAACCCAAACCCAAGTAAGGTGGAACTTTTCTTGTTTATTACTTGGTCTCTTGCTTTTGGAATAAGTTAAGATATTAAGTAAGAAATGTGTGCAAGTCGAACTATCTGTTTAATTTTTATACACACTAAAAGAACTCAATTTTCTTAAGAAAGGCCCAAAGACTTTAAAATATGTCTTACAGACTTAAGGCAACTATGGGACACAGGATACTGTAACAGATTCAGCAATGGAGATGTCACATGCATTTAGAACTGGAATTTTCAATGTTAGCAGGAATTCTACTGAAGAAAAAAACTACAATTCCAGTTTCTGAGCTGGAGAGAGATGGCTCAATGGCTATGAGCAGGCTGATGTCTTCCAAAGAACTGAATACCCACACAGGGATTTATTTAAAAACCTGCTCTTGATGCTTCCAAGGATTCTAGGCATGCCAGTGATGCATGAACAAACACACACAAAAGACTCATGCACGTAAGATAAATTAAAAAACAGATCCCATTTCTCACCAAAAGCAAGGACAGAGTCAGTCAGTCTCTCTCTCTCTCTCTCTCTCTCTCTCTCTCTCTCTCTCTCTCTCTCTCTCTCTCTCTCTCCACCCACCCACCCACTTATTCAGAGACAAGGTCTTGCTCTGGAACACAGAGTGGTTTCAAATGTGTGAACCTCCTGCCTCAGCTTCCTGAATGCTGACATTCCACGTATGTACCACCAGGGCTATACAGGTATCTCTTAAGCAGATGGTTTTAGAAAAGCTAGCCTCTAAAACCACTTTTATACTACCTAAAAAGATTCAGAGAAAGAGCTCCACAGAGTACGTGGGACAGGGGGATGACGATGGACACGGCTGCAGCACTGTGACACTCAGTGCCTCAACTCTGAGCAAGGCAGGTGAGTGGACGCAGGTTTTCTCCTTAATCCAGACCATGCATGCACTCACCTCTGTTTAAAGAGTGTTCCATAATGGAAGGACATAATATCAGACTGCTTAAAAGGAGGGGCAGTTAAGTGTGGATACCTGAAGAGTTCATTACTGGTTTTGCATGACTTTTATTATATTCAATACCTTTCTCAGTTTCATAATTTTATAGCTTAGACTTAATCTATTTGTGAACATATTTGGTTCTTCAATATGACACAATCTTCAGACAATCAAAGAAAACAACCAAGGTTAAGCCCAGAGTTATCAGTAAACATTTTATGTGGGTTTAATTTCTAGTGACAGTAAAAGCACACACTCGAGAGCCAGCCTGCCACGTCTGAATCCCAAGTCCGCCATTCACTAGTCTTATGGCTAGGCAAATATTTCTATATAATCAGGGTTTGATAAGGATGTTGTGAGAACTAAATCAATCTGTGTTTAGAACAATGTTTGTTATAAATTCACTGTTACTTCAATTGTTAACAGCAAGACTTAATAATTTTCACAGGAAAACTGTTCAGCAACCCCAAGTCTGCTGCCCAGTCAGTCACCCCTCATAATGGTAAAAGGATAGGACCCAGAGCTTCACGCCTTGTCAAGCTTGTGAACTATGAACCTTTACCTGTCTACTCATGGATCACCTGTAGATAAACTAGATCACTGACCTGAAGATTATGGGCATCTGAGCTTAATTTCTGCTAAGCTGTATAAAAAAAAAATCCAGATATAATATCTTTCTTATGAGTGTGTGTGTGTGTGTGTGTGTGTGTGTGTGTGTGTGTGTGTGTGTGAGCCTGTGCTATCTTTCATTTTATTTGGACTTTTTCTCTCTTATTCACATGCAATGCCTCTTTAACAGTAGCATGTTATTTAAATTGCCAGAAATGAAAGAAAGACTTGTATTTGTATGAGGGAAGACGGCACACATTCCGTACCTGTATTTGTGAATGATGGCATTGAATAGTTTCCCATCTCTCCAGCAGGTAGTGAAGTTTTCACACCGCACCCCGGCATAGCCTTCTGTGGCCTGCTGTGTCCACAGGAGCAGTCTTTCTTTCGCAGACATGTCCTCTGACTCTCCAGTTACGTGGATGTCAGATATCTAAATATAACGGGAGACAGGAGCATCAAACCATTAGGAAGGAAGGAAGGAAGCTCAGAGGGTAAAAGTCTACTATGTGCTAAGTCCTTACATCCCATTTTCCTTGATCCCGTAATTCTTGTTGCTGTGCTAAATATATTACTAAATATTCTTCCCCTTTTAAAGAGAAAATGTTGAATTCCAAGCAGGCTTTCATATTTGACTTATTTGTGTCCAAGTTAAAAGCTTCCAATGAGATTTTAAATATAGAACACACTAATCTTACAATATTTAAAAGATAAACAAATAAGTACAGCAAACCCCCATAAGGTGGAGAATCCAGGCCACCCCAGATTGAGGCAGCTTAACGACTTGGTGTTGGTACCGTAAGAGAAACAAGAAGAACCAGATTCACAGAAGTCTTCATACACATAATGGCATGCTAACTCACAAAATACAGATGATACAGTCCGGGCTTTCATCCTTGTATTTGTAATGAACTACTAAACATTTGTTTGACTAAGTTACTTTGATAAACCTTTTCAATTTTGTAGCAGATGCTAGACAACTACTGTTATTTTACCTGAGAATTACTGTATTCATCTCAATCATCAGTTTGATCTTTACAGACTTTTAGATAGTTGTTACCAAAAACATTATCTTTCTGGTGATTCATTTTAGTCAACAGAGCATATTTTAAAAGCTTGATATGTAATATATATATATGATATATATGTATATATTATATATACGTACATACATAAACACACACACATAATTTAAGGTAACCATTCTGTACTGTTTAAATTTATTTAGTGGGCACACTACAAGCCAGGTGGCCCAGGAGACACACACACCGTGGTGACCCTCAGGCTAACCCATTAGAAGCTGCCCTGCAGGTGGGTCTACATGCTAGTGTGACAGTGCTAACCTGTTTTTGGTATTATACCAAAACTTACCAGCCTGAAAAAAAAAAAACCAAAAACAAACCTACATTCTTTGCAAACAGAGTAGAAGTTAAAGCAATTAATTACTGTATGCAGAATCTGATCCAACAAGTATTTCATGTGAAGACTAAGGAAATGGTGCCCTCTCTCATTTTTAAGTCTATTCTGTAATGCTCTTGGCTAACCGCCTATAAATATTTTGTGACTCCTTGCTTGCTTTTAGTAAAGTTGTCATGTGCGTTTTGTCTGTTTGTATAGTTCTAAGAACGGGACATGGGTGTGCATCCTTCTCTCAGAGGCCCCTCCATTGAGGGATGGGAAAGAACAGGGATCTCCAGGGTGTGCACAACTCCCAACTCTTTGATCTGGGCTGTCCTTGACCAGCTGCCAACTAGACAGGGCACAAAGCGTCTTCACCAGGAGCTGCCTAGCAGTTCCCAGCTGGGATTAACATCGATAGGTAGCTGTTCCCCATCAGAGCAATGTGTGGAACTAAGACAGCAAGAACAGGAAGCAAGCCAGGACCCGGAAAAGATGTGTGTGTGGTGTGTGTGGGGTGTGTGTGTGTGTGTGTGTGTGTGTGTGTGTGTGTGTATGTGTGTGAGTGTGTATACATGTGTGCATGCGCGCATGCGCATATATGTGCGTGTGTGTGTGTGTGTGTGTATATGTGCATATTCATGTACGTGTATGTGTTCAAGTGTGCGGGTGAATGTGCATGCGTGTATTGTGTGTGTTGTGTGCATGTGTGTGTGTGTGTTAAGTCACAAACCCCTCTGCAACAGAAACAGAGTCACAGAGCAGAGCAATGAGATCTGCTTCTGGTCTGTGAGCCAGCTTCTTATCTATCAAATGAGAGGTAGGCGGCTGCTGACGAGGTTTAAGGCCCTTTTCCAGATAAACTCTTAAGAGTCTATAAACACAACAGAGAACTGAGAGGTCAAATACAGAGTCAAACAACTGATAGTGGAGACCGGAGCAGTGCCAAGCTTGAACAGGAAGTCTTTCATTCTTCCCAGTTAGCACAAGAGGCAGGGGCATGGCCAATCCAAGGGCCAGAGGCAGAAACACTGCTGAACAAGAGAGCTCTTCCTAGGCAGGCAGGCAAGACCACGTCTGCTGCTGCTGCTGAAGGTGGGGCCTCACTCCCTCTTCTCCTTGGCCCTACAGAGGAGGTCAGCAGCAGGCAGCAAACTCCCCACCCCCACCCCCCCACCAAGCAAAGGTGGAGACACTGGCCTTAAAATGGCTGGGATTTGAACCTGAAGCCCCGTCTCCATTTTATTCATCTTGCCTAAGAATCTGTGCTAATCTCTACAGCATGGGAAAGAAGTGTGTGCACGGACAGACCACATAACACACAGATGAATTTTGGTTTTATTTTCCCACGAGGAAAACAATCACCACCGTTTTCTACTTAATTACTTCCAAGGATGTTGAGACGTAATTATGTTAGATGACTTAGTGGCACAGCCCACGAGGATTTGCTTCTCTGTGATTACACACTCAAGTCAGGAATCTGCACAGGAATGCTCCTTCCCTCGTAACCTAACGGGAGTTATTGCATTGCGTAGGAGAATTCCAAGCTAGCGTGGTGATGCCATCTTGCACAGAGGAAACCCACGTTCGGTGTGGGCTGGATGTTTTACTCAGCATTACCACGACTTATTGACACCTGGCACACGGGAAATACGTGTTCAATATATTTTACTTTGTGTTCTTGTTCCTCTTGACAAAGGGAGATGCAAAACTTGAACTTTATATTTTTTCCCAATTCTCAATGTATAGAGGACTGTTTCTGCTCTTTCTAGCTGATTCAAGAACACTCCAAGTCAATCTGGTTAAAAAAATAATTATCCATTAATGAGCAGAGTTGGTAAATTTCAAGAATAAGGTGCCAGTGTTTTACTGCCATGAATGCTCTTCTATTCTACCTGAGAGACATCAAAGATGACTGTATAGGTCTGGAATAGTGACAAAAAAAATAGATCTTATTTTTAAATTATATTCAACAGGTGAATTCTACACTGCCAGTCACACACATACTAGTTTAGACTATTATACACATGTACACTACTTTTAAACCTCTAATTTAAAAAATACACATTCAATTATGTCACGAAGCACGGTTTACACTGACGACTAGCACAATAGTTCATTTTCCATTTCTCAGGCTATTCTCAACTAAGTGATCATCCAGTTACCGGGCCTTTCCACCTGGGAAGTGTGTTTGCTTCACAGCTCACAACCTGCCTCCCACAACTCCAGACTTGCCAGAAGTCACATTCCATGACAACCAGTGCCTCCTAGGTAACCTACACTGATCCTCACTTTTGACTGAGTTTCCAGTCTCCTCCGCAATCCTAACTCAACCTTCAGCAAAGTCCTCTAGGCCTTCAGGGATACTTTCAAACTAATGTGCCCAGGGTTACAAAGATCTCACTTTTCTCATTAAAGGACACTGCCATTCTACTCCAAAATCATGTACCCATGCCTGTTTGGCTTCTGAGTGCACTCTACGAGCCCCATCCTCATCTCCACTTAATGTGGAAAACTCTCCTCTTTCTTCACTCATTCAAGTTCACCATCCTTGATATGAGCCAGAAACAAGTCAATCCCATCAATCTCAGACACTAACTCCTGGCACACTCTCCCACTGAGCTCCACCCTCACCCTTAGGAGATGCTACCCTTACCCACGGAGATGCATGTCATGACCTTCAAGATTCAACGTGGCTGACACAGGACTTCTCATTCCGAGTTATGTACTCCCAACTACATTCCTACCTCAGGGAACGGTCCCACCATTTGCCCAGTTCCCACATATCAAAAGCTCTGTCATCCATGATGCCTCTTGAACCTCTACACCCACTTTCTCTGCTTCTCCCTCACCTCTAACCCTCAGCCCTAAGCAACTCTCATACAATGAACAATGCAATGTCTCTTCAACTCAGCGTCCCAGTGCCTTGCGCAGATACTCTTGATTACTTCAACCATAGCATGCGCTCACCCCTCGAAATGCTGGGGGTAAGGAGGCTCTTGTGCTCACAGATAAGTATAAGGGGAACCAGTCATGTTAAACACACAGGCTGTCCCTTCAAAGGGAGAGGGTGTGTGACAGTTTCCCACCCAGGGTTAGAGAACTGGTTCTTTATCCTGAACAATGCACTGCCAAAGCCCAAGTTAGCTTCAAAGTCACTTTCAATACAAAGTGATGTTCTGGTGGGCTTCCGATGATTCCAGCCTTAGCAGAACCTCTGCCATCTTCCAGAATGGACCTTCCCTACAGAAATCTGAAGGTACAGACTGTCATGTCTTGGTGTGCTGTAAAAACATCTTATTCACTAATTGACACCAGCGTTTAACACAAGGAAATGTTATTTAACTTTTCAACTAGGCAAATTCTGGGAACTTTGGGTCCCTTTTCTGTTTCAACTGTCAACATTGAGAAGTTAATCACGGGCTCTACTTAAATCCATTACCACAAGATATAACTAGTTCCATTCACACATGAGAGTTCTGACCCACTAAGTGTGCCGACATAGAAACACGACAACCATTGTGTGTTTTCTGCTGTTCACACGTAGACGAACGGGACGATCCCAATTTCACAGAATGCATGAGGAAGTGCTATCTGTTCCTCATGGAGTAAACCCGTCCCAGGGCCCAGCAGAGTGTGCAGTGGCAGCTGCCATCGACCTCTCTGCATGTATCCCTTCTCTGACAAATGAGTCTAAGCAAGAAAGAAGAGCCTTTAGGATTCCCACACCAATGCAAACACTTCCCAGAATCCCCTCAGAAGCTGGTT
Organism: Tokudaia tokunoshimensis; assembly: GCA_036184795.1. Lineage (NCBI taxonomy): Eukaryota > Metazoa > Chordata > Mammalia > Rodentia > Muridae > Tokudaia > Tokudaia tokunoshimensis. The sequence continues at coordinate 14,005,152 of BTHU01000016.1, forward strand.
TACAGAGTACTACCCAGTTACTAATCTGCCTACAGACTAGCTAATAACCATCTATACTGAGGATTGCCCTACCTGCATTAGCAGGTCAGTGTATTCTCTTTCCTTCTTGTTTCTGTTTTGTTTTATGTAGCTGTGGCTGCAGAATAAAGAATACGCTAAGCCAGACTGCTCTCCAACTGCCTCTGCCTCCAAAATGCTAGGATTAAAGGTGTGCACCACTATGCCTGGCTTGTTCTTTATTCTGCAGCCACAGTTAGCCTCTGCTGACATTTCTAGAACCAAGTAAGCACCACCACCACCACCCCTGATTCTCTGCTGATGAAATCATATGAACACATCTGGCTGTAAGTACCATATGCTCTTTCTATAGGTTTATAAGTAACTTCTACTCTTAGAACGTTCTCTTCATATTCTGCCTAATACAAACCCATCAGGTAGACGTTAGATGTCTGCTAAATAAGATTTGGGACTGGGGAGAAAGGAAAAACCAGGCATAAGTCAGAATGACTGCATGCTGTCATTTGAATCTATGCAAACCTTGCCGTTGTAGGAATGAATAATCAACATCACTCTCCAGTAAAGGCAGACAAACTGACCACCGCACGGAAGTGCCTCAAAGACGGCTCGAGAATAACCGGTATCAACTGGAGAAGTTGAACTTCACCTTGATTATTTTTCTAAAAAAACCAAAAGCAAGAAAGCCCTCCCAAGCTTGATAGGACATAATCTGGAAGTGAAAGAAAACCTACTGCCGTAACCAGCTAGCTCCCAGATTTGATTCTCAGTTGATTGTTTAATGGCCCATTTGCTGGGAAATGAGGAACCTAATCACTGTAGAGTCAGCAGAAGCTGGGAACGAGAAAGGCCTCTGAGCAAAGTCAACTCGACCAGACAACTGGGAAGCAGGGACATCCTATTTTTACAGATGTTGTCACCATCATGGTATGCACACAGCACAGCCCATTCCAAGGTTGACGCCAACACTCCCTGAAAGTGTATTCACATTTTATCTAACTTGTTTTTGGTATGGGAGGCTGAGCTCAGGTCTTGCTCACATTGTGCATGCATTTTGACGAAAACTTACATATCCTAGCCTTGTGTGCACATTTTTAGTATTTAAAAATAATTATGTGATTTTTAAAAGTTTTATCTAATTGGTTATTAGTCAATGTGCACAAAAACTAGAAAAGCCAACACAAGCTGTTTGTTGTAGGTAAGGCTATAAATCTGAAGACTAAGGATTCACAGAATTCAGACAAAATGGCAAAGTCACTCAGGGAAATGTCATCATTTTTGTGGCCAACAAACTGAAAGTAAGATAGGACACTGTACCCAGGGTCTAACCTCTTGCGTGGATCTAGGTTCCACCCCATGGTCTGTAGTAGTGAAATGTGTCTTTCACACTAAGAAAAATATATTATCCTGATAACAGATGTATTCTCAGCAGCCACTCTCAACTGCTTTAATTAACATCACTGTCCAGGATTAACAGAGACAGTGGCCACTGCTATGGACATCATCCTGTAAGGGCATCCTCTTGTTCCTCGAGCGAGCGCTCCTTCACAGGAGAGCGTCAGTTTCAACACAGACAGGGTAGTGAGTACCCAGAATGTTACATGGTTCCTGAGGCACTGACATGCCTGGCTGGCGAGCGCTCCTTCACAGGAGAGCGTCAGTTTCAACACAGACAGGGTAGTGAGTACCCAGAATGTTACATGGTTCCTGAGGCACTGACATGCCTGGCTGGCTCTCTCACATAAATAGGAGACAACGGGGCTCATTAACAAACACACACAGAGCTCTCAGTCAACTGGATGTGGTATTAGGTGATTACTCAGGAGGCTAGGGCAGGAGGATTATTTGAGTATCCAGAAAGTCAAGTCCAACATGGGCAACATACTAAAAGATTCTATCACAAGTAAACTGATATTTTTTCTTCACTGACAGCCTTCCTCCTGCAGACCTCTGGTATTCTCGCATATCCTACTGGCTTCATGCCTTTGTGTGAACCCTGCGAAGATGTAAACAACCAAAGGTGACTACAAGAGTTGGCTTCCTGCAGGAGAATGTCTGTTTGAATGATTGAAGTTTGAAGCTAACTCTGGAATCTGCAGAGGAACACACTGATCAGTGATGGTTGAAGAGAGGAAGAAGATGAGAGATGACAAGGAAGGCAGGCTGCAGCCGCCTTGCTGTATTGTGTAAGACGCTATGTGTAGATGGGACACAAGGGAACATCTCGGTAGAACTTTTGAAAACTTTTTATTTCAGAGGATGGTTAGAGGTTTTCCCCGAATCCACAGAAAATGATGATGGAAGGGTCATGATGTACTTTGCATCCACTCTATTTCTCTGTCACCTCATTTAATGCGGCAGAAAGCAACACTCACTTTAGGGGTGAAGATAATAAGAGCTAACTTTAAGTTTTCTGATTGAAGCTCTCTGATGTGTCCTTCATTCTTCCACACTCTAGGGGCTGGAGGCACTGATGAAGCACCTCGTTCAGGTAATATGGGAACGTGGGGGGGTGGGGGACACCCGGTCAAAGGGTCACCTACACAGACACAAAGTCCTAACCCCTCACAAAGTTTGCTAGCTAGCCTTTTGTCATCTTGACACAGATTAGGGCAATCTAGGAAAGGACAGTTGGCTGTGGGGGCATGTTCTTGATTGATGATTGATATGAGAGAAAGCGGCTTGCTGTGGGAGGTGCAACCCCTGGGCTGGAGGTCATGGGTCCTATAGGAAGGCAGCAGAAGTAAGCCAGTGAGCAGTGCTCCTCCCAGGCTGCTGCTTCCAGGCCCCTGCTCTGACTTCCCTAAACGATCAACTGTGCTGTAGAAGCTGGAGCCAAATGAGCCCTTTCCTCTCCAAGTTGACAGCAACAGAAACCTTCAGGCGGGGTTAGACGGAAAAATGTTATCAAGCAGAAACTGGATTTCTTTTCTTTTTTTTTTTTTAAAGAGATTTATTTATTATATGCAAGTACACTGTAGTTGTCTTCAGACACTCCAGAAGAGGGAGGCAGATCTCATTACAGATGGCTGTGAGCCACCATGTGGTTGCTGGGATTTGAACTCAGGACCTTTGGAAGAGTAGTCAGTGCTCTTAACCACTGAGCCATCTCTCCAGCCCAGAAACTGGATTTCTTATTGCGTTTTATTAGGATAGAACATTCATTGTGAGACTTTAAACAGCATTAAGAACAAAAGCCATGGCTGGAGGAGAATGAGCCCAGGGTGCTTTTTCTAAACCAAGAAGTTGTTCACACAGGTTCGTACGTCCAGAGAAGACGTCTGGGCCACAGCCCCACCCTCCCTCCCCTGTGACATCTCAGGGTAAACTGAGGCCAGTGGATCAGTAATGCTGTTTAAACTCTGATTCACACACCACTTCCAACTACAGTCAAAGTCTAATTCCACAACGAATCGTAGTCAACACAAGCATATATTTTCAAGTTAAGATGCTGCTTCCAAAGACAATTCTTTCAGAAACAATCTATTTTGGCAGAAACGAGTGTAATCAACACATATTTTGTAGCTGCTTCCAAGTTCAAAAAAAAAAGTGTCATAATGTGCCACAAAATATTTTAAGTGAAAATGTTGCTCAAACATTTTGCAACTGTAAAGATTACAAACCACCTACATGAAAGAAATGGCTAAAAGAAAGACAGAAGTGATCTAAACACTGGCAAAAATCAGGCTTGTAGGTAAAAAAGCAAAACAAAACAAACAAACAAACAAAAAACCCAACTTAAAAAAATAAAGTACCAACATTAAATTAAAGTCTCCAGGAAATTTCCTCATTTTTGCTCAAATCAAAAATTGTCCGTTTCTCTGGTAGAAAGAGGATTTCAGGCTTTTATAGCTCCTCCATAGAGTTTAACATATAAAACATTATAAAGGTCACTGGTGTCTAAACTCTATGTAATTACATTTTCGTTAATTAAATAACTATAAACAGTCAAAAATCAACAAACACACATTAAAAAGAGATAAAATGTTTCAGAAAGGAACAAATTACTCAACTATCTAATACATGTGATCTTTAGCTTCAGAATGCACAGAGTTCAAGCTATCACAGAACAGAAGACGTTTCTAACAGTCCTTAAATCTCAGTATGAATTCTGTTAGCTGGAGCATAGAAAAAAAATAATGAATAAATATATTTCAGTATATTGGGTTCCTCTTACATTTTAAGATGGCTCCAAAGTTTTCAAAGCTTCAAATATAAAAGTTAACATAATTAAACGGCTCATCTTTTCATTTATCCAGAGACTGCCCATATCTCTACAAGAGCCACACTGATTATTTTTAATTTTTAGTTCTTGATGCTCTGAAGACTGGAGGTTCAACACGCAGAAGTATTATTTTCATTACTTATCTATTATATTAATATATCTGGCTTATGGGAAGGAAGTTCAACCCCACCACCATCCAGAAACCCAGGTTACATGGGACTTAGGTTTATAGCTTGGTCCCTGCCATTTGCTACAAACAGGCTGTAGGGTACAAAAAGGAGAACTTAATTTAGTGTCTTGTTCTAATCCAACATACAATACACAGTAAATGCTAGACTACGGAAGAAGGGGAAAGAAATCACTGAAAATCAAAATGTGTATATTTACATACAAGAAGTCACAGAAATGTAAAACGGAAAGGCGTGTATCAGGTTAACAGATCAACTCAGACAACTTCGGGTCAAAGTAAAGTGATTTGAACAGTTTGTTTAAACCTCCTGAGCTTCACCTACAGCCACTTCTCAGGCATCTTCTGAAAATGATCTTGTGGGGAAGTGCCTAGCATATAGTAGGACCCAAAGAAGAACATGGTTAATAGAAGACCATGATCTGTTCCAATGGCGTCTGAAAATACAGGAAATCACACAAGTGGTAACGGCTAAGTCCTACTGCTTTCTCTCTGGTGACTGTAAGAACTCAGACCTAATACACACAGAGGCACGCACTAGTAGGCACGCACCTGTACTCTCTGTCCTGACCACAGTAATCTACCGTAGAGCTCTATCTTCGTTTATTACATTGGAATCACTGGGAATGACACACAGGGATCTGTATTTTCAAAAATCTTCCCACGTTGTTCTCACACACGGTTAGGTTAGAGAGCGAGTGCGCTTTGTGAACTGAACAAAAAATGTGTGTGGGAAAAGCTAAGGATTGAGCGTAGAGCCCATGCCAAGGGGTTTGGTAAGCATGAGTGTGCACAGCAGGTACAGTGTCATGGGGTACGGGACACACACACACACACACGAGTGTGCACAGCAGGTACAGTGTCATGGGATACAGAACACACACATACACACACACACACGAGTGTGCACAGCAGGTACAGTGTCATGGGATACAGGACACACACACACACACACACACACACACACGAGTGTGCACAGCAGGTACCATGCCTTGTGATATAGGATGGACACACACACACACACACACACGAGTGTGCACAGCAGGTATAGTGTCATGGGATACAGGACACACATGAACATGCACAGCAGCTACCAAGCCACAGGACACAGGGAGCATGCACAGCAGGGGATCCCATTAAAAGCAGACACAAAGTCTGTCTACAAGGACGACCTGAGCTTTGTCGTTTATGTTGGTCGCCCCATCCTTCCCGGATGACCCTCTGATCATCAGCTCTTGTTCTCGTCTCTTCCAGCAGTTTTCTTCAGTAAACTTGCTTGAACTTGAAGTAGCCTCACTGCTGCCCAAGATAAAGTGCAGCAGACACTCACAGACACAACTGCATTACTAATCAGCACGTGAGTTCTGATCAGCTCTCTCTCTGTACTGGGATGGCTTGCTGTTTCTATGACAAGCAGTCCGCATCCATACTGGTCAGAGTGGACTATTTCCTGGAATTAGACTGACTCAGGGCAAAGGCCCTGACTCAGTCCAGTAGGTAGCTGGGGTTGGAGATCAGCAACCACTCCTGGGTAGAACAGCTTTGACAATGTAACAGACATCATGCCATTAAATCAACTACTGTGAGTTTTCTTTTCTTCACTCTGTATGCAGACCACCTATTTGGCCTGTTTCATACAAATGCTGCAGTCATCCAAAGACAAAACATGTCTGAAAGCATTCTCCAATCTCTAAGCATCACACAAATCTAATACCCACCCGCCCCTTTTCACATGCAGCCACCTGTCCCAATACATGTGTGTATATAGGAGATATTCATTGGATATAGGACACACACACACACACACGAGTGTGCACAGTGGGCACGTATGGAAGGGGAGTGTTAACCAGGAATGCCTCTCAGCATATTATCGCAAGGGATTAAAGGAGAGACAGGCTGGTCATTTGCACTGTGAATGACCAATGTCACAAGACCAGGGCAGTTCAGATCAGGTTAAGAGGAGTTCAAAGGAATGCTCCCTATTCTATTTCAAAGTCCTCAAAAGTCCTCAAGGCCAAGCCTCCACACCACAGCGAGGAAGCCTGAATCAAGTGAGACAAATATGAAGAATAACTTGAGGTAGATGGACAGTGAGTGCGTAGTTCACAAGCTATTTCTGAGGGGAAAAATACTAATATAGGAGCTAGGACCATCACCTACATCTAACCATCCACGAAAAGCGAAGAGTCCATTGTAACACAGGGAAGTAGACAGTTCTAATCAAACACATTTAAGCGAGCTGACATGAGTGAACACCTGTAAGGACACAAGAAGAATGACCCCATGATCCCAGACAAACAACCACACTGCTGACTCTGACTCTTTCTGTGTCACAAGATAAACAGTCTTTATCAGGACTGAAGGAGACAAAATACCAAGGAACTCAGGTCAAATCGTAGCTACCTCCTTCTGCTTTGATCTAGGAGATGCTACACACCACTATAGCACAGTTACTTAACAGGCCCAACTGTCAGTTACACAACAGTATAGTGCAGTCACTTAGGAAATCCAACTGTCAGTAAGTCACACACCACTGTAGCACAGTCACTTAGAAAATCCAAAGGATGGACTTGTGATATTTTCACATGTATTTTCCGATAAAACTTAAAAAGAAAAAACTTATTTGGTAGGGCAGATCACAAAACCCTTGACATGAGAATTACAGAAACAGGTTTCTCATTAAAGACACAGGTTTTAATGACTCCCCACAACGACAAACGACCCAGAGCTTACTTGATGGCAAATCATGAGGAAGATAAATGCAAGATAATAAAGCAAGAGACATTCATCAACATGGGCAGCTGGTTTGCTTTCCTATGCACTGGCCTTTATGCCAGACCGACCCAGAGAATGCCTCCACTGGATGTCTTCCTTTTAAAATGCAACCAGTGTGAAACATAAACAGAACTTCATGAGGCAGAACACTGGCAAGGTCTGCAGTGTGCACACGGACTCAGTCTCCAAGGTCAACAATGACTATGCACACGAACCCTAGGAAAACCTCCTTTCGTCTCTGTTCAGGGGCCCACACTGGTGACACAATGACCTGCCCAGGAGCAGAACATCACGGACGCCACTTATATCCAGACCTTTCTGGGTAAAAGAAACAGTTAGGAAAAGCTTAACGTAAAAAAAAAAAAAATCAGTCCTGATTTAGTAATGTGGAGAATTTAGGTAATGCACTTCCCAGGGAAGTGAATTATACTGATCCAATTACATCTGGGAGATAAGTAATTTGTCCAAAGGTAAATATCAATGTCAGGGAAAAAGAACCCAGCTTCCTGGCAGCCTGAGTCACATCCCAGTCCCAATGACATGCAGCCCCAACAATTTCTGATGTCAAACAGGGGCCATGGAATTTGGGCAAGCTAATGTTTGCCTCCGCCCTCAGCACACAGGAAGACCGAAAGCAATTATGTGAATGTTCTGTGCATGACAACTGATAGAGAAAGCTGGAATTTGGCCTCTTGGACTATGGAACATAAGTCAGAGTGTGGAGAACTGTACTGTGTGCTAAAGGGTCACTACATACTCCTTAAATACTTCAAATTTCTATTGACACAGTGATTGAACCTATTTCGGAACTATAGTGTGTATATGTGTATATTTGGCAATAATCAAACAGGCATATTTAGGCAAGCTATAATCTGAAATATTTGTCATTTTTTGTGTGTGTTGGGAACATCAAAATCCTCTCTGCTGTCTATGTGGAGGTATTCAGTTGTTTTCTAATTTAACTTTTACCTACCACAAAGCTAAGTTTCTGTAGACTATCACAAAAAGAAAAATCAAGAGTCATGGATTAAAGACATTAAGCCTAAGCGTCCCGTTAAACCAGTGCTTTCCCAAGTTATGCAACAATAAAATGCAGGCGCTATTTAAAGCGAGGGTAAGAGACATGGGCAACACACAAGATAAAGTCGCAGTGTTGACACCTGAAAACGCTTTAACTTTGACATAGGCTAATGTGCAGGTGGCAATTTTGAGAAGCTGCAACACGAGAGTCTGGTGTGAGGAGGAGGAACAGTCACTTACTCCAGTGTCACTCACCTGGCATCCATCATCCCCAGGTGCGTCCTTGGAGACAGAGGACACACCAGCAGAGAGGGAATGATACCTCCTTTTTGTGAGCTGAAGACGGTGTGCTGAGAGAGGGTGACCTCTCTCAGTGCTGTCCTGTTCCCAGACACTGCTACAGCTTGTTGAGAGGTTTCCCACAAGCATGCTCTTTGCAAGGGACTTTTCTGAGACACAGAGAACGGAACTTGAGCTGGCTGCTGTTGGGAAAAGGGAAACATCGTCTTTTCTCAGGAATGTTCTGTGTTTTGTGTTGACGTCATCTAAGTGTCTCTCCGTCTCTGGCCAATATGGAGGGCTATCTTCTTCTGAAATCGTCTTGTCTGGGACGCTAACTTGTACTTCTGAGTATCTCTCCTGAGCAGAGGAAACTGTCACTCGGTAGGAGCAGCTGTCCACGGCGCTGGGCAGAGGTTTCTTTTCTCCGTGCTCTGCGGCCGCTGTCTGCCCCAGCTGCACACCATCTTCCCGAGTGGGGCTTGCAGCAGGGTCCTCCCGTTGCAGTTCTCCGGAGGACACAGCTGGCTGTCCCCCGCCAGGCTTACCGACACCCTTCTTGCGTTCTCTTTCACTGCTTTGCCGCACCGGCTCGGTGTCACCTACAACTTTCTGGCTTGGCTTTCTTCTGAAATACTTTCTTCCAGGAGAATATTTTTCAGGACTCAAGGGACTTTTGGCAGGATCAAAATACTGCTCTTCTTTCTCAGCCCGCACACAGCCACAGACATTCCCCATTTGATTCACGGGCACTCACGGCTCCACGAACTCACTCATTTCAAAGCCCGGGGCTTCCAGGACCTGCTGCACCAAGTCCCGAGACTCTCCACTCCAACTTGTAATTCCCAGCAGGCTGTGTGACCATCCTCTTCAGCCCGAAGCCATGTTGCTTATGAGAAAACCACTTGCAAGAAATGCTGTGGCTCCCTGCCAGCCGGTCCTGTGTCTTATTAGGAGGCACTGTGGCTCATTCCTGGCCACCAGTCCTCTCAGACAAACATGACTGACTGCTCACAACCAGATCAGACACCGATGAACTTCCACAGCAAACCCTGAGATTCACTCTGGAGACCACGAACCTCCAGTTAACACAGTGCCTTCTGAAATGCTCACACACACACCCTATCAACATGTGCACTAACCTCTGAAGCTAAGCGAACAGAAAGTAAACACAGCCAGGAGACTTACTAGTGTCCTTCAAATTCAGTCTCAAAGTGCCTTTCAAACTCAAGTTCAGGGAGCCTCCTAAGGAAATACCAACTAATTTTAGGGCCCAGGTACAAATAAATGGAAAGCTTGCGAATCTCTCATGTTAAGACTAACTCAGAAAAAAAGTGGCATAACGATATAATTCAACAATTGGATGAAGGGAAGATTAATACTGAAATGTCTAGAGCCAGTCTTTTAATATGGCCTGAAATAGTGTTCAAATCATAAATCTCTGATTATCTGCACATTAGGATTGCCACATGACCAAATAACTAAATGAAGGGATTTAAAGGTGGAGCGCTTAGCTAAAGGAAGTGCGCGCACATTCTGACACATACATCAGGGCAGTTAAACTTTATGCTCTGCAACTGCACTTGGGTTAAATATTAAACAGCTTCAGCAGGGTTGGGGTGGGAAATTAAGAAATCGGTATGAATGCGGATACTCTGAGCCATTCCTATTCCTAGCCCTGAGTCACAGACACGGTGCAAAGGAAATCACTGTGACAAGGAAGATTTTGTCACACAAGCCAAAGTCAGCTGGCAAGTGGGTAACTGCCTTTCCTGAGGTAGTCTTCCACAATCAGAAAAGGAACTGGTGTTCTGCTGAGGAGGGGGGCTATCTAGTCACGGGTCAAGCTGACACACTGATGTTGCAGATGTCTGTAACCTATCTGTACTGTAAGGGTTTTCTTAACCATTTAAAAGGAAATTTAAATGTTATCCAGTGATATATCCCAGATGAAGGTTAGGGAAAAAAGTCTTGGGCTCATTTGTTCTTAAGTTTTCAATGTCTTCAAAGACAACAGAACATGGTTTAAATGTGGAATGGCTACAGTGTACAGTGCCGGGGTGGTGAAGCAGGCCAGGATGGCCACACCCTCCACCCTTCCCTCTGGCCCTGCCAAACTAAGCAACTGTCCACCGTTAGGTCACACGCCCTGTTCCCTTCCAGAAATGGCTCAGCTTCTGAATCTGCCTGGTAACTGGTACTTCTACAGCCTTCTTTTCTAATGCCCTGCCAGGCCTGGCACAGACACTCAAGTTTGCTTCAGACACTTTGAATTGTATCTCCACTGCCGATGGATGTACCACCCTCGGTTACGCTAACTTTAAATAATCCTTTAACAGATAGCACAGCGAGTGTCATTTTGATCTAGCATACAGTGGTTTATGACGTGAGACTATCGGGAATATAATTCCTACCTTCTGAATGCCAGAATGAAAAACAGATCCAATATGTGATGCTCAAAAGCAGTATTTAAAAAAACCTACCACTTATTCTTCTGAAAGGAAAAAATCGCTTTATTCATACAGTGAATAGAGGACCTAAAAGGTGTGCCACTCTGGGTGAGGGTGGTCACTACTCCTCCCCCGGGCACAGCCAGGAGTTCTAATCCATGATCAGATCAGCACAGCACCAAGAAAGGCTTTATCTCATTTACATCTTACCCAAAGCACCATATTCAGGCTGTCAATCCTCCTGCCTCTCATCCCTGATGTGGAGACCCAAGCAGCAGCTGACTGAATATGTCAGTCTTAAATTATCCTCAAACGTCCAGTCTATTTGCACTACTTCTAATTCCCATTTACCAATATTCCCATCTGTTAGTTTCTTCTTTCTGAGGTAAGTAACTGAGGACCATTTTCTCTTGTCTCCAGCAGCATTTCAGACTGTTTTGGTTTTTTGTTTTTTCTTAAAAATTTATTTATTTCATGTGTGTGAGTACCTTGTCACTAACTTCAGACACACCAGAAGAGGGCATTGGATCTCATTACAGATGGTTGTGAGCCACCATGTGGTTGCTGGGAATTGAACTCAGGACCTCTGGAAGAGCAGTCAGTGCTCTTAACCGCTGAGCCATCTCTCTAGCCTGGCATTTCAGACTGTTGACTACCCTTTTCATTCCTGTTTTTCTTCTGCGGTTCCAACCATTTGTTTCCCATTGCCTTATGCATCTCTCTGAATATTCCTATTCTGTTTCCACAGCAAGACCTGCTCCTGGCCCCATCCTCTGAGGACCCTTTCTCTCTGACAGAGAGGCAACCAGCCACTTCTATGCTGTTAATTCCCTGCACTTCCGGCATCTCAGGGCTGCTCTGAGGCAGAATGGAACATAGGACAGCTCACTAACCCTTCTAACCCATCCGGACGGTCGAACACCTTCCGCTCGCCACCTCCCCAGGACCTCATACTATGATTTCTTCGAGTTTAACCTGAGCTCTCTCCTCCACTTTCTATACCCTGTGGCCAACTTTCTTTTTCTTTTTTTTTTTTCCCCAAAACATCACCTCTTAGATAAAATTTTTATCCCCATGTGGCCTATAGTCCTCCACTCTGAAATCATTTCAGTATCTTGCCCCCCCACAACACATATACACTATGACAGCCTCAATTCCATCTCTTTGACACAGAATCATCAATTTTAAAATTATTATTTTTTATTGGAGGGGGAACACATGTACATGGAGGTCAAGGGACCACTTATTAAAGTCAGTTCTTACTACCATGTGGGCGCCAGGTATCAAAGTCAAGTCTTCAGATTTGTCAAGAAGAGCCTTTACCCGCTGGGTCATCTCACCAGCCCATCAGACTTTATTTATTTATTTAAACACATTTCCCTCTTCAAGACTATTAGAGTGGCCATCACAAGAAAGAGTGAAAAACACGAAGACTAAAATTGTTTCCCTCCTCTGAAGTCCTTTAACTGACCCCTAGTGATCTCCACTTAAACTCCAGACACAACCCGTCTCAGCAGCTGTGTGATGAAGTAGTCAGCTCCCTCCAGTGAGGGCCTTGGACTTTCCCATCTGGGGTCCTTGTAGTTTCAACCCTAATTTAAAAAGCACTGGACCTAATCCATCGAGGTCTAGTACAACTGAGGCAGTCTGCATGAATATAATGTCTGGATCATTTCTACTCAGATTTCATACAATTCTGGTAAAATGGCTGCTTCTGTCCCATAAGCAAGCCCTACATGCCTGGGTTTAATGCTGTGGTGTATTAGGTCTTCCCTGGGTGGGGTCTTCTAATAATGATGACCCTTCCTGCTGTGGAGTCCTGGCTTGAGTTAGTTAGTTACTGGCTTGCCCTGACTTGAGCAGTCCAGTTGACTGGACATGCCTTCATTACCAGTCCTATAGACAGACTGCTTAAGACCGTGCCTCCACTTACCCAGCTCCCTTGAATTCCCTACTGCTAGGACTGTCCAGCTAGCTGTCTATCAGATCCTGGGACCCCCTCGTCACCCTCCTGGGATTCTTCCTCTGTAGACCTTTTCATATTTCTCAGATCCTGTTCCCAAACAAACTCCTTTATTTTTCCAGTATTACTTTCATAGGTTTTACACCCCTGCCTCCTTTTTAAAAAAAAAAATATTGAATTTAAATCCCCACTTCCTTTCTGAAGGTAAACTATTTATCTCCTTCCTTCAAGATCTGATGACCCACTACTACTGAGGGTCTTACAAAATGTTGTGAGACTATGAGCAGTTAACAAATTAAAGCAAGTTACAAAGAGGAGTCACCATAAATCAAATTACAGATTTCTTTAGAAATGCAATCACTGTCCTCAGATCTACATAAAGCACAGCTGTTTGTGGTACTGCTCTTCTAATCTGGCTCTTTAGAGAACACCTACTGCCATCTAGTGTCTACCGAAGGACATTTATTTACAATAAGGATAAAATCACTTTAAATAAGGATTTTGAGTCATAAAATCTTTAAACGGCTAAAACAAGTAACACTGCCCAAAGACCAAACATGTCTGCATTTAGGAAAGAGAAAGCTCTGCCTCTCAACTCTTAAGTTTACAATCGAAGGCCTTGAAAGGTAGATGCAGAAGCTCATGGAGACCAGGAGACAAGACAAGAGGCCAGTCTCACAGAATAACTGAGGTACTGTTATGAAACTGCCCTGAAATTCATTATCATTCAAAGGGCCAGACCCCCTTCTCACGGACCACCCGAGAACCTGCCTCGAGAGGTAATCACAGCAATGAAGACAAAGTGGACTCACCTGAAAGTGCAGAATTATTGTCCATATTAACCCCAAAGTCAGCTTAGGATTTCCATCCGTTATGTCATCATTTCTGATATTCACTAACTTCACCTGTTTGGAGGTGAAAGCGAGAGAAGCATCGATTATTATAAACCAGGCACAGGTTCTCGTCGCCTACAAAGGAGATGCTAAGGAACACAAAGGTCACCGTGCCTCAGCCTTCCCTTCTAGATGACAAACACATCTAAACACAAACTGGGAACTGCTGGGGTTCTCTCTTCTACAGCAAGTGACCACTTGTCAAAAATATGATGATGGTGCCTGCGTAAATATTTATGACCTTAAAATTAGGGGGCAATCCTCTTTTTGAAATAAATGTATTTTACCTCATAATCAAGCAGAAAATGAATCAAGTTTGACAACTTGTAGATCTACTACAGAGGATTTTTATTTTTTATCATATGTATTTCTACCATGCATTATTTAAATCACTGGGCCTCTAGAAGCTGAGCAACCATCAAAGATTCATGCAGTCCTCAGAACCGAAGCTTATCAACTTCTGAGCTCCGACGTTCAGTAAGTGCAATGATCTCAAACACTCACTTCTACGAAAGAACTAAGAATCTGAAGTGAATGCCAAGAGTTACGTTATTATGTTGGACATTTTTGGTTCTTATTTCAGGAGCATGATGGAGCAAGGAGGACACTTTGCCACTCCTGTCCCTTGTCATGTGAGAGCACAGGTCGCCTTTGCCAGATCCTGAGGGTTGCTATCTCCGATTTTCAGCCTCTAGAACCACAAGGGGTGAGTTCTGTTCTTTATGAATTATACAGCATAAAAGTTGCACAAAGCGGACCAATCAGCAGCTTGTTAGACCAGGCGTAAGGACTTGGCTAGCACGACTTCTAGAAGGAGGGGTGAATTAGGAAAACATTCTAATAAACCCTGTGCAAAGTGTTAACTGTTACCTCACCCCGACCAGGAGCTGTGATGCACGCCCCCACACACATTTTTGACACACTGTTGCTATTCAAATGTCTACCTGCTTAGGCAGATGCATCTGACACTTAGTTCCTCTTAGTCAGTAGTTTTCTGAGCTCACACCTAACATGACTTCCTTTTCTCAGCAACAGGTGTTCGAAAACTGTTAAATATTTGCCTCAGTAATGGCGCATGATAATTGACATAGCTCAGACCCAGTTAACCCTTTATGTTGCCTGACTCATTCCTAGGCAGACTTATTTAATCACTTATGCTAGCATCCAAAAAATATCATACCTGGCGTCTTTTCAAATAGTCGAGTGCAATCTGTACATTCTGTAGCCTGTGAAAGCGCATCCGACCCTTCTCTCGGGGCTGTGGATAGAAAATGGAAGGTGTGAAAACACGACAGTTTGTAATAACACTGACCATGCTAATTTAAAGGTATTTTCTGCTCATCTTACTATTTTTAACTATTTGTTAAGTAGGCACAACATGTTTTTTTAAAGAGGTTTTTAACTCTTCTATTATCTGGGACTGAATTTCAAGAATGAGGGGACCTTTCCTAAATATATTTTAAACATATGCTCTATTCCAGATGCTTCATTTAAACAAAAGGCAAGTCACAGAGCACAGAGATGTCTAGCATTCACTAACAGAACTATCCTAGCCAACTGGTGCTTAGCTCTGAATCCACAAAGATAATCAGAATTCTCTACTTTACTTTTTAATATACACTATCAGCAAGACAGGTTTTCTAACTGTATTTATGGATTAATGAAAAATGAGGTAAAACAGCATGCAATTAGTACATTAAAAAAAAAACACGCACACTAAGGAGAGAGACAGAGGTTTATTCAACAGTGATGGAGAAAAAGAAAAAGCAACTCACACTACACAATGCCTTTCCTCTGTATCTCACTCCATCCAGCACAGAGCTGGATGTAACACAGGCAAAAAGGACTGTGTGTACCTTGGTGCTACATTGGATGTGACTGTTTTCCTAGTCTCGGGAAATGTGTCAAATCACAATTATTTTCTCTGTTGCCATTTTCCACATTAGCAGAAGGGAAAAAGGATCAGGGCTGGAATTTCCCCCATGAAACAGTCTTAAGAGCAAAAAAGAAACCAGCAGAAGAAACTGGCTCCCTCTCTCTTAACCATGAGCTGTTGCCATCCAAGGTGGCAAGATAAAAAGACAGCGCACCACAAAAGGAAAAGGAAATTTGGTATCAAAATAGAGATGTTGCTGAAAATTCACCATTTGGATCTATAAAAGCAAAATTCCCAAGGAAATCAGGGTGGGATGCAGACGGCCAGAGAAGCTCATCTGTCTCTGCAAAGGCAGCTGACTGGTCAGCTAAGAGTTAGTGAATGCCCTCTGGATTCTGTGGGATACAAGACAAAGTCCTGTTCCCTCTGCGCCCCACAGATAAAGAACAGCCACCTATGCCAAAAAGTCTGATTTAAAGAAAACCGTGAGCACCTGAGCCTCCCTCCCCCAAAAAGGGAAATAAGTTGTCACATTCGAAACGTCAATTCCAGAAGGGAATGAATGTGTATAAAAATAAGTATATTAGTTATCAGGATCCTATGCTTATACAGAGCGTAAAAAAACCTCTAAAATAGCAGGGCACAGTAATGTATAAACATGCCGGTCACTTCAGCTCTGAAGGTACATTTAAAAAGAAAACATTTCCTCTGTCCAGTTTGTGATCGTGCCTGTTGCGCACCCTGCCTGGGGTTGGGAGGTCTTTTCGCTAGAGCCCGTGAGTTACCAGCCTGCTGGGTTAGCACTGCACACGCCTGGACACGCCTGCACACCCCTGAGCCTGCTAGGTTAGTGAGTTACGGGGGTGACACCTACCCCCTTGTCCTCATCCTCCACCTCCTCATGCTGTTCACACTCGCATGCTGCTGTTGCACTCACCAACCGTAAGGTCTTCAAAAAGTCTCGCTCCCTTGGCTAATGAATATAACAGACAGAAGACAGGACAGCAAGGAGACAGACAGACAGACCAGGAATGAAAACAAGAGCATGAGCGGAAGGAATGCAGTGAGGGAGAAGAGGTCACCGAGCAAGGGAGACCTGGTCACACAGAGGGAGGCGATGCCTGCCTTAGCCCAGCTCTCTCGGAAAGGCTACTTACTTCCTCGGTATGCATGAGTCTCTTTGTGTGTGGTTATACAGCGCATCTGACTGACTTAAAGTCAATACAAAACATCCCAAAGGTTTAAAAAAGTAAAAAGAAGAAGAAAGAAAAATAGTATGTTAATGATAGAGCCTATCTCGGAAGCAGGTATCTTCAGGCGGCCTCCCTTCATGTCACATGAAGGGAGATGCAGAAGCAACTGGTTGGAACTGACTCTTCTCTTCTGGCTGAACTCACAGTTGGAAGAGCAAAAGCTGCAGAAGCCTAACATCTGTGCTGCAGATGCCCTGGTCACGTGTGTATGGAATTATATGCTCAGCAAAATAAGTTAGGAAACCTCCAACTTACCAAGGTGTCTCCAGACAGAACCTCCAGGAGGGAGATCAAATTGTGACCGTCCCTCAGATCCTCGTAGAGATCGTTCACGTGCTTCCGAACCTGAGGTGAAAAAAACAAATACCCAGCCATCTTTAGTCCTGCAGCTCAGAATGAACCAGACAGTATTATTAACAGACACATGCTTCACGAGGTGTGTTCACATACACACCCATTTTTCTGTTTTATTCTCCTGTTACTTGAAAATAGTTGTAAATTTAAAACCTAAAAATATGGTTTTCCAGGTGACAATTCATAAAGACAACAAGAATTACTAACCTTTTAACATCTCAAATTGAATATTTTCCTGGACTACAATAGGATAGGCCTATGGTTTTTAAATATAAGCAATATTCTGACTTTATCCGTTAACCCTGACAAAACCAGGGCCACCTTAACAATGAGTTGTATTTTTCTTTAAAGATTTTTTTATTTATTATATGTAAGCACAGTGTAGCTGTCTTCAGACACTCCAGAAGAGGGCATCAGATCTCGTTATGGATGGTTGTGAGCCATCATGTGGTTGATGGGATTTGAACTCGGGACCTTCGGATGAGCAGTAGGTGCTCTTAACTGCTGAGCCATCTCTCCAGCCCAGTTGTATTTTTATCTCCAGTTGGTCTTCACAGTATCTAACACATAACAGATCAAGAGGCACTTTGTAAAAACCCATTGATGAAAGCAGGGGTAACAGTACCTGAAATTCTATGTACTATTTCTACAACTTCCTGTAATGACTTTAAATAATTTTAAAAATTAAAGCATACGTTAGGAGGGCTCTATTCAAATCTTTTTCACAACTTAAAATTTTGCTGTGGAGAATCTAAAAAACACTAACGTGAGATTGGCATTCAGCCTATAGCAGCTTCTTGGCCTGTGGCTTTAGAACTTGAGGTAATAAAGTGTCTCGGAAGACCCTGCCTAGTCTGCTCCATGGGGACAGTTCAGAAATAAGTTACTCACTACAAGATCTGTGCTCCACAGACAAACACCACAGCAGGCCTAGAAGATGGCTGGTCCACAGGGCCAGAAACATTCCCAGATTTTTCACCTTTCTGCTAGTCGGGACTGTATTACTTTGAGATGCTCACAGGAAAGGAACCAAAGAAAAGATGTACAACAGAGGATCTCAACCTATTGGCTGTGACCCCTTTTGGGGGGGGGGGTCAAACGACCCTTTCACAGGGGTCACCTGTCAGATATGCCGTGTATCAGATATTTATATTATGATTCATAACAGTAGCAGAATTACAGTTGTGAAGTAGCAATGAAATAATTTTAGTGTTGGGCGTCACTGTATTTAAAGGTCACACAGCATTAGCAAAAAGCTAAGACCCAGAACCACACCTCCTTTACCCAGGGCACAATCCCTGGACCTGCCCATCTCTGCAGTAAATTCTCCAAATTCTTTAGAATGAGTCACATGCCATTGGACTTCCAAATGTCAAGAAAACACAGAGCATAAAGTAATAAAGTAACAGAAGCCTGTGGTCAAAACTGTATGAGAAAAGCCTAGTGACACACTGAAGCAAACCTTTAGCTTGTTAAGTCTTTACTTCCAAACCTGGGGCTTAAATGCCATTTACTATATTATCTTAGTTGAGTAGATACGTACATATACATTTGTGTGTACATATGTGTACATGGCACATGTATGTGTGTGTGTGCGTGTGCGCGCATGGTATGTGTGTGTGTTCTATAACCTCTCTATTTTGTTTTTTATATAAGAATCAAGCCCAGGGCCTTATATGCTTGGCAAGAAAGCTATCACCAAGCTATACTCCTATCCCACTGCAATTGATTTTATTAGTGTTAAAAATATATGTGACTAATGAAATTTTGCCAGGAAGTGTCGCACTAAATTTACTTGCTTCAATGCCCAGTGCCTGGGCCTTTTTGCCAGTCTCAAGGTCTCTGAACACTCACATATACATTTTGCATCACACACATGGATACAGGCTGCACATTTAAGGAACTGGAAATGGCAAAGTGAATTCCTGTAATCCAGTTATCCATCTTTACACACTGAAGTTTTAGTTTGACCTCCCAATTCCCACGGAATAGCATGGGAATAGTAATGGATTACACCACAGTAAAGAAAATTTTAAAATATTTTCTCTTTGGCGGGAAAATGTGATTTGAAGATGATTTTAGGTAATATGCATTTATAAAATCTGTAACTACCCAAAGTCGTTATAAAAGTATTACTGCTCTGTTAGCATATTTACCTCAAGATATCTTTGATTGACAATTCTTAGTTGACAATCCTCTCAAGGTCTTAACTATAATTCAGAGGCAAAATACTCCTCAAGGGCCTTTTCAGGAACATACATGCAATATACACAACATATACATGATGTGCACACATTATCATATATGACACACACACATATGCATACACACACACATCAAGGATGTTTTCAGGAACATACATGACACACACAGGCATATATGTGTGTCATAATAAAATGGAAGCACTATTGCAATTTTTTGTTTGCATACTAGAACCCTGTCGAGATTCCCAGTCTCCTTCCAAGGCACAGACCTGAATCTGTAAAGCCTACTTGGTGCTTAGTAGGCCCACTGTGCACTACACCTGCACCTGCGCCTGCGCCTGCAGTGTCGCCAGAAGCAGCCTTACTCTTAGGGAACCTGGCCCTGATGCTCAGCCAGTCGCTTCATCTCTCAAAATAAATGAATCTGTTGTGTCAGTCAGACATCCTTGCCCACAGGACAGTGGTAAACACTCGTGTGCTCAGGATGGGGCGTCCAGCCGGATCCTGCCAGACAGAGAATCCACCCACGTCCCACATCCCTCTTCCTGTCATCCTCCCTCCAGGAGAGTTGAAGCTGGGGTGTGATTCTGAACACTTATCTCATAGAAAGGGAATTTCACAACTTGCTGCGCTAGTAGATCGCACCAAGCTCTTCTCACCAGAAAACATCTCAGAATCAAATATCATTTCTCACCATTTAATTTATGCTACGATTAAAAGAAAAAAAAGTTGAGCATGCTTCAAAAGGAAAATATTGTATCGCATAAAACCAAATTAGGAAAAGAAGAAATTAAGAAGAAAACCAGGAATTTAGAGCTTGTATTCATTTTAATTTTGCTTCTCACTCTGAACCCATGACCTTGAACTAAAGCTAAAGCTATGCCTAGTTGTTTCCTTAGCAAGATGAAAGCACAGAAAGGAAAGTCTGGAGTTCCAAGTAGAGAACATTCTATGGTCTCAAGACAGGATTACTGTTATTTTTTAATTAATGACTTGCTAATGTAAAGGAAAATGTATAAACCAGGAATTTACTTTTAACCCTGGAATTGTAATTTTCTAAAATATTTAAGAGAAGGAAAAAAAACAGAGTAAGCTTTGCAACTCTGCCAACAGTGGCTGTTCCATGTTACTTCCTATTTGTTCTTGTCTGAGGGTCCAAAGAAGTACGGTGTACACCATGCCCTTGACTCTGAGACGGCCGACGAAGCCCAGCGTGGAGCCTCATTCGTGTGAGCCCTGGATTAGAGCCGCAGCACACAGAGCAGAGGCAGTCTTACTCCTGTGGTTCCCCAATCTAAGACAAGCACATTCCACTGTTATTATCAAAACGGTAGCCAGAGAGAATGGAGTACTGAAAGCTATCCTCTGAATCCACAGGTACACCGTCACACAAACACGAGTGTGCCTGCACCGCCCCCCCCCCCACACACACCTTTTAAAATGCTTTAAATCCACACCCTGTGTAAGAGATGTTAATAGATGAGATAAAGGATCAAACTCCAGGCTCTGATCAACTGGTCAAATAAGGTAAGCCAGGGAGGTAAATAGTTAAGCCTAGACAGAGGGCTTAACTGTTTTTGCCCAAACTCTGAGTCACAGACACTTGGCCTGATAACTGCACTTCACAAGCAGCTACTGTAACTGCCAATACTCCTCCCCCTTCCCCCTCTCCCTCCCTTTCTCCTCCTCTCCCTCCTCCCTCTTCTCTCCTCCTCTCCCTCCTCCCTCTTCTCTCTTCTTCTTTCTGCTTTCCATCTAACATTAAATGCAGTTCCCCTTACTTTTTCCCTGTGAGGCAAAAAGTGTCAGAATCAACAGGATTCAAGGAAATGATGAACAACAGAAAGTATCCTGATGCCCTGGGGTTAAATCCTGTACACGGAAGGATGAGACAGCCTTTTCTCTGTGTCACACAATCCTCCCAGAATTCTCCAGTGCTTCTCTCTTTCTGTCCACCTCTCTCTTTCTGTTGTTGTGGTTTCCAGACACATGTATGTAGCCTTGGCTGTCCCAGAACTCACGATGTAGACTGGGTTAGCCTTGAACTCACAGAGATCTGCCTGCTTCTGCCTCCAGAGTGCTGGGATTAAAGGCCTTTGCTAATAGGTCCCCCTGGCTTCCAGTGCTTTGGAAACTGTGTGTGCTGCTTGGTACCTATCACGGACCCGAAGGGAGCGCTGGTCTTGTTCTCAGAGGACTATCCTATGGAAAGAAAGAAGTAGACTGGAAAACAGGAATTGGGAAGAAAAAACTAACGGAGGTGCTCAAGGCGACCCAGGAATAGACAGAGGTAAGTAAGGCAGACCCGTGCTACCCACAGGGATTAACTGATTAAAAACAAACGAACACGAACACACGAACACACACACACACACACAAAACCGCTGTCACGAAACAGCTCTGCTTTGTTAAATTTACCTGAGCTAAAACTCAAATTCAGAGGGCTGGAGAGATGGCTCAGCAGTTAAGAGCTGTTAAGAGCACTGACTACTCTTCCAGAGGTCCTGAGTTCAGTTCCCAGCAACCTTATGGTGGCTCGCAACCAACTGTAATGGGATCTGATATCCTCTTCTGGTGTGTCTGAAGAGAGCAATAGAGTACTCATATACATTAAATGAATGAATGAATGAATGAATGAATGGAATAAATAAATAAATATATAATTTTTTAAAAACCTCAAATCCAACTGTGGAGAGAAGGATCTTCCCACACCTGCTTACTCAGATTTCAAAACCGTCTCAGATATTTGACATCACATTAGTTCTTGTTAATCTAGAAAAACTCAGCAAGAATTCTGAATCCCATATGTGTCAACTCTTTTGTGGCTGGGACCAATACCCAAGAGATGTGTGTGAAGGAGCTAAGAGTTATTCTTCCTTTTGGTCTCAGAGGCTGCAGTGTGTCACAGCACAGCTAAGAGTTATTCTTCCTTTTGGTCTCAGAGGCTGCAGAACCAGTTTCAATAATGAGCCTCTGTCTGCCCCTCAGTTACTGTTCCTGAGGTCCCGCCCCTTGAGACTCTGTGGTTTATGTCTGTCCTGTCATTTAAAAACTGTACCCTTCTCTGTTGAATACCTAGATAAACTGGAATCAAAGCTCACAGTACCGCTCACTCCCAGATAGCTCTCATCCTGCATGTATACATGCGATGTGTTAATGCGTTTACCCTGTTTCCCCTCAGTCTTTTGTTATGATGGTTATTCCAACTAACAAGGGCTGAGAGTTACTTGTTCCTACATCATGTCTCCTTACTTTCCTGTAAATTGTGATCTTCAGTGAAGCCAACTCACAACAGCTAGCGGCCCAATCTGTCTGAGGAGAAAGGGGCCCTCAGGAAAAAGCAAGCTAGAAAGGACATCCAGTCAGAGAGCCTGGATAAAGTACACCCATCCCAGAGGCAACGGCCAGCCAGATAAAGGCTCCACAGTCCTCTCTTAAAGGACACAGAACTCTCAAACACATCAGCGATCTTTTAAAAGGCAGGGATGATAAAAGACGCTTGTCCCAAGAGTTCTTTGCTGCCTTGACCTAACTAGTAAAAAGGACCGGTTTGCTTTAGTGGAAACTATCAGCTAAAATACTTTAGTTTCTTTTAAGCTCATAAATACATGAAAAATGGGACATCTGTCAGGTTCTCCCAGAGCAGCTCCTTTGAAGCCTTTTCCAAAAAATAAAAACAATAAAAAAAATCAAGTACTAATATTGCTATATGAATTACTGATAAGAAAACTGATCTTTTTTAAAATACAAAAAAAGGGCTTAAAAATACTCTCAGGAAGTTACCTGTCTCGTTTATGAATTACAAATTATCATTATTATTTCTTCAAGAATTGTGAAAGAATATTATTAACTACATACACCCCTCCCCCAATTTTCCGTTATTATAAATTCTTTTTTTCCATTCTTTTTTTGTTTGTGTTTGTTTTGTTTTGTTGTTTTGTTGAGACAGGGTTTCTCTGTGTAGCCCTGGCTGTCCTGGAACTCGCTCTGTAGACCAGGATGGCCTAGAACTTAGAAATCCACCTGCCTCTGCCTCCCAAGTGCTGGGATTAAAGGCGTGCGCCACCACCGCCCAGTCTGTTATTATAAATCCTAATTGGTATATTTAGGTATTATGAGGAAATAACTCCGTCCGCTGCTATGCTAGCAGGGAAGTAATAGAAACTGCATAGTCACATCTCAATGGACTCAATTCTTGGAGGGAGAAGGTTTGTTCTTCCAACTTTCAAGTGCACTATCAACAAAACACCCAAAAGTCCTGTCCCCTCTCACCACAAGGTGGAACTGTGGCGTTAAAACCATTGCCAGTGCAGACAAACCCTAAGATTCCAGAAATGGTTTTCTAGGGAATCACATACAGGTCAAGAAAATCTTTCAAAACTTTTGTCGAAGTTTTAGAAAACTTAAAAAAAGACATTTCTTTCTTTCTTTTTATTAATGTCAAGCAACATTCCTGAACCAGGTCGGTAATTTTTCTGTAATTGTGTGAAGTTTCATTTGCCTCTGGTTCTGGTTTGGATTGGGTTAGGGTAGCTAGGGTAGCTTTTCTTTTTCCTCTAGCTTTTTTTTCCCCCCATATAAAGGAAAACTGACAAAGCCTACTTTGTGTGTTTTCCCCTCAGCTTATGTATCTTTCATATCTTACATAGTTATGTGGACTTTGTTGTTCAGGACTTATATCTAAAAGAGAAAGATAAACTCAGGAACCAACATGCTATGTAGACTTTCCCCGTTTGCACTTTTTCTGGAGGTAAACATAAGTTATCAGTATGTGACACTTGAGTGTCAAACACATGAATGCTGCCTCACAGAGACCAGGAGGCGGGGTGTGTGTGTGTGTGTGCGCGCGCGCGCGCGTGCATGCACGCATGCTCGCTTACGATGGCTAAACAAGTATTATCACACCGTCCTTGCAGAGAAGACGTGGAGGACATTTTAGGAAAGATCATGCACTATTATGCCACTGAGGATTGAAACCCAGTCATATTCTGGCAGGAGGATAAGGGTCTCACCTTGTAAGTACTTTCATGAGTATCTTCCTAGCCCACTCCCACTATGTTTTCTCAAGTGCTTGTGTCAAATAACCACAGTGATTGCTATTGTGTAAAGATCAATTTTAGGGGTAGGTGAGGAGCCAGCTACTGGCACGATTCTGTTACTTCACTCACATTCCTTCCTAATTCTTAAAGAGAAAAGGCTAGGAAAAAGAGGAGTCATAATCACTTAAAACTTTTAGTAAAGAAATAATACGCTATTTGATGAAACAAAACTTTGACAGTGAAGAAATCCTGTGAGCACATTGATCTATGTAATAAGACATGATGGCCACCTCGTGGAGTGCTGTAAGACTGAAGATCCAGCTATACCACTCCTGGGCATATAATTCAGAAAATGCTCCAACATGCAATAAGGACAGTTGCTCCACTATGTTCATAGCGGCCTTATTTATAATAGCCAGAAGATAGAAAGAACCCAGATGTCCTTCAACAGAGGAATGGATACAGAAATTGTGGTATATATAGACAATGGAGTACTATTCAGCTATTAAAAACAATGAATTCATGAAATTCTTAGGCAAATGGATGGAACTCGAAAGTGTCATCCTGAGAGAGGTAACCCAATCACAAAAGAACACACATGGTATGCACTCACTGATAAGTGGACATTAACCCAAAAGCTCAAAATAAACAAGTTACAATTCACAGACCACAGGAAGCTCAAGAAGAAGGAGGACTGAAGTGGGGGTGCTTTGGTTACTCTGAGAAAGGGAACAAAATACAGGAGCAATGAAGGAGACAAAGTGTGGAGCAGACTGAAGGAAAGGTCACGCAGAGACTGCCCTACCAGGGATTCATCCTATAAACAGTCACCAAACCCCGACACTATAATGGACAACAAGAAGCGCATACCAAAAGGAGCATGTCATGGTTTTCTCCTGAGGGACCCTGTCAGAGCCTTACACATACAGAGGCAGATGCTAGCAGCCAACCATTGGACTGAGCCTGGGGTCCCCAATGGAGGAGTTGGAGGGCGGTCCGGAGGAGCTGAAGGGGTTTACAGCCCCATGGGAAGAAGAATGATGTCAGCCATCCAGACGCCCCAGGTCTCCCAGGGACTAAACCATCAACCAAGGGGTACACATGGCTCCAGTCAAAAATGTGGCAGAGGAATGCCTTGTTGGGCATCAGTGGGAGTAGTGGTCCTTGGTCTTGTGAAGGCTCAATAGACACCCCAACAAAGGGAAATTGTGGTGGTGTGTGGGAGGAGGTGGGAGTGGGTCGGGTGGAGGGGCATATACTTGGAGGTAAGGGGTGGAAGGAGGGGTTGAGGGTTTTCAGGGAGGGGGGAAACCAGGAAAGGTTTCCATTTGAAATGTAAATGAAGATTATATTCAATTAAAAAAGAAAAGAAAAGAAGAGCTAACGTGCTCCACCTGTGTCTTAGGAGTCACTAGAAGGTAGGTGTGGCCCATGACCTCAATCCCAGCACAGGGAGGCTACAGCAGCAGGCTCAGAGGAGGAAGAGCAGTCTGAGTATAGTCCCCCATGAGGAAGAGGAGGAGAGGAAGGAGGAAAG
Organism: Tokudaia tokunoshimensis; assembly: GCA_036184795.1. Taxonomy (NCBI): domain Eukaryota; kingdom Metazoa; phylum Chordata; class Mammalia; order Rodentia; family Muridae; genus Tokudaia; species Tokudaia tokunoshimensis. Next base: position 14,031,222 of record BTHU01000016.1, read on the forward strand.
GGAAGGTAGGCTCTCTATTGCGTCAGAGAAATCTTGCTGTTAACAAACTTAAAAACAGATCCCCTGCATTTTTAAGTATTGGCTTACTGAATTTTTTTTTTTAACAGAACCATGAAGTTTTAGGGTTAAAAAAAAGTCACATAAAAGCTAAAGAATTTAAATTAGTTTTAAAATATAAAATGATCAAAATTCAAAACTAGTTTATAAAATATGAATCTTCCATAAATTCCTACTACATGACTTTGTAGTAATAATAAATCAACTTCATGAACCAGGGCAAAATTAATTATCAGAAATTTAGGAATGAGCTTAAGTAACTGACTTAGCTCCCCTCTGGTGAGACAGGCAGCTTGGGGACAGACACCCTCTCAGGTGTTCACTGCCCAGTGCAAGGTTACTTTAACAGCATGCCTTGCATCTGCAACCACTTATCAGAGCTTCAAAGAAACCAGGCTGCAGCAATGAGGGGAGAAAACATGGCGGTGTAGAACTCAATAGGATTCCAGAGTAAAGAAATCCAGTCCAGAGATTCCAGGCAGCCACTGAGTGGGCACCAGAAACAAAACTGATACAAACCAATTGTGTGATCATGGCGCAGGAAAGGAGCACAGCTGAGCACCAATAAGGACTCAAGCCATTCAGTGACAGGACAGCCTACACAGGGCTTAGTTGAGTCACCTCTAGGGGCTTTGTCAAAGGTGTTGCAGGATGTGGGGTTTACCTGCTAACAGGACTGAAATGGATCTTTATCCCAAGCAGGTATCTGAGAACTAATATGATTTCCCAGAGAGAAGGAAAGAGTAAAGGAAAAAGCTCTTTACTACATTTGCACCCCAGCTCTGGCTAATGCCCAATGAGGAGCTGGCCAGGAACAGAAGATTTCAGTGATTTATACACACCTTAGGCTTGTGCATTCCCGATACACCCCTATCCTTCAGTCTCCTTCAGGTCTCAGGCCCAGTTTACACTTAACAATTAAACAGGAGACTCCAAGTCTGGCCACTTGGGCAAACAGGAGATTAACACAGCAAAGATATGGCTAAGGTTATTTCTTAAGTACACCAGTGTTGCTCTTTTTGAATAGTAGTTACCCAGGTTCATCTTGCCCACATGGCGGAATTAATGACTTTTCCTGGTAAGAGCACAGGGAACTTAATGACAGACCAGATAGAACTCATTGATGGCTGTGACCTTGAGCTGCTCCTTAGAAGTTTGATCTTTGGGGAATGGCCCTAATGGCTGACTGTAAGTCAGAACTGTGTCTTTTTCTTATGGGAATGGACCCTAATTGGAAGTCAATCTTCATGAATAAACACCATCAAAAACTTTCTCAGTGTCTCTAAACTTTTAATTATGAATTTCCTTTCTTACAGTTTCTAACAAGTCTGGTTTTTCTACAGATTTTCCAGTCATATGGGGGCGGTGTTCCCTTACCTACATTCTACTGTATATAACTTAACATTTTCTAAGCAAGTGTATTAGTAAATTCTTTATGTCTATCTATTTTACTACTTCAAGTTTCTCCTACATCACTCACACTACTTAAAATATTGAAGTTCAGCATGTCTGGCAAGGATGTAGGGAAAGAGGAAGCCTTACACCTTGCTAGTGGGAGGCCAACCACTATGGAAATCAGTATGGAGACTTCTCAAAGGATTAAAAATAGATCCACCATATGACCCTGTAGTGAGAATTTTGGTTTCTTTAAAAAACACAGAAATATCTTCTGGAGCGAGGTCATGCTCAGTCCTATTTTGTGAGTGCTCCATAGCTTCAGTAATAGTGTCAGGACTTGGGACCTCCCCTTGAGCTGGATCCCACTTTGGGTCTGCTCTGGACCTTGTTTTCCTCAGACTCCTCTCCATTTCCATCCCTGTAATTCTTTCAGAGAGGCACAATTACGGGTCAGAGTTGTTACTGTGGGATGGCAACCCCCTCTACCTCATTTGATGCCCTGTTTTCCTGCTGGAGGTGGGCTCTATAAGTTCCCTCTCCCTACTGTCAGTCATTTCATCTAAGGTCCCTTCCTTTGAGTCCTGAGAGTCTCTCACGTCCCAGATCTAGAAGACCCAACAAGCAGCTGAAAGAGTCAGATGCAGATATATGCATCAAACCAGTGGACAGAAGCAGCTGACCCCTGTTGCTGAATTAGGGAAAGGCTGAAAGAAGCTGAAGAGAAGGGCAATCCTTTAGGAGGACCAGCAGTCTCATTTAATTGGCACCCCTGAGATCTCTCAAACACTGGACCACCCACCAAACAGGCAGTATACACCAGCTGATATGAGACCCCCCAACACACATACAGTAGAGGACTGCCTGGTCTGTGTTCATTCAGAGATGATGCACCTAACCCTCAAGAAACTGGAAGCCCCAGGGAGTTTAGAGGTGGGGGTGGACATCCACGAGGTATAGGATGTGGAATAGTCAGAGGGTGGACGGGAGGTGAGGGGTGGTGGTGGGGGGAATAAAATACAGAGTTTAAAAAAATGAAATAAAAAAAATTAAAAACAACACAGAAATATGACCGGAATATGTTTTAGTTTTAACCCCAAGTGTGAGGATATGGAGCTGCTTCAAAGCAGGTGACTGTGATTTGCTTCAGGCTCTAGCAGGAGTGTGGTGTTGCCAGCTGCAGATAGTTTCTACCTGTGACATTTGGAGTTCTGGGAACTTTTCAGAGGATATATAAATACTATACCCCCAATAGGGGTGCATGGTTAGCCAGCTGGTGGTTGGATGCTGTTGGTTACAGTTAATCCAATAGTTGTGTGTGAAGAGACAAAAAGAAGAAATTAGATATCCTGGTGTCAAAGATCAAATTTGCCCCAAGGAACTGGATGTCCCTAATCAGCAATGAATAGTCTATGATATTGTCATCTCATTTATTACTGCGCCTCTCTGCGCCCCCCCCCCCTCTCTCTCATCCTTCATCTCTAGAGTTAGATGGTTGAAAGGGTAGAAAGAAGAAGAACACACAAAAGAGCCAAAAGTCCAGCTACATGACCCAGCTCAACATTTGCCCAGGGGACTCCACATCCTGACACTGAGATCCCTGCACATCCATGTCCACTGCCACTCAACTCACAATAACATGAAGATGGAATTCACCTAGATGCCCACCAACAGATGAATGACTAATGAAAATGTGGAACATGTAAATTTATTTAGTCAGAGACAAAAGTGAAATCTGCAGGAAGATGGGTAGATGGGAAAAGCATAATATTAAGTGATGTAACCCAAGCTCAGAAAGACAAAACCCCATGTCCTCCTAGCCTGAAATATGTGTTTGTGTGTGTGTGTGTTTCCGTGTGTTTACAAATGTGACAAAGGCTTAAAAGAGCTAAAAACAGAGACCGAAAAGGGGTTAAAAAAGGGTGCTGAGGAAAGATTTGCGTAAGGATACATGATGTGAAAGAGAAAAGGTCAAAGGGGAGAAGGCGAAAATCCCCCAAAACACACTTTCTTAACAAATTCAAGAACAATACCAAGTTATCATGTGTACTAATTTTAAAACTGAGGAAACAATCCTGATCTATTATCACAACTGCTTCTAGTGTGGGGTAAGCTATACTCTCAAGATAACCACAACAAAATGCGGCAGAAACAGCTGCCGCATACAGGCTTCTCCAGCCGCTACAAGGGACACTTCTGCTTTCTTTCCTTCAGACTATGGGCGGTGGCACAAAAGGTGACTTCACAGCCTCCAGGCCTTCTTAGCATTGACACACCTTGGTCTTTATATGTGAACTGGACACTCCCTCAAGTCCTTACCAATCAGCAGCTAAGAACAATTGGTTACATCTTCTTATTAAACCTATTGAGTGCCTAGGCTTATGATCAAGAGCACTGGTACAGAGAAGGGAACGTGAACCAGTTCAGATAATGCCCAGATAATAAGGTCCTGTGGCTTCTGCTACAGCTCCTGTGTTTCAGTGATCTCTGTTTGCAGTTTATATTCTTCCCGAAAACAAAGACAGCAACCTGGAAACTCAGTTCTGTGATTTGTATTTTCTAAAGCCAGGTCTGAGGAGCTGATATTTGGAATGATATATAAGAGGATTAGAAGAGAATGCCTTGCTGAACAGTTAAGGTCGTGAAGTTCTCGAAGCCTCCACTATCTGAGTATACTCACGGTATACCTTTCTATTCAGGATGTATTCTGTTCTCACTTCCTCTCTGGCTATCTGAAATTTACCTCCATTCAAGTTCTCTATCACACCATTCTGCACTACCATATTCCTTGGTTCAAGACGTTTATTATTGGTTTCCTTTTAGAACAATTTTATGTTCACAAAATATGTTAGAGTAAGCACCTTAAAAGAACAAGGTTCCAACTAAGGCCTGACTTAGTATCTTTCAGAAACACAGTCAAAGGATGCTAGCTGTCAGTCATCTATACTTGCAACTAACCTTGGCCACGCTCTAAGCTGTGTACCTTTGGGTGCCTGCTCAGCTGGTGCAGAAAAAGAGAAACTCCAGAAACAGATGTGCCATGTCTACTAAACAAATTTGGCTCCCAGAACCCATCACGGCACCTCCCATAGTGGATCTGTATAAATGCTGCTGAGTCACTAATTTCACAGACAAAAGTATCCACCTTTTCCTCTGCATTTCCTATTATCCATATAAAGTGTTTCAGCAATTAATGAGCAAAGGGGTATTTAGGAAGGATCTGGGGACAGAACTCAGCAGTAAAGCTGAACAGAATAGTTCAAAAGTACGCTTTTACAACATATTTAAGATGTAATGTACATGTAATATGACATATTAATATCTAAGATGTAATATATGTGACACATATATTAAAATATATTTAAGATGTAATATATATAATATGACATATATATTAAAATATATTTAAGATGCAATATATATGTAGTGTCACATATATTCTAAATAAGATGACAATGGGTTTTCTGATAAAAAAGAGGCAATTTAGCAGAGGCCATGCTTTTCAGCAATAATGCTGACAATGACTCACTGAGTCATTGTACCCACACATGCAGAAGATTCAGTTGAAGGTTTTCCTCAAAATGAACCATAAACTCAGATGCAGTAGCTAAATGAAAATAATTACTAGATTAAATTACAGCAGTACACTTTGACCAAGGGAAGACTATTCATTTATTTATGATAAGGTCTTGCTATTACACAGCCTAGGCTTCATACCCATGATTCTCTTGTCTCAGCATCCCAACTTCTGGGATTACAGGCAGCGATCCCCATAATCAGCTAGAAAATTGCTTATACACAACATGAAAAGCACATTTGGAAAAGAAAATCCCATCATAAGGGTATCTACCTCCAGTCATACGCAAATATGCGAATAAGCATTCTATCAAAGAATACAGACAAGTGGATAATAAAATAACCAGACTAGAAGAGCTACAACATAACCAAGCTTAGGTGTATCGCAAACATCAACAAACAGACGTCAATGCTACACTCCAGGGCAGAACAGGGTGTATTGCCAACAAAGAGAAATGACAAATGGCCAAAGTGATGGATAAATATTTTGATCACTGCATGCTGTGGACATGTTCTGAAGTGTCACACTGTACTCCAAAGTACATGTAATTACTATGTATCGGTAAAAGACACCAATTGATTTTTTTAAGATAAGAAAATAAAACATATAAATGAAACAAAGAAGACAGAACCTCTTAATTGACAAGAGACTGGGAATAGCTTCCTGAAATACTGAAAAGCAACCACGTAGGTCTTCCACCATTAAAGGCATGTGGCCTGAGAGAATGAGGTAAAAAAAAAAAAAAACAACCCAGGCAAATTAAAAACAGTGAAAGAGAGCTGGGTTACAATTTAAGTAGAAACGCAATGAACCATAAAAATGGCTATGACAAAGCCTGTCAGAGTAACTGACACTCTGCAATTCAAGACTATATTGGTTTAAAAGTATCACTTTAAAACTCTCCTAAAGCATCTCAAAGAAGGATTTAGGAGCTACTATTTGATGAAAGCAAAATAGGTTTGAGAAATACTGATTCACCAGTTTGTCTTACCAAAGAATTTTCAGTCTTTCGAATGCTAATGTGTAACATAAATCTTTCGGACTAGAAAATGTTTCTTTCTAAATTCTTCTGGCTCCAGAAACCTTCTTCTCTCCTCCAGGCTCCCTGCCTCACCTGGCTCTCACAGTGCTGGCTTCATGAGGAACATAATTTAGGAAGTGTTACTCATGTGTGGGTGCCCATGTCTTGAATGCTCATTTGATTTTTTTTTTTGTCAATTCTGTTTTTTTTTAAAAAAAAATAAAACTCAACAAAATGTATTCATCAGAAATAATATAACTTTAAGGCAGAGAAATTTGAAATTCAATGTAATTACCTATAAGAAATATTAAGATATTACATACATACAGTACTCAGTAAACTCAAAACATGAGCAGTTAAAATTTATATATACAGATGTTTTGGAAACAAAATCAAATTCTGATATACCATTCAAGAATTTTCAGAAGACTGTAATGTTTTCAGAGATCTAACACACCAAATTGGCCGTGGGGGGTGGGGAAGTAGATTTTTTTTTTAAACTGGATGGTGAAAACCCTAAGTCATGTGAAGAAATCCTGACTACAACACGTGCTACAGGCTCAGGCTCTGCTCAGGGAGGAGGCCAACATGACCCGTGTGCTGTGACTCTTCTGGGCTGTTACACCGTGAAGTCTCTTTTGAGGCTAAGCTCAGCCATGATGCCAGGGCTCACAATTTGTCACTCAGAGCATCTCACTGCAAACTGTCATACTCACGTGTCACCATGGGCCTTGAACAGACGATGGAAATCACTGTCTTAATCTGGAATCCACCATTGAACTGGTGTGCTTTACTTACTGTAGTATCATTCCAAAAGCGCCATTCCAGTGCAGCTGGACATTACGAACCATCTCCTGGTTCAATATTTAATCAATAGTACTCAAACCCGTAAAAAAATAAAGTTAGGATAACAGCTGCCATTGTTATGAAAATAGACAAGTCTAAAGCTTCTCAATGAGCTTGAAGATCTATAGTTAAAGGAAATATAGCAGTGTCATTTGTGTGTGTGTGTGTGTGTGTGTGTGTGTGTATGTGTGTGTGTGTGTAAAACCTTACTATACACCAGACACTGGTATAAATTCAAAACTTTATTTGTATTATTTTACTTTGTCTAGTAAGAAGACATTGTTTTTAATTTGTTTCGAGATGACAGCATGAATGTCTACAAAAGGCTCAAGGTCACACCACCAGAACTGTCTAGAGCAGTGGTTGTCAGGTTCTCATCCTTCCTAATTCTGTGACCCTTTAATACAGTTCCTCATGCTGTGGTGACCCCCAACCATAAAATCATTTCATTGCTACTTCATAATTGTAATTTTGCTACTGTTACAAGTTGCAATGCAAATATTGATATGCAGAATTTCTGATATGTGGCCCCTGTGAAAGGGCCTTTCTATCTCCAAAGGAGTCTCGAACCATAGGTTGGGAACCATTGGTCTAGAGAGCCCTGGATCCAGAAACTGTATTCATAACTACTACACCGTACCATCTTTTCTGGGTTACAGTGAGGAGAGGTGTTACACAGAAGTAGACAGCAGCTCATAAGACAACTAGGGCCCATGTAGCACAGTTGGTTATGCTGACGGTGCCTTCTGACCCACTGGTGCCTTTACTTCTTGCAGTGTCTGAAGTTCCACCAGAGATTTGCTTTCCAGCAGGATAGCAAATCCTCTATAATTCAGAAAGTATGACAGATGACAAAGGTTCCCCTCACTGTTTACTACCAATTCCAAGATCATGTATGAATCAATGTGAACCCTTAGAAAGTCTCAGGAAGAGAGAGAGCTGCCCTGGACCCCTTCTAGGGGAGTAAGGGATGAACCAAGAAGTACAGTGAGGTGTGTGAAACCCACATCTGTTCAGAGATATGGAGAGGGGACCTGTATTAATTAGCGTTTTCTAGGGGAACAAAATAGATAAAAAATATTTATTATGGAAGGAATTTATCAGATTGGCTTATACAACTTGTCAAGTCCAACAACACCTGTCTACACACTAGAATAAGGACCTAGTAGCCCCTCAGTCTGTGACAGGATGCCTGAGCATTCCCAGTCTGGCAGCTGAGGCTAGAGGATTCCTAGAAAGCCAGAGTGCTTCAGCCCACAGTGTAAGTTAAAGACGATACATTCTATGGGAAAGAAGGTTGGCAACAGTGGAGGCAAACCAGGACAGGTGCATTCAGCAGAAGGACCAAATGCAGCCAAGCCAAGGGACACACCGCTTTCCCCTCAGACCTCATTATCTCTGGGCCAAAGACAGAAGGTCCCTCCTATGGGCCATGCAGGTAGTGCCCATGCATACGTACATGCAGGCAAAATACTCACATGCATAAAACAGAGTAGATAAATCTAGAATAGAAATAAAAAGAGCCTGAGCTCTGAACTAAAGGAGGGCGTGGTCTCTCCTTGTCACTCTATCTATGAAATACCATCACAGGGGCTGGGAGAGATGGCTCAGCGGTTAAGAGTACATACTGGCTTTGCAGTGGACCACAGTTTAGTTCCCAGCAATCAGGTTGGATAGCTTAGAAAAACACCTGGAAATGCAGCTATAGAGGATGTGCTGCCTTCTAGCTTCTGCAAGAACCCAATGCGTGCGTGCGTGCGTGCGTGCGTGCGTGTGTGTGTGTGTGTGTGTGTGTGTGTGTGTGCGCGCGCACACACACACATCACAGATGTGGCCTCCCCTTCCTCTAGGAGACTTATGGCCACCACTCTGTGAAGATAAAAGGGAGCAGAGGCAGAGGGCCAGGTTCGGACAGTCATGGGTATGGTGGAAGGACCTCCAGAGACTGCTGCAGGGAGACAAGTCTACTGTTTCAGGGATAGGCATAGAAGGGCTTTTTTAGGGGTATGGGTGGAAAGGGAGCAGGACAGGCTGATTGGTTATACAATACAGCACCTAATTATCATGCGGGCTAGAAGCCAAAGCTGGTCATGTGCTGAGTTATGCGGCTTTGCAAAGAGCTCTGAACAAGGTCACTTTTCAGACAAGGCCAACCACCTTTGTTCAGGGACACTCTCCAGACAAAGACAGAGACAGAGAAGCCCCTCTGAGAAAGAGAGTCCTCCATTTTGTGTGGAGCTCAGAAAGTCATCTGGTCATGGGGTACTGTCACCTTAGCAGCAGAGTTCTCCAACAAACACATATACAGGCATAATAAAAAAATTTTTTTTAAAAAGTAGCATCCTCACAAACCCACCCAGATGTCTGTCTCTTCAGTTGATACCAGATCAACTGAACCACTTTTTTTTTTACTGGACCACCTTTCCTTCCCTAGTATGTGGCTTCTTGCTCCCAGGACTTAAGCTCTTAACATCTGTAAAACATCTTATCCATTAAATATGCATTCTATAAGACAGAGTTGTAAACCAAGTATTCATTTTACTCATTGAAAGAAATGACTTGCAGGCAGTGGTGGTGCACGCCTTTAATCCGGGCACTTGGGAGGCAGAGGCAGGTGGATTTCTGAGTTCAAGGACAGCCTGGTCTACAGAGCGAGTTACAGGACAGCCGGGGCTATACAGAGAAAGCCTGTCTTGAAAAACCAAAAAAAAAAAAAACCAAAACCAGAAAGAAATGACTTATAAAATTTCATTGATATATGAAAGATGACATATTCAGGAAGGAGCAAAACTCATAATGAATTTTGACATCATATTAAAAGTTTCTCTCTTGTAAACTATAAACAAGAATGCCAAGATAAGTAGGCTTTAAAAGCACTCTTCAAGTAAATAACAGTGTAACAGCCAATCACCAACAAGGGTCAACATGTGTAGAAAGAAGCATTAATTTTCCTAGGCTCTGAAGCTTCCCTTTTAAGTTAGTCATCCTCCCTTGTTATAAAACAGATAATGTGTCCATTTTATACTAAGATCAGATGATGATTAATTTCTGAACAGCTGGATAAGTCCGTCTTGCCTCTGCTGCCGCTGACACCGGTCCCTGCTCGCCTTCAGACCAGAGCACCCTCAAGCGTTCTGGTTTCTAGCTTTTCTCTACTTTCTGCTCTTCTTATGCTACTTTCTGAGGCCTCCCTGAGCCAGCAATACAGCAAGCCCTGACAAGGACCAGCCCGGAAACAGATTTGTATTTGACAGTATGGAAAGGACATCTCAGTCTCGGAAAGACATCTGACTGCACCTGCTGTAGGGCTGCAGAGAACCCGTGGAGTTATCTATTCAGTATCAGAGAGTTGCCAAATAATAAGAATTTAGTTGGGCTGGAGAGACCAGGGGTTAAGAACACTGGTTCTTCTTCCAGAGGTCCAGAGTTCAATTCCCAGCAACCACAGGGTGGCTCACAAACATTTATAATGGGATCTGCTGCCCTCTTCTGGCACACAGGTGTACATGAAGATACAGCACTTATAAATAAATCTTAGAAATTTATATATATATATATAAAATACATATATATACTATATAACATATATAGATTTTATATATATATATATAAAGACTAAGTAATATATATATATAAATATATAAATAGTCTTTCAAATATTTTTCTACATTCAGAATGAATGAAAACAAAATCAAAGCTCTTTAGCAATTGTAGACGGAGCAAGTGATCAGGTGTTTGAAGCCGGAGACCACTGGAAAGCCCATAGGAAGGCGGGTCCTCCTGCACCGACTTCCTTTGCTTCGATATGCAGTTTCTTTTCATTTTTCCTTGAGATTTATTCATTTTATTTAATGCATGTGAGTGCATTACTTGCATGTATGTATGTGAACCAACTATGTGCAGTACCCAGGGTTTAGAGCCAGGTATTGGATGCCCTGGAGATAGACTTATGGATGGTTATAAGTCAAGTGGGGTGCTGGGATTTCTTGCTGGGTCCTCTGCAAGAGCAACTACTGCCCTGAACCACTGAGCCAAGTCTTCCGCCCCAAGGCTACTCAGTTTATAAGTTATTATAGTTTGGACATAAAATAGCCCCTAAAGTTCATGGGTTGAAGTCAGTAGTACTGAGAATTGAATGGCTCCAGAGGCTATGATCAGAACTCAAGGTTAAATAGCCAACCAGGAGGCAGGGCCTGACTGTAAGAAATAGGTCACTGTCTTTGAAGGGTTTATCCTGTCCCTCCGCCACTTTCTCTTGTGTTCTGCCTCCTGTCCTTCTTCTCCATGATAGACATGAAGTAGGCAGTCTTTTTTCCCATTCCCTCCTATCAAAATGTTTCTGCCTTGCCACAAGTCTGAATCTGTTTAAATTGATTTTCTGAGGAATTTTGTTATAGCAACAAAAAGGTAACTACACACACACACACACACACACACACACACACACACACACATACACACAGAGGGTGGAGTCTGAAATGAGTCTTTTCAGTTTGAAAAGGAGGAGGGACAGGAGAGATGGCTCAGTGGTTTAGAGCACCGACTTCTCTAAAGTCCAGCTTTGACTCCAGAGGTCCTGAGTTCAATTCCCAGCAACCACATGGTGGCTCACAACCATCGGTAATGGGATCTGATGCCCTCTTCTGGTGTGTCTGAAGACAGCTACAGTGTACTCGTATACACAAAATAGATAAATCTTTAAAAAAAATAAAAATAAAAGGACCTCATCACCAACTCTTCTCCCAGCAGACTCAGCTGACTCCCAGCAAGCCACCCTCATCATGCCCTGTTGAAATGGTTCTACGTCATAAACTCGATATGGGGGGTTAACTGATTTTCACCCTCATTGATTAAGCAAGAGTTTCATTAGTATGGTGGAAGGAAAACAGCATCTAACCCTCCACTAAGTGCCCAGGATACACTGTTATAATGATCCAGCAGTTCAGCTGCCCTCTTGCAGCCTAGAGTCCATCATTAGTAACTAATGCTAAGTCTGCTTCAGTTTACCAACTACAGAATGTGTGTACCTCTGACAAAGCAGGCTGAGGAACAAGCTTTAGGAATGCTAACACCACTGGTCAAAGTGTCATTTGCTTTTCCTCTTTGAAAACCTCTGGGTTATTTCCTCTAGCTAAAACTCTGCCCTTCAAGAATGTTACCCCGCTTCTTTGCAGACTTGTCTCTATATCCAAAGTTCTTGCAGAGTATATTGATTGAAGAGGAATGGAAGTGGAAGCCATGGCCTCACAGAGACGCTCACAGAGTCAGAAGAGTCGACTACATCTCAGCTATGTCCCTGTCTCGTGGACGACACACCTGTCTTTTCCCATGAGTCTCAGTTTCCTCACGGTAAAACGAAGAGGGGGCAACATGCTGTCTGCCTACTGACCAGTGCAGTGTCTGCCACTCAGCAACAGTGGTGATAATGGTGAGAATAATGAACAAGACATCAAGAAACAGAAAATAATAGTCAACGGAAATGAACTAAAATTTTCTGACTCAGTTATGGGGGAAAAGAGTTGATGCTCTTAGTTTGAAAGAGTAGTTCACAAATATTATACTCATTTAAAAGGGCTTACATCACCCTAATGGTCAAAACAGAAAGAGATAATTTCTGTGTCATAAGATTAAATAAAATTAAGTTCAAAATATGTGTTGCAATAAACTAATTTCCCATGCTATAAACCTATTTGTAGCAGAGAAACAGTGCCCAGGGGCTTCCTGCCAGGAGGCAGCACAGGCCCTGACTGAATGGACTCATTTCCAGAGGCTGAGCCTGAGCACAGTAGGCTGTACCCATGTATATACTTTCAGCCCAGGTTGTCCCCCTCATAGGGCTTAGGTCTGTGACACTGAGGTCACGTGAATACAGCAGACTGAGCATGCCTGCACAGATACTGATTAAGCCATCTGTCTTCTCTTTGTACTAGGACAATGCCCTTGCCACAAACCTACACTGTGTATGTTTCAGAAATGTTCAGTGTCCTAAGTCTATATACAAAGGCTATGCAACTGTTTCTGACGAAGGGACGTAATTAAGGTATGTTAAAGGATAGTAATTAATAAGCACATTGACAATACTTATCCTGCCTTATAAGTAAATGATATGAAGGATCAACTAACAGAACTGGAATATAATCAACAAATATGATACCAAGGTAAGTTTACATAGTTGGTTAAGTGTGTGGCTACGAAGATGAATTCCCACACACTTGAGCATCTAGAGGCAGATAGCCACGACGTAAGTTTTCTTCCAATGGTTCAAATTATTATTTTAAAGAATACACACTGGGGCTAAAAAGATGGCCTAAGCGTGTTGGCAGCTCTTGTAAAAGACCCAGGATCAGTTCCCAGCACCTACCCAGAGGCTCACAACCATTTGCAATTACAGTTCTAGGAGATGTGATGCCCTCTTCAGGTGTCTGATGGCACTGCATGCAAATGGTGCTATGCATACATGCAGGTTTAGCATTCATACATAAACAATAAAAGTCAATCAATATTTTTTAAAAAATATACTCAAAATACAAGGGTCATTGACAGACAAAATAAGCTAACATTAATAAAAGTTCAGCCTGGGTAAATAGTGTCCCAGTGCCACTGACATGCATGCATGTATTTGTGCATATATGTGGGTGTGTATGCTTATTCACACATATGTGAGAGTCAGAGGAGGATGTTGGGTGTTTACTCGGACCGTTCTCTGTCATGCTATCCCATCAACATCCTCACTATAAAACATATTGGGAATTCTGAATCCCTGTGTTCTTTGACCTGTTTTCCTTGTCTCTGACAATCATAAAAATGCTGACTTTCATTACATGCATAAAAATCTAACTTGTAAGATTTGTTATTGAATTTTATGCTTTGGGCTTCTAACAGTTCTCCAAAATACCACTCAACCTCCCTCCCTTAAATATAGCTCCCACAAAAAGAATGAATTAAATATCAAGTCCTATTTGGAAGGGCAAACAAGTTGTCCAAATGGCACCCCATCGTTCTCCCTGTAGCTTTGGTCACTCAACTCCAACTCTATCCTGAAGTATTTAGCATGGAAGAAAGCACAAAAGACCTAGCTTATAATTTTCATCTTTCCTTAGACGTCTCTTCAGCCCTTCTGGACACCGTGTAACCTCTTAGCCTTATTTTTCCACACCGTCCTATTGATCACTACTCTTGGACCTTGGGAAATTATGAGATCTCTATGTATTGGTTTACCCTCTATAACACAGCAGTAAGAGTAACCACGGTGTGTCCATAGCAATGGCAGTGAGAATGGAATACAGAAAAGCGTGAATATAACTGGCCCAGGCATGTGGTCTCGACCCATGCTAGACGCAACTATGATTGATATATTGTTAATAATGTGGCTAAAGCACCACACGGACAACTGTATACCAATGCTGCTGGGATTCAATAAAATATATTTATTAGAAACAATCCTAATAGAATAGAATTATTTCTAGTAGCTGTATTTTATAAATGAAAATACTTACTGGGTGTGCCAAATGTGTTTACCCGTGTACAGTTACTGAATATATTTCATAATGAACAATCAGGATGGGGTAGTATGATAGAGAGAGCAAGAAAATAAAATGCTCAGCATGGCTCTCTGGCCCTTGCACACCTGTGGACAAAAGTACACACACCCATGTACATGCATGAATGTTCCCTGCACACCTATAAACAAGCATGTACACCCACACACATGCACGAATGTTCCACACTCATATGGTCGCTTATATATTGATCCATTTATCTATGGGAAATTCTTAAACACTGCTCCAGCTCAATGACTTCAGCATTTGATCAGAAATGGACATTCAGCAACTTGCTAGCAGTGCTAATTTTCAGGCCCTATCGTAGAACTGGTGACTCAGAAGCTGCTAGGAACCATATATATATATTTGATATATATATATCAAAGATTTATTTATTTACTATATGTAAGTACACTGTAGATCTCTTCAGACACACCAGAAGAGGGCATCCAATCTCATTACAGATGGTGGTTGCTAGGATTTGAACTCAGAACCTCCGAAGGGCAGTCAGTGCTCTTAACCGCTGAGCCATCTCTCCAGCGCCTGACCTCATCTATTTTTAACAGCCTTCCCAGTGAGTCTGGGGCTCCTGACATTTAAGAGGCAAAGGTGTTGGAGATGATCTCATTGGTAGGTCTTAAGAATCTGCAGGGCATTGGTGGCGCACAGCCTTTAATCCCAGCACTGGGAGGCAGAGACAGGTAGATTTCTGAGCTCGAGGGTTCTATAAGAAAGCAAGCTGAGCAAGGCAGAAGAAGCAAGCCAGTAAGTAACATCCCTCCACGGCCTCTGCATCAGCTCCTGCTTCCTGACCTGCTTGAGTTCCAGTCCTGACTTCCTTTGGTGATGAACAGCAATATGGAAGTGTAAGCTGAATAAACCCTTTCCTCCCCAACTTGCTTCTTGGTCATGATGTTTGCGCAGGAATAGAAACTGTGACTAAGACAGTCCACATGTAAAGGGAGCCACAACATCACTGGTAACTGTCACAGTGCCTTGAGGATAAAGGGCTTCCTTGTTCCTGGGCCCTATCCTTCCATACACCACAGGCACAGATGATAACCACGGTGCTTGAATTCTTGGTGCCCTTTCTCAGATTACTGTTCTGTGAGCTTCTAGGCAGCAGCACGTCAAAAGGACTTGCATATGACGAGTAATAACAAGTAGTTGTGTTATGTCCTATAGCTTCTAAGAACATTGAGAGCCCAAGACGGGATGGTCATCCACAAATGCTGTGGATCCCAGAAACTGCATTTTAAAACAATTCTCCAGGTCATGTGGCTAAAGTCACGACGTTTTCAGGAGCAACCTCTTCAGTCTTGTTAAAATGTTGTGGTTTAAGTTCCCGCCACATGATTCCCAAAGTAAACAATGACAGCAGACAGGAATATGTTCAGAGGTTTTGTTCCTTAAGTATCTGAAAGGATGGCGAATCAGAGGAGGCACTCTTGACAGAAGAGTCAGTGTGCAGTGGGCAGAGTCATCCATGCAGTGGGGCGTGAGAACTCTGAGACCCAAGCCAGAAAAAGACACGAAGAGATGACGCTCCCCAGCAAGTGTGCCTCACCTTTTCTGCCTAGCTACTTTCAACAAGAATTTTAGTTTTGATAAACATAAAAAAAAAATCAAGCTAAGGAAAATCACTTGAGGTGGTTTGAATAAGAATGGCCCCTATAGGCTCATATATTTGAATGCTTAGTAATCAGGGAGTGGAACTATTTGGAAGGATTAGAAGGTATGGTCTTGAAGTAGGTGAGGCCCTGTTGGAGAAAGTGTGTCACTGGGAGTGGGCTTTAAGGTTTTAAAAATCCCATCCCTGTCTGTCTGTCTGTCTGTCTGTCTGTCTTCTGACTGTCTATTTGCCTGTCTTCTGTCTTTCTCCCTCCCTCTCTCTCTCTGTTTGTTGCTCAAGATGCAGCCCTAAGCTACTCCTCCAGCACCATGCCTGTCTGGCGTCATGCTCCCTGCCATGATATTAGACTAAGCCTCTGAAATTATAAGTCAGTCTCTAAGTAAATGATTTCTCTTATGAGTTGCCTTGGTCATGGTGTCCCTTCACAGCAATAGAACAGTGAACTAAGATGGTTATTTTTTCATCTTAAGGAAAAAACGTTTCCCACATGAACGCAACAATCCGGGCACAGAGTGAAGCCCCACCCCGCTTACTTCTTCAGTGTCCTGAGCTTCTGAGGCCTCGTTTTTAATGTCTGCCTTCCCTTAACACTTAAATAACATGGTCTGATTTTTATATAATCCCTTCAAATGGTGTACTTTCCCTTAATGTAAAGGGACTGAAGAAAGCGAGAACTATCTAGGGCCTCCCAGACTCTACTTCAGTTTCACCTTGAATATATCCAACATTTCTAGCCAAGAGAGAAGAAGAAATTCAACACAGGACTATTTTCTCAGTATTAACATTTTCCTCACCAAAAATGTGTACTCTTACTTTATAGTTCCCACTAACTGAATTATGACCACATGTACAACTGAAACAGCACCCGTTCCAGTGACAGAAACAGGTTCACCGCCCAGCATACCGGGTGGGGGGGGTTGTTCTGATGGCATCAGCTTGACTCCAGCAGCTTCAGTGCAAGGCTCTCAGGGCTCTGAGGGACGCCCAGCCTGGGCTGCGCCTGAGCCACCCCACAAGCACATAAGCAGCTGGTGGTGGGAGTCAGCCAAGGCCACATTCCAGCTTCCTACCTCCCTAATGTGACTCTACATTAAACAGGAGATAATTTTAACTTAATTTTGTTTTGTTTGGAGGCTTGAGATTGAGCCCAAGGTCTGGTGTGTGCTCAACAGCACTCAACCGTTGAACTATAGGCCCCAACCAAGAGTTAATTTAAAATCCTGACCTCTAATGGACTCCACGAAATAAAGTAGTCTGCTCTTACGGCACGAAGGAGCTACGCAGGCAGCAGTTTACTGGTTGTTGTATGTAGAATAATTATTTTCCCATGTGTTACTACATATAGTATAATTAAGCCTTCCATCTTTGAGATTTTCATTTTATATCTATAGAAGAGTTGAACATTAAATATTCCAAGAGCTATTCCAGGTAAAAGAGGATTCTGAACCCTTAAGATCTATCTAACCCTAAAGGTTACATATGTGAAACCGGTAGCCTAAGCCATGTCAGAGCTAGGAGTTATCCCTAGGAGTGAATGATTTAATGTACGCAATGTGATTACACATAGAATACATATTCTAGCCAGACACAATGATGGGACTTAAGAATGAGTCCACAAAATACATAACTAATATTTGGATACTTTTAGCAAAATATTGGTATATGTAATCATCTAGCTTATAAACTATCTATTAGATAAGCAGACCAGTGTGACAGGCCTGGCACACACGGGCTCCTGCAAATGGCCTGTCTGGTGCCAATCTTATGGCTCCCTTGACAGCTGTCTTTATTTGTGGTTCTCTCTGGAGTGACTTGACTACGAACATGGAACACTTACCACAGCTATGTGTGGTTTTGGGAAAACCAACACCCTACATCTTTGCCCATCCCCAGGTCACGACACCTATGGAGACTGTTAGGTCAGAAGTGGTCACAGGGGCACAAGCTGCTTCCACGGCAGTTACTCTGAGACAGAAACTGTGGGTGAGAATGGCAGCCACAGGCTCATGTGTGAATACTTGGTTCCCAGTTGGTGGAACTGTTTGGGAAGGATTAGGAGGTGTGGCCTTATTGGAGGAGGTGTGTCACTGAGAGCAGGCTTGGAGTATAGTGTGCTTGTTCCTCCTTCCCTCCTTTCCCCTCCCCCTTTCTCCTTCATAGTTGTTTCTCAAGACCTAAGCTCTCAGCTCCTACTCCAACATGAAGCCTCTCTGAAGTGATAGCCATAAACTGAAACCCTCAGCTCTAAATTGAATGCTTTCTTTTATAAGCAGCCTTGGTCATAGTGTCTTGTTACAACAACAGAAAAGTAACTAGGACAGAAAACTCTTTTGGAGCTTAAGCTCAAGAGTCCCCTAACCACAAACCTGACTACAGCTCATCACTGCCCTATCCTGTGGGAAAAGCCCCAGCACCTGATACATGCAGATGAACCAAAAGCCCTGAAGACGGCAGGTAAAACCCGTGGCCTGCTTCAGCAACCTGTGGTGCCTTTCCTCACAAACACATCAAATCTCAACCTCTAGTAACTGTCAACACAACAGGTTCCCTATCAAAGGTGACTCTTGACTAGAGAATAAGTAACACGCTCTCTCTGAACATGACCAGCGGAGTTTGGCACAGGATGCTGCTGGGTAATGGAGAGGAGGTAGAGACTGGGACATCCCTCAGATAATTCAGATATGTTCCTGAAATTAAAATCTTTTTGTTTGTTTGAACTGATGTCTCACTATGTAGCCCTAGCTGGCGTGGATCTCACAATTTAGATGATGGTGGCCTAAAATTTATAGAGCTCTGCCTGCCTCTGCCTCATGGACGGTGGGGTTAAAGGTGAGCATCCCACACCTGGCTAAAACCACGTCGTACACTGTTCTTGCCTTGCATTGTATAATAATTTAACTGGAAAAAGTCTTTCCACCTAGAAGAGTTCCCTATGGTCCTTACAAAAATGTAGTTAGAAAAAGTGACCAACAGTTAGTTGTAAAATCACATGGGCCTCAATAGAATTCAACTCAGTAAATGATAAGGAAAATCCTATGTACTTTTCTGGAGACTGTCTATTAAATTCTCAAGGTGACACCTAGCATACAGATAATATTAATCTAAGAGCCGTGGCTATTTCTCAGAGCAATACAGATACAATCCTTGGGCACAAATAAAACTATTCCCAGCTTCTTTCCAATATCCAATTCCATTCTCACTCAAGCCTCTGCTATCCAAACAAATAAATAAAAAAAAATTTAAAAAATCTGACTGCAGAATTGGAATCTTGAAACAGTTTGTGCCAGAAAGCAGTTTTCCTGAGTCCAAGTGTGTGTGTGTGTGTGTGTGTGTGTGTGTGTGTGTGTGTGTATGACAGACTTTTTTTTGAGACCAATAAAAAGAGCTTGCACTAACGTCACTAGTCAGGGGTACTTACCTTCCTTCCCACCTCTACCATCATTACCCACAAGTCACATACCCTCCACTACGACAACAAAGGCACAACATAAATGCCTCAGTGTGTGTGTGGTTGACATTCATTAGTTGTGTGTGACATCCATAGCTCTGCCCGTGCTCCTGAGCGTGCTCTAGGGAGTAAGCGAGCAACTCACCTTCATGAGATGCTGATTTATCCATTTTGTAAATGTTTTCTTTTGAACTTTGTCCCGCTCATCTGGAAAAAAGAAATACGAAACAAGGTTGGTATGACCCATGCCCAGGAAGCTGCATGCCTTGTAGTTAACAAAAATGGATATGTCCGAAGTATAGCCTCCTGTCTGTCCAGTTTCCCTAAAACCCATCAACTCTAAGCCGTCTGTAAGAAAGCACCACGGGCTTGTCCTCAGGCTCATCTCTCCTCAGTGCTGTGCTTGCTGCCCGGCTGCTGTGTCACCTACCACAGTACCGCCTCCAAACAGGTTGTCTCACATCAAACTAAATGGAGAGAAACTCAAAGCAACTCCACTAGAGTCAGAAACAAGACTTGGCAGTCAGCATTCTGTATCAATAGAGC
Organism: Tokudaia tokunoshimensis; assembly: GCA_036184795.1. Classification (NCBI taxonomy): domain Eukaryota; kingdom Metazoa; phylum Chordata; class Mammalia; order Rodentia; family Muridae; genus Tokudaia; species Tokudaia tokunoshimensis. The sequence continues at coordinate 14,051,286 of BTHU01000016.1, forward strand.
ACTTGGAGTCTTAGCTAGAACGGTAAGACAACTGAAGACATCAAGGGACACACAGTGGAAAGAGAGAAATCAAATTATGCTTATTTGCAGATGCTATATTATTATGTTATACTATTATGTTACTCCTACCAACCCAAGAGCATCTGTCCTCTAAGATCTTCTTTGATTTCTTTCTTCAAAGACTTGAAGTTTTAGCATACAATTCTTTCACTTGTGTGGTTAGAGCTACTCTGATATATTTTGAGGTTGTTGTGAAAGGTGTTTCCCCAATTCATTATCAGACCATATGTCATTTGTATATAAGAGGGTTACTGATTTTTTTTAAAGTTAATCTTGTATCCAACTACTTTGCTGAAAGTATTTATCAGCTGTAGGAGTTCCCAGTGAAATTTTTAGGGTGACTTTATATATATATGTGTATATATATATATATATATATATATATATATATATATATATATATGTAACGATATATATATATATATATATATATATACACACACACTGTTATATCTTCTGCAAATAACAAAAGCATTTGACAGATTCAATGCAATCCCCATCAAAATTCCAACACAGTTCTTTTTAGGGTGTGAAAAGACAATTTTTAACTTCATATGGAAAAACAAAAACCCAGCTAAAGCAATCCTGAACAATAAAAACAAAAATAAAAAATAAAAACTGCTGGAGGTCTCACCATTCCTGATTTCATGTTGAACTTTGGAGCTACAGTAATTTAAGAAATGCATGGTATTGGTATAAAAACAGGCACATTGATCCATGGAATCAAACTGAAGAGCCAGACATAAATCCACATACATGGACATCTGATCTTTGATAAAGAAGGCAGAAATACACACTGGGAAAACAACAGTATCTTCAGCAAATGGTGCAGTCAAGCTGGATGTCTTCATGAATGTAAATAAATCAATACTTGACGCCCTACACAAACTCAACTCCAAGCGGATCAAAGACCTCAATTTAAAAGCAGATACACTGAACCTGACAGAAGAGAAAGCAGGGAACAACCTTGAATGTACTGGCACAGGGGACAGCATTCTGCACAGAACACGGATCAATAGTGTAAGCACTAAGATCAAAAATTAGTAAATGGAACCCTTGAGATGGAAACCTTCTGTGAGGCGAAGAAGAACCACTGAAGACAGGGGTGATACTAACCCCTGGGAACTCTGATTCACAATGTAAGCGCAGGACTGAAACTCACCTGGTGACGTGAACACATGCATTAGAAGATGCTGCCATCTTCTAATGATAACAGTCCAAGCCGCCTGTTTATTATGATCAGCCTAGAGGAGTGCCACACAGTGCAAAGGAGACCCTCAACTACGAGTCCCTGCAGCAGGACCAGGACAACAGCTCCAAGACCCTCAGTAACAACCCTGCAGTTGGGGAAAACTTAAGCCTGGGAATACAGGAGATTTCGCCACCTTCCTTCTGTACACGTTATTTCAAAAGGGAGTGTACCAGATTGCACCACCTAATTTGCCAATTATTAAGTCTCATGGTGAATTTCCCTCATCTTAGTCAGAGATCCTTGACATTGAGATTTATATTTAGGGCACTGTTGCTACGACAACAAAGAGACTGCCATCAATACTGTGTATTAGCCGGTTGTTGGTTGTGTGCACTGCCTGGTTACCATTCTGAATCAAGTTTTATAGCATTCCTCTAGTCAAAATTATCTTACTTATAATCAATTTTAAATGGAAGCACCCTCCTTATGAAGTACAAAAATAGCTGAAAATATACAAAATTACCGAATACAGACAATAGAATTTAAGGGGAAAAGAATCACAGAGAGACCAGTTGTTACTGCTCACGCTGTTTCCCAGTTTCCAGTAAAGTTCAGTGAAGTTAAATGTGCTCAGTGCCACACACAGCAAGTCTCAGTGCTACACACAGACTTATCCTAGGCACTAGGCACAACCATACGCAGGAGAGTTCTCTCAGGTGAGCCAAAAAGTAGTCCAGACTCTAACCACATTCCTCAAGGCACCCCACAGTCTGTCTGCTCTCCCCATGCCAGTCAAAGCAGGTAGCACAACTTTCCTATCCAGATTCCAGGATCTGCACGGGGAGCCCAGGGTGACGGTGACATACTAACCCATACAGCACATGAGTCCCACCAGCTGCGCGCTCCAGTCCTGACCACTTCTCACAAGCTGCCCCATCATTCTGCGGGAAGGAATCGGTGCAGAAGGGTCCTGCACTCTCCCTTAGGGAGTGTGATGTGTCAGCGTGCTGCTAACTTTCTCCACAGAAAGAAAAGCACTGACTAGACACTCCTACTTCAGTGGAAACTAGTCCACACCCCCTTTTAAACAAACATTCGCAAGCCAGAGTACTTTGCAACTGCCACTGCAAAGGAGATAAACTGCCCGTTTCCCTCAGGAAGGGAGCTATCGGAAGTCTCTTTAAAGAGAGTCCTCACTCTTCCTTCTCCCTCCTTCCCTCCCTCCCTCTTTTTAATTTTTGAGAGGGGACAAGGAGGCAACATAGAGGACATCAGATATTATAGCAGAAGCAACTGAATATTGTCTTCTAAGACTGCTGGCAGGTTCCCTTAGAGTAAAAGCATCTCCTGCTAACTTAGCTCAAGACGTGCTACATACGTGTGACTTGGAAAGCTCACCTTTATACATCAGACATACACTTCAGGGAGACCCATGACCATCAGAACACCATCAAGTGTTTCTGTACATATCACTGCATAGGTATGCTCACTTGAATTTCAAAGCAAGTCTCTGTGTTGTGTGATATGTAAACGAGAATTTTACGGACCAGAGCCTATGTACACCCAGTGTGCACCTATGATTACAGCCGGAGGCCAACTTGCATGATATAACAGAGGGCAAAGGAAGGCAGGGGAGGGAAGAGGAGAGAGGGAAGGAATGAGCAGGGTGAACAGGGATGGAGGGAGGGGATGGAGGGAGGGAAGGAATGAGCAGGGTGAACAGGGATGGAAGGAGGGAGGGGAGGGGAGGGGAGGGAAGGGAAAGGGCAAAACTGTCGATCCACAGCCTGAAGATCTTAAGTTCCATTCTAAAGTCTTTTTTCTTTGTCAAATATCAAAAGCCCTAATCTTGTAAGTCAGAAAAAAACACATGAAACTCAACTTTCCAAAGCTTCACTTCTAATGTCAAGAACCCTTGTTCTACATAAGTGGAGACCATCACCACCCCCCTCCCGCCCTCTGTACTTATTGGAACATCAAATAGACTTTTCCAAACAAAAGGTATACAAACAGTAACTCTAAAATGACCACACACACACACGTATTTCAAGAATAGAGAACAGCAAATTTGGTCCTGAAAAGACACCCCAACCTTGCTAAGACTACAGCTGCCAAAACACACAAAATCAAACTTTATGCTGCCGTAAATTTATGAGAATGATAATGGCAAATTCATATAAATGAATAGTCCTTACCTACTATGAGGTAGGTAAGTAAATTACAGCATTTAACAAGATAATTTGGCAGTGTATATCACATACTTAAAATGGATATACTTTCTGAATCAGTAACTCTACTTGCAAGGATTGGTAACAGAAAACTTTTGCATACTGTGTGATTAGTTCGCAAGGATGTTTACCTTGGCCAAATATCTGAAACAGTTTAAATGTTAATCAGCAGGAGACCAGATAAATGAGTTACAGTTTGAGCACGGTGTGAAACTTCAATTTTGAAAAATCTACACGTATTGACATGGAAAAGTGACCAAATGAAAAATAATCTATGTTAATAAATATACGTGGATCTATAAAATGCAGGTAAAGAATTTCATCAGAAGAATGTGGACAGAGTCAGAGGAAGATGCTGTTGCGCTGTCCCTTACATTTCGTTTTGAGTATCTCTAGACTCAGCGAATCTTCTACAAGAAATATATTTACGCATCATCACTGATAATACCCGGGGGGAAAGCATCCCATGCTGCTTCATCCATTCATGCACTGGACAGTCATACACATAGGGACATGTGCCGAACACAGAAGATATAGGAGAGGACCAAGACCAGCCACTGCGCCCACTCGGGTTTAAGGCAGAGCATGCCAGGTGTGCTGGCTGAAAAGAGGAACGGGGCGGGGGAGGAGGAAGGACCACAGCAGGGAGTGGAACTGGTAACAGGGTCGCCCTGGCAGGGGTACCCAGCTACACAAGAGCCTCTGAAAAGAGAAACTCTAACTCAGAACATTCCCAGCTTGGGGCACCCCTGCTTGGGGGGATGCTCCTTGTTTGATGTTTAGTTACCACAAACCAAATTACAGCATGGTTTGGCAGGCTTTTGTGAGGAATGGGAGAATGTGCTGGGTAAGCTGATGCTGGCTGGAGGCTTTAAACCTCTCTCTGCAAAAGCTTTTGTGTTTGGTTCTCCCTAATTGCTGCTCAGAACGCACGCCTGTCAGCACAGTTCTGGCTCCTCAGTACTGGAAGCCAGGACTGAGGTTTAGGTTCTGCTCTAAAAAGGAATTTGCTAGTTAATACCTGTGTTTATGATTGACTAAGAATTCAATAAGAAACTTCTAGAATTTGCTCCTTCATCTACCTTCTCCTACCTGCAGACTATAAACAAATGATCACAAAGCGAGTTTGGATTGTTACATTGTTTCATTTAACTAGCACACCTGATCTGTCTGCTAACCCAGTCCATGTGAAGGACAGAGCATGTTTACAATTCTTTATCTGTGTTATACTAACATTAGCAACTAAAACAGTTTCATCTAAAATTCAAATTAACATGAGAGGGTAAAAACCCAGGAGCTCTACACAACACCACACCAGGACTCTCTTACACTGCAGTGACACAACACTGGTGATCATGAAATGTTTCACTCAGCTCCGGGTGTGAGGGCATCAATGCGAGCCTGGCAGGAACAGAGACCTCTTGGCTCTTGGCTCCAGGGCAGCAGAAGCGATACACAGTGGTACATTCCCTTGATTTCCCCAAGAACACTTTTCATTTTTCTTGATACTAAGCATGTCAGAAGAGCCAACCAAATAAATCCTAATATATACCTCAGCTAGCGGCCTTCCATTCATCTAGCAAATTGTCGTTTTTCATGAAGCATACTAACGTAGAGTTCCTAATAAACCTTTTCAAACTGTGGCCCTCTGTCACCAGGTTGTGACAAACTTCTCGAGGCAACGGGGATTATGGACATGAGGCATACGTATAGTGCTTTTCGTTTCAGTGAAAACAAAGCCAACCACACACTGAGTCAGCAGCAAGGGTACAAGGGTGGGAACCCCAAAGGCAACTATCCGAACCACTGGAAAAAGTGATGGGTCTGGGCTTGCTTCCTAAGGATAGCCTCCCACCCAACATTTCGTATTTAAATGCAGCCTGCAGCTGGTAGACAACTGCCTTATTTACAGGATCACAGGCTTGCCCTAGTGCCACAGAAGCCTCACCCCAGCTCGCCCAACTCCAGGCCAGAAAAGCTCTGCCCCACCATTAGCTCAGTCCTGCACCCACCCAGGAGCACTGAGAGGAAATGCAGAGGTGCACAGACTAGTTAGGCAGTGTCCGGTGCCACAGGACCTCTCCCCCGGCTCACTTCTTCTTAGGAAAAAAGACCTTCTCATACGTCCAGCCAGGGACTCATTCTCCCAACCAAAGCACACCAACCTATGAGACAGCAAGCAGAGCTCTGGAAGTCGGGGGACTTCCCTCTACAACAACCCTCTAGAGAGTGTGACCTTAGGCATCTGTCTGCACAACATAGTTCTAGGGCATGCCTGCCTTGTCTGTGTGCATTTCTTGAAACTAGAGGCAGTCTTTAAAGGAGACATCTCTGCTCAAATACCTCTCCGGGCATTTCAGAACGCCTTAGATACTTGTATCAGAGGAGTGGTCTCAAACTCAAATTCTGTGACCACCCTGCTTCTCTCTGTGAGTATGGACATGTCACCATCTAGTCCCTAAAGATTACTGATAGGTAAATGAGTTGTCTAGTAAAAGTGAGAACTAGCAGAGCCGAGAAGACAGACTGGTCACGTGTATAAGGAAAGTCACATCTGAGGAGGTTTTGTTCATAGATCAATGTGCAAAACAAAACAAAAACCAGCCCCACCACCCCAGATGAAGCTGAAGTAGGGAAGGCCTCGGTGGTACAACTTTTGGGGAATTTGCCATTTACAATGCCTGTGTGTTCACTAGTCACGAGGTTTACCGTCCACTCAGCACTTAGACACACGGGGTTTAGAGAGAGGGAAACTGAAGCACTGAGAAGTTACCTGATTTGCTCAAGGTTAGAAAACTGATAAGCCACAAGATTCCAAACAAGGGAAATAGCCCGAGAACCTAATCTCTTGATCCTAAAACTAGCAACTCAGGGGCAGAGGCTAAAGATCATCAAAACTTCAGGGTAAAATTCACGTAGGAAAACGTTCATGTGGACATTAAATACAATGCTTGATGACCACACTCAAGATTTAGTCCCTATTATTAGCTACTGGTAGAACATGTAAAAAAAAAAATCAAAATAAAGGAAAATAGGAAGTCAATCAAGCCATTTACAGTACAGTCACAAAAAAAAAAAAAGTTTTAGAATGGAAAGGATGGAATTTTCACAAGAACTGGTTTTGTTTTGTTGTTTCCTGAACCATTTTAAGATACCTTTTACTTCCCTGGCTTCTACCAGGGAAGAATGATGTTATCTTGAAAATCTGGGGTTTCAGGCGATTTCAGTTTGGTTGCTGAGGCATCAGGGATGGTGGCTCGTGTGCTCCATTTCAGCACTGGGCGGGCAAAGGCCACGGATTCTGTCCCAGGCCAGCAGGGGCTACAAGTCTCACAAACAGGGTTAAAGCTGGGCTCCCCCAGGACAAAGGCACCACAAAGCGGCCCAATAACCCTAGTTAAAAATGGGCGTGCAACAGTCTCTACTGAAATGAAACTTGCAAAATAATATTTTAAATAAAGCAGTGCTTAAAAGTTCCCCTTAGGTGGGAGGTGAGACTTGGGAATCTGATATAGCACAAGTCTCTTCCAAAGGAAAGTGGAGTGTGACATCATACAACTTTAAGATTCAGGCAGTGTCTGACACCTGATGATTTGAAACTCCACACAGAGCTTCCAAACCATAAGAGTTCAGTCTGTATTTTCATATAAAAGTCTCTAAGTTAAAAATGGCTCAGACTGCAAATTGTATGGAAGTTTGGGGTTTATATTGTTATGGAAAGTTGGAATTAAACAGTTTTGTGGATGTGTTTAGATGTTTGTGTAGGGGTGTGTGTGTGTGTGTGTGTGTGTACACTTGCATGTGGAGGCCACAGGTCAATGTTAGTTATTTTTCTTTGGTTGTTCTCCACCTTACTTTTCTGACACAGACTCTCTCTCTTCAATGAGGAACTTATCAGTTCCGCTACACTGACTAACCAGCAGCTCCACAGGCCTTCCTGCCTTTACCTCCCCAGTGCTGGAGCTGCACACATATACTTACCTCAGCCAGGTTGTTCTTCTCTTTATAATGTGGGCATTGAGGGGCTACTGTACTGATAGTACCATGTCTCCAACCCCTTGTCATTTCTCTTTCAAACAGGCCACTCTCTTTAAGAAGGCTGCATCCCACTGATTCCACAGACATATTCTAAGAACTAAGTGCTAAGCACTGGCTCTGTAGAGAATAAATCATTGTCTCACTCAGTCCAATAGGAGAGAGATCCAGAAGCCATAATTTGCCTGACTGTGTAGCATGTGTATAGGGGATCTAAAAGGAAATAATGAATGCTACGTGCCTCAGAGACAGCTTAGCATATGGTGATATTCCCTCCAAATACAATCTGATGGAGATGAGTGCATTCATGTAACCTAGGTAATACCAACATCAGCACCACCTTTGAGACCTTCAGCTAGCTCAGAGTACTCTACCCATCCCATGAAGACAAATTCCCCTTTATCTCATTTTGCATTAAGTTTACCAAATCCCTCTAGAGAGAGGTTTTAGGAGATAAAAAAGAAAGAGCACAATTATGGAAATGGGAAAGCAAGAACACGGGTGCCAGGCAAGCACACTGACAAGCCAGACAATTGGACACAACTGCTCCGAATGGAAAAAAACAAGTCCTGATTCACTCGGTCACTGCTGAGGAAACAGTTAACTCCAACAGAAAGAGGACCCTGCTTGGCCTAGTACTAGGACTGGGATAGAAACTATGCATTCAACAGTGGCTGGCACTACTCTACAATCTGTGCGCGAAACAATGACGAATAAAATGAAGCTCTTAAAAAAATAAAGGTATTCAACAGAAGAAACTGGCAACATTGTCAAAATTGACTCTTCTAAAATTCTCCCTAACTTGCTTTTCATGGCATACCTCCCACCAAGAACAATGGATCACAACATGGACTGTGTCCACCATTACTGCTTCTTCTCAAATGATAATCTATAAATAATTACTAACTATACATACATTGTGTGTGTGTGTGTGTGTGTGTGTGTATGTGAAATCTGAGATGGCTTAATTGCAATACTAAAATATACCGCCCCCAAAGATCCAAAAGCTATGACCACCTCTATAAAAAAGAACATCTGCTGTATTTTAATTCAAACAAACTCATTTTCATTTAAAAGATCCAATGAGCCATGACTATGTGCATGTGATCAGAGAATTGATTTCATAGTTCTAAGATAAATTTCCCAAATATAAGGACTCTGCCTAAAACTAGCTAAGGGTAAAGCATTTGGATGAACACTTAAGATCTTTCTCTCATAAGCCTTGAATAATTACAGCTATTTGTGAGTTACTCAGAGGACAAGTACTTTCCAGAACCAGAAAAGGGTAAGACATAAAATCAGTCTGAGGTAAAAATGGCTGAGCGGCCCTTTCTATTTGTTCGGTTACACTGGTACCATAGACTCTCTTCACATCTAACGGGGGACATAAAACAGAGCATAAGACAGATGCGGAGGAGGGACTTTAGAAGGCATGGGTGAGTGAGCCACACATTCAGGGGAGAGGGAACAGTGACCTCACACATAAACAATGAGCACGGCAGGAGGCAGGAAGTCAGCATCTGCAATTATATGACACCCCATAATCACCCACCTTTCTGATTCCTAGACTCTTTTGACCTTTAAAGAGGAAAATTTGGGCTTGTAATTGAGTGCAATTCATTCATCGCCTGGTAGGCAATGAGCTTCAACACAGGTCTGTGGAATTGCCTGGTCCGTTTCTGGCTAAATTCCACCCAAGAAGCAGACTGCATGGAGACAAAGCTAAAGAGGTAAGTATTTTGGCTGACCTTCAAACTCATGCAATGATCTTCTGAATAGCATTAGCATATTGTCCTTTACTTTTAGTATAACTATTTATCCACACGAAAAGGAAATCATAGAAATGTCACAGAATGGGAATTGTTATTTATGGTTTCAAAAACAGAATTACTCAGCAAGACTGCACAGCTCTGCTGTGAGAGAATTTCCCAAAATGCTTCACTCCTGCCTTCCCTCACTGCCCTATTAAGGGGCCCTCGATGAACCCCTCATCTAGGTCTAAAAATACATCCTTTCCTAATGTGACACAAGAGCCAAAGTGCTCGAAGAGAGAAGCAAGTGGCCCGGAAGAAGATGAAGTTCAAGGCCAGCAGAAGAGACACTTAACTCCGTTTCCTATTTGGCGCCCTGGGAAAGCGGTCGGGTACTCGGTCCTGCCTGCTACAGACTAAACACAGAGTTCCCTATGAGTCTGGCGGAGGCTTCTGACAGATGTATCATTACAGCAGGGCAAGCAGGGGTCCCTGGGCAGGTCTCCTGGCTCAAGTGCAATGGAACCTCCCAGTCAGAGCTGAGGTAAAGCGACTCCACCAGATAGATGGGTCTGCATTGGTTACTTTTCTCATTGCTGTGACTGCACTCCAGACAAGAGGCAACTCGAGAGAAGGACTCACGGTGGCCCACCCATTTCAAGTGTAGTCCATCATACTGGGCAAGGCATGCTATCAGGAGCAGTTCTTCCTGTGGAGTCGGTACAGCAAGGTAGCCCCTACTCTCATGTGGACAGACCACAAAGCAGGACCAGACTATCTGCTATATGAAGGACAACCCCAACAACCTGCTTCTCCAGCTAGGCCTGATTTCTAGGTTCCACGATCTTGTAAAACAGTGTCAGCAGAGGGGGGGGACTGAGTATTCTAATTCTCGGGCAGAGAAAACCTAATACCCACCCCCTACCTGTTCCAAGCTCACCCTAGGCTGCTACCGAAAGGCAAGATGGGACAAAGACCACAGGAGGCTGAAGTACCTTGCTTTCATCAGAAAGGCACAACCACAGAAGCCACATTCCTTCCCCAGAAACCTGGAGGAAGAGGAGGCCACCAAAAGGAACCACACTTTTCCAGCCAAGAGTCCTAGAACCATAAAGACGTCAGTCCACATCATGCCCTCCTTTTAAAAAAGATTCGATTTTAGTACATTTTCTCTTTCATAATCAGAGGTTGGGACTCATCTAGAGAAGCCAAAGGAAACATTCCCATACATTTCAAAGTCTGTCAACTAAATCTTTCAGTGAACGAAAGAAACCTGGTGCAGAGACTAGAGTCACGACCTTTTATCAAGCTCTACAACAACTGAATGTGGTATTGTTCAAATCATGCATGACAGCAGACTCCAGCTCTTCCAGGAAGGCAACACCTCAGCTCTGAAGTGAGGAGCAAAAGGTATCTAAAATCATTTAAAGGCGTCTCGGCTCACATATCTAGTAGTTACTTTACTAACAGGGATATTGGGAGCAGCCAACAGCACTAACATGCTTCTTTCCGTGTGGACTGACGTCCCTATACAATGAACAACAGCCGTTGAGACCTCAGGCACAGGTCCCAACTACAAGGAGATACATAACCTTCCCTGATCTGAGCATGGCAAGGGTATGATGCCAGTAACCCTCTGTTCTACTGGGAACAGTGGTGGAAGTTGTTCCGGTTGGCATCTGCTTGGCCCAGGGAGGGGCACTATTAGGAGGTGTGGCCTTGTTGGAGTAGGTGTGTCACTGTGGGCATGTGCTCTAATACCCTAGTCCTAGCTTCTGGGAGGTCAGTCTTCTGCTGAAAGCCTTCAGATGAAGATATAGACCTCTCAGCTCCGCCTGCACCACGCCTGCCTGGACGCTGCCATGCTCCTGCCTTGATGATAATGGACTGAACCTCTGAACCTGTAAGCAGCCCCAATTAAATGTCCTTTATAAGACTTGCTGTGGTCATGATGTCTGTTCAGAGCAGTAATGACCTAGCTAAGACAGAAGTACTCAATGAGATTCAAGGGACAGACACAGTAAAGACACCACATATGCTTGTAAAGCGCCAAGTTTCATTGTGAGCATTGTGCCAGCCATGTGGTCACAGTGTGGGCTATGAGGCAGCCTGCCCTCCTGCTGGCTGGACTGCTTTATGGGTGGAGCCCGAAATGATCTTTTTTTAACCTACTCTTACTGTGGGTTTCTATAGGAAACTTTTATCTATATAACTCCAATATATAAATCATCCCCCAAAATAAGTCATCAAACAAAAATAGCAAAAAATTTTTATTCCAAGAAATTAATCTTATAATAACAATGTCCTCGTGGTTATAGTTTATCTTATATTATAAGCCAGTGGCATATTTCCTTCATTCAAAATTATTAATGAGTCTCAGGAATGCCTACTGTAATATAATCACTTTGCTACTCATATACAGGCTATAGATTTCCCCCTCCTTGCTCAGTAGACCTAAGGGATTTCTGACTGGAAATAATAAATATGCTGACATGTCCAAAACAAAACAAAACAAAAAAACCGTAGTACAAAAACCAGCATTCCAGATGTGCCATGTAAATCTAAGTGACTATGCCTAGAGTTGCCATGTCATAGCATCTGTCCCCACAGACAAATACAGTAAGTTCTTATCACTGACTTTCAACTCTGAGAAGTGAAGGACCTAACACATTCATGGCATATCTCAGGACTCACCATACACTGGACACAACACTATCCTTTTCTTTTCCTAACTACTGCACAGTCAGTTTCTACCTCCTTACCCCCTCTCACAACAAAACACGAAATACCCTCAGTTTCTCCATGCTTGCAGCAAAACGGTAGAAATTAAAGTCTGAGAGCACACAAAGTTAACGGAAAATCATATTAAGTATCTCCAATTACATTCAAAACCTGGACCTATTCCATGTACAAGGCAGGGAAAATAAGGGCTTTGCAAATAGAGGAAGGCCAAATTCAAGTTCTAGAACCAGCTGCGTAAGCTGAGAAAAATTATCCTTTATGGACCTGGGTTCAGAGTGGACTCAAGAGGCAAGGAACACCACAAGGATTAAAGTGGTATACTGCTTCCTGTCTGATCCCCCTGCAGCCCTCCCCAAACATCACTGAATCCCCAACCTCACTGCCCAAAGGCTCTGCAAGACTATGCTGGAATCCTAACAGTGATTCCAGGGACTGTTCACTTAGTAAGAAGAATCACGAGTTTCCTTCCTGTTATTAGACCATCCCTTGAGCACTCAAGGGCATGGAGAGCATCCCTGAGAGAAAGAGCTCTTTCTCATCATCTTTCAAATCACAGTCAAGGCGTGGTACTGCACCACCCAGGCTGACCTACAGGCGTGGCTTGTGTTTTGTACAGGAGCACAGTGACTGTCCTAGTGTGGTGATAGGAATGAAGTCTTCCTTATGCACTTGTGTTTGAACACTCCGCCCCCAGCGGGTGGCACTGTTTGGAGAGGCTATGGAGCCTTAAAGAAGTGGATCTTTTGTGCCCCCATCCCTCACTGGGGGTCCTGTCTATCTACTAGAGGTGGTTTCTTTAGGTTCCATCTTCCCACAGTCAAAATTCTTAACCCAGAATTGTTCCCGTCTAAAAGAACTGCAGGGACAAAAATGGAAAAGAGATCGAAGGAAAGGCCATCCAGTGACCGGCCCAAAAACCAAACCCTGACACTATTACTGATGCCCCGTTGTACTTGCAGACAGGAGCCTAGTATGGCTGTTCTCGGAAAGGCTCTGACAGCAGCTGACTGAGACAGATGCAGATCCTTACAGCCAACCATTGGACAGAGGTTCGGGACCCCTATGGAAGAGTTAGGGGAAGGATTGAAGGAGCTGAAGGGGATGGCAACTATAGGAAGAAACACAGTGTCAACTAACCCAGACCCCTGGGAGCTCCCAGGGACTAAGACACCACCCAAAAAGCTTACAGGGGCTGGTTCGTGGCCCCCAGCACATATGTAACAGAATGGCCTCAATGGGAGAAGATGTACCTAATCCATAGAGACTTGATGCTCCAGGGAAGGGGAGTAGGGGGAGGAATGAGGGGACACCCTCTCAGAGGCAAAGGGGAGGCGGATGGGGGTGAAGAACTCTTAGAGGGAGGCCCGGGAAGGGGGCCAACATTTGAAATGTGAATAAATGTTATGTATGTATGTATGTATGTATGTATGTATGTGGTGGATGGGCCTCGTGCTGTTCTTGTGAACCAATCCCCTAAAGAATAAAGGAGCCAATCACTGGGCGAGTAGGCGGGACTTCCAGGTTGGAAGGAGGAGGAGAGGAAGCAGGAAAGAGTGAGTTCGTTTTGGAACCAGGACAGCAGAGGGGTAAGATGTAGCTGCTAGAGTTTCCTGGTATCACGCGGATCTGCAAGGATCTGCCACCGGAGGGATCAGATTTTTATAAGACTTACAAGGTTAGGTTTTAGTTGTTGTGCCCAGAGATTAAGTTACCATTGTTTCTGAACTAAATTTATGTTGTGTTTTCCTTCACATAGCAGCTCATCTGGGTTCAAGAGAGAAAGGTACAGTGGTGGCAAAGCGTGGGTTTGTCAGATGTACACCACAAAGGCTACGGGGGCACAGAGTTAGCGTGGTAGTGACCTGCCACTGGGAACCTAGCAAGCTGGGTGGAGACGTTTTAGGAGCTCCGAGTCAGTGAATCTCCATGAGATAAAAAGGTTGGCCGTTGCTTGCCAGTGCATGGCTGGCCAGACTGCCGAGGCAGAGAGTTAGAGGTACAAGCACAGGAACATTATGGTTCTACTTTTTTAATATTTCCCATAACTAACACACACACACACACTTATATATAAATAAAGAAGTGAAGTTTTGTTGTAAGTCACTGGAAACAGTCTCTGGGGGTTTACAACCTTACTCTACTTCCTGTCCCCTCTCTGTGTGTCCTGTGTGTGCATGCAGAAAGTGATGAATGAGCCAGCTTCTCGCTCCTGCTGCCATGCTTTGTCTTCCCCACCACTAGGGCCTCTCCCTCTAGATCAGTAGGTCAAGTGAACTCTTTCTTCCATGAGTTGCTTTTCGTCACAGGATTTTACCACAGCAACAGGGAAACAAGACAGGTGGGCAGGGGCTGACAACACTGCCCTTCTAACAGGGCTGTGGGTTCACTGAGGATGCCACCTACACACAGCAGAGGACCACAGGCTGTTACTGTGCTCTAACGTATTCCCACCCTCCAAAGAGTAGATCATCTCTACACAGTGAACTGCTTAGCAGAGGTCTTAACATTACTCTTTGGGGAAACTTCTTATTCTGGAATAGCTCTAATTAAAAATAAAAATGAAAGCCGGGAAATGGTGGCGCACGCCTTTAATCCCAGCACTTGGGAGGCAGAGGCAGGCGGATTTCTGAGTTCGAGGCCAGCCTGGTCTACAAAGTGAGTTCCAGGACAGCCAGGGCTATACAGAGAAACCCTGTCTTGAAAAACCAATAAATAAATAAATAAATAAATATGAAATGCATAACATGTACCACTGAGCTTCAGCAATCATCAACCCATAATCTCTACTGCTCTTCCACTTTCCCACTGTAAACTGTTTGGAAACCAACCACAGATAGCTTAAAGCATCAAAGTAAAAACTGTATAATTTTTCCCCAATGGCCTACTTCATCTTGCCCTTTCTGTTTGTTTCTGAATCCCAGTGAGGTCAAATACTTCAAAGTTCACTGGCAGGCTGCTTTAGACTCTTTCAAGCTACAAGCGCTCTTCCTCCCCGCCCCTTCATCAACTCCTGTTGTCATCTGTTTGCGCAAGTCTTTGGATCATTGGTCCAGTGGTCTCCGATTTAAATTCTGGCGATTACACACTGCTCTTTGAATTTATTATGTGTGCCCTTCCCCCAGTTCTGAGCAGGCTAATCAGACCTTAACTGTTTGCCACAGTCAGTCTCCTGGCTTACAGGGGAAAATGATATATACAAATACATACGATAGACAGACAGATGGTGGATGATGGACAGAAGACAGACAGGCCAATAGATAATTTTATGAAGATATCTCAACCTCCAAGACACTGAAATTTTGGGAGACCTCATAGCAAAGTTAATAATATGCTCTGAGATCACTTAAGGCTTAGCTTGCTGTCCTAATGTATACTTTTAAGTTTAACCTGCTTTTAAGAGAACAAAGAAACCAACCTCACTTGCCTAACTTGCCATGAAATCAGCTTTTGTAATCTAAGCTAATGCCAGGTTAACGAGAAATCGTATGTATTCCTGACCTGGGTTAATGTATGTGTGTTTGTGTGTTGTACTCATCTGCTGAAAGCAGCCAACAGCTTGGAAGCAACCTTACACAACAAAGGTTTGCCATAAATGTTGAAAACAACATTCGAAGATGTTGTCAATAGTTCCACTTTTCTGGATGCTTCAGGGCCAGTTGGGCTCAGAAAAATGTCTTTCCTTTTACGTCTGTTAAGGATTTCTATAATGAATTCTCAGTCCCTTCCCACGCCATCCTTTCTGGACTGTTCAAACAGAGCACAGCCTTTTGTTGGAGACAGACAGAGACAGACACCAGACAGCATACAGACGGGCACAGGCACACACAACCCGCAGATGACTGACAGTCCAGTAAACACAAGCTACAGACACAAAGATACAAGAGAGGTGACGAATGTATTCTCGCTCCTTAATGCATTTATCGATGCAAGCTAACGAAGTTTACTGTTGACAGAAAAGAAGCCAGGCAGTGTAGCTCATGGGTACTAGCCCACCAATGTAAGAAGCTGAGTGTGAGAAGTCACAGTAGGAGGTTTCTCAGTTCTGGTGAACATTAAAACCTGCTGTACGACTTCTGAAATCCCAGGTGCCTGGAGTTCCTTTTGACAACTAAGCCCAAGGGTTAATGAGTCTTCATGAGCTGACTACTCAGGTCAAGACCATACGTCACAATTGCTTTGAATGATCACTGCACAGAAACTGACCTGTCTGACATTTGCTTTTGGCCAAATCCTCTCACATTGCTTGCTTGCCTTCCCCAAGCTCAGAGAACAACACAGCAAAAGGTGAGTTTCATGGGCAGCTCTCCCAGATCCCAGATCCCAACAGGGGCTGGCCTCTAGCCCTTGAACACAGTCTGTGGGGGCTGCAGGCCCAGATATTGTATGCCTTTCTGCCACTCTGTTGACTATAAACCTCTTTAAAACTAAAACTCCTTCCTCCACCCCTTCTTCTACCCCTCTCAATACACATACACACACACACACACACACACACACATATTGATATTGGTTCCTAGTAACTGTGTGATTACACAAGGCTCTCCCCTGACCTTGTTCTCACTATATACTTTCTAAGGTTAGGGGCTTTTTTTAATGTGAGACTTCTCTGTCCTATGAGTTCTACTGAATTCATTCAATACAACAATGAGCACATATTTTAACAGCTACTGTGTATGGAACCATGAACAACACGGAGCCCTGGAAGGTGGAGGTTTCTAGTATTTATCTTGGGAACTTGCTGTTCATAGTGAGGTTACATATTCCAAATTCCATTACATATTACAAAATGTTCACACATAAATAAATTCAGACTCCATATTTTGTGGAAAATACAATAATTGACATCAAAGTGCTTCTGTCTGGCTTGATCCACCCCAACATTTCCTAGGTATTTTTTTTCTTTCATGAATTAATCAAGGCGGGGTGAGAGAAAGAATAGGAAGGGGTGGGAGGCATGCCTGTCTGACTGAATGGGGAGAGGGGAAAAGTTCAGTTTCCGTGAACAAACGGCCATTTACATCAAGGAATGGTGGTCCAGCCTCACAAGGAACTCACCTTATCACCTACATTTTCTACAGCTGAATAAATGTGCTTAAGATACAACGCGTGGTTACCGAAGGCTCAGAAAGGCTCTTGTTAGCCAGCTTGGAAGAGTTCCCACTAATAAAACTGAACACTACAAACAGATTAATATACAGCTCAGCATGGCAGTAATTATAGTCCAGTTATTACTACAGAATAAGAACAATTAAGTTTCCCGTGGGGGGTGGAAATCTACATGTTCCTGAGCAGCCCTCTTTTATAGGCAAAACCTGTAGACAGACAGACAGACAGACAGACAGACAGAAAACACACACACACACACACACACACTTTAAGGACGAGGCGGTCTGCCTGTTGGGAGATGTCTTCCACCTGCAGAGGCCTCAGTCAGTTTCACTCCCAGTGTTCCTATGCTCCCAAGTGGCCGAAGGGAAAACTGCAAGTCATCACAAGCCCTGCCAGAGCACCTCCTCCAAGAGGTGGACGAACCTTCAACACAAATACCAGCTGTTAGTTTGTTTGGCAGGTGCCCTTTGGTTCCATTTCCTTTCCTTACTTTCAGCATTCTGGGATTCCTGGTCCCCAACACACGCTGTTGGACTTCTCATATGTGCATTACATTGGCAAACTGTCATGTGCTCTTTACGCTTGTTAAAAGTGAACCTGGGAGTGAGGAGGTCCTCACATTCTCCTCCAAAATCCCTATTAGGAACCTGTTAGAGGTCCCCAACTCTGTAACTAGAAAGAAAAACGGCTAAGGGTGTTAAAAGCCTAGAGCCTTAAAAACAGCTAAAATGTAACCATTCCCAGCAGAGGTTACTATGTTATTATTCCATAATGTAATAGGAAGGGGGAAGTTTATCTGCCGGAGTTTTTTCAGTACTCACTCTGGCTGACTGCAATTTCCCCAATGAGTTTACAGATGGATGATTCCAAGTGCCCAGTCTGATATTATCTTTCGGCTGCTATTTGCTCTTACTGGGACACTCACTGGAAGGCGGGCCCTGCACTCAACATGGAGTTCCAGATGACTGCCCCAGGGAGGCTTCCCAGGGGAATCTCTGGCTGGATGTTTTGAGTGCATGATTTGGCAGTGTTTTGCAGTCAGTTACCCCCGATTATTCTTTTACTTGTGTAATAAACTCTCATTCAAGACCAAAGCTATTGCAGATCATTCTCCAGACTAAGCAAAACAACTTCCTATGTTCCCATGGCAACAGCAGCCTGAACTCCCAGGCTGCAGGGTCAGTTCTCAGCCGAAGAGGCCAGCAAATAGACTACACTCAGAACAATGAACAGCAATGGCCCTGTTTTATTTTTTTATCTGACTGTGCTACCTAGCAGAGAGAGAGGACATGCAGAGGTTTCTGGGGAAAGGGAGATGAGAAGAAAAGGAAAGACATTAGGGAGAAGGCCTGAAAAGAAGCAAGCAAACAGACACACACACACACACACACACACACACACACACAATTCATAATCAGAACACTGGTATACAACCGTCTATACCTAAGTAGCTATATCAGCAGAGGACTTCAGAAGGCCCACTTCCTACTGTAAGAGAAAGGCTTCTGACTTGTAAACATTTAACTGCTCGTAGGACCATCTGTCATGCTTGCAAAAGGCCCTGCCTGTTCTGACTAGACTTATATCAACTTGACATAAGCTACAGAGGCAGGATCCAGACTTGGCTGACCTTCATCTGAGAGGAAGGAACTTCGTTTATGAAAATGCCTCTATAAGACTGGGCTAGCCTGTAGAACCTTTTCTTAATTAGTGATTGACGTGGGAGAGCCATTAGGGATGCTGCCATCCCTGAGCTGGGGGTCCTGGGGTTCTGTAAGCAAGCAGGATGAGCAAGCCATTGATAGGTGAACAAGCCAGTAAGCAGCACCCCTCCGTCTCTGCATCAGTTTCTGCCTACAGGTTCCTGTGCTGTTTGAGTTCCTGTCCTGACTTCCTTTGGGGATAGACTACAGTGTGGAAGTGTAAGCCAAACAAACCCCTTCCACTGCAGTTTCTTTTGGGTCACAGTGTTTCGTCACAGTGATAGAAACCCTGAGTCAGGCCCTATAGGAAATGATGTCTTTGATGGGATTTTTCAACCCTGCGTGCCCTGCCTCTTCCTTTTCTCTTTGGGAGTTTCCTCCATGATTCCTTGTATTACCTAGAATTGCTGGACTCAAAACCTCGAGTCCCCACCTCCTGCATAGCCTGACTGAAGACTTGTATCACCACACCCAGCTCCCACGGATTCCATGCTTCAGAGTAGGTTTGAGTTCCCACACATGTGGGCTTTAAAAGCTCGTAACTACAACTTGCCAGTGCTTTCTTCAAACCACACTGGAGAAGATAAAAAAGCCACTGCAGGAGAAAGCTAAGTACGGACCCTACCTTCAACAGAAAGACACCAGAGCAGGTACAAAGGCAGAGCGGGTCATCACAAAGATGCAAGCATGAGCAACCTATGGACCGTAAGCCAGACACTTCCCAGGATAGCTACGGATATGCAGATAAGAAATTAAAACGCTGGACAACCCTGTGAGAATTAAAAAACAATACCCAAGTTGGGCGTACAAACATGTTCAGTCTGAATCCCGAGGCCGACATAATAAAGCCAGGCAGAAGCCAGGCTCTGACTCCTACCTACGGTGTATCCCAAGCCGTCTACAGTTTGTCTTTCATCAGACATGGAAGGACTTTCTATGTGACTGCCACAGTCCAAACTCTCCGGGAAAACTCCAATTCCCATAACCTTTAAGCACAAACATGCATTTTTAAAGCCTGCTAAGAAGCCGATATGCGGTGACACACAAACCTTTAATCCCAGCACTCAGGAAGCAGAGGCAGGCGGACCTCTGAATTTGAGGCTGACCTGGTCTACAGAGTGAGTTCCAGAGCAGCCAGGGCTATGAAGAAAAACCCTGTCTCTTGTCAGTGTTAAGAGTTACCAGGGACAATCAAAGAAAGAAGGTCACTTCAAGATGTCATCAGTCTCTGAGGCAGCAGGAAGGATGAACTGAACTTCAAACAGCTGTCCAGAAGCATACTTATTGATTATTATGTAAAAATGTTTTTGGGTAAAGTAAGTTCCTCATACCAAAGCCTTTGATCTAATCTATATGTCTCTTGGAGGAAGACATCATGGCCCTGCAACTTAGTCCTTACTGTGCACTGTCTGCAGCACTCAATAATGCAAAGCATTCCAGGTGTGGCAGAACCACCTTGTGACCAAAGTCATGCAAAGGCTGTAAAGTTCCTTCAGAAAAACAACCCTACAGATAATAGAAAACAATCGCAGTTCTCTACAATGATTTCTTCCAGGTCAGAGGTCTTCTAGAAAATGACTCTTCATTCTAATGTTTCTCCTAGATACACCATTTCTACTAGAATTACACTACAGTCTCCAAATTCCAAAAAACAAAGAAGAGAAAAGAAGGTAAGGGCAGGTGCTGGCATTGTGGCCTGCTGGTGAGAAGCTCACCTCGCCTGTGTCAGACAGTGAGCTCACCCGCCATCACTACTGACGTCAGGACAGGTTTCTCTTGTTTCTCCTGTTTTGACTTGGTTGGTTTCTTTAAGATATTTACCAATGACAGAGTAAGGAAATCTATTAATATCACATACAAAGTTTTAGCTTGCCAACACATAAATTATCTTTTTCCAAAGCATTATCATGGCTTGGATTAAATTCTGACACCATCTTATAAGGTGTTAGGTTTAAAGATTAAGTAACATGTAAAACATTAGCACCCAGCATCCTTTGGTACAACGCACCCCCCAATAGTTGCCAACACTTTCATGAAGCTATCTTTTCTTTCATTTTGGAGGTTGGGCCAGGGACTGAGACAAGGTCTCATTTTACAGCCCAGATTTGGCCCCAATTCACAATAACCCCCCCCCCCCGCCTCAGTTTCTTTCTTTTTTTTTTTTTTTAATTTTTTTCTCTGTATAGCCCTGGCTGTCCTGGAACTCGCTCTGTAGACCAGGCTGTCCTCGAACTCAGAAATCCGCCTGCCTCTGCCTCCCAAGTGCTAGGATTAAAGGCGTGCGCCACCACCGCCCGGCCCGCCTCAGTTTCTTGAGTACAAGTATAAAAAACTGCACTCTGTGAGACTCCAGCTATGGGGTCCTCTGGAAAAGACAAGACCACAAAGGAAGCAGCTAAGACCAGTCAAGTATTTGCCAAGAGGAAGACTAAAGAACAAGTCAGTCTCTCTGTAGAAGAACCTCTGGGTATTAGTAAAACTCTTATCACTTATTCTGTGGTGGAGGAAAGGAGCAGTACATCTACCAAACTCTGAAAAGTATGATAGCCTAATATAAACTATGAATTCCCATAATAATAATGCAACCATATCAGTTCTTAGTTGTGAACAAGGTTCTGTACCAATTAAAGATGTTAATAAAAGACGACAGAAGACAAAGGAATTTTTTAACTTGCTACCCAATTGTACTGTGAACTAAAAACTGTGTAGAAAGCATGCTAATTACAAAACAACATCCTGCCCTCAAAAGACCTCTATTCCCATCACTGTGTACAGCAAGTGAGATTTTTTAATTAAAAGCATTATTTAGCAGAAAAGCTTATACACTTAATTAACTACCCGTAACACAACTACTTCCAAAATAAACATAACATAAAAAATACCAACAAGAGACAGAGTATAAAAGGCCACCCCCACCCATAAGAACACCAAAACTCTAGCTGCTAAGTTTCATGCCTGTGTTCCTGCTAACTTCCTTCCGTGGAGTCCTATTACACATTCTCACTGCATGTGAGTCTGCTCTTATAACACCTGCAGCCTGATGACCTCACGGTCACCTGGGCTGCACATTACATGCCTGAAGTTCATTAGGAACTGATTGCCCAGAGACCGTCAACTTGAAAAGGAAAGTACAGAAAAGTTAAATCATAAAAATCTCACAGAAACAATGGCACAGCTACAACGCTAACAGCTGATTTTTTTCATGACATATGATGTCATTTTGTTTTGTTTCCAAGATTTATTTTTATTATTTTTACTTATGTGTTATTTGTCTGTGTGAAGGGATGCTGCACGTGCTCGTGCCTGCACAGGCCAGAGAGGGTGTCAGACCTCTCTGGAGGTGGTTGTGAACGTCTTGATCATATGGGTGCTAGGAACCAAACTCAGTCCTAAGGAGGCAGCAAGTGCTCTCTGCCAATGATTCACCTGACCAGCTCTGATGTAGTGTTTGTACAGAATTTCCATCTTCAAGGTGTCAAGGGCAGAGGGTCAACAAATACAACATAGTAGCGGTCCTAGACACCTGTTAACTGTCAACTTGACACAGCGTAGAGTCATCTGGGATCACACAGGCATGTGGAAGTGTCATCTATGGGGAAGTGTTCTGATTGTGAACTGATGTAAGGGGCCGAGTCCATCATGGAATGGCACACGGTCCCTGGGCAGATGCTCCTGCACTGTGTAAGGAAGTCAATGGCGCATGATCCCAAGAGAGCAGTGTGTAGCGTGCTGAGCACTGTGTGCAGTGGACCGCGTTCCTTCCATGGTTACTGCTTCCAGCCCCTGCCTGCCTTCCCTCGGTGCTGTACACTGAAATAAACCCATTCCTCCCCTAAGATGCCTTTGGTCAAAATGTTTTCTCACAACAGTGAAAGGAAACTAGAAGAGCAGAAACCAGCTCAACTTTACCAAAAAGGAAAACCCTACTTCTTTTCAAACCACTTAGTTAGAAGTCACGAGCACAAGACTTCCTATTTTATTCAATGCAAAAACTAGTCATAAGATTACCTCTTCTGGTCAATCCAAACACAGCCTTAGGGCCACCACACCCCAAAGTCAGATACCTTCTAAAGAGCAAACTTATGGTTTTTAGAGGCAGGATTTCTCTCTGTTTTTTCTGGAACTCACTCTGCAGACCAACTGGTCTCGAACTCAGAGATCCGCCTGCCTCTGCCTCCTGAGTGCTGGCGATAGGAAGACTCCCGATCCTAATTCCTATCTTCTAGATAACAGTCTCTTTGAAAAGAAAAATAGCAATCTGAACACTATCTAAAGAAACCAGGAATCTCTTTAAAAGCTCACAAGCTCTTCAATGTGGGGAGAAGGGAAGATGACCTAAACTAAAGCTACAACTGTCTGTAAGGACCTAGACTAAAGCTAACCCTTGCACTACAACTGTCTGCAAGGGGCAGCTGCTCCACCCACATCTGGATCTAAAAGATGTGGTGCCAATTGAGGGGGCATCATAATTCCTGTGTTGGATGCAAGTATTAAAATCACACTGTAAGGCTGTTGTTTCCAACATGACTGAAGAGACATAAATCACTGCCAAGTACAGGTAAAGTCCTGGGTCAAAATACACAGGCCGACATAATTCTATTACATGGCTACATCAAGAATGTTGGTGCCGTGCCTTTAATACACTCTGGGTATTACTACTCCAGAAGAAGAAACAAATGTATGCCAGTGTTATTAATAAAATGAACCCCCCAAAGAGCCGCCATGACGGTAGGAGGGAAGGGAGCACCCCTGTGTGAGGACACGGGCTATTCCAGGCGTTAGGGCTGAGGAGGACAGGAATGCTGGCATGTCAAAAACTCTACTTTGAAAAATGTGCATATTTTTAGCTTAGTTTTTGGCAGACTTCCATTATGTAAGTGCTTCATCATCTGGTAAAGTCTAATGTCAAGTTTATATGTGAAATTAGGAGCTGGAAAGGTGGCTCAGCAGTTAGGAGCAGAGGGCCTGTCATCCAGATTACAACTGCCTGTGACTCCAGGGTGAGCAAATACCTTTGACCTCTGAGAGCACTTGAACTCGGGCACAGACACATACACACAAACACACACACACACACACACACACACACACACACACTTAAAAATAATACTTATTAAAATTACAAAGGAGAAATTTCAATATATCTGTTATTTCATGTTAGTCAATGATATGTAAGCTATTTCCTCAATTAAT
The DNA here is from genome assembly GCA_036184795.1 of Tokudaia tokunoshimensis. Lineage (NCBI taxonomy): Eukaryota > Metazoa > Chordata > Mammalia > Rodentia > Muridae > Tokudaia > Tokudaia tokunoshimensis. The sequence continues at coordinate 14,075,299 of BTHU01000016.1, forward strand.
TAATTATACAATATGTTTCTGAAAGTAACATTTTCCTGTAACGACACTCTGTGCTGCAGATATATGGCACAAAAAGACTGTGTCAGCACAGGGACCATCCTGGGCCACAAGTCAAATGGCTTCAACCAACTCCCATATATCTGGGGGATGCAAACGAGATGGGCCAAGCCATTCTTCCCAAGATCTCAAGTTTTTAAAATAGTAAAAACTTAGACAATAGACTATATGATCTTTAAGCTACTAGTTATCTCATTCTAAATTAGTCTAGGAGTATATCAAAAGCAAGATTCTGGGTCAACCTGTGGAGTAGACTAATTAAAATCACAAGAATTTTCCTATGAAAGAACTTAAAATGGCATTTCCATACACAGATAAAACTGCTCCAAAAGGCTCCTTCTGCAAATACTGTGTTTGCTTGGGTCACCATGGGTGTCAGCCCCCTGTAAGGCACACTTCACATGACCAGGTTTCTGCTTGGTTGGCCACTGCCTTGCTTTACATCTTTCAAGCTGCAGGAAGTAAGCTGCGATGTGAGAGGTTTTAGCCGCCAGACAATGGCTAGCAAGGGACAGAAGTCTGGCAGCAACGTATGAAAGTGTGGAAAGACTCTGCAGTCCAGCTGAGCTTTGGGAACCAGGCACCATGAACTGGAAACAGCTAGCTGGCCACTCCTAGACTCTAAACCCTCATACATACACCGGAGAGTGGGTATTTATTGCTCGAAGGTATTGGGTTTCAGGACACTCTATTGGTGTATAACAACAGATAACTAATACATCATCTTTTGGTTAGTTTATTTTGGACCTCAAGATTTATTCAATTATATAAAACCTTCTCACACACACACACACACACACACACACACACACACACACACACACCCTCTTCATCTCCTCTCCACTCAGACCAGGGTTCCTTTCCCTCAACTGGAACAGATATCTCTAAAGTCAGCAAACTGTGCCTCTAAGTCAAGAAACCAAATTCAGGACAAGGTGCAGAGAAGTCATGCAGGCAATGTTGGTGACTTGGGTAAAGTGGACAGGAAAGATGTCCATTTCCCCCCGGAGACAGCAGTAAAACTTAGGATGTGTGAGCCTGCCGGAGGGGCTAGCCAACTTACCCCAAGTAACTGCCCTGAGTGAGCCCCAGGGTTGCTAGGTCACCAACTTTTAAAAGAATCTGAATTCTGCATTCTTATTTCTCAACTTCTAAAATGTAGCTCAGTGGTTTTTCAGTGAATAGCTAAACCACAGCTACAGTCTATGTTGGGCCTATTGCTTTTCAAATATGGAAGTCCACTTAAATAAACTAGATGTCTCAGGAAAAATAACAGATTCCAGAATTATGGTAGGGGAAGCACACAGTGAAGCTGAGATAAGTCTTGGGTCCACTGAACGAGTAGATGCATAGAGACTCATAGTAGCATGTGACAGGGAACAGAAGCCAGCTTGATGACTTCCCGTAAGACAATCAGGATAGCTTTAGCATTGTTTATATTCACCGAGTAGAAAAGAAAACAATGAGATCTGAAGCAAGAAAAGGAGGGCACAAAGGAAGGCTCTTCTATCCACAAAATTACCACTAGATAAAGAAATCACTTTTATAATTAAATGACTGACTTAAGTATCAAAAAAATACTGCTGGATTAAAAAGCTATGCACAAATCAATTATGTCTTGCCTATTAATTAAAGGCGAGAATGATTAACAAAAGATTATTTTAACTGGAAGAGTTCTAGCAGATCTCTTCATGTTAATTATGTGAACAATTTTAATGCCACCATATGTATATGTGTGTATATATATACACACATACATACGTACATACATACATACACACACACATACATATATATCTCACCATGTCATGATGTGGCACAACACAGGGAAGAAATACACATCATCACCTCAGGAATATACTTTTGCTGACTTGCTTAGTTTGAATTCAGTTATGGGGACATATTAAGCATGTGGGACACTGTAACTGGTGAAAAGGAAAGGTATTCTAGAATAAAAGAAATGCAGAGCCCAACAAACAAATGTGTAGTCCTGATTTGAATAGTGACTTGTGGGGGTGGGGGATGGGGCAATCCAGAGCGGATTTAAAAACTAGAGAAAATCCCAAGTGTCAGGTAGTCTCATACAACTGGTTGTCACAGATGTTGTGACCCCATAGGATAATGCCCCCATTCTGGTGCCATGCATACTTTATCACCTAGAGACGAAACAGCCTGGAAAACACATACAAAACACAGCACAAAAGCCGGAACACTGTTTTTGAGCAGAAATCAAAGTGTTTTCTTTCTTTTTAAAAAAAAGATTGATTTTTTATTATATGTAAGTACACTGTAGCTGTCTTCAGACACACCAGAAGAGGGCGTCAGATCTCATTACGGATGATTATGAGCCAGCATGTGGTTGCTGGGATTTGAACTCAGGACCTTCAGAAGGGCAGTCAGTGCTCTTAACTGCTGAGCCATCTCACCAGCCCCTCAAATTGTTTTCTTAAGAGACATTTCCAGTAATATAACTCAGAGTCCAGTCATCTACCCAGCAATGAATGCAGATTGGCTCTCTAACTGTGTGAACATGGAGTGAAGTCTGAGCATACCATATCAAATACTTAGAAATGGCTATTTTTGCTTTTATTCACAGCCGCTTCCATTGCCTATCAACTAAAAGTTATCAGTTCCTGCCCCAGTTAGGTGTCTATTGCTGTGATAAACACGTGACCAAACGCAACTTGGAGAGGAAGGGTTTCTTTCCCTCTTACTGCTCACAGGCCAGCCTGGAGGAGGGCAGGGCAGGAGCCATGGAGGGAGCTGCTCACCGGCTGGCTCCTCGGGGCTTGCTGAGCCCGCTTCCTTATAGAACCCAGGACCACCTACCTGCTCAGGCATGGACAGCACCACTCACAGTGTGTTGAACCCTCTCATAACAGTCAGTAAGAAAATGCCCCATGGACTAGTCTATGGACACTGATAAAAGCTTTTTTTTTTTCCCCTCAACTGAAGTTCCCTCTTCCCTGAGGATCCTAGCTTGTGTCAAGGTAACAGACAATCAAGAAAAAAAAAAAAAAACACCTAACCAAGACAATTCTGAGAGAGAAGTAGCTTAAAATGAAACATTGCATTATTGTCATTTATGATTCATAAAAGGGTAGAGATAAGTTAAGAGTTTCTGTCTTCCTGATGCCTAGTTGATAGGTAAGCAGTGTTAGAAAATCAGGATTTAAATGCTTGTATGGCATGACTTCTTAAAGGAAAAATGTCAAGCTTTTTAAACAACACAATATTTTTAGGTTTTAAAACCAAATGTTTTATTTTACATTCAGAAGCACTGGTAGTGTTGACTGCACTGGGGGATGAACCCTACAAACAAGGAGGGAGGAAAAGAAGTTCCTATAGGGACCAATGGGGAGCTGGGGAGTGGGGGCGTGTGCTTCCGCACCTCTCAGCACTGATGCTTAAGCCAGGGGCAAGCAAAGATGAGCTGAACACTCTGACCTCAACTCCACTAGAAACAGAAGGCCTCAGGTAGCTGCGGTGGGCCTCTAGAGAGAAGCGAGTTGTCTATAAAGTAAATGCCCTTCCTTAACTATGCGTCCAACCTCCAAAATGTTTCCTCTCAAATAGTCACAGAGGATCTCTGCTATGCATGAAAAGAGACACAGATGCAGGGGGCAAATCAAACAAGAGTTCAGAAGGCGAACTTCCTCACGACCTAGTCAGCATCCACACATACAGCTCTGGGGATTTGACCGCGCAAACAGAACAGGCTTCAAGATTCTGATACCAGAGCTGTCTCAGTAGAACTGCCAGATGGATCATCCTGAAGGGGAGGGAGACTTGAGGAACCCACCACACTGAGCATCCACAATGCCCTTTTTAAAGGTGAGCACAGTCAGGAAGAGAAACCTAGAAAAGCCACCAATGTGAGGCGCTAAAACCAATGACAGGATTTTCATCTAAAAGACGATTAGAGAAAGCAGAGTCGAAAAGGCAGATAAGAACATAATAAAAATAAAATTAGATCGTACACTCATAAAATATAGTAAGAACCACATGCATAAGGCCGTGCACATATCTCAATGGGGAGCACTTGAGTGACCTCCATAAGGCCTAGAGTTCCTTCACCAGCACGGCAAAGAACAAGACGCATAAAACGGAACCAAGCTAGTGCGGGTAGCACGCATGTGTCCACAACATCAGTGACTACAGCACAAAAATTAACTCTTGAAATAAAACAACAGAAAAGCAATGAGAGGACTTCGATCAAAATCATCAGAAGACAAAAATGGAAAGTTTAAAATGCAGTCAAGAGACAAGAAAAGAGAGAAAAGAAAAACAGGTTTTAAATGAAAGGCTACCAATCCCTAAGTTCATAGATGGAGTACTTACATCATGGGTAAGAAAGGCCCACACAGCACACCATCCTGAAGTTTCAGCACATTTCCGGCAGTCTATCTCAACATGTCGGTATTACCGAAGGAGCTTTTCAGAAAGCTCCATTTAAAACCAATCACTTCAACATCTCTCACACTAGAATTTGGTCAAAGTCCTCAGATGATACTACAATGAATCCTGGATTGAAAAATCAAAGGACTAAGAACTTCTAGGAAAGGGAGGATGAGTGAGAGCAGGAAGAATGACCTTGAGATTTCCTCTTTTGTTTCTTTTTAAGGTTTATTTCTTATGTGTAACAATGTTCTGCCTGCATGTATGCTTGCACACCAGAAGAGGGCACCAGACCTCATCATAGATGAGACAAATGATGGATGGATGGATGGATGGATGGATGGATGGATGGATGGATGGACGGATAGGTGGGCAGGCAAGTAGAGAGAGAGAGAGAGAGAGAGACAGATAGACAGACAGACTGACTGACTGACTGACTGACTGACTGACTGACTGACTGACTGACTTAAAATGTAGTGATGAGTCTACCAGCAAATGCCAGAGCCTAAAGTCTGGGGTACCTGTCTGCTGTGCAAACAGAGGCTAGAGCTTCCATGATGACTACTGATCTCTGTGATTATCTTTGTATAACTCTTTCACTTTTAAAACTATTCATGTAAACTTGAGAAAACTTCAAACCATACCCCCACCCCCCACACACACAAAATGTAAACATGACAGTATTAGGATGTGTCTTGTTTTTAAGGGAGTAGGTTGAGTAGATTCTCTTCCCTTTAAAATCAGTTTAGGGAGATGAAAGCGACCACCATTCTCATGGCTCAGAGCAATAGGCTAAGAGAGGGGAAAGTTCCTCAGTCCCATTATGAAAATTCGTTGCTATCTAAAAACTGTGTGCAGGTAGTATAAGGTTTCAAGTTTTCTTTCAATTTTAAATTTTTTTGAAATCTGAAAATTTTGTTAAAATTAAAAAAAAGATTTACATTTAACTTGGTATTTACTTTTCTAACACCCTTACTTAGTTCTATTAATATGATTCTGGTTTATTCTTTGCCCAAGTGTATAATAATTATGATATTGGTTTGGCATGAATTTCTAACATTTCTCTGATTTAAAGTACTCGGGATGGGATGGGGTAGCAAGATGGCTCAGGCAATCAGGGTACTTGCCACCAAGCCTGTAGACCTCAATTAGGTTCCCAGAACACACATGGTGGTAGGAAAAAAACCAATCCCTGCGTGCTGTCTTCTGACTTCCACAGACATCCTGGCATGTATGTACATCTCAAGGACTGTCTCATCCATACTTAGGAGATGTTTACTGTAAGCAGCATCAGATATACAAACTTAAGCGAACGTTTTTACTATAATTATTACTGCACGTTAGTTCTGCAGACAACTCCATGGTGGCGGTTTCACATGGGCAGACATTGTGCTTCTGTGATACCCGCCTCTCTGGCTCTCCCTGCAAGCCTATCTCCCATCAATAATAAAGATTCCTCTACTTTCTGGCTGTGCAGGTTTTTTTCTTGTTGTTTCCAGAGGAGTGAAAAGAAAGCCAAGCCCTTCACCTGCTCTGCGTCAGCTGATACACTGGAGGGATTCCTTGAACAAGAACAGACAGGATGACATAGAGAAGTATCCTATCTATGGCTTTGCCTTCCTTACTGAGTGTGTACTACTTCATTCGTATAATAAGCCAGTCAGTGACCAGAGATGTCTTCTCTTACAAGAGAATTAGAGCTTACACTCAACCTGGGAACTTGTAATTTTCTCTTTGTAATTACACACAGAAACCCAGCCCTTCGCAGGCCACACACAACCTGGCTGTATATAGGAGAATGTCTGAAGAACCCTTGAAAAATTCTAAATGCACAGAAGCAAAGACATAAAGTTCACCATGCACTCTGACCTTACTGGTAAGTAGGGGAAGCTAAGCCTGGTTTCTAATTACATAATACCTCCCTCCATTTCCACTTATTTATTTTTTACTAATCTACTTAATTTTTAAGTTTGAAGAAGAATTTGAAAACAGCACTGGGGACTGGAGAGATGGCTCAGTGGTTAAGAGCACTGTTTGTTCTTCCAAAGGTCCCAGGTTCAATTCCCAGCAACCACATGGTGGCTCACAATTGTCTGTAACTCCAATGCCAAGGGACCTGACAACCTCACACCAATGTACATAAAAGTTAGGTAAATTATTAAAAAAAAAAAAAGAAAACAGCACTGTAAGCAGACTAAATAATATAAGTTCATAGGACGTTATATATTTAAAGTATAGGAATATACACATAATTAAAAATACATTTTTAGACCTCTGTGAACAATGTACAAAATTTTTCCTATCTTTATAGATTTATAGATTGTATCCCTTCAAAGTCCTGAGGAAAATATTTCAGTCAATCTTTTAAACTTGGTGGCAACAGGAACCTCTTGGCAACTACCACTTTGACAAAAGACAGATGGGAGATTTTAATACATATTTTTGTCTGGACTTCTCTACCACTAGCTTTGGTTTTGTTTTGTTTTTTTTAAACAAATTCCTAAGATCCCATAGACGGGATTCAACTACTGTGAGTTCTATCAAATACTGATGCTTTCTGTCAGCTGTTCTTTCATAAAAGGGCCTCAAGACAAAGATAGCTTTTAGGAGAAAACATGAGCTAATGGGAACATACCAATTTATCTTTTATATAGCACAGTGCCCTACTTTTTGATAGTAAGACCTTTCCCTTGCTCTACGCACATAACATCCATTGATATCCATGGGAGCCTGACGTCCATGTGGCCTCTTGTAAAGGGAGAAATTTATGTCTGCTGCTGAATGCTGCTTGTGCCTGGCTACCAGCCAATCCAATATAAAACATCAGCATTCATCAAGTGTTGGGTAACTCCTTGTCTTCCGTGAATGCCAGACTTTTGAAAAGGTCAAAATTCAACTTGAGAAAAGAGAGATCGCTCTACTTAAGAAGAACATACAAAGAATTTCACACAGAGAAGTACAGTAGAAAGCTGACAAATGATCTAATAGGATATTCTAATGTTGTTGGTGTGAAAATCTATGGAATAGCAGCTGCCATTTAGGGATGTTTCATACGCTCACTACTGAATTAAACATCATCTCTGCAAGGTCTCTAAAATCCTCCAAAGAGTTACAGGGACAGCAAGGGTGACTGGGAACAGACACCCTCGGGAAATCACCTTGTAAACTCAATGCTAGTGACACTATTATTAAAATACACCTTCAGTCTTCTTTCTAAGCGGTCAGGAGAAGGCAAGTTATAATAATAAAGAACAATTATATGGAAATCTTTGACCAATCTGAATGCAATGTCTTCATACATGAGACAGAGGCTGTCACTATCTTTTGATATAATTAACAAAGTTCCACAGAGCCGTCTTCCTCCCTGTTGGAGGCTGAGGTCCTTCCCATGAGCACCGTGAGGTGCTGTCCTCTCCATCCCCACCTGCCCCTCTGTGACCTCCGTTTCTGCAAGTCTCTTAAAATCATCAATACCAACAACAAGGCCAAAGCCAGCCTTCAAAATTATTACACTTTAGCTAGGTTAATTCCCCCATGAATCAAAGTAGGCATCTTGTGGAGTAAGCAGTTTTCACTGATGGAGACACAGGTTCCCTGTATGCACTGCGCATCTACACATCGAAGCAGGCCAAGCCTCCAACCACAGCCATACTTCACAGTTAGATTTCTACTGAAGGGCAGGGTTCCTGGTCATCAGATTATCTGTGGTTCTTCAACAGGAAGGACAGAGACAACTAACAAATCCTGAACACCAGATTATTGCCTTGACTTTGAAATAGACTTCTGGAGGAGAAGATGTGATTAAATGATTTAAAAAAATTTTAAAAACAAAGGCCACAGTTAATTACATAGAATAAATGATATGAAACAATTCAAGTTTCTCACTGATACCTTAAGAGAAGGAATGTTATGTTTCTTTCTCTTAAAAAACTCTCCATTTCCCAGAACATCGTTCCCTTTTTTGTCTCTTTGTCTTTTGGACCAAGCTGTCATTCTGTAGCCCTGCTGCCCAGGAACTCCCTAGGGAACCAGGTAGCCTCAAGCTCATGGCCACCTCCTGCCTCTACCTCCAGACTTCTAGAATTTCAGGTTTTGGCCACCACACCCGGTATTTTAGTCTCTCTAGACAATTAAAAATTGACAATAAAGAGTCATCTAAATAAACTTCCACTGCAAGGACAGATTTCTTCAGGACAGCATGGTAGAGCAGACAAATGGTCTCCAATGGCCACACCAAACCAGCTTCAGTAAACACTTTTCACAGAGGACAGGGACATGGCTGAGTGAAATCAACCTCAGGCCCGCAGATCCTATCAGAGTAACACTTTGTTCCAGTGTCAGCCATTACCAGTAATTCCTTACAAACGAAAATGTCGATCATCCCCAAGTGCCAAAGACAAGACAGTAGAATGAAGGCAGCTGTAGTAGTTCACATCTGTAAACTCAGCACCCTAGACGCAGGAGGATCTCAAGTTAAAGGTTGTCTGGACAACAGAGTGAATACCAGGCCATCGAGAGGAGGCTACAGAGTGATACTCTGTCTCTGAAACAAGAAAATAAATTAAAAACTAGAAGTTTAAAAGTCTTATTGCTAGCTGGGCAGTGGGGTGCATACCAATACTCTGGGGGGCAGAGGCAAGTGGATCTCTGAGTTTGAGGCTAGCCTGGTCTACAGTGCCAGTCCCAGGACAGCCAGGGCTACACAGAGAAACATTGTCTCCAGAAAACAAGGTTTTATTGCTGCCCTTTTGGATATGAAGACCAAATTTTGTTTCCTCCCTGCCCCACATTTCAATTTTTCTTTGTTGATGTTTTAAGCACCAGGATTATATTTCACATTGTTACTTTCTTTTCAAGTGCTTGGGTCCCAAATGTGTCTTGCCAGCTTGTCTAACAGTTTTTAGTAAGTTGCAAGTGTTTAGACCAAACAATTCACTATAAACTGACACTGATTAAATTTATCATTGTACAAAAGCAGAAACTAGATGAACCATCTTAAATTCTGATTTTTGTTTGTTTCTTTCCAAACTTCTTTTGTGGTACAGTCCACATTCTTAATGTTATGATCTTTAAAATATATGCAAATACTTGATTGATTAAATTAAGTAAATACCTAATAAATACTTATTCTTGAGTATTTGAGTCACTGACATGACTCAATTACTTTCCCACACTTTGAAACAAGTTCTAAACAAGGGATGGAGTTCCTGAGCTAAGCTGCCCATAATTCATAAATAATGTACATTATGCAGTTACTAAGGAAACTGGATCACCTGGGACTAAAGAAATAAATGCAGAGGCCAAGACTTTTGATTTCCTATCCAGCTTTGCAAACCAAATACTTTCCTCCTGACTCACATCATTTATGTAGACACATGGTGAACATGGCATCTCTGAAAAATCATATTCATTATTTTACAACAAAATTGCCACATTTAAGGGTGAGCCTCTATCGCTGTGTGCCTCTGGAACATGAAGATTGGCCTCCAATTTGCACTGATCCTTCTGCTCCTGCCTCCAGAGTGCTGGCACTATAGGGATGGGATACGATACCTTGTTTACACAGGGTTGAGGATGGGTCAAGGGCTTCTTGCATGCTAGGCAAACACTGTACTGCTGAGCTACATCTCTAGCCTCTCCATGTTATCTTCTTTGTTTGTTTTGAGATAGGATTTCTCCATGTAGCATTTGCTAACTCACACAGATCTGCCTGCCTCTGCCTCCTGAGTGCTGGCATTAAAGGCATGCACCAATATGCCCTGCTTCTCCATGTTATTTTACAGACTATGACAGATACTTTGAAAACATTATCACCATAGAGTCACAAGACTCTCTAAGCTACAACCGTTTTAAGCATCTCAGTTTTAAACATATACACACACACACACCACACACACAAAATAAGTAAAGGATGTAACAGGTTTAAACTAATTAATTGGCTAAATGATTTATATAAAGAAGGCAGGCTAGGCTGTCACTCTGCAAAGAAGCAGAATAAAGTAAGCTGCTAACATTGACTAAGCACCTACTATGTGCCTGCAGGCTCTATCCTAGGACATCCTTCCCAAGTCAAATATAGGGAGCCTGATACACAGTAGGACCCCTGACTATGTTCATGACTAATTAGGTAGGAAGCAGCACATTTGTTCTAAACCCAAAGGTGAATAAAATATTACGGCTGGTAACTCAGAAAAGAGAAGAATTTTTAGTGCCAAATGTAGAAATACTCTTTCTGCAACCAAATCACAGCTATAAAAAATACTGCCACCACAAAGACAAAGAGGACCCAGTTCCTTCCACAGACACCACTTGGTATTTCCTTGAGGATCTTGAGAGGAACAGTCTGTCTGGTCAGCAAAACAGAGCCACCAGGGAGGGTAAAGGCTGTGGTTTCAAAACTCTGGACTTTCCTGAAATCCTAAGGCTAGAAATGACAACAGAAGCACATGCAGATTTAGGCAATACCAAATTCTTTTTGCATCTCATCTTTCCACATTTTAAAACAAAAATATTACTCAGTTTAAAAACCATTATCCTATATAAGCATTTAAAGGACATGGTCCTACTCAACATGTTAATGTCCAATCAATAAAATCCTGAAAATGTGTGATCATAAGGTAGCCTCTAATCTCAAAAGTTATACTTGTAAAACATTTAGAAAAGACACCAGGCCTGCAGAACAGGACTCGGGTCATCTTGGGTGCAGGAGGAAGCAAGACTGGACACTCAAAACAGGGACTGAACGGTAAAGAGCAACGGCTCCCCTACCCAGTGCTATTACGCTCAGTCGAAAGGGAGACTGTTTCAACAGTACAGCTGTGCGTGCTTCCTGTGGAAGAAAGCAAAAGGCACAGACACCAAAAGCTGGGTAGTCCTCACCCAGGCTGACCAGAAAGGGGACCCTGTGCAGCTGTTGCAACCCATGTGCTGACCAGACAGGGACACATATTTGTCAGATGTAGAAGCAGGCCTAGCATCATTACTCAGTGCATGGTGACAGTCATGGCAAGGATGGTAACTGTATTATGCACTACATTTTTTTCCAGACACAGAATGGGGTCTTTACATACAATATTTTGTAGCCCTCTCACATAACCAATGAGGTATAATCCCTACTTGATGGATGAGTGTCCACGATCATAAAGAAAGTAAAATGAAGCCAGATCAGAGTCCAAGGCTGTGTTCCACTGCTCCTTGCGACTTGCGACGGCATACCTATAAAGGATGCTATAAGAAACTAAAGCAGGCCTTAATAAATAGCATGGGTCAGAAGACGCAGCATCATAAACATGTGACTTCTGATAGGCTCATTTAAAAATGTATACAGAAAAATTAACACTATAACCGTCAAAGTCATCTTATTTATAGTAGGACATGCATTATTATCTGACTTCAACATTAGGATTTGCACCATCCACATGGTGCTAATACAAAACTAGCTGTATGGGTCAAGGGAACAAAACGGGATCCTGACAGACCAACCTATGGGCCTGTGACCAGCAGATTCTTAATGAAGGTACCAGTGTAATTCAATGGGGAAAGATGGGTCTTTTCAGTCTCAACTACTAGACTTCCTTCCATCCATAACTGACCTATGAACCTAACATCCTAGACAAAGGTTAAAGTAAAATGGTTTACAGTCCTGAAATAAAAACCTCTAAAGGAAAATGTAGATAAATATCTTCTTTATGACCAGGTGAGGCAAAAACTCTTGAGGTATGAAACCACAACAGGACAAACAAACAAACAAACAAAACCGGGCCAACTAGGCTGAAGCAACATGAACACAGTTTGCTCTTCAAACAGCTTTTCTGTAACTCCTAGGACCATATACAAAATAGCTTCTTGTACAGGTTTCACTGCCAGGAAAATACACCCATCCTCTCAGTATGGCGGGACCTTCCAGGCTACCTGGCTAGTACATTCTTCTCACTGTGTGTAAATACATCAGCATTACAGCTCACACATCAGTCACCCCAGAATTTGTTTGCATAGGAAGGTTAGTCTCCCTGAAGGAAGTACACTAAAAAGACTCAGTTTCTTGACCTCCAAAGCTGATCAGCAGACCCTGGGGTACCATGACTTTATCTGAAAGATGGCCCTGCCATTCCTAGGTCACCTGGACAAATCCTAGCAAAGTCTCATAACTATTCAAATTTATTTGGGAAACTAGAACTACACTGAAAGAGAGAGAGAGAGAGAGAGAGAGAGAGAGAGAGAGAAGAAGGAAAGGAAGGTAGGTAAGTCAACTGTGGCTTCAAGTTGATTTATTTTCCAAGATACCAATCATTTATGGAGGCTCTGTTGGGACAGTGTTTTGCTATGTGCTTCAGAATAAAGCTTGAAAAGAAAAACTGAGCCATTCAGAAATGTGGTTTGAAGAGAACTAATGATGGAACAAAAAAAGACTCAAGACATCATGTTTTCAAATCTCATGAACCAAAAAGATCAGGAGGAAGGAAAATAATGAAGTACGTTTAACTAATTATTTTTATCATTTCCTAAATTAAAATGAATATTTATATAATTAAGTTTCACCAACCTTTTCAGTAAATAAACGGACGTGGTGACTGACGACCAACTGAAATGTACTAACTGCCATTCAAACTAAATTTGGTGGCCCATAATTAGTGATAACTGTTCCATAATTTATTTTTCCCCAAAAAGCTTCAATTGAGAGTTCCAAGGAAATGAGCCACTGATATTTTTACAATTTGCAGATGGAGCACAAGCTAATAACAGCAGGGGACAGCACTCCCCACCACCTGCTGGTAGCCAGTGTTCATTAGTCACTGATGAGGGTTTCCATAAATTCTGAATACTGGGTAGCCAGCAGCTTTGTCGCAGAAGGCCTAACATGATGATAGACGCAGGCTGTCTGTTTGATGCAGGGCCTGTGGTATTGCACAGCTGTCGCAAGCACCGCAGCCCTGACCCTCAGCCCTGCTCCTCAGGGGATGTCTGTGATGTGCACTCACTCAGCATCTGATGGAGGGAGAGCTGAGAGGCAGGCCCACGTGAGAACAACCCACCCTGGACCCCGGCCCTGCTGCAGGAGCTCCACCCGCTTTTGATAGACAGTCATTGGCCCTGTGATTTGCATCTCTGTGTTCCCCAAGGCTCCACATACTGTCACACCCCAAATTCCTTCTTTCTCCAACTCCAATCCAGCCTCAGCAGTCGCAAGTATTTAAGGAATGGGTTGCTATCAGGGAGCAGATCTCTACTGCCCCTCCCTGGCATGGAGCTTCCAGATATAGGGCTCTTAACATCTTTCCCTGTCAGGGTGCGGGTGCTGCCCAGAGTCTGAAAAGGAATATTCAATGGCCTCAAAGGATCCCAGTCCACAAGCCAGCTAAGTGGGTGGCAGCATACATTAAATGTTTTAAATGAATTTTGCAATATCAGAAGTGCTATATTTAGTGTGCCGTAAGGAGAAACTTCAGTCACTGGAGCCTTCGTTCTGCCATCCCCTATAACTTATTTCAAAGAAAAACATGTGATTGAGGTATTGTAAAACTGGTTGTTAAGTCTCAGCAAAGCTTTAAAACCCCTCCTTCCACATAAATACCTGATCATTGTAAATCACACTAAATGTTTCCACTAATCGACTCTGGTCAGAGAATTAAGAAAGCCAGTTGTCTCCTAATTTTAACTAAAGCAGAGAGAGACTGATGTGTTTTAGATTTTTGATCACTGTGTACAACTTTAAAAAAAAAACTTTCTGCTTCATTTTAAGCATAGCCTACTCCAATCTTGACCCACCAACAAGGGATTTAGGGACTGTAAGTTGAGCACTTTGGTTTGTGTGTAATGACTCACTTTCTTATACTTCTGCCGTGCAGTAACACTTGTGTCAGGATATAACAAATACAAGAACAACCTGTCCTTTCAGTAAATAGCCAAACGGCACATTTTAGGTGCAATATTATACTTAGGCATAACATGACACCACCCTGCCAGAAGACTGTGGCACTTTAATAATACACCAAGACTCTAATGTCAGACATTCATAACTCATCTAAGTAGAAAACAGTCTAGTTATAAGCTTTCTCACCTTAGAGTTTCTTATTCAACTATAGGTAAAAGAGTTGTTTTTTTAATACAGAAAGGTCACTTTACTGCTACAACTTTGCTACTTTTAGCTACAACCTCCAGCTTTTCATCAGGTGTGATGGTTTGGATACAAATGTCTCCTGTCACACAAGTGTTTGAATATTCTGCCTCCAGATGGTGGTCCTATGTGTTCTGGGGAGGTAAAGCTTGCTGGAGGAGTTGAGGGCTTATGGCCTCACCCCACCTCCAATCCCTTTGCTCTGCATCCTGCTGAAGATGTACTCTCAGCTTCCTGTTCCAGCTACCTGCTACCAGGCCTCCCTGCCACAATGTACTCATCCTCTGGAACCAGAAGCCTAAATAATTACCTCTATAAGATACCTTAACCACAGTGTCCATCACAGCAACAGAGAAGACACTAATATGCCAGACAGCAAGTTGCTGCAAACTGCTTATTCAGAAGTACACACCAAGTCTCTCCGAGTGCAGAATCGGGATCTAAAACACCTGACCGAGCAGACTGTAATTCACTGAATGAACCTGGAACATCTTATGGACTATGGACAGCACACTGTATTTTCAATGGACAGCAATATACAGGGTGATTCTGTCACACAGTCTAGTTTCCATTTAGTTAGGTATTTCTGGCTGTCTCAACTGAAATAGATACATTTACGCAGCCAGCTAAATTTGAGCCTTCTCTGGGAGCAGGCTTAGGTCTCCTTTTCTCACCGCGCAGATGCTGGGCACTACCTGCTTCTGTACCGAGCTTACAATGGCTTCTTCCTTCTTCTGAAGCATCTTATCCTGCACAGATGCATGCTATTCCAGGGACTTCACTGGCTTCTTATATACTCCATGCAGCCATTCCAACGAGTAGCATCCAAACCCACAGTACATCCCAAACATAGCAGTGTTTCTGACTCAGAGCATGCAGAGACTCCTACAATTCAGTCTCATCCTGGCTTTGTTTGATTGGCCCCTGCTTTACTTCTAGGTGAGTACTTTAATGTTAAATGAGGTCATCAACAAATTCTCCAACAGAGGCATTCTACTCTTAATTACTTTGATCACTGACCCTACTACTAATATGGTGGAAAAGGTCCCTGGGTTAATCACATCTTTCTTTAGATAGACAATATAGGATAATCCCAGTTCCAAGGGTGTGGGGTCATGTTAAAACAGTTTAAGAATAAGAAAACTAAAGAACTCCTCAGGAATCAGCCCAAGATGTACTTTTCCTCCTACTCAGGAAGAGAGGTAAGGGAGGTATGTCCAGATGGCCTGTGCGTAAGACTCTGGTTGTCTGTAATAACCCTGGTCTCAGGAGGGCTAAGGCTACACCCTTGAGATTCCAGCCACGGTGGCGGCCACACAAAAAGCACCACCAGGAAGGGTATGATAAGTGGAGATCCATGTAGTGGTCTTGGTGTCCCTGTGCCCAAGAATCTACATCTCACTATCTTTTGATAACCTAACCATGGAAGTGGAGAGAGACGGCCAGCTATAACTGGCACAAGCTGCTTTTCCAGAACCCATAGTAAATGACGCATAACAACCTATAACTCTAGCTCTCAAGGATCCAAAGTCCGCTTCTGGCTTCTGTGGGCACCTGCACTTGCATGCACATACAAACACACGCTCTCACACTATTAAAAAAAATAAAACCTTTTTTTTTAAAAAAAGAACCTGATTATTTTTACTCCCTCCTTGTTAAATGTGGAAACATTTTATATGTGATGTTATGGCAATGGTGAACCACAGAGGTGAAAGACCTTATACCATTTGCCTTAGCACTAACATCTCACTATCCCTTCGCAAAAATAAGCTAATAATATAAATAATTAAATAATAAGCTAATAAATAACAATCAGAGTGGCTCAGAAAGGAAATTGCAGCACAAGGCTAACCCTAGAGACTCTGACCACATGTTTTACTCCTGCTGTATCATGTCTTACTAAAGAAGGAAAGTTAGTGTGGTAGAGAGGCATGCATGCTCACGCATGAGCACACAGTGACAGGGCTAGAGAGCATTCACTGGGGGAGCACTCACTGAGGGAGCACTCACTGAGGGAGCACTCACTGAGGGAGCACTCACTGAGGGAGCAATGAGTTCTAGCCATGGAACTGCAAAATTGATTACTTAAGTAACTTAATATCTTTAGCCAATAAAATGATATGGAGATTCCACATCACGCATCAGAATGCTCATGACCAAGAAGTAACAAGGGGGGTGCAAAGATGGCGGGCTCACTGGTAAAGAGCACTAACACTCCCACTAAGGACTCAGGTATGGTTCTCAGCATACACACTGGGAGGCCCACAAATTCCTCTAACTCTAGGTCCAGAGTATCCAATACCCTCTTCAGGACTCCGCAAGCATCAGCAAGCTCATGGTACATGCATACATGCAGGCACACACACACACACACACACATATACATAGAAATAAATCTTTTTTCTTTCTTTTTTTTTTTTTTTTTAGAAAAAAGAAACATTAGGGGGCTAGAGAGATGGCTCAGAGGTTAAGAGCATCGGCTGCTTTTCCAGAGATCCTGAGTTCAATTCCTAACAACCACATAGTGGTTTATAACCATCTATAATGCGATCTGGTGTCCTCTTCCGCTGTGGAGGTGTACATGCAGGGAGAACACTGTGTACATAACAAAAAAAATCTTTAAAAGAAGAAAAAAGAAAAAGAAACATTAATACATGCTGGCAAGGATGTAATAGAAGAGGGATCTTTCTACACTACTGGTGGGAATGTAAATTGCTTAAAAGTAAAAATCAGTCATTTTTTGTTTCATTTTGTTTGTTTGTTTGTTCAAGACAGAATTTCTTTGTATAACACCCCTGGCTGTCCTGGAACTCTTTGTAAACCAGGCTGGCTTTGAACTCAGAGATCCTCATGCCTCTGCCTCTTGAGAGCTGGGACTAAAGGAGGGCAGCACCATGCCTGGCTCATGAAACAGTCTTAAGTACTGTTAGGAACGTAAGCGAAATCATTTTATGTGACTGAGAATAAGGTGGGGCCTGTAAGATAGGAGCCTGTCTCAAGGCCCCAAAGGCAAAGCTCTGACAGTTAAGGAACAAGGCAGGTCAGATATGAGTCAAGCCCAGGCCATTTTTGCTAATAAATTAACCCTATGGTGGCTCCAGTGTGTTAGTGAACCAGCCCTGAGCTGTGAACCCCATTACCAAAGCTGCCTTCCAATGCAAAGATACAAAAATCATAACCTTGGAAGTGGCCTCTTTGGAAGTGGCTCCTGAGACACGGCATCTTGAGCTTGTGTGCGCATATCCATCAGAGGACCTTGAGATTGGCTTGTGTGTGACCCTCGCTTCAGCCACCTTTGACTTTCACTATCACCCTGATACCTAAACCACACAAAGGTACAACAAAGAAGGGACTTATAGACCAAGACCCCTTATGAACACAGATGTAAAATGTCTCAATAAAATACTTACACACTAAATCCAATAGTGTATCAAAAAGATAATCCGCCACGATCATGTTGGGTTAATACCAGAGATGCATGGATGGTGCTGTATACACATATCAATAATCCTAATATAACACATAAGCAGACTGAAATATAAAAGCCACGTAATCATCTCATGAGATGCAGAAAGCACTTTAACAAAATTCAATATCCCTTCACGATAAAAGTCCTGGAGAAGACAGAAGGAACAAAGGAAATATCTCAACACAATAAAGGGAGGGTTACAGCAAACCCCCATACAACATCAACAGAAAGAGAAAGAAATTCAGAGCTCACAACCATCTGTAATGAGATCTGATGCCCTCCTCTGGTGTGTCTGAAGACAGCTACAGTGAAGTTAGATATAATAATAAATAAATCTTAAAAAAATAAAATAAAAGTACAGCTTTAAAAAAGAGAAAAATTAAGAATGCAAAAAATGAAATCCCAACATACAGTAAAAATCTACATATGGATTGTGGCTTATTACTTACTCTATTCTACAAACAATGTGGTCAAACTCCTTCCACTGATAGAAACAGCGCCCGCCATGACAGTCCTTCCCTGTGTGGCCTGCAGAGCTAGGACAGGCCCAAGGCAGCCTGCAATTGGTGCACATCCCCGCCCTTGCCCTCCGAGGAGCAGTTTTGTCTAAATGATCTTCACAGTCTAGTTCACAGCACCACAGAGTCCTCAGAAGGAAAGCCTGACAACTGGAAAACCATTTCTCTTCTCTCAAGACTTTCCTCAGGACTGTCAAAGGGTTGCCAAGGTAACCCAAATAGCAGTGTCTAAAGTGATTTGAGGGATTACGGGTGTGTGGCCTTAGGCAAGTCATTTGCCCTCTGCCTCCATTTCCTCACCAGGAGGTCATTACGCAGATTAACGCAGCACATGCTAAGCATGTGAAACAAGACCGTAAGTTAGACGTTTATTGGAAAGGCAGGGTGAGGAAGAATGCTGTGATGCACCACACGGAGTTTAGTTCTTCCGTTCCTCCTGGTGACCTACCACACATGCAAATGTAAACATAAGCCGAGTGCTTAGGCCCACCCTGGTTTCAGTAAAAGGACAACCTTAATGTACCCAGCCTGCCCTGCAAGGGCACTAAGCACTGTGTTTGTCCGGCGTGGGCTGTTGTCTCTTTCGGAGGAGTATGACCAATATGGGCAATTCTGAAACCGTGGTAGCAGAGCTCCAGTTTTAGAAGTGGGTGAAAGGTCTGTATGCATGCCCTTTAAAGATGATCCCCAGAAAGAGAATGGATGATACCTCTGAAACCAAAATCCCAGCACTCCACCTGAGCCCCCCCATCACCCCGCCACGATTCAGAGCCCAACACCAGTAGGGTAAATGAGGTAACACTGAAACAGCTGACCCTGACAGCAGATTATAAATACCATGAACATCTAATTTCCTACCTGATCATTCAAAAATCACCCAAACAGCATCAAGTATATAGAATAAAAAGCACTGTAAGATTCACATAAAATTTATATTACTGTATTAACAAGTGCTTGTTGGCATCTAAATAAACAAACTTTTAGGACACAACTATTATTTCACATAAGGTAAGTATCTGCTAATGAAATGTATGGTTTTATGTCCTGACTAAGAAAAGCAATTTACTTCATTGTTCTTTCTTCTTCCTTGGCTTTCCATGGAGATTTGGAATAGTTACAGAATGTGTGTACAGTGCTGAACTTTAATCAAAGGGAAACCTTTGGGTAGGTAGGGAAGTAAACCCCACAAAAAGGGTTTACTTGGTACACGGATAGCATGATCCATTTCTCCATTAAACTAGTGTGACAAAGAACCTCCGGGAACAAAAAAGAAGGCGATGTGAAAACAGTGTATATGCAGATGTGTGACTCTGTCATGACTCACATGCAGAGACCACCCAACCAGACAGTCACCACACACACACACACACACACACACACACACACACACACACGGTCACACACTTCTTAGAAAACTAAACTAATTCTACAGTCCTTCAGAGAGCAGTGCTAACCTGTTTCCACAGCTCCTCCAACGTGCCCCACTGTATACTAAGGAGATTGCGGCCACCTCATGTGGATTCAGAGTCAGCAGTGAACCTGTACACAGCCACACACCCACATGGCTAATGCATTATCAGCCTGTGGTTCAACCACACTCACTCTGGCAGCTCATTATAAACATCCCTGACGTTCGTTTAAAAGCCTTATCTACAGACGAGCAACGGAAGAAATCCCTTCCATGAGCGCGACTGAAGTACAGGCAGTCAGCCGGCTGGGTCAGTCTCTTCTAATTTAATATTCCATGGTGTCATAAACTTACTCTAAGTGGGAGAAAGCTCCTCTAACAATGAGCTTTTGCTTTCTTGTTGCTTTGCAGGGTCTCTGGACCACATATAACTGCAGCTCATTAGGAATCATGTTCATATTTAATTTTTAAAATTCTCTCACACCAAAACTCTTGTCCCCAGACTGTTCTGAACACCAAGGACTAGCATCAGCTGAGAAACGGTGTGCAGAGACTCCCCTACTGAGTGTGTCAGACTCCTGACCTGCAGGAAACCTAAGTAAGGAAGTTCTGCTTTAATCCCTTTCACCAACTAGCACAAGGAATCAAGCGGATATGTGCCAGAACAAAGGGCACAAAGAGAAGCTGAAAACCCTCAGAGGCTATGGAGTCTTTAATGGAGATAACATTCTGTGGAGAGCTCTCCTGATAGAATCTCCCTAAATGAACAAGAAGTTAAGGGTTCTACCTCAGCTCCACAACTTAAGTCATCTCAGAAACCAGGACAGACTGTTCCAGAAGAATCGAAGATCCCCCACCCCCACCCCGCCACCAGTTTAATTTTATCTTTTTACCGGAGGAAGACAAAACAGAGAATGCCCTTTATATATAGGTGTGACAGCTATCGACAGCTCAGCAAGTTAGGAGTCCCCATGGTATAATGTAGGGAAAATGTTCTTTTCCATAACCGTAGGATTTTCTTACAAAGCCCCACTGAAAGTCTCAAATCATTATTCCTTTGAATATTTTCTCCCTTTCTTTACTCATAATAGCAAAATACAGATCTGTCCAGCTTGTCCTATCTTGTTAAGTCAGTGTTTACAGATAAAGGAAACCAGGGTGATTTTTCTAAAGGGCTGGGGTAACAGCTCTGGTCTCCATCAGGAGAAGCTGTGCTAAGCACTTTAATGGAAATCTCTACGACATTCTGTGGCAGGTAAAAATAAGTTTCCCTAAAATTCCCCGATCTTAATCCAGAGGATTTACAAATACAAGACCTTGAAAAGTGTTACTACACATGGCAAAAGAGATCTTTGCAAATGCAATTAAGTTAATGATCTTGCCCTGGGGAGGATCCTGGTGGGCCCACAGTAATCTCAAGAGCCCTCCTAAGAAGAAGGTTCCAAGAGCAAACATCTGCCAATGGGACACAGATAGATGTGGCCATGAGCCAAGCGATGAATCATTTCTGTACACTAGAAAAGCCAACCTGGAAGGAACAGTTTGCAGACACCTTAACCTAAGTGCATGCGGCCCATTTTGGACTATTGCCCCTAAACATTAAGATAATGAATCTGTGCTGTTCCAGGAACTAAGTTGATGGTAACTGATAACCACAGCAGTAGAAAACCAATACCAGTTTAAAAAAACAAAACAAAACAAAAACTGCCAGATTTTAAAAGAACTACATTATTCTGAAAAGAATAGAAGAAATTAAAACTTCCATAAAGTGCTTTTAATAGCTCTCGTAACACACAGCATTTCCATTTTTGAGGAGACAGATCTACCAAAGAACAGAGGTCCTGAGACAAAGTGCAGCAACACACATTCTCCTTTTGGGATTAAACACACCTGGTAATTCCATCTTCATGCGTACCATGGTTTGAAAAGTAAAATAAAATGCACTGTGAAAGTGACAACCAATTCCCCTTTTTGACTAGTCTGCCACACTGTCAATCAAACTGTCTGACCCTCCTCCAACTCAGAACTCATTAATTCAATGTCAGCCAAAACCAGAAACACTTGATATTCTGGCTAACTTTACTTGGGATGCTTTACACAGAAAAAGGTCCTTATGCTAAGGTTTAAGGACACTCATATATAGTCAATGATAGCAACGTGACTATTCTTCATGACCTGTTAGCTTTGTAGGTTCAACAACACTACCAACCTCGTCTCAAACTGTTCAAGAGGAACACATGACACCATGTACACAAGTCACCAGACCCGACCCTGGTCAGCATCTAATGAATAATTGCTGCTTCCCTTCCTCTTCCCTCTTCCTGCCTTTTTTCCTCTTCAGAAAGACATACTACAGCGGTCTGAACTATCCATACCAGATGACTAGTCTATCAACATGACTGACACCACTGTCAGAACCAATGGACCTTCTCAGATTCCTGCCCTTAGCTGTCAGAACCAGAAACAGTTCCCAGCTGGGTTTGTCTCTCCCTGTGTGGGAGGCATGGAGGTCCTTTTGCTCACAGATGAGCAAGAGGGAACCAGGAATGTTAAAACACACAGGGTTGTCCCTTCAAAGGGAGGGATATCCACCTAGAAGGCTGGGGGTGGCCATGGTTGATAGTCTGGTAACCTTCATGCTGTGTGTGTGGCCGAGACTACAGTGGATCCTCTCCCAGAAGTAAGCTTGTCAATCTATAGAAACTATCTTTACTGAGGGTGTCACATGTAGTCAATCTATAGACCCCATCTCTATGGAAGATATCGTATTACCTTACAGAGAGTGTCTATGAAGTCACGCCTTTAGCTTTATTACGCACACAGGTTCAAGGTAATTATCACCAAATTGTGCTGTGCTTAAACATTCCTAAAATAAATTACTCAGGACTCCCAAAGTTTGAATCAACACCAGCTACTGAGTCGTGTTGAGCCGAACTCTCTTCTTGCCTCCCAAAAACAGTTACTCAGCTGGCTGTGGTGGTCGCAGAGACCCCTGCATCCAGGTAATTCGCAAGATCCATCAGGAGCACTGAAAAGTGATAGAGGGGCTGAAACAACATCTACAGAGGAGAAGAAGGAGAGGGCAAACCCGGCATAGCCACAGAGAAGTGCCAGACGAGAAGGATTCCAGGAGACGCTGCACTCAGTAATCAAGGCACTGAACGGCCGCTACCTGTGACTTAAAAGCTCTCAACCATACACAAAGCCAGTCTCCTGTTTTCAAAGACTCACTTTACATAGTGAATTGTATAAAACAGCACATACTGGCACTTGACTGCAAGTAAGAAAAAGGGTAATTAGACCCCTTCACCCTTGCTTCAACTTAGGACTGTTTAATAAGACATCTCTTAATGACACAAGTTTAAAAAAATCTTTTTTAAAAAACTCAATTCTAGCCGGGCGGTGGTGGCGCATGCCTTTAATCCCAGCACTTGGGAGGCAGAGGCAGGAGGATTTCTGAGTTCGAGGCCAGCCTGGTCTACAAAGTGAGTTCCAGGACAGCCAGGGCTACACAGAGAAACCCTGTCTCGAAAAACCAAAAACCAAAAAAAAAAAAAAAACCTCAATTCTTTAAAGGTAACATCAGAAAATGATCTAAGAAGGAGAACAAGAAACCTTTATAGAATGCTCAGTAAATGTGTACTGCGTTGTAGGCAGCAAGGTCGTGGTCACAGATGCCGGCTATGGGCGGGGCATCTGTGAGGATCGGGGTACTGTCTGAATGAACCCAGTGACACAGGCTGTTGCTGGTTCTCCTGTGAACTGCCTACTGAGGTCTCCTGTCTGGTTTTCACTGAAGACAGACTCAATATTCTTGCAGATGTGTGTTATGTGTGTAATACTAACACATGTTCCAGTAAGTTAAAACAGAGAAGTCACAAAACAGTTCGAAAACATGAGTGATCTGCCTCAGTTTACCATGCTTACTACTGTTTCACAATTGAGAGGTGGCGTGATTAAAGGCACAGGGTCAAACCAACATGACATTAAACACTAAAATCCCATCGCCTAGGAGCCTGAAACCAGAGGGTGGCGAGTTTGGGACCAGAATGAGCTGGATAGTGAGTCCCAGCCAGCCTAGGCTCCACAGTAAAACTATACATCAAAAATATTCATTTCACTAAAGCTCACAGGCCCTAGAGGAGTGACTCCCAACCTGTGGGCTGCGACTCCTTTGAGCGTCAAGTAACCTTTTAACAGGAGTCACCTAAGACCATCAGAAAACACAGACATTTATGCTATGATTCCTAACAGTAGCCAAATTACAGTTATGAAGTAGCAACAAAAGTAATTTTATGGTTGGGTTTACCACAACGTAAAGTTGGGGTTCACCACAATATGAGGAACTGCATAAAAGGGTCACAACAGGGCCACAACATTAGGAAGGTTGAGAACCGCTGCCCTAGAGTGCCTTGTTTTGGATCCCATTTCTCAATATTCAAATGTTGATATAATTTAATTTATCAAATGCAAGAGGATCAGGCGGCTTTAAGCCTTGCTTCAAGTAAGTGGGACCCTCCTGGGCAGCCCGCTACACTCGGTCAGCATCTAACCTGAGCACTCTGAGACTGGCCGCGGTCAAAACACTGACGTGATAGAAATGAGCAAAGGGAAAACACCAAGGTGACTTTCCATGAGGAGGTGGCTATCAGCTATCTACCAGCACAACACTGTCTATCTGAACAGTATAACAAATACTCCATTGTATTTTTAATTTCTTTCTTTTTCACAAAGGAAAAGTTGCTAGAAGAGGGGGCAAACCCAGATATTGGTTATATTGACTGACAACTAGAAGTTTCTTTTCCTCCTATGTTTTGTTTTGAGACAGTCGGCGTGGGCCAGCCAGACTGCCTTGAACTCGGGCTCCTCCTGCCTTGGACTTGGAGTGCTAGGATTCCACACCTACATCCCCATGCTCAGCTAATCTCCGATTTCATTTCAAAGCCGTGTCCCTAAAGGACCACAGAACTTTGGCAATGACTGCATCAGACAATGGCCTTGCCTCGTCTTCCCTGCCAAGGCCTGACCTGATCAGCAGGGGTCAGTGTGAAGGCCACCTTAATACATAAATGATCAGTGCCAAACTGTCATTAGACATAGTACACATACCTCTCCAAATTGTTGTGACCTTCTGACATTACTTAACCTACGTCAATATCAAACGGGCTGTAGTTACTCCAGTTGAAACACAAGATTAACTTCTCATGTAATGATCAAGCAGCCAGAGCCTTCCCTTTACTTGCTGCATGTCCTGCTGGGTCCTGATACGATACATACGTGAGGAACGCGTTAAAGTGACCAGCTAAACAAAACAAATGCATCAGTTCACATCAGAAGTGTGACAGGACAGTGTTTACACACCCAGAATGGATCCTGACAGGAGCAGGCTGGCAGGACCTGACAACTCAACTGTATTTATTCAGAGAGATGAGATAGTCCAACATTGGAGCCTGGACGCTGAAGCTAGGGCTGAGCGCAGCATAATGGAGTCTAAAATCTGACCCCAGAGATGGAAACACCTGGGCTTCAGTTCCAGCTCTGGTACCAACAAGTTCTACGAGCTTAGCTTTCAGACACAGCAAATGCTAGCGTGTGTGACCCCAGCACTGGCTCTGCTGTTACTCACAACACAGGTACTGCCACCACAATAAGAATGACTCTTCTGTCTGCCCTACTGTGATAACAGCATTTTATTAAAATGACCCAGGTTTAATGATCATACTAACAGGGATATCAATACCAGTGGGAGAACTCACAATAATTGTCATGTTTCCTAACCTGACCAGGAGTGGTGCTAGACACCTTTAAACCTCAGCACTAGATAGGCAAAGGCAAGCTGATCTGAGGTCGATGCCAAACTGGTCTAAGTAGAGACTTCTGAAATAGCCAGGGCTACACACAGAGACCCTGTCCCAAATAACAAAGAAAGAAAGTAAAAAAAGAAAATGTATGCTGATTGTGTGTGTGTGTGTGTGTGTGTGTGTGTGTGTGTGTGTGTGTGAGAGAGAGAGAGAGAGAGAGAGAGAGAGAGAGAGAGAGAGCACGAGCGAGCCTGATTACTTTTGAAGGAACTTTTGAAAGGAGAAAAGGTATTTCTCTCATGAGCAAAACCAGGTAGCAGGTACTAGAGGTTTATTGTTCTTTAAATAACTGTGAATACAGACAATATACATGCAAGCACAAATTTTAGACAGTAGAGAACAGAAAGCACGAGACGACCTCTTAAAAAGGGGAAGCAGACAAGCTGAGTCCTACTGACTATCTGGGGAATTTCCAGGCTCTGGTGCACAGGAAACATGGGGTAAAGACAGCGCGGGACAGTAGTCTCCTTCAGATGAAGGAAGCCATTCATGTGAGTGGGTTAAGACAACGTGAATGTACCAGAAAGAAAACCAAAATAGACTACACGAGAGCAAGCACTGGAAACCTGAGAGGGGCTATCTTGTCCCAGGTGTACTGCACACACATGTAAGGATGTGCACATACTTACAGAGAGAGAACCATCAACGGCCCCAAGCAACACAGTGCCATCCTATGTTTAAGTGAGTCGGAGGAATTGACAGCTACTGCCTGGTAATAAGATTCTCCACATTACCAACAAATATGAACAATGTGTCAGTCAGCTTGTCTGTGACCAGGGCTGCTGTCTAAGGATACCCAATGTACTGGCTGGCTTTGTGTCAACTTGACACAGGCTGGAGCTATCACAGGAAGCTGGTTTTCCTGGTACCTAAAGTGCTCAGCCATATTCTTAAACAGCCGGAAACCCCGCCAGCTAGGGAGACCCATGGCTCTAAATGCTCATAGGTGCAATCGTGGAAAAATATTATTGGGATAACTAATAGCTCTCTGACTAGATTTAAGGCCCACTCTTCAAAAGGAACCACAAGGTTATCATTGTAAAACTGGCCAAGACCCAGAGCTTCAGAGCTCGTAGGTCCCAGGTAGGAACTAACTACTCTTATTTTGCTAAATGGACACAGTACCAAACTGTCCTTTGAAGTTGTATCTCTGTATTCACAGGGAGCTAAGCTGTGGAGGACCTCATCAAGAAGTTTCTTTGTACAGTGGATGAGTTAACAGAGAGCCTCAAAAACTGTTCCAAGTGAGGACAACAAGCACTTTCGGAGCTGTCGGTCATAAACTGGACATCATCTGTACCAGTCTCCTCCGCCGAGACTTGGAGCATCACGCAGGCGTGGGCAGAAAGATTCCAAGCCGGACACCCAAGAGAACCAGAGGTAAAAACAGCCTTCTGGATAGGACAGGGAGACTGCTCATGAACTCACAACAGCTGTGGCTGGCTACACCAAGCCTACAGAAGATCAAGCCAGTCAATTTCCAGGGTGGAGTGGGCAGTTTCCTAAGCTCCCACCCTAAGCGGAGGAGAAGCTGCTGACAGCTGTTGGCTGATGGGGGAGGGAGTCACTTTTCCTTAAAGGTACAATGGCTGGCAGGTTGACCAGACTCCAGTAAATGGTCCCACACCAAACACACAGGTAGAAAACTGTCCAGCAAACGGTCCAGCACAGACTGGACTCAGTAAATTTTTTTTTTAAAAGGAGCATGAAATTAGGGGGAGCATTGGGGGATGGGTAAGAATCCAAAATACATTGTGTAGAAGTATAAAATAACAAAAGCATTACATTAAAAAGCATGAAGATGGCCGGGCAGTGGTGGCGCATGCCTTTAATTCCAGCACTTGGGAGGCAGAGGCAGGCAGATTTGAGTTGGAGGCCAGCCTGGTCTACAGAGTGAGTTCCAGGACAGCCAGGGCTACACAGAGAAACCCTGTCTCAGAAAAAACAAAACAACGACAACAACAGCAAAGCATGAAGATGGTATACATTTCCAAATGAGGTGTGTATCATAAATGATTAATCTAAAAAATTATATCTAAAATGGATACCAAAGGTAACCAAACAGATCATATGGAAAGATCCAAAAAATGAGTAAATTCTAAAATAAAGTCATGTATTACACATTAAGAACTTCAGCAATCTTTCATTTGACTTGTAAGCCATCTAAGACTAACTAGTTTGTATATAAGGTCCAGAAATGAAAATAGAATCGTTATTAATTAATTAATCACTCATTCATTTCTTCGTTTATTGGTTTTTCAAGACAGGTTTTCCCTGTGTAACAGAGTCCTTGCTGTCCTGGACTTGCTCTGTAGATCAGGTTGGCCTCAAACTCACAGATATTCACCTACCCTACTTCCCATGTGCAGGGATTAGAGGCATGTGCATCACCATGGGCTGGCCCAGACCTTCTTTTTATTATTCATTTTCCTAGAACTCAGAATGGTCAGAATTTTTAAACTGAATATATAACTCAAGACTCAACTTGAGGTCTGGAAAGGTGGCTCAGTGGTTGAGATACCCAAGTTTAGTGCTTGGCACCTGCATTGGACAGCTCACACCTAACTGCCTATAACTTCAGTTCCTAGGGATCTGAAGCCCTCTTTGGGTCTCCTCAGGCACCAGGTACATAAATGGTACACAGGCCTACACGTAAGTACACACACATACATAAAATCAAAAAAATCTATTTTGAAAAGAGTCAGCTGTGGAGGCTGGAGAGATGGCCCACTGGTTAAGAGCACTGACTGCTTTTCCAGAGGACCTGGGTTCAATTCCCAGAACCCACATAGTGGCTCAAAACTGCCTATCACTCCAGTTCCAGAGGTCCTGACATCTGTTTTTTATGCCTCTAAGAGAAGCAGGCATACACATGATGCAAGACATATATACAGACAAAATGCCCATATATATTCAATAAATATGTTTTTTGAATTAATCAATGCTGAACTACGTAGTACTTTATAAAATCAATAGTTAAGTGGCGTATATATTCCATATTACTTTCTGTCTTGAAAGGTTTTGTTCCTAAAGCTTGTAATTAGATGCAAAAATGACAGACAGTATCATATCATAATTTAATCAAACAATCAGGACAGGAAATCATTGCTTATACAGCCAAACTGTTTTTATCACCACATAACAAAATGCATGCAGCATTATTAAAATATTTTGAGATAATACTTTACAGCAATACGGGAAGCATCATGGAGCACTCTGGAGACAAACAGGACATAGACCCTTATCTACAATAACCCAAGTTGTTAGATGTTAAGTATAAAAGAGGAAGGTGTATAGGAATATATGTCAGAAGGTCAATTTGCATATTCAGGTAACTGATTACTCCTGTGTGCTCCCTTGTTTTCTAAAATGTTACAAGTTCGAGCTATAGGTTTTCCTTCTTCCCACATTCCTCAATGTTCTCAGACTGTTCCTCCTTTAGCATCGGGTACTACAGAAATTACACCTTTAATCAATAAGATCAGTTAAGACCACAAAGGTGAAACTACACTTTTAAGAGTTTTCTCAATTAACAATGGAAATAAAGCATAATTAAGTTTTCCCTTGATACAACTAGTTAAAATTTTCACTCAAGTATATAGACTTCAGGAACCAAAATCTCATTAAACAAAAAGTAACCCGTGTTTCTCTTTGCTAAATACAAGCCTCTAACAACTCCGGAACAGATTCAAAATATGTCATTTATTTAAACTCAGCCTATTCACCCTACACATTATTTGCAATCTATATTAGTAACAGAAGAACAGCTCTGAGGTGATAAGGATAGACCATGATTACTTGCGGGAGGAAAATGGCCACCCATCCAGAATCCCAATGCCCAGCTGGCCACTCCATCAGTGGCTCCGCAACCTGGGCACCTGCACCAAGAGGTTCTGTCAGGACTAGGCTACACCACAGAGAGGGACAGAGGTCTCTGTTACTATGAGCACGACCTCAGACTATCAGAACCTTGCTAAAAAAACACCTCACCCAATCTTTACCAGTTTGCTGTGCCAGGACAAAAAGCTGCTTCTGATTTCCAGCCCCTCGGATATGCTTGTATACTTACGGCATGATGGCGTTCTTTAAAACGGAGCATAACATGTTCAGCTCAAAACTGACTGACAAACAAAATCCTCCCCCTTTTACGAAAATATTGATTAAAATACAAGTGCACTGTTTCTTTACAGTGGGGGAGGGAAGTGTAGCATCGTTCTGTCCAAATTAAGTGAGGGAAAATTGCATACAACAGCCCCACACGGGGCAACACAAGGCCGCTCCTGAACATAAATGCTGCCTTCCTTCGAAGGTCAGCCCCACTGTGAACCCCAGCATTCTCAGATCCCTCCTGGTGTAGAACGGGTCCCAGTCTCACCTAACTCAGCTCTGCTAAGAGGCCCCTGACTTGTGACCCCTCTGCACGCTCTGGTTCCTTGGCACAGTTTCTAAGCTTAGGAACAGAAATTTCTAGAATTCTCTGCAGACTCCGACTTGGTGAGCATGTCCTGTGCCTACTCCAAATGTTTCCTCTCTCCCTGGGTTTCCTACAGAAATCTCAAGCACAAAACAAAAGGCACTAGAAAAGGGGGTCTATTATATGCTAATTTGTTCACCTGAAGCATATAATCAATTAACTCCTGACTACAATTAGGGGAAAGGCTGGAAGTACACTAAATGTTTTCAGAGGGAGGCTAATAATAAAAGTCACTACATTTAGCACATCATGTTAATTCTGCTGGAGCACAAATTTAAATTCCTATGCAGTTTTCCAAGTTGAAAAAGATTAGTATTTCAGTATACATCTATTTTCCTATGAAAAGGTTATATTATCCTTGAAACTGTATTTTGTTGTTGTTTTGTGTGTGTGTGTGTGTGTTGGGTTTTTTTTTCTTGGAGACAGAGTCTTACCATCATATAGCCCAGGCTAGACTCAAACTTATGATCCTCCTGCCTCAACCTCTAGAGTACTGAAATTATACAAACATGGGGAACCACGTCCCCGACGATTTAGATTCCTCCAATCCTACTGTACACCCACCAAAAACATACAAAAGAAAAGTATACAAGTCACAAATTACCTGAAGGGCATACAAATAACATTGTAAAATGTCTTCATAAACATAAGTCTTGACTTAAAACTACACAAGAAATCAAGTCCTAGGGCTGGCAAGATGGCTCAGTGAGTAAGGGAATCTATTGCCAAGTCTGAGAATCTGAGTTCAGCCCCAAACCCACATGGGAGAAGGAGAGAACCAGCTCCCACAAGCTGTCCTTTGACCTTCTGAGTACTCATGCATTGACACGCATGCACACACAAAATAATATAAATAAACAAGTAATAACTGTATAAGTAATTGAAATAAAATCCTAACCTTCACCCAAGCTTTTCCGTGTATTATTTTCAATATCCTCAT
This sequence comes from Tokudaia tokunoshimensis, assembly GCA_036184795.1. NCBI lineage: Eukaryota > Metazoa > Chordata > Mammalia > Rodentia > Muridae > Tokudaia > Tokudaia tokunoshimensis. The sequence continues at coordinate 14,106,538 of BTHU01000016.1, forward strand.
TGGTCAGAGGTTACTACAAAGTTCACAAAACGAACAACCAAATACTGCTTTAAGTGTTCTTCTTTTTCTAGCAATCCCAACACTGATAGATAATCTGAGGGTTGAGGTTCTACTCAAATATGTTACAGGAAAACTATCATAGTTGTTCTCTATGATCTCAACTCAGATCTTAGAAAAAGCAAACATGATGGTTGACTGAAAAGCATCAACTGTTAGGAGCAAGGGCCTAAAACTCTGGGTTCTTATGACTCTGTGTATATCCATGTGTACATAGGTACACATGTGTATTCAGGCTATAATCTAGTCACAGTAACAGAAACATTCCAAAAACTTAAGGCAAGCTTCTAACTCTGCTCCTGGCTATATTTTAAAAGCAGTAATTTGGTATCCCAAGAGGTGAATGTCCACTTATTTCACAGGCACGGACTGCTAATTTCAGTCCGGCCTTAAAATAGAACAGCTGGACTAATTTTAGACCCAAGTGTTACACAGCATCATAGCTGCCAACTAACTGCATCTCTGAACCCACAGGCACATATGTAGATACCAGAGCAAAGTGTCAGACTGCTGAGCTGAGCACGAGCACACACACACACACACACACACACACACACACACACACGCACGCACGTGCACACACACACTGAAGTAGGCACGATGTGCAGTGTCCTCAGCCAACACAGAACACACAGTACACAAAACACTGTGTAACATGAAAGAAATAATCAAACCTTTATTTACCTAAAAGAACACCTATAAAATAGTCATGCAAACCCCATCAAAGAGGGGCTGTGGTGGGCCTGCTATGCAAACATAAGGACCTAAATTGAAATCCGAGGTACCCACATAAAAAGCTGTGTGTGGTCTACAACCCAGTGCTGGGAGTAGCAGAGACGGGGGGAACACTGGAGGTTACTAACTAACTACCAGCCTGTTTCCAGGTTCACAAGACCTGTGTCTCAAGAAAGTAGAGAAGGATACAGTAGGACACCCAATGCCCTCTCTGACCTTCACATGAAGGTGTATCCACATACACACACACACACACACACACACACACACACACACACATGCATATATGCATATACCCCATACATAATCCTCACATTCACACAGAGAGGTGCAGAAGAAACACTTAAAAAGGGGGAGGGGAGATGGAGAGATGGCTCAGCGGTTAAGAGCACTGACCAGAGGCCCTGAGTTCAATTCCCAGTAACCACATGGTGGCCCATAACCATCTGTAATGGGATCTGATGCCCTCGTCTGGTGTGTCTGAAGGGAGCAACAGAATACTCAAAATAAATAAATCTTTTAAAAAAAGAGAGAGAACATCCAAAGGAGGTTGGAATATAAAAGGGCCAGTGATCACTGCAAAGTACTGCTTTCCAGAACAGGTACGAAGATCTCTTAAAACACAACAATAAGAAAATAAAGAAGCAACCAAGTAAACACGTGAAGTGGTGCAGGCTGGGTGGAAGAGCAGCCACCGGGTAGAGCGTCCACCTGGCATAGTAAGGCCCCAGGTATGCTCTGATTTCCTGCACCAAAGTCCCACACAAAGAAAAGTGGGGAGAGATCTCAACAGACTCATCTAATGGATTGCAGATTAAAAGCAATAAAGAACAGAGCTCAGGTATGAAAAAGTAATGGTGAGCCAAGGTCTGCATATGATCCTGTTGAGGCTTAGCTCTCCCATGCCCTGGAGCCTTCTGACCTGACATTCAACCCTTGCAGGTGAGCAGGCATGTGTCCACTATCCTCATTAGTGGGTTAAGTAAACTGGGCCCCTCCCCTGACCTCTCTTGCACAGGTTTTCCCAGCGACACTTGCTTTAGCATTCTTTATTCACACAGCTCTGTTGTGATCTGAGGCAGCATGGGGGCCCTAACTAGAAACAGACCAGATGTGGCTGTCTCCGTTAGAACAGGAACCAAAGCAGGCTTTCTTTTCTTATAACTTACCCAGCCTTGTGTAACACAAAATTGATTAAGCAAAACATCATCAAACGCTGACATGGACGTGGAATGAGACTCTCATTCACTTTGGTGCAAACAGAAGACGAAAGGGCGCTTCAGAGAAAGATTAGCTGTGTCTTACAAACCTAAATACCTTAAGATCCACCAAGCTCATTCCTCAGCCTAAGTTACTTGAAACTTCAAGTCCTCACTAAAAGCCATGCACCCATTGTGTATAGAAGCTTTTTTTATCCGTTTAGAAAAACAAAAATGGAAAGCAAGCATGATGCCCTTTATTGGATGAACACATTTAAATGGTGGGGCATTAAACAATGGACAGCTACTCAGCAATAAAATGAGATGGTACCTATGCCATGATGTACCAGGCTTGGTAACCCACAACTGTATCTCCATGCTTGTGAGAAGAGTAAGTCTGAGGGCCAGCTTGGGCTACATAACAAGTTCCAGGCCAGCTTGGGCTACATAACAAGTTCCAGGCCAGCTTGGGCTACATAACAAGTTCCAGGCCAGCCTGGGCTACATGCTGAGATCCTGACTCCAAACACCAAATGAAGAAAACAAGTGACACGTGACATGGAGAATATTACAACATTAAACACGCTGGTATGGACAGAATATATTCCCTACAGTCTTAACTATATCAAATCCTTTTTTAAAAAAGGCAAAAAGAGAACAAAAGCTTAGTGTTGTCAGAACCTTGTAAGACTTCTTTAAAGTAGTAAGCCTATTCTGCACTGTTCTGTAATGGCAAACACATCGCATGCTGGTCGAAGCCCACAAACTGTAACAGAGCAAACGCTACTCTAACTGTGGATCACAGATGGTACTAAAGTATTGGTATAACTTATCAGTTGTAACATATGTGATCACAGATGTCAACAGAGCAAGCTGCAGACGTGTATTTTCTCCTTAAGCTGAAATCCACTCTAGAGACTGGTCTAGTGGTAGGGTTTTGTTTGTTTGTTTGTTTTTAGGTGTTTTGTTTATTTGTTTAGGTCACTGGCCCAGGACTACTCAGGGACTTGAACTCTGGATAGTTCACCCACATTCTGCTGTCGGGATATTTCACTCTTTTATCCTCCCTGCTCAAAGTGGGAAAAAGAAACTACAAAGAACTATTTAGGCCAAAAATGAAGAATACATATAGTCTTGGCACGGACAGCATAGAGACCTAACTACTGAATACATAAGAACATGTTTTCAATTCCCTGACACAATAGTAGCTTTGTCCGAGACGTTTAATACTGGAACCCACTGAGAATATTTTCTCCCACTAGGAAAAAAAGGGGAAAAAAAAATCAAGACTTTGTCCTCTCTCTTGGAGAATTCTGTCCAGAAAACATTCCAGGAATGTATCAAAGCGGCCACATGGAGTGTTGGCATTTACCAAAGCTTAATACTTTTTGATGGTCATTCAACATAAATATACTCTAGATACATGTTAAAGGTGACATTAAAATTTTATCTCATTTTCATTGATACCTAATAATTAGACTCTATAATTCTGCTAAAATAGAGGCGTGCAAGCTGGAGAATCTGCCCAGCTTTACCTCAAGTAACTTCTATATATTTTAATCCATTGTTATGTCATACTCAAAATAGGCTCTCAGTGAAATTTTTCCATAAGCACTGTTTTATAACATTTACTTGTCAAGATAAAGACAATCAAAATGCACAGTTTATGTCAGATGTACACTTGATACACCAACACAAATTTGATCACTGATAGTTGACGTGTCCCTCCATCAGGGACGCTGACTTCATTAGTAAGCCTCTGTTTTATGTCCGTGAAATGGTAATGGCTGTACTAAGCTATGGACATTTAGGAATTCGTAGTGTAGAGCTCATAATTTCATAGGGGCTTCTGAAACTTCCTCCCCCATCTTTTCCATCCACAGTGCCGTCGCTTACCCGACATATGTAGCATCTGTTGAGAATCATTCAGGGTTCTACTCAATACAAAACTAAAGCAAAAAAAAAAAAAAGTGGTCCTTAGCTTGGCATCCAAGCCTCCTTTCAATTTGATTCAACACAAGGCTCTCTCCAACCAAGCTTCCCTTCTCAATGAACCTCAGAGTCATCAAGTAATCTCAAGGTACCCCTGCTGATTACATCTTGTCCAAGAGGCACATCTCAGTTGGCCTTACACATACAGCTTTCCCTGCAATGCACTCTTAGGGGTTGGGATGATGACTTGTTGGGATAAAGCATCCTAGTTTGCTTCTCTGTTGCTGGCATACAACACTGACGAAAAACAACATGGGGTGAGGATTGTCTAGCTTATTCCCTCTTCTTGGACATTTCAACTTTGTGTGGAGTTGAGGAAAACTAACTAGCACAGCACTGAGTATGAGGACCCTGTGCCACACAAAAAGTCAGGCCCAACAGTGTGCCTCTGTAATACCCATGCTGGGGAGGGCAGAAACAGGTAGATTCCTAGAGCTTACTGGCCAAGTAGCCTAGGTGAACAAATCCACCGTACTGAAGTGAAAGACCAAGTCTCACAAACCAAGGTGGATAGCACCAGAGGACCGCAGAGGTGGACCTCCGCCCTCCACAAGCATACACAGGAACACAGACATTTAATGACAACAGCCACCACCACCAATCAAGAGAATTAGAGGGGGAGAGCTCTTTGTTCAATCACTTGAAGAAGCAACACTGGACTTCAATGCATGCCTGGGCTTCATCTTGGGAAGCGGAAAACATAATCGAAGGATTACTAATAGCTGAGAAATGGACACAAAAATGTCCTGTTTAGTGTTCCAAGACCTTAGAGAAATAAGCATTCACACATGTGACAGAGGCACCTGGGTACTTACTTGTTAAGTCATAAGAAATGGTAAGCATTCTAAATAGCAAATCACCTTCTTGTTTGCAGTGTGTTTGTAAGGCAGGAACTCAAGGATTGGGCTGTGTCTTCTCCATTTACATTCTCAGCTGCGGAGTATGAAGCTCGAGTGAGCAGACAGCCTGATATTCCATCTGTGTGCGGCTGCCATGACTTCAGATGTTTTCATAATCTCCAATTTCATGATGAAGCTTTGCTCCCACACTCAAGTTCCTCACACTGCCCAGCTCCTGGGACCCATCAGACCCAAAGGCAGAAGCACAAAAGCTCCATTGCTCTCTGTGCAACAACAACGAGGCTGTAAGCTGTTCTCCTTCTCCTTCTCGTCACTGCCCAAATGAAACTGTTGAGCCTGAAATTAAGCATTGTCAAACTGCCCAAATGTAAACAGAGAACCTAAAAGTTCCTAAAAGCATGAAGCTTTCTTTGTGAAGTACCTGCCTATATAAGCTGTGATCACACTTAAGCCAGTACAAAAGAAACTGGAAGCTCAGAGTTAAATTTATTAATAATATCAAATAGGCCCTTACATTCCTGAACTGATATGCGTTTCTTATGTCCTCAGGTAGTAAACAAATTCTGGGATCAATTTAAATACTAGTTACTCAATGAGAATTACTGCATTAATCCCTGGTATAACATTTTTGTTTCAATTTTAAAATCCTCAGAGAGTCCAATGACGCCTTCATATATTCCTGCAGACTTTGCTGAAGTCTACCATACTTTGTTACAGCTGATAAAATAAAGCCAAACTTCAAGTTTCCAATTTAGCACAGACATTTTATCTGTGCGTCAGACACTGCCGGTTATAAAAGCCAGTGGCCTTTCTCCTCGTATTCTTGACAACTGTAACTTTGACTTTGTTCACAGCACTAGATGGAGAATGCCTTAAACAATCAAATAAACAAACAAACAAAAACTCCTACATTTTCTTACTTGCAGATAGAGGTGGCTAACAAATGAAACTGAAACAGGAGGGCTGCAAGAGCAGCAAGCACATTGTAACTATTAAATGATCACATAGCAAACTCTAAGTGGTCAAGTAGCGATATACAAGTCTGTGCCCCTTCTAGAAAATGGAGATATATCACAGCCCTGACCTGTCTGTCTGCCTTGAAGTTTTTGGTACCTAGAGGAGGATGAGGGAAGATGGGGAGGAGGAAGTCTATTTAGTCTACTCTGTCAGGAGCAGTTAATCTCCAGGAACATGAAACAAACTCATTTTTAACAAGAAAACACAGACTAACACAAACTAACTGAATGTTACATTATTGTGATGTAGCATAAAGTTCACTTATTATACAACTATATGCTGTGAACACAAGGAAATCTGAAATCAAGGTTTGCAGAGTCCTGAAGCCACTTGAAACCTGAGCAAGAACATCACAGAATATGCTGCACACAGCAGAGAACTTCCTCACACATCACCCAAACATTCCCTTTGCTGAAGTACCAGAACCTGTCTCCAGCAGAGAGAGATTTACCAATCCATCACAAGTCTCCCTAAGATGGCAAGACTATACTGAAAACAAAAACTATTGTATCCTTGCTTCCTTCTGTTACCATGAATGCAGTAATTATACAAATATGTGGGGAATACAGAAAACCCCACCTGCGGTTCAAATACTAAAAGGTTTTCTTAGCAATACTGTAGGTAAATAACCAAACTGTCCACCAACCTTCACAGTGAATACTGTTCCCACTGCAGTTGTGTGGGAACTGATAAGTTTCAGATATTGGGAAAATCAGCATTGTGTTAGACCAAGAAATGTCAACGTTTTCAAATTAGCTCTAATGTATACAGAGCAGGGGCTGGCAAGATGGCTCAGCTGCTAACATGTAGCTGCACAAGCCTGACAATCTGGGTTTGATCCTCAGAACCCACATAAAAAGCCAGATCTAGGGGAAGTTCAGGGATGGGAAAGAGTATAATATAAATACATTGTATGAAAGTCTCAAGAAACAAAAATATAAATGAATAAAAAAAGCCAGAAGCTATCTCACACATCTGTGATCCTGTGCTCCTCTGGCAAGATGGTAGGCAGAGACGGGAGAAGGCTCAGAGATTCAGTTGGCCTGGAGTAGGCTGTACAGCACACAGGGAGAGCCTGCCTCAGCCGGGTGAAGAATCGTTCCCTCTCAAAGTTCTTCTGACCCTCATACCTCCACATGCACTGCAGACACGCACACACACACATACAGTTAAGCAAAAAAAAAAAAAAAAATGCAGAATAAAATGTAATAGTCTGCATTAATTATTTTCACACTTAACATTATATAAAAGTAACTGTGATGGGAAACCATGGTCAACGACAACTCAGACAGCAAGCAGAACTTCACGGATTAATGTGACAGCAGGCTGAGTGTTCATTTATAACAGCACACCAGCTAATTTCACTACACTTGACATGAGATCACTCTGTCTTCTATACTAACCTGCTAAAAATATTCTGTACCATACAGGGACTATATTGAATAATTTACTATAAATAGAAAGGTACTGACATGGGCACTTTTTAACATAAACAATATCAAAAACTAGTGCCTTTTTAAAAAAAAAAAAAGCTTTTATTCACTCTGATTTGTTGGCAATTGAAATAACCAAATTTTTTAACTTTGGGAATATTTTGACGTGACATCTATTTCACAAATAACCAGAAGAGAATTTGATCCAGAACACTACACCCTTCTTTGCAGCAAATAAATCCTTGTGTTATTCTAGTTCCGTAAACAGTTGCCTATTTTTACTCTGACTTAAAGGACCAAAGCCATACACGAGAATAGAACACACCATGAAAATCAGAGCTTGTTCACCACTACCCTTTGTCTCTGGGGGGGCCTGGGGTGAAGTCCTCCCAAGACTGCCTGAGAATATGTTCAACAAAGCTCTCAACTTCCAAGCCTAACTCTCCTAATGTTATAGATTACCCCCATTCTTTAGGTTGTTGACACTTATGCTACTCAACAGCTGGGCACATACTTGGCAACCCAGTCCCCCTGCAGATGAGAGCAAACGCACTCTGTAAACCAAGGACTCTGACAGAAATAAAAATCACAATAACCTCTCTTCAGACTGGAACATAAAAATGTGTGGAACAGTGCATGATTTCAGAAAAGTGAACTTAGGAAAGTTTTGCAAACTGGCACTCCCTATTCAAAGCAGACAATTCTTTTCTAATTAGATCAGCCCCTATAGTGAGCCATCGGGATAAGTACTGGAGTGAAGTCATCCTATTGGTCACTGATGGGAAATCAAAACTGGCTTCCAAATGCACCAGGAAAGAATGGGTACGCCAGGTCTCCCTGGCTTTTCATAGAATACACTGGCCAATAAGCTTCTTTTCCTCTCCAAGGCTAAGTGAAATTCAGAACATCTGTACGGCCGAACACAATTTGATGACCTAAGCGTTTCAAAAACCACAAAGAATGGGGGAAATGCCCCCTTGGTTTTCTTCTGTGAAATCTTGGGCAAAATGTCTTGTGAAATGTCTGAGAGCATCACTGGCAGCAACAGTGTCCCAATCAAGGGGTGAGATGCAGAGCGGCCATGAATATTTAATTCTCCATTATTTACTAGGACCAATAAGACAAGGTTCTAAACAAGGCTTGTTTCCTCAAGACAGGCCGAAATCAGCATTCTGGTTATTTCTTTTTGTCAGACACCTAAAATTACCCACTTATCACTAATGTTGAACTTGATCTGACAAAAAAAAAAATTAAAAGCTGTATTTTTTTCCCTAAGCATATGACATATACATTGATTTTTTTCCCCTGAAATCATAGAGCTTAATGGTCTATATTGCAGTATTTCTCATTCTTAACTTTCTAGAGACAACTGAGTGAAAGCATCATTTTAAATGGAAAAACAGAAACAATCCTCAGTACATTGCATACAAGCAAATGCCCACATATGAGTTAGCTTAAAATATCACTGCACTTGCTCAGGGCTATATTATCCACAATAGAGCTTTAGCACAAAGGAATTCCAGTTGTGTTTACAAAATGATACGCAAAGCCTAAGAATCCAGTTACAGAACTCATTCTAGAAAGGTGTAAAACATGAGTGTAGGAAGACTTGAGTTCTAGAGAGCTTAGAAATTGTTATTCAGTTTTGAATTCATATTAGTAATAGAAAACTATATATATTTTATTTAATTCGCAGGATTTGAGTTACTAAACCCAAAGTGAATATTCAAAAGACACACTCTGTCCATAATAAAATACCACTATTTACTATTAATATTTTACACACATCTGTGAACCATCCTCACAAACATGACTGTGAAGCGTCTCTCAAGTTGCAATAATATCGGTCTATGTATACTAAAAATACATTTCAAGAGACATAAAGACTCAACACCGGAAAGCACAAGTAGCCGTAATACTTAGATATCCAAAACAATCAAGTTGGCACGAAATTTCCTGGAAATAAATGATCGGCAAAAATGCATCTCAAAATAGACTTCTTTACATTTAAATGTACAACCCACTCTCCGATTAAAGACTTCCTTTTATCATGATCTGAAATATTTTTTGGACCAGGTTAGAATATAATCACAAGCGAGAAACTTTTCAAATAAGTACGATTTTTTGAGAAAAAAATTAATATGGTGCTGTGCTCAAGAATATAAGAGCCTTTACAGGTTGGCCAAGCCTACGCCAGGCAGGAGCATCCAGGCTTGGAAATCTCACAGAGAAGTAATGGCATCCAAGCCTCCCAGGAAGAATTATGGCTATGCTTGGTGCTTAAGAGCTTCTACAAAGGGAAAGACAAGGCAAAGTGCTTCTTGGAAACAGATCTCCCCCGCCCTCCTCCATTCCACCGCCTACCCTAGGGCGTCTCCGAACCCTCACCCACCCGGCCCGGCTCTAGGGTAAAGGATTTCACCCAGGGCACCTGGCGGTTCCCAGGGCTGGTTCCGGCTGCTGTTTACTTGTGCCCACGCGGGGGTGGCTCTGATTTGGGAAAGGTAACGGTTCCCATGGGCCCTGCCCCGCCGAACTGCCCAGCGCAGGGACCTCGTACCTTTGTACCTCTCCAGGACATCCTCGTAGGCCTGGAGGTACTCCTGCTCCTCTACATACATGTAGGCGGCGGGGGACAGGTACCCCGCCATGCCGGGGTCCGGGGAACTGGCCGCGCCCGTGGGCCCGCGAGCCCGCGACCTGGGTGGAGGCGTCAGCAACCCCGGGCTGGAGGATCAGCGCGGAGGCAGGCCCGGGGCGGCGTCCCCAAGGAAAGCTTCGTGGGGCGGCGGGAGGTGGCTCGGGGCGGGCAGCCTCCGGACCCTGCGCCCCGGGCCACGGCGCTGCGGAGGAGCGCGCTGCCCCGCCGGGATGCGCCGCTCTTCTGCGGCATCTCCAGGCTGCGCCGCAGACGCCCGCCCGGGAGGAGGAGCGGCAGCGCCGGGCTGCGGCACCGCCCTCCGGCCCGCCCACCGCCCGCCGCCGGTCCCAGCGTGGTTTCTATTTGGGACCCACAACAGGTGCCGGGAAACAAAGCCCCGGGTCCCGTCCCTGCTGAGGGGGCTGGAGTCTCTCCACCCCGGAAAGAGGAGTAGAAGACTATGCTGGAAGTACTTTCCCCAGCCCATCTTAGGGCATCGGAGGACCAAACCACAGTAACAGGGCAAGGAGGGGGACAGACACGCGTCCAGAGACCTGGACCGCGTCCACAGTCCTGGACCTGGCAGTCTCTGGAGGTGGCAGAGCGCATCAGGGCCTGACGGAGCCGCCAGGGTCAGGGCAGCTGAAGATCAGGCAGCGGCCCCTCCCTTCTGCCCCCCAGAGCCTGCCAGCGCATCTGCCGCTGCTCTGGGAGGGACTGTCCACTCACCATGGCCCAGATTGCTGTCACCGCCCTCTTTTCCTCTTATTATTCATTGCACATAGTACCAGTACCTGCTTAGCAGAATGCATATGGTTCTCTTAAATTTGACGCGTCGTATGCTAAAATAAGTAACTTTAAAGGACCCCATGATGAGCCAGTGGGTAAATGGATGTTTTTCAGGACACGGGAGTCCAGTAGCTGAGGTTGGAATCCTGCATCCTCACTGTGGGCCACCAGCAAGTAACTGACTCTCTTCATGGAGAAAGGGAGATGTAACAGAACCTAAATGACGTGTGTGTGTGTGTGTGTGTGTGTTACTTACTACCACTTTGATTCTTAGAAAGCCCACTCACTACATACATATCCCATCTTGATATAAGACACTTCTCTCTAAATCTTCCTGTTTCCTCCTTTTGTCTATACTGGTCTCTCCCTCTCCCCCTGAACTCTTTCTTTGTTGGTTTTTTAATATTGTGAAACTGGAACCATTTTCTATTAAAATTCTATATGAGGATAAAATATGCTGGAACAGTGACCTCTGTTCAAGAATCAAGCAGGTAACTGTCCTTGGCAACTGACCTGCTTTTATTTCCCCAAATAAAGCAAGACCTCATCTCTCTCCTCTCTAGCTTGATCACCTGTCTATGATCTGGGTTTGATCCCTGCACATAAGTAAAGCTCAATATGCCCTTGTGCATATGTTTATGAAGTAACCTTGAGAAAGCCTCTTGCAATGAAAAGCGTTAGCTGTAGTTCCCATTCACACTCCCCATTCATATCATACAGACATCTTCTGAATACACAGTAAGGTGTCTAAAGGGAAAGTCTGAGGCTTCATCAGAAACCGACACTAAATACCATCCAGTTCTATGAATATAGTCAGCATATAAACTGTCCATTTAAAGAACTGGTCAAATAAACAATAGTAGCAGTATCTGGGGTTCAGCCTTTGCCCCAAGCATTCCTGAGACCATAATGGTGGGTGGATATGCTAGTAATTACAGTATAATCCACAGGGAAGGAGAAATAGCATGGCAACAAAGCTTGCATTGGAGTCAAGACCGCCTGAATCCAGATCCTAGCTGATGGTCTTGTGCTTCTACTCGCTGAAGGAACTTAGGAACTGAGATTCGCAGTTCCTATTATATGGGGTGTTTGAGGGCCTCAAGAGATGTATCCATAACTGCTCACAAGATACCTCGCTATGCACATATATGCACATATATGCACTTATATTTATAGAGTATTTTCCATGTGGCAGGGAATTTACAAGCTGATTTACATTTGCTAACTGTCTCCATCCTGCATTTCACTCCAGTCAAGACACTTCAATTAAGAAACTAGAACTAGGGGCTGGAGAGATGGCTCAGTGGTTAAGAGCACTGAATGCTCTCCCGATGGTCCTGAGTTCAAATCCCAGCAACCACGTGGTGGCTCAGGACCATCTGTAACGAGATCTGACGCCCTCTTCTGGAGCTGTCTCAGGACAGTCACAGTGTACTTACATATAATAAATAAATAAATCTTTTTAAAAAAGAAACTGGTACTAAGAAAAGTTCAGTAATTGGCCAAGTGAAACCCAGCTAGAGGTGGGCCGTAGTGGTGCATGTCTACAGTTCCAGCATTGGGGAGATAAGCCATGAGGACCAGAATACATGGTCCGCCTCAGCACACTGACAGAAAACCTGTGCTGCATGAGACCCCCCCCATCAAGTAGCAACAACAAACTTGAGCGTAGTGAGAGAGGACCCTTACCCTCAGACCTTCATGTTCAGAATCCGGCCCTTCGACTGGCCAAGCCCAAGTTTAAAAACTCCCCTCTTAAGACATTATCACTGGAAAAAAACATGCTCAGCTACAGGTAATTTCAAGATGGGAAAACCCAGCTGACAATACCCTACCGCTAAGGACAGCTCTGTACTATTCGTATGTAAAATCCAATTATTCAGTAAGCGTTATGAAACCTCTACCCTCACATATTACTTGACCTCGCAGTGACCCTAAGAAAGGGAAAGTGAATATCTTGTAACTGCAGATTTTAAATAATGAAGCTACAGTAAATATTAAAGTACCCCTCCCCGTTTTTTAATTTTTCAGCGATAGGCATTGTGATGGTTTGTATATACTTGTCCCAGGGAGTGGCACTATTAGAAGGTGTGGCCTTGTTGGAGGAAGTGTGTCACTGTAGGGTTGGGCTTAGAGATCTTCCTCTTAGATGCCTGAAGATGCCCAGTCTGTTCCTGGTTTCCTTTGGATAAAGGTGTAGAACCCTCAGCTCCTCCTGCACCATGCCTGCCTGGATGCTGCCATGCTTCTGCCTTGACGACAATGGACTAAACCTCTGAAGCTGTAAGTCAGCCCCAAGTAAATGTCTTTTATAAAACTTGCATTGGTCATTGGTGTCTGTTCACAGCAGTAAAACCCTAACTAATACAGGCATCAAACCAAGGCCTTAGGTAACCAAGGCAAGTGCTCTACCACTGAGCTAACCGGAGCTATATAAACACATCACCATCACCAGAGACTTACTACAACACACACCTGCACTACTTTAAAACCTGTTGGAGATGCTCTCCTGTGCACAGCAGGAGTAGCCCTGGGACTCCACACTGGAGGCCAGCACCAGTGTACTCTCCCATCCCCTTCCATTGCCTATGCTTAGCTACGCCCACTACCTGCAGCTCACAGTTAAGTCCCCTATGCTTGTTCATGAAGTTCCATCCTTTGAAGTGGCCATCCCTGCCATCCTAACTCTATCAAGCTCTTCTAATCTCGGCTCAAGTGGTACTTCCTCTCAAAAGCCTTTCAGGAGCCTCCCACATCCTCCCTCCCCCCCCCCCCCGGGTTAATTAGACTTCTCTGGGGTTCTCTGAATATTAGACACTTCCAGCCATGACAGCCTATCTTTCAGGGCACACGGGAACTGTCTGGAAGCACATGATGTAGCACTAGCTATGACTTTTTAAAGACAGAACTATGTTCTATCTGTATTTTACTGCAAGAAACTCAATGAGCATGTGTTACCTGCAGATGAAGGAAGTTATCCAACAGTCTGCGTGGCTTTTGACTGGGGGTGGGGGGCATTTCACAAACAACTCTACTTTAAAGGCCTTTAAAATATATATTAAGTTCTTTTACTACTGAAAATGAGTACCACAGACTTCTCACCATTCCTGAACCATTCCTCCATCTTTTGCAAGGGATTAATTTTAAGAAAGAGCTAAGTTTCAAGCAGAATATAAAATGTGCTGTAAAATTAAATGTGGAAGTTTTGGTGGCGTGTTTTCTAACTATCCTCACTCCCAGGCTCTCCCTGTATAAAAGGCACCCTCATCACACTGGAGAAACAGTGGCCAGTCTCCTATACACATGAGGGATTAAAATGACACTTGTTGACTGACCTCAACCCAGTCCTACATGTAAGTTGTGAGCTGTATAGCAAACATGTAACATAACAATATTTTAAAAAGCAGTAATAAACCTCTACACTTCCATTTCACTGCTCATCTTGTTTCATTCTATTTTTTTTTTGAAGAGTTCATACAATTTTAAAAGTAGATACTTTGAGGTCTCAGCCACCCACCACAAACTTGGACATTTCACAATGAACAGCGTGTGGCCTCTGACCTCAGGTCTACAGTCCCCTCTGCACCAGCACTGTCCCAGGTCACTCCAGGCCTTCCTTCCTTTCCTACAGTGCCCACTCCTGTGGCATATGCCTGGTAGCTCTTTCACAGATGACGTGATCATGTCACCACTGACAGACACCTACCCTGCTTCTATCTCATTAGCTCAAAGAAAATGTCTACACAGTGCCAGGTGTGCCAATGAATGACTTCGATTCCGGCATTCAAGAGGCAAAAGCCTGCAGATCTCTGTGGTTCCAGGCCAGTCAGGGCTACACAGTGAGCCCCTATCTCAAGAAACACAAAAACCAAATCAACAACCAAACTTTACATACTAGGCCCTGGGCAGGCCACGACAATGGGCTTACACCTTCCCTTCACCTACGGTGTTCTTGTGCTGTTAATTCTGATAGAGTCTCTCCTCTCCCTGGAGAGTTAGAGCTGCAGGGTGCTTTCAACAAGACAGGCAGGCCTGAGAGACTAAATGTGTCCTGAGGTGAAGGCACAGAGAGCCAAGGCCCAAGTCACCTCACTCTCACTTGGCTCCCAGTCTCCATCCTCCCTCCCTCCTCTTCCCCTTCCTGCTCCACCCCTCCTCCTCAAAGGCTGGGCGAGACCAGCGGCAGGCATCTCCCAACAGAGGCCAAAAGAAGCTCAAGCCTGTTGCCCCAGAAACCCTGACTACAGAGTGACTGGCCAGGCTCTGCTTGTTTTTCTTAAAAAAAAAAAAATTCCACTTTGGGGACCCCATGGAGATTCTCTCTAGGTTGCCTTAAAGACTGTAATCTGGGATGGTCACAGGAAGACAAAACCCCAATATTTGCATTACCTGAGGAGCAACTATGAGAACACAGCCCCCAACTCCTGCCCTGTCACAAGTGGGGGCAGGGGAGAGGGAAGGAGGTCTGAACATCTGGCCTTTGGCCTTTGTAAGTGACTCTCCAGAGACATACCGGGTCCCATCCTGCCCTATTACCATTTCCAAGAAGGAAAAAAAAAATTGCTAAGGGAATGCAGAACTGCCCACCCAGGAGGCCACTACATGCACAAGCCCCTGCCGGCCGGAACCACAGGGTCTGAAAGCTGCTCTCCGTGGTGTCTCAGTTTACAACTGAGAGGAACAAGCTCCCTTCTGGTTCAGCTTGTATGGCGAATGGAAGGAAACACCCCACAAACACTGGCATCTCCATGGATTAATTAATCAAGAGTGCATGATGGCCCCTCACAAGCACTAAGGACACAAAGTATCTATGGCCACGTGATGCTCACAGAAAAGCTACATTTAAAAAAAAAAAGACATCCAAATTGCTGGATTAAGCACTGCATCCTAGGTACCAAAATCATCAGGCTTGAGTTAGACCTGCGTAGCTCAGCGCCCTTGGGCAAAAGAAAAAGAAAAAAAAAAAAAGCTGTTCCAGCAAAATATTCCAGGAAGTCATTGGTATTAGTACTCTCAGGCTGCCTTGATGGTTAGTGTACATCCGCAGCAAAGTTTAACACAGATACCAGTAAATATTTGCTTGCTTTTAGAATCTCGATTCATCCAACCAGAAAGCAGAGCCAAATAGCTTAGTCACCAGAGCAAGCAGGCAAAGCGCTCCATGAAGTAAACACGGTCATTTCCTCCCCCACCTGAGACAAATTTCTGCCCAGCACATCAGCCTGCAGACACAGCGCCGGGGAACAGATGGGTGAATTTCTGCCACCCTGGTCTCCACTCCGTCCCCTCCCCCACTCACCTGCTATCCGAAGCACAGCCCTCTCGGCCGGGTCCAGCACCGAGCCCCCTTGAATCTTTCTTTTGGATCTCTCGTGCTTGGGCAAATTCCAGGGTAAGGTGTCTCCAGGAGCTGGAGATGCTGAGCCAGATTTCTGGCTGAAATCATCCTCGTCAGAAAAATCCGCAGAGGAGGACATAGAACAGCGGTAGGACGCGTTCCCGGAGCTCTGAGGAGGATGACACAGGAGAAGCATTAGCGACCGCTCGACCGCTCGTTCGTTCGCTCGCAAAGGAGCATCACTCACTGAAAATCATCGATTACGATCACTCTGCCCCCTCTCCACCTCCAAACTGCGCTGCGCCGTCCCCAGAGAGAACACACACATTAATAAAAACAAAACGAATCCCAGGGCTCACCATATCTTCTTGGCCAAGTCTGCTCCTGTAGAAACAATAAGCAAGCCGTTCCAATACATGGAGACCAGAAGGAAGAAGTGTGTGGCCTGCGCTCCAGCCACCGGCTCAACAAATGACTGGGCCAACAATGAAGCCAGAATCAACAGCCTTCCTGTGACAAATCTACAGTATCTAGCTCCCCCACCAGGTCAGGAGAAACATTTTCCATTACTGGTCTTCTGGTTAATTCATTAACGCAACTAACTTTAAGTTTCATAAACAGAGCACAAATACAGGATGCTGGGTCCCACCTCCTTCCCGTTTCAAGCTGCCGGACCACTGGAGCCTACTTTTAACCAGTTTTGAGCCCTGCGTTCTCTTTATTTAATTTTCTGCATGAGACTGAAGCGAGTTCCCAGAAACGGGTGAGGAGGGAGGGAGGGAGAGAGGGAGGGAGGGCTGATTCTGAGAAGAGCCTTTTCTTAAGACCCGGAGAACACAAAAGCCTGCTTTCAAAGGCCGAAGGCAACGCCAATAAACAAACATCTGAACTCAGTTTAGAGTTCTTGAGATAATTTAAGCTTCCAGCAGCGAAGGGCTGCCAGTAATGTAAATGAGGATACAGTGCGGGGACGGGAAACCAAGTTCTCCTCCACTGCAGCCATCAGGAAGATGAGAAACACAGACTTTTACCAAAACCACTTTGTCTGAAGGTTACTCTAGCGGATTCTGCAGGAGCTTAGAATCCTCAGGGTCCTGTTTGGTTTTTTGTTTTTTGTTTGTTTTTCCCCCATAAAAGGCAAATGGTGTTATTCCTTCCTTCTTATTGGATTGTGTCTGTGAGTATTCAGACAACCCACTGCTCAGCGAGGAAGAGATGCTGATTATCTGTGTTGTGGACTGGATTAAAAATTCTAAAGAGTAGCAAAGGGAAGTCTTCACTCGCTGGGGCTCAGGGAGAAGATGCCAAACTAACAGAACTTGAATTCCTTAAGATGAAAGCTGCAGCCATGGATTTCCAAGCAGCAAGCTGCAGGCAGAAATCAGCTCAAGGAGGCAAGCCTCAATCTGAGGTAGTAACAGTGAGCTACTCGCACTGGTACCTGCAGCACCAACAGTCCCATGTGTGCAACACCCACAGGACTCACACGGGTCTTGTAAGACTGTCACCAACCAGGACCGCTGACTTTGCCACTGTTCATTCAAACCACAGCTGTTTCATGGTCAAAGCTACTATTGTAAAAATTCATATATCCCTACAAAATGAGGCATGTTAAGATTTATTTAAATCATATTGACTTTGCTAGTAGTAACAGCACCTTGAGCGAATTTGATGAGAGTAAATGAATAAACTTAAGTTTCTATATTTTAGCTACAGTCCATAGAGAGGTATGTATGGCATTCAGCTGTTATGAACCCAATTTATTTTTCCCAAGCTTCTCTGAAACTTCAACTTGAGCTATCTGAGGTTTGTAGTTTGCAGAATCTGAAGGGAAGGGTGACATGTTTAAGGACGTTTAAGGGTTACTGGGTTTCTTTGGTTGCCTTGCATTCCTTAAAGTGGCTTCCTACTTGTCCTTTCTTAAGGGTCTTACTTTATCTCTGAGATTGTATTTCTACACTATTTTAGAGAGACCAGTAATTTGTTAATGTTTATAGAGGTGGTGGTGGGGGCTAACTGCTCTTTTCCAAAAATCACTAATTATTGATTTTTGCAGAGTAAATTTTTTTAATGGCCAGAGTCTCAGCTGACTGAAGAACAAAATGTGATTTATGCCATGACACCACCACTATTAATCACCCACAGCCAGATGGGAACAGTTACTACCCTGGGCCCAAGGGTGTTGACTGACACAGCCTCTAATCTGGTCATGTCACTGATAACCAGATAAGAGAGAACAGTAAGAAAAAATAATCAGGGCCACATCTTTCAACAATTTACTACAGATACATATAGGCCACACACATTTATATTAGACACGTTTATAAGAAGTAACGTCCCTTCTTGTCTACAGGGTTCAAGCCTATTAACAATTACAGTATTTTTTTTTTATCTTTTTTATTTATCTTTTTTCCAGAAACACACACACACACAAATCACCTTTAGGACTGGAGGTACTCTACAAAATTAAAGCTCATTTGAAAGCTTAAAATTGATACTATATTTAAATGAAGCTACTTCAAAGTGGAGAGTTCATATAAACTATTATATTCCTTATTGATCTGTAATGGCTTGCCAAATCATGCTACTATCTTAGAGCTGGAGAGAACAGTACTGTGTTTTATTTGTTCAGAGAAAATAAACAGTTCTCTGGCCCAAACACTGCAGCCTGACCTTTGATGAGGGGCTTAAATTAGTAGGACAAAGGAAAAGGATTCCAAAAAGCAGCAAAAGCCCCTACTTCTGATTCTACTGGTTGCTTAAAGACCGATTCCTGTCAAAATACAAATGTCCAACTACAGGGATTAGTTAAATATACTGTATTTATAGCACAAGCTACTCTGCAGAAATTAAACAAATATGTTGATCTACATTTAACAAAGAGGAAACAATATATGATAGCTTTAAAAAATCCATACACACATTTGTACCCCCTTAACTGTTTAAATACAGATATATCACTGTTAAATAGTGGTTAACTCGGGGCAATGACAAAGATTAACATCACCAAAAGGAAATGTCCAGAGAGAATACCGGATGAGGAAGCTAGCATTTTGCTTTGAGAGCTTGGGGGCACCTCTGAAAAGTGAATGGAGTCCCCCTGAAGCCTCTTCCCAGAGCAAAGCAAATAAACAATCATGCAGAAAGGACATTAGCAGCTGTACAGGATTCTCTGGCCTCCTGACCCCCGGGTTAGGACTCCAATTCACACCACTCCCTGTCATCTCCACTCGCTGATAACAAGGAAAAAGAAGAAGGAATGGTTCTCCAGAAAGGGAAAGGATCCTGGGATTGTGAAGACAAGGCTGACATTTTGTCTCACAAATGGATGTGTACTGTCTCTGTCTGTACTCATTTTGAGTCTCTGTAACCAAATAAGTAAAAACTCTAGGCTTCGATAAACCAAACAACCCTGCACCAAGTCTTCCACAACTTTTGCTATTTAACTAACAATCAAATTAGGCCACTAAAAGATTCATTCTGCCGGGCGATGGTGGCGCATGCCTTTAATCCCAGCACTTGGGAGGCAGAGGCAGGAGGATTTCTGAGTTCGAGGCCAGCCCGGTCTACAGAGTGAGTTCCAGGCCAGCCAGGGCTACACAGAGAAACCCTGTCTCGAAAAACCAAAAAAAAAAAAAAAAAAAGATTCATTCTAACTTATCTGATGGCCAGTTCATTTATACGGTACAAAAACAACTGAAATTTCCTAATGCCAGGATAATTAGATAAAGTGACAGTTCTGGATGAACGATAACTTCTTAACTGACACCCCAGGACAGAATCTGTGATATCAGCATCAGGACTGTCTAACTGGATGTGGCCAGGTCTACATAGTCTGATCTGTGAGATACTGCCAGGAAGTTGTCTTGGCCCTGGGTGCTCTCCAAAGGCAATGGGAAACAAGACCAAAGAGAAGGATTGTGCTAAAGATCCAGACATTCACGAGTTGAAGAATACATCCTCTCTGCAAAACAATCCATAGTGGGAAACATATACTTCCCAAAAAGAAGGGATTCTTTGGGATGTGAACAGAAAAAGGAGCCACCAAAAATGTCCCTATGTGTGCAGGTGTGCACGAGTGTGTGTGTGTGTGTGTGTGTGTGTGTGTGTGTGTGTGTGTGTCTGAGAGGGAGGGAGGGAGGGAGGGAGGAGGGAGAGGGAGAGAGGGAGAGAGAGAGAGAGAGAGAGAGAGAGAGAGAGAGAGAGAGAGAGACCTTGATAAAACTCTACATTCTTTTTTTTTAAAGTAAAAAAAGTTAAAAGCACATCCTAGAGAAAATTGAGAATATCTAAACCCAAGTCATGATGGTTTATCAGGTATATTAGGACTGTTAATTTTCTAAGGTGTGACAGTGATCTGTGGTTGTAGAAAAGGTATCCCAATCCTTAGGAGATGCAGACTGAAGGAACTCGATATCTGTAATTAATTTTAATTGAATTAAACAGAACTAGTCAGTGTGCTAACAGGAAACCAGATGTAGTCTCTGAACCACTCTTGCTTTGGGGGAAAGGGTCCCAAACTTTTAGCTGCTTTTGTGGGCAGGAGATGGGGGATTGAACACAGAGACTGACCAGTGTCCTGCTGTCACCATGTAGCTTTACCCTCAAACCCTGGTTTGGCTGGCTGGTTTTTAGATCCTGCTTCACTGCCTAGCTCAGCCTAGCCTTGACTTCAGTTGCCCAGGGTGCCTTCCAAACCCACCAGCATCCTGTATCTATCAGACTCTCAAATGCTGGGATTTCAGGCATGTGAGCCCACACCCTCCTTCCCTTTTTGAGTAAGTATCAAAACTTTCTCTTGAGAAATGCCACCCTGTTCACGGAGGCTACATTTTAATTATCTATCCAATCACTGGTGAACACTTGGGCTGATTCCCACATCTTGGCTAGTACATATAATGAACGAGGAATTGCAAAATTAACTGAAGTTCCCATTAGAAGCACAGTTTCAGATTCAAGACCATCTTGGCTGGAGTTAAGATTCGCTTTCTTCCAGCTTAGCCAGTGTATACCGCCTAGAGGCTCCATTCAACGGGTGACTATAAGCAGGGACTACATTACACATTTCACTTGCTAGCTGAGCCTCTGAAACAACAATCCAAAACAGAAAGACATGTTTAGGGGACCTGCAGAACTTATCCACATCAACTCAATCTTACAAAAGGAAGCCAGAGACCTCTACTTTGGTCCTTTCAACAGCAAAGCTTGTGTTCTTGACTACAGTGTATTTATTCATGCACAAGACAAAACTGAATATCCTTGTGATGGTGTATATATGCTCGGCCCTGGGAGTGGCACTATTAAGAGGTGTGGCCTTATTGGTGTAGATGTGTCACTGTGGGTGTAGGCATTAATACCCTCATCCTAGCTGCCTGGAAGCCAGTATTCTGCTACCAGCTTTCAGATGAACATATAGAACTCTCAGCTTCTCCTGCACCATTTCTGCCTGGATGCTGCTATGTTCCCACCTTGATGATAATGGACCAAACCTCTGAACCTGTAAGCCAGCCCAGTTAAATGATGTCCTTTATAAGACTTGCCTTGGTCACGGTGTCTGTTCACAGTAGTAAAACCCTAACAAAGACAATCCTCAAAACTCTCAAAGATCTTACTTTGTATTTGCAGGGAATGAAAGAATTAGACATGTCCACAGCAAGGAGCAAGAGTTCACAGTAAAGAAAAACCATGCAAAAATATATCAAAGTTGACTCTTGGACAACATGGGTTTGGATTCAGCAAATGCATCTTTGTACACATTTGTTTTATATTTGTTGACAATTTGGAATTGCTAAAAGATTAATTACCTAGAAACAGTGAAGAAAATTAAGATGTAGGCTTGGTAAGGCTCAGCAGTGGAACTCTTACCCCCACCCCTCCATCCCACCACACACACACACACACACACACACACACACACACACACACACACACACACAGAGAGAGAGAGAGAGAGAGAGCCCTTGCTTTTATCCTCAGTCCTACAAAGAAAAGATGAAGAAACAAGAATACACAAAATATACAAAAATCATGGTCTGCTTTTATCACTCACTAGCATAGAATCTACACAAATCTATTACAGAAGTTTTAATCTCTCAAAGCATACAAAAATAGACATGCATGGCAACATTTGGGGAGGAAGGTAAAAGTATAGTATCAGTTGCAACTTCGATGTATACTGCAATACAAAGAGCACTCGTATTTCCACAACCACTGCCTGCTGCTACTGCAGCGAGCTCTATCTGAGCACTTGGACCTAGGTACCTGTTTAAAGGGTGGGGAGGATGTGGCTATTTCCCTGCCTCCTCCATGTGAGCGGCTGGTCCCTCCAGTCAGTTGCTTTTGCAGTAACAAATGATCTCTCTCGGTTCTTGCAAAATCTTACTATACATAACACACACTATATGTTAATCAACTGTCCATGGTCTTGATGTGGCTTCTAGGCAACAGTGATCTACTAAGTTTTGGGGAAGTCCAAAGTTATGGATGAGTTTTTTACTATGTTATGGTAAGAAGTATAGCAACAGGAAAAGGTATCCTCTGTTTACTATGTAATGGTGAGAAGTAGTCACAAACCAACCTCTGCAATTTAGTTCAATCATTTCAAAAAGAGAAATAAATTAGCATTGTGGCATAGCCCTGTGATTTCAGCATTTGAGGTGCTGAGGCAGGGGGACGGCTGCAAGTTTGAATAGTTTATTCCATCTTAGCACCAAAAAAGAAAAAATATGTTAAGAAAAAGAGTGTCATGAATATGATGGAGCACCCCGCAGACCTCATGACAAGACCTGTCTCAAAACACAAGCAAGCAAACCAGAGAAACAGCTAAAGAATGAAGCTAACCAGAAGGATGGAGCAGGGGGATCTCCAATCTGAGGTCATCCTGGGCTACACAGCAAGAATTACCTCAAAAGACATAGGTATGGAAATACAGACATCAAGGAATAGTTTGTATTTAAGTATCTACAAATAGACATTTCACTTGAAGGATGTTTTCAATAATTTACCAAATAGAAAAGCAAACCCAATCTCTGAAAATATCTCCACAAAACTAAAGTGCATCAGGAACACTGACTAAAATCCCGAGATATTCCATAACTAGACAACCCTTGCTTTGTCTGATTGCTGGTTTGTTGTTTTTTGTATTGTTGTTTTGTTTTTTGTTTATTTGCTTGCTTTTATTCTGAGACAGGGATTCTCTGTACAGCCTTGGCTGTCCTGGAACTCACTCTGTAGACCATGGTGGCCTCAAACTCACAGAGATTCACCTGCCTCTGCCTCCCTTGTGCTGGGATTAAAGGCATGTACCATTACTGGCTAGCAAACTAGACAATACTTACATTTTAGGGTGGTGTTTATTTGTCAGCCAGTTAAACATGCCTTAACTATCTATAGGCTCCTTCCCTGAAGGACTCTGAAATCTGCTGCAAGTACAAAGGGATAAAATAACCAATTTACAAGTGTCTATCCTTAGAAATGTAACTTAAAACATGTCTTCTGGGAATACTACAGAACACTCATAAAAGTTAAGTCAATTACAAGAAAATGGTGGAGTCTGACTGGCCCACCAAACTGCCATATGGCACACCTCTGGGAGAATGCCACCCAGAGGTGTGCCAAGGGCTGGCAGAGGTTGGTATTAGTAGGTGCACTGAGGTCGGCCTGCCAGTTTTCGAAGACAAATTAAAGCAAACATTTAACACGAAGGAGACATCATATGAAAATTCAGGTGTGGAACGCATACATCCTGACGCAGTCTTCACCTGTCCTCGTTCCTTTTCTTATGATACTTGAGTGTGAGACACACACACCCTCATTAATTCAGGGATGAGATGCCACTGTATTCAGAGAGTATTGGAAAGATAAAGGGTGGGAGGAGAGAGGGACTATGCTAACTAACAGAAAGGGAGTTAAAGAGTTTTTAAGAAGAGGAGAACTACAGAGCACAGAACAGGAGAAACGGGAGGCAGCTATCCAGTACTGTAGTTAAATGGATGTCCCACAAACACCAGGTGAGTCAAGCTTCTCTAAGTGCAGAGTTACTCTGCTTTATTACCGTAAGTGTCTTTAATTCCCAGAAAATGGTAGAAAGCTGTATGACGCTACAGGCTGGCTCAAGTGTTCCACGAATCTCACTAGACACCCACTGGCTTCCTGCTGGCTTGATTCTACCTGCATTTACCCACCTACTCAATGTCATCAGAGAGACTTTGATTCTACGTACTTCAGAACCATGATGTGCCACTGTTCCTTTTAGAAAGATGTGGGTTACAGCCATATCTTGTATAGAACCCTGAGGCATAAACACAGACCTTTGCAGAGAGCACACCCCATCTACCATCTATGCTGTCTCGTAGAAATCTGAAGCTGCATAAGGCACTTCAGAGTGTATACTGGATAACAGTCATGAGACCGTGAGAAAACTGCCTGGCTCCTGGGGGCTTCTGTGGGTCCTCTGAGAAACAGGAAGCACAGCAATGATGATGTGTATAGTTGTATTGGTGGAAGGAATCAGCATTCTTGACATTTTAGGTATTAGGTGGTGTCACCCCCTTATGCTAATTTAATCCAAGGACAGAAGACTGACTACAGGGGACCAGTCCGATTGTGTGACAGCTGCGCTCATAACAGCCCTCAAGAGACAAAATCCAATTCTCTTCTCTGTCCTTTCCAAACTTCGTAAGCGATGCTCTGGTGCTTGGTGGTGCCCTCAGGTCGTCCTATCATATTCCTTTTTTAAAAAAAAAATTCACTGTTTCCACTACAAAACAACATCCAGAGATGAAAAGCATCAGCATTTTTAAAAGCTATAGGTGCTTAATTGTTCCCGGCTGACACATAAGGAAAGTTGTGTCTTTATCAATCCTTGCACTTCCATTTTCATTACCTGTGTCCTTAACAAAATTGCAGAAAATGGCTTTTGCTAATGGCTTTCACAAACACACGCTGTCACTCCAGGCAGTTATTAAGTCAAGAATAACTTCTTCATTAAAGACGCATACACACACAACAAACTTTTGTTACTGTGTTGAAACTGAGCCCCAAATTTTAGGCCCCAGGAACCTCACTTCCCATTCAGAAGAAAGAACTGCCAGATCTGCAGACCACATTTGACTGGGATTTAGTAACCACGGGTGAACACGAGAAGACACACTGTCTTTGTGCTGGCGTGGTGAAGAACTCAACCTAGCTAGGATGTTGAACACTAGGCCAGTCCAACCAAACACATACACAGACAGACAGACAGACACAGACACAGACAGACAGACAAACACACACACACAGACACAGACACACACACACACACACACACACACACACACACACACACACACACACACTTGCACACACCACCAGGGCATTCATATTGAGTGCATTCTAAATCCCTTCACTAACATTTCGCTTGTCCCTAAGATTTCCCAGTCAGATCGACTCAGAGATCCAGCCAGAACAACTAATGGGTGGCCCAAAGACCCTACACATCTAGAAGACTGCCTCAACTTTTTCCACGTCTTTCCAATAGATCTTCCTCTCAAAAATTTCTGTAGACTCCTCCCTTTCTGCTTCTTCTCTGTAGAAAGCATATGGCAGGGCAGGAATCAAAATCAACTCACAAGAGAGCAATGCCTCTAGACACACATGTCTCAAGGTGAAAACAGATCCCCCAGCCTTCAAAATCCCATAAAGGCACCCTTCCTTGGGTTGGAGAAGCATCAGTGGGGCCTCAGTGAGGAACTTCTTGAATCCTAAGAAAGGATCCACAGAGAAACAGATAACTGGTGGTACAGATCACAGAGTCAAAGTTTCAAAGGATCCAGGTGTCACACCATAGCAGAAGCAGCCAGAAGGCTCTAGGGGGCAGTCCTGAGGAGTGGGGCACAACTTGAAGCCACAAATGTTCCCTCCCATTGCTCAACACTTTGGCATACATCTAACAGGACCTCAGAGAGAAGGGAGTGCATCCCCCATTTGTGCATTGCCATGGTTCTCCCAAGAGCTGTGTCCTGTGGGCCATAATAGATATGTCATGTTCTTGTTAGTCTTGTAGCGACTTACAAGTCATCATATTATTAGGCGCAAAAACACAATAACATAGGTATAATAATAATAATAATGATAATAATAACAACAACACAATAATAATAATTATAATTCTTCTTACCTCTTACTGTCTATGAGTGCTAAATGAAATAAGCCCACAGTGCTTATGAAGCAAACTCACTCTCATTCCCCACGCCCACAGCCCAGCCCTGCTCACTCATGCCCCCCCCACTTGCTCATAATGTGCATGGATGCGTTGTTTGAATTCCAACCTCCTGACTTTTCTCCCGTTCCCAGCTGCCCATCTGACCCTGAAATAGCCCATTTCGTTTGGATCCTTCTCTCATCAAGGGCTTTCCGAAAGCTGCTGCAATACTTCCTCTAACCATGACACAAGCAAAGAGCTTGTCAGAACACATCAGGACTGATGCACATATGAACCAGAGAGACAGTGCAACACGTACTGGTTCAACCAAGATGGCATCCAGTGCTGAGAGCCGCAAGACAGGGGCTCCCCTCCCTAACTCAGACCTCCTCCCCAACTTGCTTCTTGGTCCTGAAGTCTGTGCAGGAACACAAACCCTGACTAAGACAGTAGCTGAGGAGGATCTGGGGAGAGTTAGGAAGACAAAACTGATCAGAATGTATTGTATAAAAAATGTATTTATTTTCAATTAAAAAAAAAGACTGTGTCAAAATGTGTGGCAGCATCCAAGAGATAGTGATATAATCAGAAAAAAACAAACATGGTATAGAATAAACAAAGGAGAGCTGGTCACCGTGCCCCTTCCATTCCTCCAATGAACTGCTCCTTCGTGTGGGAAAACAAAACAAAACAAAAACAAACAAACCCACATGTGTGATTTGGCTACAACACTTTTCTCAGAACCCCAGTATACGAGAGTATACCATCAGTGTAGACACCGCTCTGGATGTGGTTTTAGCCATGTTCATCATTTAAACCAGCAGAGATCGAGTACAGTGGCTGGCTCTCCATGGCACCATGGGCCTCAACCAATCAGAAGGAGGCCTTATGAGCACAGACTCAGGTTCCCAGTGGTTTCCTTACCTGTGTCTCTAGCGAGACACACACAGAAGTTGAACTCAAGGCTGTTAAACCAGTTCTGACCTGAATGTCCAGGCTGCCAGTCTGGCCTACAAATTTCTGTCATTCTCACAATCTCTTGAGCTAACTTCGTAAAATAACTAAGTCTGTGGATACACTTGTATGTGTGCATGCACGCATGTGTGTTCCATAGCCAATGTGTCTGGCTGGCCCTGTTTCTCTGAAGAACCTCACCTGGACAACTGGCAACCCCAAGGCATGGTCAGGCCTTGCCCCAAGTACATTTTAGGGAAGCACAAACACTCGCTCTGGCTCTCATGTTTTCAATGTTAGAGCAGGGGTTTCTACTAGCCTGAAGTAGGAAGCCACAGGGCTTCATCTCCTTAATTAACTCCCAGGAGGGAGGAGTTTAACCTTCCCCGCTTGCTCACATGCTAAATGAGGGCAGTCACAATCGTCACCAGATATTAGACACGATCAAAGTGATACTGTGATAACAGACTATAACAGAGTAGTATGATGAGCCTCTAACCAAGCACAGCACGAAATGTCACCGCATCTCATTTGAAGATTACAACGAAAATATGAAACCCAGGCATAAAGTACTTAGAATATCAATGGTACCTTAGAATACCAAAACATGCACCTTCAGGGCGACATCTACACCGATGTTTTACCACAAACTAGATACTATAGCCTGTAACTTTATTCCACAAAATAATGATTTTCAATGCAGACTTTTAACTAAGAAATATATTTTCTTTTCTTATTTATCTTTTGTTTATCCAGACAGGGTTTCTCTGTATAGCCCTGGCTGTCCTGGAACTTGCTCTGTAAACCAGGCTGGCCTCAAACTCAGAGATCCACCTGCCTCTGCCTCCCAAGTGCTGGGATTAAAGGCAAAGAATTGTTTTTATAATCTCTCTCCCTTCATATCCCATTGCACAGTATGACCTTTATACCAGCAATAAAGATTCATTCTTCAGATGTAAAGCTTTTATTTCTAATCAGAGATTAAGAATAATGAGCCATTCATACTAGAGTGAGGTCATCAGACTCTATCCTGGAGAAATACTTGATAAAAAGAAAGGGAACCAAGGCTCACAGAGGAAGAAACACTGCCTATTTCACAACTTCTCCTGCAGACATTTTCCACCAACACAGAAGCAGAATTTAGAAGAACCAAGAACAGTTGGGAGCTTGGACATCACTCCTCTCGAGGCTCAGGAGCTGCAGCTGCGACTGGCTTCTCACCTGCCTCTCCAGTTCTCCAGGGAGAAAGTGATCGCTGATGTAATCTGACAGGGTCAGAAGATCTGCTACCACGAGCTGGTGCCACCGTGTCTGAACTGCTCCATTAGACTCACCCTTTCCCCGCCCTCCTGCCTGTCTGTGACAGGCATGTAAGATGCACACGCTCATGACAGGGATAAATAAACCATGGATACACATCCTAGGTAATTAGGGACTCACCAGCAATTCCCTCCGAAAAGGAGGTGTGAACCATCTGTAAGCAACTATGGGGGAAAGCATAACTTCTCACCACCTTACAAAATCTTTGTCTTCTCATTAAGTAAGGAGGCCACAGTTAAAATTCTTCCAGCCAGAACAGAAACCACAGGAAGAACTTTGAGGAGTGTTAAGGTAAGGCAGGAAGGAAGAACAAAGGCTCTCCCATAGGCCTGGTTACAGGATTTCCATTCCCAATTCCTGCTCGAGTTAGCTGTGTGAACTGGTACCTGTCACAACTCAGGAAATGTCTGTAAACGTTGGACTACTCATCTAAAGATGAGACTACTGTCTCCTGTCAGGGTAGTCATGCAGACCAGGGTAATACGCACAAGGGTTAAGACTAAGTCTAGCAGCCAGTGGGACACTTTAAATGACACCTGGCATCTTTAAAAGCTGTATGGAAGCTGTCAGTTTCCTGAGCACACCTACAGTCTTAGCCCTATAGCCTTAAAGCACTTTCTAAGGTCCCAGGGTTGTCAGTCAGGTCCATTATGTGCTACATAAGAACAATCATCCTACCGAAACTAACAGAAGGGGCACGCATGACTTTCTCAGTGGACATTTCAGCAAATGAGAGCCACGTTCTTCTTACTCCAACTCATGTCCAAATTGCAGCTGGTCTCCTCACTTCTCTCCTGGTCCCCAACAGTCCTTCCCACAAGAGCTAGATTAAATCTTTAAAATGTATTTTTTTAAAAGATTTTATTTATTTTATGTATATGAGTACACTGTAGTTGTCTTCAGACACACCAGAAAAGGGCATTGGATCCCATTACAGATGGTTGTGAGCCACCATGTGGTTGCTGGGATTTGAACTCAGGACCTCTGGAAGAGTAGTTGGCGCTCTTAACCTCTAGCCATCTCTCCAGCCCTTTAAAATGTATTAAAAGGAATCCATAATCATTAAGATTCTAAAAACCCTCCTCCTTCCCACATTACTAAGTAAAAATCCAGAACCTTTCTTCCACCAAGGTCTTGAAATTGATCCTGAAGGATCTGCTCAAGTGGTAATTCTCCATTTCCCCTCCCCCAGGATCTGCTTCCATTTCCCCTGCTGCATATCCCTACCTGGCACTTTACATAGTTACTTCTTAATCTGTGCTGTCTGTGTTCCTCTCTCAAGATAAGCTCCACCATTGCGGGGCTGTTTGGTTTGTTACTGCAGCTCTAGCTTACAGATAGTACCTGGGGGGGTGAGGGGGGTGGGGGCGGCGGCACAGTAGTGAGTTAATTTTTCAAAAACACCCGTACTGCCCTGAACATGATGACCACTCTATAATGCTGACCTCATCTGTACTGGTCAGTTCCCTGCAGTTTGTCTTTCTTCCTTTCCCACTTCACATCTACCCCAAGTTTGTCCTGAACAGGAAGATTAAAGTGTAACTTCACATTGCCTCCCAGTTCACAGCAAAAGGCCTGCTTCCACGCACACAGGAAATCTAAGTTTAAATGCAGACCCAGAGCCCTGCAGAGCTCCATGCTTCCTGGCCCAGACTCACCATCTATGGACAAAAGGACTTTGAGCGGGCTACTTCAGCTTTTTGAATTTTGGTTTTCTAATGTAGAAAGCAATCTGCGAAACACCATTAGACAAGCTAGCCCTGCTACTCCCTAACCTGGTGCCAAGCTCACGGGAAGTAATTACTAACTTCCAGCAGTCATTATTACAAGTGTCAAATGCTGTTGACATGATATGTTGTTGTTTGATAATTCCATGTCTTTCACAATCTCATTTCTGGTCACCAGGGAGCTAATAATGTTTCAGAAAGTCTTTAAATTAAAAGACAGGGAACAACGGTGGTCACTTGCTTATAGAAAGTGGTGTTCTCACATAAGAAAAGGCTGTCTTTTTACTCCTTAGAATCCAGAGCCACCTCCATCTCAGAGCTCTTGATTCCGTCCCTCTAATCAACAGAAAAGTTTGCCTAGAGAACCAGTGATTACCCACATCCTAGGAGTCAATTTAAGATCACTGCTCAGTACTTCTATAAAAGCCAAAGATTATTAGATAATTTTCTAAAGTAAAATGTCTTGAGTATTATAAGTTAATTTTGAATGTGGCAAGGTCATTTCTTCTTAGAATGCCTATGGATAGGATATATATTTTAATTTATAGATATAAGACAACTCAAGATATTTAAATAGACACAAAAAGGCCTACTTAGATATTGATTTGGGGTTATATTTAAATGCTAATATATTTAAAAGATAAAAATATACATACTGAATAGTACATGTATAAAGGAAACAGAAAGTATCTTCTTAATCCCCAAAAGGATGAAAGTACCTATTAGATGATACCACTTTTTACAAAGTTGCTCACTGCAAAAAGCATTAAAAGTCAATGAATAAGCCAGGCATGCTGGGTGGTACATGCCTTTAGTTCCAGCACTGGGGAGCTGGAGGCAGGCAGTATATGTGAGTTAGAGGCCAGCCTGGTTTACAGCGTGAGTTAGTTCCAGGACAGCCAGGGCTGTTACACGAGAGAAACCTTGTCTCAAAACACAAATAAACAAACAAAAAATTAATGTATAAAATAAAGAGAAATTAATTTGGTGACCACAATTACTATTTCTTAATTATCTCATTTTGATCATATTAACTACCTGAAAGTTTTCTCTATTTAGGATGCGTTTCTGTTCAAACCACAAAACACTGAGCTTGGAAGGCTGATCTGGCTTAACTTCTGGATGGCAAATGCTGGAAGTTGGGACTTGAAAGTCGGCAGCTACGGCCAAGTCCCCTGGCAGGCGGGCACTCGGCTCCACATGGGCAATGGAGACACTGCGCCATCTGTTTTAAGATGAGGGATGAGGAGCAGCTGGCCACATGGACGACACAGCCCACACGGAGATGAGACACACTAGAACAGAAAGCAACAACTTAGCAGACCGGGACCAGTATGCTCTGACATGATGCTTGTGAGTTCACGGAGAGCTGGGTTCCACAGCAAGGCCCACAGCAACCTATGCTATATAAATGAACCCATTTTCCAGGCTCCTACAACAAAAAATACAGAATGGAATTTTAAAGCCTGCATCCAAACTGGAATCATCACACACACCCTCCCCTTCCTTTTGAGCTGCAGTTTTCTCTTATGCAGGAGAATGAAAATCATATTAAATATAACCGAAGATGGTACAAGAATTAAATGAGATGCTTTTTAGAAGAGCTGGATCTCACTGGGTTAGCCAGGATGGTCTCAAAGGTCTGAGCTCAGCAGTGCTCCTGTTTTAATACCTAAGTAGCCAGCCTATAGACACACATAACCACAGTCATTACATCTACCCTAATCCCCACATACCTCAATATGTAATATTTAAATGATCCCAAAGATACAATGATATCAGGTCTCAAACCACCAAAGGTAGACACCAAAATTAATACCCTTGAGAGAAGAGATGTCCTCGGAAGAGCCAATCCCTGCCTAACCTCCTCAACAAGTTTTATGTCAATCTTTACTAGTGCCATCTTTAACTGTACACAAATATATGCACAGTTAAACTGAACAACTCCTGACTGAAGATCTATCTGCTGCCCAAGCCATCAATGTTTTAAGATACTCACCGGGCCCTGAGCCTTCTTACTGGCTCCCTCATGTCATAGTAGACATGCAATGAGACATACCCAGTGCCAGTACTTTTCCATTAGGTGTTTAAAGGGGCTCTTATTATCCTAATTTTAATTATTAAAATTATTTTTCATACAATCTTAGATTCTACTCATGTACAATTACATAAAAATTTAACTGTAATTACTCACTTAAAATAATGGTATACTTTGTAGTCATTTAACGGTAGATCATTTTTAAGGTTTAAATTCCAAACTTCTTCTGAAACAATCTTTGTCTAGGTCCCAATCATCCCTAGAGGTTGCTGGGAAGCTGGTGGACTCTCGTATGAGCCAGGGTATCTAATGGACACAGCGCCCAGCTAGAGGCATAGGTATGGCTTCAAACAATCTGGGGCTGTCTCTGTCAGCAGGGTCTATCCTTGGACTCACTGGGATGTCTGAGCAGAGGCAGACCCAGCACCACACCACATGTCACTGCTGTATCTGAACTCTCTTCACAACCATGACTAGACTAACCTGCTGCTCCGCCCCCACCGCTCCCCACCGCTCCCCACCGCTCCCGCTGTGCTGTCTGTTTCTCTTACAGCAGTGTCAACAGGTTTGACCTCCCTGCAGGAGACACCATCTTGACTGCTTGCCTTACATTAAGCTCCATTCATATGGATGTCTGCTCTCCACTCCCACAAAGACTCCACCTCCCACTGTGCATCCCAGAAAAAGGATGCTCGACTTCTCTGACTTCTTCCCCTGAATGGTTACCACATGAGCACATGGCAACAGGCAGGAATGTGAGTCTCTGACTCACCGCTTTTCTCCCTCCTGAATGCTGTCACAACCCACTCTCCTCATCTTCCATCAGCCCCTGCAGGCCTCATTCCTGATGATGACATCACCGAGGTCGGAAATATTTCCAAACCACTCCACCGGTCCACGAGTCTGACCACCAATCTCTGGCTCTCCAGCTCGCTCCACTTCGAGCTAATCCTGCCCTCCAATCATTTGTTCCTCATCAGATTCACTACTACCATTAAGATTTCCTTTCCTTATCCTCATCCACCCTCAGGCTGCTTTATTTCAGGCATCCTCTGACATCAGTATCCAGAAGGAGTTATCAATTCCACCCTCCTGCTGGTACCAGCTAAGACATTCACCTTAACTCAATCCCAAACCGCTGGACTCTGCTTTAAAAGTGTCACTGCCTGGTCAGCGTGACCCTCAACAGATTCACACATCCCATCAACAAGTCCCCAGACACTCCTACTCCAAGCAACACATATTCAAAATCTGCTTACGATCTACTCTGACATTACCTTCATTTGCCCGGGTTCTGAAAAGGCCCCCTTTGTTCTGTCTGAAATATCTCAAATGTCTGTCTGAATCCTGAGTCCTCTTTATCTTGTTAACTAAGCTCCTTAAACTTTCCTGAATAAACTTGTAAAAATGTTTGTGCATGTGTGTGTGTGTATGTGTGTGTGTGTGTGTGTGTGAGTGAAAGAGAGAGAGACAGAGAGGGTATATATGTGCATATGTGAATAAGAGAGAGAATGTGTATATGTGTGTGTGAGAGACAGAGAGTGTGTGTATGTGTGAATGTGACAGAGAGAAAGAGAATCTGTATATGTGTATATGGGTGATTGTGTGTGAGAATGTGTATGCATGTACGTGTATGTGAGACAGAGTGTATATGTATGTGTGTATATATGTGTGTGAGAGAAAGGGTGTGTGTGTAAGAGAATCTGTGTATGTGTATGAGAGACTGTGTGTATGTGTGTGAGAAAGAGTATGTGTGTGAGGAAGTATGTATGTATGTGAGTGGGTGTGTATGTATATGAGAGAGAGTGTGTATGTCTGTATGAGAAAGAGAGTGTGTATGTGTGTGTGTGTGTGACAGTGTGTGTGTGTCTATATGTGAGAGTGTGGGGTGTGTGTGTATGTATGTATATATGTGAGAGATAAAGTGTGTGTATGACAATGTGGTATATGTATGTGAATGTGTGTATGTGTATGTGTGTGTGTGCACACGCGAGTGCACTCTCGCATGTGTGTGAGAACACCTTGTGGGTGCATGCTGCATGTTGCACGTGACCGTCAGAAGACGAGGGTCCTTCCACCCTATTCTAAGAACTGAACTCAGGCTCTCAGGTTAAGTAAACTTCTTAAAACAACAATTCACGGATGCTTTCTCTGTGCCATCGCCCCTGAGTCTTCCCCATATGGTTTTATTTTCTCTCAAAATAAACCAAGCCCATAAATTCAGATTAAAAAAAAAAAAGAATGATTTAAAAAAAATTGACCTTGGGCTGTCAAGAGGGCTCAGGGGGCCTGCTGTTGCAGAGGACCTGGGTTTGATTGCCAGCACCCACATGGTGACTCATAACTGCTTCTAACTCTAGTCCCAAGGGATCCAGTGCCCTCTTCTGACCTCCTGGGTACCAGGCATGCCTATCGTACACAGACGTACATCCAGACAAAACACAGATGCATAAAGTAAGAAAGCATTTGACCTAAAAGGCTTTTACACACAACCATGGCTCCATCAGGTCTCTAGGCAAATGTTGCCTGATCAGATAAAGTTCCCTGACCAGAAATCAACAGCCACCATTCCACCTACAAACATCTCTCCCCCTACCTGACATACTTCCTTCATACCCATTACTACCGAAGACAATATAGCTAATTTATAATCTAGTGATAAGTCACTTATCTTTCCCATTCTACAGCAGAGCTGTTTCCATAGGAAGTTTATTTGGTTAGATATTAAAATGGCTACACCAACTTGCTTCTTGGGTTCATTTGCTTGAAATCTCTCTCTCCAACCTTTATCCTGAAGTAATGTCTATCCCTAAGGTTAAGGTGTGTTTCTCTTGGATGAGGAACAAACACAAATTCCGTTTTCACATCCATTCTGTTAGTCTATGTCTTCTTAATAGAGAACTGGACAATTGACATTGAAAGATATCAATAACCAATGATTGTTGATTCCTGTTAATTTTGTTGTTGTTGTTGGTGGTGGTGGTGGTGGTAGTGGTGGTGATGGTGATTATGGTTGGTAGTGGTGGTGATGATGGTGATGGCGGTGGTGGTGTGTGTATCTGTTTGTGTTCTTCCTTTCTTTTTATTTTGCTAGTGTGAGATTCTTTATTTGTTATGTTTTTAAAGGGTGTAGTTAACTTTTTTAAGTATATATTACTTGAAGTCTTAGCTAGAACAATAAGATTATTGAAGGAGATCAAGGGGATACAAGTTGGAAAGGAAGAACTCAAAATATCTTTATTCACAGATGATATAATAATATACATAAGTAACACTAAAAATTTCACCAGGGAACTCCTACAGCTGATAAACACTTTCAATGAAGTAGATGAATACAAGATTAACTCACAAAAATCAGTAGCCCTCCTGTATACAAACGACAAATGAACTGAGAAATAAATAGGGAATCAGCACCCTTCTCAATAGCCTCAAATAATATAAAATATCTTGGTATAACCAAGTAAGTGAAAGTCTTGTGTGATAAAAAACTTTTGAGTCTGTGAAGAAAGAAACTGAAGAAGGTATCAGTAGATGGAAAGATTTCCCATGCTCATGAATCAGTAGGACTAATAGTAAAAATGGCCATCTTACCAAAAGCAATCTATAGATTTATTGCAATACCCATCAAAATTCCAACAAAGTTCTTTAGAGACACTAAAAAGACAATTCTCAACTTCATATGGAAAAACAAAAGCCCAGGTTAGCTAACCTGATAGCTAAAATATCCTGAACAATAAAAGAACCCCTGGAGGTCTCACCATCCCCGATTTCAAGTTGTACTGTTGAGCTATAGTAATAAAAACCACATAGAATTGATATAAAAATGCTGATCAATGAAACAGAATTGAAGACTCAGATATAAATCCACGCACAGATGGGCATCTGATTTTTGATAAAGAAGCCAGAAATACACAATGGAAAAAAAGAGTATCTTCAACAAATGATGCTGGGCAAACTGGATGTCTTCGTGGAGAAGAATGCAAATTAGATGGATTCCTATCATTTCTCCACAAAAGTCAAGTCCAAGAGGCTCAAAGACACCAACATATAACCAGATACACTGATCCTGACGGAAGAGGAAACGGAAACAGCCTTGAATGCATTAGCAGAGGAAACAACTTCCTGAACAGAACACCCACAGAAATAAGCACTAAGATCAATAATTAATAAGTGGGACCTCAAGAAACTGACAAACTTCTGTATAGCAAAGGACACTGTCAAGTGGACCAAGCGGCAGACTTCAGAATGCACAAAGATCTTCACCAACTCCACATCTAATTGAGGGCTAATATCCAAAATATATGAAGAGCTCAAAAAACTAGACATCAAGAAAACAAAGTATCCAATTAAAAAATAGAGTACTAGCTGGGAAGCACTTGAGAGGCAGAGACAGGCGGATTTCTGAGTTCAAGGCCAGCCTGGTCTACAGAATGAGTTCTAGGACAGCCAGGGCTACACAGAGAAACCCTATCTCGGGGAAAAAACAAAAACAAACAAAAAAAAAATAGAGTACTGTTGGCTTGGCATAATGTTATTGTGCACGCTGTAAAGATTATCCTGTATTATTCAAATGCAGATCTCTATGCTCCATATCAGACCATGATCCTTATCCCAAGAATTTCCTGTCTCAATGTTGTGGAAATAATGTTCCACAATTATTCCCTGTCTGGTCAATAAAGAGCTGATCAGCCAGTTACTGAGCAGGGGAGAGAACAGAGCTGTACTTCTTCCCAGCCAGGGGAGAGGGAAGGTGAGAGAGGAAGTGGGAAGTCCCCAGAGGAGAGGGTCCAGAAGACACCATGAGAGCACACCCGGAGCCAGACCAGTACAAAAAACAAGTACCTTGGGAACTGAGCTGAGAGGCAGCCAGATTAGTTTAGAGGATTAAAATTGATTAATACTGCTCAATTGTTGTGCCTTGAAGCTGCTAAATTGATCTAATAGTTTCTGTCTCAATTGTTTGGGAGCTAACCAGGTTAAGAAAAAAACTGCTACTCTATTAGTTTGTACTAAAAGGGTACAGATATAAACAGGGACTTCTCTTTTTTTTTTTTTTTTTTTTTTTTTGGTTTTTCGAGACAGGGTTTCTCTGTGTAGCCCTGGCTGTCCTGGAACTCACTCTGTAGACCAGGCTGGCCTCGAACTCAGAAATCCTCCTGCCTCTGCCTCCCAAGTGCTGGGATTAAAGGCATGCGCCACCACCGCCGGGCTGGGACTTCTCAATAGATGAATCTCTAATGGCTGAGAAACACAAAGAAATGTTCAACAACCTTAGCCATCAGGGAAATGTCAATCAAAACTACTTTGAGATTCTATCTTACAGCTGTCAGAATGGCTAAGGTCAAAAACACAAGTGACAGCTCATGCTAGTGAGGATGTGGAGCAAGGGGACACTCCTCCATTGCTTGTGGGAGTGCAAACTTGTACAACCACTTTGGAAATCAATATGGCGGTACCTCAGAAAGTTGGGAATTGATCTACCTCATGACCCAGCTATACCACGCTCCATCCTACCACAAGGACATTTACTCAGTGACATTAACTGCAGCTTTATTTGCAATAACCAGGAACTGGAAACAATCTAGAGGATGTCCCTCAACCAAGAATGGATAAAGAAACTGTAGTACATTTACACAATGAAGTATTACTCAAAGACATCACAAAATTTGCAAGCAAAGGGACAGAACTAGAAGAAAACATCCCGAGTGAGGTAACCAAGAGCCACAAAGACAAATATGATATGTATTCACTTTAAATGGATATTAGTTCTTACATAAATAATAGTCAAGCTGCAATCCACAGACCTAGAGAGATCAGGTCAAGAGGAAGGATCTAGGGGAGACATGTGGATCTTTCTGGGAAGAGGAAATAGAATATATTTTGCAGATAGACTGGGAGCTGGCAGGGACAGGAATGGGAGAGATCAGGTGGGGGTTTGGGGAAGACAGTGTGTGAAGAGACAACTGGAATGAGGGGGCAATTGGAGGGGTCAGTGTGGAAACCTAGTGCAGTAGAAACTACCTAGAATCTATGAGGGGGATCCTAAGGAAGACTCCTAGCAATGTGGATAAGGATCAGGCCATCTCTTACAGACAAGCGAGACTGCCACTGGCCAGACTGGATTCCATTCTGCTGGCCAAGAGGGTCCCATGGAGATGCCTAAACATCCCAGGCTGTTGCTAGGACAGAGGTTGCTCTGCGAAAACTGCCAGTGTGTGTGTGTGTGTGTGTGTGTGTGTGTGTGTGTGTGTGTGTGTGTGTGTGTGTGTGTGTGTGTGTGTGTGTAGTGGGGGGTGGGGGGAGAGTGCTTGCTGAGCACAACATCTACACAGCTCATCAGACATTGGGAGGTTGAACTGGTGCCTTCATGGAACCTTCAGCCCTGTGCTCTAGTCTCTTTTGTGGAGGAAGGTGCTCTGCAGCCTACGAAGGAAAAGCACGCACGTAAACCTTTGACCTACACTCCGTCTTCCCTGTAAAATGTGCTGGACAGTGGTGGAGCAGACCTTGCGGGAGTGGCCCATAAATGTCTGCCTGACTTGAATCTCATTCCAGACACTGCTTGGGTGACCAGAAACCAGAGACTGGATAGCCCAGAGTCCTAAACAGGACATGACTGGTCTTATAAAAAAAAAAAAATCAATGAATGATTACTAATGATATCCTGCTATACTCATAGATTGAGACTGGATAGCCCAGAGTCCTAAAGTAGAGCTAAACATGACTGCTCAAAAAAAAAAAAAAAAACAAAGAAAAAGAAAAAAAAAATTCAGAGATTTGTGCCTTGTCCAATCATCATCAGAGAGACTTCCTGTGGAGCAGATGCAGAGACCCACAGCCAGACATTACGCAAAGAAAGAGTCTAAATTAGAGGTCTCCATTGTGTCCCTACCTTCACAGACCAGCCTTTCAACCAGGAGGTGAAAGATTGTAGGAGTCAGAGGGTCAGAGGGGATGGAGGACACCAGGAGACCACGGTCCACTGAACCAGCTAAGCAGGACTCACATGGTCTCACAGAGACTGAAGCTGCAAGCACAGGGCCTGCAGGGGTCTCCACCAGTCCTCTGGGTGTATATTATAGCTATCACCTTGGAGCTTTTGTGGGACTGCTAACAGTTGGGGCAGGTGTGTCTTTGACTTGTCGGCCTGTTCCTGGGACTCTCTTCTCCTGTTGGGTTGTCCTGTGCAGCCTTGGTGTGGGGGCCTTTGACTTGTCTTATTGCATTTTGGTTTGTCATGTCTGGCTGCTGTCTTTTGGAGGCCTGCTCTTTTCTGAGTGGGGAGGTGGGCCCAAGGGAAAGGGGGGGGCTGGGAGGGGTGATGGGAGGGAGCTGGTCCGCATGCATTGTATGAGAAAAGGATCTATTCTTGATTCAGAAGGAGGACGAGGATGACAATAATGCAAGAGGAGGTGGGGAAGAAGAAAAGAGGAAGGAGGAAGAAAAACGAAGAAGGAAGAAGGAGGAGAAGGAGAGGAAGAATTGGACATTGCCCTAGAAACACAACCGGCTGGTTTACTTACCTTACTGGAGACCACGGCAGGCGGTACTGAATTCACGAGCCACAGGAAGGAGCTGTGCACAGGCTTGTGGCAGAGTGGGGATTTTGAGAAATCTTTTCCACCAAAGTGTGAGGAAGCACTGTGCTAAGCCAACAATGAAGATCCGGTTAAGTGAGTGTGGCCCCGACGGGAGCAAGCGAGTCACCCACTCGCTGCAAGGGAGGAGAAGCTAAGCCAGAAGCCAGAGAAGTCACTGCTCTGGAGACAGCTACTGATGCCTCAGGCACTTCCTCCTGGAAGACGAGCTCTGTGTCCTCCGCCCTGTGAACCGAAGGGAGGAGCCCAGGAGACTTCTCAAAGGGTAAAGGGTAAAGCTCCCTCCTCTGGTGTTTAGAAACCACAGGATTGGAATGTGATTCTCACTGGTGGAATCTAAAGGTTAGAAGTTAGAAAAAAAAAAAAAACCCTGCCTGAAACTAATGTATCCTTCCATGGTAGGCAAAGGACAAGCTTCTGGGGGGACCCCAAGTCAAGTCCTAAGAAAGAGGAAATCCAGTGTCAGCACCTCCATGAATGGCTTCTATTCAAGACGACTTTATGAATGGAAGAGGGGCCTGAACAGAGGAGAGCCATCCAGATCAGCCAGGATCCCTTCCCCTAGAAGGAAAGGACACTGGTAAGAGTATCAATGCCAGGTCTTCATCGTTGCCACCACAGGAGCTGTGTAAAAGTAGGCCCTCTCTCCTTGAGCCTGATAAAGGCTGGTCAAAAGCAACACCTGCAGTACATGGGAGGAAACAGGAGAGTCCTGTACACTGGAGGCTCAAGGGAAGGGAAACATTGTTTCTGAATATGGAGCTATGGTAACACAGAGGCCATGCTGGGTGTGCATTGTTAAACCAGGCTGAAGTCCTAGTACTAGAAAGTAATTAGGCTGGGCAGTGGTGGCACACGCCTTCAATTCCAGCACTCGGGAGGCAGAGGCAGGCGGATTTCTGAGTTCGAGGCCAGCCTGGTCTACAGAGTGAGTTCCAGGACAGCCAGGGCCACACAGAGAAACTCTGTCTCGAAAAACCAAAAAGAAAGAAAAAGAAGGGAAGGAAGGCAGGCAGGCAGGCAGGAAGGAAGGAAGGAAGGAAGGAAGGAAGGAATTGTAAGGGTTTCTACATCTAAGAATAACAGTAAGGAACCTGCCCTGAGATCTGAGGGTGTGTTATATGACAACTAATAAGAAAGAATAAAACTCATTTCTCCCTGTTCCCTACATCAAAACAACAGATTATATAGGAAAGAGCAGTCCCCCAACACTTATCACATGCGCAAGCTCAACTATGTTCAGCCCTGTTTCTGAAGAAATTTGTCTTTATAATCCTAGGCAAAGTGCACTCTAGACAGTCTATAGATTTCTCAGTATATTACAGATTATATTCCCTACATCTTTTTACTTAATCCCGCGTTCTGTGATTTCATAACACCATAGACGATTCACTGGTGAATTAAATAGCTTATGAAAGTGTACAGATACATTACCCAACACTATAACTCGAGATATCATGACCACACTCCTGTAGGAGAGGATGTTAAGCCAGAGACAAGTCAGGCA
Source organism: Tokudaia tokunoshimensis (assembly GCA_036184795.1). NCBI lineage: Eukaryota > Metazoa > Chordata > Mammalia > Rodentia > Muridae > Tokudaia > Tokudaia tokunoshimensis. Next base: position 14,147,926 of record BTHU01000016.1, read on the forward strand.
GCACAGTCCCCAAAGCACTGGGCTCTTGGAATCTGAGGCTGGATCCCAGCAGCGCTGCTCTGGAACTCACACTGAGAAGCACGCCCGTACCCTGCTCATGTTTGCTGAGAAGTTTGGCCTAGCTCACTCGGCCCAACAGTTGAACAAAACAGTCACTGTATCATATGTGAACACAATTTAATTTCCAATGTCATGTTAACTGAACGACATTCAGAAGAACACCAAGAAAGGTATCTGGGGCCTATAAAATACATCTGACCTTGATGCTCTGTCGCCACAGTTGAGCCTCTAATTTTCCTTTCCTCTCATCCTCGCTCTGGTGTCTCACCTTACAACTTTCCCTTACCCCATTAAAGCTAGACAACAACTGTTCAGAAAGCGAGATAAGAGATTCATGATTAAATATTTATTAAACTCCCACAAGCCCCTGGGGCTGAAGTTTATAAATAACGCAGTCTCTCTCCTGTAAGGTGAAGGTCGGACAAAAGGCAAAACTATGATGAAAATAATTACTTTGAGAAACCAACTTTGGTGTGCTTCTAAGGCAGCCACACTGTGATGCTTCCAACTAGCTTGGTTCTGTAACTGGCACAAAAGATACCGGGAACCATAACGGCGCACTTATTCACTGTGAATCTGTGCAACACACTACCCTACCCTACTCAAAGTTCCATAGGCCTGAGGAGGTGAAAGAGCCAATGAGTGTCCTGTGCTCGCCTCAGCAGCACATGCACTAAAACTGGAACAATGCAGAGGTCAGCATGGCCCCTGCGCAGGGATGACGCCCAAAATCGTGAGGCATTCCATACTTGGCAATCTCAGCTCCTATCATCTGTCTGTAGTATTAAATAAAGTATATTGGATGCCGGGCAGTGGTGGCGCACGCCTTTAATCCCAGCGCTTGGGAGTTCGAGGCCAGCCTGGTCTACAGAGTGAGTTCCAGGACAGCTTAAAAAAAGAAAATAAAGGAAAAAAAAAAAGAAAGGAGAGAGAGGGTGGGGGGGGGGGGAGAGAACAAATGAAACCACACTCGAACTGTGATCAACACTGGCTAACTTCAGAGCGGTCAGAGAATGCCTGGCATCCAGCTGACACATCTCCACACTTCACTTCCCACTCACAGACCCAACAGTTCCACCTCTGTCTCTAGAGACAGAGGCAGGGGGATCTCTGATGTTCCAGGACAACCCGGACTACACTGAGACAGGCTTTCCTGCCTCAGGGGGAAAAAATGAAACAAACAAGAAAAAGGAGGAGGAAAAGGAGGGGGGTGAGGAGGAAGAAGAAGAGGAAGAGGAGAAAGAGGAGGAAGAGGAAGAGGAGAAAGAGGAAGAGGAGAAAGAGGAGGAAGAGGAAGAGGAGAAAGAGGAAGAGGAGAAAGAGGAGGAAGATGAGGAGGAGGAGGAAGAGGAGAAAGAGGAGAAGGAGGAAGATGAGGAGGAGGAGGAAGAGGAGAAAGAGGAAGAGGAGGAAGATGAGGAGGAAGAGGAGAAGGAGGAGGAGGAGGAGGAAGAGGAGAAAGAAGAGGAGGAGGAGGAGGAGTTGTCCCAGGTCAGCCAGGGAAATATACATATAGTGAGGATGTGGCTGAAGTCACCAACATTATAAAAGCTCATGTCCTGCAAGGAGTTCATGGTTTCTTAAATACCGCACACTATTCTCTTTCAGAGAGGACAAACTCACCTGCAAAAACAGCTAAAAAAAAAAGAAAAAGAAAAAGAAACCACTCAACTATCCATGCCATTTATACTAAAGCTAAACAATACAAATAAAATAATCCTCAGGCAAGCATCAGACTTTATGCTTTAAATAGAGATTTAAAAAAAAATGTGTGACTTATTCTCTGGTCAACTGATAGAAACCCAAGCGGTGAGATGGAAGGAAACTGTCTACACTGTGGAACTGTCTCCTGAAGAGAGCCACATAATGGATGCCAAGCTAGCGATCAAGATGGACTCCGATTGATCAGGCAACTCAATAGCTTGCGTTTTAGGTGTCATTAAATTTTCATGAGTTCTGTGCGAAGAGAGAACTATAATCCAGAAAGACAAAGTGGGATGGAAATCCGATGATTCTACTTACTGGAGAAAAAAAAATTGTTAAAACAGGTACCATCTGCCTTCTCAGTAAACTACGTCAGGCCATATGCCAAGAACTTTCTCCCAAGTTTGTTTGTTTTAATAATATTTTTTTACATATATTCTTATACTACTAAGTGTGCCAGGAATAAAAATTCTTTTTAGGGAAGAATTCATTTTTAGATGTTAAAATAAAAATACCCTGCTTACATAACTCACTTATTTATAGCATTTAAGTTTTCAATAATATAGAGATTTCTATATTCCACTTGCCAAAATGTTGTTTATAGATTTTTTTCCTAAGAAAAAAAAAGTCAAATAAGCAAAGAGTTCTCTGTTAGAAGAAAATAAAAGGACAGCAATACGAACTGTGTCCCCTGTGTCTGTCTAAAAACCTCCTAGTAAGAATGTGACCTCTGTCCAGGAAATGGTAGCATGCCTTTAATCCCAGTACTCTGGAGACATAGGTAGAGGGATCTCTGTGAGTTGGAGGCCAGCCTGGTCTACAGAGGGAGTTACAAGACAGGACTACGCAGAGAAACTCTGTCTTGGGAGGTGGGGGGTAGGCAGGAGCAGGGTGCACCAAAAAACCACACACACACACACACACACACACACACACACACACACCAAACAAGAACAACAAAACCAACAAAAGGATCGGAAACCAGACAGTTCTTCAGAGACTCAGGCTTACTTCAAGAGAAAGAGGAACTTGAAACAAAGAGCGCAAACTATAAACTTCAAATAAAAAGCTATTCAGGGCTGGCTTTGTTGTGTTCTTATTTCACTTTATTTATGTTCTGAGACAGCCTGGCCTGGACTGTAGAGGTTTGGTCTGTTGCTGTGTATGGCAGTGCTAAATTCTACACCTTAAGGTATAGGCCTAAGGTGACTTTCATGTTTATACCTTGATTTTCCTTGATTTAAAACTATTGGTTAAATAAAACTGGCTACTGCCAATTACTGGAGGGATTAGAGGTAGTTGAGTTTGGATTGATTTGATTGGAGGAGAAGCCACCCTGAGGGGAGATGGACCAGGAGCACACGGCCAGGAGAAACAGCAAGTATCTGGGGAACACTGCTGGGGAGGTAGCCAGGCCAGCAGTTAGAAGAGTAGATAAGGGGTGACCCCCAGTAATGGTCACAATATTATTCCTTCCAACCCATGAGTATGAAAAAAACCTTAATCTACCAGTGTCTTCCTCCATTTCTGTCTTCAGTGTCTAAAAGATTTATCATAAAGGCCTTTATTTTTTTCATGGATGGATGTATGTGTATGAATGCTTTGCTTGTGTGTTTATATGTACACCATGTGCACACAGTACCAGAGGAGGCTACAAGACAGCCTGTGGGTGCTGGGAATCAAACCTGAGCCCTTGGTAAAGTAACAAGTACCCTTAACCACCAGGCTATCTCTCCAGACCCTTTCAATTCTTTGATCGGGTGTTGGTCATGGAAGTCCTAGAGGACCGCAAACCATATCGGCTCTTGCTATTCCTCTTGGCTGCTCACCTTAATTAGATTATGAGACTGCACTACAAGACACTGTGGCTACATGGAATAGAGAAACTAGGCTGGAACTGAACTGGAAGCCTCCTCCCTGCTAGCTTGCTTTCATAATGCCAGATGGTGCCATACAGGCTGCTAGGCAAGAAAGGGAATCAACACTGCTATCCAGCTGCGAACTATAACCACCAACCAACATGTCAGGCAAGATGGGCTCGCCGTGCAATAGTGGTACGGCTGTTGTAACATAACCAACCACTCTCTGACTTTAAGACCTGCTCCATGAGGGGGAATGCATGCCTAGTACTGTAAATCCAGTCAGCAACCTGTGGCAGAGGATATCTTAGAGAAAACTTTCAACTGCTGTTTGGCAAAACTGACATAGCCGCAAGTTCTCTACTGTACCACTGGCCACTGATGGCCTAGCCTGGCATTTCAGTTGAAAACAAACCCAAAATATAAGACGGTTATTTGCTCGACTAACTCTAAGTCTCATGCAAGGCAGAACAGAAGTGAGGCTCTGCGCGTATAAATGCCTTGATTCATAAGAAACAGCAGCTAATTTAACCTCAAGAGCTTTTGGAGGGTGACCTATACAGAACTAAAACTGTAAAAGATTTGCTCCCTTTCCAAGAGTAAAAAGAGGGCTGGGGAGATGGCTTGACTCCTAACGTGTCTGACACCCAAGGGTGAGGAGCTGAGTTCGAATCCCCAATACCACATAAGAGCTGGATAGATGAAAGTCCATAACCTCTGTGCTGAGAGGAGTGGAGACAGAAAGATGTCTGGGACTCATTACCCAGAATAAGGAATCAATGAGTCAGAGGTCCACAGGATCAGTGGGGAACCCTCGCTGAGGAGGGGACAGGCAAAGAAACAACCAAAGAAGGCACGCTACATAACCTGCAGCCTCCACATGCATGTGCACACCCACACACAAATGCATATGCACACATACACACCTCTCCATATACACACACCCACACAACTGCATATGCACACACCCACTCACATGCAAATGCACACAACACACATGCATGTGAACATACCCACACACATTTGCATATGTACACACCCACACACCTGCATGTGCACACCTACACACATGCATGTGCACACACACACATATGTATGCATACAGACAAGTGTACATACTTATAGAGATTTTATTGGATATCACAATGTGGGCATGTTAGTGAATTATTCCTTGTTTATAAGTTTAAATGAAAATCTTTAAAACAAATTCATTCTGCGTTCAAGTTGTGATATCCAGTGTGATACGTAGAATTACTGGCATTTTTTTTAATTATCTGATTTTGTATCTACATCTCTTTTTCCCTGAAAAGACTCATTCCTAATATCTCCTTATCTGTTTTCTAATAAAATCTCTTGGTTTTTTGTTTTTTTTTTTTAAAGATTTATTTATTTATTTATTATATGTAAGTATGCTGTAGCTATCTTCAGACATCCAAGAAGAGGGTGTCAGATCTCCTTACGGATGGTTGTGAGCCACCATGTGGTTGCTGGGATTTGAACTCAGGACCTCTGGAAGAGCAGTCAGTGCTCTTAACCACTGAGCCATCTCTCCAGCTCCCTCTTGGTTTTTTTTTTTTTTTTTTGCTATAAAAATACATGATCATGAAATAATATAATCTTTTGAATTAATATTCAAATTTAATTGTTTTACCAATAATTTATGCTGTCATGCTTTAACTCATATGTAAATGACATCATACCCCTTTCAAACCTCAACTAAGAGTTTGTTCTAAGTAGATCTTTGGTTTGTAGTAATAAGACCATTTGATCCATGTTTTTTCCTATGTGGTTGTTTGAATGAGAATGGTTCCCATGAGTTCATTCATATATTTAAATACTTGGTGCTCAGTTGGTGGAACTGTTTAGGAAGGATTAGAAGGCTAGTCAGGCAGTGGTGGCGCACGCCTTTAATCCCAGCACTTGGGAGGCAGAGGAAGGTAGATTTCTGAGTTCAAGGCTAGCCTGGTCTACAGAGTGAGTTCCAGGACAGCCAGGGCTACACAGAGAAACCCTGTCTCGGAAAAAACAAAACAACAACGACAACAACAGCAAAGCATGAAGATGGTATACATTTCCAAATGAGGTGTGTATCATAAATAAACCCTGTCTCGAAAAAAGACAAAAAAAAAAACCTAAGGCAGTGGCCGTGCTCGTCACCGGGGGTGGGGTCTGAGGTTTCAAGAGCTCACTCAGGATGTGAGCTCTCAGCTATGGCTCCAGCGACAGGCCTGCCTGCAGCCCTTACCTCAGCAATAGAACAGTTGCTAAGACACCATCTGACACTCTGCAGTCCACGCCTGATGCACAAGAAAAGGTCCTCCAGCCCCAGCCGCAGTGTGCCTGTGACTCTGCATTTGCTACCTGGAGTGACTTCTTCTTCAGGCTATGCCTTTTGTGCTTCATAGGTTTCATTTTAAGATAAATTGTTTATCATCATCTTCTAACCAGTTGGGACCCTCAATCAGCAAATGTTCTGCTATAGTTGCCCTGTTTAAATGTAATTTTTAAAATTATGGTAAAATAGAATTTAGCTTTTAAGAAGACAGTTCAGAAGAACTCAGTATATTCATACTATTGTATGAACAGGCTCCAGAACTCTTTCCACACTTCAAAACTAAACTCTTACCCATTAAACAACTCCAACTACCCGTCTACACAGCTCTTGTCTTTTGAAACTCAGCGCTACAGCCTCAGAGTTCATCCATACTGCAGCATGTCTCGGAAAATCTGCACTTTGTCAGGCTAGTATTCTATGGTAGGGGTGTGTGTGTGTGTGTGTGTGTGTGTGTGTGTGTGTGTGTGAGAAAGAGAGAGATACATAGAATATATATATATACACACATATATTTCCATATTGAATGCATCCATGAATCTATCAATGGACACGTAAGTTGTATTACCTTTTGGTTACTATAAATGACATGGAATAGACATGAGCATGCACTATCTCTATATATCCTTTCAATTTATTGGGGTGTAATCCAGAAGTGAGTCATTCAGTCTTTCTGTCTCTCTCCCTTTCCTTCTCCCTCCCTGACCCCTCCCCTCTCTCCCTCTCCCTCTCTGTCTCTTCCTCTCTATCTCATCATCAGTGTTCCATAGCTGCTGTACCATGCATATCTCTCTCTCCCTCCCTCTCTCTCTTCTCTTTCTCCCCCTCTTTCATCATCAGTGTTCCATAGCTGCTGTACCACTTCACTTTTCTAACAACAGTGCACAGGGTTTAAACTTAAACTTAACATCTGATTAATGGAGGTACCCCATCCCCACCCACCTCAGTGACACAGAGCTGCACAATGTGCATGGATCAATGCTGCCGTGGTCGTCTCTGGTGCGGCTCTCGGTATTGGGGACTGCTGCGTCCTTTACCATTTGATATCTGAGTGTGCTGATGTATGAAGCCTGAAGCTCGCACTTGACAGCATTTACTAGCCTGGATTTGCTGATTCTAGAGTAGCCCTAACAGCCAATACAGGCTGGAAGGCTTGTGATCGGCTCTCAAAGATATACAGGTAAGCACTTCCCAGTAACGAGCCACATGAAAGATGGGTAATTCCTCTACTCCTAACCATCCACATTCTTCTCCCCAAAATCTCTCAACCCCAACTTCCTAGATGTTATTTAAGGAAGAACTCCCCGAAGCAGATTACAAGGACGAGAGATGTGTCTGACTCTATCTGGCCTTATGATCATCTGCTATTTCCTTACTCTATGAGATTCAGTTTGATGAATTCAGTAAACAATGTACAGTCTACTCAAAGCACAGGGTGACCTAAGGTTAAATAAGACTATGAATATGAATAGGTTTTGAAAATAGCAATGGCTACTTAACTATCAAGAGCTACTGTAAAAAAAATTAATTTTCCTGAAGTAGTACAGTCACTTCCAGAACTGACCTCTGCTCTCCCAGGGCTCATGCTAAATTCTGTTTGGATACATTCAATCTCGATACTTCGATTTTCTTGAACCACATGTCACTCCAGAACTAGAAGTGGGTAATACTGAAATAAGTCAGCCCTCTGAAATGGTAATATAAAGGAAGAATCAAAAGTTAAGAATCAGACATGAGAAAAAAATGTCCAGAGAGATAAAACTGAATGCAGAAAACTACTGGTTATGAGCCACAGGCACCACACAGATCTAACAGCTTCTGTGCCTCAACCTACCAGGGAGAAGAATCTGGCAGTAGGAGCCCACAAACCAGAAGACCTCTCATTTCCTCAGGCTTTTACAGCCTGTGATCACTGAGAACCAAGAGTGACATGGGTAAGCCGAACTCCACCTACTTTACTGTGACACAAGACATGATCTTAAATTAATCTTTAAAAAGAAACCAATATAATCAAATCTCAGGTAAGGATGTCTATTAAACATTTAAAAGCAGAACAAAAGAGACTCTATGATTATAGTTATTAAAATAAAGGGACTTGAAGGCCATCTTCCCAGAGAAATTTGCCGATTATTCTGTTTAAAGGAAAAATAATGAATGAGATCAGCTTTGAAGGGGGGTTTTTTGGTTTTGTTTTCTTTTCCCTTTGATCTACGGTTATCTGCAGAACCTGAAGTGTAAATGACTGGGTGTTTAGAGTTTATTTTGCTTAGCACTTAAGGAATGCATGTTTGGATTTTTGCTCTGTTTGGTTTTGGTTTTGGTTCTGTCCCCTAAGGTAATAGGTGGCCCTGAACACAGGAACACACAAAAGCAACAAGAAGCCTTGCCAAGGTCAAAACATCCCCAAGAGAAATGAGTCTCTAAGTGGAGTCCATGAATCCCTCCAGCTAGTTCATTCTGGTTGCATGAACAGTTTGGGAGACTATGTGTTTCTTTGAACTTTTCACGAAATAGAACCCACTTGGCTCGCATACTGTGTGTGGTACATCAACTATTTACAGACTTTTAATAGCATAATCAGATTAGTGAGATCTTTAAGAAACATCTATTGAGAATCTAAAAACACTAGTCTAGCAATGAGTAACAAAAACTTGGTAAACCAAACAAGCATTCTACAAGAAATTCTTTGTAGGCTCAGTGGCTAAGAGCACTTGCTGTTTCTTACACAGGATCTGGGTTCAGGTCCCAGAACTCACAGGGTAGCTCACAACTATGACCCTAGCTCCAGATGACCTGAAGTCTTCTTCTGGCCTCTGCATGCAGGCATACATACAAGTAAAATACTCATACAAATCAAATGGAAGTAAATGAAACTTAAAACATAAAATCCTTGTTCGGCATTGCCAAAAGGAATTTTGACTTCACTCAATAAATTCATTCCCTGGAAATACAAAAAGCCAAGAGAAGCAGATGATTTCTTTTAAGAATTCTGTATTTGCTGATTAACTAACTAAAGTATGGACTGAACAGGCAAGCTTTCTGATGAAGGGGAAGTGTCCTGAGGTCATGCAAATAAAGATGCCCAGCCCTGTAAACTTAAAAGGGGAAAGGAAATCCACTTAGATAATTAGGAAAAGAAGAGAAAGATGACATCCAGTCACATATATAATATAATATAATATAATATAAGGGACCTGTGCTTAGTCGGCAAGCCTGACAAAGATATGCTAAAATCTTACTAACATTAATTTATAAAAATTAAAACTATGCAGTGTTCCAAAGTATCCTGTAGCCTTACAACCACCTAAGTTACAGTGCAGTTAAACCAGTGAGGAAAACGCCCCCAAGTAAAGGGGAAGTAAGGAACTAGTTTCACAGAGGACACAGGAAGGCAAGAAGTGATGAAAGCTTCTGGAAAATCCTCTCCCGCTGCTTCCCAGTTTCTACCTGAACAGCCTTTCTTGTTCTAACACGATATCCCAAAACCAAAGTCAAAAGCGCTCACCCACCTCTGTTTAAGCCTTATTCTCTCCACGGGGATACTTAGAGGTTATATGGGAGCCACACTCCTGTTATAAGAAGAAGGAAAACCACATCTTTTTCTAGGAGCAGGAAATGAGGGGGTGAGACAAGGTATCACTATGTACTTAGCTGCCCTGGAACTCACTATGTAGACCAGGCAGGTCTCAAACCCATAGAGATCCCCCTGCCTCAGCCTCAATTGCTGGGATTAGAAGCACAAACTACCACGCCCAAGTTAGAGCAAAGTAAACCGAACTGTAGAAGGCATTATTTGCAATTCTAGAATCGAAGAAGCAGAAAGACTGAGGACAACTCATGGTGTTTCCCTCTGTCGCAGGTTCAGGTTCTACTTAGAGTGGATGAAAAGAAAGTGAATTCAGAGAGTGGAGTGAGGTACTGAAATCAGCAGTTACCTTGTTTGCGGCTGATCTGGAAAGCTGACCGCCGGTCACTTCCTGGAGCTCGGCTGCTGTGACTGGCTTAACTCTACTGCTCCTTACAAGGATCTCTTTACACGTAAGCTAAGTGAAAGTTCACCGTGAACAGAGAAGCCTTTCCGGCAGACTGGAAGTGAACCTGGAGGCAGCTTTAGGCCAAGTTTCCTTACTTCCGTTTAACAACCCTCTTCCCAAACTCCCACACCAGACAGACCCAAGGTTCAACTTCAGCTTTCTCCTTCACTTCCTAGGTCACCTAAACATTCACTTCCTGACCATGGATTTGATAACATCTTTGTACAAATCGTTTTCAATTCCAGAATTATCCATCTATGACAGGCATTCTTTAGGAAATTTTGTAGACATTTCAAGCCCAATGTTCAAAAATCTGAATTTTGCTGGGCAGAATTTTTTTAAGGTGGAGCATGCCTTTAATCCCAGCACTTGGGAGGCAGAGGCAGGTGGATTTCTTTAAGTTTGAGGCCAGCCTGGTCTACAGAGTGAGTTCCAGGACAGCCAGGGCTACACAGAAAAACCCTTTCTCGAAAAACCAAAAAAAAAAAAAAAAAGACAAAAACAAAAATCTGAGTTTTCATAGCTCTGAGTACCTCCAAAAAGAAACTGGGGAGAGCATACACTAGCAACTTGACAGCACACCTGAAAGCTCTAGAACAAAGAGAAGCAAATATACCCAAGAGGAGTAGACTGCAGGAAATAATCAACCTCAGGGCTGAAATCTACCAAGTAGAAACAAAAAGAATTTTGAGAAAATCAACAAGATAGATAAACCCTTAGCCAGACTAAACAGAAGGCACAGAGACAGTACCCAAGATATATAACAACAGAAACTGAGGAAATTAAAAAAATCATCAAATCCTACTACAAAAGCCTAAACTCAACAAAACTGGAAAATCTGGATGAAGTGGACAATTTTCTGGACAGATATCAGGTACCAAAGTTAAATCAGGATCAGATAAACCACCTAAACAGTACCATAACCTCTAAAGAAATGGAAGCAGTGATCGCTTCGGCAGCACATGTACTAAAATTGGAACGATACAGAGAAGATTAGCATGGCCCCTGCGCAAGGATGACACGCAAATTCGTGAAGCGTTCCATATTTTTATGCCCTGTGCCAATGGCACAATTCAGTGCTATCAAGGAAGACTTGAATTCTCTGGAGGAGGCATGGACTCCAAATGCATGTTAAAGGCTACACCACTATGATCGGCTGCAGACTGATGGCTATGATAGTCTCAGTCGGACCCATGATGGTGAAGGAGACCTGTAGTTAGCAGTCACTTCTTCAGCCCCGAAAGGCAGAAATCGGAGCCTCCTGGATGCCCACCTCAATGTGGGTGCTGGAGCTACTGCTTCCAACACTGCTGCTCCTCCTCATCCATTGCCCTTGAGAGGACACTGGAGGTCAGGGGAGGCCTTGGTCCCAGACCCTGGGGCTTTGGCTCGGAGGGAACCTCTGTCTGCTGATAGCAATTGGAAGAAATGAGAGTGGAGTTGAAAAACAGAGAAAGGGGATGCATGCGTATTTGGCACAAATAATAAAATTAGTGATTTGTTGTAAAAAAGAAAGAAAGAAAGAAGGAAGGAAGGAAGGAAGGAAGGAAGGAAGGAAGGAAAGAAAGAAAGAAAGAAAGAAAGAAAGAAAGAAAGAAAGAAAGAAAGAAAGAAAGAAAGAAAGAAAGAAAGAAAGAAATAGAAGCAGTCATTAAAAATCTCCCAACCAAAAAAGAAGCCCAGGACCAGATGGGCTTAGTAGAGAATTCTATCAGACCTTCAAAGAAGGCCTAACACCAATACTCTACAAACTATTCCACAAAATAGAAACAGAAGGAACAATACCCAATTCGTTCTATGAAGCCACAGTTACACTGCGTATTTTCCCTTGGAGATGGAAGGGTTTCTGTCTAATCAGGAACTTGTCACAATTTCCTTTCATAGAGGACTTCATAAGAGTTTTTCTTTGCCGGGCGGTGGTGGCGCACACCTTTAATCCCAGCACTTGGGAGGCAGAGGCTGGAGGATTTCTGAGTTCGAGGCCAGCCTGGTCTACAAAGTGAGTTCCAGGACAGCCTGGGCTACACAGAGAAACCCTGTCTCAAAAAATCAAAAAAAAAAAAAAAGAGTTTTTCTTCTACTTCTATCATGTTTAATGTTCCAAATAGATGTTAAAAACTGGTAAAAAAAATTACATATAATAATTTCTTAAGATTTAAAAAAATAATAATGTAGTATTTCACTTAGTAAATGTTCAATATTTCTTTGCTTAAAAAAGAGAACTGTGTGCCTGCCCATATCCTGTTGTGAACATGTATGGCAGAGCACCATAAACTGAGTCCTCATTGCTTCTGTTTCATAGCTGGAACAGATTCAGCAAGAATCTCTTAAATGAGGGAAAGGTGGATGGGCTGCACCTTTTGTGTGTTTTCCCCTTTGTTCTTGTTTTGCCTTGAAGTTTTTAAAGATTTATTGATTTTGAAAAACAAAACAAAACAAAAATCTGAGTTTTTATCATCCCCTGAGCCTTAGCCTGTTTCTTCTACTCTGCATCAACAAACCCATGAGTTGAAATTTTCACGCTCAATAAACCAGTTTCTTGCCTGTGGTAGGAGCTCAGAAGTATGAAGCCAGGAGTTCCAGGCTGCTGTTCCTGACAGCGGAGGAGGTAAACTACTGCTTAGAGAGGAGGAAAGCTATCAGACAAAGATGCAGGAACATTTGCACAGGGTCTAATTCTAAGCCACAGAGAAATGGAGGCCACCCTGCTGCAACATTGAAAAGAAGTCGAATCTGTGAACAGGACAGAAATAGATACGTTGTTTCTGTTCAATTTTTTTAAAAAATATTTCTAGAACCTTTATGTTCCTATGCCTGAGAGCTATCACACACAATCAGATCCCTGTGAACAGACATTAGAACAAAGGTTCCTATTTCCCTGACACAGAAAGTTCAAGCCAAAAATATGTATGCACGGTAAAAATACGGGTTAGGGCTTATTTACCTTCCACAACCATTTAAATATAGGTTTGAACAGATGTAATTGTTCTTGGTCTTTTGGTATTTTGTGTTGTTGTTGTTTTCTGTGCATAGTCCTGGATCTCCTTGAGCTCACTCTGTAGACCAAGTTGGCCTCGAACTCACAGAGATCTGCCTGCCTCTGCTGCCTTAGTGCTGGGATTAAAGGCACTGTGGTCAGAGACATGTGCTACCACCACCAGGCTGATTTATGCTATTTAAAATCCCAAGGTTTCATTCATACAGTACCTGCCATCTGTACAGGTAGGACCACTGAGATTCAATGTGGTTAAAATATCTAAGGGGTAGATTAGAAATGTAAACATGCAGTTTCTCATATTTTTCCTCAACCTTGAGAAGTCAAGTTCAGAGGACTTGGGTTTAAATGTCAGCCCTGCTTTCCACCAGGCGCAATATTCCTCCTCTGGAAACTGAGCACTTGCCCCAGGTCTCTGAGGGTAATTAAAGGTGAAGCAAAACAGAGAGGAGCACAGGGAGGGAGCACAGCAGAGAGGAGCACAGCCCAGGAACTGGGAGGCAAATGCGGAGAGGTGCAAGTCTCCCCATTACAACAATGAAAGCTGCTACAGTTTCAATCTGGAGAGTCCCCCATGGTCTCCTGCGCTGGAAGCTCAGTGCCTTGTTTGTGGCTCTGTCTGAAGGCTGTGAGGTGATGGAGGCAGAGCCTGCCTGGAGGACAAGGCTCACTGGGGACCGGTCTTTGAAGGTGCTGCCCACCCTGGCTCCTTCCTGCCTGAGCCTCATGAACTCGCTCCTACCATCAATAACCAGGCTGCTCTGCACCTCACAGTAATAGAGAATAACCTTCTGACACCGGGAAACAAGAAAACTCGTTTCTATTGGATATGGCATTTCCAGCAGTGAAAAGGTGATTATTGCAGTATTTAAGGACTCTAGGATTCAGAAACACAAAAGTATTTTGTCCAAAGTATTAAAGTCCAAGGGAGGAGCTAGATCTGTCTTTCTTGCTCCAAGGTGGTTAAAGATCTCTAGATATACCAGTGACAGACCTTAAGACAGACAATCAATCTCAAGACACATTTACTGAGAGAAAATTAGGATAAACTGGTTGTCTACTCAGCTTTAGAGACAACTAATTCCCCAAGAAGAGCCATAAGAAGTGTATGCATTATTGATTAAGTTTCTATTAGGGATCCCCATTGCACATCGTATAGGCATACTTGAATATGAATTATGAATTCAGGATAAGCAAGCATGTTATAGCCTAGGGCCCTGAACACATTCCACGGGCATGCCGTCATGATGCAAGCTGGCTGAAGTAGCACAGTCATGGTTTTCCTTGCCTCCTCCTTCCATCCTAGGGAATCAAACCCACGGCCATTCGCAAGTCGGGCAAGCACTTTACCGTGGAGCTACAACAACCTCAGCCACCTTCATAGTTCCTGATTCTTCTCTGCAGTCACTCTACCTGCCTTTCTTATTCACAAGTCTTACTAAAACTGTGACTACAAGTGCCTGGATTGGCTCGCAGAATGCCATTCAAATAATCCTGGGTCACTACAGTTGATGTCATCTCAGCCCATCTCCAAGCCACAGCGAGAGTTCTTCTTGCAGCAAGGTGTGGCAGTACTAACTTTATCGGAGCAGAAGTAAGAAAAAGATCAGGTCTGGGCCTGCGTTGAATGGACTGGCTACAGCAGGTACTGGTGACTGCAGATAACTAAATCCACCAGAGGACCTACACCATTCAATCCACAGGTAACAAAGTTAGCAATGGCCAGACTATGTCAAAAGTTTGCACAGAAATCATATGACACAAGGAGTCAAGTCTCCTAGCTGCTGACAAAATTTCCGGCCTCCCAGAATACTCACTGGAGATGCAATCAGGTGGGGGAGAGTGCATCCCCTGCTCCGAAGAATACGCACCATCCCCAGAGTCCCTTCTGCTAGGAACAGATGGTGGAGCTCAGGCCTGACACCTAGATTACTGCAGTAGTCGCTGACCTGTCCCAGCCTGCTCTGCTGCCCATGCTACTTATGTTAAATCTTCCTAAGGTCACCATACTCACCGGCCTTGCCTCTATGAAGCACAGAAACTGCTTGTGTGCAATTTTTTTGGCCACAACTTGCTTCCAGGATTTCTTTCGTACCTAGTTCTCTTATGCAAAATCCTACATAACTTAAGTAAATCCAAACAGTTCTTTATACCCCTTCTTCTTTTCTCCCTGAACTCATCATCCCCTGCCTAGCACTTCCTGTTGTAAACATCAATCACAGGTCCTTGCCCATAAGCAGTTCTGTTGCAAGTCATTCATTATAAACAGGACCCTTCTGCTGGCCTAGTCACTAAACCTATTTCCACATGCGACCTGCCACCCAGTGACCTGAATGGAATGACTTCTGTGTTTTTAGAGTTCGCAGAGGCATTATCAAGTCACATCTTAACAGCTCCCTTAGGCTGTCAGCACAGGAAATGGTAATATGGGCTATGCATAGCATAAGGATAAACTAGGTGAATAGACCTTTGTCTTAGGGTTTCTATTCCTGCACAGACATCATGACCAAGAAGCAAGTTGGGGAGGAAAGGGTTTATTCAGCTTACACTTCCACACTGCTGTTCATCACTAAAGGAAGTCAGGACTGGAACTCAAGCAGATCAGGAAGCAGGAGCTGATGCAGAGGCCATGGAGGGATGTTACTTACTGGCTTGTTTCCCCTGGCTTTCTCAGCTTGCTCTCTTATAGAACCCAAGAATACCAGCCCAGAGATGGTACCACCCACAAGGGGCCCTCCCTCCTTGATCACTAATTGAGAAATGCCTTACAGCTGGATCTATGGAGGCATTTTTCTCAACTGAAGCTCCTTTCTCTGTGATAACTCCAGTCTGTGTCAAGTTGACACAAAACCAGCCAGTACAACCTTCTAATGCTAAAACAATATAACATCCCTGCAGTTCAGAAATATTATTTTTAAAGCTTTCAAATAGCATTTCCCAAGGCCCAAATCCTTAATCATCACAGTGTTGGTTAGAAAATCCTTGGGCCAGAACCCACGAAGCCGAGGACACCAGAGCACTTAGAATAATGTGCTCAGAAACTGAGACGGTCACCCCCAGCTGAGCTCCAGCGTCTCAGGGAAAGCCGTGCTATGAACAGGCGTACAGGACATGTGACTAGTGTCTTACTTTCATACTGCCATAACCAAAGCGTCATGACTAAGACAACTTGTAAAAGTAAATATCCAATCTGGAGCTCACAGTTCCAGAGGCTTTGAGTCTATGACCACTGCAGGGAGCACAGCAGCAGGCAGGTGGCCATGACACTGAAGCAGAACCTGAGAGCCCACATCTCGAGACAACAACCACTAGGCAGAGAGAGGGGCCTAACTGGGAACGGCTTAGGCCTTTGAACCCTCAGAGTTCACACCGAGTGAGACATCTCCTCCAACAAGGCAGCACCTCCCTATCCTTCCCAAACAGTTCTACCAATGGGGGAGGGGCCAGCATTCGAATAAGTGAACCTATGGAAGTCATTCTCATTCAAACCACCATAGTTAGGGAGACAGAGCCTTCTGCTTTCTTACAGTTGAAAGCCTAGAGTTGGAAGCTCTTCTAGAGTTATCCTGAGCTGGGTCCCAACCCTAGAGACTCCTGGAAGGGGATCAGCTAGCAGCACAGATTCCAGTTCTGGCCCCTCTTCGGTGCTTTGCCTCTCCTGATACTGACTCTGCTGTTGCTGTGATGTCTTAGCACACCTCAGCCTGCCAGCCTGTTAACTCTAGAGCCCCCATCCTCACTCTAGACCACAGCCTCAAGGGCACTAGGAACTCCCTAGGCTTTAGATCAGTCTCTGCTCCTGCTCCTGTCTCTGACAACAACCTACCCAACACCTTCTTGGAAAGTACGACCCTTCCTTTATGTGAGCACACAGTCACTTTATGGGGGCAACAACAGGACAGCCCAATTATTTGATCCAAACTTATTTGAGTGAATGATTTCACCATTTGACTGTTATTCAATACTCTTACAAAAGACAGCTCTCTACTTACAGGCCTTCTGGTTGAAGCACCCTGAACAGAGTGATAGAATTCGGGCTGCACCCGGCTGTTTTTCTTGATCCTTCGCTTGCGCCCCGATGACTCTTGTTCACTCTGATGATGAACTTCCACCACAGGCTTCACTTCTTCCAGCCGGGCAGCTGCAGCCGCTGCAACTCGCCTCCTGATGTGTCGGGGGCTGGCTCGGAATCCCTGTGGCGGGAAACACACACAGGAAGTCAGATTTCCACTGAATTTAAATAAATATTTCCTGGAGTTAGTTAAACCGAGTGCTCCCCAAGACCCCTAGTCAGTAAAATCATTTATATCTCCAATGTGAGTCTAAGAGGTTCAGCATGCATGAAAAAATTAGCCACAGGGCTCAGGGCACTTCTACGTTAGAAAAAATGACCTTGAGATCTAGTAGGTTAGGGAGGAATGAAAAAGGGAAGAGGACCCTGCTCTACTTCCACACTGTTCAGATGAGTTATGAATACACCTGGCTAAACATGCTACAGAGGACAGGGTGGGACAATAGAGCAGGAGACCAGGTCGATGATTAGTTTTAAATGCCAAGGACACAATCTAAATGTCACCTGGGAAGCGAATCTCAATAAGGAACTGTGTAGATCAGGCCTGTGGGCATTATGAGAGTAACTGCCTTGACTATATTAATCGAGGTGAGATTTGTCCATAGTGGGCAGCAGCATTCCCTATGCCTGGATCCTGGAGTCTATATAGAAGAGGAAAAAGAAGGATCACAAGTAACCATGTATGCATTCCTTCTCTCTCTGCTCCTGGCTGTGGGTGTAACTTGATTGCTCAAGTTAGCATCTTGACATTCTTACAACACTGGACTGTGACTTTGAACTGTAAGTCAAATAAACCCTGACTCCTTTAAACTTACTTCTGTTTGTGTCCTTAATTTACTACATCAACGGAAGTGATGGGTAAAGAGCCCCTCTGCAACCCTGAGAGCAGAATCTCTTTGGAGGATCCGTAGGGATGCAGAGCATCATTAAGTCATACACAAAGGGAAGATCGAGAGCTAAGGCAGAGGTAGCGTGGTCCAGGATGTGAGCTTGGGAGTGATGCGCCTGTGTCCAAACGCTGACTCACTGATAAAGCCACACAATTTATTAAACATTCCTGACTTCAGCTCCCTACTCCAAAAAATGCATACATTCTACACATAAGACTTTTTTTTTTTAGCTTCTAAACAGAGGGTACATGTAAAATGCAGGTGTTTGATAAAACAGTCACATGTGTTCTTTCACTCTTGAGGTAAGCTAAGCATAGCTCTTCAGACAGAGAAACAAGTTCAAATAAGCCACAGTGTGAAAAGAATTTCAGAAGTTATCAGAGATGGTCTCAGTCCTCTTGTGGCAGAGAACAAAAGGCAATTTAGCAGAAAACAAAAGAGGTGATTCACACTGAGTTCACAAACGTGGAATTCACACTGAGTTCACAAACACACAAGCACCACTCTCAGGGGTAGCCGGTCTCACGGAAAGGAATTGAATGGAACTGAGCATATTCTATATTTGGCTCAGTTTAGTGGGCGGCAGGCACTCGAAGACTGAATAGTACTTATGTTCCAGGCAAGGGGCAGGACGTAGGAATGAACGAATATGTGAAATGGCAGGTACATGTATGAAGTATTTACAAGCAATGGAGATGCGATTTGATGGCAGGCCAGTCGGGGAGTATAAGTCAGGCATGGAGGGAAATTAAAGGGGTCAGTAGGCAACAGACATTATGGAGTGGGGGTGGGCTCTGTGTTTGTGGTTTGTCTGAAGTTTAGAAAAGTCATAAGAGACTAAAAGATTGCAGTGAGGTGAACACCACCAGAAAAGAAGCATGTCCTACAGAAGGTCTGACTGTGGATGTGCTGGGTTCAGAAAGGTCAGTGTGTGCAGGGGCTTCTCACGGAAGAGCCGGGAGCGGGCTGGCATCTGACTGTGGAGACCCTGAACACGAACTGGAGGATATGAAACACAGGAGCATATACTGTGGAGGGCCTACGTGCCATGGTCAACAGAGATGAACAAGAAATGCAAGCAGATTTTCAAAACTGACATCACTGTCTGGATCTCTCCATCCGTCTCACAACAGTCTGCTCCCATCCCACCCATGTGTGAGAGAGAGCTCAGCTGGCCCTCTTCAACTCAAAATAGATCCGGAAGATCTCCGCAGCCCCCATAGAGCAGCTGCCGGGGTCAATGGCAAACCATGTTTATGCAGAAGTTGGGTTTTACCCAAAGGAACTGGTAACCATGGACTTGCCTAGAGTCCAAGCATACACTCCTCATCTGAATTAGACTCACAGAAGATAATTTCTGAGACTCTCAAGGACCATGATTTATTCTAACCACTAGGTGGCATTAACAATCACTGCTAACTTCTCTAGTAACTGACTCTAAGGTTTATTTGATGTAAATGGAGATTCTCTTAAGAATAATAAGCAGCTGCCTTTTGCTGTGTTCCCGTTATTGCTTACAGTCCTCAGTAATCTATAAATCCTAGAAACACTTAGGAGGTGAACATGGCCTAAAACTCTCTTAAAGTCACACACACACACGCACGCGCACACACACACACATACACAAAGTTAGAGCATAATTCTGCAGTCAGTCTGGAGAACAAGAATCTGTCCACTCCACCTCTTCTATAACAATCAAGACTGCCCAAGAAGACACTCAATGAAGAATCTGGACTTGATTTGGTTTTTTTGTTTAAATTATATTTGTGTATGTATGTGTGTGTGCACGTGTATCTGTATGTGCATGTATATGTATGTATGTATGTATTATGTGCTTGTATGTGTGTGCATAAGTGTGTCTGTGTGTATGTGTAGGGTGTGTGTGTGGTGTGTCTGTGTGTATGTGTATTTGTATGTACATGTGCATGTATGTATGTATGTACCTGTATGTGCGTGCATAAGTGTGTCTGTGTGTATGTGTAGGGCGTGTATGTGTGGTGTGTATATGTGTATATGTGTATCTGTATGTGCATGTGTATCTGTGTATGTATGTGCACAAATGCATCTATGTGTGTATATGTGTAGTTGTTCGTGGTGTGTCTATGTGTGTGTGTGTTCATGCCATGGTGCACCTGTAGACATCAGAGGACAACTGCAGAAGCTGGCTCTCCTTCCACCATATGGGTCCAGGATTGATCAGGTCTGGTGACAAACACCTTTATCTCCTGAGCAATCTTCCTAGCTCATATAATTGCTTATTTCCTGAGTAGCAAAAGTAGAAATGAACTAAAATTATCTTTTCCCAAGCTTTCCCCCAACCTGCAGAGTTTTATTTTTTGTTTGTTCATTTTGTTTTGAATCTTACCACCACTATGCAGATCTCTGTAAATTCTATTCTAAATATAACTGCATTATTTTACAATCAGATTTTCTAAGCAATAGAGTGTAGCACACAGATTTTACATCCAGCCTATCTTGATCCATTACTCGGCCTCTGTTATGTCCTAGTTGTGCACTCTTGGTTAGACACTTAACTATTTCCTTACCTTTAACATGAGCGTTAAAACTAATCCCTCCACAGGTTTGCAGAGGAGAATAACAGTTTCATGTATGCAAAGCCTAAATACTTGGTACACAGCAAGGAGGACGTGTCTGCTATGATCACTATATATTACTTGTATAAATAAAATAAATTCTCAAATATATTGAGGCGTGAAAGGAAGACACAAGTCACACTTCCTGCTGCAGATGTGAGAGGCCTGATCCCCGGGTGAGAGAGAGCTCTTGACCCTGGAGATTCCCAGGCATGCACTCTGCAGTGAGTCTAACCACTGTGCTGACCTGCCAGTCCTATTACTCGGCATCGGATCCTGGCTGTGGTTTTCCTGAGTCCATCACAATGCCTTGATAATTACTGTATCGCTTACTTCCTGGCTCCTGCGCCAGCACATTTCAGGCGGTTCAGAGCCGTGACAGCCAATACTATGAAGATGAAACCAATCACGGGGTGGCCTGCTTTATTTCCCCGAGTCACTGTGCAGGTTCAAGATACTCATTTGTCCTAAACGCCATAAACCATGACCTGACAGAAGGAAATTTTATTTTGAGACAGCAGGTGGTGCTATAAGCTCTTTTTGGTGTCAAGACTCAAAGGGATAGAGTCCTTTTCTCTATCCATTTGACCTTGATACCAAGGGGTAGGCTGGATTAGGGAATGGGAGGGGTGGGAGATTCCCAAGAGGATGCCTGTAACTTTCACACCCTAACATTTCATCAAAAGAGCAACTTGGCCACAAAGCTAGAGGATGAACTCGTGATGATCAATACAATTAGCCATCCCTTCCTGACCCCAAACTAACAAAAGGCGCACAGCTAAAGGAGAGCAGGAAGTACAGCTCCTCCACAAGGCTAACAAACCCAGAAGGTAAGACGCCCCATCAGAAGCATGAGGTGGCCAAATCAGAGTCAACAGGGGTGCGAGAGAGAGAGAGAGAGAGAGAGAGAGAGAGAGAGAGAGAGAGAGAGAGAGTGTGTGTGCGCGTGGACATTTTGTTTTAAGAGAAAGAATATGAAGTTGTGTGGGTAGGGAGGTGAGGGATGAGCTGGAGGAGCTGGTGGGAGGAAATGAGTGTAATTTACACAAGTTGTCATCCTGGGCAGACTCCATGACCACTTCAATAAAGACCTCCACAGATAAAGCCACCTGAGGCTGGGTCTTAGTTTTTCGGGCCTACCCTCCCACCCTGCCCGTGTCCTACCTACTCTTTCCCTGAGCTCCAGTTTTATTAAATATTTCCTTCACTTTTGTACTCATGTCTGTTATCTCCTGGAAAGGTGTTTATGGGGAGGCTCCCTTCCCTTAGGCCACCTCACTCAAGCATGGCCGTGACTTCCTGCTCTCTGGTAATACCTGGGTAGCATGTTTTTCTCAACTTGACGCAAACCTAGACTTATGTGGGAAAAGGGGATCTCAGTGGAGGAAATGTCTCAATTACACTGATCTGTGGGTGTGTCTGAGGGGGATCCTCTTGATTGCTAACTGATGAGGTAGGGCACATCCCTGGGCAGGTAGTCTGGGCTGTTTAAGAAAGCAAGCTGAGGGGCAATCGGGATTGGCTGGCTTCTGGGGTGGCCAGGGCAGTGTTAGTTCTGTGCTTGACCACCCAAAGCTATGGCCAGGGGCGCTCAGTTTCCAGAAGCCTCAGGAAAGAGCTCTTTGACAAGGTTAACAAACACTACTTACTGCACAGCCTGGCCCTGTTAGGAGTACCCTACTGCAGAAGACCCATCCGGGCAGGGTTACTGCTAGCTTCTGGAACCACTTTATTCTGCACCAGCTTTTACTACTGGGCTCTTCATGGAGACACCAGAGTGCAGACTCTGGGGCCTGTTGGAGGGAGCCTCCTAGTCTTGGGCTGGCTTGCCTTGACTTCTCGAGGTCGCCTGTTTAAGTGCCCAGTCCTGGTTTTCTGGGTAATTGGGCACAGAGGGAAGGGGGGACTTCTAAAGCAAAAAAGAAATTAAAAGAAAAACGCACATTTAAAAAAAGCAAGCTGAGCAAGGCAGGAAAAGCAAGCCAGAAAGCTCCCTCTGCTCCTCCGCTTAAGTTCCTACCTAGCATTCCTGGCTTCTCTATAGCCTGTAAGCCAACTTTCCCCAAGGTGTTTGGTCAAAGCAAACTAGAACAATACCAACTCCTTTAAATAGATGGTAGACATTCAGAAGTCTCACCATAAGGGACTTTTGTCATTTTTAAGGCCATTCCAATGTTTTGGTACTTCCTGGGTAACTCAAGACACAGTCGTGTGTGTGTGTGTGTGTGTGTGTGTGTGTGTGTGTGTGTGTGTGTGTGTTGGGGGTAGGGGGTGGTTGTGTGTTCTGGGAAAAGGACTGAACTTGAGATAAACCCTCTTAGACTTTAATTAAGTGCATAATAGAGTACTGTTAAATACAGGTGTGATATTGGACAGGAGGTCTCTACTCTCTATGTACAGTTCCTTTGGGCTCTGTTAGAAATCACTTCATTCTTAGAATCTGTGGATTTGAATCTTTCAGCGTCTTTATGAGCTAACAGAAGGGGCAGCGCTTACCTTTCTGTGGCTACATTACTACAGTTAGCACCAAGTCGCCTGCACTCATTCAAGTTGGGTACACCCTGTGGATGTCTTCCTTTTAAGCGGATGATATTCACTCCCTGCCATACTTTCTTCATTTACTCATCAGGTAATTGATATTAGACTATTGGCATATCAGTCATTTTAAGAGATATATAATAAATATGGGCATACATATATCTCTTGAAGATCTTGATTCAATTCTCTTGGATAAATAACCAGAAGCAGGATCATGGGATCATATGATGATTCTATTTTCATTGTTTGAGAAACTTCTGTGCTGTACTGTTTGCTGTAGTTACTATACTACTTCACACACTCCAAAACAATACAGAAGGGCTGCAATTTCTCTACATCCGGACAACACCTTTTAAAACCATCATTATCATCATCATCATCGTCGTCGTCATCATCATCTGTGTGCAAATATGTATGTGTGTTATTTGTGCATGTGACTGTAGTGACTCTGGAGGTCAGGAGAGGGCATCGTACCCCATGGCATAGACATTCCAGGTGATTGTGAGCCACCTGATTTGGGTGCCCGGAACTTATGAAGGTCCTCTGCAAGAGCAGCACAAGCTCTTAACCCACAAGCCACTCCACGCACTCCTGACAACACGTTTTTGTGATAGTTGCAGGTGATCCCTCGCGGTGATGTCTTGATGATTAGCGGTATCTCAATACATAACTCTGTGAAGATGCTGCACGGTACCTACAGCTGGCCTGTTAACAATCTGACTCAGCTCCCATTGGATCAATGAATTAAAGCTACCGTGTGCAGCCTTGGAATATTAAACTGGGGCACACAAAGACTGAAAAGAATTAAGGGGAATTCAGTAGTTCCAGTATCTAAAGACCTACTGAGGCTGCCTAGTTTTCGTCTGTCCGAAGCAGTAGACTTGACGGATTCTACCCTTTATCTGTAATAGCTTTTGGTTCATGTCAGGTATGTTATCTGTAAACAAGAACCTTGAGTGCGGGTCTTTGTGAGGCTTTTATTAGTTTAACTGAGGTGGGAAGCCACGCCCACTGGAAGGGACACCGTCTCTGGGCAGGAGATTCTGGGTTGAGGTAGAGGAGACAAGCTGAGTGCTAGCACACACGGAACAACTCATTCCTCTCTGCTCTTAATCGTGGACATCGGGTGACTGCCTCCCACTCTGGCCACCTCTACTTCCTGCAACGATGAACCGTATAATCGGAAGTGTGAGACAAATAAACTCTTTCTTTAGGATTTATTGTTATTGATATGAGTACACTGCAGCTGTCTTCAGACACACACCAGAGGAGGGCATTGGATCCCATGACAGATGGTTGTGAGCCACCATGTGGTTGCTGGGAATTGAACTCAGGTTAGTGTTCTTAACCGCTGAGCCATTCATCTCTCCAGCCCAAACCCTCTTTCTTAAGTTGCTTCTGTGAGGGTGTTTTATGACGACGAAAGGAAGTAAAACTAAGGCCTCCAGCAAAGCCCCTCCTATAAGAGTTTGATGGAGAAATATTGAGACCTGGGAGTCTGTATTTTTAACAAGCTGCCAGCAGGTTCTAATGCTGTAGGTCTGCAGATCAAGCTTGCAGTAACCAGACAGGACTCACAGAGGCTGTGCCGCCCTTATTGGCTGACACGTCAGCACAGAGACTGTAAGTGAAGAGAGCACCCCACAGCCACCGCTGGTCCAGTCTAGATGGGTCCTGCCTGTGGCCTCTCCAGACTCTGGTGTGGCTGTGCATTTGTAGCTGCAAGAAATCCAACTCCGTGCATCCAGAACACAGCCCGGCTAGTTTTCTTAAAGAGTTCTACCAAATTACTCACGCAAATATATGCGTATCTGATTCTGCACCCAAAATCACCTGAGACCACAAACACAATCACATTGCTGAAGAAGTAAACATCAAAATACCAAAAGGAGACTTGGAGTTTGGAATTACTTGACATATGACATCTTCTTCTCTACAGACATTAAGTGCTTTTGACTTATAGGCTTAAGATGAGCTGTAGCAGACATCAATGTGTATGCAGAGAACAACTCTACTCCCCTCCTGGCTGACATCTGCAGTCCAGAATGCTGTGCAAATTCTTTCAATTTTCCAGTCATTATCAGGTAATTAAAAGTGCTCTGTTGCTATTTACGAAGACGGCCTCATCACAACGAAGTCACCTCCCTCTTCAGTTTCCCAAAAGAGCCACAATAAACACTCAGACATCCTTTGTGCCAACAAACTCTAAATCAGACCGTTCACAGTCCGACCGCTTCGGCTGAGACTACTTTTAAATCAACCAATCTGCCCGTCTCTGCCTTCTGGAATTATCACACATTATCTGGCACCAGCTTTGCCGCAGGCTTCATGGACAGCAGCCAAGTTTTCTCAGTGGTCTCTTTAAAGCTGTTCTCATTACACTTAAGGCTGAGGGTGGGGCTCAGCACACTGTGAGACAATTTCCTAATCTCTTACTGTGACCTATCTAATACTTCAGCTACTAACCATGTGTGGCTATTTTCATTCAGACTTTATTTTTCTTTGTTTTTAATTATTTTTCAGAATGTGTACACTGGAGTGCTATGTTAACATCATTTCCAATACCCCTCCTTCCTCCAGTTCTTCCTGGGCCTCCCAAATTCATGACCTCTTCAATCACTGTTACACATATATGTACATATGTGTGTATAAGCACAATCAACTGAATCCATTAGTGTTTATCATATGTGTATTTGTTTAGGGATGACCACTTGGGAAATACCTAACCTATCTGGGCTCTTCCCTGGAGAAGACGAATTCTCTCTCAGGAGGCAATGACCACCTATATCTCTTCGTCTAAGGGTGGGACCATGTGGAATGACTCCCATCTACATTGGCGTGGCAGCTGGTGTGGTCATTAGTCTGGTCTTGTTCAGATAGCCATGTTCCTGCGAATTCATGAATGCAGTTTCCTTACCATATATAGAAAACACTGTCTCTCAATAGATGCCCCCAGGGCTCTCACTCTCATCTTTCCTCCCCATCCTTCCTCCTGTTCCCTGAGCCTCAGGGTTGTGATTCAGAGGTAAGGACTGTCTGGGCGCCATGCAGTTAGCTATTTTCTACATTTTGACCAGTTGTGAATTTCTGTGATGGTCGCTTCTGCTTTTAAAAGTAGCTTTCTCGATCAGGGGCTACACTTATCTATGGGTGTAAGGAAAAGTATTAGGAATGTTGTTAAAGATTGTATGGGTTTCGGGGAATGGCTGAACAAGGCTCTCCTCTAAGGTCCATGGCCTCAGCGTCCATGGGTATGAGCTCAGTTTGGAGTACCAGGCATGCATCCCCTCCTGTTGAGAGTGCTGTGCCAGCAGACAGCTGCTGGTCGCTCCCCAGGCAGCCCTGCCGCTACTACACTTCTGGAGATACCTCGCCATGCTGGTTATCGCTGTGGCTCACGGGCTTTACAGTTGATGGGAGTATTGATCGCTTTTCTCCTTGGCAACTTGCAAAGAACTTTCCAGCACCATAAGAGCTAGTCCTCAGGGACGAAGCTTACAGGTCACTTCCGGGTCACTTCCAACTCAGTCCCTCCAAGTGCTGTGTCCAATGTGCGCGGTGCCTTCAGCAACAATCTTGCCTTCGAGTTCCGGAAGGCAGCAATGAGCAAGGGAAGTAGCCTACATTATTTTAGGCAGTCTCCCAGACTCCCCTGTTCAGTAAGTCAAAGGGAAGTTTCCTATGCCTGGCACTGGGGTAAGTTCAATAGTTTATGACTCTAAGAGAAAAAACATTGTCACCTAAAGTGGATGAATTTCATTCATTCATTTCATTCATTTTGTTCATTCATTTCATTCATTCCATTCATTCATTTCATTCACTTCATTCATACACATTATATATGTATTTTTAAGTACACATAAAATGTACATTTCCGCATGGCTTTTTCAAGCATCCTTGGTGTGATTTATCCCCTCCCCTTCCCTCTGTCTGTACTGCACTTCCTCATTTTGATTTAAATCACTGCTGCTGTTTCTCCCATCCCTTCCTTCATTCACAGCACACTGCCGCCACTAGCCAGCCCCCTTCTCCACATCTCCTTCTCTCTCACCCACTGGCCTGGTCTTCTTACCCACCTTTCTCTAGTCACTCCAGATTATACCCTCACATCTAAATACTCAGAGCTAGAGTCCACAAATAAGGAGACTACACCAGGGATATGCCATGGATAGGTACAGCTAGATGGTATGATAGATTGACTTCTAGCTTTTGGGGAATTATCCACGCCGATTTCCATAGTGGCTACACCAGTCTGCAATCCCACCAACAGCAAATGAGGGCTCTCCTTCCCATACATCCATCCGCGTCAGCATTGTGGTCCTTCCCATACATCCATCCCCACCAGCATCATGGTCAGTCATTTTTTTCATTCTAACCATTCTGGCTGGGGTAAGATGAAATCTCACAGTAGCTTTTATTTGTGCTTCTGTGATTTCTAAGGATGTTGAACACTTAAAAGATACATCCTTACCCATCTCTTTTCTGTTGAGAACTAGAGAGTTCTCAAATCAATAGCCCACATTTCCAGTGGGACATCTGTTTTATTGATTCTTTGGTTTTTGAGTTCTTTCTTTATTCTAGATATTAACCGTCTACTGGATGTATAGGTAGCAAAGGTTCTTTCTCACTCTGTGGGGCTCCTCTACACTCAACTGATTATTTCAAGCTTTTTAAATCTATGAGGTCAGTCCCATTTGTCCAATTTTGGCTGTAATTACTGAGCCAAGAGAGTCCTATTCAGAAAGTCTCTTTCTACTTATATCTCGTAGGGGCAGCCTATGATTTCTGGTACTTTTGGTGATTCAGGATTCACATTGAGGTCTTTCATCCATTTAGGGCTGATTTTTGTGCTGGCTGATAATCACAGGTCTAATTTAATCTTCTACACATGGATATTCATCTTCTCCAGCACAATTTGTTGAAGATGTTGCCTTTTCTCCAGTGCCTAATTTTGGGACCTTCCTCATATGTCAGATGTCAGGTTGTTCCGCTGACCAACAGATCTATTTCTGTGTCAGTGCCATGCTGTTTTTAATACTAAGGTTTTGTAGTATAGCTTGAAATAGGGCATGGTAATTCCTCCAGCACTGCTCTTTTTGCTCAGGATTGCTTTGGGAATCTGGAGTCTTTGGTGATACCAAATACATCTTAAAATTTCTACTTACATGAAAAAAATGTCCTGGAAATTACAATTGGAAATGCATTGGATTTATAAATTGCTTTTGTGGGTTGGTCATTTCACAAGATAGACTTGACCAATCCATGAGCATAGTATGTCTTTCATTTTCAATGTAGATGTCCTTCATCTCCTACAGAGTTTTGGTGTTGTTTGGTTTTGTGTGTGCATGTGTGTTTATTTCAGATGCTATTGGGATCAGGAGAGTTTCGCTGATATCTTTTTTCTGCATGTCTATTACTGGTCTTTGTCTATGATTGTCTCTTAAGTTTTATTTTGTATCCTGCCACACTACTGAAAGTGTTGATTATTTCTAGCCGATGTCTGGCAGAATTTTTGGAATCTCTTATGTATCACTCAAATAATGGTATTCTGGCATTTTCTTTTCCATTCTGTATTCTTTAAAATTCATTCTCCTTCCTTCTTGCTCTAACTAGTGCCCAGAGTGCTATACTGAAAAGGAATTGGAAGTGTGGACGTCCATGTCTACAAATATCTATTAAGTCCACTGGATGTATGATATCATTTAGACAATTTTCAGCTTAGTTTTTGTTTGTTTTGCTTTGTTTTGTTTCCAGATGACCTGTCCTGGAGCAATTTGTGACTGAAATCATCCACTGTTATCGAGTTGGAGTTAATAAGTGTCTTTAAGTCCAACCATATGTTTTTTATGAGATTGGGTGTGTCAGTTTTATGCATATTATGCTTATGATGGGAATATCTTCCTAGTTAATCGCTTCTTTGATCAGAATGATGTGGCCTTCTGTCACAGTTAGGGTTTTACTGCTGTAAACAGACACCATGACCAAGGCAAGTCTTATAAAGGACAAAATTTAATTGGGGCTGACTTACAGGTTCAGAGGTTCAGTCCATTAGAATCAAGGTAGGAGCATAGCAGTGTCCAGGCAGGCATGATGTGGGAAGAACTGAGAGTTCTACATCTTCCTCTTAAGACTGCTAGTGGAAGATTGGCTTCCAGGGATCTAGGATGAGGGTCTTAAAGCCCACACCCACAGTGACACACCTACTCTAACAAGGCCACACTTCCAAATAGTGCCACTCCTTGGACCAAGCATATTCAAACCATCACACCTTCTTTACCTCTTCTGATTATTTTAAGTTTGCAGTCTATTTTGTCAGATATTCCGATAATGAGACCACCTCTCCCCTGGTGTCTTAGTCAGGGTTTGTATTCCTGCACAAAACATCATGACCAAGAAGCAAGTTGGGGAGGAAAGGGTTTATTCAGCTTACACCTTCCACACTGCTGTTCATCACCAAAGGAAGTCAGGACTGGAACTCAAACAGGTCAGGAAGCAGGAGCTGATGCAGAGGCCATGGCGGGATGTTACTTACTGGCTTGCTTCCCCTGGCTTGCTCAGCTGGCTTTCTTATAGAACCCAAGACCACCAGCCCAGGGATGGCACCACCCACAATGGGCCCTCCCCCCTTGATCACCAACTGAGAAAATGCCCCACAGCTGGATCTCATTGAGGCACTTCCCCAACTGAAGCTTCTTTCTCTGTGATAACTCCAGCCTGTGTCAAGTTGACACCTGGTTTCATTTTTGTGGGATACTTTTCTTTATTCTTTCCCTCTAAAATGGTACCTGTCTTTGAAGATGAGATTCTTTTACAGAGCAGAAAGGTAGATTTTGCTTCTTAATCCATTAGACTAACTTGCATCTTTACTTTAGGAAGTTGGAGTCATTAATATTTAAAGTTACTGATAAGTCTATTTACTGTTGCTATTTTATTGTTTTCTCTTATTTTAAGGGTTGTTTGGTTTCTGTTGAGCTGCTCTGTTGTTAGCTTTCTTTATGTAACCACTTGGATATGCTAATTCATCTCTTCAGTCAAAGTATTACCTCTGGTATTCTCTGGGGGCCGGTTGAGTGGACATGGGTTCTTCTGTTGAGATATCATGGGAGTTTTTGCTCTCTCCTTCAGCAGTGGAAGATAGTTTTGCTGGGCACAGTAGTCTAGATTGGCATCCATAGCTACAGGTCTTCTGGCTTTTAAAGTTTCCACTGACAAATCAGCTGTTATTCAAATGGGTATTCTTTTATACGAGTGGTTTCATACCTGGGAAGCTTTCAATACCCTCTCTTTCTATAGTTAGTATTTTTGCTCTAATATACCTTGGAGAGGATCAAAAAGGTCCTGTATTCTGTGTTTTCTGTATCTTTGTGGGTATGTCTTTCTTGAATTTGTGGATGATTTCTTTTATGATCTTGTTGAAGATCAAGTCTAATTCAGTGACCTGGATTCTTTTCCTTCATCTATGCTTATAATTTGAAAATCTGGTCTTTCTATGGTGTCCTAAAATCCTACATGTTCCGTGTGTGTGTGTGTGTGTGTGTGTGTGTGTGTGTGTGTGATTCCCACATTCTTTGTTTAAATAAACCAGTTAAATAGTCCTCTACTTATTTTCAAATCCTGAAATCTAGCTTTTATTTAATCTATTCTACATAAAGGCATTTTGCACTAGTTATGTTCCTGCTGTGATAACCAGGGCAGCTCATAGAAGGAACCATCTATTTGGGCTTATGGTTCTAGATGGGTATATCCATGGTGGCAGAAAGAACAGGGCAACAAGAAGCAGGCATGACAGCTGAACAGGAATCTGATCCTGTCCATCTTGAATCAGAAGCATGAATTGGAGAGAGCCAACTGGAAGTGGTGTGGGATCTCTCAACTCTCAGAGCCTAACTCCAGTGACACGCTTTCTCCAACCAGTCCATACCTCCTAAATGTCCTCACAAAGCTCCATCTGGGGACCAAGAGTTCAAATATCTGAGCCTATGAAGAACATTCTCACTATGCTTCCCCTCATTTTTTAACTGACCTATTAAGGTTTTTCAATTCCACTGTCATGCCAGCTTCAGTTATCTTCTTATTATAACTCTTTGTTTAATCCTCTTTCTTTCTTTCTTTCTATCTTTCTTTCTTTCTTTCTTTCTATCTGGGTGTTTGTTTGTTTGTTTGTTTGTTGAGATCAGGTTTCTCTGTGTAGCCCTGGCTGTCCTGGAACTCACTCTGTAGACCAGGCTGGTCTCCAACTCAGAGATTCGCCTGCTTCTGCCTCCCAAGGGCTGGGATTAAAGGCGTGCACCACCACTGCCCAGCCTTAATCCACTTTCAAATCCCCACTTGCCTTCATCATTCATTCAGCTGTCTATTTGTCTTGAACATCACTGAGACTTTTTTGCTATATCCCCTTAAGTTCATTGAACTGTTTGTGCTTTCTGTAAACTCCTTTGGTGACATTTATGACTGTTCTTTTAAATTCTGCATCCTGGGGTTTACAGGTAACTCATCAGAGAACCCTTTAATAGGACTAGTGGGTTGAGGTGGCACACTATCATGACGTTTCACATTTATGTCTTTTTAACATGACCTGGGCATGTTAACTTCTTTCCTTGGTTATATGTCTGATGTGGGATTCTAGGCTGCCTCGGACTGGATCAGTGCAGGAGCTATGTGACCAGAGCTGGATTTTGTTCAGTATGAAAAATGGTACAGGCAATCTTAGTTCTGGGAGACTCAGTAGGGAATGCTGGTACTTAAGGAAGGCCAGTGTTTTAATCGTGCATCCACAGCCAGGCCTGAGGATGTAAGAAAGGAAGATTAAGGGGAGGCTTGCTTCTGGGCAGACTCACCCAGGAGCTAGTCCTGCGAGTCTCATTTAAATATTTACTGATTTATATTTAACTTCACGTTCATCAGTCTTCTTCCATCTGTGACTCTTTAGATCCTCAACGTCCTCTCTACACTGCTAATTTATGGGGGGGGAAAACCTGGATTATGGATGGATGGTTTACAGGACTGTAAATGATACACATCATTTCTCGCATTATCTCAGTAGGGCTGTTACACAGCCATAACCTAAACTTGCAAGAAAAGACAAAGAAAAAACCTGAGGCTATACAAATGTGGTGGTTTGAATATGCTTGGCTCACGGGGAGTGGTAGTGTTAGGAGGTGTGGTCTTGTTGTAGGAAGCGTGTCACTGCAGGGGTGGGCTTTGGAGGTTTCCTTCTCTGCTTAGGCTCTACCCATTGCAGAAGAGGGCTTCCTAGTTGCCTGAGAATGCCAGTCCCTCTTGGTTGCCTTTGAATCAAGATGTAGAACTCTCAGCTCCTTCTCCTGCACCATGCCTGCCTGGACACTGCCACGCTTCCCGACACGATGATGATGGACTGAACCTCTGAATCTGTAAGCCAGCCCCAATTAAATGTTTGCCTTTATAAGAATTGCTTTGGTCATGTTGTCTCTTCACAGCAATGGAAACCCTAACTAAGATATACATGGAGAAGGATGTAACAGGTGTGAGAGAGAAGCACAGTACTACTGAGCTCTGGAATGAGTCCCATGAAGGAGTCTAGCTCCCCTCCTCAGCAATGTGGGCCTTCTGACCACAACTCTCAAACAAAATTAAGACAAAACAAATTGCACTTGCACAACTCATTGCACAGCCAAATGTAATTTGAGTTGCATGTCTCTCAAATTTCTCTAGCACTAATGAGCTTTTACTTAACACCCACCTCTCTCCCCACTTACAGTAACAGTGCAACATCTGGTTCTCAAGT
The DNA here is from genome assembly GCA_036184795.1 of Tokudaia tokunoshimensis. NCBI lineage: Eukaryota > Metazoa > Chordata > Mammalia > Rodentia > Muridae > Tokudaia > Tokudaia tokunoshimensis. The sequence continues at coordinate 14,180,770 of BTHU01000016.1, forward strand.
GTCTCCGAAGAGTCAAACGCTGTGCATGAATTATCCCACTATTTCGTAATTATCATTATCTAAGAAGAGAATGCTATTTTGACGCCCATTTTACAGGTAGGGTAATAAGATAACTCAGGATTTTGCCCAATATCCATTAAGTATCTGATTCAGTAATGAAGTCCAAGAAAGTTGACCTAGGCTTTCCAGCAGAGGTCAACAGGCTGTGATTCGCCATATCTCATATAATATGTTATTGCAAAGTTTCTCGGGCACGAAGCCATGTCTATTCATTTTCATATTATCTATGGCTTCTGCATTTCAAGGCAATGCTGAGTAAGTACAGTGGAGACAACCTGTTAAGTCAGAAACACTTGCTATCTGGCCCTTTACAGGGGCGTGCTCCCAGCATCTTGAAGGGCCTCGAGCACGTCTACCATAGGCTGAAAGGTAACTCTGTCTTGGTGTTTGGGTCCCCTAGTCTGTACTCTCATTAGCAACCTGATCTATGAAATATGAGGTCAGTGATGCTTCCCTCCGGCAGCCATGTCTGATCCATCTGTTTGATATTTCACAGGCAGATTAAACAGCATCTGTTATGTTTTTCCAAACATAGAAATAATACTACCAAAAATGCATTTGCCCAGTTTTTCTAAAAAAATGATTATACCTATTGTCTGGTGGGTTTTCATGCTTACACTGCAATATTGAGAAAAATAAAGCTTGCTCAATCTAGTCAACATTACTGCATTTAAAACGCTTTAATCATTGACCTTTCTTTACTACCCTGGCTTTTTTGGTTAGATCAAAAAATGATGAGCCACAGAAAGATGGGATCTTTCTGCGGAAAACTCCTCCAATAAGATGTCTGTGCTAGCCGGGCGGTGGTGGTACACGCCTTTAATCCCAGCACTTGGGAGGCAGAGGCAGGTGGATTTCTGAGTTTGAGGCCAGCCTGGTCTACAGAGTGAGTTCCAGGACAGCCAGGGCTACACAGAAAAACCCTGTCTTGAAAAACCAAAAAAAAAAAAAAATGTCTGTGCTAAAACTAACCCATACTATTTTTAGGGTAAATTCATCAATTCAATGTTTCCTTTTATTTTTTTAATTCAAATGAACCCCTCCAAAAGAAAATAAACATGCTTGGCCTTTAAAAGACTCTTGGGAAGAACCCTAATGTTGCATTGCTACTACAGTTAGCTGAGTAGAGACTGCATAATATGTAAAAGTAGACAGGAGGAACTTTCCGGATGCTGTGAGCCTCTGCCCAGATCCATTCTTCATACACCAGTTTCTCCAGCTGCTAAAATTCTACCTGGAAAATCCTTTCTGCCCACTAGCTAGCTGCTGGTCACCCTGCCCAGGCCAGTCTAGTGCCACTCAACAAGAAGGGTCGGCTTCCAACAGGACAACTCTGATACTTTCCATGAGGTCAGTGGGTGTTCTTGCAAATGGACTTCTCTCTTCTAACTCGGTTTCTCTCTCCCTCTCAGGGGAAGGCTCCTCGGCCAATCTGCAGGCAGCCTCTATCTCCACTCACAGCCTGGCCCCTCAGGAAGCCCACCTGAGATCCATGAAGTCTGAGTTCCTAAACAGTGCCTGCAGTGACGCTTAGGGACCTTACTTAGTAGTCAAGGACACAAAAGAATCAGCAACAAAAAGCTTCTACAAGGACAGCAAACCCATTAATACAAGGAAGAACAGCTAGTGCCCTGCAGTGGTGGCACAGACTTTAATCCCAGCACTCAGGAGGCAGAGGCAGGGGATTTCTGAGTTTAGGCTAGCCTGGTCTACAGAGTGAGTTCAAGACAGTCAAGGCTACACAGAGAAACTCCGTCTCAAAAACACACACAAAAAAAGAACAAGCTGAATGTGGTGGTGCACAGCGGCGCTCAGAGTACTCGGGAGTCTGGGCCAGGAGGATTGTGAGTTCAAGGCCATCCAGGGCTACATTTTAGGAAGACCCTATCTCAAAAAAGAAAAGAGAGAGAGAATAACTACGTAACATTGACCAAAACAGAAATCTCAAACAGGTCCCAGTAAGCTGCAGAAACAGTAGCCATATGGCATAGCAAAGTGGGTCACAGATAAGAATTCTAGAAGCATGGTAAGATGCCATACGAAGTTAAAGACAGTAAGGAGGAGAGGCTGTCTGCAAAGCGGTAGCAGAGCACTGCAATCTGCTCTGGCAGCAGCCAGGTCTCACAGCCTTGGGCCCAGACAGTCATGCGCACGCAATGGCAGGCTCTATAAATAGCCCCGCTACAAGCAAATCATAACCCAGCCTTTGTAATTACAGACGAGTGTGAGCACAATCTGTCTGCATGCTGCCCTTTTCAGATTTAAAGAGTCACAGACAATCATCCCTAGTCTACAAATAGTCACCATCGTAGAATGTGTACGTAAGAAATCCTTTCCAAGACATCAAGAGAGATGAATGAAATAGGCATATTTTCTGGAGTGTTCAGAATGTCCGTGGCATCCTGTTTGCTCCCCGCTGATCTGCAGCCTGTCCCAGATCTAGCAGCTCTAAACTCAGAGGAGCTAACGGCAAGATGTTATGGTGAGATGAGACTATATATGATGAATGACGCTTAGAAGCGGGCACGAAGGCCGGTCGCAGAGAGAAGGCAGTGCAGAGAGGTGTGAGAAACAAAGAGGATCATGGGAGAAGCCAGGCAGGAAAGCAAGCAGAGAGGTGGAGCCAGGGACACATTGGAAGATGAAGACAAAAGAACAGGGGGGGGGCCTTTAAAAATTTAAGTCATACTAAAATCCTAAACGCTTCTTGAGTATCTCAGCGGCAATTCTTACAGCTTTTCCAATGGCCACTCTATACTCAGAGCTGTTAAGACAAAAAAATAAGCTTATAAGGCAGTGAAAAAGAAACAACCCAAAATATAGGCAGGGACAATGGGTTAAGAGATAGAGTCGGGTTGTGGTGGCACACGCCTTTCATCCCAGCACTCAGGAGGCAGAGGCAGGCAGATCTCTGAGTTTAAGGCCATCCTGATCTAGCTTTATAGCTAGTTCCAGGACAGTCAGGGCTAAAGAAACCCTGTTTCAAAAAAATACCAAGAAGGAGGGAGAGAGGGAAGGAGAGAAGGAGAAAGAGATCAATTAGAGAAAAGAAAACACAAAGAAACTGAACTGCTTGCACAGTGGGGGAGGGAGGATGTGTGGATAAACAATCTTACAACCACGTCTGTTATCAACGGCATACTCCAAACATCTGTTCTCAAGGAACGGCTTCATCTTGAGGTCCACCTATTTCTGTTCTAAAGTACTATTTCTGTAAAAATATTCCTGAGGTTGACGCCAACCCTATCCTAATTTGGGCAGTCTCAGCCACAAAGTAGATGGTATAGCACCAGCTCAAGTAGTGAACAGACAGACAGACGGAGTGAGATGAAACAGCAAGGCAGGCCTGCAGCACGCTGAGGTCCCTGGGCCTGCATAGCCGCCAAGGGCATGGTCACAGAAAGCACAGGAACTGGGCAGTATTCTGGGGTAAAGGTTCCAAAAAGCCCTGCAGGTTCTCATGTACTACCTGGCTCCCCAACGCCCTGCAACCTGCCCCAGATCTAGCAACTAGAAAGAATCACGCCACAAGTTAACAACTCTGGACTGGTAAACATTTTTAACATCAATATCTCTACCAATGAATGAAGATAATCGGTGCTACTGAAGTTTGGTGCTGGAGCTCTGAGCAGGACTTCAAATCCCAAAGGCAAGGAACTGCAGCAGCGAAGAAAGGGAGGCAGCAGACAGGGTTAGATGTTTGGCCAAGACTCCCTATCAAGCCCCCAGACTGGCTGCCATGCAGGAACCAAAGAGCAGAGGTCCCGGCAAGCACTGAGCAGGTCAGAAATGCTTCCAAACAGCCCCAGCCCCCTCCGCTGTGCACAGAAGAGGAAGGGCTGATTGATCCTCCCGACCATATTATGGGAGTGAGCTTTGGCCCCTGCTGAGATGAAGTGTATATTTGGTCTGTGTTCAAGACTTAAATGCTTTTCTGGCAGTACATTCTCTTTCAAAATCTGCTTACTCTGAAGCTGTACTTATCAGAAAGCAGAGGGGAGGGTTATGCGGGGGTGGGGTGAGGGGGTGTCCCATGACCTAACAGCTGCTGATAATATATACTGAGTAAAGAGGAGAAAAGGGTAGCAGGACACAGGCTTCCCGGCAGCCGGAGGTCAATGCGGTCACTGAGAAATGCTATGCAGTGAGTTTTTGTCACAGCCCCTTGCAGTGTCTACCTCTCCTGCTCTCGCTCCATTCGCCACGCCCCCTCCGCACTCAGCACTGCACATGCGTCAGCATGCCACGCCCCTTGCTCTGCCTAGACTTCAGCAAGCACTGCCCCAGAGACCCCTTTCCTGGGAAGATGCTACTGAGTTTCCAGCAGCAGCTAAATCTATGGTGATGTTGTCCAACCTTCTCTGGAGTCTCCCTGATATTCCGGCAAGAACTACGAACTTTCCAACCTCCACCCCTTGACTCTGTTTGGCTTCCCCAGTATACGTGAACTTGACAGGAGTTTGTTCCAGTGTGACTTTTTGTAGCATTTTTCAGACTGACTTCTTCAGACTGTGTTCCTGGCCATGAGGACCAGGACCACTCCCCGACCCCATCCCACCACCGTTGAGTTCTGTTTCTCCTACCTATGTGTTTTCAGACTCTCCACAGGTTTTGACTTTGTTTTTTCTTAAGCTTTTACCTGTCTGAAATGCTCAGAAAATACTAATCACAAAACATAAGTACTCCTATAAATATAACGCTTGCGTCTGAACTAAAAATCTGTTCGAATGGCTCTGCTCTATCCTTCCAGAAACATCCTTCCAAAACAATGCCTAGCAGTTAACACAGATCATACTCATCTTCCTAGATTGACAGAGATTTAACAAGAATTCAGATAGTATTTCAAATGCACATCTTTCTAACTGAATAATTTTCCAACATATGGCTGTTCCATACTTTAGTTTAGTTTAGTTTTACTAACTGAAACCGATATGCTTTACGTTTTAATTGTATGGGATACAAGAAGCAAGATATATATGTGTGTGTGTTTCCCTAGGCTAGTTCATCAGCTTGGCACAGGCTAGAGTCACTGGGGAAGAAGGTACCTCAATTGAGAAAATGCCTCCATCAGATTGGCCTATGGGCCAAGTCTATGAGGGCATCTTCCTAGTTAATGATTGATGTGAAACAGCCCAGGCTTCTATGGGCAGTGCCATCCCTGGGCAGGCAGTCCTGGGCAGGCAGTCCTGGGCAGTGCCATCCCTGGGCAGGCAGTCCCGGGAGGCATAGGAAGGTAGCTGACCATGAACCTGAGGAGCAGATCAGTAAGCAGCATTTCTCTGTGGTCTGTTTCGGGCCCTGCCTCCCAGTTCCTGTGCTGCTAGACTTTTTCCCTTTGCTCCTCTTCATGATGGACTGTTAACAGGAACATGTAAACCCGAATTAACCCTTCCCTCCCCAGGCTGCTTTTGATTGTGATCTTTATCACAACAGTAGGAAGCAAACCAGGATTACCTAAATCTTTTTATTTAGAAGGAGAGTTAGCATTTCATTAAAAGCTTTGTGCTAAAACCCACAAGGTGAAATCCACACCTACACACTGTCCTCTGACTTCCACAAATGCTGTGACGTGCACACACTCACACATATACACATGCACACTAAGTAAATAAATGAAGGGAAAAAATAAGTAACGTAAAAATTACAAATTATATTTCTAGCATCATTGTCAATGCCCCTTTTAATTTCATCTCAGTAACAGTAAATAGTACATATCTTTACATCTTTACCCATTACCATACTAGCAAGCAAATATTATTCTTAACTGGCAACTGTTTATCAATAAATGGAGACAATCTTTCATATTTATGTAAGCCATAGTTTTAATTATCTGCTCAGAACCTCCTTGCTCATTTTTCTACAATTTACACATACCCTTTATTTCTTTTTGTATAGATTTATTTTATATATATATGTGTGTGTGTGTGTATATACACATACACACACACACACACACACATATATAAGCACATTGTTGCTATCTTCAGGCACACCAGAAGAGAGCATCAGATCCCATTACAAATGCTTGTGAGACACCATGTGGCTGCTGGGAATTGAACTCAGGACCTCTGGAAGGGCAGCCAGTGCTCTTAACCTCTGAGCCATCTCTCTAGCCCCCTTTATTTTCTAGAAGACTTATCTGCCTTGAATAAAAGTATCTGCCATAGATGTAGCAAGTACTTTCCTTCTGGCAACCTCCCTGTTCATTTTCTGATACAGAGATTTAGAATTCTCCAGTTCAAATTGCCACTCTCCTCCCTTTATAGCTTCCAAATATTATTTCATAGAGCATTTCTTTCAACTCAAACGTTTTCAATGCTCTTCCCTTCTGCTCCACTTCTAAGTCTTACAAATGCCACTTGATGTCCCAAAGCAGTGAAGTAGAGAATCCTCTAATATGTGAGGACAGAGGGTGAAGGGGGAAATGGAGTGATGGTTGATCTTGACAGGATTTAAAATCACCACAGGGTTAAAAACAACCCAACTCTTTGGGCTGAATTTCCAGAAGAGGCTGAGGTGTGAAGACCCCGCTGGAGTTCTGGACTGAATCAAAGGGAAGGTCTCTGAGCAGCCTTCACTGTGCGCACTTCTCCTGACACAGCTTCCTGACTGTGGGTGCAGTGCGACCAGCCACCCTCTCGCCAGTCCTTCCCTGTCTGGAGGGACTGTAACTTCAAATTGTGAGCCAATGCCAACCTTCCCTTAAGCTGCTTTATCAGATATCTTATTGCAGCAACTAGAAAACCCTCCGATACGGTTGCCCACTCTTTTTCTTTCCTCTAGGCCTTCAACTAACTGGACCTGTAAGTCTACCAACTTACATTTAATTTCACCCCCCCCAAAAAAAAATACTTAAAAAAAAAAAAAATAGGTAATATTTGGCCACTATCTAGGCCACTACCTAGCCAAGTTCACACATTAAAAAATTAACTACTATAAAATAACTAATAGTCAAGATAAAAATATTTCTGTCATGGCTGTGAAATGACTCATGGGATTGAGAGGTCTCAGTGTGGAAGGATGCCTACCATGAAAACCTGATGATTGGAGAGGAGAACCAACATGGGAAAGTTGTTCTCGGACCTCTACACATGTGTAGCTGCATGTGCACACTCATACACATCATACATACAATACTGTCATGGTTTAAATATGCTTGATCCAGGAAATTGCACTATTAGAAGGTGTGGCCTTGTTGGAGTGGGTGTAGCTTTTTTGGAGTAGGTGTGGCCTTGTTGGAGTGAGTAGGTGTGCATTTTTGGAGTGGGTATGGCCTTGGAGTGGATGTGGCCTTGTTGGAGTAGATATGGCCTTGTTGGGGTAGGTGTGGTCTTGTTGGAGTAGGTGTGTCACTGTGGTGTGGGCTTTAAGACCCTCATCCTAGCTTCCTGGAACCCAGTCTTCTCCTAGAGGCCTTCAGATAAAGAGGTAGAATTCTCAGCTCCTCCTGCACCACGCCTGCCTGGATGCTGCCAAGCTTCTACCTTGATGATAATGAACTGAACCTCTGAACCTATAAGCCAGCCCCAATTAAATGTTGTCCTTTATAAGACTTGCCTTGGTCATGGTGTCTGTTCACAGCAGTAAAACCCTACCTAAAACAAATACTATTAATAAACATAATTAAAAGAAACAAGAAGTCAGGGAACTAGCTATCCCCAGCTGGCAGGAGATGGGTCTGGGTCATCACTGGTTGAAGTCCAATTTTGATATTTAGACTTTTATGTTCAAATGAGCTATAGTTTGGATATTAAGTGCCCTCCAAAAGGCTCGGGTATCACGTGACTGGTTCCCAGCTGGAATGGATTTGGTCACCACTGATCTATTTCTTTTGGATGGCATTTAGGGGACGCTAGGAGATAAGGGTTGGTTGAAGGAAACAGTAGAGGTGTATCTCTGAGGGATTTTTCTCTCTGTCTCCTACTCTGCTTCCTGCCTACTATAAAGCCAGCCATCCTTGGCTGAATCCTCTAGAATCTCCCCTCCCCTAAGTTATTTTGCCCTGGTGCTTTGTCATAGCAAAGAGAAACGACCAGAGTATGTATGTATAAGCATGCACACCCAACCCAATTCTTATGAAATAGAGAGGACTCTATCTTGCGGACATCATGTATGTGGTTTCTTTTAAGCTCTGATCATCCTGCACCTATATCTCACACCCTGCCTAGGCTTCCAGGGACAGAGGAAGCAGTCCCACTGTGACACACAGGTTAGAAAGGAACAGCCCTCCCCATATCCCAGTTGATGAAACCAAGTCATCTTACTGAAAGGGACAAACATTTCTAGGGCAGGGTAACAAAACCAGCAAACTTATATTGTCACCACCAACTTGTCTTCACAAGTTGGGAACAATGTTAAACTTGTAAATATGATTTTAGCTGTTGAGTCTCAATCATAACCAGAACTGTGGCTATAGATCTCTTAGATTATCCCTACATAATACAGCACGACAAAACACAACCCTCTATCAAAGAGAAAGAAAATAAATATAAAATATCTACTTAGAGCCAGATGGAGGGGCATATGTCTTTAATCCCAGCAGCTGATAGGCAGAAAGGCAGAGGATCTCTGTGAGCTCCAGGCTAGCCTGGTCTACAGAGCAAGTTCCAGACCACCCAGGGCTACACAGAGAAACTCTGTTTCAAAACACAATCAAAATTATTATCCAGAGACAATATAGCAAATACATTAGTTAACAAATGCATTTCCTAAGATATGGCATAGGTGGGCAGCCTTAGTGCAGCAGAGGGACCAGAGAGCAAGGGTCACAAGGGTCAAATACCGCTGGTAGCCGGAGTGCTCTGGGGATTCTGAATGCCTTTGTCACCCGAACACAGACGGTCAGTCAAATTGTTTCCACAGCTCAAGAAGGGGAGCCATTCTGGGAAAACGCAATGGCAGATGCTACTGGGATTTGTAATTTGTAGGTAGGAGCTTGGAAACAGCCTTTCTGCTCTAAAGTCTCTCATTTAATCCTCTGGTTTCAGAGCATCTGACCTCAAGCCAGCAGATCTAATTTTAGCATCCTTGATGAATCCCTTTGATTCCCTCACTTCTGCTCCCGTCATTTCCCGAGGCAGGGAGGATGAGCACCAACTCCTCAACACAAAGGCCAAATTATTATGAATCTACTAGAGTAATTCAGACTTCCGTAGCTTCAGAGGCGGTGCGTGTGAGTTATTCCGAGATGCATCTTGGATGAAGCGTCTTTAGAAAAATGTCTTGCCAGGAAAGAATCTACAACATGAACATAAATCACATGTAAATCTGACTACTCTAAACGAAACTGTTGTGATTACTTCTTGCACAGTGCAAGATTTTCAACTGTGTTCTCAGTACGTGGGTCGCTCTAAGAGCCCTCGGAAGTCTCTATCCAGTCTGTATTCATCTCTGCATCTCGGCTATGCTTTTTTTTTTTTTTGGTAGAGGAGGGAGGGTTGCTGATCTGGAACTTGCAGTGATCCTCCTGCCTCAGCCTCGCAGGTACTAAGATTACAGACATGTGTGAGCCGCGCCCAGTTTCTGTTGCTCCATATTCCCATGGGTCTCATTTATTTACTAATTCAGGTATTGTTCTCAAAATCGTGTGGCACTATGGTAAGTACCGGAAACAGGACAGAACAAAATGGAATTCATACTTTGGAGTAATCAGACAAGTGAGGGGAGAAGCTAGGGAGGTGACCAGTTTGTTGTTCCCAGTGTGAGGGAAGCCAAGGTCGTTGTGTAATAAGTCAGTGAGGAGTCAACGAGGAAAGAGCTGCAGAGCCAAGTGAAGAGGCCACTTTGAGGCAGGCACTGAAAATCCATCTGACATCAGGAGGCTGGAGAGATCAGGATAGCAAGGTGCTAGCCTTTCTCCTCGCTCCAAAAGCAGCAAGGCCAGGACTCTGGCTTCTTCCCTCTAGGGCTGTATTTATCTAAGACCCTGAGTCCTGCACTGGAGCGCTCGCTGTTTCCCCTCGGGCTAAATGTACCCAGAGACCCGAAGACAAGGCAGCAGGGGAACAAAGCGCAAACAGCTGAGACCTGAGATTCTCCAGGGTTGTATTCATGCTCTGGTAAGAAAATCAAACACTTCTCTTTAAAACATATTTATTTATACTATTTTTATGTTGCATGTGTGTTAGTGAATGTCACGTGTGTATAAGACATGAGTGAACACCATTTGTGTGGGAGAGCCCAGAGAGGCCAGAATTGTATGTCAAATGCCTTGAAGCTGAAGTTACAGGTAGTTGTGAGCCACCCGACATGGAAGCCAGGGTTATCTTGGGTCGTTTGCAAGAGCAGTAAGCACTCTTAGCCCCTGAGTCACCTCTCCGACCCCCAAGAGAAACACTTCTATTAGAGTCCTATCTCCAAAATGATACTGGTTAGTTAGGAGACAACCTCAGGGGAGAAAGGCAGAGGCGAAAAGAGGAGCTAGCAGGAGGGGTTAAGTGGAGACTTAAGGACGTCATCACAGGATAAAGAGCACCAGAGGCACACCGCTGGCTGCAGTTTGATGCGGGCAGCTCTGAGAGCCACAAAGGCCACTTTCAGTCAGCCTTGCTCTCCTGCAAGAGGGGCATTTCACGTCTTCAACATTTAATTTAATGGATCCCCCCCATTACCTGACACCAAATGTACTAGCCAGAGCCTCACCAAGGGATGCTATTGTAACCCTTAAAAGTAGAACCAAACAAAACAGAAAGCACTGTACACAGAGGTACTTTACACAATATGCAAGTGAAACAAATTCCCATAAAGAAAATACAATGTGGCAAAAACCCTCAATGATTTTACCCTATGGAGGAAACTTCATATAAAGTCCCACACAGATACTGACACAAAGAGCTACTTAAAATATCAGTAGATATAGCTGTTGTACTGGCAGATATCTGTAATCCCAGCACTGAGCAGACTAAGGTAGGAGAATTGCTGCAAGCCTAAGGCTAGCCTAAGCTACGACACAATCACTAGGCCAGCCAAGGGTTCATAACAAAACCCTGTCTCAGAAAAACAAACACCAAACAATAAAACTGTACTTGTCTCTGTCAGTCTGTCTGTTCGTTCTCTCTCTCTCTCTCTCTCTCTCTCTCTCTCTCTCTCTCTCTCTCTCTCGTGTGTGTGTGTGTGTGTGTGTGTTGTGCATGTGCGTGTGTATGCTTATGTGTGTATGTGTGTGTGGCGTGCACCAGCAAGTATAATCAGCAGCCTACCATACTGTAAAACATAAGAAGGGAGATCTGTTAAGAGAATTCCAAAGGCCCTTCTGCTATGAGGGAAGCAGCAGGGACAATCCTAGTAAAGTTAGCAAGAGAGCCCACAGAGCGCCTGGCAGACCGAGAGACTGCAGTAAAAACCACCACACATACTATAGAAAAGAAGACAGAAGATTGGAGGACATCTGCACACAGAAGGTGTAACACACTCACTCCTCAAGACAGTACGAGAAGTAATTATTATGAGATAAGGAAGGACCAAGGACAAGCAGAACAAAGGGAGCAGCATTTCCATCAACTGAAGGGAAAAAACACTCAATCCTCCTTTAACACAATTCACATTGAACACATTCAGTAAAAACACTGATTTTTTTTTTGCCTTTGTAGTAGAAGCACAACTGAAATATTGGCATCAGAAACAGACAGACAGACAGACAACACCCAAGCTAAAGAGTAGCCTAACCCAAAGGAAGTATAGCTTTCCATACTGAAGCACCCAGATGGCGGGTCATGTGACATTTACTCAAGTGAAAAGCATAAGAATCTTATGATCCCATCTCTGGGAGCTGATGTCGGTTGTGGCATCTGCACACTTGTGGCGTGACCATGACTCACGTCACTGCATCGCCTGTGATAACAAAAGTCAAGAAATCTCAAGTGTATTCAGAGTATTTGGTTCATGAATATTCATAAATACATGAAATGCTATGAAGAATAAAGTGGAAACTCTGAGGAAAGCTGCCCAAGTAAATGAGACTCAATTTAAGAGTACGTGCAGCGTTTGCTATCCAAGTAAAAGTGGAGAAAAATCAGACATGCTTATTTCCTCACATTTGGAGGAATTCACATCAGGGTTTGTAAGAAACTAAGAGAAGTGATTCTCAGGTGAGTTCTTCTTCTAAGATAAAAACAGGAATGGGATGGACCTCGAGCTGGTGTCCTCTCAAGGTTATTCATCAATCAACAAAACATGCTTTGCCTCTTCAAAAAGAATTTAATGCCATCAACAATAGCAAATGCTGCCAACGACACCTTTACTTCCTGGGGAAGAGGTATTGCCGGCACACAGTAACTGGTTTCTGCCCTCGTTCCACTCTACGCTTCCATCACGAAAATGTTATGCACAAATTACTGTGAAAATCAAACTGGAAGGTTAAAGGACTGAAGCAATAAAACTGACATCAGGGCCAAGAGAAAACAAGATAAAAGAAAATTAGCAAACCAAACTTACCCTTTAATTCTTCAAAACTCTCAGGGGAAAAAAATGCAAGCTTATAAATATCAACATGATGCTGATAACTTACAAACTTATTGCACATTGCCCTAAGCAAGGGGAGGGTGCCCCAGAGACTGAAGTTGGCTCTGTTTCACCTTCATGTCTGACAGACAGGACTTGTGGCAATCAGGTTTGCAAGGGAAGCCTTCAGAACCAAGGCCCAGGGTGAGATTGCACTGTTGTCTCCGGCTGGGAAGGCCCCGGTAATCAGCCCTGGCCACTGGGGTCATAGGACAGAAGTTGAAGTACATAAGCCTTAAAGTTTATGGTTCTCTTATGATCCTGCAGTGATGCACAAGCCACTGAGCCCCTGCCGGTACCCAGGCTGCCCACAGTGTAGTAGGACCCTTGACCTAGAACCAAATTTGCATCAGCGCTGTTAGCATTGCTGAACACTGCTAACTGCTGAAAGCCAACAAACAAACAAACAAACAAAAAAAGGCGCAGGAACACCCGGGCAGCACCTTGATGGAAACCCAGGCACATTCTCTATACAAAATGTCTCCTTAATGATAGCACCAACAGGAAATGCAAACATGGAACTAGAACCTGGATATCGGTGCCCAGAAGCTAAAGTACAGGACGTCTCTCCGAGATCACTCAGGTTGGGGTAAGAGTTTCGCAGTGCCTTGCATACCCCTGCTTCTGGCTCCTTCTCATACCCAGTAAAATGGAGTCCAGGTGAGCTTAGCTTCAGTGAGCATGTACTTGAGACTGAGAATTTCTTCTGTTCGCTCGAGAAATTTTTTAATACGTTTATCTCAGATGAACTGCGGGATTGGCCATGTCTTCCTCATCATCAGCACTGACAGTCATCTTCCCAATATTCATTTAGTTATATAAGATATAAAGAAGCAATGAAGTATTCAAGTAATTTAAAGAACACTCCCGAACAGGAGGCAACGCTGTGAAAATCTGTGCAGACACACAGCTCTCTAAATAGTCCTTTGTCAAGACTACATGACAGAACCCAAAATCTTGGCATGAAAGCTCGTTTCAGACGGCATTAACATACTACATGGAAGAAAACTCTCAGGGTTAAAAATTCTGAAAACCAAAACAGTTCTTTCTATTGTAGAATGCAAATGTCGAGTACTTCTTACTGTTCCCCTGTTGTGGAATTGTAACATTTCTGCCCCAAATTAGTTGAGTGTTCAGTACCCATTAACAGTCTTCCCTTGAGGGTTTCTCAAAGCCACTAGCATCCCTTGGTTACCAAAAGGCCGTGCTCAAGTACACCTACGCTCCTTCCTTTCCCTTTCTCCACCCTTATACCCTGAGCCAGCTTTCATTTACTTACAACACCTAATAGTATACAATGTGAATAATGCATGCACAGCTGCACTGTATCGTTTATGGATCAATAACAAGGGGGAAGGGTCCATATATGCTCATATACACGCACATGTTTTGGTGGTCTTTGCAGATTTGGAACCACTGATACCAAGGGCTACCCATAGACAAGACAGTGTGGTTCTGTTAGAAATAGCATTTTAAATCTAGAGTTGAGGGCAGAATTGGGAGAAGAAAGGCAGAGTGTTTTTGGAACTCAGGAGCACTTAGGGATAAGGAATGCCTAGGTAAGGGCTAAGGAAGGTGTTGGGTGAAGTAGATGGGCAGGAGTGAGAGCGACCCACACCCAAGGAGCAACGGAAGAGCAGGGAAGAGGGGGGCAGCAAACAGCAGAGAGGCATCACAACTGCTTTGTACCTTCTCAATGCGCCTGGTGCCTGACTCCAGTCATTTTACCCACCTAATCCCATCCATGTCCTCATCAAATGTCTGTCCAGCATCAAACAGTCAGCAGATTGCTAAGTATCTCTTCCATGCCAGGTGCCACACAAGGTTATGGAAAGATGACCAAAAGACATCGAGGACCTGCCTTGGGAAGGCAGATAGGTATCTAAGTCCCTACCCGACATCTGTAGCCATCACCTAGTCTCAGAAGACAAAAATATATGTAAGGATTATGGGTAGATGGAGAGATAAACGTAGGAAAAAAAATAATGATTTATTCTCATTTTGGAAATATGGGCAGAAAATTTTCACACACACACACACACACACACACACACACACACACACACACGGACTGGAGGAATTCCGGCCTGGAAAACGGCATAGAAAGACATGGGGACAAGACGGGAACAGCTGAATCCAGCTTTAGGTCAGGAGGCATGCACTTCAGAGTGTGTTGGGACAGACACTGAGGTACTCATCCTGCACGCGGTAAGGAATAGGAGATCAGACCTGGTCACCCATAGCGAGCTGTCCACAGCACACAAAAGAGGACGCTAACTGCAAGCACACTATAGAGACAGAGCTGCAGTGTATCCCAGCAGTCTGTGTGGGCTGACTTAGGGGTCCTAAGCCCATGTCTGTGCTGTCTCTGGATTTGGAGCATTTACATTTATTACTGTTATTTTTTATTTATTTTTTTCTCTTTTCTTTAGTTGTTGTTGCTGTTGTTTTTCAAGACAGGCTTTTCTGTGTAGCCCTGGCTGTCCTGGAACTTGTTCTGTAGATCAGGCTGATCTTGAAGTCAGAGAGAATCCCCTGCCTCTGCCTCCCTAGTGCTGCGACTAAAGGTGTATGCCACTAAGCATTACCTTTTACTGTCTTAGCTGACACTTGACTTCCTAGATGCTGCCCTTATCGGATACCTATGCACTTAGACTCCAAACTGAGGCTTTAAACATAATAGTCATAAACTCAAATTACTCTAGGCAAAAAAAAAAAAAAATGCCCATAACAACAGTGGCTAACATCAAACATACACACAGATAACATACACATGCATACACAAACAAAAATTCTTGTTTTTTCCATTTTGGTTTTTTTGTTTGTTTGTTTTTTAATTTGGGAAGCTGTCCTGGCTGGTTTTATGTGTCAATCTGACACAACTTAGAGTCATCAGAGAAGAAGAAGCCTCAGTTGAGGAAAGGCCTCCATGAGATCCAGCTGTAAGCCATTTTCTCAATTAATGATCAGTGGGGGGAGGGCCCAACCTACTGTAGATGGTTCCAAACCTGGGCTTGTCGTCATGGCTTCTATAAGAAAGCAGGCTGAGAGCAGGGCAGTGGTGGCACATGCCTTTAATCCCAGCACTTGGGAGACAGAGGCAGGCAGATTTCTGAGTTCGAGGCCAGCCTGGTCTACAGAGTGAGTTCCAGGAAACCCTGTCTCAAAAAACCAAAAAGAAATAAAAAAGAGGAGGAAGAGGAAGAAAAAAGCAGGCTGATCAAGCCATGGGGAACAAGCCAATAAGCAGCACCCCTCAGTTGGCCTCTTGTCGTAGTCAGGGTTTCTATTCCTGCACAAACATCATGACCAAAAAGCAAGTTGGGGAGGAAAGGGTTTATTCAGCTTACACCTTCCACACCGCTGTTCATCACCAAAGGAAGTCAGGACTGGAACTCAAGCAGGTCAGGAAGCAGGAGCTGATGCAGAGGCCATGGAGGGATGTTACTTACTGGCTTGCTTCCCCTGGCTTGCTCAGCTTGCTTTCTTATAGACCCCAAGACTATCAGCCCAGGGATCGCACCACCAACAATGAGTCCTCCCCTCTTGATCACCAACTGAGAAAATGCCCCACAGCTGGATCTCATGGAGGCACTTCCCCAACTGAAGCTCCTTTCTCTGTGATAACTCCAGCCTGTGTCAAGTTGACACACACACCCAGCCAGTACTCCTCTACAGCAGCTCTTGCTTCCAGGGTCCTTCCCTGTTTGAGTTCCTGTCCTGCCTTCCTTCACAAATGAACAGCAATATCAAAGTGTAAGCCAAATAACCCTTTTCTCCACAACTTGTTTTTTGATCATGGTGTTTTATCACAGCAACAGAAACCCTAAGTAAGAGAGAGGCTTAATATTATAAACTGCTGTTTGTACAGTAATATATTAAATTGCTTTAAAAATAAATTCTAGCACACTGGTTGTAAAGACTTCAGCTCAAGAGAGAACTAGTTTAGTAATGTATCAGTCATCAGTACCAATGTAGCAAGCCAGCTGATGGAGGTTATACAGACAATGGATACATGGTACCAATGTAGCAAACCAATTGTTAGAGGTTATACAAACAGATGGATACATGGAACTGATACACACACTTACTTTTGAGTATCCTCCTACTCTGGCTGCCTTCTGCATTGGAGAGTGCCTCTGGGTTAACCTTTACAATTATTACCTAACATGTGCATTCTAATATTGACCTTTAAGAACTATAATTAGGAGCCTATAGAATACATCCCAAAGCCAAATTATAATATTCACTAAACAATTTACTGCTTCTTTTTTAAAAAAGATAACAAAGAAAAATCAAATGTATCTTAAAATGAACTCTTTTCTCTTGTTTTTGTGGTTTCTGGATTATTTTCATGTACTCGCCCTATCAGTTGGCAGTCTCCCCGTGTTTCTCTAAGCTACAAACACTACTTCAGCTTTAATTAAAAGGCTTGTTGCCATAGTTTCTCAGAGAACAGCTCGAGGCATGCTTGAGTCTGTTATTTTCTTGAGGTTTCTAGAGAACCTGTTAGCGATATAGCAGTAGCTAGCCAACACTGCCCAATTTTATTTCCCATTTACTCCATACAGCGAAGTGTTTCGGGTAATTCAAAGGAGTCTAGCAACCAGAAATATAACTTGAATTCTGCATTTGGTTCTTCCATTCTGCCACCCTGGTGATGTATCCACAGACAGCTGCTGAGTCAGACAGCAGGCGGAGGGCAATGGCTTTACACATACACTGACTGCAGCTGTGGAAAACGCCAGCAGACTTCCTATTGGACACACTGGATGTCTGTATAATACACCGTTCCTATTATTATGACATAATAACTATCTGCCTCACCAGACCTGACTCAGATATGTGAACACTAGAAACGTTGGAAAGGGAACACTCTGAAAAGAGATTAAACACAGAAAATTCATTTCCTTAAGGATATCCAAAAAATTTAAGTGATACACAAAGAATCTTATTTCTTTTTCTTTTTTAAAGATTTATTTATTTTTCTATATGAGAGTACACTTTGCTCTCTTCACACATACCAGAAGAGGGCATTAGATCTCATTACAGATGGTTGTGAGCCACAATGTGGTTGCTGGGAATTGAACTCAGGACCTCTGGAAGAACAGTCAGTGCTCTTAACAACTGAGCCATATCTCTAACCCAAGAATCCTATTTCTAAGAACTAAGACACCATTCCTGGCTTTTAGGTGAAAATTACCATTACCTCCCAGGCCCCAAAAGCAGGCTCAAATTCTCTTCTGAGTATGCAACCTTACAGAACGTAACACCGATTCCTACCTATTACACCTAGCAAAGTGAACGTCAGTTCAGACAGTTTCACCTCAGCTCCCATCTCTGCTCTCCAGTAGCCACAGCATGGACCAGGCTTGGCCAAGTGACGACCGAATGAGATGGACCATAGAAGAGATGCCTGGCAAAAGGAAGAGCTCGGATAATGGCAACTTATATGGCTTCCCTGTAAGTAGGTCATCCCAGGCCAGGATGCAGGGCAGGGCAGGATATCACCATCTTCAGAAGCCTCAAAACCCTTCTACTATCATCCAGGGCTCTTTGGAAACTAACATTAAAAACACTCAATGACTAATTTTTCTAACCTGGATATTGCATAAATCACTTGACATCTTTGTATTCTATAGGAAGGACTCAACCCTCTCCTACGCCTTTTCTGTATGAGCTGGAGCAATGCTGAAGCCTTCGAGGTGTAGAAGCACCGTGTTTCCAGGCGGATGTAGAGGGTAGACAAGGAGCTCAGGGAATGTGAGATGCTGTGAGTCTGCTGCATTTGAATTATTCACTAATGAATGAAAGGTTCCGCTTTGTCTGGGCTATTAAGCTACAGATACCTGTATTATCTTCTAGCTTGATATGTGGTCAGAAAGGGGAGAAAAGACATTTATTATCTCATAGATACTCAAAGGGGCCTATGAGGAACAGTGTTGCAATTTCTAGTTTCTCAAAAGAGAGCAATACCATTCAGTGGTTTGACCAAGGTTTGACCTGACCTAGGTTAAGATCCACCTCGAGTCTCACACGCTCCCTTCACTGGGTATGGAGAAAGAAGGATAGAAAGGGTAAGAAACCTGGCCTAAGACACTTTCTGCAGCCCCAGGGAATACTTAAAACTATATATATTCACTACTAAAACAAACTTCAGGCCTCTGGGCCTAAACAGGCCCCCACTCCCACCCTGTCCCCCAAAATGTGGCAGAAAGAAGATCTGAGCTGAGATTTCAAGCTAGAGACAAGATTAGGGAGACTATGCATGACTACATCTCCAAATCTAACCGGTAATTAATACATGGTTACCGACAATGTGACAAACCTGAAACCGAACAACAGCTTAAGCCCCAACTGACCTAGCCAAAGCAGTTTCCGGGACAAATTCTCACCTGGGAGAACTTTTTAACTTATTTACTTTTACTTACTTATTGTGTGTGGGGGTGTGTGTGTTGGTATGCCACAGAGTGCATGAGTAAGTCAAAGGTCAACTTGCAGGACTTGGTTCTCTCCTCGTACCATGTGAGATCTGAGAATTGAACTCATAGAGTGTCAGGTTTGGCAGCAAACGCCTTTACTCGCCTTTACTCCCCTTTACTTGCGGAGCCACCTCACCAGTCCAGGGGAGACTTTTTAAAGGATTCCAGGGCTGGATACAGGCAGTTGTACTGTACTTGGTTTGCATGCATCAGGCTCTGGGTTCCATCATCCTCAACACCCCAAAAGAAAAAGAGGACCTCTCATCTGCTTTGAGTGTTTGTACAGATCTGCCTTTCCTGGACATTGATGTGACTTGGGAGTCCCATGGAATATGGACTCTTCTGTACTGGGGCTTCCTGTGTGTGTAGTAAGTGTGCATGTGTGTATTTGTCAACACATGTGTGTGGATTCCAAAGTCTGGCGTTAGGAGTCTGCTTTCCTTACTCTCCATGTTACTTACTGAGGCTGAATTTTTCACTGAACCAAGAGCTTTCCAAGTTGGCTACTCTAGCTCACCAGCTTGCCCCTGGGATCCTGTCTCCAAGTCCCAAGCACTAGGTTCACAGGCAGCTGCCCTCTGAACTCTGGCCCTCACACCTAAAAGGTTTTATCTCCTGTACATCTTCCCAGTGCCTGCTTTGGGTTGGAGGCTCACCCATGCTGTGGGACTACCAGCTGTTTACTGTGAAGAGTTTTAAGTCTATGACTGTACAGCTCTTCGTGGTCAGCACATGGTGACAGCAAGCATTTCCCTACAACTGTGCCAGCCCAGATGTTGAACATCCATTCTTCATGTGCCTGCTAGCTGTTCACAGACCACCAAAGGATTGTAAATTTGTTACCAAAGGATTGTCTATTTTAAAATTTGTTTCTTTTCTTCTTAATGAGTTTTATCAGCTTTTAACTACTGGCTACAGGTCTTTTACTAGATACATGATTCCCAAATATCTTCCGATGATCTGTGATTTATCTTTCCCACTTATTGAAAGATTTGTCTTTTCCCTCAAAATTTAAGTATAGGTTTCCTGAGTCTATAAGTCATTTTCAATGTTTCTTTTCCAACTTTGTGGCTGATAGACATTAATTCTTTCTACATACTTGATAGAGTTCTCCAGTGAAGCCATTTGGGGCTGGTGTTTCCTTTGCAGGGAGATCTGAGTTATCAGTTCGGCTGAAGAGAGCTGGATGTCTCTTCAGACTACCCTCAGAAGCTGCTTCAGTGATTCTTTCTAGAAATCTGTTCCTTTCACCTAAGCTGTTCAGCTTGGCTTTTGGATTCCACTTCTGTCTGTGTATCTATCTGTGTGTCCTTATTTTCCTGTTCTGTCACATACTTTTGTAATGCAACTATTCCCATCAGGACCAAAGGGGCAGCATACAGAAACAGAAAACAGCAATGACAGTTTGCCCTGTTCTCTTGATGGGAAAAAGAAAAAACTTTGGTTTTTGTTCTTTGTTGTTATTGTGGTTTTAGGGTTTGTTTGGGTTTTTTTGTTTTGTTTTTGGGCTTTGGTTTTGGTTCTGTTTTGTTTGGCTTCTTTTGGGATCTGCCTATGGTATTACTTGAGGCTCCGGGATTACAAAGCAGAGAAAACGAAGGGTTTATGCATCTTCTGAGTCTTATAAGTAACTATTTTCCCCCTCAAGCCTGAATCAGTGTACTTCTCTTATAGTTCAGTATGCACCCCTGGATTTAGGTCACCTTGCTGTATACTACTTTGATACTGTAGGTCAAAAAATGTCAAGTGAGCCAGACAGTGGTGGTGCATGCCTTTAGTCCCAGCACTTGGGAGGAAGAGGCAGGCAGATTTCTGAGTTCGAAGCCAGCCTGGTCTACAGAGTGAGTTCCAGGACAGCCAGGGCTACACAGAAAACAATAAAATAAAAGAAAAAATAAATGTCTCAAAAAACAATAAAAAAAATAAATGTCAAGTGAATGGACAAAGTATGGTGTTTAGGTTTTGGGATTATCAGCTTCAATCTGTCGCTGTGGAGTTTTGTTTGCTTGTTTGTTTGTTTTACAATTCTCCATTGTATGCTCCAAGCATTCTGCCCTGTTCTAAACCTGTGATCAGAGAGAGTAGTATTTATTTTTTCCTTACTGTAACTTAATCATACCAATCAAGGCCACTGTGACTCAGAGACCACGCTGCTGCATAGCGCCCACAGAACTACAGAGTCCTCTGTGTAATGATGACATCACACAGCTCTCAAGAATCGCTCCCTCTGTGTGTTTCTCATTCAGAAAGTGCCTTCAATGTCTGAAATCAATCAGACTGACATTTAAAAGACCTACCTGCAGATTTTTGGAGATTACTGATGAGTCATGATTATTGATGAGTTTACCCAGGATAGCTTGAACATTCACACAAGGGAAAAAAGATACAGAAACCTCAACACGCAGTAGGTAGAGGCAGGAGGATCAAAAGTTCATGGTAATCCTTGGCTACATAGACAGTTTAAAGATAGCTTGGACTATATGACAGACTACTTCAAAATAATAATGATGATGACAACGATAATGACGATAAAGCAGTAGACCATTAACAAGCTTCAAGTTTTAAGTAAATAACTGATCAACTCTTGAGGTGATTCAATAAGTGACCCCTCAGCCCCTACGGCGAAGGCAGAGGGCCTCTGCAGGCTTTGTAAGTGGATCTTCCTGTTGGAAGACATCCCAAAGCAAAGCAAGCAAACCCTCTGAGTTGATAAAATGTCAATCCTTTTTTAAAAAGTTATCTTACAAGTTGGGGGAGAGGCACCCTTTTAGAGGCAAAGGGGAGGTGGATGGGGTGGGGGCTCGTGGAGGAGGAACCTGGAAGGCGGACAACTTTTGAAATGTGAAGAAATAAAATGATTAATAAAAATGTTATCTTACTTTTAATTGGTTCATCGAGGAAATTGGCAAACTCTGCACTAATGGACACTACGCTTTCTGAGACGCAGCGTGTTTCCCAGAGCCCCTCCCTCTTCCTCCTTCACCCTCACTCCTCTCCTGCCTCCAGCCTCTTCCCTTGTCTGTGCCCTGTATCCTCCTGTCCATCCTCTCTAGCCCTTCCCATCCATTGTCTTCTGGTCTCTCTCTCTTCTTTTTTTTTTTTGGTTTTCCGAGACAGGGTTTCTCTGTGTAGCCATGGCTGTCCTGGAACTCACTCTGTAGACCAGGCTGGCCTCGAACTCAGAAATTCGCTTGCCTCTGCCTCCCAAGTGATTAAAGGCGTGCGCCACCACCGCCCGGCTCTCCTGGTCTCCTTGGACCATATTTACCCGTTTATTTATGCTTTATTTTTAAAAATGAAACAGTCACAAATAGAAACTTAAATATTGTTAAACCATGAGATCTGGCTTCTACTACTCTCCAGTCCCAAGTGGGATGTTAGCTTTGAGAGCTTTCAGAGAAGTTCGTGAAAGCCACGGTTCACACTTCTGGGGAGGTAGAACAATACATGCACCTTGGCATTTATAGTCAGGAGCCTGCAAAGCCTTCATCATGCTCCTCCTCGATGGGCACTCAGGGTGTGACGGACCCACAGTAAGAACTCTTACAGAAAGATGACATCTGTCTAGCCGTGTGACTTTACAAATGCTAGTGTCAAGGGAAGACAGATCGACAGACACTGAAAGCAGATTAGGAGTCTCGGGGTGAGAACAAAGGCTGACTGCAAACAGACATGGATAATCTTCCTGGAATTATGAAAAAAGATTATAAAACTAGACATCGGTATCTCAATAAAATTGGATGCTGGATGAGATAAGCATTCGTTTTTTATTAATTTTTAGTGTGCAGAAATAATGGATTTTATTACCTAATAAAAAGTGTAAATTGCTAGGTCTAAAGATTTTAGTAAAAAGAAAAAAAAAAGATTTTAGCTAGAAGTAATTTCCATGTGTGTGGAAAACCGGAAATTAGAAAACACTGTGACGAATAGGAAAAGTTTGTCAGGGATGTGCCTGTATCTCAAGGTCGCCAGTATTCCTCATACTGTGCTTTGCACCGAACGCTAACCACATATGAGCCAAACTCTATCAGCTTGCCAGCAAATGGTGGGCTGCGTGTAAGGAGTCGCAGTGGGTCAGAAGTAGCTGAAGGACACAGGAGTGAGCACCTGCTGAAATCAGCTGAGACTCACCCAGAGTGGGGGGGC
Source organism: Tokudaia tokunoshimensis (assembly GCA_036184795.1). Classification (NCBI taxonomy): domain Eukaryota; kingdom Metazoa; phylum Chordata; class Mammalia; order Rodentia; family Muridae; genus Tokudaia; species Tokudaia tokunoshimensis. The sequence continues at coordinate 14,203,956 of BTHU01000016.1, forward strand.
AGGAGGGGAGGGGGTCTCGGTCCTTGGTTAATCCTCTCTGGAAACACCCTCACAGTCTTATTAATCTAGTCAAGCTCCCAATAGCTTGAAAGCAATGGCTTTCTCAAGCATCTACAGCAGTGGCAAGAGTAGACTATGCATTCTTCAGAAGCCCGTGATGTCTCAGAATCAGGAGAGCATGTGGTCAAAGAGGTCAAAAGTCAAAACTGGAAGAGTTGAGGCAGTTCTGAGTCATGAGGAGAAAGGGGATGGGAGTGGATACAGAACTCTGGACAGACACACTTCTATAAAGAAGAGAAGCTCAGGAAGCCCCTCCCCATCACGCCCGGGCGTTGTCCACGGTCCTTGCACACTGGCTGAGCCATTTTGGTAATGTTTGCACTTTATTTCCATTTATTTTTGTTCTGCAGCTACTTCCTCCAACTTTTAACATTCCTTCCTCCCTAGACTGGGGAGGAAGCTTAGAAGGCTCAGGAAGTGAGCAAGACTTAGAAAAAGCAGAAAGCTCCTTGATCTTCCGTGATTTACACGCCCCTCCTCCGCCAGTATTATATAAGCAGTAAACACTCGGTGGGGAGAGGATGCTGCCAGCAGGTCGGTCCTGAGTCATCACCTCGCTGGCTGTGATGTCTCTCAGGTGATGAAGCCGCCCTTTTGAGTCACCTCTGCTTCTCCTATGAGGAGCTTGAATAAACTCACTAAGCTAACAGAGTGAAGTCACTGCTTTGGTCTGTCTTCAGTGACCCATCTGAGTGAACAGACATTGAAGAAAGAGGTCAGAAACTTTGGAAAATTCCATCAGACCCCCTCCTGTCTGGAAGGGAGGGGCTAAATTACATTCCTCAGACAACAGGGAGGTCCCTGGGGGTAGGGGAGGCCCAGAGTTATTCTGAGACTGTTGCCCCCCTACCTCATTCCCTAACGACCAATCAGTTTAAAAGTCACACTGCTCTGCCAATCACATTGTGCCTAATGGCAGCTGCCCTGAGGACTGTATAAAGGCCCGCTGGACAGGCCGCGCGTGGTCATTCTCTCCCCATGTGCAGAGCGATCCCAGCATGCTGGAGTAAATAAAATTCCTCTTGGTTTTGCATTGATTCCCATCTCCACATTGTTCACTCAGAGGTCTCTGGTAAGCTAAGGCTCGCCAGAGTCTTACAACATTAGTTCACGTCTCCCAGAAAGTCACAACAGTTTTATAAACTTAATTTTATAGATCTCCCAAAATAATAATTAATAATAATAAAAGTAAGTCAAACAGAAATATAATTGGGTCTAGAGAGACGGCTCAACGACTAAGAGCACTGACTGCTCTTAAAGAGTTCGGTTCCCAGCACCCACATGGTGGCTCATAGCCATCATAAGTCAAGTTCGAGGGGCTCCAATACACTCTTCTGACCTCTGCTGGCACCAGGTGCAGACACTGTGCACTTACATGCATGTAGGCAAAACACTCATACACATAAAATAAATCTTAAAAACTTAAAAAAAGAAATATAATGAGAAACGCTTGGTTGCTTGGTTTAATTTTTTTTCTTCAAGACAGAGTTTGTCTGTGAAGTCTTGGCTGTCCGGAAACTCACTCTATAGACCAGGCTGGCTCAGAACTCACAGAGATCTGCCTGCCTCTGTCTCCTAAGTGCTGGGATTAAAGGTGTGCACCACCGCTACCGCCCTGCTAAAAATGCCATAGTTTTATGAAAGAAATACTGTCAGAAAGTATTTTTCACACTTAGAAACCTTCTAAAGGAAAAAAATGTTACAGTCATACATACATATGTACACCTATATTGAAGATCACATTCACTGAGGGCCAAAGCTACATAAAATGCATCTATCTAAAATGGAATCTATCTAAAATGGCAATGTGTAGTGGTCCAGGACCTCATGACAAGGAGGTTCTCAGGGGAGGGGGACAGGCTTCACAAGCAAAGAAACATATAATGATACAAATCATTTCAGTATTGCCATTAAAGAATTTTTCAGCAATTTCATCAAAGCTAAGTTACCAAATCTTGGGTGTGAAGGAACACCAAATTTTAGCTCTGTCATATCTGAGGATGGCTATAACCATAAAAGGAAAGTTCCCCTCCCCCAAAACTAAGGCCCTCCTCTGGCCTCAAAGGTCCGGGAAGTCAGCTGTTTGTTCAATCCCCAGAGGCTGCAAGACAAGCACCGACCCTCACCCTAGACACCTGGCAGCTGCAGTTACAAAACCAGTTTAACCAGAGACAACAGTTCATTTCCCAATACTGCCCCTAACAACATTCCCTTTCCCCCCTCTCTAACCTTAGCTACCACTACTCTACCCTCCACACCCCCACACCCCTCCCTGCTCAAAGGCCCTGCACACTCACACTCTGGACACAGTGCAGCTGGGTCTTGCACCCTGGTTACAATGTAGCCAGACCTTCGAGCAAACTTCTCAGACAAAATAGTCTGTTCTTGCTACGGAGGCTGGCCTAAATTTTCTTTCTCTTTGTTACTTATCAATTTATTTACTTTTAAGTTTTCATTCTTTATTTCCTCCTAAATGCCTCAATCTTAGAACCAGAGCCCCCACTTTCTTCTGTCATATCTAAGATATTTAAATTTGATCTTTTCTCTTTCTTTTTTTGGGGATGGGGAGGGGTGTTTTTTTTGTTTTGTTTTTTCAAGGCAAGGTTTCTCTGGGTAGCCTTGGCTGTCCTGGAACTCACTCTATAGACCAAGCTAGCCTTGAACTCAGAGATCCGACTACCTCTGCCTCCCTGGTGCTGGGATTAAAGGCGTGCGCTACCACGGCCTGGCAATAAATTTGATGTTTTCAAAGAACCAACTTCACCTTTGCTGCTTTATTGTGTCTTCCCTCATCCATGTCTGCTCTTATCTTTCTTTTGAATTTGTAATTGCTCTGCCCCCTCCCCCCCTACATACTACTGAGCATCTGACTTGGGGCCTTTCTTGTTTTCTTGTTTGAAGCCGCATGTCTCCTTCAAGACTGCTTTGATACTGTTTCCATTTTTACTTAGCTCAGCCGTTCTCTTATCTCAGTTACAATTTCTATTTTGATGCACAGATTATACAGAGGCATGTTATTTTATAAATGAAAGGCATTTTGTAGAAATCTTGTTACTGATTTAAACTTGATATGAACAAAAATTAACCTGTAAGATTTCAATTCCTTAAAATTATTACGGATCTTAGTGTGGTGACACATTAATCCTAGCACATGGGAGACAGAACTCTGAGTTTGATGGCCAGCCTGGTTTACAAATCAAGTTCCTGGACAGCCAGGGCTGTTACACAGAGAAATCCTGTCTCAGTAATACCCTCCCCCCATACACAATATAATCTATCTCTATGGATGTGTCCATGAGTGAGGCTAAATCGGCCACCTTCTATGTGGACGTTCTACCAATTCTGACCTTTATTAACCTTGCTAATAACCTATTACCCAGCATCTCCTATTTCTCCATTGTTCCTCATGTTCACTCTAAACTCCTAGAGGTTGTTGCTGATTATGCAACATGTTGAGATTATGTCTTCCTAATAATTCTCCCTTTCATCTTTATGAGACATTTCTTGATCTCTATAAATAGTATTTGCCTCAGTAAGTCTATCGAATCTAACACTATCAGAGCCATTCCCATCTTATGGTTTAACTCATGTACTTTCAATATGTTTTTGTTTTTTCTTCTCCCTTCTTCTTTTAGACAGTGTCTCGTGTAACCTCCGCTGGTCTCCAACTTGCTATGTCATTGAGGAAAGTCAGGCTTCCATCTCCTGATCATTGGATTATAGGTGTGCACCACCAAATGCAGCTTACCCAGCGTCAGAAATCCATGAATGCTAGGCAAGTAATCCACCAACTGAGCTGCATCACCAGGCCCTCTCTATTTTTGCATATCTTAAATAAATATTTTTATTTATAAGTGTGACTGTCTCTCTCTCTCTCTCCCTCTCCCCCCCCCCCCCCCCGTGTGTGTGTTCATGTAAATATGTTGTAGATGGCATGAAGAGGTCAGAGGAAATCTGTCTTCCCAATATTTGGATCCTAAAAACTGGACTCAGGTTTGGTGGCAAGTGTCTTCACCACCTGAGCCAGTTCACCAGCCCAATCTGTCTTTATTATTAAAGTCTATCCCTTATAAAGAGCATACAGTCAGGCCTTGCTGTTTATCAGTTATAGTACTCTCTGCCACAATTAGAATATTTATTTAGCTCTCTAATATTTAATGTAGCCAAGAGGCATGCTGATTTGATGTCTGTACCTTTACGATTTTCAGGGTATCTTCTCTGGAGTTGGTGGGTGGCTTCTTTGGGTGGGTTGTTAGTTATTTGGGGGTCTTGGCTTGGTCCCTCACTTTGTTGTCCAGGAGGGTCTTTAGCTCCTGGCTCCAGACATCCTCCCACCTCAGCTGCCCAAGCACCTGGACTGCATACACACAGGCTATGGTTGGCTCTCTCCTCTGATTTATTTAGTGTGCACTCCTTCCTGACCTCCTCTGGTCATTTAGATGTTTTACAATTCTGCATCTACCCACTGCCTTCACATCATCTTCTCTTGGTTTTTCTTGGGATGAAATGTGCATTCTTAGCTTTATTGTGCTTTGCAAAATAGAATCTTTCCAGTCACAGAGGGAGTTCATTTAATTTCTTATTCTCCATCAGTAGTCATTATATCCACATATATCATTAACTCTGTAAGAAGGTATTATAATTTATGCTTTTAACAATTCCAAGTATTTTAAAGATAAGAGCAATAAGTGACTTGACAAATTTATTTTGATATTTCTGATGATCTTCATTCAGTTATCTCAACATATGTTTAAATCAATGTGAACAGATTCATCGGCAAAGCACAGCACTGAGCCCTCTCCTAGCACGGCCATGTATGATACGCATGAAAACTGTCCCTGATCATTTCTCACCATGTGACACCCCTTGGCACAAATGTGACTATAAACAAAATATAAATCCAGGTGTTGGAACTGAATGACAATTATCAGCTAAAAGAGAAGTTGCTTAAAACACAAACCAGTATATAATACTATATATACTTAACATAGGTCTTTTAGGAGATTACAGTTTAAAATGAAAGCATTACACATTAAACTTTCTTTTCAAAATTCCTACAGTATATTAAAATCCCTTCAAGACTGGAGAGATGGCTCAGAGGTTAAGAGCACTGACTGCTCTTCCGAAGGTGCTGTGTTCAATTCCCAGCAACCACATGGTGGCTCACAACCATCTGTAATGAGATTTGAAGCCCTCTTCTGGTGTGTCTGAAGACAGCTACAGTATACTCATATATAATAATAATAATAAATAAAACTTTGTAAAAAAAAAATCCCTTCAATAAAAGAACGCCCAGGGCTTTTCAGGTGGACACTGTTACATCAGATCTCGTGATGTCAACAGATTATAAGACAACATGGCAGTCTAGAGGGAACAGACAGACCAGAAAAGTGTCATGAGAAGCCATTTGAATGAGATTATTGATAAATTTGATGACATAAGTTTAAAGGAGCCAGGGCTTTTATACAGAATAATCTCAAACTAGAGATTAATGTAATCCAAGGCTAGCTACTTCTAGCCTCTTCCTCAATTCTTTTTTCAACATTTCAATATTTTCCTTGTAGAGGTCCTTCGCTTCCTTGGCTAAGTGCATTCCAAAGTATTTTGTTTTATTTTATTTGGAAAGTACTTTGAATGTGGTTGTTTTCCTGATTTCTTTCTTGGTATATGTGATATTGGTATGTAGGAAAGCTACTGATCTCTGTAAGGTAACTTTGTACCTGACCAACTTTGTTGAAAGTGTTTGCCTGATCTAAGAGTCTCCTGGAGGAGTCCTTAGGATCTCCTACATATAGAATCACACCACCTCCCAAAATGGTACTCTGACATCTTCCTTCCCAATCTGTAGCCTTCTCTCATCTTATTGCTCTAGATAAGAACTCCAGGGCTGTACTGACGGGCAGTGGAGGAGCAGGCATCCTCGACGTGTTCCTGATTTTAGTGGAAATTATTTAAGTTTTCTCCTATTCACTATAATGCTGGCTATAGGGTTTCATGTGTAGCCATTACTATGAAGTATATTCCTTCTATTCTGAGCTTCCTCAGGGAAATCCTTCCCCATGGAGGGATGCTTGATTTTGTCATAAACCCTTTCTGTGCTTAGACATTCAATCTTCCCCAGAGGACATTTATGTAATTCATTCCATTTAATGATTTACACATATTGGACCATCTCGCATCTCTGGAACAAATCCAGCTCTATCATGGTGAATGGACTTTTTGATGGGGGTTTTTTTTTAATTTTTTTGTGTCTATATTCAACATGGAAATTGGTCCCCAATTTTCTGTTGTGTTGTCACTTTATTTGGTTTTGGTGTCAGTGTAACACAGTTTCATAAACAGATGGGTGGCAGTACTTCCCCTTCTACTCTATGAAATCCTTAGAGAAGCACTAGTATTGTTCTTTATTAGAAGTCTGATAATTTACCATAGACTCATCTGGGCCTGTGTTTTAATCAGGACAGTCTGTCTGTCTATCTATCTACCTACCTACCTATCTACTTATCTATCATCTATCAACCTACCTACCTACTTAATATCTGTCTATCTACCTACCTACCTACCTACTTATCTATCATCTATTAACCTACCTACTTAATATCTACCTATCTACCTACTTATTATTGATCAATTGATCTATCTATCCACCTATTTACCTATCTCTCTACCTACTTATCTATCATCTATCTACTCATCTACCTATTAACCTATCTACCTACTTATTATCAATATATCTACCTATCTATCCACCAATCTATCTACCTACCTCTCTATCATCTAATATACCTATCTACCTACCTACTTATTATATACCTATCTATCTACCTACCTACCTACCTACCTTTCTATACAGCCTAAATGTTAAGAGGCAGGACAGGGGCATCAGTCGTTCTTGACTGCTACCCCCACTTCCTCTTAGTGTGGATGTACATGCCCACCCTCTTCTTGATGAACTCTTAGTGTGGATGTACATGGCCCACCCTCTTCTTGATGAACTTGATCATAGGTTTGCCCTTGAACACCTTGAACAACTCCACGGTGCGCCTGTGGTAGGGCATGAAGCTGCAAACCTCCTGGATCGCGTCCATCAGGAACTTGGTGGGCTGGGTGAGGGGCCTGTGGGGCTGGCTGTGCCTCAGTTTTGTTACCTTGTGGCCCTTGTTCGCTGGATAGCACAGGGCCACGGCTGCTGCTCTCCAATGGCAACCTCAACAGGAAGCAGTCAGGACCTTTTAAATTACTGTGTTAATCTGACTGCTTACTATACATCTTTAAAAATGGTTTCTCCTGTCTTGCTTAATTTTGGTAGGGTCACATATATCTAGAAATGCATTCATTTCTTTAAATTGTGCAGCTTAGTGAGGTAGTTTTTTTTTTTAACATATCACCTAGTGATTCTTAAAACTTCATTAGTATCTGTGGTAATGGCTCTCTTTCCATAATTATTTTTTTATTAATTTAGCTCTTCTCTTTTCATTTCTGCTGCGGTGGTAAAATACCTTGCCTACAAGCACCTTAAAAGAAAATATTTATTTTACCTCACAGTTCTATGGTGCAGTCCGTCACAGCAGGGACATCAACTCACTCGCACTGAGTTTACTTCTTCTCTCTTTGTAGTTCAGGGCCTCCTGCCTACAGGACGGTGCTGCTCACCGTGGGCAGTGTGTCTCGGTCTTTGCGCATCTATGAACTCAACTAAGATGATGCCCAAGGACAGGCCAACACAGTGTAAGCCATCCCTCATTAAGATGCTCTTCTCAGTGACTCAAGGTTGTGCTCAGTAGGTAACCAAAACTAATCAACTAAGTGTTTGACCGTGTTTTCTTTTTAATGACCAACTCTTTATTTTGCCAGTTCCTCATACTGTCTTATTTATTTCCACTTCATTAATTTCTATCCTGATTTTCCTCATTTCTGTCTACTGTTCCTCTTCCCCCAACCTCCCAGGGGCCTAAGGCGCACCATTAAGTTATTTATTTGGTATCTCTTACTCTTGATGTGCACACTTAGAGCTACATACCTCCCTCTTAGAACTGCCTTTCTCATATCCCATATTATATTGGGTATATTGTCTTGTAATTTTCAAGTCATTGTAAATAAAAATTTATTCTCTTCTTGGATTCCCTTAGGACCCATTCATTATTCAATGGTGATGTGTTTAATCTCAAGTGTTTGTGTTCCCTCAAGGGTTTCTCCTGCTGCTAATTTGTTTTATTATTCCATTGTGATCAGATAGGATATAGATTATTTTAGAGCAAGGCATAGTAGCTCATGTCTTTATTCCCAGCACCTGGGAGACAGAGGCAGGAAGATCTTTGTGAGTTTGAGGTCAGTCTGACCTACACAGTGAGCTCCAGAACAGTCAGAGCTACACAATACTGTTGCCATGTGCTTGGTGACTTTGTCTTCAAAAAGAAAAAGCTTTCTTTTTGAAGAAAAGGGGAGAGATTTTTGAAGACGGGGAGATTGTTTTAACTTCCTTGCATTTATTGAAACGTTATGTTCTTATATGTGACCTATTTTGGGTAAAGTCTCATGGTTGCTGAGAAGAGTATGTATTCTCATTGTTTGGGTGTAAAGTTCTATAGCTGTCTGTTAAGTCCATTTAATCAAAAATGTCATTTAATTCAATTCAGATATTTCTTTACTGACTCTTAGTTATGATGGCTTATCAATCAGTAATCATAGGTTATTAAAAGTGCCCACTCGTATTATGCTGGGGAGTTAAGGTGTTTGTCTACATTTGATTTTCTAAAGACCTCTTGCATCTGGGTTGGAATTTTTTTTCTCTAACTCTGGGACCTTTTCTATTAGATTCTTTTGAAAATATTTTCTATGCCTTTAGAACCATATTCTTCTAATCTCTCTATGCCATTGCCTATAGAGGTCATCTTTCCATGGTGGTGTTTATGTCTTGTAATTTCCATTTGTCCATTCATAACTCTTCTGTCTGAGGCCTTAATAGATCTTTCCAATTATTCCCTTTGTCAAACGCAGATGTTCCTTCTTCTCCTTGACCCATTCCCTTAGTGAGATTTTTCAAGAGGTTTTATTTGAATTATTGCTATCTAACGGTAATTATTTGTCTCTTATCCTTCAAGGAAAAAAAGGATATACAGAATATTTGGAAAATTACAAAATATGTAAGAACTAAAAATTTTAAATGACTTACAGAATACCTCAAATACTCATTCATTCACATTTAGTGAACTTCACGCTGTCCTGGCCACTGAGATCTGTGGGTAGAAGTTAGACTGCCTTCACAACCCTTGGAGTATTGTTAGGAGAGACAACAGAAAGCTCCAGCAAGGGTTGGAGAGATGGCTCAGTGGTTAAGAGCACTGACTGCTCTTCCAAAGGTCCTGAGTTCAAATCCCAGCAACCACATGGTGGCTCACAACCATCCGTAATGAGATCTGATGCCCTCTTCTGGTGTGTCTATTACAGATAATAATAAATAAATCTTTAAAAGAAAGCTCCAGCAAGAAGCTCACCAATTGTTCTGAGAAGGGAAATGAGAGTTTCCTCAAGAGATGACCTGGGTTTTGAGGAGTTATGAACTGGGCTTGAAGAGTGGTCATCTGTTAGCTGAATGATTTTGATTTTGAAATCTGTAGGAATCACAGAACAGAGGAAATGGAAAGGTTTTCCTCAACTGGAAGCACCTTGAGCAGTAACTATGATCTTAAAAGGACAGTGCAGAAAGTGCAGACTGTGGGAGACTAGACCTTGAAGAAAATGGATTTTAGACAGGGAAGAGTGGTTGGTGGTGTACCCAATACACTCTTGCAGCCTCCCCTGCTGATGCTACCAAGGAATCAAATTTCACATCTAACCATCTTCTGCAGAGAGAGGTGGCCTTGTGAGAGGCTGGCCAGTGAAAAGCAAGCTGCAAGCTAACTGACCAGATCAAGCAAATACCTCTTTCAAACCATGACACTGCGGGAAGTAAGTTTGTCCCTAAGACCAGCAAAGGCAAAGTAGAACTGAAGTGAGCCCACAGCCACCTCTAAGAATATAAACACGCTCATTAACACTCCATTTGGTGTGGGCTTTTAATTAGTAGACTATAATTGTCTCTAGGACTGATGAAGGGTCCTAAGAGTTATTTTTTTAGAATGAACCTTATTCAGTTAGTGTAAATAGATTGCAGAGGGGATGCAAAGATCTTGTCAGAAGCTTACAATGTGGCTCAAGCCAAGGAGTCGGCAACAGTAAGAGTAAGAAAGGCAGAGTTCAGACTTATAAATAAGATAGGGTAGAGGGGACGAGGGGCAACCTGAGCCACAGTGGGAAGGTAAGCATAGATAAAGTGATGAATTGAGACACTCAGTTTCTTACATAGTTAATTTCAACAAGCTATAGGGCCATCTGCACAAAAACAAGCAAAAAGATAGTTGACTCTCGATCTGGAGGCCAGAAATGAGTGGGATGAGCTACCAATTTCCAAGTGGTGGTTACATAAAGATAACGTCATACGGTACCTGTGGAGAGAGTCCACAAAGAAAATCTGAAGGGAAAAGAAGTGAGGCCCAGCAAATCTAAGACAGAAGAAGATTGACAGCTTTGTAAGGAAGAAGAAAGCAAAGGGGACAGGAAGGGGACAGACAGACAGCCAACCAGCATGGGTTTCCCTTTGGTGTGGTGGACATTCGAAGTCTAATTGTGCATAACCACACTTTGAATAGATGAGGTATACAGTTTGTAAATTAGGTGTCAACAAATCCCTTTAAAAAAAAAAAAAAAAAGCTCTTTCTCTCTCTCCCTCCGCCTGTTCTCTCTCGGCCCTCTTCTTTGTCTATCTCTCTGTCTTCTCCTCTTTCCATGTGGTCATGGCTTCTCTTATCTATTTTCTCCTCTTTCTTTATCTTTCTATCTCTTTTCTCTTTCTATTTTCTTAATAATAAAACATTAAAGCTAAAAAAAAAAAAAAAGACATGTAAGCAGGAAGAGAACCAGTGTCCAAAGAGAGGTCAAGAAAAAATTGGGATGTAATCATTAAAGGGACTGTCCAAAAAACAGGAAAAAAGTTAAAGAAAGAATGAGTGAAATACTGGACACAGCAGTCAAACCAAAACCGAAACTTCTGATTAGTGGTTTGGTAATTCCCATTGAGCTTCAGTGTGTGTGATGTTAAGGGGCAGCAGCAGAAATCAGACGGTACTGAAGAACAACTTTAAGAATGAGTAAGAATTGGAAGGAAACAAACAAAGGGTCTATGGTGGTTTGAATGAGGCTATCCCCCAGACTCATGTGTTTGCAGACTTAGCCCTAGTTGGTGAACGGTTTAGGAAGGATTAGGAGACTTGGCCTTGTCTGAGGAGGCGGAGTGTCACTGGGGGCTTCAAAAGATTCACACCATTCTCTGTGCACTTAGCTCTCAGCTGGTGCTCCAGCACCATGCCTGCCTGCTGCCATGGTCCCCACCATGACAACCATGGACTAACCCTCTGAGCTGTAAGCAAGTCCCCAGTCAAACACCTGGGTCATGGTGTCACCTCGAAGCAATAGAACAGTGACCCTGACACTCCCTAGAGTGGAAAGAACAGCAATGATCGTGACCGTGCAGGTGTCTCTGTGGTGGGATGGGAGCCCCTTTGGGTATCTGCTCGGGAGTGGTGGAGCTCCGTCATTCCACTACAGCTGTCTGGCTGTTCTGATTGTTTGAGAAGCCCCCACACTGATTGATCTCTCTAGTGCTTGCATTCACATACCCGCCACCGTGGGAAAAGACTCTTCTTCCCTCACATCCTCTCCAGTATTTGTTGTTTGGTTTTCTTGACCTTGGTCATCCTAGCTGGGGTAAGATGAAATTTCAGTGTGGTTTTCGTTCATGTGATGGCTAGAGACGCTGACTACTTTGTAAAGTGTCACTGGCTGTTTGAATCTCTTCTTTTGCACACTGTCAAGATCCCTGGCACATTTGTTGGGTGGCAGTGTTGGATTTGGGGAGTATTTGAGTTTTGCAGTTCTTGATATAGTCTAGACATAGTAACTCTTTGTCTGAAGCGTAGCTGACAAAGACTATGAGAGGAATTTCCAGAAAGGTATTGAAAAGCTAAAACACAAATCTCAGGTATTTAAAACTGTAGTCAACGGGCACATAGGAGGGCAGTGGAAAAGGGACATATTAGAACCAAGTATAATGATAAATATAAGTGAAAATGGACAGTGAAAGCCACTTTTATGCTAACTTTTAAAAAAAATGAAAGAAAAAACTTTAACACTCTCCATCGTCAATAAAAATGATCTAGTATATGATAAATACCTGCCAGTTTATACATTCTGCACTAGAATCTGCAATGACACACCAAGCACATGAAGAATATAAACTCAGTGGTAAGGCACTAAGGTCCTAGGTTCAAATTCCAGGACTACCACCATCACCACCCCACCTACCCACACTGACACACACATACACTCACACATACATACTCTCACACACAGACACACTGTCTCACACAAAGACAGACATATTCTTTCTCTTTCTCTCTCTCTCTCTCTCTCTCTCAACCTTTAAACAGATGATGTCTACAGGTAGGACATAATCCAATGATATCCAATCCTTGGACCACAAACCATGACACCCTTCCAAATCTCAGCTTCCTAGTAAGCAGAAAGGCTAAACCCCACATGTCTGTTCAAATGCTCTGCGACACAAACCATGCCTTTTCATTCTCCCTGAGGGCGAAAAAGGAGCAACCAGGCTGCTGTGTTATAGTTGCTCGAAAAGAAACTCAAAAGTGATTTCTGTGGCCCTTAGAGGCTCATGGCAGGCACCCTCCTAAGTGCAAATCAATTGGCCATCCCAAAGCTGTAAGGTAGTATACGAAACTCATTCTCCTGGTAGTTGGCATTCACCCACTTATATTCCCAGATCCATAGTCCTTTGGGAAATCTCAAGAGTCCTTTGCTCTCTAGTCAGACACTGAGCAGAGGACGCCGGGGTGTGCCACGCCTGCTCTTGCTGATTCAGCTACTATCTAACGTCTGTACTTCAGCGTCAATATCACCCCTCAGAGGACACCTGCAGTCACTCCTCCATCTGCCACTTCAACGCAACTAGTCCAACCACTCCTTTTCTGCACATAATTTGTTGTCCCTACCCTCCCCCTTGCCCCTCTTCCTCCCCCGCCACCTGGCTGAATCCAGAAGGCAGGATGTTCCACATGAAGCCGTGGCAGGAAGGTGCTGTGCATCCCGTAGAAACACTGCCTGAGACAGGATCGTGCTGCCAGAGAGAAGCTAAGAGCCTGCGAGGTGGCACAGTGAGCCAGGGCAGAGCTTCTAAGTTCTGTACAGAGCTGTGAACTTCCGCACACACAGCCCTTTCAACACACCAGCACTCACTGTTAGACTGGACTGTCTCTGTTCTATCCACACACACACACCCCCAACCACAGGCTCCTATGTCAGTCTAAGGGTTGGACAAATTCTAACTTGGAATACCCTTTTGCCTAGACACGTGATAAAGTGGGAGTTACCTTATTCTAATCTTTTGGAGGTGTGTTTTTGTTCCGTTCCCAGCAGTTGCTTTGTTAAGACAGAGTAAATGGCAGCGCTGGAATGGTTAAGATAAGCTTCCTGGACTGATCTGTCATCTTTACACAGGCACCGGCTACATACTTGCATGCCGTGGTTGGTCTCTCCTGCTTTCGCTACATTTGTGGCTCACTGTTGCAAACAGCACACAGTTCAGTTACTGTAACAGAAGAGCCAGTGACTGTAAGATGTCAGCAGTGACTCCAGAGAGACTGAGAATAGTGTGGGCATGAGTCCACTCCAGCATCTCTGTCAGCCCTGGGGTCTATCTAAAACAGTACTTCACACAAAAAAGATTGATGTGTTTACTCTGAAAATAATTGGGTCACACTAAATATCGTGTGTATAGTCACTACTCATGACTGATTTAATTAGTATAAATTAATCTGAACCTAGAATGATGATAGACAAAAATTAATTTATAACAATAACCTAATTATGAAGGATAGCTCAATAATAAAGCATTATTTTCCCCTGATTTTTTCAGTTTTTTAAAATGTAAACCTATTTTTTACATAAAACATAAAAGTTAGATATTTATGAGTGTGCGTGTGCGTATACGCGTATATGGGTTCTTTATACATATATATTGAAACTGGGTGATCCCTAATGAAGCATGCACGTTTCGTGAGAAACTATGTAATTTGGTTATTTTGCTGACCATCCTCTGGAGTCTGGAAAAGGAACACTTGGGTATCTAATGAGAGCGGAGGCTTTGAGTGGAACACACATTTCATCCAGGAGACCTTGGCTAAACATGGGTGCAGGGAGCAAATAACAGAGTTGTTTATCCAGTTTTAAAGAAAGTATGCACTGAAAACACTCCTCTTAATTCTTCTCTTTCAGTGAGAATTTTGGGGACATCTCTGTATGGGTTCTGAGTGACACAGGTGAGCAGCAAAAGAAGACAAAGTGTAGTTAGAGTTCTTGTCTCACTGCCCCTGACTCTTACTGTGTGACTCTTCAGGAACGGCTTAATGTGAGCTAAGTCCTGTTCCCTTTGCCTGAAGCAGGAAGAAAAGATATTTACTCGGATGCTGATAGAGGGATCTCTTTCCTTTAAACAAACAAGGCGTCCCTTATTCTCCCTGGCGATGAATAGGGATCATTTAGCACCATCCACTCTGGGACTCTTGAAGGCATTATAACTGGCTTCATTCTATGAAGCGCAGTACACCAAGATTCTCCTTTACAATAGGATAGTGTCACAACTGCCCATATCGCTCTCTGAATTTTCCTCGGAAACAGGACTGTTACCACCTGACTTTCACCACAGGAACCTAGGGGAACAGTTTACCACTGTTCAGTCATACTGGAAGCCCTCAGAGAAGTGTACTTTGGAGATGCCAGACAGTTAGAACCCAGGATGCACACATGGTTTCTACAATGTCCTTCATCAATGGGAAATCGCCTCATTAACTCTTTAGTACAAAGCTACACACACGCTTCAAGTTTGTAAGTAGGCAAACAATGCACACATTTCTACCTATAGATGGAACCTTTCCATCTATAGTTTCTAAGGTCAGGTAAAAGTGTGTGTACAGGTGCTGCTAGATGGGATAACTTCACTTTCTCATATGCTGCTATTAAAATTTAAAGGCCTGTTTAAAAGCTCAGAGCTTTGCAAGTATCTGGAGAAAAAGCGCTGGTGGTGACCAGAGACCTAAAGCACCTTATGGGATCACTGATTTCTAGCTGCTACAAAGAGACTGAATTGAAGAAATGTGCCATTATATACATATGAGGACAAAAGGGACCACGGTCCTCAGATGCGGGGGCTGGATTCACCACTTCGATGGAGCCTCAATACCGAGCTTTCCTCTGACCACCATGGACAGAACACCCCCAAAACTCCTGCCCAGGCTGATGCCTTCCTGGAGGCTTGGCTGGCAGAAACAACGTCCTCCGCCAGGTGAAACAGCAAGATGTTTCCCAAAGTTCATCCATTCCAGGACTCTCCCATAAGTGAGTCAGCACATCCTACCCCATGCTTCTCATCTGACCAGGACAGAAACGCTGAAAGCGAATTATCCGCTTACCAAGATTGGCACAGGGAACAGAAAACACTAAGAACTCAGCCCGGGGTGATTAGGACTTGCCAGAAAAATCAAAGCATTTGTTTTGATAATAATATTTTGCAGCAGCTGCTTAAAAAAAAAAAAAGAAGAACAACAACAAAAAAAACCCCACATACAGCAAAAGTAAATAATATTCATTGTGTCCACTCTAACTTATTAGATATGCCTCCATCCAAGTAAATGCAGGTCTTCCTTAATGAGAAAATGTTGGCAGAAATAATGTTCTAAGAGGAGGAAGAAAATACATCTGTGTTTTGCTTAAGGGGAAATGCTGTTTGCGGTAAATATAAAGCATCGATGAAATAAGCCATTCTTGTGCAACCCAGTTTATGAATTTCCACATATAAAATAGCATCCCTTACTTATTAGCCCACCAAGAAATTAAGCTAGATACATTTTATTTTATTTGTAAAAAAAAAAAAAGAAATGTTAACAGAATCTTTTTTTGTTACAATGAGTACCTTAAATTTTACTATATACACTAACGTAATTTTTTAAAGCTTCAGGAAAAACCTGGTAATCAAGACTTGACTGGGACAGATGCTCTGTGAGTTCAAGGCCAGCCTGATCCACATAGTGAGTTCTAGGATAGCCAGGGCTACACAGTGAGACCCTATTTAAAAAGCAAAACCAGAAAAAAACAAACAAACAGAAAAAAAAAACCCTCTAACTTAAAAGCCTGGGAAAGACAAATATGCACTGATAATCTGCAAGCCCTGTTCTAAGAATGTGAATTTCCCCTTTGTGTCCAACTCTTGAGTCCTAGTCACCCACCCAGACACCATTTTCATTCATTCTGTAAATATTTATTAAGAACCCATCCCAAGGGGCTGGAGAGATGGCTCAACGGTTAAGAGCACTGACTGCTCTTCCGAAGGTCCTGAGTTCAAATCCCAGCAACCACATGGTGGCTCACAACCATCCGTAACGAGATCTGACACCCTCTTCTGGGGTGTCTGAAGACAGGTACAATGTAAATAAATAAATCTTTGAAAAAAAAAAAGAAAGAAAAAAGAACCCATCCCATATGAGGCCAGATAGTGGTATGGCAAGAGACCGAGGCTCTGCCCCCAGGAACTTACAGGCTAACACATAATGCAAGCAACAAGTTTACACGAGGATTTCAAACTATGCCAGCAATCTTACGGAACAAGATAAGGTGCTGAACGAATGCTCCCGGACTTCAAAACCAATCAGCTCAAGATAAAATTTTAGTAAGAAAGAAAGAAAGAAAGAAAGAAAGGAAGGAAGGAAGGAAGGAAGAAAGGAAGGCAAAGATATAGCCAAGTTCCACATGCTCCCAGCATGCTTGTGCCAAAACGTCCAGGGCCAGCTTACAGCAGGGTTAGTCTTCTATCATTTATCTGCATAGAGTTGGTGAATCTTTTTCAAGGCAATCCTCTACATCTTAATATTTGTGCCCTGCCCACTATTTATTTTGTTGCATTTAAATTCTACTTACTCTGTTCCTCAAAGACTATTCCACAAGATCTAGTTCATGAGCACTCCATGAGCCTGACCTAATTTTCTAAAGAATTTATTTCAAATATATCTTGATTTTTACATATTTTTCTGTCTCTTCTCTTCTTCCTCTTTTTTTCTTTTCTTTTCTTTCTTTCTTTCTTTCCTTCTTTCTTTCTTTCTTTCTTTCTTTTTTGAGACAGGGTCTCACAATGTAGCTCTGGCTGTCCTGGAACTCACTATGTAGACCAGGCTGACCTCAAAACTCACAGATATCCCCTGCCTCTGCCTCCAAGTGTGGGGATCAAGGGTGTGCGCCACCACACCTGACATTTTTCAGTTGACTTTTACAAAATGTACAATGGCCACCCACAACTAAATACCTCCTATGAGCTAATTATTTTTCACATAATTTTTAAAAATAATTTCCACATACTGCCCTACAGGGTATCATTGGCCCTGTTTTGGCACAACTGTTTTTCCACACCCCCACATCCCCCCACCTCCTCTACTCCCATACCCCCACCCCCACTAGTTAGTATAAAGCTAGATCCAGGCCTGCTGACTGCTGGCAAGCTATTCTCTCACACTTCTTAACTAGCACGGAGCTCTCACTTCCAGTGTACATCCAACAGAGTTACTCAGCATCCAACATAGTAACATTATGCTAATGCAGTTAAGCTTAAATAATCACAATGGAGCAAGGCATCCAGGGTGCTATGAAACCTCCAACGAACAAGTCAAACACGATGTGAAGTGACTTCAGATAAATAACAAACTTGTAGTAGGGGGCTAGACACCAGGATACTTTTCTAAGATGGAGAAGCTGCATCATAAAGTAACCTCCAGGCTGGGGTATGTGCAGTTTACCCCTGAAAAGAGAAACCTTGAAATGGGCATCTGGAAAGCCAATGGGTCAGGCAGAGCCTGTGTCGTGTTCTAACTGGAGGTGGTTCTCCTGCAGATTCCTGCACTGGCAGCGCCCAGTCTTCTACTCTAGAGGGATAGTCTAGAACAGATACTAAGTATACACTCTGGTGTATCTTCATCAACATTATTATCATGCAAAAACTGTCGTGGGCAGATTCCTAAGACCGCAGGAATGTCATCTGGAGTCTAAACTGGAGTATGCTTCAAACTCCTCTGCGATAACGTCCTAAGAGGTTTACACCGCGGTTTATCAAAGCACACAGCCTCTAACCTCCGTGAGCAACCAGGAAGTGCTTCCACCACAAGTACAGACTGTAAGCTAAACTGATATCCATTCCCAGACGAAATTCTCTAAAGCCTGCAACTCTTTTAGGGGCTGCCCCTCCCACCTCTTGTGGGACAAACTCCACTACACTAGACAGACAGACAGACAGACAGACAGACAGACAGACACACACACACACCACTTATAATGCTCCCCAGACTTGACGATGGAGTTGCTTAAGAAGAAGCATGTCACTTTGGACTTAGGGACTGCAGGTTTCCCATTCGGTCCCTACTGGCTTTTTAACACGCATATGATTAATGCTGGTACTCAGGAAAGAAAGCTACTCTGACCTTGAGAGTGTGCGCTAAATAAATTACCTCAGAACGAAAGTGATGAGATCTCAGAGCAGCATCTGGGGAGAAAAGAGGGAAAACGAGACTTCATTAACCCCTTGTTCTCAGCCTGCAGAGTTACTGATCACTTACCTGAATTCGAGAAAGCACATTCTAGGTGTCTCTCTCCAATTCGGTGGGCATATTGGGGCAGGGCAGAGAGAGTATTGGACTCTCTAAGGTGATTTCTCTGCAAGAAGTTCCAGCAAAGTTGGGAGTGGAGAGCCCTCACTTTTTTTTTTTCTCTAAGCTCCAGCAAAGGCTGGGTAAAGGTAAGAGTGCCTCAGCCCAGGACTCCGCTACAATTACCTTCCGGGCTCCAGCAAACTGACCCTAAGAATCGGAGTCTGATTCTTCCTTCCTGGTTATCCAAACCTGGTGACTTAGAGGATAGAGGTGAGGCCAAAGGGCCAGGGCGTGTTAAATAAATAAATGCACTTAGCTTGAAGAGTGGACACTGAGGGGGTAGGGGAAGCAGAGGAGGCTTGAACCTCGCTTCTGCCCAGAAGAAGCCGGCGGCGGCGTGTCTCACCTCTGCTTCTGGAACGACCCGAAAAGACCGATTTCATCGGATGTCTCCCTTTCTGGAGCTTGCGGTGCCAGCAGCAGAAGAAGACGATGGTGGCGATGGTGCCCAGCAGGAGCAACAAGAGGAAGAGAGCACATTGGATGCTGTAGGGTCTCAGCAGAACGAGGAAAGCGGCGGCAATCATGGTGCGGGCTAGGCGGGGGGCCGTGCGGCGCGGGGCTGAGGCTGCAAAGCGCGCTGGGCGCGGGGTGCGGGACGCGGGGCGGGCGCGGCGGACACGGGCGAGCGCGGCTCAGCGCGTCAAGCCCGGCGCTCGCGGCCCCGCGCGCGGCCCAATGGCTGCACACCCCGCGCCGGCCCCGGAACGACTGATGGAGAGCAGCGGGCAGCTCTCGCCATGACTCAGCACGCGGCGCGGCGGCGGGAGCCGCGCCCCTCCCTCCGCAGGCGCCCCAGCCCGCGCGCAGCCCTCGGGCTCAGCCCCGCCCGGGATGCAGCCGGCTGCGAGCATCATCGGCTGGCCGCCCGGGGCCTCGGCGTCCTGAAACCGGCGCACGTGGGGAGGGGCGGGGCGCGGCGAGCCGGCGTGGGGCTCGGTGGGTGACGTCACGGGCTGCGGCGGCGGCGGCGCGGGCGCGCGCGCATGGCTGGAGCCGGGACCGAGCGGCGCGCGCCCTCCCGCAGGTCGGCTCGGTGCGCGCGCGGCCCGCCAGGCCACGCGCCGGGCGGCGGTGCGCGGGGACCCCCGGGTTTCGCCTGTGCAAGCCTCCGCGGACCTTCTGCTGGAGGCCGACGTCAGGGGGCGCCAAGGAGCCGGGGGGAACCCGGGCTCCCGCCTCCCTGAGCCCGCCCGGAGGCTGGGGCTCGGAGGATGCAGCAGGGTGAGCTATTTGGTTTGGGGGCGGGGGTAGTCCCTGCGCATTGAGGCGCGAGCGCCTGGAAGGGCCATCTCTAAGCTGGTCCCATCTTAGGAAAGGCACGCCGGGGTCTGCAGGCTTGCACTCTTCCACCCCCAAACTTGGTGCTGATTCTCAGCCCAGACGTGAGGTCTGCCACGGTCTTAGAACCCTGATTCATTTATTGGCTTTGTAGGGAGAGGTGATTTTACATGTAAGGATCTAACATGATGAAGGATGAAAGAAGTTGGGGATTGATTGGCCTGTAGATACTGCAGGAGAAATTTTTAGGCACTGTCAGCCAACGGAGATCAGTCACAGTCGGGTACACACCCTTCTCCCTTTTGCCGTTTTCCACCCCACCCCCCACCCTTACATTCCGTTACAATCCGCAAAAACTGTATCGTAGTTGTCTGCTGGACACTTGACAGTGATCGCTGGTCCGGTGCCAGCGAAGAAGGCAAGGCGTGAGCTCTGCGGCGTGCTCTTTGCGGAGGGCCTTGGCCACCTGGCAAGAAAGCCACAGCCGCAGCGGCAGCCTGCAGCATGGTGCGGCCTTAGCCAGCCAGTGCAGTACTCTGCCCTGCTTGCCCCTAAGACATACTGGCTTTCCCTCTGAGAGTTGGGTGATTCGTTTTCTCTCATTGACTTGTATTTTTTTAAAAAAAATTGTATGACATATGACAAATTACACTTGTGCAATTTCTAGTAACTGGCTTGAAGACTAAATAATTCGTAAAATTCTGAAAGTCAATTGAAGAATCGATAGAAATGCATGTATTGTTGTCTAACTATTTGAAACCAACCGTTCGGTTCTGCAAAGTACGCGTATCCATTAGTGGCTGTTAAGGTGGGGCATGTATTATCAAGTGTGAGCATTAAAAGAAATACGGAAAGAGGTTGCTTAGCCCTGATACCAGATTCATAAGTATGGAAAGCACAGGATGTGTGCTCTTATATGCATGTTGGTCTCCTAAAGCAAATACAGATTACTATTGATATGCCACTCAGTCTGTTATTTGGGGCTGAGGAGGGAAGAGACCTTGCTTCCAGATACTGAGGAAGGTGAGAGAGTCTTGAATGTCAGACTGCGGGGAGCACTGGGTGCCAGACAGGCTTCACGGGTCCCTGGCAGTCAGAAGAGCTGCCTGGAAGTTCTGCATCATGTGCACATAGCTGAAGGGCTCCTGACACTGCATCTCACTGCAGTAAGACACTGGATTCCTATCTGCTATGCAGGGGATTTTGAAGAGAATCCTGAGAGCTTGCAAAGTGTGGCATACCGGGAAAGGAAGAATTCACTATGCTGAGCAGAGGCATGGGAAGGTTATTTTAAACTGGACCGGAGTCACCTTCTGCAAAACGTGGGTAGTGATAGCAGATGCAGTTTCGGAAGGTCATCTTTACGTTTCTCACCAACGAAAGCATGGCAGTGAACTGAAATGGTACAAATATCTCTAAACAGAAACAGATCTGAGGCTGTGAACACAGCAAAGTAATCAGTTTTCCCCAAATTCTGTGTTTTTAACAGCGAATAGCAAGTAAATAGCGATTCCTATTCTCTAAGCTATTACTTAGTGCTATTATTATCACCCTGGGCCTTGCTGCAGCCATTCACAAGTTTCAATTGCACACAAGAATATCATTTATTCCCCTCTAAGGCAAACGTTTAACTGGAATGCAATAAGATTTACACATACATCTTTTTATATGTATTTCCTTCTGTTCTTTGTCTGGGTTGTCTTAAGGATACATACAATAAACAAACCAAGTCCTTGAAAGAATTTAGTCTATGAGTGCATTAATTTCAGATTTGTTAATTTATCATTCCCTTCCCAAATAATGGCATGCTAGTAATTGTTTCTTTGTGTGTGTTTGCATGGTACCCAATGCATCCTGGAGTTCAATATGTATTAAATTAGCCAATCTGTCTTTTGGGAAAGTTATTTTAGAATAATTTATGCCTTCTCTTCCTATTGGGCTTTCATTTAAAAAAGAATTGATGTTAAATAAAAGTCATAAATTCAAGAATCAAGGTAAGGGTGGAGAAAAATACGCTCATAATACAAATCTCTCATACCAATAAATAAAAAAATCGCAATGGAAAATGTTGTAATTTCTTGCCTTTATGGCAGAAAATGACTACCGTAACCCAAGGGGTTAGGGAGTTAAGGAGGTTTGCAGTGGGGTATGTAGAAGTGTACCATCACATAGCCCTTCTTGTGGTTCTCTACCACTTTAGATAAATACATGGATTCAAAAAGAAAATTAAAAATGTTTATTTAGGGTAAAGTTAGATTAAAACATTGCTTAGACTCAAGGTCAAAATGGGAAACCTTATCCCTATATCCCTAATTCAGTGTGCCTGCCCCCATCACAGATGAAGAAGGATCTCACCAACAGTAGAACAGGCAAAACCAACCTGTACCAACTCCTGCATAGAGATCAGAACCTGGCACTTTCCCGTCTATAAGGTACACACTGTGAGCAGACAGGAGACGGGCTCATATATGAGAAGGGAGCTTTATTAATCTTTCTGCCCATCATTGACTAGCAGGCTCTGCTGGCTTCTCTTGATTGGCTAACAAGGTTATCAGCTTGATAGAACTGAGAAGTGCCTAAGAGATTAACAAAGCCCGTCTCTAGATTTGTTGTGATACCATTTTCAGAAAGGATTAAGTGAGGTGGGTTGGCGGAAGACTCACCCTGGATGTGAACAGCAGCCTGTCATAGTCTGTAGGACCAGATAGCATAAAAGAGGAATAAAGAAAAGGCACAGGTATTTTCTGTGTGTGTGTGTGTGTGTGTGTGTGTCTGTCTGTTTGTCTGTCTGTCTGTCTCTCTCTCTCTCTGTCTCTCTCTGTGTCTCTGTCTGTCTGTCTCTCTCTCTCTCTCTCTCTCTCTGTGTGTGTGTGTGTCTCTGTCTCTGTCTCTCTCTCTCTCTGTCTCACTGTCTGTCTGTCTGTCTGTCTGTCTCTCTCTCTCTCTCTCTCTGTGTGTGTGTGTGTGTGTGTGTGTGTGTGTGTGTGTGTACTAAAACCTTTGAAACCACAAGGCCCAGGCAAACCTTTTCTCCTTTCCCTTGGTCATGTGTCACAGCAATGGAAATCCTACTAATAAGCAGTCCTTCCTCAGTATTGCCCATTACTAACTCTCCCTCAAAGTTAAGAGTAAATTAAGTTCAGGCAGCCTGGAGAAATTCATCAGTCAATAAGGTGCTTACTTTGCAAGCATGAGAGCCCATGTCAAATGAAACAACGGCCCCACCCCCCCCAAAAAAAACAAAAACAAACAACAACAACAAAAACCTGGCATGCCTGCATGTCTGTAATCTCAGCATTAGTGAGGTGGATCCCGGAGCTCTAGCCCGACAGCCTAGCCTAGATATGGAGTTACAGGCATCAAGTGGCCCTTTCCCAAAAAAGGAAAGGATTCCGCGGAGGTGCAGCAGCTGAAGGTGTCCATGGGTATCCCTACTTGTGTGCTCGCATGTGTTATGGATCCTACCAAAAAGCAAGTGGTTTTACTAAAGCAAAAATATCTTGTATATTATTTGGCTAGAGTCAATGGGTGTGGCACAGTTTCCTAATTAATAGGTCGGGAAGAAATATCAGGAGGAAGCAAAGTGTCCACCCCAAGCCATGTAGAAGACTACATGGAAGAACAGAAGATGACTCAGACTCCGAGCCAGAGTGGAAACGGTGAATTTTGAATGAATAACAAGGGTGACAGTGTGAAAAGTCGCACCCCCTCAAAAAAACCACTGGGTAAATGTAGGTAGAGAAGTCTGAACCAAAAACGGATGTGGGAAGAGTCATCACACAGATTGTTAATGAAACCATAGAAATGGAAGAAGTAAGAAGAGAAACTCTAGAAAGCGGAACTGGCACTTGGAGGACAGCTCCGGTTTGTGGATTGGGAAAGAGGCTGGACTGCTGAGTGAGGAGACAGCATCCCAGCCCCTCGCCCCCCATGCCCACGCCCCAGCCCGCAAGGCCTGCTGGGACAATGCACAGAGGTTAAAGAGAGAAAGCCCTGGGGGACTGGGAGGGGCAGACCTCAGGAGACCTCCAGAGGACTGAGTGATCACTGTAGGGAGAGGCTAAAACACAGAAAATGGGTTACAGAGGGAATAGAAGTTAAAAGGGGGCTCAGAGACACCGTCCACAGTCTTGGGAAAAATTTAACTGGTGAAAACAAATATAAAAGTATTAAAAGTCAGAATACAGCCTAGTACTCCTCCTGCTTTTCTCTAGACCAAAGTTTCTAGAAACTTGCACGCCTGACTGTGTTTGGATTTTTTTTTGTTTCTTTGTTGTTTTCTACCTTTTGCTGTGGTAAATGTTCTGTCAAAAGAGACTTTGGAGCCGGGTGGTGGTGGCGCACGCCTTTAATCCCAGCACTTGGGAGGCAGAGGCAGGAGGATTTCTGAGTTCGAGGCCAGCCTGGTCTACAGAGTGAGTTCCAGGACAGCCAGGGCTACACAGAGAAACCCTGTCTCGAAAAACCAAAAAAAAAAAAAAGAGAGACTTTGGGGAAATATGGTTTGTTTCACATTCCAGTTCAGAGTTACAGTTCATCTAGCCAGAGATGTCACTGTCGCCAACACATAAGGAGGCAGTGAGTCTCATCCTATCCAGTCAGAAGCACAGACGTTGAATGCAGGCTCCGCCCCCTCTTTCCCTATCTCTCAGTCTGAGATCCAGTCCACTAAACGGTGAAGGCCACCCTCCCCATACTGCAGAGTTAGAAGATGCCTTCCTGTCCACGGAGTCCTTCCCAGACTACTACCACCCTGACTACCATCAGCCAGACTTGAATTATTTTTAAGGAAAGAAATGGAGACCTACCTTCTACCTTTGGGAGATGGCTAAGGGCACTAGCAATAGGTTGTATGTTTGAGGAGTCTCTCAGACAACCCTGACCAACAACTCACCATTGACGAAGGCACCATGTACTTCTGGGACAGGACTGAGAGACCCCTGAGTCAAAACTGATTTGAATATCTCCTCCCTGGGGACTAGCTTCCGTGGTACCAGAAGGCACCATGCAAACTTCCAAAGGAGGGAAAGAACCAACAGTCCTTCCCAGATATGAACAGCTATGAACAATGACCGACAAAGCACCATTATTACCCTGAAGGCACAATAGTGGCACATGTGCCTTAGCAGTAACCAGCTTAACAAGAGGGAGCTCATGCCTGGTATGGGAAACTTCTCATGGCTAGTAAAGTCATGGATCTTGGAGAAGAATCCACAAGTATCACGTTACTAATCTAGCACAATCCCTAACAACATTCTAAATGTTTGTCCTTATACCCACAGATAAGCGTAGTCCTCATGTCTCATCAAGGAAATTTCTCTTTGCAACAGACAGAGACGACTACAATCTACATCCAATCAAAATGCCTAGTCTCAGAGCCCAATCCCAATAGATAACATTTTCAAAACAGTCCTGAACCTAAGGGTCAAGGCACATTGCAAAAGAGGTAATGGGAAGATTGTAAGAATCAGAGGATCAGGGAGTTTGCTGTGATAGTGTGTATTCTAGTAATGTCAGATGCTATACCCATAAAGTCTCACCAACATGACTTCCTAAACAGGAACTGAACAAGGACAACAATAGACATGCCAAAGTAGCTAAGGCCCCTGACGCCCTACACAAAGACTTGCAGGCAACCGAGGAATTCTGAGAGTGGAGGAAATACTCTTCTCCAGGGAAGAACATACCCTATACCAAATGGTCAGCCCTGAAAACATAGACAAGTAACATTACACTGAACAGGTTATATATAGGAGTATGTGTGTGTGTGTGTAACAATAATGAAAAAGAAGCTATGAATTTGAATGAGAACAAGGAGGTTCTATATGGGCAGGTTTATTTGGAGGAAAGGAAAGAGGAAATGATGTAATTTTATCATCTCAAAAATAAAATGAAAAAGATCTGAGGGCCCGCAAGATGGCTTAACAGGTAAAGTGTTTGCCCATGTGACCCGAACTCAGCCCTCAGAATCAACATAAGGTTAAAGGTGAGCACACACATCTCCACAGCTCTTACCTCTGACCCCATGTACTGAATGCCCTGTGTGCACCTCCACATACACACACCGTGCGCACACACAACAGTATAATAATAAGAAGAAGATACTGGAGTTTGGAGAGATGGCTCAGCAGGTAGGTGCACAGACTGTTCTTGCAAGGAGCTGGGTTAAGTTCCTGGCACCCGTACCTGATGGCTCACAACCACTTGTAACTTATCTGGCTCTAGGAAAGACTAGATGCCTCTGGATTCCATAGGCACCTGGACTTATGTTCACAGAGAAACTCAAATATACCCATCATTTAAAAACAAAATTGCCTTTAAAAAAAACAAAAGATAATATGGGGATATCTTAGAGTATAGTCAAGACTTGTAAGTTACCCAGTTGGTAATTAGACAAGAAAAATACATTCAAATATTGTCTCCTTGAAAACAGACAAAAAATGCATAAGAATTACTCTAGCTAGGAGGAAATTCTTTACAGATCCCATTGGACAAGTAGTTTACTTGGTTTTAGATGAAGTGTTACATGAGCTTATAGTGAAAGGCAAGGAAGCTACATCATTTGGAAGAATCTAATTTGGATAGTGTAATCTGGTGATCTTTAATCACTAAGATCAGGTACAATGACTCACTTTCAATGTGTGAGTTTGGGAAGGGAAAACAGTTGTCACCTTCAGCAATATCAAATGTTATTTTCCACAAATATGCACTCAAAAGGACTTCCTACTCATGTTACCATAGTAAAAAGCATTTAGAACAATATAAAGGCATTATTATAAGAGAAAATGTTTCTAATGGAATTACTTTTAACAGCATTGAGAACCATAATAATACTACGTAGAGAAAGTCGTGTTTAAGCCTAAAAAGTTCAAAGAAAAAATGTCCAAGATTTGGTAGATTAAAAACATAAGAACACTGGAACCACGCTATAATGTGCACAGGCAATTCTGAGGAAGTAGTTATTATCCACAGGCAACAAGGACTCGTTTGTGTTGCTTCCACGTG
The DNA here is from genome assembly GCA_036184795.1 of Tokudaia tokunoshimensis. Taxonomy (NCBI): domain Eukaryota; kingdom Metazoa; phylum Chordata; class Mammalia; order Rodentia; family Muridae; genus Tokudaia; species Tokudaia tokunoshimensis. The sequence goes on from BTHU01000016.1 coordinate 14,231,159, forward strand.
GAGCACAGAACTGAGTCATGCAGCAAAATTCTGAGTCATTTGGCCAGAAAACTTACTCACAGTTGTAGGAACTGCTGGTGGGAATTTTAAGAGCGTCTTATGAAGCTAATTTTACGAGTCATAAATCATAGAGTCCGTTATTATTCAAATGATGTAAAATACTCCTTCCGTTTCTAAGAATGTACAATTTAGGAAGAGAACTTGAAAACTGAAATTATTTCCTGGGTCCAAGGTGAAATTTGTCATATGATTTCTGGTGTCCCAATGTTCTTCCTTCCTTCCTTCCTTTCTCTCTCTCTTTCCTTCTTTCTCTCTCTCTCTCTCTCTCTTTCTTTCTTTCTTTCTTTCTGTCTTTCCTTCTCTCTCTTTCCCTCTTTCTCTTTCTTTCCTTCTCTCTCTTTCCTTCCTTCCTTTCTCTCCCTTTCTTTCTTCCTTTCTTCCTTCCTTCTTTCTTACTTTGGTTTGCTGATTGGTTGTTTGTCTGGCTGGTTTGAGACATTGTCTCACTGTGGAGCCTTAGCTGGACTGGAACTCACTACATAGACTAGGCAGGCCTTGAACTCACAGAGATCCACTTGCCTCTGCCTATCCAGTGCTGGCATTATAGTTATGTACTACCACACCTAGCGCTGACATCATTAAATAAAAAAATTAAAAATAAATAAAAAAGAAAAGATAAGATGTCCATAGTTTCATAGTAAATTTTATAGATGAATAAAATACTGGTTAGTAGTAATTGATTTAATATCTTCCTGAAAATAAAACTACAGTCACCTTGAAGAGATGATTTTTATTCTGAAATCTTTAGCGCTTTTGCGTTAATTTTAAATTTTATTTCCTGCATTAAGTATTTTTATGCTCTTGCATCAATTCATTCGTTGTCTGGAAGAATGGCATCTCTTAAAAGAAATACTGTGTACCAAGAAAACTGCATGAGTAACTGGTAATTATGGGAAATTATTGAAATGACATAGTTTCAGAGGTTTTGAAATTATCCTTGTGTCAGAATATCCCAAGTGTCCTTGGGACAGAAAGAATTTTTCATTAAAATGCCTGTATAGTCACAGATACTTTATGGAATAGAATAAGAAAACAGTCAACTTACTGGTTTAGATACAGAAGAGTTTATACTTCAAAACCTCAGCCTTGGCAGCTCCTGCTCTCTGATAGCTCTACTGTAGAACTCAGCCTACAGTCCATAGGAGATTTCTAGGGATCTGATTTTATATGGGAAAAAAAAATTCTCAGCTCCACCTACCCAAGATGCTCAGCCTACCACCAGAGACAGAATGCCATGGCTTGTACATTTGTCCCTTCTGAAGTGTGTGCTGAAATCTGATTGCTATTATGTAGCATTGGGAGGTAAAAATCTCTGAGTAGAACCCTTGTGGAGGCTTATGTGAGGTCAATGCCCCTGTCTTAAAAGTGGATTATAAACGGGCAAGGGCAGTGTCTTCCTCCTCTCTCCTTCTTCTACAATGAGATAAAGCAGCAAGAGGGCTCCTACCACATGCTGACACTTCTCAGACTACAGAAATCTGGGTTGTGTACATCACACAGACACACACGCACACATACACATACACACACACACACACACACACACACACACATGCACACACACATCTACCAACTAGTAAATGTTTTGCAAAATCCCATGGCCATCTATTATGAGATAAGGATCTACAAACAAATATATCTATATCTATATAATTTGCAGTACTGGGAATTGAACCCAGGGCCTTACCAATGCTAGGTGAGCACATTACCACTGACCTATAGCTGTATCCCAAGCCTTGACAGTTCTTCACTGTAAAGAACCAAGCCTGAGCTTCTGTTGCAGCATCACAGAATGTCCTCTGTTGAGACGCTGCTCAGGCATCTTTGTGGACCTCAGCTCTTGCCCTCTAGACACCTTATCATATGCCCTAGACACCAGGCCTCAATATTTCATCAGCATGACCGCATACTGTCACAGACTCTGTCATGAGACTTTATATTTCATTATCTGATGGTCACAGGTCTAGTGTCCTGAGGAACCCTTATTTCTCAGTCTTACAAGTTCTGTTTCCTCCAAGTTCCCTTCTGTCTGTCTAATGGGTGAAGAGTGGACACAGTGTTCACCCTGCAGTGAGGAGTGTCCACAGCGCTCATGCATCCCACACAGAAACAGACTTTGACTCATCGTCCCCTAAGGACAGTGACTCCTGTAAGCCTGGTCGATGTTTTTGCAAAATCCCACAGCCATCTGTCATGAGTTCAGAATCTACCTTGAGAGGAGCCTGCACGGAAGCAATTAGTATCTCCGACTTCCTGTTGACCTACAGCCTGGTCAGCTAGTCTCCGTCTCAAGCTGAGGCATGGTGGATGGAGCACTCTTGAAATCCTACCACTCAGACAGTGGAAACAGGGGGATTGCAAGTTTCAGGCCAACATGGCCTGTGAGATGTAACGGCTAGCCCTACTTGTCAAGTTCAGTAGATTTGGAGTTACATAGAAGACGCATCTCGGTGCATTTGACAAGGTGTTTCCAAAGAGGTTTAACGGAAAACAAAGGTCTGAACCCAGATGGCAGCAACCATGTACTGGGTGTAGGACTGAATTAATATGGAAAATGGTGGCCAGAGGAACGCCAGCACTTGTCCCCTGGTTTCTGACCTCACGCTTTTGGGGCCATGTCTTCCCCACTAGGATGGGCTGTGTACTGGCTGGTTTTGTGTGTCAACTTGACACAGGCTGGAGTTATCACAGAGAAAGGAGCTTCAACTGGGGAAATGCCTCCATGAGATCCAACTGTGGGGCATTTTCTCAATTAGTGATCAAGTGGGGAGGGCACCTTGTGGGTGGTACCATCCCTGGGCTGGTATTCTTGGGTTCTATAAGAGAGCAGACTGAGCAAGCCAGGGGAAGCAAGCCAGTAAGGAACATCCCTCCATGGCCTCTGCATCAGCTCCTGCTTCCTGACCTGCTTGAGTTCCAGTCCTGACTTCCTTTGGTGATGAACAACAACGCAGAAGTGTAAGCTGAATAAACCCTTTCCTCCCCAACTTGCTTCTTGGTCATGATGTTTGTGCAGGAATAGAAACCCTGACTAAGACAGACTGCATTTTCTTAAACTGAGCCAAAAGAAACCCTTCCTTGTGTCAATCTTTTCAGACACTTTGTTACAGTGGTGAAGTGACTAGTATAAGAGACACACCTAAAAGAAACTCATTAGTGTTAGTGCCTGGATGACAGAGCCAGTAGTATCCTGGGGGTTGGCTGGCAGAGGCATGGGACAGCCTGTGCCGTCCTCCTTCCGTGCTGAATGGCTGGCTACCTTGATACAGATAACCTGGCTATTTGTGATCATAGTCTACGCTTATGTTGTATCTGCTTTTTGCTTATGCTGCTGCTTGATGCCTTACATACGTTTACTTATTCTGTCCTCACAGCAACCTGGGCTATACATATGCTTTTATCTTACTCAGTTTCCATCACTTGGGTAAGTCTGAACTAGCACGCACACACACACACACACACACACACACACACACACACACACACACAAGCACACGCTCACCCCTCCCCCATAGTACTAAAGCAACTTGGGAGGAACCAGGAAGACCCATTTTGGAAAACAACTGCTATTTATCCTTCATTAAAAAAAATAGCACTGATAATTTTCTATTTACAAGAAGTTGAGTTTTCTGTCATGAGCATCATAGGCACTGAGATTAACTACGGTTGCTTCTAGAAGTCCTCTTCTGCCTCCGTTTTACCCCCTCCTACATATTTAATCTAACCTGATAGGAGAAGAATCTAATCCTATTTCCTCCAGTTAATAATTAAAATAGTATAATATGAATATAACTAAGATGTCAACTGAAGCGTGGCACTGCTATTGTCTCCACTCTACAGATGGACGAAGAGCACAGAGAGGATACAGTGGATACCGGAGTCAGGGCTGTTGATCTAAGTGGTTTGGTGTTAGAGATGCTGTTTATAATACTGTGTGGCCCTGCTTCATCATCAAGTGTGTCTGGATGAGGTTTAGATGAAAAGAATAACACCACTCACACGAACTTTGACTCTACACTAAAAAGTGGGAGTCTCTACATTAGACCTGGCAGCCTTGGACACTCCAGAACCCCGCAGTTAGGGCGTTTGCTTTGGACTCACTGTCCCATCTGTTGGCCTTCCTTGCTCATGTGTAGCTTCCTGGGATTAGATACATCCATCTCTTCTCTGGGTTTTTTTTGATCAGTCAGTCATCTCTAAGGAAGACTAGAACGCCAAACCCCACAGAGGCTCAAGTGTCTCCTGCAAACTGCATAATATTTACATACAACCTACACACATCCTCCCATGGACTTTAAATCAGCTCTGGATTACTTACATTGCATAGTAAATGTGTTTCTTTCCTGTCTTTATTTCCTAAGCATTACAGTGCGAAAGTCATACTGATAGTTGTTTGGTTTGGTAGTTTTGTTTTGTTTTTTTAATTTTATTCCTAAATAGGGAATAAAGGCCAGAGAAACATCTACCTACAAGTATCCAGTCAAGAAGCAAGCTTTTCCCAACATCTATCTATCGGCGTGCTCAGTTGAGCGAGAAATGTGAGACCCCGTGGGTATGCGGAAAGCAACGGTACTCTTGTTTTCCTCTTGTTTTCCACTTGCTGGTTCTGGTTGTAGCAGCCTCGCCAGCACTCCTGTCAGAAAGAAGTGTTCCCTCCTGACATTCCCTCCACTTTCACTATTCCGAGGAAAGTATTGATAGTAGGATACTCCACTCATAAATATGCATATGGATATATGTACATATACATTATGCATATATTTTGTGTGTGTAAGTATTTTTCTTAAGGACAGATACACAGGAGGTATGGAAATGACCTGTTAAAATGTAAAATGTAGCCGATCCTTTTACACGATATTTTAATTGCAATGTTGCTTCAAAGGTAGCATGAATACTAGAATAAGAAGAGGAATTATTGGTAGTGGAAAGCCACTTAAGATGATTTATTAAGTAATTATCTGAAATATGTGTTTAGACCTAAAATGTGAGAGTATCAAAAGCACAAAATTAATGGAGACATTGGTCAATGGGAACCAGTTATTTCATTAATATATGTCATCCATACAGGATAGCAATTTCAAAGATAACTAGTTTTTCCTTTCATGTTTCAGTTGATTAAATTAATGTTTACGAGTTGAATTACTCCTTGTTTTCATGCATCAGCATTGATTCTGGCATCAAAATTATTACATTAGTGAATTAAAAATTGATTTAAAAGTCATTAAAGTTATAGAATACACTTACTTTAAGCAAAAAAAAAAACCATAATGGTCATACCTTATTCTGAATTTTCAGGATGAATAAATTGTTCTACATAATAAAAAATAAATATGAAGTAGAGGACGTGGCTTATGAGCGTGCCGAAATAGACCTTTTGGTTGAATTTGCTCTTCTTAGGCTCCACGCCACATCTAAACTGGTGGTGGATGAAGGACAAGCAGTAACAAGAACAGCCAAGGATAAAGTCACTACAAAATCTTGTATTTCTTAGAAAATATTTTGGAGGCCCTAAAATCACAGAAAACTTTATTCAGAGTCTTTCTGGGTTGCCTGCCCAACCTTTCCAGTGGTTTTGCCCCTAGCTTCTGACTTTTCGTTGATAACTGAAAGGGGAGAGTGCCCTTATGAAGCAGCTAAGCGCACCTTCCATTGTCAGCAACCTCTGGTTTCTATACTATCCCTATCCACTGTAGAAGTTTCCTTGAAGACATCCAGATTAAGGCAAACTAGGTTCACTGTATAAAGAAGACAAAGGCAGGTCACTGAGCACTTAGTTCACAAGCCAGGTCATGGCAGAATGTGGAAGCCAGAAAGACTGGCTGTATTCAAACGAGCAAGGATACTGCAGTAAATGACAGTATTGACCAAGGCTCACTATTGATACTATGAATAGCGGATGTCCACACAGAGAAGACTGACAACAGAAGGAATCTAGTGGCTGGCAGTAAATAGACACCCAAGCAGCCAGAAGGTGAAGGGTCCCTGCCATGTTTTACCAGCTCATTAAAACTAGAAAGTTTCAATATCGGTAACTCTTTCAGACGTTTTATACTAAAGACAAAGAAACCTGAGGGGAATATTACTTCACAGGGCTAGTCACCGTGGACGTGACACCAGCCCTGGACAAAGGGGGAGGGAAGGTGGCAGTTATTCCACTAAGTTAAGAGAGGCTCACAGAGCCAAGATGACCCTGGAATGTGAAGAAGCTATGTAGAACAGGATGCTAGAGGATAAATTCTCCTCCCTGGAATTCCACTGACTGAACTCAGCTCCCCCGAGGACAACAGAACCAGCTTAACTGTTCAGCCTCCAAACGTAGCAGAGAGGGTGGGGATGGCATCTGGCAGGACAGAGGGTTCCAGCCCTCTTGTCAGGGTAGGAATACAGTCATTCAAGTGCTTGAGCATTTCATGATTCCTGTCTCGGAGAGGCTGGAACCACAGAGCTGTACCTAAGACAAGGAGGGCCTTCTGGGGTAGTGGTTACTGATGCTGACAGCCTATTGCAAAGCTTCTGATGAAAGCCTTTAGTTTGCTTGCAAGTCAGCAGCTGAGGGCCTTTGTCAAGGCTCAATGATTTCATCCTTAAAGTATAAATATCCTTTCGTGTACTGCAGAGGGATTAAACATGTTAATGAAGAGTAAATGCTTACAACAGTGATGTATATTCATACATACTTACATACATGTATATGAATATACATACGTACATACACACACATGACTGTACACACATACACAGGACTCAATACATTTTAGCTGTGGGCTTATTCTTACATGATTGGAAAGATCAGATAGTATCATGCATAGTGCAAGGGGCTAAAGGAAACCTTTTTTATAAGTAATGGTTACATTTAGGACAAGACTTGACATCTCCGTATAGTCTTCCATGTAATCTCAATAAAAAATGCATCTACAGACTCCAAGCAGTGGTTCTTAAGTGATTCAAGGCTATAGTCCCACAACCATACTTAATGATTTTAGCTTAAACATCTTCTCCCAATAACAGCATTGTGGCTTGGAAGCGTTTTCGCCCACCCTAAAGCATTTTAAGAGCTGGTAAGATGGCTCAGTGGGTAAGAATGCTTATGTCCAAGCCTGCAGGCCTGAGTCCAATACTCAGAACCAACATGGTGGAAGGAGAGAATTGACTTCCTCTGACCTCCGTGTGTGTGTGTGTATGTGTGTGTGTATTTATTAGTACATGTATGCATGTATATTAACCCTTTTATTCAGAACATAGCAGAAACTACTTGAGAGTTTTAATGTATTTGATGCTCCTTGAATGTGAAGTAAAAGCAGGTTGTGGTGCCCCCTAGTGGACAGTAGTAGAAGATAATCTCCCTCCAGAAGTCAAGCATCAGCAACTTCATGCTTGAGGCTTTTGTTTTGTTTTGAACTCTGAAATTGCTGCTGTAATGTTCAAAGAACATCCAGTTAGAATCCTTCCAGTGTTAGTTTATCTCCCTCTAGTAAATTACAGCTTTTTCACATTAGTAGGAAACATCCCTCTTCTCCATGTTTTATTTTGTTAAAAGTTTGGGCTAAAACTATAAATCCATTTTCAGAGCTAAGCTAGCCATGGGATGTATAGAACGCCATCCCACTGTTTCAAAACACTTTGGTATTCCCATAGAAAGAGTATGCAGTTCACCGTCCGACCTGCGCGTGGTTGGAGCTCCGTTTTGTACAGTGCTCTTTTCCCACATTTTTATGGAATTTATAATAGAGATGTTTTGTTACAAAGGTGAGACAACTGAATTGTGTCTTGATCATCCATCTAATTTACTTCTTCCCAGTAACTTTTATTTCTCAGAATTTCGGGTAGCTTTTGATTCCGAGTATTAATTATGTCATTGATTTGCTACATGTAGACAAAAGCTGCATTGAAAATCCATATCTGTAACTGCATTTGCTTTCACATTACAAAAACCTTCCTTTTGTCTCATCTTTTAGATAAAGTTTTTTTTAAATACTGTGGCTAACTTGAGGTTATGAGACACTTGAGGATCCTTGTCTGGGTTGGTTACAGATGAACTAAACCCTCTCCTCCCCAGGTGACTTTGGTCACGGTGTTTATCACAGCAACAGAGAGCAACTAGGATGATTGTGACAATCAGTTTTACTGTGTTCCTACCAGTATTTTTCGAAAAGATCAAAAGTGTTTAGTAAAGATAAGGCTTCCTGTGTGCACATACCACAAGTGCATACATGTGTGTGATTTCTAAACTGAAATCATGACTTTCATTCACTCCTCCCATAAACTGTATTTTTCCTAAAATATGCGTGAAAAAAGACTTTGAAAGCCACTGGCTTATATTATTCATACAGCCGTCTGTCTTGGGCATTACTGTGGCCATGGTTTAGTTTGTTCAGCTAAGTGATAATAAGAGGTTCTCTAAGGAGTTCTTGAGTGGCGCTACCATGGGAATACACGTGCAATGATAAACTGTGTGTGCAGGAGGGTGACTCAAAGGGACGTTGGTTTCTGCAAGGTAAAGTGGGAAGAATTATATAAGGTGACTTGAGACAATAATCTGTGACCACAGTACTCAAGAACGATGTTTGTACTAGTGAAAGACTGAGGAGACACTGGTCAGACAGATGCTGGACAGACGTCTTAGATAGATAGATGTCATTATCATCGTGTGCGTGTGTGTGTGTGTGTGTTTAGTGTATTTGTATGTGACTGTGTGTGTGTGTGTGTGTGTGTGTGTGTGTGTGTGTGTGTGTTTGGTGTATGTGTGTGTGACTGTGTGTTTGTGTGTGTGAGTGTGTGTGTGATTTTTTGTGTGTGTTTGTGTGTGTGTGTTTGTGTGTGAGTGTGTGTGTGTACCTGTGGTGACCTTTGTGACCTGTGGCTTTCTTAGAGAATATAAGACCCCTGTTTCCAGCATCCATCAGTGGGCTCATCTCCACCCTGACTTTCTGTTTACCTCTCTGTTGTTGCTTTTTAATTAGAACTCTACAATAGTCGCCATAAGACAATGCAGAGACTATGTTCTTGTCTGTTAAATTGTTTCTGCTTTCTGTTGTGATAAATGCACGTTGACAGGGCTGGAGAGATAGCTCAGCAGTTAAGAGCACTGACTGCTCTTAAAGAGGACCTGGGTTTGATTCCAGCATCCCCACAGCAGCCCACATCTGTTAACTCCTGTTCCAGGGGACCCAGTACCCTCTTTGACCAGTGAAGCCACCAGCCATGCACATGGTGCAACTTACAAGCAGACAAAATACACATACAATGTAAAATTAAGTTAAAAGCTTAAAGTGTACACTAACAAAAGTTGCTGTCTTTACAATATGTAACTGTACAAATCAGTGGTAGTAAATATATTCATAATAAATACTCTGCTATAAATGTGTATTAATATATGTGTACTATGAATACATATTCATATATACATACATGAATTTCTGCAGGGGAGCAGGCTCTGCATGGACCATACATGAATATATACACATATATGAGTATATATGATATATTCATAGTATAGTAAATATATTCATAATATAGTATAACCGTCCTCATTATCCAGCTCCAGAGGCTTCCAACTTGCAAACCCAGACTCTGTAGCCATGCAGTAATTCCCAGTCACCCCACTTTCCAGCCCCTTCCACTTAGTGTTCTCCTTTCTACTGTGCATATCAGATGGATGAAATCACGCTGTATCTGTGTCTGGGGAAACGAATCCCCTTACGATCATTACTATTACGCTGCTGTGACCAAATAGCTAACATAAAGAACTCAATGGAGCAAGAATATATTTCAGCTCACGGTTTCAGAGCAGTCTCCCTGGCCGCGTAACCTGAGTATTTGAGCAAACAATCTGGTGGTGAGAGCAAGTGGCAGAGACACGAAGCGGGGGGAGGAGCAGCAGTGTGCTTAGGGCTGAAACACCCTCAAGGACCAACCCCTCCCCATAACCTACTTCCTCCAGACCAGTGATTCTCAACCTTCCTAATGCTCTGACTCTTTAATATGGCTCCTCATTTTTGTGACCCTCCCAACCATAAAATTATTTTTCATTGCTACTTCATAACTGTAATTATGCTACTGTTATGAGTAATAATGTAATTATCTGATATTTCTGAGGTCTTAGGTGACCTCTGTGAAAGGGTCATTTGACCCCCCGCATGGGTTGTGACCCACACAGACATAGAACCACCACTCTATATGGTCCCTATCTCCTAAAATGTCCAAAACAACCCAAAATAGTGCCACCACATAGGCTTTTGATGCAGGAGACCATGCTGTGCTGTACATGGGTCTAGGGGCTGAACTACATGGGACAGTGAGGGGACAAAGCAATGACAGACCCTAAAATAATGACATACATACCAGCACGAGAGGAGAAGCTGGGATCAGATGGTCTAGGCTCTCAGATGGAGAAACCACAGCACCCCCAGAAGCTGAGCTCACTCATTATGTACAGTTGAACAGGGAAGCAAGGTTACTGCATTCAGCTGAACACGGAGACAGGGTTAGCCAATCTAGGTAGGAGCATCTCTGTAAGGGAGCAGGCTCTGTGGAGTAGCAGTCTCTATAGGGAAGCAGTCTCTATAGGGGAACAGTCTCTATAGGGGAACACTCTTTGTAGGGCAGCAGTCACTGTAGGGGAGCAGGCTCTGCAAGGGGGCAGGCTCTGTAGGGGAGTGAGAGACCAGATCTTTTTGGGTTCAGATTCCATCTTAGAGAACCTGACCTAAGGTGGAACTAAGTTAACCAACAGGCCGGTACCAAACACCAGTTTCCAGGTTACTCCCCAACAAGACCTGCATCTAGCACCAGTTTCCAGGTTCTTTCCCCCAACAAATCTGCACCTCCAGGTTACAAGCCTGCCCCTGACACTTCACCTCCTAACAACCACCAATCTAGAAAAAAGCAGAAGTTAAAGTTTATGGTTTGGTTCCCAGCACCGGCGAATTATGTTAAAGGCCTTAATTCTCCTCTCCCCCAATCCAATGTATACCAGGCTAGATCCCCCTTCTTGCCTCTATGAATGCTTGCCTAAGCGAGGCTCAGGGATCCACCTTCCTGCTGTGTCAGGGTTGGCAGAAGCCCAAAGAGATCCTAATGCGGTTGCATTGGAATCGGCTCCCTGGTGGTCTTTTGGGGTTCACTAACACTTCCTGGCACAGCAGGAACAGTCTCTGTAGGGGACTGTGCCAATAGTACACATTCACTCCCTACAAGACAGTTTACATTTGAACCACACAGCCATCAAGGTTCATCCGTGCTGTAGCATACATTGCTTACCAGTTCCCCTGGCGGTAGACAATAATACTGAAGTAAACACGGGAGCACACACGTTCTTCAAGACTCCAGCTACAATTTCCACAGCAGCTGCACCATTTTGCATGACCACCACAGCAGGAAGTTCCCAGGCTCTCCACATCACACCAATTTTACTTTAGTGTGCATTTAGTTTTCTGTTAGTCGCCATCCTCACGAGTAGGTGATGGTACCTCACCATGAGTTTGACCTTGCAAGAGTCTGGTGCGTGTGTCAGGGTGGGTGTGAAGGTCAGAGGATAGCTTTTGGATTTGCTTCTCTTTTCTCCCATTGGGTTCCAGGATCAAACTCAGGTCATCGTGCTGAGTGAGTGGCATCTTTATCCCTGAGCCACCCCAGGCCCTATTTTCCTCACAGACGTTGGTCATTTTTATGAGGAATTTTGGGATTATAATATAACCATATCATTCCTCCTTTCCCTCTGTTGGTCATTTATAAATCTCTGTTGTTGGCATGAATGTAAAATGTTCTCCAGAAGGTCGTGTATTTGCACATTTGGTCTCCAGCTGATCGGAGATGCTATAGAATCTTTTGTACATGGAAAGAAGCTGGCAGATGTGGGGTCGTAGAGGTAGGAACTGAGAACCCAAGGCCAGCTCTACTTCCAACTCCAAGCTGAGAGACAAACTAACCTTTAAGCTGTTTCTGTCAGAGCAACAAATGAGTAACTAAATCATATCTATGTAAAACTGTCTTTTTAAGCTCATTGGCCATTTTGAATAAAAATGTATGTTTTGATTATTAATCCCTTGTCATATACACAAATCATAAATATTTTTTTTCATATTCTGCAGATGACATTGTGATTGACAATGAATTGTTTTTAAATTCATGATATTCCTTCTTCTTTTACTACCTATGCCTGAGTGTCATCAAAAAGAAATAGTTGTTAAATCCGGTAGTGGGTCTGTGTCTTAATTATAAGAATCTTATCCTGTATGTAGGTATGATTTTTTTCCCACTTCATACTGATTTAACTTGTTCTTTGATTAAAGATAGGTATAAAGATATTACGATTACTCTCACCCCTTCCTTCCCACACCTGCCATTTCCACTCCTCCTTCCACATTCATGATTTTAATCTTTGTGACACAGACTTTTTTTTTAAATGTATATGAGCACACTGTTGCTATCTTCAGGCACACCAGAAGACGGCATCAGATCCCATTACAGATGGTTGTAAGCCACCATGAGGTTGTTGGGAATTGAACTCAGGACCTCTGGAAGAGCAGTCAGTGCTCTTAACCGCTGAGCCATCTCTCCAGCCCGTGACACAGACTTTAACCAGGGCTGTTTGTATGATCACGCCTTTGGAAGTATCTATTGGAGCCTAGTGGTCTCCTCAGTGGGCACACAACTGAAGACAGTCACTACCCCTCCTGGGGAATCCATCAGTAAGCGGTAATTCTGCAGGGAAGGCTAAGGCTCCATGAACCGGCCCCCAGTCCATGATTGACTCTTGACTGCCCCAATCTTGTTCAAGCCCAGTTCAGACAACTGCAGATGTCAAGTGCTCCTGCTTGCCTTAGCTGTGATTGGCCCTGAAGACAGCATTTCACAGCACTCTTCTCTATCTTCCAGCGGTCTTTCTGGTCCTTCTTCCCCAGGCCTTAGCAGACTGTGGTTTAAGAGGACTGTTTAGGTTTTAGCTCTCAATCGTAATTTATTCTCAGCAACTTGAGCAGCCACGAGTCTCTGCATTCACCACTGACATTCACTGTGAAGACTATCTTCTCTGATTAAGGCTGAGGGCATCTTCGGCTTATGACTGTAAACACAAATCTAGAGTGTTAGTTTGGCACCTTGTCAATTTAATTGAACGACAGTAATGAGTCCCGCACACGCCCCACAGGCCTATAAAATCCCCAATGATGGTTTTTGTTTTGACAAAGTTTGGTATGAAGCATAACCTACAGATCTCATGAGAGAGCAGTTGGCTACCCCAATAAAAACTGGGTCACTATTGTACCGGTAGGGACATCTTGCCTTTCAGGTGGCCTTTGAGGTGTGCAGGGTTCACAGCTGGTATGACTGCGGGTACCTTTTCTCCCCAAGCACCTTCCGTAGATAGCTCCTCTTTGTACCACGGACCCGAGCCCGCGGGAGGAAGCTTTGAACTGAACACAAGCTTGATTTCTGTGTATCTTGCAGCCGGGGTATGTGGAATCTCGAGAAATAGGGTCTTCGCATCTAATTCTGGTGGGCAACCAGGAGGAATGGCAAGAACTGGTGTTATTTGGTGGGCCTCTGGGGCCTCCCTGCCTAACAGCTAATAAGGACATACCCCACACCTGGCACTGGATATGTGTTTGTTTGTTTGTTTAATAAACAATGGCTGCTTGTAGGGGCAGCATTATCCAACCAAGCAAGGTATCTCTCTTCTAAATCTTTTTTTTTTAACCTGCAGTATTTAATTGGCCTACAAAGTAATAGGTTTCCATATGGCTTTTACATGCGTCTTCATTTTGGTTAACCCTTCTATACTTCCCTAGCCCTCATTCCCATCCCTGCTTAACCCTTTCCACCTCCCACATCCCTCCTCCTCCCCCACCCCATCCGACTTTCCTATTAGCAATGTCCTACCAGCTCCCTTCCCCTGACAATGGTCCCTTTCCAGGTTCCTGGATTCTATGGATGTTTCTCGTTAAGCACATGGATATACAGATTCAAAGCTAGGATCCACATCTGAGAGAGAACATTCGACCTTTGTCTTTCTAGGCCAAGGTTACCTCACTCAGTATAATTTTTTTTTCAGTTTTATCCGTTTGCCAACCAGTTTCATAATTTCACTGTACAACTGAGTACATTAATGAAATCTAAAAACCGTGTGTATGTAGCACAGTTTCATTACCTGGCCATATTCTGATGGACTGCGGGCTGAGTCCATTCCCTAACTACTATGAGTAGAGCAGCGGAAAACATGCGTGAACAAGTATATTTGTGATAGGATGTACGGTCCTCTGGGTATATGCCCAGGAATGGATGGCATGACTTCATCATATGCACGGTGTGTTTCTATCTTTTTGAGGAACTGCCACACAGACCTCCATCCATAGTGGTTGAATCCATCTATACTCCTACCAACGATGAACAGGTCCTCCTTCCCCAGATCACCAGCATCTAATGTCATCTGAGTGTTCAAGGGTAGCTATCCTGACCAAAGTGGGATGGACCTCAGTGGACTTTTAATTTGTGTTCTCTGGTGGTAGATGATATCAGATGTACTAGCCATTCATGTTTATTTTTTATTCGGTTACAGGACTTGTTTTTATTTTGGCTTTTTTCTTGATGGCTGGATTTTTGTTTACTTGCAGAGCCTAGATAGTAATCCTTTGTTTGATGTATAATTGGCAAATATTTTCTTCCATTCTGTAGGCTGCTTCTTAACAAAGTGGAGTGTCCCGAGATGTATAGAAACCGTCATTTTATGAACTGCCGTTGGTTCCTTTCATTGTTGGCTTTTTTCTCCCAAGTGACTGGTTCTATTTGGAAAGTTCTTGCCCATACCTGTGTCTTCATAGGGAATCCCTACATCTTCCTCTAGAAATTTCAGAGTTTCAGGCTTTATATTGTGTCTGTGATCCAGTAGGAATTGATGTTTTGGTCAGGGTGAGAGAAAAGTTATCTGTTTTCATTCATCCATGTACTGATTTTCAGTTGTTCCAGCCCCATTTGTTGAAGATGCTCTCTCTTCTCTATGGTGCATTTTGGGCTCCTTGTAAGAACTCAGTTAGCTGTACTTCCACGGTCTTACATCTGGCTCCTCTTTTCTATGCCGTTTGACCTGTGTGTCTGTTTTTTGTGCCAGCACTGTGCTGTTTTTATTATTCTGTGTCTGTAGCGTAACCTGAAACCAGGTATGGTCACACCACTAGCTGCATTCCTGGATTTCAGGATTGTTTTGTCTTTTGTGAATTTTTGGATTGTTGCTCCGTTTTGATGAACCACAGAGTTGCAAATTGAATGGACTTGCATTGAATCTTTAGATTGCTTTCCAGAAAATGTCCATTTCCCATTATAGATTCTTCTAACCTGTGAGCATGGGACGTCTTCCCAGCTTTGTCTTTCTCAATCCTTTACTTCAGTATTTTAAACTTTTACTGGTAAAGGTCTTGCGTTTCCTTGGTTAAGTTTATTCCAAGGCGAGACTTTGGTTTGGTTTGGTTTTTCAAGACAAGGTTTCTTTGTGTAGCCCTGGTGGGCCTGACACTAACTCTGTAGATCAGGCTGACTTCAAATTTACAGAAATCCTCCTGCCTCCTGAGTGCTGGAATTAAAGGTGTATACCGCCACCACCTGGTGGGGTTTTTGATTTTTTGGTTTTTTGTTTGTTTGGTTGTTGTTGTTGTTGTTAGTTTTGTGCTATTAACGATAGGATTTTTCCCCAATTTCTTTATTGGAATGTTTGTCCTTGGGATGATCTTTATATAGTAATTTTGTACCTGTGACTTTTCTGTACATGTTAGCCAGCCATAGTTGTCGGGAAGAGTCTTGAGGATCTCTTATGAATAGCATCATGTCCTCTGCATGAAGGTGCTTTGGTTTCTTCCTTTCCTCTTTACAACCCTTTTATTTCCTTCTCTTTTCCTGAAACTTCAAACACAATATTAAAAGGGAGTGGAGCAAACGGACACCCATTTCTAATTTTAGTGGAAAGGTTTTCCTCCATTTAGCAGACTGTTGGCTGCTGGCTTGTTGTGACGGCATTAACTATGTTGAAATGTATTCCATCTGTGACTAGTCTCCATAGGGACTTCATCATGAAGGGATGCTTGGTTTTATTACATGCCTTTTCCACATCTGTTGAGATAATCAGGTGCTTTGTGTCTTGAGTCCAGTTATATATTAAATTAAGGTTATTGATATACATACATGAAACACCCCCTACAGCTCTGGAGTGACATAGACATCATGGTGGAAGAGCTTGATGCATTCTTGAATTCAGTTGCAAGTTTTTGGGGTTTTTGTTTGTTTGTTTATTTGTTTGTTTGGTTGGTTGGTTTTTGGGGTTTTTTGTTTTGTTTTTCTTCTTTTTTTCTTCTAAGTTTTTTTTTTATTTACATTCAAAATCATTTCCCCTTTCCCGTTTCCTCCCTCCCCAAAAGTTCCATAAGCCCCCTTCCCTCCCTCTTTTCCCCATTCAACCCCCTCTCGTTTCTCTGTCCTGGCGTTCCCCTACATCCAGTCTTTCCAGGACCAGGGGTCTCTCCTTCCATCTTCCTGGAAATCTATTGATATGCGGATTGTGTCTAGGGTATTCTGAGATTCTGGGTCAATATCCCCTTATCAGTGACTGCATACCATGTGTGTTCTTTTGTGATTGGGTTACCTCACTAAGGATGATATTTTCAAGTTCTGACCATTTGCCTAGGAATTTCGTGATTAGATATTCTTCAGGGGAGAACTTTTTGTTTAGCTCTGTACCCCATTTTTTAATAGGGTTACTTGCCTCTCTGGAGTTTAACTTCTTGAGTTCTTTGTATATATTGGATATTAGCCCTCTGTCGGATGTAGGGTTGGTAAAGATCATTTCCCAGTTAGTTGGTTGCCGCTTTGTCTTTTTGACAGTGTCTATTGCCTTGCAAAAACTTTGTAATTAAATGAGGTCCCATTTGTCAGTTCTTGATCTTAGAGCATAAGCTATTGGAGTTCTATTCAGGAAATTCTCCCCTGTGCCCATATGTTCAAGGTTCTTCCCTAGTTTCCTTTCTATTAGTTTCAGTGTGTCTGGTTTTATGTGGAGGTCCTTGATCCACTTGGAATTGAGCTTAGTGCAAGGAGATAAGAATGGGTCAATTTGCATTCTTCTGCATGTTGACCTCCAGTTGAACCAGCACCATTTGTTGAAAAGGCTATCTTTTTTCCACTGGATGGTTTTAGCTCCTTTGTCAAAGATCAAGTGACCATAGGAGTGTGGATTCATTTCTGGGTCTTCAATTCTGTTCCATTGATCTACATGCCTGTCACTGTACCAATACCATGTGGTTTTTAACACTATTGCTCTGTAGTACAGCTTGAGGTCCGGGATACTGATTCCCCCAGAGGTTCTTTTACTCTTGAGAATAGTTTTAGCTATCCTGGGTTTTCTGTTATTCCACATGAATTTTTGAATTGCTCTTTCTAACTCTTTGAAGAATTGAGTTGGGATTTTGATGGGGATTGCATTGAATCTGTATATTGCTTTTGGCAAGATGGTCATTTTTACTATATTAATCCTGCCAATCCATGAGCATGGCAGATTTTTCCATCTTCTGAGGTCTTCTTCAGTTTCTTTCTTCAGAGACTTGAAGTTCTTGTCATACAGATCTTTCACTTGTTTGGTTAGAGTCACGCCAAGATACTTTATATGGTTTGTGGCTATCGTGAAGGGTATCATTTCTCTTACTTCTTTCTCAGCCTGCTTATCCTTTGAGTATAGGAAGGCTACTGACTTGCTTGAGTTGATTTTATATCCGGCCACTTTGCTGAAGTTGTTTATCAGCTGTAGGAGTTCTCTGGTGGAGTTTTTTGGGTTGCTTAAGTATACTATCATATCATCTGCAAATAGTGATAGTTTGACTTCTTCCTTTCCAATTTGTATCCCTTTGACCTCTTTTTGTTGTCTAATTGCTCTAGCTAGAACTTCAAGTACTATATTGAAAAGATATGGAGAGAGAGGGCAGCCTTGTCTAGTCCCTGATTTTAGTGGGATTGCTTCAAGTTTCTCTCCATTTAGATTAATGCTGGCTACCGGTTTGCTGTAAATTGCTTTTACTATGTTTAGATATGGGCCTCGAATTCCTGATCTTTCCAAGACCTTTAGCATGAAAGGATGCTGAATTTTGTCAAATGCTTTCTCAGCATCTAATGAGATGACCATGTGGTTTTTTTCTTTGAGATTGTTTATATAGTGGATTACATTGATGGATTTCCTTATATTGAACCATCCCTGCATCCCTGGGATGAAGCCTACTTGATCGTAGTGAATGATCATTTTGATGTGTTCTTGGATTCGGCAAGAATTTTATTGAGTATTTTTGCATCGATATTCATAAGAGAGATTGGCCTGAGATTCTCTTTCTTTGTCAGATCTTTGTGTGCTTTTGGTATAAGTGTAATTGTGGCTTCATAGAACAAGTTGGGTAGTGTTCCTTCTGTTTCTATTTTGTGGAACAGTTTGAAGAGTATTGGTGTTAGGTCTTCTTTGAAGGTCTGATAGAATTCTGCACTAAAACCATCTGGACCTGTGCTTTTTTTGGTTGGACGACTTCCAATGATGACTTCTATTTCTTCAGGGGTTATAGGACGGTTTAGATGGTCCATTTGATCCTGATTTAATTTTGGTATTTGATATCTGTCAAGGAAATTGTCCATTTCCTCGAGATTTTCTAGTTGTGTTGAATACAGGTTTTTGTAGTAGGATCTGATGATTTTTTGAATTTCCTCAGTTTCTGTTGTTATCACTCCCTTTTCGTTTCTGATTTTATTAATTTGGATAGTGTCTCTGTGCCCTCTGGTTAGTCTGGCTAAGGGCTTATCTATCTTGTTGATTTTCTCAAAGAACCAACTCCTCGTTTTGTTGATTCTTTGTATGGTTTTATTTGTTTCTACCTGATTGATTTCAGCCCTGAGTTTGATGATTTCCTGCCTTCTACTCCTCTTGGGTGTATTTGCTTCTTTTTGTTCCAGGGCTTTCAGGTGTGCCATTAAGCTGTTAGTGTATGCTGTCTCCCATTTCTTTTTGGCGGCACTCAGGGCTATGAATTTTCCTCTTAGCACTGCTTTCATTGTGTCCCATAAATTAGGGTATGTTGTGCCTTCATTTTCATTAAATTTCAAAAAGTCTTTGATTTCTTTCTTTATTTCCACCTTGACCAAGTTATCATTGAGTAGAGCATTGTTCAGCCTCCATGTGTATGTAGGTTTTCTTTTGTTTTTGTTGCCATTGAAGACCACCCTTATTCCATGGTGATCTGATAGGAGGCATGGGATTAGTTCTATCTTCTTATATCTGTTGAGGTCTGATTTGTGACCAATTATATGGTCAATTTTGGAGAAGGTACCATGAGGTGCTGAGAAGAAGGTGTATTCTTTAGCTCTAGGATGAAATGTTCTATATATATCTGTTAGTTCCATTTGGTCCAAGGCTTCAATTAGATTAACTGTGTCCCTGTTTAGTTTCTGCTTTCCTGAACGATCCATTTCAGAGAGCGGGGTGTTGAAGTCACCCACTATTATTGTGTGAGGTGCGATGTGTGCTTTGAGCTTTAGTAAAGTTTCTTTTACGAATGAGGATGCCCTTGCATTTGGAGCATAGATATTCAGAATTGAGAGTTCTTCTTGGTGGATTTTTCCCTTGATCAGTATGTAGTTTCCTTCTATGTCTTTTTTGATGACTTTAGGTTGAAGATCAATTTTATCTGATATTAGGATGGCTACTCCGGCTCATTTCTTGGGGCAATTTGCTTGTAAAATTGTTTTCCAGCCTTTTACTCTGAGGTAGTGTTTGTCTTTGACACTGAGGTGCGTTTCCTGCATGCAGCAAAATGCTGGGTCCTGTTTACGTATCCAGTCTGCTAGTCTATGTCTTTTAATTGGGGAATTGAGACCATTGATATTAAGAGAGATTAAGGCATAGTGATTATTGCCACCTGCCATTCTTGATGCTATCTTTATGTTTGAGTGATTATCTACTTTTGGGTTTGAAGCAAGAAGGTTACTATCTCATTTTTTTCCAGGGTGTTGTTTCTCTCCCTGTATTGGCAGTTTCCACCTATTATCCTTTGCAGGGCTGGATTTGTGGAAAGATATTGTGAAAATTTGGTTTTATCATGGAATATCTTGGTCTCTCCATCTATGGTGCTGGGTATAGTAGTCTAGGCTGGCATTTGTGCTCTCTTAGTGTCTACATGAGATCTGCCCAGGATCTTCTGGCTTTCATAGTCTCTGGTGAGAAGTCTGATGTGATTCGGATAGGTCTTCCTTTGTATGTTACTTGGCCCTTTTCTCTTACTGCTTTTAATATTCTTTCTTTGTTTAGTACATTTGGTGTTTTGATTATTATGTGACGGGAGGTATTTCTGTTCTGGTCCAGTCTGTTTGGAGTTCTGTAGGCTTCTTGTACGTTCATCGGCATCTCTCTCTTTAGGTTAGGGAAGTTTTCCTCCATAATTTTGTTGAAGATGTTTACTGGCCCTTTAAGTTGCAAATCTTCACTCTCATCTATACCTATAATCCTTAGGTTTGGTCTTCTCATTGTGTCCTGGATTTCCTGGATGTTTTGGGTTACACGGTTTTTGCATTTTGCATTTTCTTTGACTGTTGAGTCGATGCTTTCTGTGGTATCTTGAGCACCTGAGATTCTTTCTTCCATCTCTTGTATTCTATTGTTGATGTTTGCATCTATGACTCCTGATTTCTTCCCAAGGTTTTCTATCTCCAAAGTTGTCTCCCTTTGTGATTTCTTAGTTGTTTCTACTTCCTTTTTTAGATCCTGGATGGATTTTCTGAGATCCTTCACTTGTTTGTTTGTATTTTCCTGTATTTCTTTAAGGTATTTTTGCATTACCTCTCAGGTTTTCTGCCTGTTGACCCAAGTTCTCCTGCATTTCTCTAAGCGATTTTTGTGTTTCCTCCTCATGGGATTCCATCTGTTGATCCATCGTCTCCTGCATTTCTTTAAGCAGTTCTCATGTTTCCTTTGTAAGGGCATCTATCCGTTGATTCATTTCTTTAAGCACTTTTTGTGTTGCCTCCCTATGGGCATCCGTCTGTTGACCCCTATTCTTCTGCATTTCTTTATGCAATTTTTGTGATTCCTTTGAAAGTGCATCTACCCGTTGATTCATTTCTTTAAGCGATTTTTGTGTTGTCTCCTTATGGGCCTCCATCTTTTGATCCATGTTCTCCTGCATTTCTCTAAGTGATTTTTGTGTTTCCTTTGTAAGGGCTTCTAACCGTTGATTCATGGTCTCCTGTAATTCTTTATTAGATTTATTTGTGTCCTTCTTGTGATCCTCTAATAGCATCATGAGAAGTGATTTTAAATCCAGATCTTGTCTTTCGGGTGTGGTGGGGTATCCAGGACTTGCTGCTGTTGGAGAGTTGGGTACGGATGGTGCCATATTACTTTGATTTCTGTTAGTAACGTTCCTACGTTTGCCTTTTGCCATCTGGTTACCTCTGATGTTAGTTGGTCCTGCTGTCACTGGCTGTTGGTTGGACCTCCTGTGAGCCTGCAAAGCTATTTCTGGCCCCCCTGGATTACCAGGATTCCCCTGGCACCGATTTCTGGGGCCTGCCCTGCTCCTGAGTGACTTTGGAGCCCTGATGTGCCTTGCCCCAAGTGATGTTATATTGGAGAGTCCCTGCACATCCAAAGACTCAGCGTAGTGGATTCCCGGAGCAGAGGTCGCCAAAGGGAGGCTGGTAGGCTCCTGCCCTGTGCAGGGGTGTGTGATCTCTCCCAGAGTGGGGGGAAGGGGTCTTCCCTCTGCCAGGCAGAAGTCCCACAGCAGAGCTGGCACGCTGGTTACTGCAGATCTGCCCAGCTCTTGGGAGCAGGGTACACACAAGCCGCCCGAGACCCAAGCGATATTATGCCTGTCAGTCTCCGAGCCTGGCAGTCCCAACTACCTGGCCACTGGAGCAAAGATGGCGGAGTGCACTCTGCACTGTCTCGGTGGCGCAGGTCACCCTGCAGGGGGGATGGCCCACAGCAGATCTGGCGCCCAGACGACTACAGCGCTGTCCCGTTCTTGGGAGCAGACGGAAGCCCCAACAGGCCGTGTCCCAAGCGATGTTATATTGGGAGGAACCTGGATACCTGTCTCTTCAGTGCAGTCTACCGGAACAGAGTTCGCCAAAAAAGGTGGTTTTTGGTTTTTCAAGACAGGGTTTTTCTGTGTAGCCCTGGCTGTCCTGGAACTCACTCTGTAGCTGGCCTTGAACTCAGAAATCCACCTGCTTCTACCTCCCGAGTGCTGGAATTAAAGGCATGTGCCACCACTGCCCAGTCAGTTGCAAGTATTTTTGTTGACAGTTTTTGTCCTCTGTCCTTTGGAAAGATTGTTTCATAATTTTCTTTTTAGTGGTTTCTTTATCTGGCTTAACTGCGAGTGTAATAATGCTGGCTTCACCAAAAGAGTCTGTAAGTGCTTTCTTCTTCCCCATGTCGAAATCCATTTCACTAGCCCACGAAGGAATTTCTCCCTAACCTGTTTTCAGTTTAAATTTTCATTAGCTTGTAGGTTGGTATCAACATATACCAGTTTCTATCAGCATGAAAGATATCACGAAAGAAGGAATAGTAAATATAAACTTTCCTTACGGGCTTGCCCAGAAGGTGAGTATTTGCACTTGGTAGCTCACACTGCAAAGCCAGTACTTAGAAGACTAGGTGTTTAGAACACCGGACAGGTAAGACCAGAGAAGAGCCTCCCCATGCTGTATTAATGTTGCGAAAATGGCTGTCTCAACAGCAATCCTCATCAAAATTCAAACAAGGAACCAAACAGACTCATCGATAATGGGGGAAGTAAAATGAACAGATGTGCCATTAAACACATGAAAAATGTTAAATCTCACCAGCCATCACAGAAATACAAATTAAAGCTACAAAGAAAATCCATGTCAACCCAGTCTGAATGTCAGCCATTAAGAAACCAAAAAAAAAAAAAAAAAAAAAAAAAAACCACATGAGCCTGGAAGCTTGTGTTCAATCCCTTGAACCCAATAACTGTGGCATGTGTGCCCCTGACCCACATACACACTCATGCACGCACACACACGCACACACACACACACCCATGAACACACGCACTCACACACATATGCAT
Source organism: Tokudaia tokunoshimensis (assembly GCA_036184795.1). Taxonomy (NCBI): domain Eukaryota; kingdom Metazoa; phylum Chordata; class Mammalia; order Rodentia; family Muridae; genus Tokudaia; species Tokudaia tokunoshimensis. The sequence continues at coordinate 14,254,330 of BTHU01000016.1, forward strand.
GCATGCAAAGTCACATGTAACATTTGAAATTATTTTTATGAGAGCAAACATTCGATTTGAACCCCAATTAAGCGAAATTCTATCCAGTTTTTTTTCCATTTTGTATATTTATGTTTTATTTTATTTTAGAATTTAGAAAATGCATTTCCTGGTGTCACCCAGGATGACCTTGAACCTGAAACCCTTCTGCCTTCATCTTTAACATGCTAGGACTGCAGGTGTGCACTATGCCCAACTATAATGTTATCTTGAAAACTTCACTCATCACATTAGTAAATATAGCTTCCAAAAACTGTTCTCTAGTGTTTTATGACCTTTGTGAATAAAAAAATTTAAGTAGTGCATTTTCTAATACATTTATAGTAATTTGATAAAAAGCAAAATATTACTGTGCACTCAATATTCTATATATTTCACAAAGATTCATATGCTTGCTCTGACTTTAGTTTTATTGTTTATAATTAAATGCTTATGAAGACAAACCAATTAAAGCAGATACTCTGAAGATTAAGTAAGACCTTAAATGCTTCACCAGCTATACATAATCAAAACTAAATGTCATCATTGCAACCCTACTGATAGAATCAGCTAGTTTGGAACAAGGGGAACCTCCCATTGTAAGATTTCAGAGTTTTCAGGAAGAAAAAAGTCTTTTAAAGCAAAACCCAATTCTAAGCAACTCTTGTTGGTCTCCTGGAAATACATTCACCTTCCATCCTGGTGTTGTTGACTATTATTAATATATTTTCCTAGAAGTGCATAACTTCAGTTCTAGGTGATAATGCTTATATACACCTAGAATTTTTAAAACCTGCAGACTTTTCATAGCTAATTGACAAGAGCGACATATGGAAAGTGTCCTTACACTATTTGACATTTTTAAAGGCAATTAGGGGTACCTGACCCCTCCAGCGGTTTTGGGGCGATAACAAAGCTGAATGGGTTTTTGTTTTTTAAAGTATGACCTGCTACTATGTATCAGTCCCTGGCCTTGCAATAGATTCTTTTTGTTTTTTAAGATTTATTTATTTATTTTATGTATATAAGCACACTGTAGCTGTCTTCAGACACACCAGAAGCGGGCATCGGATCCCATTACAGATGGTTGTGAGCCACCATGTGGTTGCAGGGAATTGAACTCAGGACCTCTGGAAGAGCAGTTGGTGCTCTTAACCACTGAGCCATGTCTCCAGCACCAAGCTGACGGGGTTTTTTTGTTTTGTTTTTTTGAGTCAAGTAAAAGCGTGCGTGAAGTTGACCACTGAGAAAGACAACAGTATGGCGCCTTCCGTGGAAGCCGCTCACATGAGCGGGCGGCAGGCTGAGGCATTCTGTGTTTTGGTTTTGTTTTTAAGGAGAAGCAAGAACCGCATGCAGAACAGCAGCACCTACATGGGCGTTTCTGCCTTCGACGGTTTCAGAAAGGCTGACTAGTTGAGAAAATGCAGAAGATCTTGCAGACAGATAACATCACCGACAACCAAGTTCTTAGAAAAAGAAAGAGGAAACGGACAGAGACAGTGAACTCAGAAAATACAAATAGTGCCCCGGATAAAGCCCAGGTTGGTATTCTGTTGCTTTGATTTAATCTTCTTGTCTAGCTGAGCCGCAGTCTGTTTGTTTAACCTGCCCTTTTAAAAATATATTTATTTAATTTATTTATTTATTATGAGTGGTCTGTTTTCAGACATACCAAAAGAGGGCATCAGATCTCATTACAGATGGTTGTGAGCCACCATGTGGTTGCTAGGATTTGAACTTGGGACCTTCAAAAGAGCAGTCAACGCTCTAAACCTCTGAACCATCTCTCCAGCCCTTGTTTTTTGTTTTAAGCTGAGCAGACAGTATGTTAGCATTTTAAGTGACCTCAAGATGTATTATTAACTCTGGTCCAGCAAGCGTTTCAGTGTTGGAGAATGTAAGGGATAACATTTCATTGCCGCATAAGATGATTTACTGAAGGTCCCCACACAGTCCACACGGTCACAAGCAGTGCACAGGCCTTTTTGCATATAACTTTCTTATTAATGCTTACTATTAATATCAATATTTGTGGTTTTCATTATATTTCTTATTGTACCTTGCTAGTGCGGGCTTGAAATTGCTCAGGAATAAACAAAGCTCATGTTCCTGAGTCCAGGGGTGCTTTCTTTGGCAATTTTCTGTCCTCAAAATCTTAATAGCGTTCCAAACTACATAATTCTATAGGTTTCTATGGCAGTTCAGTCCAGCCAGAGATTTTATCTGGTCAATGATCCTGGGCCTGAGAAACCTCTTTTTTAAATATCAAATCTGGGTTCAGCTTCTTTTCTTTCCAATTTATAGCAGCTACCTAAAGGCCTTTTGAAACAAATACGGGAAGATATCCCTTGACCCCACAGCATCTCATTGGACCCGATCATCATCAGAGATCACACAGGGAAGCTCTTGAGAAAACCAAGGTGAAAGTCTGTCTTCTGCTGATCCAGGGAAGTAATATGGATCGTTTCTCAAATCTTGGAGATTAACACTACGGAGGAACTCAGTTGATTTAAATTGCACCTTGTACTCAGTGCTACCCTATGTCTTCTTGCAAACTGCTATCACTGACAAAGCAACTGAAATGCACCAAAATTCTCTCTCCAGCATCCTTGGGTGTGTGGTCTACCTTCATAGGCATTCTAGGTGACAATTTTACCAAACATCTTCTTCCTAAAAACTAACAAGAGTCAGTGGCTTTCCCCCATGCCACCCTGTGCCTTTTGGGCCCACACCTGGTCTCTGAGTATAAACAGGTGTCCTGCTTTAGGTATCCCCGCATCTGTGCACCACATTTTAGACTTTTGTGATGTTTATTGCAAAGATCCAAATAATGCACAGTAGCTTGTGTAAGGTAGAAAGCAGTCTCCCTCTCATGTGCTGTGGTCTGCAGTTACACAGTGATGAGAGCTCGCTCACATGGTCGATCCATCTCCCTCAGCTCATAGCTTTGTCTGTGTGCCTAGCACCTACTAATAATTCCCCTAATAATTCCCCTCCCTCTCCCCCTCCCTCCCTCCCTCTTTATTTCCTTCCCTTCCTTCTTTCCTTCCTTCCTCTCTTCCTTCCTTCCTCTGGTGACCTTGCCTGAATTCTTTTCTTTCTAAAGGATCTTTCTAAAAATTGAAAGCAAGAATAAGGCCAATTATTATCCAAAGAATTCTTGTCTGAACCAGCATCCTTCAGATTTCAAAATACTGTCCATTTACATTTTCTCAAAAACATCATTTTCTCCGTAAGATTTGAACATGTAATGAGAGTACATTAACTACAGTGATTTTCAATACAATTGTATGCATGGTGTTCGTATCCCTCAAACTCACATATATAATGAAATACACATTTATATGTTTGTGAGCGTTGAATGTATGTGCCACAAATCATACAAAGGTTTGGCTACATTTTCCTATGACTGATCTCACCAGGCTTCTCAGTCTCTAGTCCTGCTTGATAAGAATAAAACAAAAACAAAAAGTTAAGTCCAAAAAGTATAAACTTGCCCATTCACGATGAAACTTCCTTCTGAGTAGTTGTTAGTCTAGTTTAGTCACTCCAGGATTTAAGCTTAAATCAACCCTACCTTCTTACCATCCTCCACTCCAGTGTTTTTCTTGGGAAGTGGTCCAAGTGTGGGGAAAGCTTGCACATCATCTCAACGTTTGAGGAGGGCTATATCTCTTCTACCAAAGTTCTTAATGTCCCTGCCTAGTTCCTAAGTATCCATTACCTTTCCTGATGAGTCCATCCTCCCACGCCCTTTGAAGTCGATTTCAAATTTGTATTAGCACTGCATTGACTTAATATAGTTTAATTTGAGGATAACTGACATTTTTTTTTTTTTAATTTATAACTGACATTTTTTACTTATGGCTTTTTATCTCTGAACTTTTCCTTCCACACTGAGGGTATCATTCAGTAAAGGTTTGTTGTTTTCTTCATAATGAATTTGCACATTTTTTTTACTATTCATTAATGATATCTAATCTCATAACAAAATACAAGCATAAAGATAAAAGACTTAGACTCTAGTATTGGAAAAAGGTCAATATGTTCTCTAGGCATGTACTTGTTGGACATTTTCCTTGTAGGCTGAAGACGACACCCAGGGGTCTGATGCATGTTAAGCAAGTGCCCTTCCTTTCAGCTCCATTCCTTGCTTCTATTTACTGGAGAATTAAAAAGAACATCCTATGGAAATCCGAAATGCGTACAGAAGAACACATATTGAAAGTGTGGTTTCATGCATTACCACCAAATGACTATATCATTAGAAAATTACATCAGGACCAACACACAGAGACCTCCCATGACTCTGCTTTAGCTGCACCCTATTCTCGTTCCTATGTGTGACTACTGTCCTTACAATATGTGCTGCCTTTTTTAATAGTTACAGATCATCTGTAGCTGATGTGCAGAGCAAGAACTTGCTAAGTTTCCAAAAAAAAAAAAAAAAAAAGCAAGGTTGTTGCTTCTGTCTAGCCCAGACTGACCTTTAAATCTCTATGTGTGTCTCAGGCTGACCTCCTGTCTCTACTGCCAGAGTCCTGGCATTAGAGACATGCGTCACCGTGCCTAGCATGCTAACCCAGGGTAAGAGTCAGATTTTGAAGTACTTGGCACGAGACAGACTCCACCTCAGAGGAGCCCAGGTTTTAACAATGGCCTTGCTGAGTCTACTGCACTATAAAATATTCTGCTTTTTACCACTTAGGCAGAAAGTCAGACTCCTGTCTTCTATTTGCAAAGGGAATGTGAACCTTTCGTGTGTCCTGTCCGAGTTCTGAGGGGTGGGGGACAAAGCTGGGACCATGCATTGCAGCAGCTGCGTGTGGAGGCAGACATGCCTCAGCCCAGTAAGAGGCATTGGCGTACAGAACATGGGGTGGCTGTTAAGGAACTGCAAAGTGGTTTTTGTTGTACTTGCTTTGTGTTTTAGAGAGACCCATATTCAGGAAATGCCTTCCTGCCTGGGGAGAGTTCCAGCGATGAGGAAACGCCCTTAGCAGAACTGTCCAAGGAGGAACTTTGTAACAAAATCGAAAACCTGAAAGAAAAACTAAGAAGCATTCGGAAAGAGAACAGCCGGCTTCGACAGTCCTTGGTCATGCTGCAAGGTAAACCTCAAAGGGATTGGCATTTTAGATAAAAGGACAAATGTGACTAATGTAAAATATTGTATAATTGCAGACCAACAGTTAAAAATGGAAAAGAAAATCAGTTCCCGAGAGAGCTCAAAATTACACTTAAGAAATCAGTGGATAGCTAAATTTAAATATGGATGTATCTGGTTATTGCTGAGGTAATTCAGATTGTTTTGCAATGTCCCAAATATTGTACTCATTTAGTAGTGTTCAACAGATTACTGAAACTTAACTTAAGCTATTTACATGCTGGGCCTCAGAGGGGGAAAAATGAGTAAGGTCAAATAAACATGCTGTGGTTTCCAGATGAACTCATCCCACCCTTCCTGCCAGGACAACTCTAGAAAGTAGAAACTGATCTTCAAAGAGCCACTGGGGTTACTGATTCCACAGGCTGCACAGGACCCTTTGTGTTGGCAACAGTAGCTTAAGAAAATGCTACCTTCCAGAAACAATGTACTATGATCATACCAACATCCATTTTCTCTTTTTAGTTGCTCCCAGGCCCTTTCAACATGCCTCCTGTCTTAGTTAGGGTTTCCATTACTGTAACAGACACCATGACCAAGGCAACTCTTATAAAGAACAACATTGGGACCGGCTTACATGTTCAGAAGTTCAGTCCATTATTATCAAGGCAGGAAGTATGATGCTGGAGGAGCTGAGAGTTCTACATCTTGTTCTGAAGGCAAATAGACTGGGTTCCAGGTAGCTAAGAGGAGGGTCTCAAAGCCAACACCCACAGTGACACACTTCCTCCAAGGTCACGCCTACTCCTACAAGGCCACACCTCCTAATAGTGCCATTCCATGGGCCAAGGATATTCAAACCACCACACCCCGACCACTTCATATTTTTCAAGAATTGTAGTTCAGCACTGTGTCTTTTTTAAACTACTGATTTACCAGCAGTTATTGTATCTTCATGCACCAAGATGCAAAGCACCAAATACACAGAACATTTTGAAAATGTACTTCTGTGTGCAGAATTGGTCAGGTGGCACGGGAAAGAAAGTGAGGACCGGCCACCAGGAGGCGCCACAGCCGTTCAGACTAGCCTGATAGCAGCATTTCTAGGACCATAACTATGGAAATGAAGTGGAAAGTTCCACAGAAGGCTTGGTGACCAAACAGAATGGTACAGGCTACAGGATATATGAAGTTGGAAGTTGACAGGGTAATTGTCCTTTTGCCTAAGATTTAAGAATTCACAGATTTAAGGACAATGAGCCACATGTGAGCAGAAGGATGTTCATTTCACTAACAAGCCATCAACCCTTTATTTCTTTACTTTAAAGAAGGCATTTTTATAATTGTTGTTTTCTTTTGGTGATGCTTTCAAAGGACAGAATTCCTGTTTTAATGTAATCTGTTTCCAAGTTTTGAATGTGCTGAAAAGCTAAGAGCAAACTTTAGACTAACTTGCTGTTAGAGCATTGATTTAGGATCACACACTTTAATTTCAGTGCCTGATCGGTTCACTAGCTATAAGACTTCAGTCATGTCCTCCTCCTCTGCCCTCTCTCCCAGTTTCAACTTCCTCATCTACAAAATGGAGTCAGTACGTTGTTTACTTGTTACTATGGGAACTGAATGAAACAATGATAAGTTCTCTACCCACCTTCTGGCAGAAGCAGGGAAACTCAGCAATGGTAACTTAGTATCGCCTTCATCTGGTTGTGTTTTTTGTTTTTTTTTTTTTTTTTTTAATTGACAGTAGAACAAAAAAGAAGAGCAAAGCAAAGAAAGCAAACTGTAGGGAGCTGAAAAACAGCTTGGTGGTTAAGAGCACTGACTGCTCTTCCAGAGAACCCAGGTTCAGTTAGTTCTCAGGATACACATGGCTCAAACCCATCTGTGATTCCAGTTCCAGGGCATACAGTGCCCTCTTCTGGCTTCTGTGAACACCGAGCACACATGTGGCTCACAGACATACATGTATGCAAACACGCATACACATTAAATTTGAAAATAAATAAAAATAAAGCTTTTAAGTCATTTGATTTTCTGCCTTATTTTTCTCCTTTTATTCATGGAAAAGCTCCTTAAGTCAGGCACGGTGACATGCCTGTAATCCCAGCTCACAGGAGGCAGAGGCAGGAGGACCAGGAGTTCAGTGTCATCTTGGGCTATATTTAGGTACTGTCTCTAAAAGAAAAAACAAAACAAAACAAAAAACAAAAACACTTTTACATTGTGGTAATCCCATGTGCGAATTCTTGGGACTAGTTCTTGGCCACTGGAGGGCGCAATTCAGAAACGCTTGGCAATACGTTGAAGAGTGTTTCCTGTTTTCCCGTAGCAATGCCAGTGTTTTGGGATTTAACTTAAGGTATTTTATTTGAGTTGAGTTGATTTTTGTGACAGATAAGAATCCAGTCTGAGCGTGGAATCCAGTTTTGCCAACACCATTTGTTGAATTGTTTTGACTATTCAAGATCTTTTCTGGTTCCATATGAATACTTGTATTGTTTTTTTCCCCCTAGATCCATGAATTATGATATCTGAATTTAAATAGGTATTGCATTAATCTTTAGGCAAATTTTGGTATATAGCCATTTTTTAAATTATTTCTGCCAATCTAGGGACGTGGAAGGTCTTTCCATTGCCTTATTTTTTGGAGTGATTCTAAATAAGATATTTTTCCTAATCTCTTTTTCTTGGAGGTCATTATTAGTATACAGTGGGAACGCATGAAGAGAAAAGGTTTCTGTACAGCCAGTAAACTGTAACACAGCAAAGAGACAGCCCATGGGATGGGTACTTCAGATGGAGGGATAATAAACAGAATTCACCAAACACAGCAAAAGTAAAAATCAAGGAAACAAACTGCCTGTCTACAAATTATCTGGTGAGGTGAACACAGTTCTCAAAAGAAACACAAATGACCGGTAAACATTTTTTTAAAGTGTTTAGCATCCTTACTTATGAGAGAAATGCAAATTAAAGCAACTTTGAGATGTCGTCTCAGCCTTAGTCAGATGCTGCTACTAAGAAATCTGACAACAAATGCTGGAGAGGGTGTAGGAAGAAGGATCCTTTATTCACGGCACTGAGAGTACCGACCCGTGCAGACGTTATGGAAATCAGCCTGGGGGCTCCTTGGGGAAAAAATTAAAAACAGAACTATCCTATGTCCCAGCTATTTCACTCCTGGGTGTAGACGCAGAGGACTCTACATCCTACCATGGATACAAGCCCACGTCCGTGCTTACTGCTTCTCTGTTTGCAATAGGAAGGAAACAGAAGTAGCCTGGGTGTCCGCTAGCAGGAGAATGGACAATAAGAACCCTCTTTTTATTCCTCTAATCATCAGAGTACAAAGAGTTAGATATGATGTCAGTGAACATATTTGCCACAATGACCAGGTTAGAAAACCTGGAAGGGCTTCATAATCTGACACTCTTCTGCTTTTCCTTCTCTTTCAAAACTGTGTCGAAGGATTTTATTATTAACTGTGTTACTTAAATTTTGTTAATTTTATTGCTATAACTAAGATAAAATATGGAATTTTTATAAAAGGAAGAAACACAAAAAAAGAAGGGAGGGAGAAAGAGACAGAGAGAGACAAAGAGAGAGGCAGGCCTTTTAAAAGGTGTGTGTGTATATACACCCGCTCTAGTTTTCCATTTGGTATTATTTCTGGGTTCTACCTGAATCAATTTCTTCTAACCCCAGCAGGATTACTCTCCTCTGATCACCAGTCTCCTCCACACACTAGTGCTGAGTGTATCAGATGCCACTGACTGAAAGTACAAGAAACAAGAAAAGTATTTTCTCACAGTTCTGGAAACTAGAATTCCAGAGTCAGGTTGTCAACAGAGGCGCAGAAGGCTTCCTCTTGGCTTCTGGTGGGTCATGACTCGAAGTGGCTCTCTGGTGTCAGTCTCCATATAGTATTTGCTCTCTGTCTAATCACTGGGTGTTAAAATCCATCATGAACTTTGATGCTCAGATTGCTGTCTGCAGTTAGTCAGACTTTGTGTTACTGGGAGAAACTCCATTTAAGGGAGGAAAGATTTATTTTACTTCATGGATTTGGAGATGTTTGTACAGGATTGTGGGGCTCCATTGCTCTGGGCTCTAGGCAAGATAACAACGCTTGAGCAAACAAGGCATGGTGTGTTAGAGCTGCTCACACTATAGCATCCAGGAACAGCAAAGAAGAAAACGATAAGAGAAAAAGACATCTTTCCACGGCCCATCCTGGCCCCATCCACTGTCCACCACCTCCCACTAATGTCCCATGAACCATCAAGGAATAAATCTATGAGTAACATTAGAGTCCTCATGATTCAATCACTTCCCAAAAGCCACAGTTCTGAAAATGTTGCCTATGATGGTTTGTATATGCTTGGCCCAGGGAGTAGCACTATTAGGTGATGTGTCCTTGTTGGAGTAGGTGTGTCACTGTGGGTGTGGGCTTTAAGACCCTATTCCTAGCTGCCTGGAAGTCAGTATTCTGCTAGCAGCCTTCAGATGAAGATGGAGAACTCTCAGCTCCTCCTGCACCATGCCTGCCTGGATGCTGCCATGCTCCAAACTTGATGATAATGGACTGAACCTCTGAACCTGTAAGCCAGCTCCAATTAAATGCTGTCCTTATAAGAGTTGCCTTGGACATGGTGTCTGTTCATGGCAGTAAAACCCTAAGTAAGACACTGCCATAGGGACTATGCCTTCAATACAGGACTCCTTTGTGGGGATACTTTATATTCAAACAACAAGTGCCAAGACCTCCAGAACTCATTGTTCAGCTGCAAACTGGAAGTCTTGTAGCCATCACTAATACGACTCAAGCCTCATTCCTAATCCCCTTCCTGTCTTTCTTCCCTATCTTGGTTCTAATTCTCAAGTCAAAAACTCTATAATGTTATCTATCCTCTGTTTTGATACTGCTTCCAATTTTAACCTTCAAATAGTTCTAGAGCTCAATCTCTCTGCCCACAACCACTAATGATACTCTTTAATTTTTTTAAATTATCATTTATGTGTAATGGTGTTTTGCCACCATGTCTGTCTATGTACCATAAGTGTGCAGTGCCCACAGAAGCAAGAATAGGAAATCAGATCCTCCAAACTAGAGCTATAGGCAGTTGTAAGCCACCATGTGCATGCTTGGAATCAAACCCAGGTCCTCTGGAAGAGTAGCCAGCGCTCTCACCACTGTGCCATCTCTTTGGCACATTTTGTATCTCTTTTCTGAGCTGCCATTACCTCTGCCACAGATTCTTATGACTGCCTCCTAGTAAGTTCTGCTGGCATCCTTCCTCTTAATCACTGCATAGCTCTGGTAATCAAAAATCGGCTCATGTCACTCCTCCACTTAACTGCCTTTGTCCCCCATGAGTGAATTCCTACTCCTCTATGGAGAAATGAAATTCTTACCTCTATTTTTGAGAGATCTGTGTACTTCCCTCCCCTTCACCCTCTAGCCTTTTTTCTATGCCATCTTTGGTGTGATCCAGCTACTGGTCCACCAGTATTCCCTCTAAGAAATCAGCTAATCTTCATCATCTTTGTTCTTCCCATTCTGTTCAGAATCCTCTTCTCCGTCACTCTATGGATTGAACCTTTATTTACTTGAAGTCTTACTCCAAACTCACCTTTTCTTAGATTCCTTACATCTAAATTTCAATGTTCTTCCCCGCCCCCAGGTTTTTTTTCTCCCCTTTCCATCTCTCTTTCCTCTTTGATGTTTATGCATTCATTCTGTTTTTTATGTATTTAATACTGGCTGTTCGTCTCTGAGCCGCACCAGATCTATGCGTACCAGAATGTAACAGCAGAAACAAAGTAGCAACATTGTCGGGTGGGCAGCTGGAGAGTCAGGAGCTGCCTAAGCCTGGTGCAGTGTTCCTTCCTGCAATGTTGTATCTCAACACTATTCTAAGAACCTAAAACAATCTGCTGAATAACAAAGGTCCTGCTGTCATAGAACCAGTGTTCATGTGTAAGCATATTTATTTATCTGTGTGGAAGGAGAATAGGAACACAATGAAAAGAAACATACTATAACAAATTATTTAATATTTTAGATGGTGTTAAAGCCAATGGAAAAAATTAAGTGATAAAGATTGGGACTTATGGGAGGGGAATATTTACAATTTTAAATAGCATGATCATAATTGACCACCTTGTGAAGCTATGCTTGGGAACTAGAAAGACACCAGAAGATTCAAATTTCATACACAGGCCCCTTAGATTGCGGATACAGAGCGCCTCAAATAGCTTTGTGGATTGAAAGCTTCATTTGTACCAGATACTGCTTCTGAGAAGTGATTTGATCGGGGGAACACTAACTTCATCAATATATTATTCCACTGGTGAGTGCTGAATTGACTAGGAACCGGCTAGTTTTCCCTCCTCTCGACACAAGTCAGAATAATCATTTGGGAAGAAGAAAACTCAGTTGAGAGCATGACCCCACCAGATTGGCCAGTGGGCAAGCCTGTGGGGCATTCTCTTGGTTGGCCCATTGTGGGTAGTGCCGCACCTAGTCAGGTGGTCCTGAATAGTAAGCCACAGAGAGCAAGTCCGTAAGCAGCATTCCCTGCTGCCATTCCCACCCAGGCTTCCCTTCGTGATAGACTTATAAGCTGTACCGTAAAATAAGCCCTTCTCTATCCCAGCCCTTATCTCCATTGAGAGATAAACATCTCAATGATGTTTTATTATGGCAGTAGAAACCTTAGCTGAGACAGACTTTTAGTGGGTGAGGCCTAGGTGCAGCACATAGAACACTGTGTATATGTGTCCTGGTCCCTGCTGTTCTCTCTGCTGCCTGGCTGCCTTGAGATAAGCAGCTTTTTTCCCCACTGTACCTGCCTCCCATCAACGTTTCTGCCTTGACCTAAAAGCAACCAAGCCAGCCTCTGAAACAGTGAGACAAGACAAATCTGCCCTTTTCTTTTCTTTCTTTCTTTCTTTTTTTTTTTTTTGACAGGGTTTCTCTGTGTAGCCCTGGCTGTCCTGGAACTCACTCTGTAGACCAGGCTGGCCTCGAACTCAGAAATCCTCCTGCCTCTGCCTCCCAAGTGCTGGGATTAAAGGCGTGCTCCAACACTGCCCGGCAAACTGCTTAGGTCAGATGTTTTCTTACGGTGACAAAGATTTAAGTCACTCCCTAATAAGAGACTGTATGCTATTGTAGATGCAGGAAGTTTCCCAGCTACTCTTCAGACTTAGAATCAGAGCTGCTTGTTGACCGGATATATATACGCCATTGTGGAAGGGCAAGTGTGGTGTGTGTGTGTGTGTGTGTGTGTGTGTGTGTGTGTGTGTGTGAGAAACACCTCAGGCATACCCATCCAGTACAAGCAGCAAGCTAGTGCAATGTAGAAGGAAGTATGTGGTATTCAATCTGTAGAGTGACTGCATAGCCAGGAAACAGAGTCCACCTAAAGCTCAAGTCTTCTCACAAAGGAGATTCCAGTATAGACTCATAAATTACACTTTTGCTCAGCACTTAACTACCTCAAAAAGCTTAACTTAAACACGTTTTAATCTCCCTCCCACTTCAAAATGCTACCAAAAGTAAATTTAAAATAGACAGAAGCAGAAGGATGAGGAAAACTTAGAGAAGATCACACATAAATGATGCCAACGTAATTATAGAAGCTGATGTGCAGATGACAAATGCTGACTGACTTGACCTGGGCAAGTGGAGATGCTCAACACTGCGGCTGAGCCTGCAGCGAGCCGCGAAGGACAGAGGAACAGATTAAAAGCAAAATAAGCCGAAACCATGTTGACAAATTGATGAAAGCTGTGGGACTCGTACTCATGAGAAGCTACTTGCAGGAGAACCTGAAGAAAATCCTACACAAAGACTCATCCGGACTACAGAGTCTTAAGTACACCATCATTTCTGGACCATGTCGGAAGCCAGGGGTTTTCTTGCAAGAGAAGCCAAATCAAAGCTTTGGATTCAGGGACTTCAGGTACATCTAAGAAAAAGAGTGTATGGTTACTTGAGAAACTATTCTTAACAGAGGCTAATGAGTGTCGCAAGAATTTCCCTGCCCAATTCATGAGTATAGAGAGGGCTGTGATTGGATGAGGAAGTAAGGGGCAGAGGGAGGGGGGGAGAGGGAGAGGATGCACTGGAATAGTGGGAGAGACGCATACATATTCAGATGGCAGTAGACATGAACTTAACTAAGGTTAGAATATTGGGATAAGACTTTATCATTGTAAATTGGCATCATGTAATTGGGAGTTTCATATATATAAATATAATTGGTATATATTTAAGGTTAAGAGTCATGTTTTACCAGATATTTGGAAGGAGTGGGTGCAGGGAGGGAGCGCAGGACTCCTGCAGTTTACAGAGTCTATGGCAGAGAGGAAACACAGCTGGGATGCTGTGAGAGCTAGCTGGGAGAGATTAGCTCAACACCAACAGTAAGAACAGCACTGAGCAGGACCCGCCAGGACTTGGTGGAGAGACCTGGCGGGGCGGTACCATTTTATTAAATATCTCCCACTACAAATGAGATGGCTCAGAGGAGAATAAATTCACTTGACACCAAGCTCAGTGACCTGAGTTTTATCCTCAGAACCACATGGTGGAAGGAGAGAACTGACTGCTCCTAGGTCTTCCTCTGGCCTTCACATGTGCACTAAGGCACATGTATGTACCCAAACACATATGTGTCCACATACAAAATAAAATGTAAAAAGAAAATAATACCTGAAAATGTTCTGGCATGGGAAACAGGAAATGAAAAACAAGGCAGGTGTTAAAAGAACGCTCCACTAAGAAAAGATTCTGTATTCATGAAACAAGAACAGAGTTATTCTAAAAAGGAATATTCAAAGAACCAGAATGTAGAACAGCAAAGACTATCTGGAAGTGAAAGTTAAGAAAATATTATGGATATTAGAGCAAGAAGACAAATAAAAGGGAAATAAACATTATTAAGTGTGATGGTTTGTATATGCTTGTCCCAGGGAGTGGCACTATTAGAAGGTGTGGCCTTGTTGGAGGAAGTGTGTCACTGTAGGATTGGGCTTAGAGATCTTCCTCTTAGATGCCTGAAGATGCCCAGTCTGTTCCTGGCTTCCTTTGGATAAAGTCATAGAACCCTCAGCTCCTCCTGCACCATGTCTGCCTGGATGCTGCCATGCTTCTGCCTTGATGACAATGGACTAAACCTCTGAACCTGTAAGCCAGCCCCAAGTAAATGTCTTTTATAAAACTTGCATTGGTCATTGGTGTCTGTTCACAGCAGTAAAACCCAAACTAATACATTAAGTAAATATAGAATTAGTCTTAACACTCAAACAAGAAACCCCAAAAATAGAAGTCATGTTCTAAAGAATTCATAGTGTCTTTCTAGAACTAAAGGGTGAACATTTCCAGAACAAAAGACACCACCTGACAGCAAATATATTTTTAAAATTTTTTTAAATCTATTTTTTTAAAGATTTATTTATTTCATGTATGTGGGTACACTGTCGCTGTCTTCAGACACACCAGAAGGTGGCATTGGATGCCCATTACAGTTGGTCATGAGCCACCATGTGGTTGCAGGGAATTGAACTCAGGACCTCTGGAAGAACAGTCAGTGCTCTTAACCGCTAAGCCATCACTCCAGCCCAGCAAATACATTTGTGTATTTGAGCCCTGGACGTAGCTTGGTGACAGAGTGCTTGCTTAGCATTCACAAAGTAAGTGCCAGGATCAATTCCTTGTACCACAAGTAAAGTTAAATACCTATTTTCCCATAGTAAATTATACTTTTGGTTATAAATATTGATTGGCAGATATGAATGATAATGATTTTAACTTTAACAAAATTTGCATTTAAGTATAGGCATATTATTAAACATTTCATAATATTAAAAACCACTTGCATCCCAATATAATGATTAAAAATAGTTGCCCAAAGTATTGTGAAATTTTAGACCAAACAGAACAAGCATGTCACAGGCTAAGGACAGGAATCAAAATGGCATTAGATGACTCACCGGCTACTCCCATGGGGGCTGAGCAATACCTTCAACTATCTAAAGGGAAGTAACTTATTACATGAAACTGTGAACCCAGTAGAAGGGTAACGTAACAATATTACATAAAATCTCAAAAATACTCACTACATACTTTCTACTTTAAAGCCAAAAGTAGAATATGCTTGAAACAGTAATCTCAGAAAAAGAAAAGAAAGATATGGTATCCAGAAAACTGTGATCTATGGTAGGCATGGTATTGGCTAAACTAGCAATCCTGTTGGAAAACACCGGATAGTGGAGGGAAGTGTGGCTGTGTTTGTATGTATGAACTCTGTGTCCCTGTGTCAGGGGAAGAATTTAAAGGGTCCTATGTTGCCTTATGACATCGATGAAGTCCTCTAATCCGAAAGAGTCAAGAAATAGTTACATACGTATTTTACAGTTCTTTTTTTTTTTGGTTTTTCGAGACAGGGTTTCTCTGTGTAGTCTTGGCTGTCCTGGAACTCACTTTGTAGACCAGGCTGGCCTCGAACTCAGAAATCCGCCTGCCTCTGCCTCCCAAGTGCTGGGATTAAAGGCGTGCGCCACCACCGCCCGGCTTATTTTACAGTTCTTTAAGGTTATAAAGACTAATCCATACGTAACAAGTAAGTGGATTGACGTGAGAATCTCTGTGGGTAATCAGGAGTTGGGGGAGGGTAGTGGGGAGGGCAGAGAGGAAGAATGCTGGGCGCTAAACCTTATTTTCTTTAAAAAGTAATAAATAAATGCCATTAAGGTGGCTCAGTGGGTAAAAAAAGCTCCTGCTATCTGCCATCCTGGCAGCCCTGAGATCCATCCTTGTAGCCTATGTGGTAGAAGAATGCTAATTCTCCCATGTTGTCCTCCTATGCCCACACTTGTATGTACACACACAAAAAAACAAACACGCAAAGAGGGAAAGATTAAATGTATGAAATAATAATAAATCCAGGGTAGGAAATAGATACCAGAATTTAGTACTGCTCGTTTTTAACTGGTTATATTTTATAGACTGGAAAGAGAAAAAAAAAGAATAGAGAACTGATTCTTATCGATTACAAGTAGCTTTAAGTCTTGACTAATTACCCCAGTGCAAATATGAGGGATGTGAGGAAAAACATAAAACTGAGAAATACACAATCCTGTATAAACTGAGAGGCGTGTCACAGTCAAAGAAAAGATGCCAGCTCATCCTGAAGAGGCTAGTAGCTTGCTTTCTCCATCAAAATACCAATGATCATTTTTTGTTTTTGAGCCTCCCCAATGGTGGGATTCAGGCATGCGCCACATCTGGTTTTATAAGGTGCTGAGGATCCAGCCTGGGACTTCATGCAACGAGAGCAATCGCTACACCAACTGAGTTACATCCAGCCCTTATGTTTGCTTTTAATAATCGACCAAACTATCCTTAAATTAATCTGAGGGAATAAGGGAGCCAGACTCCTTAAGAATATTCTGAAAAAGAAAACCATGTGTGTGAAGCATTTCACTGCTAAGCTGATGTAGTGGCTATTCCTGGTTGTCAACTTGACTCAATCTGGAATGAACTAATCAAGAATTCAAAGGCTCACCTATAATCCTAATCTGGAGGCTCATAGATACAAGTTTCTGACCTGGATCTTGGCGTGGAGATCTTGAAGCGTAGTGACTATGAATTCCAGAAGATTAATATAAGGAGATCTCTGAGTTCAAGGTCATCTGGGATTAAAGGTGCGGTGGCACACACATTTTATTTGGGCCACACCCTCTGCTGGAGACCTATATAAGGACTTTGGAAGAAGGAAGATTTACTCTGGCTTTTCCTGGCCTGCCTCATGGGACTGAGCAACTGCTAGACCTTGGACTTCCATCCACAAGTACTGCTGACTGTTGCTGGGGAGTTTGACTACAAGCTGTAAGTCATCGACAAATTCCCTAACTATATAGAGACTTCTCATACGTTCTGTGACTCTAGAGAACCCTGACTAATACAGAAGTTGGTAGCAGGAGTGGTTCTAGAGGAGCAGAAGTATATGGATGAATATTTTAAAAATCTGGAGTTGGTTTGGTAATTCATCAGCACCTTCAACTACTGAAACCTCTCCAGATTCTCTTCCTCCTGGGAGTTCGGAGAATATTGAAGACCCATGGTTGAAACTATATTTCAAGCTTAAAGAAGCTAATGTCTTTCAGTATCTTGATGAATTCGATGATTCAGTGGTGTACAATACTTTCTACAAGTTGGGGAAAAAAATCAAAAAATGATTTTGCTGGCTGGTTGCTCTTAGCATCTCAGAAAAAAATAATGAAGGAAAGGAAGAAGTTGTGTGATAAAATCGAACAGCTCCAGATGCAAGTAAACAATCTAAAAATTGCTAAGTGTGCCCTTGAAGAGAATTTTATCTCTATCAGACATAGAGCTCAAGTTGCATAAAATCAAACTGAAGCTCTCATTATAAGGTTGGCTGAATTACAGCGAAAATTCCGGTCTCAGCCTCAGAGGGTGTCAGCAGTTAAAGTAAGGGCATTAATTGGCAAAGAATGGGATCCTTTAACTTGGGATGGGAATGTGTGGGAAGACCCTGTTGAAATTGAGAATTTTGAATCTTCAGATTTTCAAGGATTTGCCCCACCTGAGGAAGTAGTACCCTCAGCCCCACCCCTTAAAATAATGCCTTCTCCTTATAATGAAATTAATCCCTCAGAGCCTGATAAACCAGCAGTGACTTTTGCTGAAGAAAATGCCAGACAAGACAATACTGATGTTTCTCAAGGCTCACCAATAGTTTCTTCTAGACCTATAACCAGACTCAAGGCATACCAGGCCCCTAGAGGGGAGGTAGAAAGTGTAGTCCATGAGGAAGTACACTATACTACAAAGGAGCTTAATGAGTTTGCTAATTTATTCAAGCAGAAGTCTGGGGAATATGTGTGAGAATGGATTTTAAGGGTGTGGAATAATGTTGGAAGGAACATAAAAATAGAGCAGACTGAGTTTATTGGCATGGCCCCTCTGAGTGGAGATTCTAGGTTTAATATGGAAGCTCACACAGTTAAAAAAGGTGTCAGAAATTTGTTTGAGTGGTTGGCTGAAGTGTTTATCAAAAGATGGCCTACTAAAAAGGAGTTGGAGATGCCTGATATCCTTTGGCTTAGTGTTGATGAAGGGGTTTTAAGGCTTAGGGAAATTGAAATGCTAGAGTAGATACGTTGTGTAAAACCTAAGGATCCACAATGGGAAGGTCCAGAAGATATGTCCTTCACCAGTCCTATAAAACACAAACTGGTGAGAAGGGCACCAGCACATTTATTAAAGAGTTTTGTTCTTGCCCTTTTCCTTGTGCCAGACCTTAGGGTTGGAGATACTGCTGCTCAATTAGATGAATTAAATTCAATGGATTTAACTGGGCCGCGAGGTAACAAATGCCTGGTGGCAGCATTGAATCGCCAGAGACAAGGTGATCATAGTTATTATAATGGACAGGGTAGACAAAACAATGTTTATAATGACATACCCCATAATAATCATCACAAGAGAGGTGGAATTTATAATGGCATGACTCATTTGGATCTTTGGTAATGGCTAATCAATCATGGTGTTTCTAGGCATGAAATAGATAGGAAACCTACTGCATATCTATTTGATCTGTATAAGCAGAAAAATTCTCAAACAAATGAAAGAAAGGCTACATTGGATCATGGCAAAAGGCAATCTCGGCCAGTGAATCAATTTCCAGACTTGAGTCAGTTTGCAGAGCCAGAACCCCTTGAATGAAGGGGTGGCTAGGTTCCTCTGAGGAAGAATCTTGATAAGACACCTAAAAGTTTTGCTGTTAGTCTTTCCCCAATTCTTCCCCAGAGAGACCTATGTATACCTTTTTACAAGGGTAACTGTATACTGGGGGAAAGGAAATAATCAGACTTTCCGGGATCTATTGGATACTGGTTCTGAATTGACACTGATCCCAGAGGATCCCAAGAAACATTGTGGCCCTCCAGTTAGAGTACGGGCTTATGGAGGACAGGTGATTAATGGAGTTTTGACTGATGTCCGACTCACAGTAGGTCCAGTAGGTCCCTGAACACATCCTGTGGTCATTTCCCCAGTTCCAGAATGTATACTTGGGATAGATATACTCAGAAATTGGCAGAATTCTCACATTGGTTCCCTGACCTGTGGAGTGAGGGCTATTATGGTTGGAAAGGCAAACTGGAAGCCTTTAGAGTTGCCTCTGCCAAGGAAAATAGTGAATAAAAAACAGTATCATATTCCTGGAGGAATTGCAGAAATTACTGCCACTATCAAGGACTTGAAAGATGCAGGGGTGGTGATTCCCACCACATCTCCCTTTAACTCTCCTATCTGGCCAGTGTAGAAGACAGATGGATCATGGAGAATGACAGTTGACTATCGGAAACTAAATCAGGTAGTAACTCCAATTGCAGCTGCTGTACCAGATGTAGTTTCATTACTTGAGCAAATTAACACATCTCCTGGAACCTGGTATGCAGCTATTGATCTGGCAAATGCCTTCTTATGGTGGTGCCCATAAGGACCACCAGAAGCAGTTTGCTTTCAGTTGGCAGGGCCAGCAGTATACATTTACAGTTTTGCCTCAAGGATATATTAACTCTCCTGCCCTGGGTCATAACTTGGTTAGAAGGGATCTTGATCGTTTGTCAATTCCACAAAATATCACATTGGTGCACTATATTGATGACATTATGCTGATTGGACCAAGTGAGCACGAAGTAACAACCACTTTGGAATCATTGGTAATACATATGTGTATCAGAGGATGGGAAATAAATCCAACCAAAATTCAAGGACCATCTACCTCAGTGAAATTCTTAGGAGTACAGTGGTGTGGGGAATGCAGAGATATTCCTTCTAAGGTGAAAGATAAGTTATTGTACCTGGCCCCTCCCACCACCAAGAAAGAAGCACAACTGTTTAGTGGGTCTATTTGGATTCTGGAGACAGCACAGTCCTCACTTAGGTGTGTTACTCAGGCCTGTTTACCAAGTGACTCGAAAGTTGCTAACTTTGTGTGGGGCCTGGAACAGGCGAAGGCTGTTCAACAGGTCTAGGCTGCTGTGCAGGCTGCACTACCACTTGGACCATATGATCCAGCAGACCCAATGGCACTTGATGTGTCGGTGGCAGATAGAGATGCTGTTTGGAGCCTCTGGCAAGCCCTTGTAGGTGAATCACAGAAGAGACCTTTGGGATTTTGGAGCAAAGCTCTACCATCATCTGCAGTCAACTACTCTCCCTTTGAAAATTAGCTCTTGGCCTGCTATTGGGCCTTAGTGGAAACTGAACATTTGACAATAGGACACCAAGTTACTATGAGACCTGAACTGCCCATCATGAGCTGGTGTTATCAGACCCTTCAAGTCATAGAGTAGGACGTGCACAGCAGCAGTCCATTATCAATTGGAAGTGGTATATACGTGATCGGGCCTGAGCAGGTCCTGAAGGATCAAGCAAGTTACATGAAGAAGTTGCTCAGATGCCTATGGTTTCTACTCCTTTTACAATGCCATCTGCTGTCAAGCATGCACCTATAGCCACATGGGGTGTTCCCTGTGACTGGCTGACTGAAGAAGAGAAGACTAGGACCTGGTTTACTGATGGCTCTGCACGTTATGTAGGCACCACCCAGAAGTGGACAGCAGCAGCATTACAATCTCTTTCTGGGACAACCCTGAAAGATACAGGTGAAGGAAAATCTTCACAGTGGGCAGAACTTCGAGCAGTACACATGGTATTGAAGTTTGTTTGGAAGAAGAAATGGCCAGATGTATGATTGTTCACTGACTCATGGGCTGTAGCCAATGGATTGGCTGGATGGTCAGGGACGTGGAAAGATCACAATTGGAAAACTGGTGAGAAAGACATCTGGGGAAGAAGTATGTGAATAGATCTCTCCAAGGGCAAAGGATGTGAAGATATTTGTGTCCCATGTAAATGCTCACCAAAAGGTGACTTCAGCTGAGGAGGAGTTCAACAATCAAGTAGGTAAGATGACCCATTCTGTGGACAATCAGCCTTTTTCCCCAGCCATCCCAGTCATTGCCCAATGGGCTCATGAACAAAGTAGCCATGGTGGCCGAGATGGAGGTTGTGCTTTGGCTCAGCAACACAGACTTCCACTCACTAAGGCTGACCTGGCTACAACAGCTGCTAAATGCCAGATCTGCCAACACTGAGCCCCAGATATGGCACCATTCCTCGAGGTGATCAGCCAGCAACCTGGTGGCAGGTAGACTACATTGGACCACTTGCCCCGTGGAAAGAACAACGTTTCATTCTTACTGGAGTAGATACTTATTCTGGTTATGGATTTGCCTTTCCTGCACGTAATGCTTCTGCCAAAACCACCATCTGTGGTCTCACAGAATGCCTTATCTATCGTCATGGTATTCCACACAGTATTGCTTCTGACCAAGGAACTCATTTCACAGCCAGAGAAGTGCGACAGTGGGCCCACGATCATGGAATTCACTGGTCTTACCATGTTCCCCATCATCCTGAAGCAGCTGGTCTGATAGAGAAATGGAATGGCCTTTTGAAGACACAGTTACAGCACCAATTAGGTGGCAACAGTATGGAGGGCTGGGGCAGAGTTCTTCAGAAGGCAGTATATGCTTTGAATCAGCGTTTAATATATGGTACAGTTTCTCCCATAGCCAGGATCCATGGGTCCAGGAATCAAGGGGTGGAAAAGGGAATAGTTCCACTCACTATCACTCCTAGTGACCCTCTAGGAAAATTTTTGCTTCCTGTCCCCACAACTTTAGGTTCTGCTGGCCTTGAAGTTTTGGTTCCAGACGGGGGAGTGCTCCTACTAGGAGCCACAACAAACATTCCATTGAACTGGAATCTTAGACTTCCCCCTGGCCATTTTGGGCTTCTAATGCCCTTAAACCAACAGGCTAAGAAAGGAATAACAGTGCTAGGAGGGGTGATAGATTGAGATTACCATGGGGAAGTTGGATTGCCTCTCCACAATGGAGGTAAGCAGGATTATGTCTGGAGTGCAGGAGATCCCTTAGGGCGTCTCTTAGTACTACCATGTCCTGTGATTAAAGTCAATGGGAAACTACAACAGCCTAATCCAAGCAGATGACAAAGGATGCAGACCCATCACGAATGAAGGTATGGGTCAATCCTCCAGGAAAAGATCCAAGACCTGCTGAGGTGCTTGCCGAAGGTGAAGGAAATACAGAATGGGTAGCAGAGGAAGGTAGTTATAAATACCAGCTAAGGCCACGTAACTAGTTGCAGAAACGAGGATTATAAGTAGTATGAATTCTTCTGTCTTATTTTGTTAAGGATATATTTGTCTTTCTTCCAATTTCTTTAACATCAATTGGTATTGAGACACTTAAAGAATGTTCCCAAGGGACATTACCCCGTTGTAAATTTACAAATGCGTTTACGATTTACGAGGAATAGTTATATCATGTTAGGCATATTCATGACCTTGTTATTGTTTCATGTGGATATGAGATATTATTTGTGTCAAGTTGACAAGGGGTGGATTGTAGTGGCTATTCCTGGTTGTCAACTTGACTATATCTGAAATGAACTAATCAAGAATTCAAAGGCTCACCTATGATCCTAATCTGGAGGCTCAGAGATACAAGTTTCTGACCTGAATCTTGGCATGGAGATCTTGAAGCATAGTGAATATGAATTCCAGAAGATTAAGATAAGGAGATCTCTGAGTTCAAGGTCATCTGGGATTAAAGGTGCGGTGGCACACACATTTTATTTGGGCCACACCCTCTGCTGGAGACCTATATAAGGACATTGGAAGAAGGAAGATTTACTCTGGCTTTTCCTGGCCTGCCTCATGGGACTGAGGAACTGCTAGATCCTTGGACTTCCATCCACAAGTACTGCTGACTATTGTTGGGGAGTTGGACTATAAGCTATAAGTCGTTGACAAATTCCCTAACTATATAGAGACTACTCATATGTTCTGTGACTCTAGAGAACCCTGACTAATACAACTGAGTAGTAACTAAACAATATTGGCTGAAGGTTCCAAGTGCTCATCCACTGCCCACATGAGTAGTTTCTATCTTTCCCTCTCAGAGATTAAGAAACTGAGGCACAGGTATGGTGGGGCATAATACATGTCCTCATAGAGCCTATAAGAAGGAATATCCTGGGTCAGAAGGACACGGAGCTTAGGAGGGAGCATTGGAGGGAGGGCTGATACCACACTGGTCTAAGCTCTATTGACTGAAGAGCATTATAGGTTTTTTGTTTTTTAACATTGTGCCATTTTGGAAATGAGAGTTTCCTCTAGAAGATGAAAAAAAAATTGTTAACTGGGAAGCTGTTGTAGGATATTCGATTACACTGTAAACCCTGTAATTCTGTTACTTACTGAAAAAAACCTCTTTCTAGTTGTGGTGTAGCTCAGCCTTAGCACATACCTTTAATCCAGGAGCTTTCTTTTGATTGTAAACAGGATTTAATGAAATCAACTATAGGACAAGAGGTGGAGGAAGCAATCAGTTGACAGGGAATGAACAGAGTTTAAAACCATAGAGAGTAAGAAGAAGTAGGGAGGATGGATAGAGACACACACAGGAAGTAGAAGGGAGGGATATTCAGTTTGAAAGGTTTTTGAGATGGCATGGGGGAGAGCTTTTTTTTTTTTTAATTTCCTTTTGGGACTTCAGCTGAGGAGGGAGGTCAGCTGGGTGCTTTCTCTGCCTCTCTGAGCTAGCAGGCTCTCACCTCAGCTTATGACTCTCAAGTCTTTATTGGTAGAATTGAACATTCAAGATTTTGTTAAAAACAACAGGAAGCAGGTGAAGTATTTACAATGGAGTGGGCATATAGATAGTATGAGATCAGAATTAGCTATGATGTCTGCTAGCAAGTAAACCAAGCCAACTCACTGCCTATAACCCCAGCTCCAGGGAATCTGACACTGTCTTCTGGCCCTCACCATAGCCTGCATTCATGTACACATGCATACACACACACACACACACACACACACATACACACTCACACACACACGCACACGCATACACATGCACATGAATAAAAAAAAATTTAAGTAGTTTTTTTTTTTTTGAAAAAAATATGAGGAGTCCACCTGTAGGTTAGTACATTAACAAGATGGAACTTTCATGACCCAGTCAACGATCAATGATCGTCTACCATCCAGGGACCAAACCTTGAAGATATGCAAAACAGAGCCTTAAATTAAAGCAAAGAAAATGTTAAAATGCTACATAATTTAAAGGAGTTAGTAATGATAGCTAGTACATTGAGCACTAGACCAGTGTTTCTCAGCTTTCCCAATGCTGCAGTCCTTGAATACAGTTCCTTGTGTTGTGGTGACACCCGCCCCCCCCCCCGCCCCGCAACCGTATAATTTACTGCTTCACAACTGTAATTTTGCTATCATTGCGAATTGTCATGTAAATATCTGTGTTTTCCGACAGTCTGAGGGGACACCTCTGAAAGGGTCACTTGACCACCACAGGTCACAATCCACGGTTGAGAGCTACTGAACTAGATATTTTTATAAACATTCTATAAAAGTCCTATACATTCATAAGAAACTAAAAAGGCGGGGAGGTGATCAGGCTATTGCTCGCCCACCAGGGCTGCATGAGACCCTAATCTCCTAACAAAGCAAAGTACCAACAAAACACCAGTATCTCATGCTCAGACACACAATTCATGGGAGAAATTCAAATAAGCAAACATCAAGCATGCATATATTCAACCTCATCATTTTGACCTTTCAAAAAAGGTAAAATTGTTAACGAGTGTTACCTTTTATTGTTGACTCGAGGAAAAGGGCTTCTTCAATGATGGATGGCTGTGTAAGTTAGGAAAGTCTTTCTGCAGAGCTGTTTAGCATCGTGACCAGAGTCATTTGTACCTGGTGACCCTGTTACGCTCTTCAGACTCTTCTGTATTGACGTGATCAGAGACACCATCGCAATTTGTGTCTCCTAAGGCAAACAATCTATACATAGGTGAATTGATTATTCACCACACAGTATAAATTGCAGAGGAGTGGGATACTAGTTAGCAAAAACAAATCGTAATTTATTATACACACAGTGTGAATGAATTTTAGAGTCTTATGCAGAGCAAATAAAGAAAAGATCAAAATGCAAACTGGAAGGTATATTTTGGAAGCTGCTGATGTTGAGTTCTAGAACAAACAAAACTTGTCCACAGCTAATGCAAGGGATTTTCTTACAAGGTCATGAAGAACTTCCTGGCACAAACTTATCCCCTTTCCTTACCTTATTTCTTCTTTTAACTATGTAAGTTAGACTTCAAAATCCATGTGTTCCAAGAAGAGCTAATCGAACTGGCAAAACATTCACCTGCCAGCCTTAATCAGAAGGAGAACTGGGACACCACACTGTGTGACAGCATGGTTCTAATTTCGTAACATAGTGAATGCTGACAGAGGTAAGAGAGTCGAAACGAGAAAGGCCAATGTGCATGCACCATATTTGTGATCAGAGAACCCGCAAAGAGCCTTGAAGCCCCACTTCACGCCAGATTCCTTCTTCTCTACATTCCACCTTTGGCACTTCCAGACTTCAAGTGCAGAGAGCATGCGTACCTCTGCCTCTGATGGCCTCTCTACTTCTCTGTGGCTATTTAATTCCTGCCTCTACCCCTGCTCACAGCTCAGTATTAGCCACCTCAGAGAAAGACCTTGCCCTCCCTGAGTCTAGCCCGCTCTGTTATAGCCTAGGTCAGATCCCTGTACTAATTGCTTTGCTGTTACTCTGACAAAACACCTAATATAAGCTAGCTTCCAGGATGGCAAACTTGCCCAAACTTGACACCAACTACAAATTTGAGAAATTTTTCCATACCACCCCTGCCTTTGATAATTCAATAGGAAGAAACATAAAGAAATCATTGAAACCCATTATAGTCACAGTTGCATTTGGGTGGGGGAAGGATGGGAGGGAGAATAGAAAGGAGGCAGAGTCCAGGCTATCACATAGAAAGCTGTTATGGGGGCTGCAGAGATGGCTCAGAGGTTAAGAGCACTGACTGTTCTCCCAGAGGTCCTGAGTTCAATTCCCATGGTGGCTCATGACCATGGTAATGGGATCTGATGCCCTCTTCTGGTGTGTCTGAGAACAGCTACAGTGTACTTATATAAATAAAATATTTAAAAAAAAAAAAAAGAAAGAAAGCTGTTATGATGCATGCTTTGTCCCACCAACATTGTGACTGTAAATAGAAAATTGACCCTTAGGAGGTTCCCCGGAGCTCTGTTAGCCAACGACTTCCTGTAACTTCATTACGTAAGTACGATGGGTTTGTTGATTGTTCATGTGTTTGAACACTGACATTAGTGGAGTTTTTATTATTTCTGTCTGTGTCCAACCTTACTTCAGAGTATTAGGTCTGGAAGGCTCAACTCCTAGCGACCTCATAGCATAAACTCCTAGGTGTGAGAATCCTAAGGATTCACCTCTCTTAGCACACACCCCTGTTGCTTTAGGAAAATTCAAGGGTTTACTTTGTTCCTGTTCAGTACAGAATTACTGATTGATTAAGCAGCAGCACATGGGGAGTACTTAATATACTTCCTGAAAGAGCGAGCAAGGAGATTTTTTTAATTAAATTTTCCTGCTAACACAGCACGTGATAAAGATAACTCCCCAAAAAGGAACTCAGAGGCTTCCCGCTGTAACAAACAGCACCCTCAACCACTGAGTGAGCAGCTAAATTAGGCAGAGTCCAAGGTGGCTTCCAGCTCCAACAACAAGCTATTTTTCCTTAGAAAACAAGCAAGCTATAGCAAAAAGATTAATTTACAGGGTCCCATGAAACTTTGAACATGTGACTTTCCAATAACAAAGAAACAGAGTAATTCAGTTGATCTCCAAAACTCGTCTTTAGGTTTGAGTTGCAGCAGTATAGAATTATTACTTTGATGAAATTCAGCTCCCTGGCTAAACAATCATAAACCTTATTTCGATCCATGGTTAATTATATCGTGGCACTTACATTGACCTAAGGTGGGTTCCTAGGAGGTGACTGATAACCGTATGTCACTCACTACACAAGAGCTTCCATGTTCTCAAAGCATAGTCTTAGCACCTAGAGAAGAGGGCCGGGCAGTGGTAGTGCACGCCTTTAATCCCAGCACTTGGGAGGCAGAGGCAGGAGGATTTCTGAGTTCGAGGCCAGCCTGGTCTACAGAGTGAGTTCCAGGACAGCCAGGGCTACACAGAGAAACCCTGTCTCGAAAAAAAAAAAAAGCACTTAGAGGAGAACCAACTTCTTGTTGTTGTTTGTTTCGGGGTGTTTTTTTTTGTTTTTTTTTTGGTTTTTTGAGACAGGGTTTCTCTGTGTAGCCCTGGCTATCCTGGAGCTCACTCTGTAGACCAGGCTGGCCTCGAACTCAGAAATCTGCCTGCCTCTGCCTCACAAATGCTGGGATTAAAGGCGAGCGCCACCACTGCCTGGCTAAGAACCAACTTTTGAAACATTGTTTTTAGTTCAAAGTAAGGCATAGACATTCAAATACAACCAGTGTTTCAAAACTCATTATCAAGCAGATTATTACAAGAAGTAAAAAGTTCTAGATGCCTTTGCAGCACACACATGCCCACGCACACCTGCAAGTGCTCACACATGTGAGCGCACGCGCGCACACAAATGCCATGCTCCTAATGTGTTTGTAAAACGTTACTTTTCTGTTGCCATTCCAGTGTTACCTCAGGCAGTAACCCAGTTTGAAGAACTTGTTGGAATGGCAGAGACTCTCCTTAAGAGTGGGGGAGCCACGTCCACACCAGCGTCTACTCTCTGGAGAGCAACAAACAACTCCTCTCCAGATTCGTTTGCCTCTCTGTGCAGTAATTCCAACTCTACTTCCAGCTCCCCAAGTTCTGTGAAGGCTGAGGAAGAGCAGCATCCTGGTGAGAAGCAGGTGGGTTGGAATATCTTCCCTCTGGCTCTCTGGAAATGGCCAGACACAGAAACTAAAGGAGGGGTGAGGCAGCGGGGTGCCACCACCAGTCTAGACTGATTTGGGTCCCTGCCATGAGACTCCTATCAGGAGGAATCATCTTATTTTAACGATGAAAGTTAATATTTGTGAAACAGATGCCGAGTTTAGAAAACTAAAAACAAATAAATCGGGGCGGGGTGGGGAAAATAAATGCAGCTTTTGAACTATAAAATTCTTATACTGATTATAGAAGTAGGACTTTTTCATTAAAGTCTTTGTGTCGCCGAGAGACATATGGGCCTCTACCTGCTTGGTATGCACAGCCGTTTGGTTTTCCCTGTTCCTCTGAATCAAAAAGAGAGAAACTAAAAAGTGTAAAAAAATAAAATGTGAAAATCAGGTGTAAGCCTCTTCTAAGGTGGTAATGAGGTACCAATCTGAGTGTGTGTGAGTACCCAAATCTTTGTAGATAATTTCCTATTGCCATACTACAGATTACCAAAAACTCAGTGATGTCATGTAACACAAATTTACTATCTCAGAGTTCTGAAGTCCAGAATCCAGTAGAGCCCACTGGCATGAACCCAGTGTATCACTGTTTGGGTCACTAATGTAGAATTTGGTTTCTAGTGGTCATAGAAATGAATTTCTAGTTTCCTTTCTGGCTGCAGAAGTCATCCCCACTTCTAAAAACCTCACACTTGGCTTAGGGCTATCTCACAGCTAAGCCCCTGTGTCACATCTTCCCTCCTATTTTGTTCTCTTGGTGGGGGTGGGGTTTTTTAGGCCCACCTATCTACCCCATCATTGGCTTTTAGGACTCATTGAGCTATCCTGGCTAATCCAGATCACCCATCTCAAAATGCTTAACTTTAAAATACACTTATAAATCCCCAATGATGTAACGTATCCACAGGAACTGGAGGGTTAGAGGATGCATCTTTGAGGGCCATGGTTCTCCCAAACACTTAAATATAAAGTGTTGAAGATAAAGTTCACCTTAAGGCATCACATTTAGGTGAGCCATTAAATTTGCATATATTTGATGTAAAAACCTCACAAAGGCTGACAGACATCTCAAACATTATGATTTCCTCTAACTGAGATGTAAAATATATACTAAAGGTACAAAATACCTTAAAGAGTAATACCGGACTCCCCTACCATTCCTTCTATCCCTTCTGCCATTGTCTGCCCTTTCTGCTGGGGCAGATTCTTGCCAGGTCTGCCACAGTGAAGACACCATCTCCTGATACTTCCTAGACAACAAGCCCGCACTCAGCATTTGGAGTTTGGAGAGGCCTGGGAGCACAGGAGAGCTGGTCTCCCAGGAGCGCCTACATACCTGTGTGCACAGAGAGAATGGGAATCCCAGGAGTACATATACAGAGGCTTGCAGGACAAATAAGCCTAAATCAGAGACAGCAAGACCGGCTAACACCAGAAATAACCAAATGGCAAAAGGCAAACGCAAGAACATTACCAATAGAATCCAAGGCAACATGGCACCATCTGAACCCAGTTCTCCCACAACAGCAAATCCTGGATACGCCAACACACTGGAAAAGCAAGAGCTAGATTTAAAATCACATCTCATGATGCCAATAGAGGACTTCAAGAAGGACATAAATAACTGCTTTAAAGAAATACAGGAGAACATGGGTCAATATGTAGAAGCCCTTAAAGACAAAGCACAAAAATCCCTTAAAGAAACACAGGAGAACATGGGTCTACAGGTAGAAGCCCTTAAGGAAGAAACACAAAAAGCTCTTAAAGATTTCAAGAAAACACAAACAAACAAGTGAAGGAACTGATCAAAACCATTCAGGATCTAAAAATGGAAGTAAAAAAATAAAGAAATCACAAAGGGAGGCAACTCTGGAGATAGAAAACCTTGGAAAGAAATCAGGAGTCATAGATGCAACCATCAACAACAGAATACAAGAGATAGAAGAAAGAATCTCAGGTGCTGAAGATACCATAGAAAACATTGACTCAACAGTCAAAGAAAATGCAAAATGCAAAAAGCTTGTAACCCAAAACATCCAGGAAATCCAGGACACAATGAGAAGACCAAACCTAAGGATTATAGGTATAGAAGAGAGAGAAGATTTACAATTTAAAGGTCCAGTAAATATCTTCAACAAAATAATAGAAGAAAGCTTCCCTAACCTAAAGAAAGAGATGCCCATGAACATACAAGAAGCCTAGAGATCTCCAAACAGACTGAACTAGAACAGAAATTCCTCCTGGCACATAATAATCAAAACACCAAATGCACTAAACAAAGAAAGAATATTAAAAGCAGTAAGGGGAAAAGGTCAAGTAACATATAAAGGCAGACCTGTCAGGATTACACCAGACTTCTCATCAGAAACTATGAAAGCTAGAATATCCTGGGCAGAAGTCATACAGGTCCTAAGAGAACATAAATATCAGCCCAGGCTGCTATACTCAGCAAAACTCTCAATTACCATAGACAGATAAAACAAGACATTCCCTGACAAAAGCAAATTTACACAATATCTTTCCACAAACCCAGCTTTACAAAGGATAATGGGTGGAAAAGCCAACATAAGGAGGGAAACTATACCCTAGAAAAAGCAATAAAGTAATCTTTCAACAAACCCAAAAGAAGGTAGCCACACACAAACAAAATTCCACCATTAACAATGAAAATAACAGGAAGTAACAATCACTTTTTCCTTATTAACATCAATGGTCTCAATTCCCCAATAAAAAGGCATAGACTAACAGACTGAATACGTAAACAGGATCCAACATTTTGCTGTATACAAGAAACCCACCTCAGTGACAAAGGCAGTCACTACCTCAGAGTCAAAGGTTGAAAAACAATTTTCAAAGCAAATGGTCCCAAAAACAAGCTGAAGTGGCCATTCTTATATTGGATAAAATTGACTTTCAACCAAAACTTGTCAAAAAATATAAGGAGGGACACTTCATACTGGTCAAAGGAAAAATCTACCAAGATGATCTCTCAATTCTGAACATCTATGCTCCAAATGCAAGGGCACCCACATTCATAAAAGAAGCTTTACTAAAGCTCAAAGCACACACTTCACCCCACACAATAATAGTAGGAGACTTCAACACCCTACTCTCAGCAATGGACAAATCATGGAAGCAGAAACTAAACAGAGACACAGTGAAACTAACTGAAGTTATGGAACAAATGGATCAAACAGATATTTATAGAACATTCCATCCTAAAGCAAAAAAAAAATATACCTTTTTCTCAGCACCTCATGATACCTTCTCCAAAATTGACCATATAATTGGTCACAAAACAGGCCTCAACAGATACAGGAATATTGAAATAATTCCATGCACCCTATCAGATCACCATGGCCTAAGGCTGGTCTTAAGTTCAAACAAAAACAATGGAAAACACACATACACATGAACGTTGAACAATGCTTTACTCAATGATAGCTTGGTCAAGGAAGAGATAAAGAAAGAAATTAAAAACTTTTTAGAATTTAATGAAAATGAGGATACATCATACCAAAACTTATGGGACACAATGAAAACAGTGCTAAGAGGAAAACTCATAGCTCTAAGTGCCTCCAAAAAGAAAATGGAGAGAGCTTACACTAGCAGCTGGACAACACACCTGAAGGCTCTAGAACAAAAAGAAGCGAATGCACCCAAGAGTAGACGGCAGGAAATAATCAAACTCAGGGCCGAAATAAACCAAATAGAAACAAAAAGAACTATACAAAGAATCAACAAAACCAGGAAATGGTTCTTTGAGAAAATCAACAAGATAGATAAACCCTTAGCCAGACTAACCAGAGGGCACAGAGGCACTCCCCAAATAAATAAAATCAGAAATGAAAAGGGAGACATAACAACAGAAACTGTGGAAATTCAAGAAAATCATCAGATCCTACTACAAGAGCTTATACTCAACAAAATTGGAAAATCTGGATAAAATGGACAATTTTCTAGACACATACCAGGTGTCAAGATTAAATCAGGATCAGATATACCATCTAAACAGTCCCATAAGTCCTGAGGAAATAGAAGCAGTTGTTAATAGTCTCCCAACCAAAAAAATTACTCTCCAAATTATTCCAAAATAGAAACACAAGGAACACTACCAATTCATTCTATGAAGCCACAATAACGCTTATACCTAAATCAAACAAAGACCATACAAGGAAAGAGAACTTCAGACCAATTTCCCTTATGAACATTGATGCAAAAATATGCAACAAAATTCTGGGCAGCCAAATCCAAGAATGCATCAAAATGTTAGTTCACCACGATCAAGTAGGCTTCATCCCAGGGATGCAGGGATGGTTCAATATACAGAAATCTATCAATGTAATTCACTATATAAACAAACTCAAAGAAAAAAACAACATGGTCATTTCATTAGTTGCTGAAAAAGCATTTGACAAAATTCAGCATCCCTGAGAGATCAGAATTCAAGGCCCATACTTAAACATAGTGAAAGCAATATACAGCAAACCAGTAGCCAATATCAAACTAAATGGAAAGAAACTTGAAGCAATACCACTAAAATTGGGAACCAGACAAGGCTGCCCACTCTCTCCCTATCTATTCAATATAATACTTGAAGTCCTAGCCAGAGCAATTAGACAACAAAAGGAGGTCAAAGGTATACAAATTGGAAAGGAAGAAGTCAAAATATTGCTATTTGCAGATGATATGATCATATACTTAAGCAACCCCAAAAATTCCACCAGAGAATGCTGATAAACAACTTCAGCAAAGTGTCTGGATATAAAATTTAACTCAAACAAATCAGTAGCCTTCCTATACTCAAAGGATAAACAAGCTGAGAAAGAAATTAGGGAAATGACACCCTTCACAATAGTCACAAATAATATTACATACCTTCGTGTGACTCTAACCAAGCAAGTGAAAGATCTCTACGACAAGAGCTTCAAGCCTCTGAAGAAAGAAATCGAAGAAGATCTCAGAAGATGGAAAGATCCCCCATGCTCATGGATTGGCAGGATTAATATAGTAAAAAATGGCCCTCTTGCTGAAAGCAATCTACAGATTCAATGCAATTCCCATCAAAATTCCAAATCAATTCTTCATAGAGCTAGAAAGAGCAATCTGCAAATTTATTTGGAATAACAAAAATCCCAGGATAGCGAAAACTATTCTCCACAACAAAAGATCTTCTGGGGGAATCACCGTCCCTGACCTCAAGCTCTACTACAGAGCAATACTAATAGAAACTGTATGGTATTGGTACAGAGACAGGCAGGAAGATCAATGGAATAGAATTGAAGACCCAGAAATGAACCCACACACCTACGGTCACTTGATATTTGACAAAGGAGCTAAAAACATCCAGTGGAAAAAAAAGTCAGCATTTTTAACAAATGGTGCTGGATCAACTGGAGGTCAGCATGTAGAAAAATGCAGATTGACCCATTCTTATCTCCTTGTACAAAACTCAAGTCCAAGTGGATCAAGGACCTTCACATAAAGCCAGATACACTGAGCTTATAGAGGAGAAATTGGGGAAGAGCCTTGAACACATGGGCACAGGTGGAAATTTCCTGAATAGAACACCAATGGCTTATGCTCTAAGAACAAGAATTGACAAATGCATATAACTGCAAAGCTTTTATAAGGCAAAGGACACTGTCAATAGGACAAAACAGCAACCAACAGATTGGGAAAAGATCTTTACCAATCCTACATCCAATAGAGGGCTAATATCCCATGTATACAAAGAACTCAAGAAGTTAGACTCCAGAGAGTCAAATAACCCTATTTAAAAAATGGGGTACAGAGTTAAACAGGAAACTTGAACGGCTCTGAAGCACCTAAAGAAATTTTCAGCATCCTTAGTTTTCAGGGAAATGCAAATCAAAACAAACCTGAGATTCCACCTCACACCAGTCAGAAGGGCTAAGATGAAAAACTCAGAGGACAACAGATGCTGGAGAGGATGTGGAGAAAGGAACACTTCTCCATTGCTGGTGGGATTGCAAGCTGGTAAAATCACTCTGGAAATCAGTTTGGTGGTTCCTCAGAAAATTAGACTACCTGAGGACCCAGATATACCACTCCTGGGCATATACCCAGAAGATGCTCCAACATATAATAAGGACACATGCTCCACTATGTTCATAGCTGCCTTATTTATAATAGCCAGAAGCTGGAAAGAACCCAGATGTCCTTCAACTGAGGAATGGACACAGAAATTATGGTATATATACACAATGGAGTACTATTCAGCTATTAAAAACAATGAATTCATGAAATTCTTAGACAAATGAATGGAATTAGAAAGTGTCGTCCTGAGTGAGGTAACCCAAGCACAAAAGAACACACATGGTATGTACTCACTAATAAGTAGATATTAGCCCAAAAGCTCAAAATAAACAAGTTACAATTCACAGACCACAGGAAGCTCAAGAAGAAGGAAGACCAAAGTGGGGGTGCTTTGGTTTTTCTGAGAAAGGGAACAAAATACAGGAGCAATTATGGAGACAAAGTGTGGAGCAAAGACTGAAGGAAAGACCACCCAGGGACTGTGCTACCTGGTGATTCATCCTATAGTCACCAAACCTTGAGTGCTTGCCGAAAGGAGCCTTTTATGGTTGTCTCTAGAGGGGCCCTGCCAGAGCCTTACAGATATAGAAGCAGATGCTAGCAGCCAACCATTGAACTGAGCGCAGGGTTCCCCCCAATGGAGGAATTGGATGGAGGACTGGAGGAGCGGAAGGGTATTGCAGCCCCGATGTCGGCCAACCAGATGCCCCAGGGCTCTAAACCATCAACCAAGGGGTACACATGGTTCCATCCAAAAGTGTGGCAGAGGAATGCTTTATCGGGCATCAGTGGGAGGAGTGGTCCTTGGTCCTATGAAGGCTCAATAGATGCCCCAGCATGGGGAAATCGAGGGGGGGAGGGTTGGAGTGGTTTGGGTGGAGGGGCATATTCTTGGAGGCAGGGGGTAGGAGGAGGAGTTGGGGGTTTTCTGGGAGGGGAGAAACTGGGAAAGGGTATAACATTTGAAATGTAAATGAAGAATACATTCAATAAAAATTGTGAAGAAGAAGAAAAAGAAGAGGAGGAGGAGGAGGAGTAAATACCAGGGGCTGGAGAGATGGCTCAGCGGTTAAGAGCACCGACTGCTCTTCCAAAGGTCCTGAGTTCAAGTCCCAGCAACCAGATGGTGGCTCACAACCATCTGTAACAAGATCTGATGCCCTCTTCTGGAGTGTCTGAAGACAGCTACAGTGTACTTACATATAATAAATAAATAAATCTTTAAACTCTTAAAAAAAAAAAAAGTAAATACCACCTTAAGGATAAATACCACCTTAAGGATAAATACCACCTTAAAGAGTATTGCTGTTTTTCAGAGTGTCTTAATTAGCATTTTTATTTCTTCAGGTATCCTCTCTTTTTCTAATTTCAGTTATCATTTCTTATTTTGTAGTTCACAATTGAGAGATGGCAGATTGCTCGTTGTAATAAGAGCAAGCCTCAGAAATTTATTAATGATTTAATGCAAGTACTTTATACAAATGAATACATGGCCACGCATAGTCTGACTGGGGCAAAATCCTCTACTTCAAGGGACAAGGTTGTAAAACCAGCTATGAATCAGAATGAAGTTCAAGAAATCATAGGTGAGCATTTGATTGCATTGTATTTTCCCACAAACCTGAAATTATGTTACCATTCACAAGTGGGTTATTATTTTGTTCAGTCCTTTTTTTGTTTGGTTGGTTTTCAGATTTTTTTTGTGTGTGAAAAAAATTAGAATCATCTAATATTGTTGTTAAATATGAAAAGATAAGAAAACTGAGATCTGTGCATGGTAATCTCAATGCCTGCGAGATGGGTAAGGGAGGGTCCAGAGCTCACGGTCATTCTAGGCTCCAGAACCGTCAACAACCAGCCTAGGTTGCATGAGACTTAGTCTCAGAAAGGGAAAAAAATGGATATTGAACTAAAAGTGAAGTGTCCAAAATGGAGAAGTTTGGACTGATAAAACTCAAAGCTTCAGAAAAGAACAATGTCACTCTTTTAAAATGTCAGTAACAGTTTGTATCCCTTTCTCTTAGTTATTTCCCTTGTGTTTTGATTGTATGTAGAAAGAGATGGTTTTAACCATGTAGTTTTAAAACTAGTGAGTTTCCTTTAAAATGATCTACCTCTCCCAATTTTTGTTTTGTTTTGTGCAAATATCAAAAAAAAAAAGTTAGAGGCTCTCTGACCAAGCTCTTTACTTACTGCTTCTTAATAAGTGATCTATTTGTTTTGACTAATATTAGAAATGAATAAAAACAGTTATTGAAAGCTTGGAGCAAAACCCAAAACAAAACCACAGAGTTCATAGCCAGCAGACGAGTTAAAGCTGCCTGATGTTGCAGAGTGACAAACATACGTGACTTACGTATAGTATCGCCCTTCTGTGAGCTTCAGCTATGCTTTGGAAACCTGACCATATTCATCTGCTTAAATATGTCATGAAAATTTGGGCTCCTTTTGTAAAACAGAGACAAAGCTGTGTTTTTGCCTCAGTTCACAGGATGCAGACTCCTCACAACGTGGTCTTGTGTGTGCCGCTGTGATCTCTTACAGGAGTAACGAAGCAGGTGTTTCCCAGCGTGGATGACGTCTCGATTAGACGGATGATAGGGCAGAAGCTGAATAACTGCACGAAGAAGCCAAACATGAGCAAAGCTCCCAACTCTCAGGATATCAAGTAGATCCTAATGGTATGTCTTTCAAACCCTCACCCTCTTCCATACCACAAACTCTATTCTGCTGTATCTGCCAACTGGCATTTTCCAGATACTCACCTAGGGGATATTAGTGTCCTTTGAGATGTGTAAATTTGGGAAGAGTTTGAATTCTACCAAAACCCATCCCAGTATCTCAGAGGTTCAGTCATGGAAAGAGACAGCTTCCTGACAGAAGAAAGTAAGAGAAGGCGATCAAAGGTGTATCTCAATAACCAGAAGAACCCCATTAGGCCCAAACTCCCAGAATTCTCAACATCTCCCCAAAAGCACTGAGCAGGAGACAAGGCATTTAACACATGTACCTTTGGTGCACATGTAAATTTTTTCTGTCAGGAAGGTGTCTCTTTCCCTCACTGAACCTCTCAGGTACTGAGATGGGTACTTGTGCATCTTAAAATCAGTTGTTATAATTTAATAAGTTTTTTTTCAAAAGTTAGGCATTGCCAACATGAAGTGAAATTTTGGCTATTTCAGCTTTTCAGTGGATCTCTCTGTCACAATTTATATTCAGTGTGCCCTCGAAGGCCCATGCATTAAATCCCTTGTACAAACAAGCTTGTTGAATTAGCCACAGCACAATCCACTGGAATACCTCTGTAATTTTCTCTTCTGGGTCATTTAACTTACAGAAGTTTAAAGGCAGACCTTAGCCCTGCCTTGCCTCACACCCAAAGTATTCTTCAGGGAAATGACCGTGATGGTTGTTCTTATTGTCAAATTGACTACATCTGGAATTAACTACTAAAGCCCAAGCAGCTGGCTACACCTAGGAGGGATTTTTTTTTCCCTTATTGAATCATTTGAGGTGGAAAGACCCATCCTTAATCTGGGCCACATGTTCTGGTGGTAGCCTACATAAAGGACATGGATGAAGCTGACTCCCAATGACAGTCTCATTTCTTCACTAACATTGGAGGCTGCTGCTTTGGGATTCCGATGTATACTAAAGACCAGCTGAAACGTCCACTCTCATGCATGGAACAAATATTGGAGTCTTGGACTTTCTGTTGGTGGACAGCTATTGTGGGACTAATGAATCACTTGTATATGTATGTGAATATGTACATGTACATATATATAAAACACTATATCACATATATAACTCTATGACATATCTGTATATATGTATGTACCTTGTACATATATGCATTCTTGTCAACAGAGGTTCAGAAGCCTGTAATTCCTAGGTACTCATAGCCTAACAACCCTGACATCTGCTGTGTGGCTATCCCTGGCTCCTGGTACAGAGCGCAGGTTGTCATTGGTTGATGATCAGATGATAATGGCTGAAAGGATAGCTGCTTTCCATCTACTTTCCTTTCTTTGAGAGGAAGAGCTAAATTCCCTCTTCCTTTTGAAGAATGCGTTTGTTCTCATCCCACTCCTGCCCTCTAGCTGCCTCCTGTGCATTGCTAAGAGCTCACAGATTCCAGCCTTGATGGCCTTTGCCTGGTTCTCAGCTCGTTCTCACATGATCTAATGAAACTTTGATTTATAAGGATTGCAGAGTCTTAGGTTATCGCCTCTGGACCATGGTGCTGAAGACCTAAGAGCCTTCCTCTGAAATTCTCAAAGCTGTCGGTCTCTAACAGAATATTTCCTATGCTTATGTCATCAGAAATGATTTCATACAGTCTTGTTTAGACAGAGGGCCAGGGGTTCATTTCCCCTCTTGCTCTCATCAGCTGATGTTTTGAAATGGCTGGTGATCCTTTGGTTTCTACACCTGGGTACCACTCCTGGCATCTCACAGCCAGCGGTGCCACTGAGCAGCCTGCACTTCACAGGGAAACCTCTCTCAACCCTCATCCTACCCAGCAAAGATCCACCCATGTCACCACTGACGTTAAGAAACCCTGGTCCAATGGGATTTTATTATTTTGGAAACAGTGACCCTAAGACCTGAAGAACACATACAAGATCGGAAGCCAGAGATCCAGGACCAGACTCTTCTTGAACATCCCACTCATGCAACACTGAACAAAGTAGATCCCTCCCAAGAGTGGTGTCTCCAGTGGCTTAACCTTCTTCCACTAATTTCGCCCTACTTTATGAAGGTTCCATCACCCCAATAAAGACAGCAGTGTGGGCAACATTGTATAACAAACCATAGCACGGAGCTCTCTTGAAAAAACAGCCCATAGGATGTATATAAATTGTATTTATTCGTAGAGAGAGCAGGGGAGGAGAGAGCCTCTCGGATAGTGTTCATTCAGTAGGCGTGGCAAGTTGGAAATGCAGGCTGGCCAGGTGCAGGCCAGAGAAGGCTGGATGCTGGAGTCAGAGTTGACAGCCATCTCGAGGCAATATTTCTTCTTCCTCAGGCAACTTCAGTCTTTAAGGTCTTCAACTGTTTGGAAAGAGGCACACAGTAGGGGATATTCTGCTTCATTCACATAACAATGTTTAAGTTTTAAAATACATTCAAGGAAGCCCCGAGGTAGATATTTGACAGATAATAGGTGTACCGTGGCTGACATATAAAATCACCCATCACAGCTCTTGATGTGGGGACGGGATATCTGGTTGGAAAGTCTGTTCTGTCAAAAGCCACTTCATTTCATGAACCTCAATTTTTTTCTGTGTTTTTAAGTGTTAATTTTATGACGAGCATACAAAGAAGTGAGCGTACTTGTGACATTCGCATGCCTGTGTTCTTACCTTTTCACTGCCTTTCCGCCTACCCCTCCCCCACCCCGCTGTGCACCTTTGCCCCACAAACACTCCCCCTTCCTACTTTAGTGACACATATTCTTTTACCCTCTCCAGTTCTTCCTCCCAGATTACAGTATCCCTGTCTTCATGTCCCACATAAATATGCACATCTATGAATTTAAATCTGGATTCTACGTATGGAAAAGAAACAAAACATGCACTGCCTTTTGAGTCTCTTACTTTGCCTATCATAATGATTTCTGGTTTCAGGCTTTCTGCCAGTGCCATAAGTTCATTCTTCCTTACAGCTAAACAGAGCTTACATATGTGTACAGCATTTTATCAATTTGCCTGCAGATGGACCCCTAGGCTGCCTCCCTGTCATAACTATTGCAAATAGTTCAACAACATAAAGGATGGACAAGTCCCTCCGTGGACTGCTAACTTGGAATCCTCAGGTGCATTCCCAGGGCTGCTGTAGCTGGAACAGACCGGCGTTCTACATTTTAGCTTGTGTGGAACCTTCTACCGGCTTTCCATAATGGCAACAGCTCACACTCCCACCAGCAGCGGCAGAGTTCCCTGTCCCCAACATCCCCACCAGCCTTTGTGGCTATTTGTCCTCTTGGTGAGAACCATTTGGCTGGTGATCTTTGACAAGCAATGGTGTCAAACACATGCCCTGGAAGACAGAGTCCCTTCAACAGATGGTGCTTCGAGATGGACTATCAAAAGGTTGAGGATATGGTCCCATTGCTTTTGCTTTGGTTTTCTGATGCAGGATATGATGTAGACCAAGCTAGCCTCGAGCTTAGGGGATAGTCAGGCGTCACATTGAACTTCTGATGCTCCTAGATCTGCCTCGCAATCAGATGGGTAACTGGCAAAAATCTTTTCCCATTCTGTAGCCTGCTACTTTGTCCCAGTGATGGCATCCTTTGGCATACAGAAACCTCTCAGCATCGTGAAGTCCCATTTGTTAATTATTGTCTGTCCTTAGTGCCTGTGTTAACAGTGTTCCGTTTGTAAAATCTTTTCCTGTGCCAATGAGTTCAAGGCTATTTCTCACTTTCTCTTCTATAAGGCTCAATGTGTCTGGTTTTATGTTGAGGTCTTTGATCTACTTGGACTTGAGTTTTGTGCAAAGTGATAAATATGGATCTATTTGCATTCTTCTATTCACAAACATCCAGTTAGACCAGCACCATTTGTTGAAGATGCTATCTTTTACTCAGTTTGTATTTCTGGCTTTATCAAAATCAGGTATCCATAGGTGTATTGATGTATTTATGGGTCTTCAATTCTATTGATCAAGGTGTCTGTCTTTATGTAAATATTATGATGTTTTTATTACTATGACTTGGTAGTACAATTTGAGATTGGGGATAGTTATACTTCCAACAGTTCTTTTATCATTTAGGATTGTTTTAGCTATCCTGGTGTGTGTGTGTGTGTGTGTTTCCATATGTACTTTTAAGTTCTGTGAAGAACTATTGGACTTTTGATGGAGACTGCATTGAATCAGTAGATTGCTTTAGGTAGGATAGCCATTTGCACAATATTAATCCTACTGATCAAGGAGCATGTAAGATCTTTCCATTTTCTGGTATCTTTAATTTCTTTTTTCAATATCTTCTTTTTTAATCATTCAAGTCTTTCACTTGCTTGATTAAAGTTACCCCCATGATGTTCTGCATTCTCAAGGCTATTGTGAAAGGTATTGTTTCCCTGAGTTCATTCTCTGACTGTCATTTGTATACAGGAAAGCTACTGATTTTTCTGTCTTATTTTTGAGGGGCAGGTTTTGAAACAAAGTTTTTTTATATAGCCCTATATGTCCTGGAACTCATCCTCTAGGCCAAGCTGACCTTGAACTCACAGAGATCCTGCTGCCTTTGCCTCCCAAGTCCTGGTATTATGTATTAATTTTGTATCCTGCTACTTTGCTGAAAATGTTTATCAGCTCTAGGGGTTTTCTTTTTAGGGTCACTTATGTATACTATCATATCATCTGCAAATAAAGATATTTTGATGTCTTCCCTACCTATCTGTATCCCATTGGTTTTCTTAGTTATCTTATTGGTCTAACCAAGACTCTACTACTATATGGAATAGGTACAGAGAGAGTGGTCAACCTTGTCTTGTCCCTGATTTTAATAGAATTGCTTTGCGTTTCTCTCCATTTAAGTTGATGCTTGCTATGGGCTTGACATAAATTGCCTTTATTATGCTGAGCTATGACCTTTGTATCCCTAGTTTCTCCTGAACTTTTATCATGAATGTGTGTTGGATTTTGTCACAGGCCTTTTCTTCATCTAATGATATGTTCATGTGATCTTTGTTTTTCCATCTGTCTAGATGGTGGGTTACATTTACCAGTTTATGTATATTGAACTACTCCTACATCTCAGGGATGAAGCCTGGAAAGATCGTAGTGGATGATTTTTTTTGATGTGTTCTTGAATTCCATTTGCAAGTATTTTATGGAAAATTTCTGTGTGTTCATAAGAGAAATTGATATGGAATTCTCTTTCTTCATTTGGGTCTTTATGTGGTTTGTGTATCGATTATTTGTGGCCTCATTAAAAAAATTGGTCACTGTTTCTTCTGTTTCTATTTTTTTGAATAATTTGAGAAGTGTTGGGGTTAACTCTTCTTTGAACGTCTAATAGAATTCTGCACTAAAACCATCTGGCCCTAGACCTTTTTTGTTTAAGAGACTTTTAATGACTGCTTCTATTTCCCCAGAGGTTTTAGATCTGTTTAAACTGATACCTGATCCCCATTTAACTTAGGTAGATTATAGTGAGAAAATGATCCATTTCTTTTAGATTTTCAAATTTGATGAAGTACAGGTTTTTAAAGTATGTCCTTATGACTCTCCAGACTTCTTCAGTGCCTGTTATGTTTCCCCATCTGTCTCTAATTTTGTTAATTTGGATATGGGTTTTTCAATTTTGTTGATTTTCTCAAAGAACCAACTCTCTGTGTCACTGATTCTTGTAATTTTTTTCTATTATCTTGATTTCTTAAGTTGCTAGTATGAGACCTCTTCCCCCCCCCCCTTTAATGTAGACCAGACCTCTTAGAACTGCCTTCACTGTGTTTTAATTTTTTCTTAATTTCTGTCTTGATCTATTTTTCATTTAGTTGAGAGTTGTTTAGTTTTCATGAGTTTGTAAGTTTTCTGTTGTTTCTGTTGTTCTTCAGCTTTAATCCAGTAGTGGTCGATAGGATGCAGGCTATTTCAATTTTCTTGTATCTGTTGAGACTTGCTTTGTGTTCAAGTATGTAGCTAATTCTGGAATAAGTTCCAAGAGCTGCTGAGAAGAAGGTATATTATTTTGTGTTTGGGTGAAATATTCTATAAGTATCTATTAGATCTGTTTGGTTTATGGTGTGAGTTGGCTTCAGCATTTCTGTTTAGTTTTTTTTTTTTCTGGATGACCTGTGTATTGGTGAGCATGGAGTATTGCAGTCTCCCACTATCACTGTCAGGACCAGTACATGATTTAAGCTGCAGTGGTGCTTCTTTTTATGAACACGGGTGCCCTGTGCTTGGTGCACAGATATTAAGAATTGCAATATTCCCTTGGTGGATTTCTCCTTTGATGAATATGTAGCATCCTTCCCCATCTTCTCTGGTTAGTCTTGTTTTGAAGTTCATTTTGTTACACATTAAAATGGCTACACCAGCTTGCTTCCTGGGTTCATTTACTGGGATCCTTTTCAAATCTTTACCCTGAGGTAATGTTTACCCTTGAAGTTTGGATGTGTTTCTCTTGGATGAGAAAGAAAGATGAATCCTGTTTTCACATCCATTCTCTTAATATGTCTATTTATTAGGGAATTGGGACCACTGATACTGAAAAGTGTCAATGACCAATGATTGTTGACTTTCTGTTTTTCATATAGGCTATTTTAAGGTCTTTTACTCATGCTTCAGCTATTTGTTGGAATATTCAAGGCGTACTATGATGGAGTTCTGGGCTGTAGTGAAGACAGGGTCCTGGCTATAACTGGTTCTGTTTTTGCACTGGAGTCTAGCCATCTGGATTTGGGATGATTGTAATTCTAGGTGATGGTATCTGGTCTTGTCTTTGTTGAGTTCGTGTTTTGTTCCTTGGTTTCTGTTGTCCTTTCTGGTCTTAGGAGAGTGTGATTGCCTGATAGGGAGTGCTTCTTCTGAGATCCTGTGGGTGAGGCCTCTGGGGACTCTGATTAGAATGTGTTTCTTATATTGAGAGCTGACATTAGAGGTAGATGAAATCCACTTGAGGTGCAGAAGTAGTCAGGCCCCACCCCTAAGGACGCCCAAGGTGAGCCCCAAGCTCACCAAACCCCACCCTGGACAACACTGCCCCCAAGGGACCCTATCTATATAAAGCCTGCATCCTGCCCAGCTCTTTGCTGCATCTTCCTGAGCAGAGGCAGCCACCCTCTTGTGTCTTTCCCAATAAATCTATTGTGTGTGTGTGTGTGTGTGTGTGTGTGTGTGTGTGTGACTTAATGTATGGTGTGACTTTGTAGTATTCCTTGCTCCAGACTTCCAGGATGGCTTTCTCTTCAGAGCTGTAACACTTGCATTG
Organism: Tokudaia tokunoshimensis; assembly: GCA_036184795.1. Classification (NCBI taxonomy): domain Eukaryota; kingdom Metazoa; phylum Chordata; class Mammalia; order Rodentia; family Muridae; genus Tokudaia; species Tokudaia tokunoshimensis. Next base: position 14,298,455 of record BTHU01000016.1, read on the forward strand.
GGAAAACCTTTTCCCTCAGCGCTGTAGCACTTAAAAAGGAGATGGGCTAGAAGTGTTCGGAAGGGGTCCACAGGAGGAAAACAGAGGTTCCACCAGGATCCACTTAGTCCCCTGGGAATGGGGGCAGAGAGGGAGGAGAGGCCAGAGTCCGCCGGTAGTCTGCTACAGAGCTAGGAATTTGACATGGGGGTTGAATATTGAGGAGAGGAAGAGAGAAAAGATCTGAAGTTGGTCTACCTGCTTCTCTGGGAGAGGCCAGCGGGTTCCCAGGGAGTGCCTGAGGGATCTGGAGGCTGACACTGTGAGAGAGCCTGTAGAAGGTCTGTGTGATCTGCTGGAAATGGGGGAAGAGGGGAAGGGAGGCCACAGCAGATGGTCTGCTCCAGAGCTGAGGATGAGACTGGGGAATTGGATTTGGGGAAGGAGAAGGGGAAGGAAGCTCTGAAGGTCACCTCCCTGCTTCCCTCTCTTCTGGGCTTTGGGTCAGATAAACCAGGTTTGAGGAACTGCTAACCAATAGGCAACCAATAAACATCACTGAAGAATGTTATACAGATGGTTGATAATTTTTTTTCAAATGCTTGATTGACATGTGGGGGTTCATTTTACCTCGTTTTAAAATTTAGCTAATAAAATTGTTTCAAATAAAAATTGAAAATAAGCCGGGCGGTGGTGGCGCACGCCTTTAATCCCAGCACTTGGGAGGCAGAGGCAGGAGGATTTCTGAGTTCGAGGCCAGCCTGGTCTACAAAGTGAGTTCCAGGACAGCCAGGGCTACACAGAGAATCCCTGTCTCGGAAAAAAAAAACAAAAAACAAAAAACAAAAAAATTGAAAATAAAAAATAATTAATTAAATAAATTAATAAAACAAATAAGATAAATAAATAAAAAATTGTTTCAAATTAAAAAATTAATATAAACTAACTGTTTTTTTATGCTGGGATTCCTCTACATTACAAAACAATTCGCAGGACATCTCAATAGCAATAGCTCTTTTCTCTAATACAAATTTGCACGTCTTTGAAGTTTGCTTTTCTATTTTACAGGTATCTTAAAATAAAACATGCTTGGTTTTACATCAAGCATTGGATTTTGCTGGAGAACTTGAGGCACATCAAGGACTGGCTGTAGTAGCCAGGGCTTTCCTGTTGGAGCAACGGACTGGCGGAAGAAGCTGCATGCAGAGCCTGTACTAATTAACCAGTGATGCGTCAAACCAGAGAATGTCTGTCAAACAAGCATGCGATATGGTTTCTTTGAAAATATGCATCTTTCACAGTCCCGAATACTTCCCTGTAAACTAACTCAAGATAATATCAGCTCTTATCATAGCAACAAAAACATCCATCCTCCAGATCAGTCGTTGTCTTCAACGAACATTGCAAATTATTACTGTCACTGACTCCCCGTTATGGTTTTTATTTGGTGGGGAGGGGCTTTAGCAAGCTCATGTTTGGTAAAAAATACAATTGAAATAATATACGTGTCTACCAATATGAAAGGAGTAGCGCAAGCCTAAGCGATGATAACCACGTCTAACCACATAATGACAGCTCAGCATTAAAACGATAGAGTTAGTCTGTGATCTAAAAATGTGTGAAATAGGATTATGGGGAAAAAACAAAACCGTAAATGCCTTTCCCATATTCATTTATCCCAACACACTCCTGAAAGTCTAAGATCCTATCTTTGTTTGCTAATTCTATGCACTGATTTTTATAATAGTCTCCTAGTCTGTGAGGAAGACACACCACACCCCTCAATAGCCATCGTCCAGAACATACTAGATTCAGATGTGTAATAGTAAACATATTACCTAAAGCGCACATAGGTCATGACATCGTGTCTGATCAGCCATGATGCTAAACAGCTTAATTTTGACCTGTTTATTTCCACTGTAGCAGAAGGAAAATTAACTGGAAAATAAAATAGTACCAATTTAAGAATGGCATGGAAAATACATTTTGTAAATCAACAAAAAAAATAAGATATTCTTCAAAGACTTCTCACTTGATAAACAATCCCCTGACTACTTTGCAATGAGAAGCTATGCCTTTCCCATTTTCTTCCCCCACCTTCCTCCCTCTCTGAGACAGGGTCTCTCTGTGTAGCCCTGGCTGTCCTGGAACTCACTCTGTAGACCAGGCTGGGCTCACACTCAGAGATCCACTTGCCTCTGCCTCCAAATTTCTGAGATTAATGGTGTGTACATCAGCACTGCCTAGCAACGTTGTGCTTCCTCAGTGTGTAACGTGACGTGGAAGCTTGGAAAGGGGGGTTTCTAAAGTGCAGTGCATGGGACAGGGACTACTCTGTAAAGGCTGCTTGGTATAACTGTGCAGTTGTACAAAACAAATACAATGAAGTAAATTGTGTAACATTTGCTACTTTTAATTAAATAAAATTTAACTCCATTAAAAACTATTAAGCTTTATTGTTAATTTTGTTTTATAATGTATTCTATTCTGGGCATAAAATTTTTTTTTTCTGGGTAGAGGCTTCATAAACACATTGAAACATCTGCTTCTTCACTAAGAGTCTCTCCTGACTTCTTATGGTGCCAAGCCTCAGCTGCTGAGAACAGAGGAAGCTATGAGTGAGTGTGTAAGGAGTGTGTGGGTCCTGAGTGTGTAAGGAGTATGTGTCCTGATTGTTTAAGGAGTGTGTGAGTCCTGAGTGTGTAAGGAATGTGTGAAGTCCTGAGTGTGCAAAGAGTGTGTAAGTCCTTAGTGTGTGAGTCCTGAGTGTAAAGAGTGTGTGAAGTCCTGAGTGTGTAAGGAATGTGTGAAGTCCTGAGTGTGCAAAGAGTGTGTAAGTCCTTAGTGTGTGAGTCCTGAGTGAGTGTGTGAAGTCCTGAGTGTGTAAGGAGTGGGTAAGTCCTAAGTGTGTGAGTCCTGAGTGTAAAGAGTGTGTGAAGTCCTGAGTGTGTAAGGAGTGGGTAAGTCCTTAGTGTGTGAGTCCTGAGTGTAAAGAGTGTGTGAAGTCCTGAGTGTGTAAGGAGTGGCTAAGTCCTGGATGTGGAAAGAGTGGGTGAAGTCTTGAGTAATCGTGTATTATTGACAAGGATCTCTGCCTCATACCCATGGGAATTGGCAAAGCCTTCCTACAGGCGAGGCTCAAAAGTGTGGCAAAGCCTTCCTCTACCCCAAACTCAGTGTTTATGAACCATTATGTGCAAAAATGAACAAAACGAGCAACTGCAGCTTACTCCTCTCAGGTGACTGCAACCTGAGACTGATTCCCTCCAGAGATCCCCAACTGAAACTAGCTGAGCATAACAAACACTGAGGCTCACTGTTATCCCTCCCCTGTGCTGTGCATGATAAACATGATGAGACTGTAGGTTGTTAAACATGAAGAGGTTCTAGGCTGTTGGCTCTGCTCTATCAGAGCAAACACTGTGAACACGCGCGCGCGCACACACACACACACACACCGATCCAAGCTTTTCGGTAACTATGTACCTTTTTCACTCCCTTGAGGCCCCAGTCAGGCTTCCAGGACTAATCCATGTTGGTCACAGTGATGACCCCTTCATGCCTTCATAACCAGTACCACCTAGGAGACTCTTGCAGATTATCAAGTTTGGCTGCCAGAACAAGGTATACAGCCTTAGCCCTACTGGCCCACAATTTCTATGTACTGATACTGAGGAAACACTCTAAAATTTGTGATCCTTAATGATGCTGGTCTCTTCTTAATCACTGATTTCTTAGGTCCAGCTAAGTAGCATCAATTGTCCCAGCAAAGCAAAGGTTTCAATTTGGCGGTTCTGGTCCTTTGTTAATCGCAGACAGTTCTTCAGCCCCAGCTGACCAGAACCACAGATTCCTACTTCAAAATATCACAGAAGTGACTCTAGAGTCTTTGAAGGACTCTTACACAAGCGAGGTCCCCATTCTCTGCATGGTCCTCAGCCTTATCTTCCAGGTTCCTGAGACAGCCCTTTAAGCTCTGAACACTCACAGCTTTTTCAGTCCAAAGCTCTGAAGTCTTTCAGCACTCCTCCTCCCTTAACACAGATAGGCCTGTTAGAGCAATATCTTATGAACCCAATACCAATTTCTGTCTTAGGGTTTCTATTGATGTGAGAAAACACCACAACCAGAAACAACTAGAGGAGATAAGAGTTCATTTCAATTTATAGTTGTAAACCGTGGTCAGAACTTAGTCCAGGAATGGAGCTATGTGAAGAGAATTCTGGGTGCTTATGAGAGTACCCCAAGAAAACAAGAGTCCTGTGATGTCAGCTCCTTCTGAACATGGAATTGTGTTCTTGTTCCTGCTCAGGTGTAACCAATAGAAGTGAGTTTACTTCAGATTACTCATTATTGCTTGACATTGTTATTCAATTAAATGCTTAAACTATCCTTTATACACCTCTATGGAAAAACATGTTTTTGGCACATGCAGCTTGTCCTTGTGGTTGTATACAGCTTGAACTCATGAAAAATTTACTCGTGTAAGTCCTCTTAACCCTCAGAGTATAAATTGTCTGATGCTCTAAATAAAGTTGGCTATTGCATGAGACATTAGTCTACTTTATTTATCAGTTCCATTCTCCCAGGTCCCACTACCTCTAGAATGACACCTGAACAGGGACCTGAAGTCGACTCTAAAGTAACCAAGTTGAGACCTCACAGAAGGAGGTGGGTGAGAAAAATGGGTCAGAAACCAGGGAAGGTGTTGCCTTGTGTCACGTTTTTGCATCATTTTTAAAGCAAGGAGGAGCACACATATCAAATCACCAACATTAGATTGTGTGCAGGTTGTTTATGATTGTAAGTCCTGGCTTCCTGAAGAAGGAAGTTTAGGTGAAGAAGTATGAGACAGAGTCCAAAAGAATATTGAAGAAGGAATGGAGAGATGGCTTGGCAGTTAAGAGCACTAACTGCTCTTCCAGAGGTCCTGAGTTCAAACCCCAGCAACCACATGGTGGCTTTCAACCATCTGTAATGAGATCTGATGCCCTCTTCTGGTGTGTCTGAGGACAGCTAAAGTGTATTTATATATGATAAATAAATAAATCTTTAAAAAAATATTGAAGAGGCTTATAAGCAAGGGAGAGAGATGCCTGCTCAATTTTGAGTCACTTGGGCATTAACTCAAACTGTTATTAAAATACTTAAGGAAGGTAAGGAGATTCATTCCTTGAATGAATATAAATGGAATGATCAAACATTAAAATTAGTTAAAAAAAAAAAGAGCGAGAGAGACCCTCCCTACTCAAGATCAGAAAGAGAGACCCTCCCTACTCAAGATCAGAAAGAGAGACCCTCCATACTCAAGATCAGAAAGAGAGAGAGACCCTCCCTACTCAAGATCAGAAAGAGAGACCCCCCCTACTCAAGATCAGAAAGAGAGAGAATCAGCACCATTGACATCAGTGCCTGAGGCCTCCTTATTGGAGGCTCCTTTAAATATGTGTCAGCCATTGCCTGAAGCAGGGAGTGAGGAACCCAGCGATCAATCTAATATTGAATTCCTCCCCTTCCTGATGAGGATCTAGAAAGGGCTATGAAAATGCTGAATTTACAAGCTAGGGCGCGACAGGGACAAGGTGTCAGACATCAGTTCCTCCCCAGCCTCGTGAGCTGCACTTAGTATTTCCAGGGAAGTTTCTGCAAAATCAAAGTGTTTATCGGGGATTAGACGTGGATGTAGTGAAAGATTTTAAGATGGTTTATGTTTCTTTCTAACCTAATTTTCCACGTTGTTATGAATATCTTTTTGGTTGAAGCAACGATGCACAGTGTTTGCTGTGTGGTTTTTATATAATGGCTCGATGGTTCTTAGCCCTTCCCAATCTCTTCAGTGGCAAATGTGGCTTACAGATGAAGCCCATGAAAAGCGTGACAACTGGGGCCAAAGGGAGATCCTGGGAACGTCACCTAGGAAATGCTGACAGGGACTGGTAGATGGGTATCAACATAATAGGGTATCAGCATGTGTTGCTAATATGCCTGAATCCTTCCCACGTGTTAGGGGCACAGCCATGGCTGCTTGGATGAAAAACTGATAGGAAGTCTGAGTTCAGGTCTAGTGATAAAAAAATTATGCAAGGTCCCTCTGAGCCTTGTGCCGATCTCATAGGGAGATTCAAAGATGCTGTTGAGATGCAAGTAAAAGGGGAACAAATTCAAGAGTTATTATTAAAACAGCTGGCTTTTTGATAATGCCAGTGAAGACTGCCAAGGGTTAATCAGACCTCAGAGAGAGACAGAACATGTTAGGGATTTTCTGGAGTTATGTAGAAATGTGGGGACCCATAAACATAGAGCAAAATTAGCTGCTTTAGAGATGTATGCTGTTCAAAGACAGATGTCAGCAAAATGGTTCAATTGCTGCTGACCTGACCACTTAAACAATATAAATTGTCCTTACAACAAATAAATGCTCAGGATCAAGGAGCTCCTGCCTTATTCCCTGAAGGCAAGAGAGGAAAACATTGGACTAAGGAATGCTGATCTAAATATAGTAAGGATGGCAATACATTGCCTAGCAACAATAACAATACAAGTCAACAACAGGAAAATGAATTGAGCCCACCACCACCACAAACCACATGGAATTAGAGGGCTTAATCCAGAAATAATAACATTTGTGCCAGCTTCAGACTGTAATCAGTCTATCTTGCTTTACAAGCTGCTACTCAAGGAAGTGCTACTGTTGATAGTCCTTGCCTTTTTCAGCCCTTCAGTGTCCTCAGTTGTACAGGATCCTGGGAATCTATACTCCTGAGACAGCTGGACTTCTATTGGGTCACAGAGGTTTACCCATGAAAGGAATCATAGTTCATACAGGAGTCATCGATGGAGATTATATAGGGGAGATTGCAGTCATGATCACAGTGCCCACAGATTGACAATTTAAAGCAGGAGGAAAAATTGCAGTTGTTATTATTGCCTTACATAGTCCTTTCATGGAACAATGCACTTCTGAGGAAAGATTTGGTGGTACAGATAAAACTATGGCTCTAGGCACCATACTGAAGAAAAATGATAAACCATTATTGGGTTTAAAAATAAGAGGAAAAACTGATTCTGGAACTGATGTTTCTATTAAAACTGACAAGTTATTTCTCTGCTAATGAAATAAGCCAGTTCAAACCAGATCAGATTATATTAAATGCAGGTTTACTGGGAAGCTGCTCTCAGGTGAGTTTACTGGCCCTAAGGACCGAGGCCAGGGGAGTTGATGTAGGAGCAGGGGAGGAAATGTGTACATAGAGAGAGCAAGAGGAGATAGAAGAGAGAGGCCAAAATATCTCCTTTATATAGGGAAGAATCTCTGGGGGAAGGGCAAACCAATCCCTGGACTGGAAAGTTCAGGTGTGCCAGGTCAGGATTGGGGGATGTTAGGAGAACCTGGTGGCTAGATATGCTTTGTCATGTAAAATATGCACCTTAGCTCCTTGTCCTGGGGTCTGAAACCAAACAACAACCATAGAAGAATGGCCTGTTATGGAGGTAAAGTCAACTCCAATAGGGTTGAGAACTATGTGCTCTAAGGAGATTAAACAAAGTGCTACCGTGCTGCAATGCATAGGTCCAAAATGCATCTTGACGGTCCTGCCACCTAGGTTACTCCTGTTCCACGTAAATCTTTGGGGAAGAGACTTTCTATAACGAACTCTTTCAAGGGTCAGTATCCCTACTGCCAATGTTACCTGTTCTTCACAAGCACAGCGAAAGGACCGGGAGGAGAGGTTCAAAGGATTGTTGAAATATATTCCCAGCAGGACAAAATTAATAAACATGGGTTGGGATTTTCATAAGGGCCATGGAAAATATACCAAATAAAAAATTACATGGAAAAAAATTTATATAAATTTTTTTCTATAAAAAATTACATGGAAATTTATTGAGCCTGTCTGAATCCTTCATGGGCCCTTTCTAGAGAAAAGTAACAGACTTCGCACCAGTTATTCAGAAAACGGTTGGAGAATGGCACACAGAGCCCTCCCACTCCCTGGAATTCTGTTTTTCTAATTAAAAAGAAATCTGGTAAGTTGATTGACTTACAGAATGTTAATGCCACCCTGTGGCCAATGAGAGCTGTACAGCCTGGTTCACCTATGTCCCACAGCTATTCCTAGATTGGCCTTTAATAATTTTGAATTTAAAAGATCGTTTTTATACTAAACACATTCATCCTGACTATAAAGTACATCTTGCCCTTTCTGTCCCCTCACTTAATCATAAAGAATGTCAGCTTCGATATCAATGGACTGCATTACATCAAGTCATAACAAACTGCCCTACTATGTGTCAACAGTATGTAGGAAAGGTTTCAGAGCCTGTGAGGCTGACCTTCCTTCATGTTTTTAAATCATCTGGTCTAGTTGACATTTGTGTGTGTGTGTGTGTGTGTGTGTGTGTGTGTGTGTTTTAAATTTTGTTCTGGTCACCAATTGTCCCAAGTATTGTGTAGTGTCTGATCTTGATACCTTTGCAGGTGCAATAATCAGCTCTGTTTTAATGTAGTACATCCTGAATCATGTTATGTCTGGATTGTAGCTCTACTTTGGAAGTAGCTAACAGGATATCGTAGTAAATAAAATAAGCATGAAAGAAGCCACTGAAGCAAAAGCACGCACTGCTCATAGTTAGCCGCTGACGGCTGTCCAGACTCCTAAGTCGGCTGAGCATTGCACATGGGGAAGGGCCAGAGCCTTCTCCAGGTCTCTTTTTGTCCCGATTTTCATCTGGCTCAGTTGTCTAAGACTTGCGTTCACTTCTTAGAGACGTGCCATTGCATACCTTGACAAAAACTATCTACAGCTGGCAAATTCACATTCCCTACTAGAGCGTGAGGCAAATCATGCTCAACTGCTTCGGACAGTCTGAAGCGGCCCCATATCCCACACCTGGGATTGAAATGGAAACCTATTCTTAGGATATTTCTGAGTTTTTAAAGGAACCAAAATTCTCACTACAACTTATATTTGGCCCAAGATGAAGTTCCGAAAAGCTTAACAGAACCATTTAGCCTAAGGATATCAGTGTCAAGTCATGTCACTGACTTTTGGAGGTTCATGCTGGGCTCCAGCTGAAGCATTGTTTTGAGTTTTCCTGACTCTCAGTTGGCTGAACCACTCTGCTAAGCACAGCTTGCATGTAACCTTGCTTTCTTTGCTTTTTTTGTTGTTTGGCCAGAGATCCACCTTATGTTCCATGACTGCCACTGCTACTAAAGACAAATATCCATTGACAAGTGCCCTTTCCTGAGACACATAGACTAGTACACAATGAGGCCAGGTGGTGAACTCCCAAAGTCACAGTTACTCTAGCAACATTGTATCACCTTTCAAACAGAATCAAGTGAGGATCACATGTCCAAATACCTGAACCTATCTATGAAGGGGCATTTCTCATCGGAACAATTATAAATCCGGTTACTATTTGTTCTTTATGTTCTTTCCTATTAGTTCTTTCTGGTTTATTGTATTAGATTTCTCTTTTATTTCTCTCATTAAATTTTTTTCTCCTGTGCTCTTGTATGTAGATTTTCATATTTTTTCCTGCAGTGCTGCCTTGAGGTTCATGAACTGACTTTGGCTGAGTTTGAAATGTCTTTATTTCTCCATCCATTTTATATTATAGCTTTGCTGGATTTAGCAATATCACTGGGAGTTATATATTTTGATGACTTCAAATACACTTTTCATGTTTCCCTGGCCTTTAAGGTTGGTGATGAAACACCTGATATTTGCCTTTGAAGGTGAGTTGGTGTTGCATCTATATATTTTTTTGCTTTTGTGTTTTTGACACCTCGACTAAAGCATGTCACTGAGAGATTTTTCTCTAGCTGTTATTTGGGCTTTAAATGAATCTTGTGCTGAATGACTATTTGTTCTCTAGCCTTAGGAAACTCTCTCTCTCTCCTCCCCTTGTGTGTGTGTGTGTGTGTGTGTGTGTGTGTGTGTGTGTGTGTACACATCAAAGTTCATAGGTCAGTTTTGGGTGTCTTCCTCAGTCACTTTACTTATTATCTGAGAGAAAGTCTCTCAGTGAACCCAAAGCTCACTGGTTGAACTATGCTACCTGGTAGACAAACTCCAGGAATCTAGCACAGCTCCCCAACACTATGTGTGCTGCTGTTCTCGGCTTTCCTTGTGAGTGTTAGGATCTGAACTTGGGTCTCCATGCTTGTTCAGCAGCCCTTTACTGACAAAGCCATCTGTTGACGCCCTAAATTGGGAGAACTTTCTGTCACCATTTCACTGAGCAGATTCCCTATGTCTTAGTGGGTTATTTCAGTTCTTTCCTTCCCACGAATTCTTAGGTTTGGCTTAGACATCATATCAGTGTTTTGGAACATTGTGTTCATGCTTTTAAAAATGTATTCATGTATATATGTCCACGGTGTGTGCCTATGTGTGCTCATACATGTGGGGTACATGTAAACCCATGAGGAAGCCAGAGGTCAATGTTGGGCTTATTCCTTAACTACTGTCCTATCTTATTTTTTTTTTTTTATAACAGCAACTCTTGCTGAACCCAGAGTTCACTCACTGTTTATGCTACTTGGCAGAGAGCTCAAACGATCTGACTCTGTCCCCAAGAACTGAGGTTACAAATGAACACTATGGAAACTGACATTTTGACATGGGGTTCTTGTGTCCTCAGATTTGTGTAGCAGGCCCTTTACTGCATGAACCTTTTCTTCTGGTATCATTGATGTCTTCTTCAGCTGTGTCTTCTGTCCTTGGCATTCCTCCTTCTGATTGGTTCGATGGTCCTAGTTACACTATGCCCAGTATTGACTAATTGAGCTTCTCATTCCCAAACTTTCTATTATTTTTAAACATTTTCAGACAAGTTTCTACATATCCTAAGCTGATTCTGAACTTTCTATGTATCCAAGGATGACCTTGAACTTCTGATCCTCCTGCATCTGCACCCCACAGGCTGGGAGTAAAGGCGTGCACCACCACACCGGGTTTATGTGATGCTGGGTAACAAAGTTGGGCTTTGCATATGTGTGCTATCAACTAAGTTTTATCTCTAGCTACATTTCCAATATTTCTCTGCTTTTTTCCCCCTAAATCTTCCATTTGTCTTTCATGCTGCTGCCTTTTTTATACATATTACATCCTTTATTTTTTTTTTTGGAAAAATTTTCTCTATCTCTGACTTTCCCTTAAAGGTCTCCTAATGATTTCACTTAATAATTTTTATTCCCTTTTAAATCTTTTAAAACATTATTTTGCCCATGGACTCTTGAAATCTTTATCGGACACCTTACCTAATTAAATATCTTTGAACTCAGTGGTTGAGGAATCACCATCTTTTGGCAGGATAATATTGCCTTGTCTTTTTTTTTTCTATTTCTTAAAATTCCCTTATTAAATTAAAATTCCCATGACTGTTGGTATAGCTATCTCTTTTAGTTTTATGTGTGGATCATCTTTTTTAAAAGATATATTTTATTACTTTTACTTGTGTTACAAGTGTGTGCAGGTGCCATCACGAACAAAGGTATTGGATCTCCCTGAAGCTAGAGTTACAGACAGTTGTGAGATGCCCAGTTTGGGTGCTGGTAACCACACTTGGGTCCTCTTCAAGAAGAGTATGCAATCTTAAAGAGATAAAAATAAACTAGGGGCTGGAGAGATGGTTCAGTGGTTAAGAGCACTGGCTGCTCTTCCGGAGGTCCTGAGTTCAAATTCCAGCAACCACATGGTGACTCACAACCATCCGTAATGCGCTCTTCTGGGGTGTCTGAAGACAGCTACGGTGTACTTCCATATAATAAATAAATAAATAGATCTTTAAAATAAATAAATTACAGGATGAAAGAATTGGTCTTTTACTTCTGCTCCAGAGTCTTGGGTGGCGCGGCCTTCGTTGCTCCTTTGTGTATGTTGCCGTGTGAATACAAGAATCCCCACCCTTGTCGTCAGTCTCCCATCAAATCGGTGTGCTGTGCTTTACATTGGCCTTTTCTTCTCCTTTACCGAACTTCTTTCCAAGATTTGCAAGCTCCTTTCCCCTTCAGAGTCTCCTGTTGCTGGATCTCTCGAGCAGGTCATTGACTTTCTCATCCAGATCAAACGCGTTCCTTCATTTCATTCTTCTGTCTGAAGCCACTTTGACGCCACTGTTCTGCTTGTTTCGTTCCGTCCCGTTTGGCTTCATTTTGTGACAGGGTCTCATGTAGCCCAGGCTGACCTCAAATGTATAATACAGCCTCTACCTCCTACATGCTGGGACTGCAGGCCCACTCCACTGTGCCCAGATTTTGTTCAGCTTTAAAATCTGACTCGAATTTTTTAATGGAACATTTTTTTTAAAAAATTATGTATATGAATGCTCTATCTGCATGTACACCTGTTCGCCAGAAGAGGGCGTCAGATCTCATTACAGATGGTTGTGAGCCACCATGTGGTTGCTGGGATTTGAACTCAGGACCTCTGGAAGAGCAGTTAGTGCTCTTAACCACTGAGCCATCTCTCCAACTCCCTTTCATAGCTCTTGAGTGCAATTTTTTTGTGGCTTTTCCCTAATGAATGTTTGTTAGAACAGTGATGTGGTTGAAAATTATTAAATTCTAAGTGGACTTGGCACTGGTTTTCCCCCTAATATGTAAGACTTTTTCCTAAATAAATGATAGAAAAAAGCATCAATAAAGGTGCAAGTACTACTAAAAATGAGTAAAATAAAAGAGGAAAAAAGAGGGAGCAAAGTTAAATGTAAAAAGAAGAAACAGGGGCTGGAGGGATGACTCAGTAGTTAGGAGCACTGGCTGTTTTTCCATTGGACCCAGGTTCAAATCTCAACACCCATATGGCAGCTGACAACTGTAACTCCAAGATCTGACACCCCCTTTACAGACATGCGTGTAGGCAAAACACCAATGCACATAAAAAAAATAAATTAATAATAATAATAATAAAAGACAAAATTAATAAAAAAAAAGAGAGTAAATAAAACCAGAAGGCTATATAAATAAGAAAAAGACATTTAAAATTATGGTAATTCAATATTATAAAACTATCTCTTACATTCTAAGAGGTTATTACTTTTGCTGGACCTCATAGCCAGAGTTAATAATAAACCTCAGAATCACTTAAGACTATACCCTACTATGTATAAAACTACCCTACTGTGTATAAGACTATACCCTACTATGTATTCAGCCTGTTTGTTTTACCTGCCCTTTTAAAAATATATTTATTTAATTCATTTATTTATTATGAGTGATCTCTTTTCAGACATACCCGAAGAGGGAATCAGATCCCATTACAGATAGTTGTGAGACACCTTGTGGGTGCTGGGAATTGAACTCAGGACCTCTCAACGAGAGGTCAGTGCTCTTAACCACTGAGCCATCTCTCCAGCCCAGATTATTTTCTTTCTTTTTTTTATAATATTTATTAGTTTAGCCTACCTTTAAGAGACTGCTGTAACGATCAACCTTACTCGCCCTGGATTTCCCACAAAATGAACTTTCAGAATGTTAGCTAATGCATGGTTACAATCTTAAATTATGTGCTCCTCCACATCCCCGACCAAGAGCAACACGTGTGTATCATTTGCAGAAAACAGCAAATACAGAGTTGGAAAGCAACCTTCTGAAATTAATATTCATTTATGAATATTTGTTGATAAACAATGATGTTTAGAGTCAGCTGAGATCAGTTGCAGCCAGTGACTTAACCCCTTATAAAACTCTGTTAAAGATTTTTGTAAAATAATCCCATTTCTTTACCGTGTGATACTTTCTATGCTAATCAATAAGAGAGAGCCAAGGCCTTTGTCTGGGACAGATGCACCTGGACACAGATGCAGGCACACATTCAGATTCATGCAACAGACAACAAAGGACAAAGATAACCGATGTGGCAGTTCAAGCTTGTTCATGGAGTAAACAGATTCTCCGTTTCTTAGCAGTCACTGACTGACTGCCTGTAAGATCTTCTTCTAATAAGACCTGTGAAATGTCTCCTATCCATATTAGCATGCCAGCTTGTATTGTAATTAGGCAAGTAGTTAGGACAACCATATTGTGATTTTACACGTGTACTGTAAAATAGACACAAGGACATGCAAAAGAGAATTCAAATCTGGACCCACATCAAGCAAGCATTAGTCCTCTGGTTCCCTGACTTGACTTGCTCTTTTCAGGTTCCCAGAATAACTTAGTCTCAAACAATAGGCCTTCAGTGACTATAGCACTCTGTGGTCTGGGGAGTAATGCCTGGATTTCTTGAGAACAAACCCACACACTGGGTTTAAGACTTTCCATAACTCTGAGTTCCTAATATGGCTAGGAATTCCTGTCTGTCTTCACCAAGGCCACCTGGCTCACCAAATCCCTGCTGTTTCTGGTCCCCTTTCCCAGGGAGTTGCTAGACACTTGCTAGAGTTCTTTGTGTCCTCTTTGTTACCCTTTGGGGAGTGGCCATGCTATCTCCTCTCTCTAGATCCCTGAGGATCTTTCTGGTCTCTCTTTGATACTTTGTCTTTGCTCTCCTGACTCTCCTCATTCACACTCACACTAAAGGAACTTGTAGTCCACCAGCTTCCCCCAGAATCCTTACATTCTCTGCCATGGCTTATGGTGTTTTCTGGCTTTCTATGAATTTTCCCATTTTATCTAATTTAAGTTGTTTGTGTACAAACCATTCATCATGCATTCGCAAACAATCATTTTGGCAAAGGTGATATAAATGAGCCCTGTTTCTTTTTGATCTGGTCATTTGAGTCTTCTGTTTCTTGACCAGTCTGGCTAATTAAAGGTTTGTCTGTTTATTGGTTTCTAATTTATTTTTATTTTATTGAAAACTTCATACATAGGCTCTACATCATTCTTCTCCTCCAACCACTCTGAGTACTCCCATGATCCTTCCCACTGTTTCCCAAAGTCATAGTCCCCTCCAATTTAATTCTTATTGTTAATACACGCATGTACACACACGCACACACACATGTATATACTCTGAGTCCATTAAGTGTTGCTCATTTGTGCATGTGTGCAGGGCCCTTCGACACTGGATAACCAATGTGGCAGTTCAAGCCTGTTCATGGAGTAAAAAGATTCTCTGTTTCTTAGCAGCCACTGACTGCCTGTAAGATCTTCTTCTAATGATAAGACCTGTGAAATGTCTCCTATCCATATTAGCATGCCAGCTTGTATTGTAATTAGGCAAGTAGTTAGGACAACCATATTGTGATTTTACGTGTGTAGTTTTTTTGTCATGTCAAGAAGATGCTGTCTAGCAGCGGCATCCCTTACAGTCCCTCCACGCCCTCTTCCATGGTTTTCCCTGAGCCTTAGGAGCAGGTGTCTCATGGCGGATGTATCAACGCAGCTTGGCCACCCCATAATCATGTATTCTGTGCATTTCACCTTTTGCAGAGTTCTGTAATAATCTCCACTGTTGCACAAAGACACTTCTTTGATGGGAGGCGAAAGAAACACTTAGACGGTGGTTTTAGGATCGGGCCTTTAGTTTTTCTGTACTAACCCCTGCTCTACGTATCGGAACGTAGGGATCGTGCATAGCGTATTGGTTTGAGGTTCTTTTGTATTTCTTCACAGATATTTTAGCTAAGAAAGTATTTGTGAATAAATCAATTGATGAAAAAAGAAATGTCTGTGGGGTATGCTCTGATGTTTTGGTGTACAGTGTTGTAGGGTGGCGAGCCGGAGCCAGCTTATACAAGCACTGACCTGGACTTTGAGATAGAGGCATTTACAGATAGAAATGTCCCCGTAAGTGCTCCTGTAGCTGCTGCTGCCATCACTTACAGTGCACAGTGTCTTCACCTCCATCTCAAAGTGTTTCTGGATCTTCTGTCCTTTCCCAATGTGACTGATACCATCACATTTACTAATACCGCTGCTGCTGTTGTCACTACCGTGGGGCTTATATCTGTAGATTTGTTTGTTTATGGATGGGTCATGTCTTTGCTCCTCATTTCTGTCTGTCTTTCTTCCTTTCTTTTTAGCGTCAGGGTTTTCTAATGTAGCATTTTAATTTAATGATCTTTAAACTCTTTTATTTTTAAAATGTTTGCTATATGATTTGCCAAATGAATCAGCCTGATTTTTAATAGCTTATTTCCACTCAAATAAAGAACTATTATACACATTGTTTCATTGCCTTTTCTAAGGTGTTATTATTATGCATAATACACCTATTTAAAAAACCAATAATATATTGTTGTAATAATAAATTTAATACCAGTTATCTCATTAGCCCAAAAATAGTTTTCTCCCAATTTTTACTACTATTGGCAATACATTACATATATAACATCTCTGTATATTACATGCGTGTATGTGCATTGGATATACATTTTATAAAATTGACTTATAAATTAGTTCAGAGAAGGAAGATATATGTTAAGCTATCACAAGCTGTCATTGAAATGATGGAGCTGGGGAAATGCTTGGTAGCTAAGGATACTTCCTAATCTGGGGAGACTAGAGCTCCCCAGCCCCTGCAATGTATTACAGCTCATGGACACCCTCTTCTGACCTCTAACAGTATACTTGCAAACATATGGCTAGCACATTAATAAAAATCAATCTTTAACAGATAAAAATGACATGGATATGAATTAGGGAATATGTTTTAGTGGATAATTCAACCTCTGAGAATCCTCATGGTAGAAGGAGAGAACTCTTTCCCATTGGAGTCTCTAGACCTCCGTATGTGCATCATAGTACACATATATACACGCACAAATAAATAAAGAAAACAAAAAAATTACATAGTACCTTTTTTGTGGTTTTGTGTATAGACTGAGCTGATACTTTAATGTACGCCTGGTTTACTAGCAACATATTGTATTTTTGTCTACATGAGAAAACGTCTCTATAATTCTTGAAAGGAGTTTTGTCAGATGGATGATTTTGTTTGCCTTCAATGGAGTCCCAAGTGGCCCAGGTCGGTGTAGATTCGCAACAAATCCGAGGCTGGCTTTGAACGCATTATCTCCCCACCTCATTTCCAAATGCTGGGATCTCTGGCATGTGCCACTGTGCTTGGTTTAGGGTTTAGATACATGATTTTTTAAAAAATAAAACATTGGATTAATTTGTTTTTATTTTATGGTATTTGAGTGTTTGTTTGCACGTATGTATATGCACCATGTGCTTGCCTGGTATCTCTGGAGATAACAAGAGAATGTCAGATACCCCAGAACTGGAGTTACAGATGGTTATAAAAAAAAAACAATTATGCATATTTGTCAGAACACTGTCCAAGAATGGAATCATGTGAGGAGAGTTCTTACTGCTTGTGAGAACATTCCAAGACAGTTAGAAGTTGCCATTCAAGTTTTCAAGGGAGGGAATCAACCAATAGCCCTACACAATTGCCACACTTTTGAACTACAAAATGTTCCAATAACCCCATTTATACAGTACTAATGGCATTCTTTTCTTGGTAGTAACCAACAGCTGTCTAATTAGACTTAATACCAGTTCAACAGTAGGGAAATCTAGTCAACTACCTGGGACAAGGGAGGTCATCAGTCTTAGAAGAGAACCGATCCAACTGGAGAGATGGCTGAGTGGTTAAGAGCAGTGACTGCTCTTCCAGAGGTCCTGAGTTCAAATCCCAGCAACCACATGGTGGCTCACAACCATCTGTAATGGGATCTGATGTCCTCTTCTGGGGCATCTGAAGACAGCTACAGTGTACTCACATATAATAAATAAATCTTAAAAAAAAGAAGAGAACCTATCACTGCCCCTTTACTAAGTCAGCATAATTCACAACTGCATTCTAAATATTTATCCTTACACCCATAGTTAAACCCATGAGTATAGCTCACACTTCTAATCAAAAAAATCTGCAGCAGATGAAAGCCATTACAGAGAAACCACAACTGGTCAAAGTGTATAGCATACACTATCTTCTGTTGTCCAGCCACAACCAATACATCTACAACATGGCTTCAGTACCCAAGGCTGAGGGAACATTGTGGAAGATGGGGTGGAAAGTTGTAAGAGACAGAAATCCAGGGAATCTATGAGACTGTATTCATGGAAATGACAGGGAAGCTTCACCCAGGGCACACCAACAATATGGCTATCTAAACGAGACCTGAGAAATTACAGCACCAATAGACATGCTAATATGGAGGGGGGGGAAATCTCTCAAAACCCCACCCATAGAAGAAGAGCTACATTCAATTAAGGCATGCTGACAGCAGCACAAATAGTTGTGTGCAAGGATGAGCGCCTTAATTCACTGTCCAATTATAAGTGGTCAGTCTGCACGAATATACACACCAATAGCACTGAGTGAACTGAACAGGTTATATTTCTATATTTAGTAATCTATGTAACAGTAACAAAGAAAGTGACCATAATCTCAAGAGGGATTGGGGGTGGGGTGGGGTGTATACAAGTGTATAGCAGGGGTTGGGGGAAGTAAAGGGAAAAGGTGGAGTTAAAAATAAAACAAAATAAACAGTTAAAAAATTATTTGGTGAAGGAAATAAAGTAGAACCTGGTCTTACGGGAACCTTAGCACAATTTGGCTCCAAGACCCCTTCTTCATGTCTGATCTAGTTCAATACAAATGCTCTGAGTCCATCCCATCAACTCTGGCAGAAACAATGAGTGTCCTGTCCAGTCTACAGCACTGGGCATGCTCTTTTCTCCTCTTTGACCCTGCTACTCAAAAACAAGCAATTTACTCTCTGTCCCAGATCTTCTTTTGTATCTGAGAGAGTGATTTCTGGGTTAGTGTGCACAGATTTGCTCTCCCTGTATCTTGTCTCTCTTCTGCTTTTGCCTGTACTGATATAATTTTACTATTCAAGGTTGCTGGAAAGTTTGTAGTCTTGTTCTGCTCTTGCAGGAATGTTACATTCCATAACTCCCAAAGTCGTGAGAAGCCAGAATAAAAATCTTTTTTTTTTTTAAAAAAAAAAGGCATTTTGAAGAAATTCAAGCAAAAATAAAATCTGCCTGGACTATATGTCCAGGCAATATACGCACTCACCAGCCATCCCATTCACCAGGATTCTAGGAGAGAACATGGTATCCTGTGCTTCCAACGGTTGTTAGAAGAGTTGAGCCTGATTTCCACCCAACTCACATCTACCTGAAGATGGTATGGTGTCCTATGCCCCACCTCCAATGATCCCCGTCCACTCCCATTATGACCCCAGCCCCTGTCACCCAAGTACTACCTTGTAGAAACCAGGGAGCCCTCCACAGATTTCTAATGATTGGCCCAAGCATCGTCTAACTACAGAAAGCTTGTATCTGGAATGGGAAGTTACACCTATTCCTATCTGATCTGAGACCACTTCTGAAATTCCATTTACACATTGTACTGGCTGGTTTTGTTTGTCAACTTGACACAGGCTGAAGTTATCATTGAGCAATGAGCTTCAGTTGGGGAAGTGCCTCCATGAGATCCACCTGTGGGGCATTTTCTCAATTAGTGATCAAGCAGGGAGGGCCCCTTGTGGGTGGTGCCACCCCTGAGTCTTGGATTTTATAAGAGAGTAGACTGAACAAGCCAGGGGGAGCAAGCCAGTAAGAAACATCCCTCCATGGCCTCTGCATCAGCTCCTGCTTCCTGCCCTGCTTGAGTTCCAGTCCTGACTTCCTTTGGTGATCAACAGCAATGTGGAAGGTGTAAGCTGAATAAAACCTTTCCTCCCCAACTTGCTTCTTGGTCATGTTTGTTCAGGAATAGAAACCCCGACTAAGACACACATCAACAGAGAGTTGCCCCAAGACTGAAGTATTAAGCATGATTCAGTTGGCCATTTAATTAACAAGTAACAGCAAAAAAAGATACAAAAGTCTACTCAAAAAAGGTGAGACCAAGTCAGGCAGTGGTGACACACACCTTTAATCTCAGCATTTGGGAGGCAGAGGCAGGTGGATTTCTGAGTTTAAGGCCAACCTGGTCTACAGAGTGAGTTCTAGGAAAAAAAAAAGGTGAGACTAGATATCCATACCAAGACATACCACCAATGACTCAACTCCAGATTCTTTGGTCATATAACAAAAGTGCAAACAATATGAGTAACCTAAACAATATCATCCTCCAAAACTAGTAACTTGTTGTAATATTCAATGAAAAAAAAAAGCCACTTAGTTGATGTACAAGACAGTGACTTCAAAATTGCAGTTATAAGTATTTTCAAGGAACTCAAAGAAAATGTATATAAGTTGCAGAGTACAGTATATAAAAAAGTATACAAACAGTTAAATGAAGTAAAGAAAACAAATTCAAGATGTGAAAATGAATTTTAATAAAGAGACAGAATCTTTGAAGAAAAACCAAACTGAAACAAAATTCAAAAATCTAGGAAATCAAATATAATGCTCAGAAAAGTCTCATCAATTGACTGGATCAATTGGAAGGGAAAATATCAGGTTTTGAAGACAAGATAGAAGAACTGGATCACCTCATCAGAGAAAATGTTAAATCAAAAAACAAACAAACAACAGAACAGAAATGCAAGGTACAAGAACTCTAGAACACCATAAAAACCTATGGATCATAAGTATTGAAGAAGGAGAAGAGATTGTGGTCAAGTGCACAGAAAATATTTTCAACAATGTTATAAAAGAGAATTTCCCTAAAGAAAGACATGTCTATCAAGTTTCAAGAAGCATAGAGAACACCAGATAGACTAGATCAAAAAAGAAATACACCACATCACAAATTAATCAAAACACTAATGTACAGAACAAAGAAAGGATATTGAAAGTGGCAGAAATGTGGCATATAAAGGCAAGTCCATCAGAATAGCACCTGACTTTTTCAATGGAGACTTTCAAAACCAGAAGGGCACTGATGTTCTACAGGTTCTTAAAAGCCAGGAATACTAATCCAAACTATTGTACCCATCAAAGCTATCAAGTTACAATTGAAGGAGGAAGAAAAACAATAAAAACAGATTTAAGAAATTTATGACCACTAAGCCAGCTCTACAGAGGATACCAGATGGAATACTTCAGTCTGAAGAGAAGTTTTAACACTCCCACAACAGCACAGAGAATACCTAAAAATTGCAGAACAGTAATGCAAAAGAGAATACCACCACCATAACAAAATAACAATATGGTAGTTTGAACCCAATAGGTTCATATGTTTGAATGCTGGGTCTGCATATGGTGGAACTGTTTGAGAAGGATTAAGAGAGGCGACCATGTTGGAAGAGGTGTGTCATAGGAGGTAGGCTTTAAGGTTTCAAAAGCCCAATACCATACCAGTTTGCTCTCTGCCTCTTAGTTTTGTCTTAACATGTAAGCTCTCAGCTACTGCTCTAGGGCCATATCTGCCTACTGTCATGCTTTCTGCCTGCTATGATAATCATGAACTCATTCTCTGAAACTGTAAGTAAGCCCCCCAATTAAATACTTTGTTGTATGATTTACGTTGGTCATGGTGTCTCTTCACAGCAGTAGAAAAGTAGCTAAGACAATCAATAACTAATACACATTGTTCAATAATTATTCTAAATATTAATGGTCTCAATTATCCAATTAAGACACATATACCAACAGCTTGGATTAAAACAGGATTCATCTTTTTGGTGCCTCCATGAAAGACATCTCACCATCAATAATAGATACTACCTTAGAGTAAAAGGATGAGAAAAAAATGTCTTTCTAGGAAATGGAATTAAGACACCAAGAAAATTCAGAGAATGATGAGAACTTACTTTAAAAACCTTTATTCTACAAAGTTGGAAAATATAAAAGGAATGAACGGATTTATTTATTTATGGCTCTATATGACCTTCCAAAGAATAATAAAGTAAAAGTAAATAATATTAAAAGATCCATAATAGCCAATGAGATAGAAACCATAATTTAATTCTAGGTTAAAAAAAAAATCCCAGACCAGATGAATAAAGAAATGAATTCAAGTAGACCTTCAAAGAAGTACTAAACCCAACACTCCTCAGATTACTCCATAAAACAGAAAAGGAGGGGAGAATTCCAAATTCTTTTTGAAGCCAGTATTACCATGATACCAAGATCAGACAAAGATCCAACAAATAAAATAAAATAAAATTATGGGACCATTTCTCTACTGAACATAAATGTAAAACTTTTCAATAAAATACTTGCAAATTGAATTCAAGAGCACATCAAAAAGATAATGTATGCACTTTGATCGAGTCAGCTTTATCCCACAGATGCAGGAATTATCCAACATACATAAATCAAGAAATGTGACCTACCATGTAAATAGAATAAAAAGGACTAGAAAGATGGCTCTGTGATTGCAAGTACTGGTTACTCTTTCAGGACCCATATTCAATTCATATCACATACAAGGCAGTTTACAGTCAGCTGTTTCTTCAGTTCCAGGGGATCTGAGACCCTTTTCTAGCCTCCTCAGATACTAGGCATACAAGTAGTACACAGAAGTACATACAGACAAAACACTCATATACATAACATTTTAAAAATTAATTTCAAAGAGAATCAAGGACAGAAACCACACATTTATCTCATTAGATACAGAAAAGTCCCTTGATAAATACATCTATTCATGATAAAAGTAATGGAGAGTAAAGGGATATAAGGACACATATCACATTAATAAAAGCAATATGTGGCAATGCCCATCCTCCAGTATCATGCTAATTGCAGAAGAACTGAAAGCATTTCTACTAAACTTGTGAACAAACACAGATGTCTACTCACCCCACTCCTGTCCTTACCTACAGCGACAAGGAGCTAAAGCAGGGACATTTAAGAAAGGAAGAAGCCAAAGCATTCTTATTTGATGCTTTGATTCTATATGATGATTCTATATATAAAAGACCCTAAAGACTCTACCTGAAAACTCCTAAAGCTGATAAACACACTCAAGAAGTAGCAGGATTCAAAACGAATACACAAAAATCAGTAGCCTTCCTATGTGCTAACAACACTCTGAGAAAGAAATCAGGGGAACAATTCATTCATAATTGCCTCAGAAAAAAATCTTGGAACAAATCTAATCCAGGAAGTTAAAGTCTTGTGATACTTTACTGAAGACACTGAAGAATAGCCTTCAATGGAGTTGTTTTGTTGTTGTTGTTCTTGTTGTTGTTCAGTGGATGGTAATTAACTGAGACCCAACAAACTGGTTAATGTGAAGTAGATAAGAGACGTCAGAGTCCTTAGCCCTGAAATAAGACATCAGTATCATATCCCTTCACCCCAGGACTCAGAGATCATGCTGGAAGATGGGGCAGAAAGTTGTAAGAGCCAAAGGAGGTGTATGACCACAGGGCAATACTGATTTGCAGAGGTAACAGGTCAGTTACACATATGAACTCAATAGCTGAGACAGCATGCACAAGATCCATGTAATCTCAAACTAGACAAAATCCCAGCATGGAGGTGGGAGGTGGGAGGTGAGAGGTGGGAGGTGGGAAGTGGTAGGTGGGCATGAAGTTCTACTCTTAGCTGAGAAGCTATTGGTAATAATTGCTGGGAGAGGGAGAGTCAGTTTTGTTTAAGGGTGTGACTCCTGGTAGGTTGACCATGCTTTTTGGGTTGGACCCACATCTAAGAGTGTTTGGGCAACCAAAGTTGGACTTGGTGGACTTTTAAAAAAGAATACAGGAAGTTGTATGGTGTGGTGGTTTGAATATGCTTGGCCCAGGGAGTGGTACTATTGGAGGTGTGGCCTTGTTGGGGTAGGTGTGACCTTGTTAGAGTAGGTGTGACATTGTTGGAGGAAGTGTGTCACTGTGGGTGTGGGCTTTAAGACTCTCATCCTAACTTCCTGGAACCCAGTCTTCTCCTAGCAGCCTTCAGATGAAGATGTAGAACTCTCAGCTCCTCCTGCACTATGACTGCCTGGATGCTGCCGTGTTCCCACCTTGATGACAATGGACTGAACCTCTGAACCTATAAGCAAGCACTAATTAAGTGTTGTCTTGTATAAGAATTGTCTTGGTCATGGTGTCTGTTTACAGCAATAAAACCCTAACTAAGACACGAGGGTATCTAAGGCTTTCCTCTGATCTCCATGGGGACTAGGCATACCTGTGGCACACAAACTTGCATGCAAGCAAACTACCCATACACATTTTCCCTTAATTTTAAATACTAAAAGTAAAAGAATGTAGAGGAATGGTTAAGGAAGATTCCTGACAGAATTTTGGACATACCAGAGACCTGTGCCATGTATAAAAGAAACAAAAGCAGGTTTGTCCACTCTCTACCTGTCTCTATTGCTGGACAGACAATGGACGCAAATTATTAACGTTTTTATTATTAGTTATTATTAATTCATCAATTCTTTTTCTTTTTCTTCAGTTGAGAAAATGCCTCCATGAGATCCAGCTGTGGGGCATTTTCTCAATTAGTGATCAAGGGGGAGGGGCCCATTGTGAGTGGTGCCATCCTGGGTTGGTAGTCCTGGTTCTATAAGAAAGCAAGCTGAGCAAGCCAGGGGAAGCAAGTCAGTAAGTAACATCCCTCCATGACCTCTGCATCAGTTCCTGCTTCCTGACCTGCTTGAGTTCTAGTCCTGACTTCCTTTGATGATGAACAGCAGTTTGGAAGTGTAAGCTGAATAAATCCTTTCCTCCCAAACTTGCTTCTTGGTCATGATGTTTTGTACAGGAATAGAAACCCTGACTAAGACACCCTTCTAACTAGAGTGGCCATGGAGACACCAGCTGAAAAGTCATTGAAGGAAAAATATTGTTTGTCATTCCTGAAAGAAGCCATCGTCAGCAAGGCTGACCTATATGTGTGTGTAAATAGCATCTCTGGCAAGGAAAGAATAAAGGAGCCAAGGAGCTTCCCACGAATCTCCAAGAGTAACCCTTACAGAGTCTTGGCTGACCTTAGTGGTCAAAGGGTAGAAAATAGGTGATTTTTTTTTTTTGACAGCCTCTATGGTCTTGAACATTTGACTGAAAAGGAATAACCTAAAAATAAAATAATAATATTATAGAACAAAGCTCTACCAACTACTGGCCAGGAATCTCGTCCTGACCTGAATTAGCCGTGAGACATAGAACAACCAATGCCCTGAGAGACAGTCAATCAGGTGACCAGCTTTGGTGACTTTAAATGCCAACCCACACAATTACTGTGTTCACCTGTGCAGGATACAATCCTCTCAGGAAAATACACAAGAGCCACATTGGGACAACAAATGGGTCCCATTTCCACTTTCTCTTCAACTTCATGAGCCAACTCCTTAGTATATCTATAACCCGGTAATGGTAAAGAGCCTCATTTTAGACACCATTGCTTGTGCCCCACCAATCAATTGCTTTCCTAATGATGGTAACAATCTCTTCTGCAAAATACCAACAGGTCTGTCATACCCATCCCCAGGCTCAACCTATACTGTTTGTACAGTAGCCGCCATCTTTGAAACATATGCTGTAACTACTCCTACAAGTCTCAGCCTCCACTGATTTTAGGCAAAACAGCCTCCCATCTGGATTCTCTCCTGCCTCATGAAGACAACTTGGGGGAAAAAAAAAGTCCCCTTCCCTCCCTATGGTGTAATCGGTTTCTGCCTTCTTTTTGTATCCCCTAGTAAGCATAATTTTCCCTCACTTGCTGGTGTTCACCCGTTCTCATCACCAGATCTGCAATCATTGTTTAGATGTGCCTGGCATAGTTGTGACTCCTAAATCCCTGTAGGAAAACGTATCTTGTCCTACACTTTTCAACCTTACCTCCTTAAATGAATAAGCAGGCTTATTTCTGGCACAATAAAAGAAATTCAACCTCAAATTATCAGACAGACTATATATCGACTTGCCTCTTTCAGTATGGATCCTGGGACATTGTGATGTGTTATCTGACCCACCAAAGTATTCAGTAAGGTATGCACAGCAGCATTCTATTATCAAATAGATATAGAATATATAGATAATCAAATAGATTATCAAATAGGTATATATATAGAATTGGGCCTGAGTAGGCCTTGAAGGCACAAGCAAGTTATGTGAAGAAGTGGATCTAGTGCCAATGCTTTCTATTCCTATTAATGATGCCAAGTGTATAACCTCATGGTGTATGCCTATGATTGGTTAATTGGGGAAGAGAAGACTAGGGCCTAGTTTACTGATGGTTCTGCATGTTATTCAGGCACCACCCAGAAGTGGACAATTGCAGCACTACAACCCACTTCTGGGACAACCCTGAAAAACACCAGTGAAGGTTATTCATAGTGGGCAGAACTTCGGGCAGTACATGTGGTCATACGTTTTGTTTAGAAGGAGAGATGGCCAGAAGTGTGATTGCTTACTGATTTATGGCATACAGCCAATGATGTGCTGGATGGTCAGGGACTTGGAAAGAGCATGATTGGAAAATTAGTGAGAAAGACATCTGGAAGAAGCATGTGGACAGATCTCTCCAAATGGGCAGAAGATGTGGAGACATTTGTGTCCCATGCAAATGTCAGTCATCAAAAGGTGACTTTAGCCGGGCGGTGGTGGCGCACGCCTTTAATCCCAGCACTTGGGAGGCAGAGGCAGGCGGATTTCTGAGTTCGAGGCCAGCCTGGTCTACAGAGTGAGTTCCAGGACAGCCAGGGCTACACAGAGAAACCCTGTCTCAAAAAACCAAAAAAAAAAAAAAAGGTGACTTTAGCTGAGGATGATCTCAGTAATCAAGTAGATAGAGTCCTGTTCTGAGGGCAGTTAGCTTCTTTCCGTAGCCATCCCTGCCACTACCCCATGGGCTCATGAACAAAGCTGCCATGGTGGCAGAGGTGGGGGTTATGCATGGGCTCTGTAACATGGACTTCCGGTCACCTCGGCTGATCGGACTACCGAGGTACCAGATCTTCCAACAGTGGAGAGCAACAGAGTCACAGACCTAGCACCATTCCCAGGTAGCATTTCCTGGTGGCAGGTTCACTTGGGATCACTTCCTCCATGGAAAGGAGAACACCTTGTCCTTAGTGGAGTAGACGCTTATTCTGGTTATGAATTTGTCTTTCCTACAAGTAAGGTTTCTGCCAAAACTACTACCATCTACGGTCTTACAGAATGTCTTATCCACTGTCATGATGTTCCACACAGTGTAACAATTTAAAACATTCCATATTTATACCAATAAAGACATGGGAAGCATAAAACCTGCTAGCTCAGTGAGGTAACTTTATTTTCGGAACTATATTCAAAACATCTATTTACAAGCCCGATTCTACAATTCAACTGCTGGCTCTTTGGAAATCTCTGTCTGTGTCATCCTTCCTAGCCAGTCTACCTTTTTCTCCAGTTCCTCCAAACCCAAGAGAGCTCTTAGCTCTCTCCTAGAACAGTTTTACCTATGTCCTGCCAGCTGCTTCTCTGTAGTTCCTGCAAACCCAATCTCTGACCTAGGAGAGGGGGAGGGGGAGAAGGAAGAAGAAGGAGGAGGAGGAGAGGAGAGAGGGAGGGAGAGAGAGGAGACCGGAGAGAAAGAGGGGGACAGGGAAAGGGGGAAGAGTGAGACAAGGAGGCAGGGATGGGAGGGGGAGGGGAGGAAGGGAGAGAGCTCTATCACAGGTCCAATTGCTTATATAAAAAGTCTCTAGTTCCTCTCCTAAACCCTACACAGGCTCCAAGCTCTGTGAGTAAGGGCTGAACCATTTCACCTTCACAGTGGGTTAGCTCAAGGCCATCCGGCTGACTTTGCTTCTAGTAGGAGAGCAAAGACCTCCCCCAAGCAATTTGCCTTAAAATAGGCAGGAATTCTGCATTCTTTAGCACTCTTATCTATGAAGGCTTTTAGAGGCACGCCCTAACTGCAGCTCTTCAGGACACACCTAACTGCAACTGACAAAGGAAATACCTACGTAAGCTTTTATAAGGTGCTAACAATTAGGTTTTCTATGTACAATTATTAAATACCCTGTAACAACATAGTATTGGCTTTTAACCAAGGAACTCACTTCACAGTCAGAAGTGTGACAAAGGGCCCACAATCACAGAATCTGATGGTCTTATATTCTACACTATCCTGGAAAAATGATAGAATGGCCTGTGAGTACACAGTGCCACAGTAGCCTGGAGCGCTGGAATAAGGTTTTCCAGAAGGCAGATACTTGCTTTGAATCAGCCTCCAATGTGTTGTGGTATCTCATAGCTAGGATCCGTTGGTTCAGGAATCAAGGGGTGGAAAGAGGAATAGTTCCATTCACTATCACCCTAGTGACCTACTAGGACAACTTTTGCTTTTTGTCCCACAACTTTAAGTTTTAATGGTCTAGAAGTTTTGGTTACAGATGAAGAGAGCTCCTGCCAGGAGCCACAGAAACAATTCATTGAGGTGGAAGCTCAGACTTCTCTCTGGCCACTTCTTTGGGTTTCTGATGCCCTTAAACTTCCTCATGGTAATCTGGATCAATAACCCTGCCTGTTATTTTTAGAAGTTCCGTTATATTTTTAAAGATTTACTTATTATATATATAAGTACACTGTAGCTGTCTTCAGACACACCAGAAGACGGCATCAGATCTCATTACAGATGGTTGTGAGCCACCATGTGGTTGCTAGGATTTGAACTCAGGACCTCTGGAAGAGCAGTCAGTGCTTGTAACCACTGAGACATCTCTCCAGTCCTAGGTTTTCTTTTATAAAGGCCTGAGAATATCTTGAAAAATTACATTATTATACCATTGTTCTAGGATTTCGTGATGAAAGGTAGTTTGGCATTAGCTGCTTTTGCTTTCCCGCTGAACTCTGGCCTCCTTGCTCCTCTTCTTCTCTGGTCCTTTAGCGAGATTGAATACTTGCTAGCACTGGGGGATAGAAAACATGAGAGAGATTGAATAGCTCAAGTGCTTCAGGTCTTGGAATTCCCTTAAACCTATCCATCCATCTCTCCATCCCTCCATCCTTCCTTCTGGCCCGGAAACAAAGACCAGTGAGCTTTGTTTTCATAGCAGTCTGACCACTAAAGGTCTGAAAGGGTTAACTGACATTACCAGGTCTGTTTTCCACTGGTTTCCTTTTGCCCATACCTCTGTGTCTCACTCTCCAAGTAAGTAACCTATCAACTCAACCTAGCCTGAAAAGAGCAAGGGAGAAACATGAAAGACTAGTGGCAGCCCTCTGGGACCTAACCAGTAAAGCTTCTTTCAGTTTACAGGAACCGTGCGCAGCCTGGTAACCTGTGGACAACAAGGAAGCTACTTTGTGAGATTTCTGCAAGAATTAATAACCTCTCAGGAACGCCATATATAAGCTCTTGCCCCTGCCACCTTTGCCAAGATGTTATTGGGAGGAAAAAGTCTTCCATGTTTTCATCTGACTTGCTTGTTGCCAGTGAAGCTCTTTCCCTGTCAGTGTCTCTCAAGTTAAAGACGATAGCAGAATGAAATTTCGCGAGGACTCAAAACTACATCGAGACCCTCACCACCTCCTCCCGCCATCTTCAGAAATGCAGATGAGCGCCGAGCTCCAGGTCCTCGCCAGTTTTCCCCGCCACGCGGTCGTCGGCCTCGAGGCCGGTGGAAACTACAACTCCCAGAATCCCTCGCGGGGCGGGAGGAAGGCGGGGAGCGTACAAAGCGGCGCTGGAAGCTAGCGGCAGTGAGGCCGCGCTTGGGGTCCGGCGGCTCGGCGTTCCCGCGGCCTGAGGCGTCAGCTGCGTGGGCGCTCACGCAGGGCGGGTCGCGCGGCGCAGAGCGAGAGGGAAGTCGTGGCGGCGGCGTCGGGAACAGCAGCGGCGGCGGGAGCGTGGTGCTGACAGGCCGTGGGAGAAATGGGAGACCCAGGGCCGGAGGTGAGTGGTGGCGGCCCGGGCCTTGGCTCCATCGAGCCCGACCCCGAAAGGTTCGGTTTGTCTTCTCAGCTTCGGGCCTCAGCCGGGTTGCGGCTTCGGGCGAGTGCGGGGCGTGCGGGCCTGGCGCACGTATGCGTGGAGTCCTCAACAATGGCGGTCCGGCCGCCCCCAGCCCCTGGCCGCCGTAGCTGCAGCAGCCGCAGCCCGGAGGCTGAGAGGGGATTGGAGGCAGGCTGGCCTTGTATCCCCGATCCCGGAGGTTTAGAGCCTGCATCCCTGCACCTTGAGGAGGCGGGGAGGGGAATTGTGGCAGCTCGCCTGGGAGGCTAGGTCTTTGCGGCTCCAAGACGCCCTAGCAAACCCGGCCTCCTCCTTACAGTTCCCTTAGCTGGATTTGAGCTTGTTCCTGCTGCTTTCCCCTCGGGGGCTTTTGTCTTAACTCGTTCCTTTTGGGGAGAATTTCTTCCTGCGATCGCGTGACTGAATAGATAAGCGTGTTTTGTCTTTTGTTTATAGATAATAGAATCTGTCCCACCAGCTGGGCCGGAGACATCAGAGTCAACGGCGGATGAAAACGAAGATGACATTCAGTTTGTTAGTGTAAGTAGAGACTGACAATCGCTGTTTGCTGGAGTGAAAGTGTGGTAAGCCATTGTATGATTAAGCTCTACCAGGCAGGCAGGCAGTCATCACTCAATAGATAGTCATGAATGGTTCCATACAGATGCAGGGGACTTTTACTTGAAGGGATACCTCAGTGTTTGCCTGTAGGGAATACCTGAACCATATCAGTAGGCTCAGAACTGTTTGCACTTCCTGCCACCTCCCAGGGCTTAGTTTAACTTCTACACAAATGAAGACACACAGGACTAGTTAATGCCAGGAGGTAGGAGGTAGGACTTGTAAAGAACATTGCTTCTTAGTGGGATGTATCTTCTAATAGCTGAGGATTTCCCTGACTTCTGAAGTCATCGTTACAGCACAGAACAATTGTTGGTCACAATGAGGAGGCCTGCCTGTGTCACCTGGAGCACTGCTGTGTTTTTCTAAGTTTGTTCCGTTGGGGGCAGTAGTTCTCCAGTACTGAGTGAAACCCATAAGATCTGGGCCCCCTCCAGATCTGTTGAATCAGAAATCCATGCTAGAGCCTAGGTATTGTTATTTTGAAATATGGTGAGGGACATTGGGATCTCCCAGCCAGTCCTAAAGTGACGGAGAGAGGGAGGAGAAGCAGCTTTGGATGGTTTTTGCCTATAGTGATTAAGTTTGTACATCAGTTCTTAAGTAGTATGCAGCCAGAGAGCATCCCTGCTTTATAAAGCGCTCCTGAAGTCCTGTAGCTAGCTGAGCTTGGCATTAAAGCTCTGTAGTTCTTATTTGTCAGCCCATATATTTTGAGGTTGGGGCCAGCTGCAGGCTAGTGCTTATTACAGACCATCTTCCCCAGCGTCGAGCCACTTGGGTATGGTATGTCAGTGAGGTTGGGAAGGGAGTCCTGCATAAAATCATTTTCTTGGCAGTTTTCCTATTGGAGTCTGTCTTTTTCATTTTGAATGTTGAGGATCTGGAGTTAGTTTTGGTGATACATTGTATTGTATCTTGACCCTTTTCTTCCTAATAGACTAAAGTATCTTGGAGAAAGGAGAATGTTGGTAATTAGTAGTACCCCTCCAACAGACATATGTATGATAAAGGTTTTTATGATTCCTTCAGACGATTATTTTGGATTGTTCATGAATCACGAGTATTTGTAAACAGAATATTGACCTTGATGTTTCTTTCTTTTTTTTAAAGATTTATTTATTTATTATATATGTAAGTACACTATAGCCGTCTTGAGACACTCAGAAGAGGTGTCAGATCTCGTTATGAGATGGTTGTGAGCCACCATGTGGTTGCTGGGATTTGAACTCAGGACCTTCAGAAGAGCAGTCAGTGCTCTTAACAGCTGAGCCATCTCTCCAGCCCCAACCTTGATGTTTCATGCAAATGGCAGGAGTAACTCTTCATTATACGATAGATATATAGCCTTTTGAGAAACTGATAGAATATGGAAAGAGTAAGATTCAAAAATTTGTTCGTATATCATGTGAAATAAAGTATCATGATAATTTTTTAATTCAGGTGTCTGTTGATCTGAGTTTTAAAAGTAATATTTAAATTTTAAGCATAAAGGTAGGTCTATCTTTTCATCAAGAATCAAGAATATATAATATATAAAACTGCCTGTGTGTAAAGGCTAAAGATAATTAGTGATCTTTTATTTTAAGATACATTTAGAATCCTAGCCCTGGGGAGGCCATGGTAGAAAGATCCTGATTGGAAGGCAGTCTGAGATTTACTTGGGAAGTTCTAGGCCCGCCATGTTCTATATAGTGAAACCTTATCCAATGAACAACACTGCTGTGCCAGTGCAGCAAACATCCCTGGACAGAAGTTTGTGCTCTTTGTAACACATTCTGTCCCCTCTGGTAGTTCCTGTCTAGTAAAGATGAAAATCTGGTTTCTGCCTGAGTTGGCCAGATACAAGCTACATTATAATATAACTTCTTGGTGTACTTGGTTCTGATGATTAGCTTGTAATTTATAACAGAATTATTTGTATAACAGAGTTGTGCAAAAGTAAACTACCATTGGACAAGAGACTTTCTGTGTCTCACAAATGTAGGCTGAAGCCAGACAGCATGCTGAAAGGAGTAATATAGATAGAAATCCTCGTAACTTTGATTGGAATATGCAGGGAAGTACATAGGTTTTAGGGGCCCTAGATTTTTGCAAAGGTAATACATTTAAGATGTATGTATGTGTATGACTGGTTTACCTATATGTATGTGTGCATAAGATATGTGGTACATCACATGCATGCCTGGTGCCCACAGAAATCAGAAGAGGGCCTCCGATCCCCCAAGAATGGGAGTTATAAATGGTTGTGAGCCACAGTGTGGTTGTTATAGGACCTATATGTGAACCACCAGGTGGATTCTGGAAACACAGCTCTCTTAAATGTTGAGCCATCTCTCCAGTCCTCTCACCATGATACATTTTTATAAACTGTGCCTGTGCTGGTTAGTTTTTATTGTCAACTTAACATAAACTAGAGTCACCTAGAAAGAAGGAACCTCAGTTGGGGAATTGTCTAGATTGGATTGGCCCATCGGCTTGTCCGTGGGCATTCTCTTGATTGCGGATTGGTATAGAAGGCCTAATCCAATCTGAGTGATACATGTTTCTAGACAGGATAAAAAGCTAGCAGTGTGAGCTAGAGGCAGAGCATGGGCTTGGTAAGCAGCGCTCCTCCCTTCCTGCTTTGAGTCCCTCAGCTGGTTTGTGACCTACAAGTATAAGATGAACTAAACCCTTTCCTCCCCAAATTGATTTTGGTGATGATGTTTCAAATCATAGCAACAGGACAGCAAATTAGGACAGTGGCTAAATTAAGAAAGAGAATAACATAGCACTGATAAGAACTCTATGTTTCTGCCTCTTAATTACATTTTGTTTAATGTGCCCCTTTATTCAACTTGTGTCTCATGTTTTCTTTTGAAATGGAACATTTTTTATTACAATTTTTTTAAAGATTTATTTATTTATTATATGTAACTGTCTTCAGACACACCAGAAGAGGGCGTCAGATCTCATTACGGATGGCTGTGAGCCACCATGTGGTTGCTGGGATTTGAACTCAGGACCTTGGGAAGAGCAGTCAGTGCTCTTAACCACTGAGCCATCTCACCAGCCCTTTTATTACAATCTTTTTACTTCCAAAATTTTTCGAGCTAAGTAACTACTAACAGTGTTGTTCACAATGGCTCGTTAGATATAAAGGCATACAAACTGGTGGGAACCTATCATAATCTGACCTGAGCACCCATGTTGAATATTAATACTTCTCACTGCAATGAAAGGATGCATGTAGAAAAAAATCATTGAAAAGATAGTATACTTAACTTCTGTGTGTGTGCGTGCCTGCGTGCATGTGTATGTGTGTGTGTGTGTTAACTGTCATGTGCATAGGTGCAAAGACCAGAAAAAGGGGTGTTTACACTCTTGGAGCTGGAGTTATAGGTGGTATTGAGTCACTAACATGGGTGCTGGGAGCTGAACTCGAGACCCCTGGAAGAACAGTATAAGTCTTTAGCCATTGAGCCATCTCTCCAGTTGACCAAAAGCATCTTTTAACTAGTTTTTTTAGACTACCTATAAACAATTCATGAAGCAGAGCAATATTGAAGCTTATTATATGTGAAGCCATTTGTTCTTAATATTAGACCCATATACTTGATTGAAATACATCCCATCCTTAAGTGTTGATGTTTTGGTACAGCAAGGAGATCGGAGAAGTAAGGAAATGGCTCCAATAGGAATTTCTTTTTATAAAAGCAAAGATAGATAGATAGATAGATAAATAGATAGATAGATAGATAGATAGATAGATGGTCCAGGGAAATGGCTTAGTGAGTGATGGCACTTGAACTAAATTCTATCTTGGAACCCATAATCCCAGTGTGTAGGAGGCAGAGGCAGGCGGATCTCTATAGAGTGAGTTCCAGGACAGCCAAAGCTACACAGAGAAATCCTGTTAATAAATGAAACAGGTGTGACGGCAAGCATCTGTAGTCCACGTTCACAGGACATGAGTGTGCAGCAGAGACCACAGAGGAGGGGGGGATCCTCTGACTTCCCCCACCTTCAGCAGCAGTCTGTTACATGCGTAGCCATCATACCACACATGTACCCAACAGGCTGAGGACCTTGTAATATTAGTGTATCTGGTTGTCTGTATTGAGTTTTGGGGTTTAGGGCTTGACTGTAGGGCCCTCTACTTACTAGTCCAGTTCTGTATCCCCAGATATTGAGTGGTTAAAATGGCATTTTGAACAGAAAAAGAAAGGCATGAGATGAAAGAACAGCAGTATGTGTGATTTTGGAGAAGGAGGCGTTTTAACTTTTTCTTTAGTTTTAAAGGTGGGAGAATGATGGGCCGTGTGACACATATCTTGAATGTGGTATATTTGCACCAAAGAGCACACAGTTGGAAATCATTGAAACTTTTGAACTCTGGGAGGGCTGCGGAAGATGCTGCCCTGACTTTTTTTTTCTTTGAAGTAAAACACTTGTGAATGGTATTTTAATGTATTTACGTCTTTTTCTAAATAAAAAGGTTGGTGGTTTTCATTTTTAGAATTGGGCATTTTAATTACAGGAATGCAAATGGTTTATCACATGAAACTGCATGAGCCTCTGCTGCTAAATTTTAATGGCGTTTTGAGTTGAATCCTTCGCTATTGGTACAAGAGGAAATAAGACTGATTTACTAATTGGTAGTATAAGTGAAGGACCATGTGCATTTGTACTTAATACACACATGGGTGGTCATTATAAATATAGTAGTAAAATATTGTAGGTAGGAGATAATCTTTTTCATGTGTGCATTATGAATATAACTAGGGAATTAGTGACCCACTTGATTGGGCAACATTATGAAATATTCATAAATCAGGCAATAGTAGGTTTTTTTGTTAGGATTTTTGGCTTTTACTGAATGAAGGACTACATTAGCTTGAAAAGTTAAGTAATAAGCAAGTGTTTTTAAAATTTTGATTAGTACTTTGAAGTACCTCTAAATTATAGTGACTGCACAACCAGTTATGTGTGTCACTCAGTTTTATTATCTGTAAACTAGTGTGACTCAGTAATTGAGAATCTTGGAAAGGCAGTTAAGGAAATTGGAAACCTCAGCAGGGAGCCTGGGAGAGCCTGGGATGCGCCTCAGCGAATGTTATCGATTAGGAGTAGAACAAGTAGGGTACTAAATGTTGTGATTCCTCAAATTCAGTATGGCAGCAGGGTTTTAAGTAAAGATAAAGGGGAAGTTGGTCTTGGTGAGGGCCTGAAATCCAAGCACTTGGGGTGATTGACGGTAGTTATTGCTATAAACAATACATAGAGAATTCCTGGTCAGCCTGGTCATGGTAGGGAGTGAGATCCTATCTCAAGACAAAGACCAAGCCCTCAGGAGGCTGAGGCAGGAGGATTACTACATTGTGTATCTTCAGTGAAAACTTGTTGAGCGTGTACTCTGTGTTCCTTTGGCAAGCTCATAAGTACTCCTCTCGTTTTCTAATGTCTTCTGTATCAATTACGTTCTCATTATTGTGGCCAAATACTTGGCAACAAGCAGCTTCTAGAATGAAGGTTTTATTTAATAGAAAAACATGGTGGCAGAAATGGAGAAGTACTGGTTGGTCTGTGTCCACAGGCAGGAAGCAGAGATTTGGTATTCCTCTCCCTTTTCCAGCCCATGGACTACTGATGCTCAGAGGAAGGGTGGGGCTTTCTCAATCCTGTCAAGTAAAAAAATCAAAATTCTTATCACATTTTTTTGTATAATTCTGTTACTTGTAAGTCAGTAAAAAAAAAAAAATCTCACCTTTATTTTGTTTCCTTCTGTCCTAGTTATTGTTCACTTTTGTCTTAATTACTATAAATCATATGGGATTACTTTTATAATTCAGCAGCAGTTGCATGTCAGTGAAATGATGGAGTAATAAAGTTCTGGTAGTCTTGTTTTATCTGTTTGCATTCATGACCGTCCTCTGTGTGTGTGTGTGTGTATTTAATTATATATATTTAATTATATTTTAGAAATTTGTTAAATTCTTTATGTTTGAGCTAGCATTTTGCCAGGGCTGGTCTTGGTAAGTCTTGCCTCTGCCTCCTGAATGTTAGAATTATAGATGTATACTACCACGCTTAACATAAGTCTGTTTATTTCCCTAGAACTGGGGCTTGGACCCCAAGGCCTTGTGTATGTTGAGCACCCAACCACCAGGCTATACTACCAGTCCTTTGCAGGCTGCTCTTTAGTCCTGGCCTTGAACTTGTCTTAAAGGCCTGTACTGCTCACGCCCAGTTTTTTGCTTTTTGTTTCTTTTTTCTCTTGAGATGGTTCTATAGTATCCAGCTGACCTGCAGTTACCTAAATATTGTAACTTGGCTAGCCTAGAACTAACTATCCTGCCTCTCTAGACCTGGGATTATAGATGTATGCCAAGAACAACTTCCATTTTCATTACTCACTTTATGGAGATTCTGGCCCTGCCTCTGTACTTCTGATTATCTGGGGACTTTCTTGATTTACTATTTTGTGTGTAGCGTTAAGTTACTAATGGCCAGGCTAGATGACACACCGCTGTAATGCCTGTGGTCTCCATACTGGGGGGTTGGGGGCGGGGCAGAGGGCCACTGTGAACTTGAGGCCAGAATGGGCTGCATAAAGTTCCAGGCCAGGCCAGCCCAGGCTACATAGACCATATGTTAGAAACAAAGAAACCAACAAAGTGAAATATAATAATACCTCTTAACAAGTTTCTGAGTAACATTGCTTGAGAAATTCAAATTATGGTGATTACACCAATGGTAAAAGCAGCTACATTTTCATCTTTTCTACTTCTTGACTGTGTGATGAGACAGTTCAGAACCAAGGGTAGGTTTTAATTTTGAAGAAGATACTATATGTGGCTCTGTTGACCGCCTGATTGATTTTTGCTATTTTTCTTTCTTTTTTTTTTCCCTCTTGAACTTTCATCTTAACAGCTTGAGCAAAAGTCCCGTTTCCTTTAGTACATTTCATGGTCTCAGAGTTTTGCTCACTGGTTTCATCTTGATGTCTGGCTCACTATCCAGAAGGATGGTAGGTTCTGTTTTGTTAAAACCTAAGAGAGAACCAGGCTATCTGGAAGAAGAGAATCATGAACTAACTGATGTTCTGTCTCTAACAGCCGTCCTTCTCCATTCTAGGAAACCTTAACATCAGTGGTGTTTCCTCTGTGGTCCCCGGCCCACTTTTGTTTCCAATACACTGGATTTTACCAGTAAGACAAGGTCTCACTTTGTACCCCAGCCTGGCCTTGAACTTGTTTGCCAGCTCCCAGTGCTGACAACACAGGCATATCTCAGTCATACCTTAGATTTTAGAGGAAACTTTTGTTGTTCGTGTTTTCTGTTTTTACTTTGCTCTCTCTGCCTTTTTTTACTGTATGGTTTATGTGCTCACTGCTTTATTTAGCATTTCTCCTTCAAATATCATTACGGATTGTACTTGGTAAGTAACTTACTGTCTGTCTAGTCTTGGTGCACAGTGCTTTTGCCCACATGCAGCGGTAGCCTTTGGGGTGGCGGTGGGGGGGCATCTACTCTCCGATCTCATGCCCAAATGTTACAGGCCTAACGGTTCAGTTGTTGGCCAGGCACCTTTGTGTACCACTGGTGCTTTGTACAAGTATATTTCTAGTTACTTGAGCTTCTTTGATTCCTTGCTTGTTTGATTTTGGTTCTTTGGGATAAGATCACTCATGCTTTTTCCTGTTGTGTCTAGATTGTCTCAGGCGCTCCTCTCTGACTGCCGCAGTGTTGGCTGTGCTTTACTGTGTCTACTCACTATACATTTTGATTCCCTAGGTTGCATAATCTTCTGTGACATTCCTATAGACATAAGTCATCCTTGTCATAATGTTATTAATTCTCCTTTGCCTGTAGAATGAGATCTGAGCTTTTTAACCTGATGTAAGACTAGGAAGCAGATTGGAGAATAATGTGGGTTTGATGTTTTACTCTCTTAAGTTTTGGGAAATGAAGCTAAGTTGTTGGTCCGAGATCTCCCCAAGTTTTGATCTGTATACTCAGGTGTTCACAGATTTTGGATGTCTTAAACTGTTGATACATTGTTGTTGAAGTGCACTGGGTCATAGTATCTGTGTCCCTAGGGGCTGGGATTTAACTTTTTTCTTTTTTTCTTTTTTTTTTTTTCGAGACAGGGTTTCTCTGTGTAGCCCCGGCTGTCCTGGAACTCACTCTGTAGACCAGGCTGGCCTCGAACTCAGAGATCCGCCTGCCTCTGCCTCCCAAGTGCTGGGATTAAAGGCGTGCGCCACCACCGCCCGGCTAACTTTTTTCTTTATAAAGATTTTGTCTTACTTTGCAGGCCAGGGTGGTCTGATATGTGCTGTGCAATAGCTAACCCAGCTGGTCTTGAACCTGTAGTCCACCTGCCTCAGCTACTAAACTGTTCAACACTACAACATGCCTGACTTGGTCAGCTTCTTAAAAACTATATGTATTCTAAATAGTTTACTTTTGTTTGTGTTTTTTGTTTGTTTTTGTTTTTCCCTCTGCCGCTTGTATGTCTTCTTTCTTAGATCCAGTCCCAACAAAGAACATTGCTTAAAGTGATGGTTTGGTTTAAATGATGTTCACGATATAAATTTCCTCAATTTCTTTTATAGGAAGGACCGTTAAGACCCGTTCTTGAATATATTGATCTAGTCAGCAGTGATGATGAAGAGCCTAGTACCTCTCACAGTGAAGTAAGTACATTATATTTGATTTCATCTGTTTCTGTGGTGTCCTGAAGAGCGAGGAGAGCAGTAATGGCGTGTTTAAGAGCACAGCTGCTCTAAAGAATCTCACTGCTCTTCGGGATGGGCCAGCGCCACGAGCTCCAGGAGCCTTTTGCCTCTAGCAGCTTTTACTTAAATTTTGCAGGAAACTATAAACACTGGAAAGTAATAACTGATTAAAGGGAATATAATGAAATGTGCAAGCTTTTTACTTACCCCACCTTCCCTCTTTCCTATAACTCATCTGGTACCTATAGAACTGATTTTTTTTTTTAACTTTTTGAATTATGTGGCCGTAGAAAAATGTATCTTGGGAGAAAGAGTGTGTGAAGATCCTTTAGGAAAAGGAGTGTGGAGCCTTTAGCTGAGCAGTGACTCCAGTCTTCTTTCCTGTTGGCCTTTTCTCTCTCTGTTCTTAGACCCGGTGCGTGTGACTTGAACACCATGACTTACCGTGGCAGTAAAGTTCCTCAAGCCCTTTGTGGCAGGTTTGGTTTCCACTTGTGCCTGACCTGCCCCACGTTTCTGCTGATGGACTTTTCTTGGTAGATCAGAGAACTGGCTCTTGCTCATGGTGCCCGGGAACCTTCTTGTTCCGTGCTATGGGACTTGAGACTTGGATGTGTGATCAGTGTGCCTCAGTTTGAGACTTAGCCCTCACTGTCTTAGCTCAGGGCCATGCTGGCTCATTCTGAGAGTCAGTCCTACCTCACAGGGTTGTTGTGAGGATGATATAAAGTAACAAATATGGAAGTTCATCAACAACAAAGTGTAAAGCAGATAGGCACAATTGGAAGTTTATTCATGGACAGTTAATAATGATTTTTAAATAAATTTAAAATGGCCCCAACTGAAGGAGTTTTAAAAGGTTTTGTTTTTTTTTTTTCATTTCAGTAGGACTGTGTTCAAGTTTTCTCTGTCTTCATTTTCTTCCACTTGCTGCCCTTTCTATATTGAGTAGGCCTTTTCTTTTGTTAGTTGTTATTACAGTAGCCTCACCTTAGCATCTTCCTGTAGCCTGGCATCAGGCAGCAGACTAGAATAGTACTACTTTGAACTGAGGTTTGTTTGTGTGGCTCGTATGTGTGTGTGGATGTCTGCAAGTGTATGCGCAGGTGCACATGTGGGCGAGCATGTGAGGGCCACAGACTGACCTCAGTGCTCTTTGAGTTGTTCTTTACCCTACTTTACAAAAGTATAGGAGCTCTCATTGAACCTGGAGCTCACTGATCGACTAAGCTGCCTTCCCAGTGAATTTTGGGATTTGCTTGTTCTCCTTTTCCAGTGCTAGAATTATAGATTTGCAGTTGTGTGCCTAGCTTTTATTTGGGTACTGGGGACCTAAACTCAGGTCTGCATATTTGCGCGACAAACACTTTGCATACTGAATCATTTCCCCAGCCCCCAAATGATCTTATTTTTAATCATAGTTTTTTAATAGAGTCCAACATTAATGTGTATAGTTTTTATGGGGTTGAGGATAATAAATTCTGTGTGTTTGACTTCTCTTATCTTTGGCCGGCCTATAGTGGATTTTTTCTGCCATTCTTATGTGTAATAATATAAAATTTGAATTCTACTTACTGGACATGCATCTCTGCACTTGAAAGTTAACATATTAAAAGCATATTTCTTTTCTTCCTCGGTTTTCTTGTTCATGTGGATAACCCAGAGAATGCCTGAATCTAAAGTACCACCCTCTGAGAACCATCGCCCAGAGATGTGCTCTAGCTGCAGTGTTCCTCTTCCCATGGGAGACAGCAGCTCCTCCTCTGGGAGTTGTGCCAACAGTCCGCAAAGGATAGTTTCTCAACCTTCTTCTGTTGAGAACCCATTGGAGAACCAGAAAAATGATCACAATAATTCCGATGTTAGTGTCTCTGAAAAAGAGACACTTAAATCACAAAGTAATCAGACTCTGCCTTCAGCAACACTTCTGGTCCCCCAGGAGTCTTTGGCTGTTTCTGAGGTCAAAGAGGATTTACCGGGCACGATGTCTTCAGCTTCACAGAGTGGACAGGATGCCATCCTGTATCTCCAGACACAAGTGGCTGAGATGTCCCGAGTCATACGTGATCTGCAGTCCAGGAGTTGTTTTAGATTTCATCATTCTAGGCCAAGTGAGAGCTCGTCAGTTCCTTGGGATATCTCCAGCTCCAAGGAGGACAGTTTATCCACAGCTGAAGAGGAGGCTGACTGCAAATCTCCATCAGCTGATGACAAAGGGCAACCACCTGACCCCATGCAGTCTAGTTTCACGGGTCTTTTGAAGAGAATGGAACAAAGGGGTGTTATAAAGAGGGTGACATTCCAGTCTGAAGCCGAAACCTGTGAGGGCAAGCCTGATTGGATGACTGCTAAAAAACGCTTGGTTCCTCCACTGCATCCACTTTTGAGAATTGCCACCACTGAAGTTTTTAAAGATCCTGCTGATTGCCATCCTTCTTCCTTCATGGGACATAGGGTTTATCCTGTGGCCAAGGACACGTCTCCTTTCCAGCCAAATCCACCAGCTGAGGGACCCATCATAGATGTATTAGAACATAGCAAAAGAGGAAACACAACATCTCCTTTAGACTCTACCTCAAAAGAAATGGAGGTCATGGGCTGCAGGTTCTACCATGCTGCTTCCATTGCAGCCCGGGCTGCTAGCTACATGGCCTATATGACTCAGTATCAACGAAAACTCTGGGAAGACATGGAAGATCTGGTTCACGACCCGGAGTTTGATCGTGGGAAAGCAAGGTGTATAATATCTGATGGCATGGATGCAGGACTTTGGCAGCTCTGTACCACTAGGGACATAATGGACTCTGTAGTCAGAGTTATGGCCATGGCAGTAGACTATAGAAGACAGGCCTGGCTCCGACTAACATCTCTCACTAAGAAAACCCAGGAGAAGATCTTACACTTGCCCTTTGATGGTACATCTCTTTTTGGACAAGATGTGAATGCTATTGTTGCAGAAGACAATAGTATTAAAGAAAATGAATATAAGGATCACAATAAATACTATACTCAGCATCGGTACTTTTATAGTCATGATCAGAAAGCACATTATCACAATAGAGGGTACTCCAAAGGGGATTGGTACAAACCCCGGAATCACCCCTATAGATACAGAAAAAAGGGAGACTCTCCAGAACGACATGGGTATAAGAACTAATGCTGTGACTCTGGATATTTAGCAGATTAGCTTTCCAAGATCCTAATTTGCCTGTCCTTCCCCAGGTTGAAGGGCATCTCAAAAAAAATGAGAACATGTCTGGAATAATAACAGCAGATGTTTGAGTTCTAGACATTTAGAATGAAGTATATATAAAAAGACTTAAGCTTTATTGGCCAAATGGAGACTTTGTTCTAAGGAGTGTTATAGAGGTTTACACAGTATTTTTGGTCCAAACTAAGTCCAGAGAAGGGTACTCAGGAATCTTCTGGAATTAAAAGAAAATACATAGATTCATGCCTCAGGAAAATCTTGTTGGTAAACTGAGGACTAGTAGAGTTTTGGATCTGGAAACAATTTGCTACTAGATCAGTGTTTACTAAAATTGAAGTGTAAAACCTTCATTTAGGTCATCGTTGCTTCTGGAACTTCAGGCTTCAGCTTGATGGGTCATCAACAAATAGTAGATCTGTTACGTACAGTCCTGATGTTAAGATGATCAGCTCACCATAGTCCATACTATTATCAAGCTCTGTGAGACTTCAGAATTAGCCTTGAAGCTATGTGTCTGCTGGAATTCATTAAAATTTTTGCCAAATCCAGTGTACTTATAACTGGGGTGATTAAATGTCACAGGTCTACTTTTGGACTCAATATGGAAAAAATATGGAAAAAAAATACCTGTAACATCACTGTAAGAAAGATAAACTGTCTTCATCCTGACTATGATGGGCTACCACACCATCAGTACTCCTAACGCTGCATGTGAGATAGCTCTCAGTGTCATCAATTCTACTAGTCTTTGAGTTACCAAGCTCTCATATGAACCACCCGTGAGACTCAGCATAGAAGTCTCTCTAATGTGGGCCTTTCAATGAGATGGCCTTCTTAAGCCTGTCTTCTAAGCAGTTGGTTCTTTTGAGCTTGATAGTGTGTTACATTCTCACAATAGACACATCATCGTGGCCCTGGAAATACAGGATATTATTTCTATCATCCAGGCATGCAAATGTGAACTCTTTAAGAGCAAGAATTTCAAACATGCCTGACAATCTGATCTCTCTTGAAATAAAGAGGGACGCCATTAGTCTAGACTTCATTGTGAATCCTTGAGATAAAAAGTGTGACTGGGTGTTTTCAAGATACACGGCTGTTTCTGGATATCTAGATAATAATACTTTTTATTGTGTTCTTAAAAGGCTGGAATCAAGACTTCAGTGACATGTTCTTGGTTAAGTGGTTAATTTGTCATGTAATCTAATCGGACTCACTCTGAGATGACTTAACATTTTGCTTCCAATAATAACTCCACCTTTTTGGAGCTGGCAGCAGATACCTCAGTTATATCAATGTCCCACAGTATCATCTCTTTAATCTCAAGACAATGGCTGTATGATACACCAGCCCCTATGTCCCTGCCTTCACAGCATGACTTAAAGTAGAGAAAATGTCAAGTTTGAGGAGGTTTGAACATTTAACCTAATGTAACTTGGCAGCCAAAAAATAATTTTTAACGGATGTAATTCTGTGACCTCTTGGTCACAAATTGGTCAAACATCTGCTTTTTCTTAATTTTTAATCTGCTTGATCAAAATGTTTTTAGGTATACTATTAATGGAATATAGCACTGTCTTAAGGGTTTATGTGGTTTCTGTTTATCATAGTGGTTAACCTTTTCTGTGATGCTCACCCTTTGTAATTCACTAGAACTCTTCCTACTTTTCATACCCATATTCAACCGCCTACTTAACCTACATTTCTTCTTCTTTGTTTTTTGAGACAGGGTCTTACCACATATACCTAGCAGGCCCGGAACTTGATAAGTAGACCAGGCTGGCCTTCAGTAGAGATCTGCTTGTTTCTGCCTCTTGAGTGCTGGAAGTAAAGGCGTGTGTAACTAGGCCAGGCTGCTGCTTTTCATTTGTGCCATATAGATCAAAGGCACGAGTTTCCCACCTTGGAAGATGTTACTTTGTCAGATAATTTTAGGGTCTGTATTAGTCCTGTTTGTTTATTTGTAGACCAAACCTGAACTAGTTTATCAAGATTGTTTAGAAAATTTAACTGAATTGTATCTAGAGTTAATATTTACTTAATAAGTTAATATTTTTCCACAAAATTTTACTTTGACTTTCTTAGGTTCCCACCAGGGATCTCTAAAATGTCTCTCAGACAAAGTCCAGAAAAACAGACTTTTGTAGCTTGTATTCAATGCTGTA
Source organism: Tokudaia tokunoshimensis (assembly GCA_036184795.1). NCBI lineage: Eukaryota > Metazoa > Chordata > Mammalia > Rodentia > Muridae > Tokudaia > Tokudaia tokunoshimensis. Next base: position 14,342,933 of record BTHU01000016.1, read on the forward strand.
CAAAGGGGTAGACTTTAGCCCATAACTAGCAGTGCAGGTTTCCTCTGAGAACGGGGTAGCCGCCCATACCTTACTGGGGCAAGTTTGCACGTGGCTTTGTACAGCATTTGGGCTGCTCCAGCTTGTTTGCTTTTCCATCTTTCCCTGAATTAGATGCTACAAATCACATATGATTTATGAGATACTCTTGTTTAAAAACAAAATAAAATAAGTAATGCTTGGAGATGAGTTCTCTGAAACTTTTGACATGCCCACCTAATTTATTTGTACCAATCCCCACTTTTTAGTAAATGGCAACAGAAAAGCACATAAAATTTAGCACTTTAATAATTTTGACATTATTGTACAGCTCTTAAGTATTTTCAAGACAGCACTACTCTCGTCTTAGATATTTATGTTATTCATTAATGAAGTAAAAGTAACATTGCTTGACCACTAATTGATAAACCCAAGCAACTCCAAAGAATTGTGTTTTTCTGAAAGTGAAAAGTGTCAGGAAATCACCAAATTGGTGATCAGTCAGACCACCTAATAGAAGTGCTTGGCACTGAGTCGGTGTGAGCAGTTGTGGTAGTGTAGGAATGCTTAGCTCTAGTTGGCTCGGTATTATTCCAGTATCCCTGACCTGTTGCTCTCTCTCTCTCTTTAATCTGGCATACTTGAATGATGATGGTGTAAAGGTAAAAGTTGGTTCTTGGTGTAGTGAGACGCCCCAGTAGACACCCCAGTAGAAGATAGCATTGAGATTTACCCAGATGGATATTTAGATTGTGTCTGCCATGTGCAGAGCCTGCATCAGAATTCCTGTTAGGTTGACATTTGAGTGAGACTTCCACTTGCTTTTTCTAGATACCTTGAAGAGTTAATTTAATGATTTGATTTTTCCTTTCATTCAAAATGTCGTTTCTTGACTAGATATAAGATGTATTTGGAGACATATGATTTTTTTTGTAGTTATTATATATAGAGAGAAATACTGTTTCCGTTTATTGTTATATAAAGTGCCTTTTTAAATTTCACTCTTATGTTTAAGACCTAACCTATGATGTGGTATTTATGTGACTTCTGTACAGTAATTTACCCTTAGTTTATTATCTTTATTATCTGTACAATTGCACTATTTAAATGTACTCCTTCTGAATGCTAACTTGTTTTCTTTGTAACACTGTTACTAATTTCAGAAGGTATAGAAGAAATTCCCCTCTTAGCATCACAGAAGTTCTTTTTAGGTTTTAGTGGTTGGTTCTGTTTTCTAGACTAAAGCAGCTCCTTTTTTTCTTTGCATGTTGTAGATTTTTCTGACTAAGTCATCTGTCTCATAGCTAACCTTGTTCATAGCCATAGCAACACTACTTATATCTGCTACATGGATGTGTTTCCTGGGACAGAAGAAGCAAGGACATTAAAACAGTGAAGGTGGTGGCTCTATATGTTTATAAATAGTAGTCTGTGGCAGCTTCCTTATCAGTATAATTACTTTCTTTTTCCTTTTTAAACTGGCAGCTTCTTTATCAGTATAATTGCATTTATTTACTTAGCCTTCAAAATGTCATTTTGAGGGCAGCATATACTTTCAGGCTACTTTACTGCATTATACCTAAGTGACCTGATTGTAGTGTCCTTAAGGGCCTGATACATCCAGGATATATACCTCTCAGGTATTGTAAGCAAGGAGGTTGAAAAGCCAGAGTCCAGAATTCCCTCTCGCTATAGAATGGATACTGATAAGGGTGAGCATAGAGGTTAGCAACACATTCATTGTTCTTGAAGTTAATTGGGATTCTGCTGAAGGCTTGAAATTGTGGATTAGATCTCTTTAGAAGTAGAAGATTGCAATAACAAAAACCTTTTTCTTTAATGTGAGGCATATTTTGCCCTGGTCTTGCACTGTCTAGTTCCTGTTTTTTGGAATTTACCCCTATGTACTTAATGTTGGTGGCTAGACCGATACCTGATTGTCACTGTGGGCACATCTTATGCATGTCATTCAATTGGTCAGATTGATTCTGTATGGTTTTTAGTGGACATAAAAACTAGTCAGTCCTTCTCACTTAAATTTTAAAGGAGGAAGTTACCAGTAAGTAAATGCTGATTACTGTATTGAATGCAAATCTTTCTTTTCATATTTAACAAGTTTTATAAACCATGAAAATGTATGGCGTTTCCCTTCCTGAATGATTTTTGAGAATGCTGTTTTATTAAATTCTTTTTCTCTTATTACTGGAGCCCCATTTTTGTACTCCTGTGTCATTATTTATTTTACTTTATTTTACTTGCACTTTTGTAACATTTGGAACAATGAGATCTTACTACTGGAACTTGTGTTCATTTCCTGTGGAATGTAGAGGTGGTCTCAATTCAGTTGTGTCTTGAGTGGGGCTTTATGTAGCTGCTCTAGCTGCCACAAACATGGTTTTCAAGTCTCCTCCTGGGGCCAGGCACTTCAGGGGTGTGGCACCATGCTGGGCCTTTAGTCCTGTCCTCTTGGTGGTGATTTTGATCTGCCATCCTGAGAACCTCTTTCCAAAAGGAGGTCTGATTTTCTTTTAATCTTGTTGATGTTGATATTTTTAATTCTACCATTATATACTTAACAGAAATGTCATGTGTATGTTGGGGGGGGTATATGTCTGTGTGTAGTATGTGTACATAGCATGTGGAGACCAGAGGTTAATGTCAGGTGATTTCTTTATATACTTGGCATGTTGTTTGTTTGTTTGTTTGAGACAGGGTCTTTACTGAACAGTGAGTTCACAGGGTTGGTTAGCTAGTCTGGTTAGCCAGGGAGGTCCAGGGATTTCCTACCTGACCCCTACTTCATCCTGGATTACAGATGCACACCACTGCACCCCATATTTACGTGGGTGCTGCAGCACTTGGGTCCTCACACTTACATGGCCAGCACTTTAGCTATAGAGCCATTTCCTCACTTCTTCCTTGCTTGCCTGTTCAAGTTTCTCTCTCCCCCTCTCCCCATTACCCCTCCCTCTCTCCTCTTTTTTTTTTCCCCAACCACCCCACCAATCCTATTTCACGGTCCTAAATCCTGGAATTTCAAGTGTGAGCCACTATGTCCTACCAGCCAAGCCTTTGATATGAATTTGTATATTTAAATGTCATTTAATTTGTATGTTTAATAGTCATAAGCATTTGTGATAAGAATGTTTTTAGTTTTCCCTAAAATCCTTAAAAATATACAGGGGTAGGAATATGGCTCAAAGGGGATAGTACTTGCCTAATGTGCAGAAAGCCCTGGACTCAAGGCATAACCAGTAATGGTGATATATGTCTGTAAACCCAGCACTTAGGATGTAGGTTCAGGAGGATCAGAAGTTCAAGGTCATCCTTAGCTATACATCACATGGTTCTCATGGTCTACCTGAGACCTTATCTCAAAAAGGGGAAAAAAAAATTGTATAGCCAGTTCAGTCTCAAGTGATCCCTGACTATTGAACTTTAGTTATTTTTTAAATATCTCATTTAATGGCATTTTCTTAGTTCAAATGTTTTTTTTCTTATTTTTATTTTTGTTGTCACTTTTGTTGGTTTTGTCTTTTGATACAGTGTCTCTGTAGTCTAGGTCGGTTCTGAATTCAAGACCGAGTCCACCTCAGTTTCCCAAGTCCTGGAGTTAAAGGAGTGATCCACTGGGTAGTCTTCACAGATGGAGTCTGTATAAACTAATATGGTTGAATTTAGTATCATAAAGTTAATTTATAGTATAGCCCTGTTATTTTGCTTCTTAAAGTTAACCAATCTTTGGGTTGGGCATCATCATTATTATTATTAATTTTATTTATATATATATATTTTTTTTTTGAGGAAGCTATTGCAGATGGTATATTGGGTGTTTCAAGGTCAGAGTTCTCTAGTTTCTCTTAGAACTTTGAAGATCTCAGGTTTTGTTTTCCAGTATTACAGTGTGTCTGATATCCTCAGCTCCTCTCTTTGGTATAAATAAAAGTAAATGTAAATTTGGTGATTTTTCATTTTGTTTTTACTGCACGTCTCAAGTGTTGCAGTTAGAGGCTCTCTTAGTCCTTTTACAAGGCTAGCATCTCATATGCTCCTTTCCCATGAACCGTGTCCTATGCCTGTTGTTTTTCATTACCTGTAAGAGTGACTGTCACAGCATTCCCTTTGAAGGGACAGTTAGAACTCACACTTTTGTCTGTGATAGCTGATTCACACTCCTTGGGTTTAAAATGCAGTTTGTATGTTTTATGTTAGTTATCATGCTTGAGGACTGATTCAGTCTCTCTCAGTTGGTGAGGCAACATTGTCCTGAATAGTGGCGGGATGAAATGACCCCACGTCTTTAAGGCACAAGTTGTATTCTTGTGCTTTGTTGTGGGGCGGGTGGGTGTGTCTTCATATTTGGTCTCATAGTATCACCCAGGCTGTCTTAGGACTTGGTGCAGTCTTCCTGCTTCAAGTGCTGGGATTCTAAGTCTTGTTTGAAAAACATTTGATTGCTAGCTTTAATTCCTAGCTTCTGGAGTCAGATGCAGGTAGATATCTCTGAGTGGCCAGCTTGGTCCACGTGGCCTGTTCCAGGTCAACCAAGTCTGCCTCAAGAAACAAAATAGAAGCATCAACGACAACAAAATACTTTTTAGCTGTGGCAGTTTTCCTGTTTGGAGTGCAGCCCATTCCTTAGTAAAATACAGGTAATATGTAAATAGCCTCATTCAGATTTTTAGCACAGAATTGTGTGTGTTGATATTTCTTTTTTTTTTAAAGATATATTTATTTTTATGAATGTGAGTACACTGTCGCTCTCTTCAGACAAACCTGAAGAGGTATTGGATCCCATTATAGATGGTTGTGAGTCACATGTGGTTTCTGGGAATTGAACTCGGGACCTCTGGAAGAGCAGACAGTGCTCTTAACCACTGAGCCATCTCAGTAATCCCTTAATATTTCCTGAATGACCTGAAATAGCTCTGTGTGTTGTGAATGGTTGGATCACCTTCATCTTAATTGCGTTGAGTTTGTCAGCTTCCTGTCTGGGAAGAAGGGTCAGGAGAGAATGTATCTTGTGCGTATTAAGCATTCTTTACTCACACCTTCATCTCTGCAGATGTGGATATGGAACTTAAGAATCATTAAGTGATTTGTTCAAGTGGTATGCCGCCTCCTTGATGTAGACCTCCCCAGGGCTCAGGTCGCGTGCTGCCATGTTTGTAGACACACCTTTTTCTGTCTATGGCTGTCCATGCACTCTTGGTACTTGGTGCTTGTCAGATGAGCCGCCTCCTCCTCTCTCTTCCACTGAGGTGTCCTTGTTCTGGACTAAGGCTGTTCTTACAGTGCTCACGGCTTCTGTTCAACAAGGCGCTCATGGTCCACTCCCATAACTGGATGCTCTGGTCATAGTTCTTACTGCCTGCTGTTTTGTACCATTTTTGTTTTGTGAAATAAAGGTAGAATGGTTCAGAGGATTGATTTTAATGACACTAAAGGCACTGGCCTCAGTGTTAGCAAGTCCTCTAACACTGTCTCAGCCTCAGTTTCCCTACTTTAAGGCACTAACTGCATGTGGTGGCACATGCCTTCACTTGCCAGCACTGGGAAGTAGACTCAGGTTGGTCTGCAGAACGGGTTACAGGACAGCTAAGGCTATACAGAAAGACCTTGTTCCGAAATAAATAAGTATAAAGTAATAACTGGGATACTTTGAAAAACACTAAAGCCTAATGCAGATTTAATTTTATAACTAAGTTTGATGTTCCACATTCTTAGATTTTTTCTATGAACGGATGTTGGGTATAAATGGATGAATACTTTTTTTTCTTTTCTCATGATTTCTTACATGCGTCCCACATATCTTGACCTTCCTCCCCGCCCCTCCTGCTGTTCCGAGGCTCTCCCCCCACCCACCCACCCACTTGATGGCTCTTTACAAACACCTCCCACTGTGTGAGGTCGTCCACTGGGCATGGGCAGCCCTCTGCTAGTCAGCCTTCAGGACCCACTGTGCGCAGACAAGGGCCAAGGAAGGGCTGAGATTACTGAGGGCTGGTTATGGCCTCACCTGGAACCCTGTCTCAATACCAAAACCAAGAGAGAACCAGGTATTCTCTTGATCAAGTCAAATGCCAATGCACTGTAGGAACTACTCAGTTGAGGAAAACCTATGCTGATATTGGATGAGAAGGTCAGCTGGAGAGTCAGAGCTTTTTTACCAACTGTCTCACGTAGTTTTGCGGATGTCAGTGTAGTTGGTCTGGTGGAAAACGACCATTCCTTTAAGTGGAAGAGCTGACTCACACATGGGTGAGATGGCCTGGAGTGTGCCTGGCTTCAGGATTGTTAGGAGGCAGGAATGAAGGAGGTTGCACTGCAGAAAGAGTTAAGTTATGCATGAAGATGGTTTGGGTCTCATGACTCAAAGTGGTGTTTCAAGGAGGTTTCGGAAGTAGTCTCTCTGCTGTGGACTTTAAAACAACTTAAGCTCAAAGAAAGATCTTAGCATTGCCTTTCCGGCCTAGGGCAGCGAAAATTGTGAGAGAGAATTTAGGGCTTTGGAGTGGAAGCACTGGAGACAATGTGGTTGTCCATCGTGGCTGCAGCCGCACAGGGTTCCTTCAGCCAGCACCGTCCTCAGAGCAGCTGCATGTGGCTAATAGCTCTTACTGTTGACTTAGGGAGTTTCCAGGTGGACTTGGAGAAAATGAACATTTGTAAGACTTATAATTGACATCTGTGGGTGTTTTATAGGAACTGTAAACCTGGTACCAGTGGTAATTCTGGTAGCTCCAACCACTTTTTACCAACTGCTTTTTTTTTTCTTTTTATTAATTACTTTTCCCTGATACAGGATCTCGTGTAGCCCATGCTGGCTTTGAACACACTGTATAGCTGAGGATGATCTAGAATTTTTTTTAATTCTCCTGCCTCCACTTCTTGAGTGCTAGGGTAACAGACATGAGCAACCATGCTTGGTTGATGCTGTGCTGGGACTCAAGCCTGGGCTTTGTTCATGGCAGATGAGCAGGTAAGCACCTTACCAGTTCATATGTTCCAAGCCTTGTCATTTTTGAGACATGGGCCACCCTATAGCCCAGGCTAACCTTAGATCTGCAGTGGCCCTTCCGCTTTAGCCTCCTGAGTGTGGGAATCACTGACATGTCACTGTGCCTAGTCCTGCATACTCTCTTTTCCCTGTCTTTTCTCCCTGGCTTGCTTTCTCCCCATCCCTCCTTTGCTCTGTTAGAGGCATCACAGTGGCACTCAGGGTTGAGAAGTAACTCTCCTTTATCACAATTCTGCATATTCAAGGATAGTTAGAAATTCCTCCTTAAATCCCAAAGTTGTATAAACTGAACATACACGTTTTTCCTGTGCTAAGAGGGTCTGTCATTAGAAAAAAGATTATAGAAAGATACTAATAGTTTGCTCAAAAGACACGACAGATAGGATCTTATTTAACAGGTTTGGTGGTACTGGCTTCCTTAGTGGTATAAGAACAGAATGGGGTATATCTGCATGTTTGTTTTTGACATTGTTTATATAAAGCAGATAATCTGTGTACTTTGTATTTGTGAACAACCGGAGTGTGAGGGAGATGGCTTTGTAAAAAGAGGGTTCTTGGTTTCAGAATTATTGCTGAATATATATTGTACTGCATTGTGTTTATCTCCTGCTTTATCTGTATTTGATATAAAATTCTTGAGAAAACTTGCTGCCTTTCAAACTGTTTCTTTGGGATGAGGCTTAAATCATAAATTGGGCAAAAAGGGGCTTCTTGTCCCCAGAACTTTGGGATTAGAAACCGATGTTGGAGCTTTAGAATAGTAGTGACAAACGCTTTGAATTGTTGATGTCTTTGTTTCAGGAAATCCTCCCAGTCTCCTGTCATGGTTGGGTGTTAATACAGACAGAGTGACAAAAAGGATGCGCCAGAATAGGCTATGCCCAGCTCTCATGAGAAGAGGGAGGAAGGGGAGGCTACTTACCAGAGCAGGAGAGAGAGAGAGACAGACCAGACAGACCAGATTGACTCAGTGGGAAGAGGCGTTTTGAGCCAGAACCGCTGAGTTGAACCATCCAGCCAGAGTTCAGAAAGAACTAGAAAGTGTGAGCTTATTCAGCAGGAAGTGTCAAGGCTAAAAACATTCTAAGCCTGGGTAAGATTGTTTGGAGGCCAGAAGCTTCTAGGACTAGGTCTGGGTCAGCAGACAGAGGCAGTAAGCCTCAGAGACAACAATTACTTCAGGTGAATAAAATACTTTTACACTGGAGCTGGGAGTTGGAGACTTAAAGAGGAGATCATAATAGGAACCAGTCTCTTTACAAACAAACATAGACTGGAAAGACACATATTTAAGTAAACAAACATAATACTAATTGGTGTTGGCCGAATAGGTTTTGCTTTAAAATGACTCAAAATTGAAAATATTTTCTTGAAATGAGCCAGTAAGCCAGCCTTCTCTCTGTAAGTCACTTACCTTAGTTTTTCATATACTCCTGTATTGTCCAGGTTGGTATCCAAGGTGTGGTCTCAGGCAAGCTTCTCACCACTTCTCAAGTAGCTGGGACTACTGCTGTGTATACCTATACCTAGACTCAATGCACTGCTGTTAAACGTTAAACGTGGGGAGTTGTAATCCAACCGTTTTACCTCAAGGGTATTTCCAAACATTAAAAGATTAAGAGCTTTAACACATTCTGCCTTTATCTACTCTTGATCATTAGTAGGTTTGGTACCAATCCTAATGCATGTACTGCTTGTAGGAAATTGAGGAAATACGGAAGGAAGAGACTAACCAAACAGATAGAACCACTACCTTCCTAGATTTTACCCTTTGTGATTATTTTCACATATATGTATGTGATAGCAAAGATTAAAATGTAGCATGACTTTGGTCTGTAGGGTTTGTGTCAGTTCATTGGCTAGTCTAATGCTTGTACTTTGTTGCACAGTTTACAACATACATAGATCACAATCTCTCACAGTGTTGCAGGTTCTGATACTTTCCAGGAAATCCTTGTGCATTAAATTGGATAAACCTTTTGGTGAAATTTTTGTCAGAATGGTAGAATTTTCATTGGAGGTAATTATCAATGAGTCTCTTGCCATCAGAATTCAGAATTTAAGTTTATAATCTGAACTGGTTTCTGGTGAAAAGGTTACTGATCTGCAACAAAAAGGATAGTGTAGGTAGTTTGTCGCAAAGCTTAAAGTTTTAATGTAGATGTCGTAAAAGAGTCCTCTTTCTTTGCTCCCCAAGTTATACACCATTTGTAGATTTGCAGAGCTACATTGAAGGATAAAAGTTTTGTTGTTTTGGTGCTATCGAGTGATCTCAGAGATGTATGCTTGCTAATTAATCACGCTCCACTCTTTTTAGTTTTTTTCAAGATAAGGTTTTTCTTTGTAGCCCTGAGTGTCCTGAAATTTGTTTTGTAGACCAGGCTGCCCTCACACTCAGAGATCTGCCTGCTTCTGCCTCCTGAGTGCTGGGCACTTGCCACCACTGCCTGGCTCTACCATGAGCTCTTAATGTAGCCTGTACCAGTCTCAGACTTACTGTGTAGCCAAAACTGGTCTTGGATTCTAGGTCTTCCTGCCTTTGTCTCTGAAGTGCTAGGATTACTGGTGTTTTTTAGGTTAAAAGTTAACCTGGCATCTGTCTCTGCTTAAACTTCATGGACAAAAGTAAGAATAGGTTTAACTAATGTCCTAAATTTGATTGCCATTTCTAGGGAATGCAGAATACTTTGTATGTGTTTAATCAAGTTTAAAAGAGAAAAGCCAGATATGGTGACTCAACCTGAAATCCTAGCACTTGGCAAGTGGAGGCAGATGAGTCAGGAATTTAGAGTCATCCTTGATTACACAGGGAATTTGAGGACAGCCTAGCCTATTGGAGACCCTCTTAGAAGCAACAGCGCGTAAGAAAGTCTAAGAATTTCATAGCAGCTAAACACGTGCCTGCCTTTTAACCTCTTGGCTTTGCACTGTCGGTCTTTGTTAGTTCTATGCAGTTCTGGATATGAAAGAAACAGAGTGGTCAAAAATACAGATAAGCCGGTTTCTCAGGAGGCTGAAGTAGAAAGATTGAAGATTTGAGGCCAGCTTGGACAACATAGTGAGAGTGTGTCTCAAAATGAGTAAAGAAAGAGGGCGTGGATGTTGCTTAGGTGGTGGGGTGCTTGCCTAGCACATGGGGCCTTCATTTAATCCCTAGTACTAGGGAGGGAGTGTTGCTACTTACCTACTTGCTTATAGAGACTCCTCACCAGACCCTCCCTCAGGGTTTCCTGGGTTACCCTACACACACATTCCATAGAGCCCTCTCATTTGTGGTCCACATGGACTATTCAGTAGTACTATGTATCTTACACAGAAGTTAGTCCAAAGTGACCATGGTGAGTATTTCAAGATGGATGGTCCTGGAGATGCTCTAGCTGCTAATGTTTCAAACAGAACTCAAAACTATTATTCTTACGGGGATTCAGAGCTAGTTGATGGCAAACCAAGCCTCAGTGTATGTTAAGTTCCAAGGATTGTATTCTGTGTCTGTGACTTTATTAAATCACAATAGCATTTGGGCACTAGTCAATGGCAAATTGTGGCCCATTTACCTTAGGTTTATAGGAAATATTAAGAACTTCCGTCTGTTCTGAAGTGTATTCACTTTCTGTTTGTACCCCTCACTACTGAGGTTGGGCTGGACTACTTTTCTCATTGCCATAAGAAAGCAACTTAAAGGAAAGGCTTGTTTGGCTCACAAGTTGAAGGCACAGTCCATTGTGGCAGGAACCTATAATAGCTGTCACAGTCCTAACAGGAAGGGCTGGAAACAACCTTGAAGACACATGCAGGGGTGTGTTTCCATGGGCATTCCAAATCTATTCAAGTCGACAGTGAAGAGTAAAGTACCTCAGTTGTTAATAAGCTATTGCAGATTTTTCTTTCCCCAGCATTCTGATCATATAAAGTTTGGATCTGTGGTCTTTGATTCTTTGGATTAGCTGCTGTGCTGCAGTACAGAATAGATTGCCTGTGGTCTCTAGGTCAAGTTTGTAACGGGTGTTTTCCAGTGTCTGTGTGATCTCCTGAAGGCGCAGAAGAGTATAATCCAATGAGGTCTAGTGGCCGTCCCTCACTGTGTGCCCTAGACATGGGGTTAGTGTTCCTGAGAGAATGGTGACATCACCCATGCTTGGCTTCAGTCAGCAGCTTGCCTTGTTTTGTTCTGTGATTCTGGGTGGGTAAGGGCTTGACCATTGTGTCTTCAGCTAGCTCTTCTGACCCTCAAACAGAAGATTTGTGATTGGATGGTAATAACAATAACAATAATAACAATAATAATATATAAAAGCGAGAGAGAGAAATTGGGAAGGAAAAGGGGTGAGGAGGAGTGCGGAGGGGGATGACTAGACAGGCTGGAGTGACTGTGATCACAGTATGTTCTGTATCTTTAGGAAAGTGTTTTAAAACAAGGTGGAATACAATCGAGATGTCTGAAGTCAACATCTGACTTCTGTGTTAACAAGTGTCCCCCCCACACCCTACCCTCTTTGTTACCTTCCTCTTACTCTCCTTCTTCCCATGTCCTCGCCTCTGGGGATTGCATTGAGGGCCTGTGCATGCTAGGTGAGCATCATCACTGAGTCTAATCTCCAGCCCTTAGCAAATCACATGTTCTTCATTCTTTGCTTTTAATTTGTATGTCTCTTTATTTAAGGGAGGGTTTCTTACAAACAACATATAATTGGATCTTGCTTTCAATTTTTTTTTAAACTACATCTATTTATTTTGTGTGCGTGTGTTATATGTGTGAGCTTGGTACCAAGAACATTTACCCACTGAGACATCCCATTGGCCCTTTAATTTTTTTTCACAGTATATGGACAGTGAGTCTTTTAATTGGTGCATTTAGACTAACTATTGCCATACAAAGCGACTAACATAGTTGTGTTAATACCATATGTATTTTTTTTTACTGTTTATTTGTTCCCTTTCTTTTGTCTTTTTTATTGCCAATTTGTGTTTTCTCATTTTTTTTCCCCATTTGTGGTTTTAATTGAGTGACTTGTGTGTGTGTTTTGTTTTTATGTGTATGGATAGTCTGCCTGCACGTGTGTCTGTATACCACTAGCATTCTTGATGCCCTTGGAGGTGAGAAGAGGGCACTGATACTGTGGATCTGGAGTCACAGTTGTGAGCTGCCGCATGGTGCTGCGAACTGGACTGGGGAGAGCAGCAGCGCTCTCAGCTGTGCAGTGTCTCCAGCCCCTTGACTGAGTGTGCTGTTGGGTTCTATTTTCACTATTCTGTTAGCATGTCAATTACTAAATATTACAGTAAAATACGAACTATGCTTTGGAGACAAAGACAGGACACCCCCCCACCCACACACACACACATATCAAGATTTTCAGAACTCTAACAAGTAAGTGATTCTTGAATGCAGTAACTACTTGGTAAGTGAATGTTTATTGGCTGTGTGCTAATTTTATATTAAATAGAATGAAAATTTTTCTGTTTTGTTTGTACTGTAGAATTCTAAACACAAAGACTATATAGATCATCAGAAGGATAAAGTTGCTTTAACATTGGCCCGTCTGGCCCGCCATGTTGAAGTGGAAAAACAACAGAAAGAAGAGAAGAACAGGGCATTCAGGGTATGTGTGTGTTTTAATCGAGGTTTATTAATGTATGGGATTATTTATAATAAAGATACAAGGATATTTCCAAAAAAGAAAGAAAGAAACTTAAATAGAATTTTTAAGGAATTCTAATGAGTGATAATTCTACTTAAACACATACAGAAAACATCTTCTAATTATCTTTGGTGTTTGTGAGTTTCTGATATTTTATAATTTGTATATGCTATGCATGCCTATGGAGAAGAGAGGTCACCCTTGGGCCGTCCTCCTTGTGTTTCGAGACAAGGTCTGTTATTGGCCTGGAGCTCACAGGTCAGGCTAGGATGGCTGTGTAGTGTGCTGCTCCAAGGTCTCACCTGCCCACTTGCCAGGGCTGGCCTATGCATGGGCCCTGGGGACTGGATGCCGCTCAGGTCCTCACACTTGAGGCGCAGCAGGTCTCACTGACTCATCCCTCCGGCCCTTGATACTGTTATTACTAAAGAAGATTTTATCTAATGATTAGTTAGTAAGAAACTGGTGGTTTGTGAAGTTGAGATATTTGCTTTGTGTTACAAAAGCTCACATTAGTACGTTAGGGCTTTACAAGTTCTGTATGATAGGCATTTTTAAAATATTATATTAAAGCCAGTGTTTCTATGCTTACTTGACTACAGAAAATTTAAGTATGTACAAGTCAGCATTTTTGAGAATTCTTTATGGCTGTACTTTGGAACAATATTTTTGTAAATTATATTCAGATTAAAATCTTGATCGTTTTTTTCCCTCTTCACTTAACCCTTCCTTTGTCTTAGAGTGCAGCAAAACACCACGACCAAAAGCAGGTTGGAGAAGAAAGGGTTTATTCAACTTACATTTCATGTTGCTGTTCAGCATCTAAGGAAGTCAGGACAGGAACTCACACAGGGTAGGAACCTAGAGGCAGGAGCTGATGCAGAGCCCATGGAGGGTGCTGCTTACTGGCTTACTCCTCATGGCTGGTTCAGCCTGCTTTTCTATAGAACCCCGGACCACCAGCCCAGAGATGACCACACTGAAAATGGGCTGGGCCCTTCCCCATCAATCACTAATTAAGAAAATACCTGCAGCTGGATCTTATGGAGGGAGACATTTTCTCAATTGATGTTCCCTCCTGTCTGATGACTCTCGCTTGTGTCTAGTTGAAACTATCCTGCACACTTTTTCTTATAGAAAATCATATTATATGGCTAAATAAGTCCTGAAAAATCTAAAGTCACTGGCTCTTTTTAATTATCATACCCAATACAATGTAAACGCTGCACTATAGTTATGACATTATATTGTTTAGAAAATAAGAAAGTTAATACATGTCAGGACAGAAGCAGAGTTTTCAGAAAATTTTGATAACTAGTTGGTCACAAACATATTATTAAATGTATATAGGAAGAGCTAAATACATATCCATCTTTTCAGGAGTCACAATATACTTATTTGTACATGGATTTTTTAAATGAAGCTTTTTTAAGTTAAAGTTGTGTTGGATGCCGCCATGCTTGTTCACATACTGTATGTGGCCGCGGCAGCAGGGGTGAGAGGTAGACATTGCACACAGAGCAAGCCAAAAACTCTGTTCTGTAGCTGTGTTCAAAGTGTAGGCCAGCTCTCAGTGTAGGAACTGGCACTTTGTGCTGCCGCGTAGTGAATGCTAGGGCCTAATATTATTTCAAAGACATAAATAATCCTCTGTTGTAGTCATTATTTAGTATCGCCTAAATAATGTTTAGTGAATTCTTATCCTTTTGATATAGTTTACATAATTTGAGCTGACGCCTTCCTTTGGCTCTTCGTCGTTTGGTGACCTGCACATATATGCTCTTGCATCAAATGTGCTGTAAACTACCTCCTTACTGTTGGAGAGTAAGTATGTAGCAAATTTGAGCAAACAGCTGTGGGCTCAACATCTTTGTACAGTACATAAAACTTTATTTTGACATATGTATAATCTTTGGTAAAAATATCTAGATGTGGCGCTCTTGGGATATAGAGTATTCAATACTTTCTGATCACCAATACGTCAAGATCTTTTCACCCAAGAAACAGTAATTATCATAAATCAACTGAATTTTTTTCTTGTCTTTAGGAAAAACTTGATTTTCAGCACGCTCATGGTTTGCAAGAATTGGAATTTATTCAAGGACATTCGGAGACAGAAGCAGCCAAACAGTGTGTGGCCCAGTGGCTAAAAATGTCAGGTATTCACTAGAGACCACAGTTCAGTTCCTGAGCTTCGGGAGCCCCAAGGTAGAAAGTGTGTGGGTTCCATTCCATTGCTATGAACATGGACGGGCGGATGGACGTCAGGTGCACATTTTCATCCCTGGAACTCACATCAGCAAAGCATGGGTTTGAAATCCCAGTGTTGTGCAAACAAGACAGGAGAGTCCCCAAGGCTCACTGGCCCACCAGCCTAGTCTACTCACTAAGGTCAGGCAAGGGAGACACCTTGCTTCCCCAAAGCTGAACAGTCCCCAGGAGATGACACCTGCACATGCAAGTAGTTTTAGTCACTAATACCACTTTTTTCCAGGCCCTACTTTGCTGTTGACTTCTTTGGCCCCTGATCTCTTTAGATATTTATTAGAAGTTAGTTCAACCAGTTGAAGAATTTAGGTTAAATAAGAATTCAAGGGAAAGAGCTTTTCCAATTTATATGAACGAGGGAGCTTGAATGTGTTTGTGAGTCTTAAGATTGTGAACACCTGATTGTAACTGGGACCATCTCCTTGATGCTTTGCTTATTCCCACCATTGTGTTATTCTGATGATCAGTCCAGTGCACAATTCTCTGAAATAGTAACCTAGGAATTTATGTTATGATGTAGGATTCAGAACAAGTGCAGTTAATTCTGGAACAAAAAGATCATTCCAACGTGGAGGCAGGATGTGGAGGTCTGAGAAGCCAATTTTGTGTCCTATAATGCACTGTAACAAGGAATTTGACAATGGGCACCTTCTGTTGGGACATTTGAAAAGGTAAGTAGGGCACTCTGGATTCAAAGGTTAAAGGTTAGTCATCTAGGCGTGGAGGGCCAATGCAGGGTCTCATTCAAGTGTGAACAGTCCTCAGTAATTTTGTTAACTGAAATGTGATAAACCTTTACCAGTGTGGTTTTAGCTTAATATTTGAAACTCAGTTTGTTTTGTACTATTTTGATGTATTTGTAATTTATATTTAGGTCTTCTAGAAAATTGGATAAGATTTTAGGTTTTTCAGCATAATGGTGCAGTTGGAATAGTTGTACAGAAATCCAGCCTATAAATGTAAATTGCAGGCGACAGCATTTGCAGATATTTTGTCTGTCCTACATACTCTAACACGGCCTTCTAAAGCAACCACTATAGGTCAAACTTTATAGTGAAGTGCTCTGCTGTGGCTCGTTTCACTGATTGGCTGAGTTTCTTCCACGAGAAAGCACAGGGTTTTGTAGCCTGTTTCAGATAGCCAAAAGATGGGGCTTCTAGCTCTTTTCCTTCACAGATGTCTCCAGGAGACGTCTAGTGTTTCATGTGCCTGTGTGTTCATGTGACTCAGCTTCACAAGCAAGGCAAACCGGGTTATCTCCTGGGAATAGATCCTTCTCACGGTCCTCTTGGTGTACAGGTTTGATCACTCCCCTTGTGATCCCACGATTACATTACACGGACCTCTGGCCAACTCATTTGCATGTGCGGTGTGCTACAAACACTTCGTTACTCAGCAGCAGTACAAGGACCATCTTCTCTCCAGGGTAAGAGCAGCTCTGGGGGTGGATGTTCTTCCTAGAGAGCCATGAGGCTCATGTAGGTTTGGGTTGTTTTTTCATGTTGCTCTTAATCTTGCAATCACTAATGATGTACATAGAGATAAACATTTAATTATTGAAAATAAAAGGGCTTGGGGTGCTGGGTTACTTTGGACAGTTAAGTTTAATAGCTAAACTCCAGCAGTCCTACAGATTACCATCAAACTGTTCTGTGGCATTGATATTTGAAATAATCTTACTCAACATACTCAAGATTTCAGTCACATGATAGGAAATTGCATCTTGTTCTATTAAAAATTATTTTAATACAGTGTGTGTGTGTGTGCATGTACTCACAGAATTCAGAAAAAAAGTAGTGGATCCCTAGAGCTGGAGCTACAGGTGGTTGTGAGCTGTGTAGTTTAGGTGCAAGAACCATGTTCTCTCCTACCCACCGGGCTGGTTCTACAGCTCTCACATTCAGGTGGGTCTCTTCTTTCCACTTTCCACGGCTTCCAGGGGTCAAATTCAAGCTGGATCACTGTCCCTTGTATGGTGTATTGTTTTATTTGTACCAGAAACATGGTAAAATGAACTTTTCTGGTTTAACTTACTGTACACTCTACTTCCTATTCCTTCTCCCAGGTTTTAGACAATTCCTGCAAATCTGCCACTTTTGTAGTAGATACAATATAATAACATTTTATGTAGAATTCTACTTCGATTATAGTGAGCAAATCCTTTAACAGTTTTTACCTTGGATCTGCTTATAATCTGGAATTGAACTAAAAATGTTTTGTTTACTTAAGTTTCTTAAATTAGGAGAACTTTGTAGATTGCTTTATCATTCTTATCATGTGATTCAGAATGTCCTCCTAGATTTTTGTCCCCTGTGGCATTGACCAAGTTAAAACATGATCAAGGGGGTGTGAGGAGCAGTGAAGAGTGTAGGCACGAAGTTAGCTATAAATCTCTGATTTGTCGCTTTCAGGGGTCACTTGTTATAAGATGTGATAGCAGTGGTGATCCCTGATAAGATGAGAACAGTGCCCCCTGGGGTCATCGTAGGACAGTTCAGACAAACACACTCAGCATCTCAGTGTGCCTTTGACATGTTCTCAGTATAAATGTCAATGTCCTGTCCTTCCTCTTGGGTCTTAACTGTACAGTTGCTAAGTTCCAGGTCTTCCTGGTATCACCTTTAACAGTATACATTTAAGATTATTACCGGGCTGGAGAGATGGCTCAGTGGTTAAGAGCATTGACTGCTCTTCCAGAGGTCTGAGTTTAACTCCCAGCAACCACATGGTGGTTCACAACCATCTGTAATGCCCTCTTCTGGTGTGTCTGAAGACAGCTACAGTGTACTCATAAAAATAAAAAAATAAACCTTTAAAAAAAAAAGATTATGACTGTAAGGACGGTCAGTAGGAAGGTAAATTTATAGCAAGCACACATATCCATTCATACAAATTGGCAAATTTTAATTTTAGGGTAGAGGAGGCTCTAAACCACGTTTGGAAACTTAGATGCTACAGAAAGCATGTAGCCAGGCATGGTAGTGCATACCTGTGCACTCTAATCAGTCTGTGTTCTGTGGTCACATTTATGTGTCAATACCATACTATGCATGACTGTGTCAGAAACGAGAAGTGTATAGGACATAAATGGCTTTAGTGCAGAAGAAAGATGCCTGTAATTTGTTATTGAGGGAAAAGTTACATTTTATCTATGGTATCTTGCTTATGGAAGAAATTGTATCATACATACTCAGAAAAGTCAAAAACTGGTATGCAATTTTCCAAATAAATAAAGTTAGAAATTTTAAAATTAGTTTTTAAAAAATGTATTGAATATTGATTTTAGTTGTAACATTGGTATGACATTTTTCAAATAATAATTTGGAAATTGTAAAGTTATTTTTTTTACTGTGCTCATTTGCATACTGATTTTAGTTGTGACATGGCTTTCCCTTTTATTTTAGACAGCTGTAGCCGATGGACATAGCAGTAGCCTTCTTCCTCAGATTATTCAGTGTTTTGCTTGTCCACATTGCTTTCTTCTGTTTAGCACCAAGGATGAGTGTTTGAAGCACATGTCTGCAAAGAATCATTTCCATCAGAGCTTTAAACTGGGTGGTATGTTAATATCTTGCTGCTAAAATTCTGTAAATGAGTTACATCTTTACAAATCTATACCTTTCAAAATACTCTTCTAAGTTAGCTATACTTCTCAGTTTAGAATCATAAAAATGAAATGTTTTTATTTAAATTCTTAACTTTTCAAAAATGCTTATTTGTATCATTATGTTTTAAACCTCTCTTCCTTCTCTTTCGACAAGGTCTTACTTTGTAGCTCTAGCTGGCCTTGAACTCACAGCGATTTGTCTTTTTTAGCCCTCCTGAGTGATGGGATTAAAGGCATGTGCCACCTCCATCCAGCTATGTCTTATCTATTTGAAGGATGAAAAGAAACTTGAGGGAAAGCACATATTCAGAACAGTGTTTTTGTTACATCTGGGAGGTCTGGAAATTGGATCAGAAGGCACTCTTTGTATTTAAGTCTAAAAAAACGTCTCCCGTACATGTTTACTTAACTGATGAGTTCAGGAAGGGAAGAAAGAGAGAGATTGGGTCCCCTGAGTTCAGATTACTTTGCAATTTGTGTTTCATTTTGCCTTTTAGATGATAAGGGAACGCCACGCCCAGTATCATTTCCATCTTTTGCAAAGAAGCTTTTGGTCTCTCTGTGCAAAGATGTTCCGTTTCAGGTTAAGTGTGTGGCCTGCCACCAGACTCTGCGCTCCCACATGGAGCTCACTGCCCACTTCAGGTTTGTATGGCTCTAGTCTTAGGCTGTTGTAAGGAACTCCAGGTGACATCTTCAGTGGGGGAAGGGTTCGGCAAACATGTTCTGTTCCGTGTGTCTCTCCTTTAGAATAAGGATGCACAAATCTACCGTAATGAGAGAAGTGAGAGGCACAGGATGCAGAGGGGTAGCCAGAGGGAGGGGTCCTTAAATGGGAGTCAGCGTCTCAGACTGTCCAGCCTATCGCTACGTCGTTCTTAATGAAAATTGTTCTGTAGCAGAAAAGAAATATGAATAGGACATATTACTGACATAAGTTAGACAATTATTAGCAAATAGTTGTGGGAGTTGTGGTGCCTACCTATAACCCTGGCACTATAGGCTACAGAAGAAGGGTCACAGTTCAAAGCCAGCCCCGATTACATGGCGAAATTCCATCCAACAAAATGGGCTGGAGAGATAGATGCTCAGTGTTTAAGAGCATATTATGACTGCTCTTCCAGAAAGTCTGGGCTTAATTTCCAGCACCCACATGGCAGCTCACCACTGTCTGACCCCTCCAGTTGCAGGGGTCAGATAACTCTGAGAAATATATAGATAAGCTGGCAAAATACCCATACTTGTTAAATAAATACAGTTAAGTAAATTAATCAATTAAAAAAACTTAAAATGAAGCCAGAAAACAGCAATAAAAAGTGGAATATTGGGGCTGGAGAGATGGCTCAGCGGTTAAGAGCACTGACTACTCTTCCAGAGGTCCTGAGTTCAATTCTCAGCAACCACATGGTAGCTCACAACCATCTGTAATGGGATCTGATGCCCTCTTCTGGTATGTCTGAAGACAGCTACAGTATACTCATATACATGAAATAAATTAATTCTTTTTGAAAAAAAGTGGAATATTATCTAGAAGTTTATAGTGGTCATTCACATATTTGAATCAACTAATTTGCTTCAAGGCCCCTATATCAGTGCATTGGATTACTGATTGATGTTTTCTGAAGTTTGCCTTCATATTTTGAATCTTCTAATTCTACTTTTAACTCTTGTATGTGGATGCAAAAAATAAAATAGGGGTAATAATAAAAGTACTTTAGGGTGATAGAGTAACTGCATTATTGAAAAGATCTTTTAGTGCTTATTTATATTGTTATTTTAAAATTGTTGTCATACAAAGCAGAGAAAACTTATACTTTTTTTTTTAACCCAAATTAGGGTTCGCTGTCGAAATGCTGGACCTGTAGCTATAGCTGAGAAAAGCATTACTCAGGTTGCAAAAGAATTCATAGTAAGAGGTTATTGTTCAGATTGCAACCAGGTCTTTATGGACGAAGCCAGCACCCAAAGTCACAAGAATTTGGGACACAAAATCACACTTGCAAGCTCAGTGGAAGAATCTGTCCTGCTTTATTGCCACATTAGTGAAGGGAGTAGGCCTCCTTGTGATTCGCATTTATTCAGTCAGCCAAAAATTTCGTCACTTAAGCGAATTCTGTCTGTTAAAGAGGCCAGTGCAGAGGATTGTGCCATTCCGACAAAGAAGGTGAACTTAGGCGTTGAAAGCCTTGGAGGTACAACTCATGTGCAGAGGCAGAGTTCAGCAGTCACAGCCTGGTTTTGTGAATGCAGTCGGCGATTTCCAAGTGAAGATGCGGTGGAAAAGCATGTTTTCTCAGCAAATACTATGTGTTACAAGTGTGTGGTCTGTGGAAAGGTTTGTGAAGATTCAGGGGTCATGCGTTTACATATGAGTCGGTTTCATGGAGGGGCGCATTTAAATAACTTTCTATTTTGGTGTCGGACGTGCAAAAAGGAGTTAGTAAAGAAAGATGCCATCATGGCACACGTCACTGAGTTTCATAGTGGACATAGGTATTTTTATGAGATGGATGAGGTAGAGGAGGAGGCCATGCCGTCGTCCTCTGCGGAGAGCCATTTGAATGCTGACAGATCGCCTTCACCCATTGCTGTTGTCGGTCACTGCCCGGCGCAGAGCCCTCCCAGGGGCAGGTGGCAGTGCCGCATCTGTGAAGACATGTTTGATTCCCAGGAGAGTGTGAAGCAGCACTGCATGTCCCTGACCAGCCACCGCTTCCACAGATACAGCTGCGCCCACTGCAGAAAGACTTTCCATAAGGTGGAAACTCTGTCCCGACATTGCCAGGATGAGCACGACAATGAGGTCAGGATGAAGTACTTCTGTGGGCTTTGTGATCTCATTTTTAACAAGGAAGATGAATTTCTGAGTCACTACAAGGAGCACCACAGCCTAGATTATGTGTTTGTGTCAGAAAAAACTAAAACCTCAATTAAAACTGAAGATGATTTTAAAATAGTGGAGACTAGTGATTTATTAAGCTGTGGCTGTCATGAGAGTTACCTCTGTAAGATCAACAGAAAGGAAGACTACGATCGCTGCCTTCAAACCATGCTGGAGAAAGGGAAGCTGTGGTTTCGCTGCAGCGCATGCTCAGCCACAGCACAGAATGTGGCTGACATTAGTACTCACGTCTGTCAAGCACACAGAAAAGAGAACAGTGACGAGGAGCAGCAGTATGTGATCAAGTGTGGCATCTGCACCAAAACATTCCAAACCACCGAGAGTGCCCAGCAGCACTTCCACAGGAAGCATGCTGCCTTCCAGAAACCCACTGTGACCCGTGGTGGAGCTGACAGAAGAAGTACATGCCAGCTTGCTGCTAGCGTCTCACACGCTGAGAAAAACCTGAAACAGGCGAGCTCTCAGAAACACCCAGACGTGGACAAGGGAGCTGAACATGACATGCGCTGCCAGAACATAGGTATGTGTGGCTGTGCAGGGGGCGGGCTTAGTGTGTATTACCCGCCAGGGAAAGCTGAGTACGTGAAGCATCACGGATGGCGGCGGGGATTTGTGCTTATGCTGTCTTTAAGAGAGTAGATCTCTTTCTGTTTACAGAGAAATGAGTTTTGAGAAGTGACAGGTCATAGTACTCTTTCTAAAAGATTTGAGAGTTATTCTGAACCTTAAAACCATATTTCCCTTAAAATACGAAGGTTCGCTAAGAAGCAGATTTCCCCTTTGTGTGTGAATGTGTGTTCATGTGTATCTTTGTGTGCTGCACTTAAGTTTTGTGCATGCTAAGCAAATGCACCATCAGTGAGTTCTAGATGAAGCCCTTTTGTATCTCTTCAGTCTTGGCCTTGTTTGTTTGTTTGTTTTTAAATTAAAAAGAGTTGGAGCTTTAGAGCTGGCCCAGTGGTTTAAGAGCTGAGTGCACTTCCAGAGGTCCCACGTTTAGTTCCCAGCACCTACCTGGCAGCTCTCACCTCTCTGTAACTCCAGTTTTAGGGGACTTGACTCCTCCACACAGACACACATGCAGGCAAAACACCAGTGAACATCAAGTAAAAATGCATAATTTAAATCAGTTTTAAAGTTTAAATTTTTATTTACTTTGGTTTTATTTTTTTTAAGACCAGGTCTCACACATTAGCAGAGATTGGCCTGGAACTTACTTTGTAGCTAGGATGGTCTAGAAATTGTGCCTGTTCTTTTGCCTCCTGAGTCCTGGCATTACAATCATGACTTATGCTGCGCCTGGCCTCATTCTTTAAATATGAGAAATCGTAAACATAGTGAAAGGTGACTTTGTGATAAAGCTTTGTAATAATTAAAACAGTGACTGGAAGTAAAAGGCTCCAAGTGGTAGTTAGAACTGAGGTGAGGAGTTGAGGCGCATTCCTCTTTACACTTCTGTTAATCTTTCTCTCCATTTGATTGGATTAAGTAAATAGAATAGTGCTTTGATTTATTTAAAAGTTGAATTATTTTTCACTAAATAAAATAAGTCTGTAGACTTTCGAATATTAACCAGGTGAACTGTAGAAGGTACAGTAGAAACAGTGAGAAAAGTTGGCTGATAGAATAAGGTTTCTGTGGTTCTTTTTAAAAAATCATTTGTGTTTATAAAGTAGCATTTCAGTAATATCTTAAGTAATAGTCTCAACATTTGCCATAGTCTGTCCACTTGATGGAAGGCCTACAAAGCCCTCTGCAGTGGGCCTGTACCTAGAGTCTCCTGGTATCAGCTGAGAAACAAGGAGTCCCCTTGGTTCTTGCCCCTGCTACAGCACCTGCTGGACTCCATGATGTTTATCTAGAGTAGAGCACCTTGCCTCAGCCTCTTCTGGGGATGCACAGCCAGTGCTGGACCAAGAGGTAGATAGGCTCAGAACTGGCTGGTGGCACGTGTGGGGGAAGCATGCGCGGAGGCGCAGCAGCTGAGGCCGGCAAGCTGGGGCTCTGGTCAGACTGATTACTTACCTTTGATGGATTTTTTGACATGGAGCCTTATACTGTTGCTCAGACTGTTGTCGTACTCTTGGACGCCCAACTCAGCCTTTGGACTATGGGTGTGCAACACCACACCAGACTTCGGACCATGACTTAACAGTTTGCTCTGTGGACACATAGGTCTTGATGCTTACTTGTGGGTTTTCAGTGAGAAGGCATTAAGTCTTTCATGGTCTTGTTAATTCTAGTTCCAAAAAAGTGAAACAGCGGCCCCAGTGTTTTAGGTTCTTTTGTGCCTTTCTTTCAGTCTTCTCATCACTCTGGGGGAATGTTGTGTTTGTCTGTGTTCGATAGAAAATGACAGCATCTAAATCTAAGGTTTTTAAGAACCTGAAGATAGATGTAACATGGCTTGGAAATAGGAGCATGTTGCAGGAAATATTTAAAAAAGAACCCGCCACGTTCCTGTGCCCGCCATAGCAGCAAGGCAAGCCACCAGTGGACCGCAGAGCTCACGCCAGGCCCTCAGGTCTCCTGCGCTGGGAAACCGTTCCGTAGCAACAACACTGCCGGTTTATAACACTGTCCCGGTGGGGTCCCATGGCATGTGACCCTTGCTCCCTGATCTGCCGGCCTGCGCTCTTCCCAGCCTCCGCTCAATTACCAGGTAGAAACATGACTTTTAATGCTTAGTTAGCCAATTAGATTTGTGTATATTATAATCACAATTACAAGATGCCAATACAGCAAAAGCCTTATCCCAATATTTCGAACCTTACGAAACACACAAAAAGTTTGAAACCATTTCTCTGACCTCTCAAGCCCTCCTCCTCATTGATTGTCAGCCTTAAAGGCCTGGGAAAAGTCGCAGAATCAGGGAAAAGACTTGAACCATTTACTCAAGTCATACAAGGTCAACAAGAAACCTTCTCTGACTTTTTACAAAGGCTGACCTCAGCTGTGGAAAGGAGTATATCAAATTCTGCAGCAAGGAAGGAATTGTGATTATAATATACATAAATCTAATTGGCCGGGACACAGTGTTATAAACCGGCAGTGTTGTTACTACGGAACGGTTTCCTGGCGCAGGAGACCTGAGGGCCTGGCGTGAGCTCTGCGGTCTGCTGGTGGCTTGCCTCGCCGCTATGGCGGGCGCAGGAACGTGGCGGGTTCTTTTTTAAATAGTTCCTGCAACAGGAGCAGATGGTAGTAACACATGGAAGAGACCTCTGTTAGTCCTAGTCAAAACTATTCACTTAAAAATATTCCAAGTCTTGCATGAAAACCACTAGAAGCTGTAAGGCCTTGTCATGGTGGAAAAGCTTGAAAGTGGGTTCGAGTAAGAAGGAAAGTATGGGAGATGAAAGGAGAACCTGAGAGAACCGAGAAGTAGAGTGTAAGTCTGCCAGCACCTATTTCTAGCACTCATGGGATCAGGCTTTGACGTTCCCGTAGTCTCTTGGGTATTTGATCCTCAAGCCAGAGAACTACCAATATATCCATTCAGATTTATTACTAGAAAGGCAAATTTATTAGAGAAAAGCAGATTCTCATGACAAAGAGCATTCTTGGTATAACCTTGAAAATTATGTCTGTGGGGTTTATCTTGTCACCCCGGCCGGCTGCCTTCAAACCGTGGTCTCCGTCCTGCCTCAGCGTGTTGGGCTAAGGTGTGTGCCCTGCCTGGTGCTTGTACTTTGTTTGCTTTACAGGTTCCCTTTGAGCCTTCCAGACAGAATATTAGGACCTCATTTGAATGTTGTATTATTTATTCTACTAGGTTGTTTTTGTGTCTGTGTTGACATAAGTTCACAAGTCTTTTTATGCACACTGAATATTTATGGATAGTGAAATTTTTTTTAGTCTTAAAATTTGAACTTCTATTGACCTAGTACATTAATTTGTTAAAAATCACTTTATTTTCAATAAAACAATGTTATGGCTCTTTAAAAAGAAAACCATAGCCCGCCATGGAGTGCACACTGCAGTCTTAGCACTGGGGCGGGACGGCAGAAGAGTCATAAGTTCAAGGCCAGCCTGGATAGATAGCGGAGTGATTTTGAGTCCATTCTGGGCTAAATAAGATCCTGTCTTAAATCAAAACAAAACACAAAGGCCTTACAGCCAAGGGAAGAGAGATATGGTCACGTGTGAAATGTCCTAAGTACTGCCTGGCTTAAGTTATAAACGGTTCTGTATAGAATGGATTCCTTGAAAGAGTTTCAGCGGAGATGGACAGTATGAACAACGAGCAGTTTTGCTTATGGAACCTCTAATATCTTTTAGACTTGAGAAGTTAGGATACTTACGAGTGATTCTTACTGCATTCATATTAATGGTTTTTTGTTGTTGTTGTTTTTCTTAGAGGAGGAAATTGAACTTCCAGACGTGGACTACCTTCGAACCATGACTCATATAGTCTTTGTAGATTTTGATAACTGGTCGAACTTTTTTGGTCATCTACCTGGGCATCTTAATCAAGGAACATTTATTTGGGGCTTTCAAGGTATGGTTAAGAAGGAAAGCATTGGGGGCACCTCTTCTGAGAACGTGATTCACTTAAAAAGCATCCTTTGAGCCTTCCTGAATAGAATATGAAAACACAGTTTGAGTATGATTACTATCACTACTCTGCTAGGTTACCTATTTACATTTATTTTACCTCTTATGTGTGGAGGTCGGAGGACAACCTGTGGGAATGATTCTCTTCCTATATTATATAGGTTTCAGGGATCATTCTTAAGTCATTAGCCTTGGTGACAAGCACCTTTAAAAGTAAAATTTAAGGAAGCAGCCTGGGAAGCTTGTGTTTGTTACAGGCTCACTAGAAAGCAGAGTGATCTCTTGAACTGTGTTCTCGTAGCTGTGGGGGTGTCGTGATTTTCAGTGTGCTATAGTTGCCTCTTTAGTTCATTGTTGCTGTTTATGAAGTACCACCTCACCACATACTTTTGTAAACCACCAGCCAGACTTCAGGAAAAAAGTCTATTAAGTCTAGTTCTGCTGTCATACTTTTTAATTTTTAAAAATTCTTGATAATATCATGTATGTGTGTGCGTGTGTACATGTATATACATACACATATGTATAGTCATGTTCACCCCCATTGTGATCTCACATCTCCCCTGAATTCCTTCTTCACAGAATTTCCTCCTTCTGTTTTCATGTCTGTCTCTTGCAGGCATGAGTATGGGTGAGAGGTTGTTTAGTCAGCATGGGTAGTCTTAGCACTGACTGTCTCCAGCAGCCGTGAGCTCGTCACCCACCCATCGTGGAAGGTGGATGGGCCCACCCTGTGCAAGTCACACACAGTTGCATGAGTTCACAGTTGTGGCGGCCATGCCATGTCCTGAGGACCAGGCTTCAGAGCCTCTTATGTTCTTCTGCTCCCTCTGTCATTATTCCCTGGGCGGTGGAGGGAGTTAGGGCTGAGCATTCAACAGCAGTTACCTCAGCACCCTGACTCCTCAGGAGTTTGATTTGACTTTGCCCACATGAGGGAATTCTGTCTGAGGAGGACAGAGAGCTTGAGCAGTACTAACATGAACATAAGCAGAAATATCTAGAATGTGGATGCATTCTTTCTTAGCCATGGACTTTGGCATATTTGTAAAACCTACCAAACTTTGAATTTATGTTCAAAGCATGATACCATTTGAAGAATGTTAACTTTTGTTTTTTACTCTGCTCACTCTCCGTGTGAACTTCCAAGACAAGTTATTTTTTATGCATATGTGTTTTGTCTCTTTTGTATGCTGTGCCTGAGCTGCTAGTGCTCATCGAGACCGAAACACATATTAAATTCCCTGGACGAGTTATAGACGATTGTGAGCTACCTGTGGGCGCTGAGAATCAAACCCCTGTTCTCTGGAAGAGCCATGGAGGCATCTCTCACCCCTCACCCCATGAACTCTTACATGTGTAGGCAGATTAAAGGAAGTCAGTTTCTGTTCCCAAGATTGCAATACAACAAGATGGCGATGCCTGTCCCAGGACTGAGACAGTATGTGCTGTAGCTATAGGCTTTGTAGCTGACCTCTTGGTCATCCTGTCTCCACCCTGCATGCGCATGACCCACCAGGCCTAGTTTATGGGCTGCTAGAGTTGGCCCCAGGCTCTGCATCCTAGGCATCTGCTCTGATAAGGGAGTGACATCTGCAGGCCAGTTCTCTGACGTGTAATTTAGTACTCTCAAGAAGAAAAATAGAGGTTATAGTTTGCCTTGATAAGGTTCTCAGTCGCTTTGTTCCTTGCTTGACTATCATTTATATTTTTTTTCTAAAATTAATAGGGGGAAACACCAATTGGAAGCCTCCCCTCAGCTGTAAGGTCTATAATTACTTGAACAGGATTGGATGCTTCTTTCTTCATCCTCGCTGTAGTAAAAGAAAAGATGCTGCCGATTTTGCCATATGTATGCATGTAAGTAGGTGTTTAATAAAGACCTGATGTCACTCTCCATATGTCTGCATGTAGGTAGATATATTACTAAAGACCTGATACATTTGGACTTTTTGGATTTTTAACACAAACTTAGTTATGTGTGGAATGAATCATCAAGATGATCCTGTACTTGCTGTGTATAATATACTTTTACATTGTAATATCTGAAATTGAGAGGCACTGGATTAATCACTGTTATCCTAGATGGAATTTGCGTTTACATCTGTCTCTACCAGTCACCTAGTGAAACTCACTTTATATTAAATCTTCTGTGTGGCGTCTCTGTGTCACTCAGGTCTTGCAAATGTGTCACCTCTGCTTCAGCCTCAGGGGATTTCTTCTTCCTGTGAGTGAGTCATACAGTTCACCTTCTGACCGTGTTCCTTGTGAGGGTTTGAGTGCTCTCCCTTGAGGAAGGTGGCTTTTATGTCCCTCTGTCATGCAGGCACCTTCTTTGTACTTGTAGGTTGCTTGCTGCCTTTTCCTCAGTGCTGCCTCAGTAGGTTGTCCTGTAATTGTCAACGTCTTACTTTTGACTTTTGATTGCCATATGCCAACTATGAAGGCTGGCTAGGGAGTCAGTAACATACTTTTCTAGATATGTGCTCCTTGTGAAATAGACGTTACTTGATTTGAAACTCTTGCAGATCTCTAACAGCCTGTGCCGTTTGTTCCAACTTAGGCTGGCCGTCTAGATGAGCAGCTGCCCAAACAAATTCCTTTCACCATCCTCTCGGGAGACCAAGGCTTTCTGGAGCTAGAGAACCAATTTAAGAAGACCCAGAGACCAGCTCATATACTGAACCCTCACCACTTAGAGGGAGACATGATGTGTGCCTTGTTAAATAGCATATCTGATACTACCAAAGGTATGCATGCGGCTGCCGTCACGGTGCAAACCACCCAAGAGGAGGAGATTTCACTACTGAGAAACCAATAAACTGCTGTCTGCTTCCTAAACCTTTGTACTTTCATCCGTTTCTCTTGCTTGTCCTTTCTTATATACTTACATCTTTTTGTTTGCTTTGAGCAGGATCTCTTATAGCCCAGGCTAGCCTTGAACTTCTGTCTGGAAGAAGCTGATATAGCAGAGGCTAGCCTTGAACACCTGTTTCTCCCTCCCAAGTGCTGAAAATCTAGCCCTATGCCATCATGCCTGGTATTAATATTTTCATTCTTTAGTGTTTCAGAATGAGGATTAATGACACTAATTTTCCACAGCCTTTTTTTATTCTAATAGATAAAATCAGTTTTTACTTGTACAAAATACATATTAATGTCATAAAACATATTAAAGCTCAAATTCAGATCTTCACTGTTTCTAAGATTGCAAATTTATCTTCAGATTTTTAGAAAGTGAAATATATAGTCTGCCACCTGAATACATTCAGTTTTGTCCAAAAAGAGATGTTAGTAGATAAACAAGAAGGCAGTACCCAGAAGAAAACTGTGTAGAGACTGTTTAAGAGGTCGGCTCTGACGCAGTGGTAGCTGGCAAGCCTGCCCGTCCTGGGGAGGAGCTGGGGGCCTCCTGCTCCATTGCTCTGCTTGCTACTGCTCTGTCCCCCTCTGCGTCTGTCCACGGTTAGCAGGTCACTTTCACTGCCCAGTATTTGAAAAAGAAAGTAGTTTTGGTTTTCCTAATTTCTGACATGAAAGAAGAGACTATAAGAATGATATTTAAATGTTGCAATATACAGCTGTGGTGAGTCACACTTGGTCCTTCTAACAGTTCAGAAACTGAGGCAGGAGGATAGCTATGAGTTGTAGAACACCTTGGGCTCTGGTTACAAAGTGAGACCCTGTTCATAAAGGTAATAACTCCCCCCCCCCAAAAAAAAGGCCCTTATAATGAGACACATGAGACCTGTCTCAAATTTTTTAAAAAAAAACGAAAAAAGATTTGAAGATTTTGGTGAATGACCTCAGTGGCAGAAAGCTAGCTACTTCTCAGAGTGTTCCTGGGTGGATTAGCATTTTCCAGTTCTGTTTTCTTCTAATATATCTGAAATTATATTTTTAGTAAAAACTCACAATGAAGAATATTACTCTGATCAGCAATTACAGTGGATCAGTTCATTTTACAAATTACGATTTTATTTACCCTTCCTCTCCTTTTTTGATTTTTATTTTTTTTATTTTTTTATTTTTTTGGTTTTTCGAGACAGGGTTTCTCTGAATAGCCCTGGCTGTCCTGAAACTGACTCTGTACACCATGCTGGCCTCAAACTCAGAAATCCGCCTACCTCTGCCTCCCAAGTGCTGGGATTAAAGGCGTGCGCCACCACTGCCCGGCCTTTTTTGATTTTTAAAATAGTCGCTCATGACCCAAACTGGCTTTGAGCTCCAGGTACTCTTGCCTCGGCCTATGAAGTGCAGGATGTAAAGTCATTGTGCCACCACGCTTAGCACTCAACTGAAGCTAGGTGTGGTGGCACATGGCTGTTAGCTACCCGTAGGGAGGCAGAGCCAAAAAGAATTGGGAGTTCTCAGCCAGCTGTGACCAAAGGTCACCGTATTCATGCGAGATTATAAAGGAAAGTGAATTCTTTCCTACTATACCATGCCTCAGTTCTGAGTATTTTCTCCTGCTCTGTAATTTTTATTTTTATCCACTTAAGCAGAGGTGTCCCACAGGCCCATCTTAGTCCTTTTACGTTTCATTCAGAAATCTTTAATGTAAGTTTCATGTTTCAGAGATGAACGTAAGACTTGTCACCTAAGTTTTCAGTAAAATGGCTTTTATTGAGGGCATACTGTTTTGCAGCCAACATGCTGTAATTTTTTTATAGTCTTGTTTAAATGTTTAGAGTTTAGACACATTTAAATAATATCTGATGTTTTTCAGTCCCCCCCCCCTTTTTTTACATGTTGTGGGTTAGATGGATTATAAATTTTTAGGGGTGAGGAAGCAGTGATTTAGGAAGATTCATTTACCTACCTGTGGTCTCTGCTTATCCGTTCATCAGTACCATCCTGTTTGTTACAAGCCAGATTCCGTGTGTAGCGGTGGATTCTCTACTCACCCACATGCACTGTAACTTAGTGGCTCCCGCCATGTGCTTTAAGAGTGAGGAGGAGATGTATTTTGCTATAGAGCAAAGATGCTGCATTTTGTTTACCTGAAGGTATATATTAGATTTTCTCTTTTTGAAGCAATATTTAAGAATTTTTATTTATTTTTTTTTCAGAAGATAGAAATTAGTTGTGAGAGTTTTAGTGCCTCAAAAATAAAGTGAAGCCAATGCTGAACACAGTCCGGGCAAGCAATCAGCGCTGTAAATGCCCTAGGCTCCGTCTTTCAGCCATCTCAGGTTGTGTGTGCAGTCCTGCAGCTCCGAGCAGGGAGGCAGCAACCCTGGCTGGCTGGCCATCCTCCTTACCTCTGCTCTTTGTGGACCAGTGTCCCCTCTTGAGAATGAGAAGCCATGAGAAAGTTTGCCACAGATAACGGTTACCACATACTTTGTGAAGTCTGCTCTGGGAACTCGGCTGTATTCATTTGGTTGTGGCTTTAAATGAGTAGGATCAAAGTGTTATCTGTGTCTGCAGAGCCAAAGATACAGAGCCTGTGAAATCCAGCTTAGAACGTGGGTATCAAAGCTGCCCTGTGAGTGAACATCCAGACAGTCGGGGCAGTTCCATGCCTGTAGAATAGGCAGTACGTTAACGTTTTTGAAGTAAATCAGATGGCCAATCTGCCTCTTGCCTCCGAGTTTTTATAGTCCAGTTAATTCTGTACAGAGGGCTGAAAGTGGAAGAGAGTTAATGATTTTCCCAATTTGTGCTGCTCGGTTGGTTGAGGCAGAAGAACGTGCTCTGCTGCGGCAGCGTATGCCACACTTGTTCAGACCGACAGCTCCACGCGTTAGGACCTCCCCCAAGAGGTGAAGCGCCGGGGTCAGTCTGGACACTTTGGCTGACCTAGACTTTACACTGTAGGAACAGAACCTGTTGATACATATTTTTTCTTTTGTAGTTTTTGTTGTTGTTGTTCCTTGGTCTTTTTTCCTCTCCCTTTGTTCTCTTTTAAAACAGACTTCATTGCACGTCCTTGCACATTTGCACTGTGGAGGTCCCAGTCAGCTTCGGCCCTCCCCTCCTGCATGCTCAGGCCTGGTGGCCAGTGCTGTGAGCAGCCGAGCGGCGCATCAGCTCCTTCTCTATCTTTATTGTCTGTACTCTAGAGGCTGGGTTTTGTTTTTAAAACTAAATAAAATGTTTCTCTAAGATGTTGCTTTAAATACTTAAAGCAATATGTTTAAATAGCAGAACAAATTTCTGCAAAAACATACAATGAGATACAAAAATTTAATTATTCAAATTGTGAGTAAAATCTTGATTTTTGGTATTTTTCTGTGGTTTTTTTTCAGAAGCAAGTACTAGTTATATTTAGCTTTTTTGACCTTAATTCAGTTCCTATTATATATTTGTGTGCTATGCATGTCTTTTTTACATACAGTTATATGTTGACACATTGATAGATGTTCATTTAAATTTTGATTAAAAGTGATTCGTCCGAATAAATAACAAGGTCACTGGTTATACCAAAAGTGATTTTTTTCTCCCAATACCTGGTCAATCATTGCAGTTTATAGAACCTGGAAGTTCATTATGAAAGCCATTACACTGGGCGACTTGGTGCCCTGCGTTGCCATTGTCAGTTAAGGCTTTTTATTGCCCTTTATAGCGATGAGTACCTCTGGTTTGAAAATATAAGCATTAACAACGAGCCCTACTGGGCAAGCAGTGGGTACCACTGAGTAAGCTTGGTATGAGAAAATCTTTGAAAATACTGTTATTTGGCTATGCATGGTGGGTCACACCGGGGCAGGAGTTTGAAGCCATATGTGAAATGCAAGGCGAGAGGGTTTTCAGAGCTTTCTTTGTGTTTCTGTCTTGCAGAGTGTGACAGCGATGACAGCTCAGGCATGAAAGACTCTCCAGCGGAGGAGCTCAGGGCATCGGAGGGTAAGAGCGCATGCATCCAGAGTGCTTGCATCCCCACCACCCCAGACGCACCAGAAGAGGGCGTCAGATCACTTTACAGATGGTTGTGAGCCACCATGTGGGTGCTGGGATTTGAACTCAGGACCTTTGGAAGAGCAGTCAGGTGCTCTTACCCACTGAGCCATCTCTCCAGTCCCTGCTGTGTCTTTAACTCCCTTTGCCTTCAGTGTCCCAGTATTACTTCCTCTAAAAATGCTTCCTTCCATAAGATGATTGAAAAGTAGACCTAGTCATCGAAGGCTAGAACACAGTAGCAGGGTTTTGCAAGCTTTATTCAAAAACCTATGACTAATTCCATATGCTGGTCAAAATTGTGAATTTTAACTACCCACATATTAGGATGCTTGAATTTTGTGTTTCTGGCCATCCTGGTCAATCTGCATTGTGTGAACTGGGTATATTTCAGAACCTCTCCATTTTGTTATTTTTACAATCCATTTTATAGTTAGGATGTTGAGTGTTTTTATGGTTCTTAGTTTAGGGAAACAATTACTGTTAAAATTTTCAAGTAACATGCTGGAGACATAGCTCAGTTGGTAAAGTGCTTGCCCTGTGTGCTGCATAAAGCCACATGTGGAAGTTAACAGAGGCCGGAGCATCAGACATTTAAGGTCATCCTTGGCTATCTAGTAATCTGGAGGCTAGTCTGGCTTACATGAGACCCTGTCTCAAACATTTAACAAATCGAAGAATCCAGAAGAAGATACCTTAAAGTTGTCATTAGTAAGATTTGAAATGCTAGCATTATGTCTACAGACAGTCAAAGGGGTGAGCCTTCTGTCCAATATTCAGCCCACAGCGTGCCCTGCCAAGGCAGGGATCCAATCCCCACTCTTTCCTCTAATCACCTTTCTTTCCTTTGCCTCTACCCCAGTGGTTCTCTCCTATCCTGATGCTGCCGCCCTTTAATACGGTTCCTCATGTCATGATGATATGCAACCATAAAACTATTTTCTTGCTATTCCTTAGCTATAATTTTGCCGCTCTTATGAGTCATAAATACCTGCTTTCTGATGCTCTTAGTTAGGCAACCCCTGTGTGCAGGGTCGTTTGGTTGAGGACTGCCACACTACACAATGAACAGCTCAAATGTCATTGCTGTTTGATTTACTGGTTTTGCTTTTGTCTTGCTTGGCTGAGATGGTTGTCTTTCACACTGTTTAGGCAACCTTGAACTCATAATCTTACTGCTTCAGCCTCCCTAGTAGCTGAAATTGCAGGTGAACACATACACAGATAAATTTCTCTGGTTTTGGGCAGAGCTATAGCTGCTATCGGTAGGGAGCTGCGACTGTACCGTCCCAGGTACACTTGAAACAGTTGTCTTCTCTTCCCTGCTGAGCTCCCTGATGATGCTCATGCTACCTCTGCTTCACCAGAACCTAGCGTAGCATGAGCAGTAATGACTGCTTGTTGGATAGATGAAGTTACATTAAGAACTTAAAAGTGTGTTAAGCCTACCAGGGCTTGTCTTCCTGCTACTGGATAATTACCACAACCTGTTGAGACAAACTCAAAAAGTTTAGGAATCCTCTTAAATTAATGTCTTCATTTTTCCCAACACTGTGTTTGACAGATGGTGTCAAAGGCAGGTAAATTTGCTTGTGGCTTTTGCTTTTGCTTTGCTGGGGTGAGCTAAGCTGTCCCCTCCAGTGATGGATGCTCTCCGTGAACCAGGATCAAATTTTGACCACCCAGGCAGCCACACGGCATGCCATGGTTGTGCCAACACTGGATCCAGTGCCTGCGTTAGAGGCTGTCTACTAGTCACTGGCTCTTCCTGCATACTTTGGTGTTTCTATTCTTTTGCTGTTGATGGGGTTGGAGTGATAAAATGACCTCTGGGAATCAAGTCTTACCTCTTCCATTCTTGATATAGATACAATTGGTAGTTACTCACTTGATTTTTACAAACTAGTTTTGGAAAAACTATATTCCTAATATGACCATTGGGTGTTTTGACTAGCTTTTGACAGAAACCCACCTCTCCCTATCTCTGCCCTAGACCCCTCCAGCCAGCCAGGTGTGTGTCAAGCCTGTAGATAAATTAGTGGTGAAAGTTTCCTCATGTGGTTTCTGAGCTTACATCCTGTCCAGGCACACGCATGGCTTTATAAATCCTTCTTACACCAGAGAGACCCTCTAGACCCTCAACTGAGTTTTCTTCCCAGGGTTTAAGGATTGATTGTATGAGCAAAAACCATATTTTGTTGCGGTCTGTGTTGGGTTATTACTACTGGCTTATAGCACCCCCCCAGACCCACAGAGCATGCTACATGTTTCGTACTGAGAGCTTCTAAGTTAGGGGAAGTAGATGCCTGGCTTCTTTTCATTAACGTTTCAGGTAGCCATGGATTAAAATAGACAAACTAATTTGTAAGGTCTGCTGTGCTCTTTCTGAAATCTGGGTCCCGGATCCCACATTGAGAGCAGAGACTGCTGTCTACCTAAGAGTACTTCCTGCTAGTCAGGGCATGGTCAGTGAGGAGGGCAGTAAAAATCCCACAATGCTCCCCTGTTCTGCTGTCATCTTCCCTTCCTCCCTATTCCATAGTCAGCACTTAACATGTTCTTACATCCTCAGGTTTCCCTCTGTTGGTTTGCTGTGTGTGCGTGCCTGTGTGCGTGTTGGGGGATGAGAGTGCATCCCTGCATGCATGTGGCAGTCAGAGGACTCCTGTGGACTCCTGGAGACAAAGCTCAGGCCATCAGGTGCCCACCACACCCACCCAGCCACCCAGCCACCTCTCGGAGAATTCTCCCTGTGTGGTGCTTCTTTTATTTTATGGCTCTTCTTTCTTTTCACCCTCAGTCTACACAGTCGAGCATTGCTGGCAGAGCAGAGCCCTATTGATTGATTCCCAAAGGCATTGTGTGTGCCCTTCACAGTGGAGTCTGGAGTCAGCTTTTTAAATTTCCTTTTGTTTTATGCATATTAGTGTTTTGCCTGCATGTATGTGCACCATGTGCATGCCTGGTGCCTGCAGAGGCTAGAAGAGTGTTTCAGATCCCCTGGAACTGGACCTGAGGGTACTGGGTATGGAACCTGGATCCTCTGGAAGAGCAGTCAGTGCTCTTAACTTCTGAGCTATCTTTAGTTCCAGAGTCCAGCCATCTTATATATACGTAGATTGGAAAGGCAAAACAATAAAGCTGTAAAGTTGACCCTGTATCTACAGTTTTCTTCTTTTAGGGGTCAACTTTATCTTATTTCTACGTCTTCACGGCTTTCTGCTGCCCTGCAGGACTCCACTAATGCCGCTTTAAATTTTCATGTTATTACGAGACTCTGTATGGCCCAGGCTGTCTTAGAAATCACTGTGTAGTCCAGGATGCACGCAGACTCATGAAAAGCCTGCCGCCTTAGTTTCCTAAGTCCTGGGGATGCAGGCATGAGCTTCTATGCCCAACTGACTTCATCTGTTGGTTGGTAATTTTAATTTGAATAAGCTTGATGTAGGTCATGGTTTATTTGTATGTACTTTTGCTATTTTTATTATAGTGTTTTGATTATTTGTCATGGGGTCTCATTCCATAGGCTGTTCTCAAACTTAAGATCCTCCTGCCTCAGCTTCTTGAATGTGACATTATAGGGCTCTTCTACTATACTTCTATTGGGTTATATTTAGTCAACATTGTTTTAGAGATTCTCTGTAGTGTAGGATGCTGTTTGGGTTTATTTTTAAAATGTGCAGCATTTTATGATCTGCTACATCTGCCCATTGTTGTTGACATTTGATTTCTTTGTATATGTGGACAGGAGTGATTCTCATGCCAAGCATGATTCTTGGGTGTGTGTGTGTGTGTGTGTGTGTGTGTGTGTGTGTGTGTGTGTAATCATATTTCCAGGAAATTGAACCTAGGACAAGAATTGCTGAGGTTGATTTGACATTATTAAAACATTTTCCAGTGTGGTGGTGTCAATTGCTACTAATTGCGACAATATGTCCTGTTTCTGCCACTCTCAGCCCACTGATTGATCAATCATCAAAGGGACTTGTTTGGTTTTGGTTTTGGTTTGAGACTGTCTCATGCTGTAGTCTAGGTGAGTCTGGAACTACTCTGTTATCCAGGCCGGCTTTGAATATAGCAGTCCTGCCTCAGTCTCCTGAGTGGGATGAGAGGCATGAGCCACCACACACGGTCATTCAGGCCTTGTATTCTTAACTAGTCAGATAATTGTGTGCTGGATGCAGGGCTAGCTATCAGACGCGGGGCCTCATGCTTCTTCCTAGACCTCTAGCCCCACCCCTCAGTGAGAAATGGTTCCTAACTGCATAAATATTGTCTTTCCGGATGCCTTTTCAGGTATCTTTTTCTATTGGATCAACTTGACATTTATAGGTTAAATATTGCCCCCTACACACACTTTTTGGGGGGCGCTAATCATGTGGGTGGCAAATATTCTCTCCCACTCTGGACTGTGATTGGCTTTTTTGCTCATTGAATGGCACCATTGAATGGTCTGCCTAAATTTTCTTCTTTTGTTTGTTTTTGTTTTTAAATTTTATTTTATGTCTGTGCATCACGAGCATGCCTCATGCCTCTGAAGTCAGGAGAGAGAGTGTTAGGTCCCCTGGAACTGGAGTCATGGATGGTTGTGAGGCACTGTGTGCGTGCTGGGAATCACGGCCAGGTCCTTTGAAAGAGCAACATAAACTCCGAATCACCAAGCACCTCCTCTCCTGCCTGTCGGCTTTGTGACAGGACCACACTACCGCGCAGGCTGACTGCGCTCTCCCCACGCTCTAGACAGCCATCCTGCTGTCCTGCCCTCCACGGAGCTATGGCACCTGAACGTCGTGTTAGTTTGCTTCTGTTACTCATCTTTACCATGCTCTTGTGAATTTTCCCTACATCATTAATATGCATTTCCTTGCATTGTGTTTGCTTTTGTAATTATCTATCTAGTATATCAGGATTTTTTTTTTAATTCCATAAAATAGAGATAAATCCCTATTTTCCTACATGGCCTATTAGTTGATTCACCTCCACTTACTGAAAAGAGCATTTCCTAGTTACCTTTGTTGTAATCAGTTGCCCCTAAGTGCATGGTTCTGGGTCTGAGGCGGCTTTTCTGTCCTTGTGCTCTGTGTCAGTAACACCACATTCTTACTGTGAGTTTTTATTTAAGTCTTTAGTCCCACCCCCCTGATCTTAGCCTAAGTCCCAGTGGGTGAGACTTGTCCTGTTCACTGTTGTATCCCGCCCCCCCCCGTGTGTGTGTGTGTGTGTGTGTGTGTGTGTGTGCGCGCGCGCGACCGAGCATGCATGCACATGTGTGAAAGCCAGAGGTTAGTATCCCACATTCTTTGTGTTTATTTTTTGAGACAGGGTGTCTGAATCTGAACTGAACTTGCTTTTAGGCTACACCGTCATTCTGTCTGCTTCCCAGTGCGGGGGCTACAAGCTCATCCCATCATGCCCTCATTCTCTATGAGGTTATCCTCATGCCTGTGACTGTAACATTACTCACCGAGTCATCTCCCTGCCTCTAGTACTGTTCTTGTTGCTGGTATATGATATGCATTTAGTTAATAAATATTAGTCTCTCTCTCTTTCTCTCTCTCTCTCTCTCTCACACACACACACACACACACACACTTCTTAGATGCCATGTGGCAGAGAGCTTCATTCTGCCTTAGATGCTACAAGTCTAAGCTAATTTTCCCTGAGCTTTATTGAGGTGTGGTTGACAAATAGCAAATTTAACAGTCGTTTCATAGTATTACCTTGCTGTTTCTTTCCCCTTCTCTCCCTCCCTCCCTCATTACCTCCCTTCACCCACCTTGTTCCTTTTCTTTCGTGTTTTAAGACAGGATCTCACTGTAGCCTTGGCTAGCCTGGGACACGCTATATAACCAGGCTGGTTCTAAACTCAAGAGATCTTCCTATTTTTATTGGCTCGCTCTTTGTCGACAGCCCAACTCCACCAGGTGAGGGATATCTCACTGGTGTAGCCTGGCTGCTAGTCCCACAGAGCTCCACCTGTCTCTGCCTCTCAAGTGCTGGTGTTAACGGCTTATGCCACCACATTTGGATTCTGTTTCTTTAAAGTTGCATTTTCTTTAGTGTGTATGTATGTGTGCCACTGTGTGTGCCCGTGGAGACCAGAGGACAGTTTGGGGCAGTTGCTTCTTTCCTACTGTGTGGGTCCAGGGAGTTGAACTCTTCTCACCAGGCTTGGTTGGGGTCAGGCACCTTTACTCCTGAGCCGTCCCACAGACCACTGTCTCTGTTTCTTCTTGTATGTATCATCCTGAGTCTCTTAGGAAATAAAGGTATTGATTAGTGTTGAAGGAAGTAACATGTAAGTGCTATTTCAGAATATTCAGACTTTATTCAGGAACTGTAGCGCATTGTAAGTTTGCTGCTTGGAAAGAAATGATTGTTGTCTGCCCTGTTTTAAAATCTTTTTTTTTTAAATGCAGATGTGGAATTAGAAGAAGCTATTAGAAGAAGTCTTGAGGAAATGTAATTAAAGATATTACCACACAACATCAAGTGGCCTTGAAGAGACTCAGGAAAATGAATTCTTGACTTTGTTTTCTAAAGGAGACCAGAAATCTACTAGGATAAATATATCACAAACATGTTTTATTCATTTCTGTATTCAGAATCTCGTATTTGCTTTGTATTTTGTGCTATTGTGTGAAAAATGAATCGAAGGAACAATACATACCAATGGAAACATAAATCACATTCTAATAATGGGCGACGCGTTTCTCCGACTACGTAGAGTTCATGCATTTAGGCTATAGCCATTTTCTAGAAGGAAAACCGTGTGTAAAGTTCTGTCTTTCCTTAGCATTGCATCTTTTTCTGTACTTTACAAATGACTTTTATTTTTTTAGGAATGAAAATGAATTTAAATAAAAGGTGCCATAACTCGGGGTTTTTCTAGAAATTCTGTGTGTTATGTGACCCTAATGTATAATATGCCTTGGAGATCACTGTTTATGATTATTAGAAGAGAGTGGTAGACATTGATCACAGAAACAGATTCAAGTCATCAAGGTTCCCTGTGTCTCATGCAGCTGTATGCTTGCTCTGGTTACAGTTGCACATTGCTACAATAAAAACATCTTTAAAGCAACTAAGATGAAACGTTTTCTATCCCTTTCAGACTTTTGTATGATTTGGAATATCCAAGTATATACATAGAATTAAACTTATTTTAGTATAAGTTCTTTTTTTATATTCATGCAAACCTTTTACATTGTTTTCTGGTTTTTTATAAATATACTTTTAAAGAAATAATGTTAAAGACTAGTCTACTCAGGAATAATTCTCAACTCTTTAAAACTTCAGCTTCATGTGGACTCTCTGGTTCTTCATTGAGTTGCACCTGGGATGGCATACTTAGTTCTTAAGGGTTGGTGCTTCATTAGGAGTAAAAACCTTACGTCAGTGGAAGAAGAAGCATCTATTACCTTGATGTGTAGGTTTCATGCTATTTGGGCAGAAATGTCATATAAAATTCTTGAGACATAATTTGTCAATATTAAATATATTTCTCTAGCTGGGCATGCCTGTGATTCCCATACTCAGCCTGAGGCAGGAGGATCACCCTGTGGTGAGACTCTGCCTCAGAAGGACGAAATAACAAATTTCTAAATATGAAGCTTTTGTTTTTGTTAAAATAGAAAAATGTGAGCCGGGCGGTGGTGGCGCATGCCTTTAATCCCAGCACTTGGGAGGCAGAGGCAGGAGGATTTCTGAGTTCGAGGCCAGCCTGGTCTACAAAGTGAGTTCCAGGACAGCCAGGGCTACACAGAGAAACCCTGTCTCGAAAAACAAAAAAAAAAAAAAAAAAAAAAAAGAAAAATGTGGCTTGAATTTTGTCTTTTCTCTGCAGCACTGGATAATTTAGTCTGAAATGGACTGTCTGGTCTTTCATGTTCCTTCCTCCGGCTGTCCTGGAGCTAGTGAGCACCTAGGATGGCCTCTGCCACTCCTCCACTCTCCTGGAGGAGCTAGTGAGCACCTAGGATGGCCTCTGCCACTCCTCCACTCTCCTGGAGGAACTAGTGAGCACCTAGGATGGCCTCTGACATCGCCGTCCTCTTGCACTTTCTGAGTAGGGCTCTACATAGATTTTTTTTAGTAGATATTATAACTTGAGAGTTTGTTATTCATATTACAAAATCAATTAGATGTTGGTTTTTCTTCTGTTTTTGTTTTCTTATTTTATTTATGTGAGTACACTGTTGCTGTCTTCAGACACAGCAGAATAGGGCATTGTCTCCCGTTACAGATGGTTGTGAGCCACCATGTGGTTGCTGGGAGTTGTACTCCCTGCTCTGGAAGAGCAGTCAGTGTTCTCAACCACTGAGCCATCTCTCCAGCCCCCTGTTTTTGTTCTTAAGTTGGTGTCACTGTGCATCCCAAGCTGCTTTGACATTTCATGTTAAGGCATCAAGCAAGGCCATTAAAGGTACTCCTCAGACCTTAAACACACTGGCAGGAGCTTGCTGAATAGCAAGAAAGGCATCCCCTGAGAGACTCGGAGCTCATCCAAGCATGGGGTATGCTGATAGTCTCTTAGGGAGCTTCTGGGTTAAGCATGTGGCTCAGCCTGTAAACAGCATGCACAGCATTTTGAGCTGTAATAGCTGAACATTATGGTTTAACAAGAAAGGGGTATTTCACTGAGGCCCCTAAGAAGAGGTGATGTCATCACTGACTGCATTTCTACTCACTAAATGATTTTAAATGTTATAGAACTGCTTTGTAATTTAGACAGGAGTCATTAATAACAAAGCTGTAGATTACTATCATACTTATATTTGTAATAATGATTTTTTTTCATTCCATTTATCTTTTCACAAATTATTGTGAATCTACCATGTGATGGCAACTGCTTGAAGTACCTGAGATATGACTGTGATCGTAAGCATTCCTATCCCTCTACTGCTCAGAGAGTAGGCTATATGGATAATAATAGATAATAAGTAAGCAGATAAAACCATATCTGTTAGGGGTAATGTGCTGACTGAAGAAGGGAGGGTAACGTACAAGATTGGAACTGAGTTGACCTGCAGCTCCGGGGATCATCAAATCAGGGGCAGCATCTTGCTCTGCAGCCGAGGTTAGCCTCCAGCTTGCTGGGATTACAGATGGGCACCACTGTCCTCAACTCAGAAGACATTTGTAACATCCAGGAAAGATTTCGCTGATAAGAGCTTAAGCAAAGATTCGAAGGAGGCTAAGGGAAGAGCCACGTGAAAAGCAAGGTGGCCCCTGACTTTGAGAGGTGCTGCCTTGTTTCTCTGATGAGCCACTGGAGGTTTTGGAGAGTTCACGGTACAGTCTCCTGTGCTGGAGTACTGTATTGAGGGAACATGGGAGAGGCAAGACTATGCTGAGAGAGCAGATGGGGCTCTGCAGCCGTCCCGGTAAAGAGTGACCAGACGATGGCGTATATTGGTGGAGTCAAGATGGATTCCGAAGGTAGAACTGGTACTTATTATGGATTGTATCTAGGATACAAGAGTGAAAGAGTCTGGGGTGATTCTAGGCTAGGTGCCTGAAAATTAACTGTTTTGCTGATTGTGAAGCCAAACTAGGCACAGCCGGGATGTAAAAGACGAAGATTTGCAACCTGCACCAGGCAGGAAAGGCTTGGGAGCCATTACCAAGGCAAAGCTCTCCACAAACTCAGGAAGCACTCAGGGATTTTTTATTTTTCCGGGATGCCATACATATTCATAAAGGAGCATGCCTATTCCAAAGCGTGTTCAGTGTAAAGTCGTAATTTATATAAGGAAAAGAGCTTAGACACATCATTAGACAGGAGCATACTCGTAGCAATTTGGTCTGGAAATGCCTCTGTGCATGCTCAACTTGTGAGATATTAAAACAAACATTTGAAGATAACCTGCTATTTTACTTTCCTACTGCTGAGTTAAAACACCATGACTATAAGACAATCTGTCAAAGAAACCATTTAATTGGATTTAGATACAGAGGGTTTGAGTATGGTGGCCGAAGAGACAGGTTCTAGTTTGAGCACTAGCATCTCAAACCCAAGTGGAGGCAGAGAGACAATGGGACTAGCTTGGTCTTGTTTTTTTGTTTGTTTGTTTTTGTTTTTCGAGACAGGGTTTCTCTGTGTAGCCCTGGCTGTCCTGGAACTCACTCTGTAGACCAGGCTGGCCTCGAACCCAGAAATCCACCTACCTCTGCCTCCCAAATGCTGGGATTAAAGGCATGTACCACCACTGCCTGGCTAGCTTGGTCTTTTCAAACCTGCCCATAGTGATACACACCTAATCCTCCCCAGTGATGGGAGGACCAGGTAAGTGTTCAAGTGCTAGAGAGCACTTGGCATCTCACCACCACATCTGCCTGACTGGCTTAGTTGCCAACGTAACACAGGCAGATGCTATACAATAGAGCTATGCCTGTAGCCCCTTTTATTTTTCCTTTGACACAGGTGCTTGCTGAAGCTACCTAGCCTAGCCTTGAATTCACTCTGGCCCAAGTTACACAACCCCTCATCAGCCTCCAGGAGATCATTAGACCTGAGACCTGTCCAAGCTCAGACTTTCAAGACGTCCACAAAATGTTCAGATTTCAAAGTTGTGCCGTGAGATGACAGTGTTTAATGAAGCCAAGATATCCACCGTTTATTAGTATTAAGATGAGTTTGGGGTTGGGTGGGGACGGGACTAGAAGCCAGCCGCACTTAAGGGGCTTGTCTGTTCAGAAATCTAATGGCTTTGAGTTCTGGGTAAAGGATGTAAATGAACTTTGTTTCCCATTTTCTGTACCCTGTGCACTGAGAGGACAAAACACTACTTTAAGTAGACGCAGCTTTGTATCTCAGAACTACTGACCTCTACAGCTTCTGACATATGAGCCTATTGAATATCATTCGCAGAGGATTTAAACAAGTTATGTGTGAAAGTAATAATCCTTTCATTGGGAAGGCGAGACAACACAGATGCACTCGGCTTGGCTTCTCCTTATTTGGAGCCTGTGGTCCAGGCTTTCCCTGTCCTCTCCAGAGCCCGCCTGGTCACCGGACTGGTCGAGCAAGTAGAGGCTGCCCTAGGGTGTACTGGATTGTCTCCTGCTCTCGCCACATCACCGGCTGCACCCATTTCGTCCGTGCTGTGAATCGTGGGTTCTGGGAGGACCGGCGGAGGCCCTGGGCGCCGGGGCAGGGTCCCCTACCCTGGCGTGCCCGCGGCTGCGCCCGCGCCTGCCCTTGTTTGGCCGCGCGGCCTCGGGGGTGGGGAGCCGGGGAGGTGGGGGCGGTGCCGTCCGCGTCAGCGGCGCCCGCGGTGACGGCGACGTGCTGCCCGCGCCACTGCTGCCCGCGGACGCCGAGGACCCCCGGAGCTCATGGCCCAGGCGAAGATCAGCGCCAAGGCCCACGAGGGCCGCTTCTGCCGCTCGTCGTCCATGGCCGACCGCTCCAGCCGTCTGCTGGAGAGCCTGGACCAGCTGGAGCTCAGGTGAGGGCGGCGGGGGCGCGCGCGCGGGGCCGAGCGCGGGCGGGAGGGCGGGGGGCGCGCTCCGGTGGGCTCCCCTCCTCCGACCCGGCAGACCGGCGAGCGAGTGCGGCTTGCAGAACTTCCAGAACCTTCTGCGCGGTCCTCCTCTGCCTTTAACTTTCCTGCTTCCAGGAGGAAGGCAGCAGGTTGGTGTGGTTCCCTCCTTACCCCACACTGGAGTGAGTTTCTTTACCCCAGATCACTTCATAGTCACACAAGAGCAAGGAGAAAAAAATAAAAAGAAATTCAGGACTGCCCCTTCCCGGGATCAGCGAGAATCAGACTCATGAGGGGCCGCGCGAGGTACTGTAGTTGGATACTATCCTTCATTCTCTCAACCACGTGCAATGCCCTCTGCAGTCCGTCTGGGTTTGCTGTGCATTTAGAAGACGCTGCTGACACCTTGGAAGTGCCAGTCGCAGGCCTGAAAA
Source organism: Tokudaia tokunoshimensis (assembly GCA_036184795.1). Taxonomy (NCBI): domain Eukaryota; kingdom Metazoa; phylum Chordata; class Mammalia; order Rodentia; family Muridae; genus Tokudaia; species Tokudaia tokunoshimensis. The sequence continues at coordinate 14,387,771 of BTHU01000016.1, forward strand.
CACCAAAGGCAGGAGTCACACTCTCTCTAAGATTCTGTCACAGGGAGACAGCCTTGTAGTAAAATTTCTAAATCATGAATACTACTAGCAAATGCTGTAAACGCTCCGTTGGCTTTAACCACATGAACCCTTATGTATTTGGTGGGAACGTTAACGTCTCCAAAGTTGTGCAAGTTTTGATTGTATGCAGGTGGTGTTCCATGAAAATCTTACCAAGACACCCTGACACACCTTGTTCCCTAGTTTTCTCGGGGTTCTGCGTAAGCAGAAGAGTATAAGCCAAAAATCTAAAGAGTCTGCGTGTCTCCATCTCTCTCCATGCATCCACCAAACACAGGGAAGTGTTTGCCCAGAAAAAATATAAGCAGTGTTTGTTACAAGTGAGGAGCTCATTATTGTTACTATTAGGAGAAAAGAGGCAAAAGGTGAGAAAACTTTTACAGTCTCTGGAGTAGCCACACGAGAAACCTGGACACTATGTCCCCCAACCCGGAGGGACACAAAGGAACTTGAGCTGAGAAAGGGAGCTCAGCTTTAAAGCCCCTCTGAAGAGAGGGGAATGTTTTCTTCTGCGGGCTAGGCTCTAACCTTTGACAGTATATTCTGTTAATAACCTTTGACAGTATTTTTTTCCCTTGAAAGAGTTCAGGAAGTTGTTACTCTTCTTCAAGCTGAGTCATTGTTCTGACACTTGAATCAATCCTGCCCATGTGTGGAGTTCTTCCTCTCCTTCTGGGGGGCCTCTTGAAAGTCTGAAGTTTGCAGTGATACATTCTAACGTCTGGATTACTATCAAAGGAATCCTGATTACACCTAAGTGATTAAATTATGCTACTTATTAACAGTTGCGCTGAAAGGGGTTTATTACCGTGTGTTTAATGGTTCAAGACCTTTACCAGTAACTGCAGATTTCTGTAAGTCTTAGTTTCTCCCTTAAAAATGTAATGCACACTTAGAAGTAAGTATGTCAGCAGGTGCAAAGAAATAGAGAGAGACTGTCTCTTAAGGTTTAGGGGTCCTTTTTAGAAGCCCCCTGGATAGTGCCACAGAGCACAACACTATTCAAAATTAGACTTTTTAAATATGATTAGAGAAAAGATGACGCTTCTGTGACTTCCCTCTAGCTTCCTTAGTGTATGTGTCTGAGGAAAGCAGTGGACAGGGCACTACTGTGAACCACTGGTTTGTCACCAGTGCGCATCTTCCATTCTGCTGAATGGGTTCTGTGAACAGCAAAAGCCACTCACTGTTCCCTCGTGAAACTGAAACCGCACCAAAGGCTTCATCCTGCAGGATGAACTGACCTCTGGGGTGTCTAAAATGCTTTAAAATGTTTAGACCTGGTTTACAAGCTGGTGAAAGATGCCATTCGTTTCTAATGGCTTATAATATTAACTACACCATCTTACATTAAAAAAAAAAAAGCCATCTCTCCAGTGGGGGCTGGAGAGATGCCTCAGCAGTTAAGAGCACTGACTGCTCTTCCAGAGGTCCTGAGTTCAATTCCCAGCAACCACATGGTGGCTCACAACCATCTGTAATGGGATCTGATGCCCTCTTCTGGTGTGTCTGAAGACAGCAACAGTGTACTTACATATAATAAATTAATCTTAAATTTTTTTTTTTACTACATCTCCTCTCCTGCGGTGCTTTCTCTAAAAAGATAATCCTGTCCTTCCTGATTTTCCTGACCAGTTCTACGGGGATTCTGCGCTTGTCAAGGCTAAATACTTTACTTTTTTAGTGGTTATCCTAGTTTGTAAATAATCCGTGTTAGCATCAGTCTGTAGGCTAAGCCTTGTGTCTCTATGGGAGTTACCATTATCTGTATTGTAGAGATGAGAAATTGAAGCTTGGATATATACAGTGCGCCTCAGGGCGGAGCAGTGGACTTCATGTATGAACCCCGCAAGGATCGCTGCTCAGATCAACACCATGTGTCCTGGTCTTGAACATCACTTTTCAAACTGTCTAGCTGATATGTAATGAATATGATTTTACTAAAAGGGAAGAAAATCAATTTAGCATTTGATTGAGTAAACCTTGAAGACCTAGAACATGCCAGTTATTGGGTGGGTTCTAGAAGGAAGCTGCGGGTCATAGGTCAAGGGCTGGGGTTTGGACACTGGCCAAGGAGGCAGGACTGAGAGAGGCTCTTTACACATCTCCCAAAACTGATGGCGCAGTGAGCAGCTCCTTTCCAGTTCACTCAGCCAGGAAATGATGATTGCCAGCAGGAGCCAGGGAAACGGGCCACCCCCTTGGTTTGGTTTCTTGCTGTTTAAGGTTCCTGTTAGGATGTGCCAGTGTTCCAGGACCCACAGAGCAAGTTGAAACCGTATTTAATTTGGAATAACAGTCTGTAATTTAGAAGGAACATTTCGTGTACACTGTAATTTCAATCTTATAAACCCCTGGGAGAAGAGGGCGTTATCTTTTAGCAATGAGAGCACTGGGCTGTGATGGGTCTTAATTGGAAGGATGTTTGTCTAGCATGTTCATAACCCTAGGTTTGGTCTCTGGCTTCAGATAACCAGCATCGTGGTGCATGCCTGTAGTCCAAATCCTAGAGTTGTGAACATTTGGTCATCCAGGGCTACATAGGGAGTTCTGGGTCAGCCTGCGACACATGAGACCCTTTCTGGGGATAGGGGAGGAAGACACTGAGGGACTAGGTGCCTTGCCTTACTGGCTAGTGGTTCATTCACACTGACAGTGAATGGCATACAGCATTTTTGTGACTGGGAAAACCAGTTCCTGACAGTATCTGGGATGCCCAGGGTCACACATGGAGCCTGGTCTGTGAGTTTAAGAATGTGTTTTAGAAAAAGTTCCCTTCACATAAATCCACAGAGATGAGTGACTGCTGTCTCCCAGTTTATGATAGCACGCAATTTTGTCATTGCCAAATGAGCCTGTATTCATGACAGTAAGTACAGAATGGCCACCGTGAAACTAGCGCATGCTGACATCATACATGTGTATTGGGTGTTTACGTGTGACTCATGCTGAATTTCTCAGTCAGTTCGTCAGTAACCGTGTTAAACTTCTCTGCTGCTTTGCATCATTCGGCCACAGCCGAGGTCTCCTCATCCTTGGTGTCTCAGGGGAGGAAATTTCCACAAAGTCAGCCGTAGCTCCTCACACTAGTGAGGTGGTGGTTGGTTTGCAGTTTTGTGAACTGCCATTTAGGGACGACTGCCTGCACCTGACATTTTATACAGCCACCACCACGGCGGACTCATGAGACACCTGCGGGCTGGGGACCAGGTGAGGATGCTTCTGTTTTATGCATATGAAAGTTCTTACGACAGTGCCTCTGCCCACGCCTGCTTAGGGTGATGTGAAATTTTCTAGACGTTTCACCCACCCAGTCAGCTGTATTGTGAGGGTGTGTTCTTTCCCAGTTTGAACATGTAACACACGTAGCTGCTCCCTGGATCCCAGTCCACACAGAACTGCCCCTTGCCAACGAGAGAAGAGTCATCGCCTGAGTTTATTAAGATTGTGTTTATCTAAGTGTATCCCATCTACTTGAGAAATGATAGAGGCAGGCAGAATTTAAGGATCAAGTCACTGGTTGCAAACTAATGGGAAAGCTACATAGACAACGTTTTGTGAATCGAGTTTTAAGTACAGCAATAGCCGATAAACAGGGCAAATGGTCTTAAGCAAGCCAAGCAGTGAAGAATGCTGACTTAGAACGCATGAAGCCCTAGGTTCCATCACCAGGACTGATGAACCAGGCATGGGATATGTATGTAATGCCAGCCCTCAGGAGGGAGAAGCAGACAGACCAGAAGTTCAGGTGTGTTTCAAGCCAGCCTGGGATACAGGAGGTTCTGTCTCACAAAGGAAGAAGAGGTAGGGGTGTGTGTGTGCGCGTGTCCACGTGTGCATGCGTGTGTTTGTCCTGGCTAGTTTTAAAGAAAACGACATGTTACAGCCACGTGGAAAAGGGGCTCTCGATTTCAAAAATGCTTCTATTAAGATCAAGCTGTAGGGGGCTGGAGAGATGGCTCAGTGGTTAAGAGCACTGACTGCTCTTCCAGAGGTCCTGAGTTCAATTCCCAGCAACCACATGGTGGCTCACAACCATTTGTAATGGGGTCTGACACCTTCTTCTGGCATTTGGGCATACATGTGGATAGAACACTCATATATATATATATATAATAAATACATCTTTTTAAAAAAAAATTAAAAAAAAAAGATCAAGCTGTAGGCAAGATCTCAACCTTCCTAATGCTAGAACCTTTTCATACAATTCCTCATGTTGTGGGGCAACCCCCCCCCCAGCCATAGACCTGTAGTTTTGCTACTGTTATGAATTGTAATGTACGTCTGTGTTCCCCAGTGGTCCTAGGAACCCTGTGAAAGGGTTGTTCGACTCCCCAGAGGGGTTGTGACCCACAGGTTTAGACCATGTTAGGTCTTTTTTTTTTAATTAGCGATTTGTGTGTAAGAAACCCGTGCACTGTGGATGGTGCCGTGCTTAGGCTGGGGGCCTGGGTTCTCTAAGATAGCAGGCTGAGCAAGTAGTGAGGGAGCCAGGAAGCAGCATTCCTTGTGGCCTCTGCGTGAGCTCCTGCCTCCAGGGTCCTGCCCTGTCGCCTGAGCACCAGAACTGCCTGGTGTGATGAGCTGTGTTATGGAAGAGTCTGGAAAATAAACTCTCTCCTCCCCAGGTCGTTTTTGGTGATGGTGATGTGTCACAGCAATAGAAACTGACTATGCCAGCTCCAAAGGAGGCATTAATCTCCTTACCAGAAAGGAAGGGGGAAGCCGTGAGCGCTCTTGCTCAGGAGAAAGAGTCTTCTAAAAGATCCTAAGTATAAGGAAGAAGGCTGTAAAAACAGCAAACGAAGGCCCGTGGTAAATGTATAGATACACAGATAGTGTATCAGCAACTTGTAGTGTGTATAAAGAACTCTTTCCGATGCCCTCCCCCGCCCCTGTCGCTTGCTCTCTCTCTCTCTCTCTATATATATATATGCATATATACATGTCTATATATATGCATATATACATATACATACATATATATGCTGGAGATCAAACCCAAGGTTTTACAAACTGAAGTGCATTCTGTATGACAAAGCTCTATCCCTAGCTCAAAATAATTATTTTATACACAAATAAAAGGTGTTTTTTCCCCCAGGATGTGTCCTTTCTCATCTGTTGCGTTAGCTCCACAGACTCACTGCCGTAACTGATTACTGTAAACGAACCTTTTTTAGAACAGTCCTCATCCCACAGTCATCGCACATTTAATAGGAGCTCGAGTGTTAGAATGGAATCTGGTCTGTGAGCATCTGTGCACCATTTCTCTAAACACGGGAGTCATAATTAGAGCTTCTAATTATAGGCATCTCTCGCTTGTGCCAGCTGGGCCTCCTTCGTACCTACTGGGCTCATGTGTCTGATGGAGGGCAGTGCTGTAATCCAGGGGGGCTGGAGGGAGCTCTTGCCCTGCCTCACGTTGTGGCCAGATTTGTACATACAGTCCTCTCCTGCCTTTACTGGCTCTTACAGACAGACCATGAGTGTCGCATCTAGTAGCTACATGCTATTTTGGGGATTGACAGGTGGGTGACGTGGATGAGAATGGAGGTCTTGGGGTTGGTATGAGCTAATAAAAGGTTGGTGGACCAGTTCCCTCCCTGGCCAGTGGTCTGGGTTAGAATGCCTGCCTCACCTCTAAGGTCATCTGTCACTATTTCTCTCTCTACAAAAGCTGTAAATGTGGTCACTGTAACCTGTAAGAAAAGTGACCTTGAAACAGAAATCTCTTAAATAGGTGAGATATTTTTCTTTTGCTTTTCATGATTCAAACACCCTAATTTCTCTGCATGCAGTAATTGTGTGTGTGTGTGTGTGTGTGTGTGTGCAAGCACACGTGTGTGTGCGCATGGGGGGTAATGAATAAAGTGTTCTATGGTACAATCAAGGTTTTACACCAAAATCTTTAAGAGGCTTTCCCTTTAAATTTGGGAAAAGGCAAAAACCACATCCCTGCAACTGTCTAGTACAGAACCAGAAGACATCAGTCAATTCTATAAAGAGACAACAATTGTATTAAAGACACAAAAGTTTTTTTAAGATGGTATGATCATCTAGAGAGAAATGATAGATGGAACAGGTCAACTGTTTAGAATTTAATGCCATCAATACTGATACTGAGCCCACAAAAACAGCATGTCTCAAGCAGAGATGTAATTACAGTTTTCTGTAGCGATATCCACAACATGATATTGTTCAGAAATCCATAAAGCTTCAGTGAAGAATATTTAAAAGCTAATAAAGAATATATAGAGCTGGAGAAAATGAGGGCTGGAGAGATGGCTCAGTGGTTAGGAGTGCCAACTGCTCTTCCAAAGGTTCTGAGTTCAATTCCCAGCACCCACATGGTGGCTCACAACCATCTGTAATGGGATCTGATGCCCTCTTCTGGTGTCTGAAGACAGCAACAGTGTATTTATTTACATTAAATAAATAAATCTTAAAAAAAAAAAACTGAAAACAAGATGTAAATTAAATTACGTTGTCAAAAAGGATGTCAAATTTCCCCCCATTTTTTTTAAAAAAAATCAAACTTATACAGTTTATATGGAGGAATAAATATCTATGTTATCTTTACAGGAGATTTTGGGGGAGGCCATTCTACCAATTATTACATGGGACAGAGCCCATGATGCTGTCGGGGGGGGGGGGTAGGGGAGGTAGCCAGTGCTCTGACTGGAGAGATTAAAAAGGTGTACTTTGTACAGGTAGCACAGGATCTGATGTAATGTTGGAGCCTATTACAGTGGACTTAACAAATACCAGGAAGGTAAAACTCTAAGTAGAATACAGGAAAATATTATGACCAGAATATGAGAAAAGCAACTTAAAATTTCAAAGGTATAAGCCACACACAAAGACACAGTAGACTGGAGACTCTTCCTATCGTTCAGGAATCTTAGGCAGGGAGGCCAGCCTGCATTACACTGGGAAGTCCTGTTGCAAAGTAATAGTAGTAATAACAGCAGCAGCAACAACCACCAGGTTTGAGAGATGGTTCAGTGGTTAAGAGCACTGGCCACTATTGTAGAGGGTCTGGTTTGGTTCCCAGCACCCATGACAACCATCCATAACCCCAGATCCAGGGGCGTCAAAGCCCTCTCCAGCCCTCTGCGCGCACATATACAGTGCATTTACACGCGTGCACCTAAGGCGCTCAGGCACATAACAGCAAGGCTGTGATTAAGTAGATCGAGGCGCTCTTAACTGGATAGGCTAACACATGCCGGCCATCCCAGGGTCTTTTGCCGACACAGAGCACAGGGCCTCCCTGGGGAATAGAGTGCTGAGTTTATCTTGGGGGGAGGAGGGTATCTCGTCGGTGAGGGCCATTCTGAGCAAGGCTCACAGGTCAGATGATGATGATGGATTGCCGTGTCTGACCAGTAAAGAGTCGGTGTGTTGAGCAATCCGGCTCAAGTCACTGACGTGAGCGTGAGCGGCCGTCTCTGAGTGGTCAGAATCTGCACACGGCACAGCAGCACTGATACCCGGGAACCGCGTGGTTCTGAAGAGGAAGCCGGAGAGAAGGACACAGAGAGAGGTGGCTGCAGGTTCACATAAAGAATTTTAAAGAACAAATCCTCATAAATGAACATGGACTCTAACGTTGCCCTGAGCAGGAAACTGCTGAGTAAACAGGAGAGAGAGAGAGAGAGAGAGAGAGAGAGAGCAGTCAGGAGGATTGCTGCGAGCTGTAGGCCTGCCTTTGACAAAACAGTAACACCCAGGGAAGAAAAAAAATTTTTTTGTTTGTTTGTTTTGAGACATGGTTTCTCTGTATAGCTCTGGCTGTCCTGGAACTCACTCCGTAGACCAGGCTGGCCTCGAACTCAGAAATCCGCCTGCCTCTGCCTCCCAAGTGCTGGGATTAAAGGTGTGTGCCACCACTGCCCGGCAAGAAAATTTTTTTAAAGTAATGCCATTTACTTTTTTTCTTTCTGAGACAAGGTTTCTCTGTGTAGCCCTGGCTGCCCTAGAATCCTCTCCGTAGACTGGGGTGGCCCCCAAACTCAGAAGTCTGCCTTCCTGGGATTAAAGGCGAGTGTTATCTCACTTGGCAACTAAGTGATACATTTTTAAAAAGTGTTCTTGCTGTCCTTTAAACTTGCACTGATTTAGATGGCAGCTGAGGACAATGAACAGGAAGGACACTGTCCCTATAACAACGGTTTCGTTCTGCCAATCCACACAGGGTTGAAGCTCTGAGAGACGCAGCTACTGCTGTTGAACAAGAGAAAGAAATCCTTCTGGAGATGATCCACAGTATCCAGAACAGCCAGGACATGAGGCAGATCAGCGACGGTGAGAACGGGTCTCGGAGGGGGGGTGGGGGAGTGGGGATCGGAAGCCTGGGATCCCGGGGATAAGCGTGAGTCAGAACCTTCCTGACTTTGGGTGTGCCTGCCCCAGTTCAGCGTTAACAGCAGCGGTGGATGCAGCTGCGGCCGTCTGTCCGCTGTCTGTCGGTGTCTCCGTTTCAGTGTGCTTCCCACACAGGCAGAGATGGTGGGAGAAGCCCTGCTAGCTTCCAGCAGGGCGGGCAGGTAGTACGGCCCAGCAACTCACCTCGGGGACACAGCTTTTTATCAGGTCCTGACTGCAGGTCCAGTAAAGGCTGAGGGACTAAGTAGAACCTAATTGAGATGATCCGAGGCGTGGTAGGCAAATGTATTGTCACTGTCATCTGAGGGGTACAGCAGCTTGGAGACGGTGGACTAGAGAGCTGCAGAAATAAGCAGCTGAACTCCCAGGCCCAATATGTTGTCCATCCGCTATGGGTCCTGCCTGGCCTGTCCATCCACCATGCGTCCTGCCTGGCCTGTCCATCCGCCATGGGTCCTGTCTGGCCTGTCCATCCACTATGTGTTCTGCCTGGCCTGTCCATCCGCCATGGGTCCTGTCTGGCCTGTCCATCCACTATGTGTTCTGCCTGGCCTGTCCATCCGCCATGGGTCCTGTCTGGCCTGTCCATCCACTATGTGTTCTGCCTGGCCTGTCCATCCGCCATGGGTCCTGTCTGGCCTGTCCATACGCCATGGGTCCTGCCTGGCCTGTCTATCCACCATCGTGGTAAAAGATCAATGACTAAGAGAGTTCTGGAACAGGAAGAGAAAGGAGTTGTTGACGGTATTGTGTAAATCTTGAAATGCACCCGAGTTCATGGCCACCACAGCTTCCAGTCGCTGGCAAAGGTCACACTCAGGTCAGCTTGAGTTTGTGTCTTCTGGGGAGGCCAGGACTTGCTGGGGAGCCCACTGTCCCTCCATTACCATTGTTCCTTCTTGGCTGACAGTGGGTGGTGTATTGACAGACATGCACACGTCAAGCCCCCAGTGCCCCACCCCTGCCGTGAGCCCTAGCCGTCTTCCTAGCTGGACTCTGCCAGTGCCCCACCCCTGCCGTGAGCCCTAGCCGTCTTCCTAGCTGGACTCTGCTTGTTCTGAATTGACTTGGCTCTGTCCCGGTTGCCCATGCCTCTGCCTTGTGTGGACCTGCAGGCTCGGGATGATAGCTGGCCCTCACTGTGTGAAAACTTCCGGGGAAGGAGTTCTCTGCTCTTAATCCAACATTCCTTGGTTATTCTGTAGTACTTTTGGCTTTTACCTTTAGAACAAGTCACAGAAGTACTTAGAGAAAATAGAAATAGTGCAAGTGCATGCCACGGCATTGCTGACGCAGGAAGTTTCTGCCTTGTACTGACCAATGTTTCCCGTTTAGGAGAAAGAGAGGAACTAAACCTGACTGCCAACCGTCTGATGGGCCGGACCCTCACTGTTGAGGTCTCAGTGGAAACGATCCGAAACCCCCAGCAGGAGGAATCCTTGAAGCACGCCACGAAGATCATAGACGAGGTAGTCAGTAAGTTCCTGGATGACCTGGGGAATGCCAAGAGCCACTTAATGTCACTTTACAGTGCGTGCTCATCTGAGGTGCCACCGGGGCCAGTTGATCAGAAATTTCAATCGATAGTCATCGGCTGCGCTCTTGAGGATCAGAAGAAAATCAAGAGGCGATTGGAAACTCTGCTAAGGAATATCGACAACTCCGACAAGGCCATTAAACTATTGGAGCACTCTAAAGGAGCTGGTTCCAAATGCCTGCAAAACGCCGACGGCAGATTTAACTAGCCTTCAGATCCACAGGCCCTTACGAAAGATGTAAAAAAGAAAACTACTATTTTAAATAGCTAGGTCTCTATTTTAGGCATAACCACTTAATTGATACTGGTAATTATTTCGGATGGGGAAGTATCCAAGTGTCAACAGACACACAGATAACACTTAAAATAGGAGTATTTCAGTCACCTACTTTGAAGTTTTGGGCAGTGTTCCCGTCTTGAACTGGACTCTAGCACTGTATATTTAACTTCTGAAGATGTACACGTGGTATGTGGGGGAAATAAAAAAGGGGGGTGGGGGCAAAAGTACCACTGCCCTTTCCTTGACTTAAGCACAGAGCACCCAGCCCTGGAGCGGTGCACTCACACCAGTGTGAACAGAGCACCCAGCCCTGGAGCGGTGCACTCACACCACAGTGTGAACAGAGCATCCAGCCCTGGAGCGGTGCACTCACACCACAGTGTGAACAGAGCACCCAGCCCTGGAGCAGTGCACTCACACCACAGTGTGAACAGAGCACCCAGCCCTGGAGCAGTGCACTCACACCACAGTGTGAACAGAGCACCCAGCCCTGGAGCAGTGCACTCACACCAGTGTAAACAGAGCACCCAGCCCTGGAGCAGTGCACTCACACCAGTGTGAACAGAGCACCCAGCCCTGGAGCGGTGCACTCACACCACAGTGTGAACAGAGCACCCAGCCCTGGAGCGGTGCACTCACACCAGTGTGAACAGAGCACCCAGCCCTGGAGCGGTGCACTCACACCAGTGTGAACAGAGCACCCAGCCCTGGAGCAGTGCACTCACACCACAGTGTGAACAGAGCACCCAGCCCTGGAGCGGTGCACTCACACCACAGTGTGAACAGAGCACCCAGCCCTGGAGCGGTGCACTCACACCAGTGTGAACAGAGCACTCAGCCCTGGGGTGGTGCAGTTACACCACAGTGTGAAAAGAGCACCCAGCCTTGGAGCGCTGCACTCACACCACAGTGTGAACAGAGCATCCAGCCCCTGGAAGAGTGCACTCACAGCACAGTGTGAACAGAGCACTCAGTTCTCGAGTAGTGTATTCACACCACTCAGCGTGCCTAGAAAGATTAAAGGAAACCCATCAGAACTTCACTCTGCATGTTCTCCATGTTTTGGGCATCTGTTTTCTCTATGCATTTTATACCATGTATTTTTAGGTGTGTGTGTAAGCATGACGAAATGTGAGGAGCCTGCCTTGATTTCACCACTGTGAAGCTCCGCTCCCTCCCTGTACACTGCAGGGCATCCCTCCGGGCCAGTGCTGACCGCCTTCTTAATGGGCTGCCTTGAGCTCACGCGTGTGCATTTACCCAACCACTTCTCTGTGGACAGTTGGGTGGTTTCAATTTGTTGCTGTGACTACAACATACTTATGTCCACTGAGCTTTCTTTATTCTGTTCTGGGTCTTCTTTATGTAAAATTCCACTAATGGGTTCATCGGGCCATAGGATGTATACGTTTTCATGGCCTAGAGACATATTTCTAGATTTTTATAAGTTATATCGATTTGTACTGTCTTCAGTCATTAAAAGAATCCATTTTGCTGAACTAGCATTGGGCATTATTTTTCTACCATCAGACACAAAGCCCTCTATTTAATGGGTACCTTGTTTTCTAAGAAGGCTGGCCAGCGTGGTCATCTTCCTGAGTTCTTTCCCACCCCCCACCCCCTTTGGTTTTTTTTTTTTTTTTTGGTTTTTTGAGACATGGTTTCTCTGTGTAGCCCTGGCTGTCATGGAACTCAGAAATCCACCTGCCTCTGCCTCCCAAGTGCTGGGATTAAAGGCGTGCGCCACCACTGCCCAGCCATCTTCCTGAGTTCTAATTAAAAGTAAATATGCTGGTGAGGCACCAAACCTTCAGCTACTCTGACTTATATGGATTGCTATCTATCCCTCCATGCAGACATCACTGAGCTGCACTTCCTGTCCCGAAGTGCTAAGTTAGCTTCTGTGGTAAGCTCTCACGACCCGAGGCCAGCAGGCATGAGGTCTGCTCACTGTTGAGATATTTTCTGTCACCTGGTTCTTCACCAGCTTCTTAAACTTACAGAAAAGTACACTCATTTCCCTTCGGTTCTCAGATGTCAGCACCCGATTCCTTTGCACCCTGGTAAGATATGCCTACCTGCCCCAGCTCGCTCACCCCGGAGCTTCCATCACAAAGTCTGGCTACTTCCTTGACCTTTGTATTCCCTGCATTATTTCTCAGTGTGTGTGAGTGTGTGTGTGTGAGTGTGTGTGGTGCACCCATACTTACAGAGATCACAAGAAGGCATGTGATATCCTGGAGCTGGAGTTACAGGCAGTTGTGAGTTGCCCGAAATGACACACTGTAGGACATGCCTGCCCCATTAGTTCTACTCCCCAGGACTCCTCTCGGCACTCTCTTACGAAGCTGTTTTCTGCCTTTGCCTTCTGTAATGTGGACACTCACAGGACCTACCAGAGACGCTGGGAGCAGCCTGTGCAGATTTATCAACTAAAGGCAGAGTGGTCTTTAGGCTTCTGGATCTCCGTGCTTGTCAAACAGGAGCCGGGGGTGGCTCGGGCCACAGTGTGGAAGACGCTAGGCTGTATCACGAATTAGGTGCTGTAGTTCTCAGCCTTGGGACCTTGAATGGTGGAGGGGAGCCCTTGTTCAGCTGCAGCTGAGTTCCAGCCAGCTCAGGCAGCAGGGGCAGGCGCTCTGGGAAGGCCTGACTCCACAGAGGGGAGGAGAGGAGAATGAGAGGCAGCTCTAGGGTCTAGAGTAGCTAGTAAAATATAAACAAACATTCCCAACTCTAATACATACACATGTGTATACACACACACACACCGCACACTTCACACACACCACACACTTCACACATACCACACACTTCATACACAACACACACTTCACACATACCACATACTTCACACACACCATACACATCACATACACCACATACATCACACACTTCACACATACCACACACTTCACATACACCACACACATCACATACACCACACACTTCACACACCACACACAATTCTAGCTTTGAAATGTTTTATTTTTTTTGGTTATTGGAATTCATCTTTGTGGAAATTTTAATCAAATAGTACATTTTTAAATTAACCCCAAGGGCGTTAAGTACCACTCAATAGGAATACATACAAGTAGTTTTCCATTCGGATTTACAAAAGCACTATTAGTAACAAAAATATAGAAGGGATTAAGTTTTTCCTTTGACCCAAAGATTTTATCTTTAAAATACCATTTATCAACATCCTACTGTAGATATCTTCAAGAGACAACAGAAAAGTGGTAGTAACCGAGACTCTAGTGGCCGGATCACTGGGCGTCCGGGCGCCGGCTGCTGGGGTTTTTACCTGTGTGCAGATAACTTCATTTGTATGACAGATTTTTAAGTTTTATATGTGAAACTCTTAAGAGCAACACTGTGTTCGTAGTAACTGTTAGTGTGACTAAAGCCACCTGCTCACCTAAGGCAGTGGAGGCCAAAGCTCTCCCCTTGTGGGCTCCCTGCAGCCGGTCGGAGGCGCTCCCTGCAGCCGGTTGGAGGTGCTCCCAGGGTGCTCACCACAGCAACGTCTCAGATTACAAGAGCACTTCAGGGTCCACATCAGGCTCTAAGGCCAACTCCTCAGCCTAAATCCTCTGAGAGACCCCAGTCCCTAGTGGCAGGCAGTGAAGCCACACCCCTGAGTTCTCCACACCACCTACACAAGTCAGGAGCACGCAGCAGGGAAGGGGTCCCTCGGCCCTGCATCCTCTGTGGTAGTGCTAGCTGGAATTTGAAATCTCCGTGCGTGCGTACTGTCACCTTGAGTGGACAAGAAGAATCAGTTCAACCTGCTTTTATTTGAACTGCCGCATATGAGCTGTTTTATATACTATTTCGTTGGTAGGCAGAGACTGGAAGAAACCTGAGGACCTCTTAGATATGGCAATTATTCCACAGCTATGTGCCTGACACTAAAAACTGGTGATACTCCAAAAAAGTTAACTAGAGCACAAATGTCCAGTGGCCCAGAGTCCTGAACAGCGATCATCGACAAGGGGCATCTCTAGAATTTCACATTAAAGTTTGTAAACGTTACAGTCACAGAAGAAACCAATAATGTGACCTTTAAAGGTTTCAGAATTGAATATATTGGTAAATTAATATTACTTGTGGCTGATTTTAGACCTTTTAAAGTTAGGTAGAAAATAGAGTAATGCAAAGTAAAAATACAAATGTGTAACAAATGCTTCCATAAAAAATTGATAAAACAAAACACATAAACTTCTGTTACAAATATTAGGGAAGGGGCTTGCCTGGGTTCAGTCCTCAGCTGTGGGGAGACAGGGCGCAGGGGAGACAAAATAACAAATACTAAAGAAACTGCAGCCATCATCAGACACTATTTTAAAGAGACATAGCACATACCTTGTTACCATGCATTTAGTGGCTATGAATAAAACTACAATGTTCTATAAGGAATGAATTTTCTGCCAGTGCCATTAAAAGTGGCAACTAATTTATTTGCCAACAAATTTACTTTGTGCAAAAACTGAAGAGAAAAATCCTGACTCACAGCAGGACAGCAGGCACCACTGTGAGGAACCAAGTCCCCCGCCTTACCCAGCACTGGGGGTGCTAACAGCTGACCACACAAATGACCTTGATGGCTTGGGAAGCACGGTGGGAAAAGCATGCAGACCACCATGGAGCGAGGGCACTCGGCGACCTCTGTGCTCACAATAGGAATCAGGCAGGATGGGGTGGTACGCCAAGGGTAAACTTAAAAAAAAAAACAGACAAGAGAAATACAGAAACAATCTATATAAGTGAAAAAAAAAAGGAAAAAGAAAAAGAAATGGACTTCATAGCACATGTTCTAAGAAATATTACATTTATATATTTTGAAGTCACATGAAAACCAGGACTGTGGAAACGGGTTATTGATTCTTTAAAAAATAAAATTACTGATTAAGGATAATGAGTTTTTAATAGAATTGTGACAATTCTCTTTGGCAGGCTAGTGTCCAACTCACAAGTTTTCGACTGTCATTTACATACCAGGTCCTTCCTTACAGATGCTTCTTACCGATAGTTCTCGGTAAGGTGCCATATAAACCAAAGGCCACAGAAAAATTTAAGCAATAATGGTAAAATGCTGTACCAAGAGTGTAAACAAAAGGATGCCTTCGAGTTGTAGGGCTTCAGAAAATCTGGGATCAGGACCAAAGACCATCACTCTGCAAAGATGGTTCCCTTCATCTTGGAAGTTCGGGGTTCTGTCTCCAGTCAGCAGGAGCTCGTGTGCACACACTCCAGGCTCTTCTGAGTGGCTGCAGGCCGTGGTGTGTACCGGGCACAAGCTAACCCACTGTGCTCACAGTGGCCATGGAGATTCTGGGAGAATCCCACGAGGGACAGGCCCTAGCATTCAGATGTTTACATTCCCTTCACCTACCTGTTGGAGAGGAAACTACCTTTAAAAGATGTCATAAACACAAATCCTAATAGAAAGTCCTGTAAAAATTAGGGGAAGTGTTTGGCAAATGGACACTTGCATCCAAGTTCGTCCTGTAAATATGTCCCGAAGTCTCATGTGAGACCAGAAACACACACAATGGTTATATGAACTAATTAGAATCTGCACACACTTTCCCAGGACACAGGCCCTCTGCCCAAGCCAGGCATCTGCATGCACATCTCCCACAGTCCACACTTCACAGATATTGCACGAGTACCTCTGACCACACACACTGGGGCAATCCGACAGAGTCTGGGTTTCCCCTTCAGTATGTTCTTTAAGCATTCAGATGGAACATTCCAGAAAAGCTCGACGACCAGTTTCCAAACAAGAATGCTCGACATCTCCACTTGGTCCATCAGGGTCAAATGGTTACTGATGTAGTTAGTCATGTTGCTTTTGTTTTCAGCATTTAAAATTCAGCAAAACCTGTTTCTGACATTTCCTATGGTGTCCCTTCAAAAACAGGAGAAGCTTCGTCTAAGGTAAAAAACTAGAGTGAGTCCACAGGGCAATAATTTTCCAGCAGAGGGCTCCATCTACATTCTGAGAAGCACGGCAGAGCAACATTACAATGTCAGCTTCAGAGCGCGGTGCAAGGCCCGCTGACACACGCGGGACACACCCCGTACACGGCGCCCTTAACTGCACGGTGCAATTCAGCTTTCTCCTCCCTAAAACAGTTTAGGGTATACTACAGCTGCTGAAAGGATTTCTGGTTTTCTTGGTCCTTTGTTTGTTAGGTCTAAGGTTGATGACATCTCCACCATTAAGGGAACTTGAATTCTGGCCCAAGTGACTTCCAACGGACGCATTAAAGACACCTGTATAAATTGGGGAAAACACAGTGACTGATCCACCTCCAGGTCACCTGTCCTGTACATATCACTTATTAGTAAAGTGAGACAGAGAATTCAGACCCTTGGTTGTTTTCGTTCCCTACTGTACTGTAACAGGAACACCCTAAGCATGCAGGTCAGGCTATGACTGACTGCTAACCGTCTCCAGTAACTGCATCCTGAGCTAAAACAACATAGAGCACACTGTCCGACAGGCAGAGTGACCGGTGGGTGAGAGGAAGCTATTATATCTGCACCTTGACATGTGCGTGCACACAGCAGAACCGCTAACTCAGGAACTGCCGAGCATCAAGATACACAAGACCCCTGCCATGGGCGCCATCTAGGAAACAGACTCCAAGGCCAGTCGCTGCCATGGCACTGAGTCCAACAGGTGATGCGCAGTGTACCACACAACAGTGTGTCATCTTGTCTTGGTTCCTGGAGACAAGGTCTTTTTGTGTAACTTAAGTCTCATCTTGCTGTCACCATGCCCAAGCAAGACATACGTGTCCAACCCCCACGAGAGACCACAGATCCCCCCCAGATGGTTCAAAGGTAGATCTAACTGCACAGCTCCTAAGGAAGGAAGGAATGCGTACAAAAGGTGGGCGTGCACGCCTGGCTAGGCCCCACCTTGTGTGTCCAGCGAGCCTCTAAGGCCAAGACAGCACGGAACAATGTCACTGCTGTGTGGAGTAAAACGCAGAAGTACCAAATCCCTTCTTAACAAGAGCGAGGATACTTGCCAAGCTCAGTAATCATGATTCAAACAGATTTAACCCAGATTTCTTAAAGAAATGAGCCCGTTACACATTCTAAAAAGGACACAGCAACAGAAGCTGGAGGGCCAGGTTCACGCACGGCCCGGGCCAGAGTTCCCGCACACTTACCAATTTTGTTACTACTGGAGTGTGTCTGTTCTGGATCTTCCGTTATCTGTTGTTTGAGTTTTTGTAGGTGTTTCTCAGCCAAATATTTAAAAACTAGAAAACATACACACAGTCAGTATGACTATGCAAGTAAGTCTATGTTCAGGTTACAATATTTATACTTACTACATTAATTTTAAATTACATTAGATTAAAAGAATACGATTTAGTTAAAATTCAACTTTCAGAAATTATTTGAGCAGTCCTTGAGATGTACAGTGATGGGCCAGCCACTGATGTGCCCAGCAGAGGGAGTGAGCGAGTGCACCGTCCCGTCCCTCCCAACCCAGGCTCATCCTGAACAGGGTCACACTACCCTGACTCATCCTCTTGCTCTGGAGACAAGGCCCAGGCTGGCCTGAACTGCCCCCTGCACTTCCTAAGTGCTACAACTACGGCACGCACCCACCACGCCCTGCTTAAACCAGTTCAGTCTTGAAGGATGAAGACACCAATGACAGTCCAGCTGCAATCTAGACATGGAGATTCGGAACAAGGGAATCTTCAACACTGCCTTCAATCGTACTCCCTTTGTTTTTGTCTGGTTCACAGGGTTTTTCTGTGTAGCCCTGGCTGTCCTGGAACTCACTCTGTAGACCAGGCTAGCCTCAAACACCTGCCTCTGCCTCCCAAGTGCTAGGATTAAAGGCGTGTGCCACCACCTTCCGGATAACTTTACTTTCTTAAACTAGAAAATAGTGAAGGATGCTGCTGTCTGGCGGAGTCTCTACTACAGTACAATAATAAGACAAGTTGGTAACTTCCAAAAGTTATGCATGCAGAATACGTAGATTATACACATGTCTTTGTCGGTTATTTACTATGTGAGCACAAGCACATGGAAGGTGGGAAACCACCGGCAGGAGCTTCCCTCTCTCCGCCCACTCTGGGCTGCAGGGTTCTCCTACTGGTGCCTTGCTGGACCACAGTTCAGGTTTAAGAGCTATGAAAACAAAGGCTGGCAAAGAGGAGCCCACTATAATCTCAGGAGAGGAAGTGGCAAATAACCACGATTACTAACTTATTAGGGACCCCTGGAACAGAACACCTTCAAAATTAATATGATGTGGCAAGAAGAAAATTTTGTTCTCAGATTGTTTTGGAATCCAATTTCTTTCTTTCTTTCTTTCTTCTTTTAAAGATTTATTATTATATCTAAGTGCACTGTGGCTGTCTTTAGGTAGTCATATCTGGTTACAGATGGTTGTGAGCTACCATGTGATTGCTGGGATTTGAACTCAGGACCTTTGGAAGAGCAGTCAGTGCTCTTAACCACTGAGCCATCTCTCCAGCCCCATGAAATCCAATTTCTAAGCCGAACAGAATACCATTTTAAAAAACAACCCGCCGGGCGGTGGTGGCGCACGCCTTTAATCCCAGCACTTGGGAGGCAGATGCAGGTGAATTTCTGAGTTCGAGGCCAGCCTGGTCTACAGAGTGAGTTCCAGGCTAGCCAAGGCGATACAGAGAAACCCTGTCTCGAAAAAACAAAACAAAACAAAACAACCCAAACTTCTGTTGCAGTAATTACCTTCATTCACATTCAGATCCTCCTTCACGGATGTCCTGTAGAATCTCAGCTTTAGCCTTTTGGCCAGTCCCTCAGCTTCCTCACTGCACAGCAATCAAAAACAAAACCAGGAAAGGTGCTGTTGAGAGGTCCTCCTAAGTTACGGCGCAGTGTGTCTGAGTAATGCCGGAGGGGTGGAGGGGTAATGGGGGGTGGAGGGGTAATGGGGGGTGGAGGGGTAATGGGGGGTGGAGGGGTAAGGGGGGTGGAGAGGTAAGGGGGGTGGAGGGGTAAGGGGGGTGGAGGGGTAAGGGGGGTGGAGGGGTAAGGGGTTGGGGAGGTAAGGGGGGTGGAGGGGTAATGGGGGGTGGAGAGGTAAGGGGGTGGAGGGGTAAGGGGGGTGGGGAGGTAAGGGGGGTGGAGGGGTAATGGGGGGTGGAGAGGTAAGGGGGGTGGAGGGGTAATGGGGGGTGGAGGGGTAATGGGGGGTGGAGAGGTAAGGGGGGCAGAGGGTGAAGGGGCAATGGGGATGCGGGGATAATATGGGTGGCAGGTGGAGAGGTGCAATGTGTTTTCCAAAGAAGCGTGACGTTGCTCCCCCTTAACTAAAATGGAAAGAAAGCTGAGTGGGCAGAACTTAGCAGGACCTTCCTCTGCACTGTCCTTGTGGAATAACCACCAATCATTTACAAGAGTTGTGAACAAAATGCTTATCTAGAAGTCACAAAACAACAATAATACATTACTTTTCTCTAGAGAACGTCTTAAATTGGGTCTGGGGCCTTAGCTCAGTTGGGAGAGTGCCTGCATGACATCACAGGTAGACAGAAGGGTCAAAGTTTCAAAGTCACCCTCAGTTACAAGAACTGGAGGCCACTCTGGAATACATGAGTTCATGCTAAGAAGCTATTTATCTTCAACAGCGTTTGAATCTAGTACACAGTAAGTTACTTATCTTCCTCTTTCCGCCAAAAGCCAAAACGAACACATTAGTGGCCACGCTGGTCACAGATTTTTATTTTCATGAGGACTGTGTAGATTTACGGGACTGTAGGTGACTCTCTGTGACCTCCAGACTCCTGATTTGCATTCCCTGGGTAGCTCTCCCAACCCTGACACCAAGGCTGGCTTGTGTCCAATAAGAGACTTCAGAGAGGTCATCGAAGGCATTATGGTTCCTCTGGAGGAGATGGTTGCCATTCTATAAGACTATAAGAACATCAGGTACCCTAAAGAAGGTCGCCTCCAGTGAGTGAGCCGTCTCAGAGCAGACCCTTCCCCTGGTCCAGCCTGGGTCACAGAGCCAGACACACACTCTCAACAGGCAAAGCAAGAAAGAGGAGATTAAAAAAAGGTAAAAATAAAGCAAGGGTTTAAAAGCTAGCAAACTATTACTGACGAAGAATAAATATGTATAGGTAAAACTCTGGATGATTAGCTGTTAAAAAAGTTTGAGGGAATACAGAGATGGCCCCATGGTTAAAAAGACAGCTTGCTGCAGAGCCATGCAGACTACACCCAGGGAAGGAATGGGGTGCTGTCTCATACACACCCAGAGGCCGCAGCTGTTGGGGTATGGAGACAGGAGGGCCACGGGGCTTGCTAACTACAAGCCTTGTTGGTTTCATTTTTTTTTTTAAAGGCTAGCAGTGGTCTCCATGTTGATGGAGAAACCCTGCCTCAAATAATATCCTCCCCATCCCTCTCTCATGCACTTAATTTTCTAAATTGAGCTAACAGTTCTGAGAATACAAAACTTGCATAACGCCATCCACACAGAGATCTACTTACTACAAACATTAAAACACCTAGAGAAGCTCTGCTCTCTTTCTTCCCCTTCTTAATTAATTTTTTAAAAGTTGGCCCTTCCTATAGCCCAGGCTGACCAGGAACATCGGCAGCCCTATCTCAGCCTTCAGAGTGCTGGAATCTAGTTGTGCACCATGGGGTAGGAGAAGCACCTCAGCCTCACCTACAGTCCCCCGTGGCAGCAGATTTTTCTGTCTACCACAGAAAGAATTTCAGGACAAGTCGGTATGAGAAATGTTTTAATACAGATTTAAGTCAGGGAAGTAGGGGGTAGACAGAGGTCACGAAGAACAGGAAAGAGAGAGACAGGAGGGAGGGTGGGCAGGCACAAATGACAAGACATCTTACTTTTTGATACACGAATCATCCAGCAGATCGATCTTGTTCTGTACAAGTGCGGTTGGTATGTCTCCAACTTCCGCTACTACTTTTTCTCTCCAGCTGGAAATTGCTTCAAAAGATTCCCTGTCTGTGGTAGAAAACACAAGCACACAAGCCTGGGCTCCTGCAAGGTCACAAAAGGAAACTGTCACCAGATTGGCAAAGCGACTGTGCGCAGTGCACGGACAGAGACAACTTCCACTTAGGATGGGTTCCACTGGACCAATACTGAAAACACGATTTAACAATCTCCTTAGACTTCAGTCAATGGACTTTCAAATTAAAAAGCACAGGCTGTGATGAACAAGCGGTTCAACTGCCAAAGTTAACTCAAACTGAACACGTTATAGTTGAACATTACAAAACACGGCTTAATTCCAACCTAAGTAAGTGGAATGGCAGGCTTTTGCTGAAAGCCTCACAGTGAGATCTGTAGTATGCTTATAGCACAATCTCAGGAAAACTCAGTGTTATTTGAGAAACAAAGGACCAAGGAAAACCCAGCCTCAACTCCAGCTATTAAGTAGGTGACAGAATGGGCAGAGACCAAGGGAATGTCAGGACAGAGGAAGATGTAATGTGGATGCACAGTTGAGGTGACCTGGGAGTAACTAAGCAACTGGCAGACACTGGCTGGGCAGACACTGGGATAGGCCAGCCCCTGCCGGTGTCCCCTTCGCTGGGGGAACAGTGGCAGAGGCCAGTTCCAACTGGCCACCACCTCCAGCAGTTTCCTCTTTTTGTGGTGTCTAAGGGATTTTGTTTTTATTTGTGTCTCCTTGTTTCTGCAGGGCCTTGGGTTTCTTAGGGCATTCCCAAGAGGATCTGGTAAATCCTTGAGCCTCCCTTGGCAACTCTGCAAGGTTCTTTAAAGGGATTGGACCCAAGTTTCCAACAGTGATAGTTAGCTTCTCTATTCAACACAGTAGTGGCCTCAGGTTGTTGAAAGCTCCCCTCCCCCTTTCCTAACACCCTTCCCTTTCTACTTTTTCCTAGGACTGCCCCACCCCCAAATAAATCACTGAGGCTGAAGGTGGGACTCAAGAAGAGACTTGTACCTTTCAAAGGCAATTAACATAATACAAACTATCTATAGAGCCAGAGGAGAAATCTGAAACAGTCAGATCAGAGACACCAATCATGGTGTTTAATCTCAATGGCAATAGCTCCTCTGCTAGGCTCCCCACCTCATCCTGGCTGGAATCTTAACTGGCTTGAGCAGATATATAGGTAGGACCACAGCCATGCCACGTCCAGAAGTCAGTATCACAGCTCTCCCCATTCTACCCCTCTTAAATGCTCTCTGCCCCCCTGGTGGTGTCTCTGCACTGACTGGGGGTGGGGTTGACAGACCATTCATCCATAGCTGAGCACTCCGTCACCTCACCACTGTCCATTTATTAATGTCTGTATTAGCCACCACCCACCGGAAACAAGCAGCTTCTGACTACAGGTGAGAGCAACCCAAACCTGTGCATATAAGCACAAACCGTTAGAAGGCAGTTTACAACTTACTAGCACACGATTTAACAAGGCAGCCGTAGGTTCCCCACCAGGGACCTAAGATCCCAGTCTGACTATATCTGCCGTACCAGGCCTGCCGTACCAGGCCTGGCCAGCTCCATACTCAGTCAGGAGGACGTTGGTCACTCCACATCTGTCCCACACTGGCATATTACGGTGCCAGGGAGCACATGTGGCCAGGCATGTCTGTCTGTTGTTTGGTACCAGAGTCCAGTGCTATAGGAGACCATTGATGTCGTCTCTCCCCCAGGAGCCCGCACAGTGCCTCCCAGCCTACGAGAGTTTCCGTCTGGGAGTTTCCCTGTCAGTAGAGGTTGAATCCTCTGTCTTTATGCAGAG
Organism: Tokudaia tokunoshimensis; assembly: GCA_036184795.1. NCBI lineage: Eukaryota > Metazoa > Chordata > Mammalia > Rodentia > Muridae > Tokudaia > Tokudaia tokunoshimensis. The sequence continues at coordinate 14,410,831 of BTHU01000016.1, forward strand.
TGAGTTCTGATCATTTGGACAAGGTAGAAACAGAGAGAAACTGCCAACAGCCTGGGTTGTTCCTGGAACCTCTGGGGCTTCCCTGACCAATGCCTTATGGGAGGTAGCTTGTGTCTGGCACTGAGATCTGCCATATTAGAGTCCCCTGAGGATCAGAGGACAAAGTGATGCTTTGTTAAACCCTGCATTATGGAAAAGCTGGAGACCCGGCCACTATGAAGATAGTATGGGCCTCACAGTATGAGCAAATCAGCTTCTACGAACTACTATGAGCGGGGACACACACACACACACATTGCTACCCAGATTATGAGCTTGTAATCAAAACAGTTATATTTCCTGACAATGAGACTAGCTCCCTCCCGCCCCATATTGGGACAAGGTTATTTATAAAAAGCCTGGAAATTTCAAAACTAAAAGAAACTCAAGTTGATGCTCTCCTAAAATGGACAACAGGCCCTGAGAGACCTTGGAAGAAAACACCAGGCTGGAATAGGGCTGCTGTGTAGGAATCCAGAGCTTTTCCTTTTCTCTTTGTAATACCTTGGGAGAAATAGAGATAATTATTAACCAAGAGGAAGCAAAGGCCCTGCTGGGTACCGGAGCTACGGCCTGCTTTAAATCCCACCATGATGAAAAACTCTGCTCCTCAGAGTAAAGGTAAGATTCAAACGGAGGGAGTTTCTAACGCTGCGTAGCTGCCTCCAAGACAAACCCCGCTGAGTTTCAACTGGAGAAACTGCAGGTGTCGACTCTTCTACTGCTGATTTGTATCCCTGTCCACTGTTAGGGTGTGATTTTTTAGAAACACAAAATGTTCATCACTCCTTTCCCTAAAAGCAAAGATAATTTTAAGCATGAGGGACACTAGCCCCCATGGTCTCCACACCACCTGTGAAGAAGCCAGAAAAATCTCTGTAAGAGGAAGCTGACAGCCTTCTTTCACAAGTACCATGGAATCACGGACAGACCCTCAACAGACATAGGTAAATAAGATCAGCCGCCCTGGCTGGTCCCTGACCTAATATAAATGACACTCTTTAAGGGAAGACAGCCTACTGGGAATCAAAGTCATCACAGAGGAACTCTGGGGAAGGGCTCATAAACCATGCACAGCCCTAACAGCACCCAGTATACCACGGGAGCCAAGGGGAAGGATGTGGAGGTCTGTGTAGGTGCAGGAGCTCCAAGCCACAGCCAAGTCATCCCTCACCAACCATCAGCCAGCGGGGCCTAAGGCCTGCATCTTGTTATCCAACATTTCTCAAAGCAGTCTGCCATGCAGCATCTCTTTTAGCGTCCCTGTTGAATCAATCAGCCAGTATTTGTTTGCCTGTGCATGCAGGAATGTGATGTCACAGGGGTACCCATGCGGGAATTAGCAGTATCCATGGATTGTGATGTCACAGGGGTACCCATGCGGGAATCAGCAGTATCCGTGGGTTGTGATGTTACAGGGGTACCCATGCAGGAATCAGCAGTATCTGTGGGTTGTGATGTCACAGGGGTACCCATGCGGGAATCAGCAGTATCTGTGGGTTGTGATGTCACAGGGGTACCCATGCGGGAATCAGCAGTATCCATGGACTGTGATGTCACAGGGGTGCCCATGCGGGAATCAGCAGTATCCATGAATTGTGATGTCACAGGGGTACCCATGCGGGAATCAGCAGTATCTGTGGGTTGTGATGTCACAGGGGTACCCATGCGGGAATCAGCAGTATCCATGGGCTGTGATGTCACAGGGGTGCCCATGCGGGAATCAGCAGTATCCATGGGCTGTGATGTCACAGGGGTGCCCATGCGGGAATCAGCAGTATCCATGGATTGTGATGTCACAGGGGTACCCATGCGGGAATCAGCAGTATCCATGGATTGTGATGTCACAGGGGTACCCATGCGGGAATCAGTAGTATCTGTGGGCTGTGATGTCACATGTTCCACCTATTTTTCTCAAATCCTTAAATCTGATTTACACTTTTCCCCTAAGTCTGCTCTGATGCAGTAAGTCAATGACCTACCTGCATGTTTTCCCTCACATAGTACCTGTCTCAAACATATAATCTTATGACAGCAACTGGCTAAGACAGGTCATAAAAGATAAAATGTAATTTTGCCAATAGGAAGATGAACAACTGGGTTATATCATGACTTCATTGGGATTCCTCATAACACTTGAGTTCTATTTCTGCTACTGTAGAAATTTCCCTACTCCTAAAACAAAAGCAAAACAAAACCCACACAATTACAGGGACTCCTAGAACTACCTACCTACTAACTGTTCAGCCTGTAAGCTTAAACAGGAACAATGACACCACACAGCTAGACCAGGAGAAAGAGGCAGCAAGTGAGGAAGGACCACCGAGCCCTGGCCTAGGGCACCCAAACTGCAACCCTCCCTTCCCCTATCCTTTCAGAAAACACAAGATGCACTGGGCTGACTCAAGATCACGGGAAGACACAGCACCTTGGTGTGGTAGTCAGCAGTCAGAGCTAGTAGCCAGAATACACAGCCTGCCTGAGGGCCATCTCTGTCATTGCTGCTCTACTAATACAGCTGAGGAAGTCAGTCTCTCTCTCTCTCTCTCTCTCTCTCTCTCTCTCTCTCTCTCTCACACACACACACACACACACACACACACACACATCTCTGTCACTGCTGCTCTACTAATACAGCTGAGGAAGTCTCTCTCTCTCTCTCTCTCTCACACACACACACACACACACACACACACACGCCTCATCACACAGAACTACTGTTAAATTGACATCACATCCAGGATGACTCAGTTCCCTAAAATTTTCAAGATTTATTTTTATGTGTATTTATGCATGTGTGTATGTGTTATGTAGGCGTGTATGTACACACACTATATGGATATGGATGCCCTTGAAAGAAGATGTGGGTGTCAGATACCTCGGGACGGGATGACAGTTGTGGGCCTGACGCTCTAACTGCTAAGCCGCTTCTTCGGTCCTGGGGTGCTTAGGTTCTTATGAAACACTTGTGCTCTCTAGTGCACTGCACCTCTCTCAAGCCTCTGCCTTGGTCCCTGTATCAGATGAACAAGGAGAAACAGGGCTACGCAAATAGATGACACAGATCGTTATCCTAAGACACCTACTGCAAACAGCTATTAGAAAAACGGAATTATTTTATTTATGAGATGAACAAGGACATTTTCTGCCAGGATATTTAATCTTTTCCACCCTTGATATAAACTGAGAGTACTCATTGCCTGTGATTAAACCTGCTCTAACTGCTAAACTCGTAGCCTTGACAAGAGTATGCCGATAACCAGAAGATAAAACAGTTAAATGTTTATCCATCCTGTGGCAACACCCCTGGGATGGCTCATGACACGCCTCAGACACAGGACTTCTGACTTCCTCTGGCTCGCATATTCAACATATTCAACGTAGTCAACGGATCTCAATGACTAGATCCCAACCATTTGCACAAATAGGCCACTCTGTAACAAACGACAGTGAAGGGATACTGGGCTGGTGAAGCAGAAGGGCTTCAGTGTATGAAAGCATAGCAGAGAACCCATCCAGATCATGACAACCACACTACTCCTGAACTCCTCCTTCACACTCAACAGGTGGCACCACAACAAGAGAGGGGCACCAGGCAACAGAAGGGCCACAGTCTCACCGCCGGGCCACCTGTGGGGAGGTCCTATTGGCAGGCCTGTGACAGCCACTGAATGCCCACCTGCTCTTCTGGAATGAATGGCTGCTAATTCGCTGGCCACCAGAAAGAATGACCTCCTGGCGTAGACAGGACTTCGGGAAGCCTGCCCCAACAACAGCCCACAATCTATTCAAGACAGTCTATTTGTCCTAAAGACAATGCAGTGCGACACTTCATGGGACACAACACGTATCTGTTTACCAGATGACCATTTGAAGCCTGTCAGTTAGACATTATCCAAATGCTTCCAACACCAGAATATAAATGTCTTAGAACAAATCTGCATGCTTGCCCATTTGAGTGAAGCTTTCCTCTGCTGGAAAGCTACTGCCTACTGGAAGGAAAAAATTCTGTTATAGGGAATTATTCCTTGGGCATTCCTGAAGAATTGCATAGTGATTCTGGAACTCACTCTACTGACAAGTATTTAAATCTATCTGTAAAATTTGGTCTATTCTACAAACGCTCACCATCGCAATCCTCCAGTCTGGCCAAGTGAACAAACAACACCATAGAAACCATCACCAAAGGCAAAGTTTTCTCTCTGCCCTGGCCGAAATCTCTCCTGTTGGTTCTCCTTTGGAAAAAAAAATCACTGGGCATCCTACAAAAGGGCACGAAGAACTGAATGAGTCATGTCTGCTAAAGGGAGACCTTAGACACGATTGTAGTGGACTTATGGAAATGACAATTAAAAATTTGTAATTGGTTACAAAATGCTTCCACCATGAGCTCCAAGGAGATAAAAAGCTGAATGAACTAAAATGTCGACCTTTAGAGAAGAAGTCACATCAGGGACTCTCTTCTGGGTCCGACAGAGAGGACCCTGTCAGGCATCTTAACTGCCTCCCTGCTGCAGCATAGGACCGGCACGGGGTCCTATGTTCATCTCAGACAGGCAGCACCTCCTCCTGATGTCACATTGGGACCCCAGAAAGACTGGACGACCCCCACTGTCTATTGTACCATCAAATACAGGTCAACAATCGGGCTTAAAACCCTATCCTAGGCCCTTTTTGACATTTTCTGAGAATTTAAAAATATTCATACTTAATATTTTTATTTAAAATATCCATACTGAAGACTTGAATGATGCTATCTCTCTCTAGTCAGCTTCAGTTGGGCCCGCTTTTTACCCAGACCTCCCACCTTACTTGGACCAAGTCTTTATTCTTGAAAGATTCAAATTTCTCATTGCCCCCAGGAAAGGACTTGTAATTCGGTGTAACTTGGACTTTTAAAAAAATTCCGGGAAGAGCCCTATTATAAATCTTATACTTACAGGAATTCTGTTTTGGAAAACTGTGTTTTAGAGCTTCAACCTCTATAGATAAGATACTGAAATAAGTTCTCTCCATTTTTTTTTAAGTTAACTATTTGCCATCAATAGTGGAATAAGATACATCAAATTTCTAGATATAGCACTTGCTCTGCTGAGTCTACTCATGTTCACTGTCACAGCATAACATGGGCTTTCTATTGTAGCGTAACCTGTCTGATGGCCATTTACATCTGACAGCATTGTACCTGACAAAACCTACCATCATTCGATCTCTGATCCATAGGGACTAACTTGGTGACCTAGAATTCCAGGTGACAGTCCTAGCACCTATATGGCGGTTCGTAACCCACGGATGCTACTTCAGGGCATCCTTGGCTCCCTCTTCTGGCTTTCAGGAGCATTGCACACACGTGGTTCACATACAGACATGCAGGCAAACACTTGAACACATAAAATAAAAATGAAGTTAAAGAGGAAGAGGAGAAAAGATAGTGAACTCTTATAAAGGAAAGTTACATATTGCCTACGGTCTAAAAATATCAGACAACTTTCCAGGGCTGACTCAAAGACTGGTGGGAAGAAGTGTGTCCTTCAGCACAGCACAGACTGTCAACAATGTCAATACAGATACAATCTATGAGGTAGCTATGGGGAAATGGCCAAACTTCTTAATGCCCAGGTTAGGACTAATGGTCTATGGAGATTTTATGGAAAACAATGGAGTTTGTAAGAGCCCATACTCCCTGATTAAATGCATCTTCAAGGTAACTCATGGTGCAATTAGCTCTGAGTAGGAAAATACTAAATAAAATCCAATACTGTAAAATTACTCCTACTGGATCCCACTTCCCTCTCTGTAAACTGAGAAGCAAGATCCTGGTAAGCTTGTGTACCACCAGTGTGGCCTCTTATTCCCACTCTTAAAAGAAATACCTGGTACATGGGTAAAGGACAACTTTGCTGAGAAGGAATAAGAAAGACACCATTTAGTTATCTGATCTCTTCTGTAACGTAACTTTCTCTTTACTTTCCCAAACTAGAATCTGGTCCAAAGCAATATAATAGGACAAACCAGGTTATTATCCACAAATGAGAGTTACAACAGCTTAGATACTGCGGACTAATCTCTTCTAAAATTAGAGCTCGCCACTCTGCATGAGGTGGAGCTACAGAGTCAAACTGGATAGAAGAAAGACTGGGATTACAGATAGCGAACGATATCAAGTGCTCCAAACATCAAATATAATGCCCCCGGAGGCATCAGTGGGTGTAGATATAGGGACACAGGAGAAGATGATTTGGTTTGTTACGATCCCTACTGTACCCGTCCGTTACCTTCACATCATGAGGCCCAACTGATGACTGTGGTATTCCTATTATACACCACACGCAATACTACATCAGATTCAGAGGACTTGCGAGTGTGCGCGCACGCGCGCGCACACACACACACACACACCCCAAAAAAATCAAACCTGCAACTCAGATCGCGTAGATTAATAGACTTTATATGACCCAGGAATTTCTTCCTTAATGACTTTGCCTGGCATTCCTTTCTCTTTCTCTCTTTTTTCTTTTCTGTTTGTTTTTTGGGACAGGGTCTCTCTACACAGCCTGGCTGTCCTGCAACTCACTATGTAGACCACACTGGCTTTGAACTCACAGAGGCCAACCGACTTCTGCCTCCAGAGTGCTAGGACTGAAGCACCACGGTTGGCCATTCCTTGCTCTTTTGCCTACTTGGCCCCATGTTGCTCAGATGCTCAGGAGGAGCATCCTAGCAACGGGACATTACATATCTAATATTTATATATTAGAGGGGAGAGACACAGAAACAAACACAATCTTAATCCAGGGTAGACACCATTTTCTAGGGAGGCAGGGTCTGTCTCTAATGTAGCCCTGGCTAGCCTGGAACTCACTATGTGGACCAGGCTGGCCTCAAACTCATAGATATCCACCTGCCTCTATCTCCTGGGTGTTGGGATTAAAGGCATAAACCACACCCAGCTACAATCCTACAAACTAACAGCTAGAGGCCATGCTACTTCCAGGCTTCTCTATTAATCAAATTAATATACCTTGTTTGTGCCTTAGGTTAATCTGAAGGTGTTTTTCTGTTTTCGGTGATCTTACAGAACCCCAAAGAAACCATACAGGGATACTGAGCAAAGCGCATCTCAAATGTAAGAGACTTGCTGCCGTTTCCCCCTCACTCAGCCCGTGTGTGAAGAATGCTCCCCTGTGTGGTGAGAGGTGCACACAACGGGGGTGTGGGGGGTGGGGAGCTCCCAGTGCCCCACTCTTCTGCATCCCAACTTACCGGGATGAGAAGTTAGTTACAGGACTGTGATGACCTCCTCACAGGCATCTATTTATAGACTTAAGACCATTTTCAGTTAAAAGGATGAATTTACAGAAATCAAAGCCATTTAAAGCCTTTTAATCCAAGGGAAACAGAAAGTAATTTAAATATATGTTTACAATGCAAGTCACAATACTGGTGTCATTTTGTAGTCCTGGAGAAGCACAGACTTTACAAACAGAGAATGGTGTGATCTGGGATTATCCATAAGGTACTAGAGTAGCCAGTGGTGTAGGGTTACAACCTCTACCCAGGAGGCTGATTCAGGAGACTCAGGAGTATGTGTCTACCCAGGCTTCAATCCTTAGCAGCACCAAAGCATAAATATAAAGTAACGAAACTCAGTCACAGAGAAGAAAATAAACCAGACGTCGGTGCTATCTTGAAGGAGGCATGAGAGAAACAAATGGGCCAGTTTCTGGCTGATTCTGTCTCCATGGCCTTTGGGCATTATGTGACTTTAGGGTGGGACAACCTGTCTACAGTACAAAGCTTTAAGTTCTTTATAAGATCTTTGGAAGGATACTGAACCAGAGCCTTTAAAAATCCCCTGAAATGAACTTTTCTTATTTATTTATTCATTCATTCATTCATTCACTCATTCATTCATTCATATTCTGAGACAGATACTGGAACTGGCTGGCCTGGAACTGGCTAGGTAGACCAGGCTAGCCTCCAACTTGCCATGACCCTCCTGCTCTGCCTCCCCTTCCTCCTGCTGAGATGACAGGTGTGTGCCACCACACCCGGCCAACACAATCTATGTTATGGCTGTCCTCATTTTCTGGTTCCGGAGATTGAACTCAGGGCTCTGGGCAAGTTAGGCAAGGGAAGGGGCATTCCTCCATGGTCTGTGCTTTAGTTCTTGCTCTGAGTCCCTGCCCTGACTTCTCTCTGTCTTGGAGACTGTGACCTGAACACTGTAGGATGAAATAAGCCGTCTCTTCCTAAACTTACTTTTGGTCATGGTAGTTAATCAGGCCAACAGAAACCCTACGTAAGACACCAAAAAAAGCAATGTTTCTTTATCTAGCCAGAAGAAAAGTTTTCCTATTTTACCTCGATAGTAGGCCTTCGTGATTGCATCAAACTCCTCTTGACCTGCAGTGTCCCATAACATTAGCCTCACATCTTCATCATTAACTCTGAAACAAGAGATGAGTTTATTCCATACAAAATGGAAAGATTTATGTACTTGTTTATTTTCAAATCAAAGGTCTGAAAGCTCTGTTTTCGATTCTCAGAGTGAAATGGTTTTGAATGATGGACGTTCCTAGGAGTGAAAGTATAGTACAACAGTCTGTCTGCTGACTTTTTCTACAATGAGTCTTAGACAGTAGCTCTGAGATCAGCAGAAGTGGGAAAGTCAAATCTCCTGGGTCGGATCATTTCCTCCTCTTACTACACCATTCTAAATGGGTTTGGCATCCTAGCAATGGGATGAGAATTGGGAAAGAGGCAGCCTGCATGGTAGACCTCTACCGTTAGGAAAACAAAGAAACACACAAACAAAACTGTTGTCTCGTAGTTGATTCTCACTACAGTCCCTATAGTCTCTATCACTGTGTGGTGCTGGAAATCAAACCCAGGACCCTTTGCATGTTAGTCATGCGTTTTACCACTGAGCTACACCCTTTGCTCTCAAATGTTACTGTGCGTACTAGATTAGCAAATACAGGGCTATCCTACTCCTGAGTACGGCATGAGGATGCCTGCCTGTGATTCCAGCCCCGGATCCTGAGGCAGGATAGCCTGAATTTGTGCGACATTATGAGATACTGTCTCAACACAGTTTGAGGCCAGCTTGGGCAACGAAAGGACTGTCTCAAAAACACAAACACAGGGTCAGGGGTACGAGCTGAAGCCTGGGGTGGGTGGGTGGGGAGACAAGCAAGGAGACTGCAGTTTGGGGGGTCATCCTTGGTTACAAAGGCCAGTGTGGGCTACGTAAGGCCTTTAGAAAACTCAACATAACTGAACACTGTTAACTGTACATGAGCCTCTGCCCCGCTGCCTGGCATGGATGGCTGGCACTGCTGTTTCTCTTTCCAGTCAAGGCTTGAACACTTTACAAATTGGGACCAAGAGGTAAAGCGCCGGGTACGTACTGAATCTGTCGCTCCAAAAAGTCAACGCCGATAGTTTTCTTGTAGTCTTTTGTGAAAATGCCTTTGCAGTAGCGCTGAATCATGCTTGACTTTCCAACTGCCCCGTTCCCCACTACCACCATCTTAATGGCCACTTCCATATCTTCCTCCAACATTTTTGAAACAGGAACGGTTTCTGGACCAGCTCTAACTCCAGGAGATCAGACCGTCTCCCTCAAACCTATAATTTAAAACACAATTGTTTTTTATCAAGAAACAATCACAGAGCACTGCAATAATCTGTAAGACTGAGGCTCCCGGCCCACCTTCTCCCTTGTTAACCTTTGAAAGGTAAAAGACTTCTCCTTACAATTGTTTCTGTCATAGAGACAAAGTCTTGTTATTAGAGTTGAAGAACTAAATTTATTACTTAGCCTCTCCAAGATTTGGTTTCCTGGCAATAATATCCATCTCACAGGGTTGCTGACAAGGATACACTTTAGCAATATGTAAGCTACACATGCAAACATTCATTTTACAGAACACAGTGAATCCCACACTGTGTAGCAACAAATGCATTAATAGATACAAAGCCTGAGAAAACTGCTTTTCAACCTTAGAGATACTTTTTTAAGCACTCAAAGAAAGGTTTTGTGTAATAACGTATAGTCATGTATCAGACTGAGCTCTTGGTTCACTGTTTCAGTGTGTTCAATATAGTGAACACTGCGCAAATCATCTAATGCAACAAATTCTTCGGCTTGAGACCAGTTATAGTTTATCAGGCAATCAAAGTAATAGAATATGCATGTTTTATACTAAAAAAGAATAGAAAGTCAATTTCCTTGTTCTTAAAATGACCAGCTTACTTGGCTATTCTATATCCAGTAAAAACTCTGTTTACTGGAACCCCGAACAACACAGACTATATCTGAAATGTAAGAACTCTCCTAAGCCTCCAGAGTTGCCCCAGGCACTTCAGAAACTTGCATGGTCCTAAGAATCTTCTAGAAGTATTTGTTAAAGCGGGTCTCCTGAGAAGATCTAACCGTCCATGACCAGAAACTTCAGAGCAGTAGCCTTGAATCTAGTTTTGAAGAGCAGCGCAAGCTGGGCATGGTGGTCCAGACCTGCAGCCCCAGCGCTCAGCGGCAGAGGAAGGACAATCACAGCTTTCCAGTCTGCCTGGTCTACAGTGAGATCAAGTCTACATAACAAACAAGAAAAGCCAAGCAGCATAAAAGGGTGAGGCTTAACCTTCCCTTCAGGAAGATGCTGGCGCTGCCACCTTTGGCGTTGGATGTGCCACGGGATCCACACTTCCTAAAAGGAACACTGGTGGACAACCAGTGGCGTCCGCTCGACACTGGGCTCTCCACCAGAGCAGCTGCACGATGGGGCTCCTTCCTCGAAACCCTCCTTTCGCAGGTGTCAAAGGGCATTGCAGTCTTAAGGCTCTTCCTCTGGTGGTCACAGCAATGTCCCCAACAAGCCTCTTGTGCTGCTGATTCTATCTTGGCATTTGCTTCTTTAACAGTCCAAATGGAGCTAGGCAGTGGTGGCACACGCCTGTAATCCCAGCACTTGGGAGGCAGAGCCAAGTGAATTTCTGAGTTTGAGGCCAGCCTGGTCTACAGAGTGAGCTCCAGGATACCCAGGGCTATACAGAGAAACCCTGTCTTGAAAAAAGCCAAAAAGTAAAATAAAATAAAATAAAAACCAGTCCAAATGGACAATCTCCCTGATGGGATTTTATATTCACGTAAATGTTAGGGACTCTGGACTGTGGCTAATGCAGGAGAACTTCAAAGAACTTGAATTCTGTGCTCAGAGACTATGATTTCAATTTTCTAGGATGACACCAAGACTTCCACTACCATCCTCTTACTACCCTGAAGCTTAGGAGCAAAACTAAACCTAGCAGGTGTGGTGGAGAAGGCTGTAATGACGGGCCTCACTCGGAGAACTGAGGCTGGAGAACAACTGGGAGTTCCAGACCAGTGTGGGCTACACAGTGAAATGTCACCTCAGAAAACAAACAGTGACAATACACACAAATTTACAGCCCTTACCAATATCTGACTGTGTTCATCCAGTTCGTGTTTCTCACTGGCTCAGTTTTGGGAAGCCAACTTCCTTTCCTCTATCTAAACAATTCTTCACCCTAGAAGTTCAAAAAACAAAACAAAACAAAAACCCCTCAATATCATCAACAACAAAATAAGCATCTCCCCCAGCCCTGTAACAACTCTATTTGTGATCACATAAAACTAAAAACTACCCAAATGCCCTTCAGTGGGCGGATAATATAATTGGATATGTTTGGCATATCTACCTAATTAAAAACTTAGTAATAAAAGGGGGGTGGGGATTATCCATACAGGAAACTGTGGGAACAGATAATGTAGTTCAATTGGTACATTGTTTGCCTAGCTCCACAAGGCCCTGTTCGCCATGCCTAGCTGCATGTCATGATGGTACATGTCTGTCATCCCACACTTGGGAGGTGGAGGCTAGTGTGGACCACCTGAGATCTTGTCTCAAAATTATATGAAGAAACCCCCCAAAATAACCAATGGGGCTGTATCTTTAATCTCAAAGGTGTTAATAGTCACTGAAGACAGTTATAAACATCTCAAACTGTTACACTTAGATGACATTCTGTAAACATCAGTGATTTCTAGGAATCAGGAAGAAGAGGTGAGATATAAAAGAGACAACATGAGGTTTTTTTACAGATGGTAGGCCTGGTTTCATATCCTGACTGTATCCGTGGCTACATGAATCTAAAACTCTCCAAATGGTTGTTTGTTTGTTTTTTAACCATATGGAAGTTACAAAATAAAATTTAAACAAAGACGTGAAAGCACATCGTAGCGCCGGGAATTACTGTTAAGATTCTCAGAAACTAGAGTTACAACGCTGCATCCCAACACTCAAGGAAGAGGCAAGCGGATCTCTTGAGTTTGGGGCCAGCCTGTCTACACAAGTTCCAAGCTAGTCAAGCCATCACAGTGAGTGAGAGCCTATCCCAAATCACACGCCCTTTTAAGGATAAATAAATAAATAATGCAAAAGATAATTATGTTCTTAGAAAAGCACAATTCTGGGTATAATTAAAAACTGACAGTAATTATCAGCATCATTCCCTCTCGATTTCAAATCCCTTGGCAACCAATGCAATCTCTCGTGGGGGCAAAGGAAAGGATGGGTCAACTTGCTAAAAGAAAGGCTTGCCTGGTATGGTTTTTTTTTTTTTCTTTTTGTCCTACAACATCCCGCCCAAAACAGAAAGCACAGGGATTGTCCCAGGCGGAGTCGCGCAGCCCCGTGCATCCCGCGCCGCGCCCGCGTCAACTTCTCCCACTCTCGGGATCCCGCTCCTGGGAAGCCACGGTGGCTGGTGTGCCGGCCGGGGTCGTAGGCGCGGAGCGGTCCCCACGAGGACGCAGGAGGAGAGCGCCGCCCGCAGCCGCTGTCCCCGCACACAGCGACATCCCGGCAGCACCGCAGCCCCGAGCCGAGGCCGCGCAGGCCGCACTCACCTCTGCCCGCAGCCCGGAACCCTCAGCGCGGAGCCCGCAACCCGGAACGCACAGCCCGCAGCACCTAGCCCGGAACGCACAACCCGCAGCACCGAGCCCGGAACGCACAGCCCGCAACACCGAGCCCGGCCCCTCCCCGCGGATGCCTCGCACCGGCTCCGCTCTTTCAGAACGATTGTGAGTCTCTAGCGAACTTTACTAGTATCCGGGTTCACGGAGCCACTTGTCGCCGACGCCGGCGGGGATGGAGGGCGCGCCGGTCTCCCGCCCGCCGCGCGGAGGAGCATGCGCCGCCTCGTCTGCGCATGCTCAGCACCGGCCCCGCCCTGCGTTGACAGGGAAGGCGCGGGCTGGGTTTGCACAGCCTCAGGCCTTGGTACCCAAGGAGACCAAGGTGAGCAGGATGTGCAAACCTATTGAAGGCGCTCCTTGTTTCCCTACACAGGTCAGGCATCCAAGGGCCTCCGAAGTCTGTCACCGCCTGAGACGCACGTGGTAGCATTGAAGTGATGGAGGGAGCAAAATAATTTTGTTGAGTGAAGACAATTTGTTTGCAGTGTGTAATTGGACAAAATAGAAGACCGAGATGGTTAACAACTCAGAGAACCAATCCCCAAATTAAAAATGGTCCTGCAAAAGAGCAAACTCGCTTCAAATGCGGTGTGGTAGCACATGTGTGTGATCCTAGTACTTGGAAAGATGGCAGCATGAAGATCAGGAAGGAATTCAAGGCCAGCCCGAATTACAATAGACCCTGTCTCAAAATATATAAACTTCTTCAGTTGTTTCTGTATACATCAAAATAAAACAGGAAAGGGTGATATAAAATACCAAGTGTTGACAAGAATGTGAATTAACTGAATTTGATTGTGTGCTAGAAACAACTCCTTTGAAAGAGATGGACAATTTGTTACACTTGTGCACCCTGTGATCTACCTGTTCCTTGGTCACACAGCTGATAGGAACTGTCCTTATGATATACAGGCGAACAGATGTCAGAACAGATGTGGCTGCATCTGCCCTTATAGTCTCCAAATGGAAATAGCGCAAAAGACCATCAACAAACTAATAACTCTTCGTTGTGTAATGGAACAACTACACAGCAAAACAAAAGGGGCCTCTGCAGCTGTAGGCAACAACACACAAAACGACAGAAACTTACAGTTAAGCATGAAGTACACAAAAGCACACACTGCATGTTAAACCCATTGTTTTCATCTTCCTTTTTAGTTTGGAGTTTGTTTTTGGTATTTTGTTTTTGGTTTGTTTTGGTTTTGGTTTTTCGAGGCAAGGGCTGGCTATTTATCCAAGACTGGCCAAGTGCAGCTAAGCCTGAATTCCAACTCACCAACCTGTGTCAGCCTCTTTAGTGATGAAATTACAAGGCTGTGTCATCCTGCCAAGTGTTCAGTTCATTTCCTCTGGTAACTCAAAACTCTTGATACTAAACGTTCTCTGACTGGAGCTGGAGAGATGGCTCAGTGGTTAAGAGCACTGACTGCTCTTCCAGAGGTCCTGAGATCAAATCCCAGCAACCACATGGTGGCTCACAACCATCTGTAATGGGATCTGATGCCCTCTATTGTTGTGTCTGAAGACAGCAACAGTGTACTTACATATATAAAATAAATAAGGCTTAAAAAAAAAGTTCTCTGTCTAAACAGGTTTTGTGCAGACATTACAGATGGGGGAAAAAAAGGCCTGGTCCTGGGATATGCCCCACAATTGGCAGCCGAGCTACACGAGAGTAGAGACCTACAAGTCAAGAACATTTTTTTGTTCTGTTTTTAAGATTTATTTATTATATCTAAGTACACTGTAGCCATCTTCAGACGCACCAGAAGAGGGCATCAGATCTCATTACAGATGGTTGTGAGCCACCATGTGGTTGCTGGGATTTGAACTCAGGACCTTCAGAAGAACAGTCAGTTCTCTTAATGGCTGAGTCATCTCGCAAGCTCCCAAGAGCATTTTTAAATGAAATTTTGATAAAGAAAACCTACATTAGCTGCCATTTGCAGCAGGGAACCAGTCAGCTTCACAGCCTTCTGTGCTTAGCCCACCAGAAGAGAGTGATCTCCCAGCAGCGATTTCACTTCTGAGTACAGAGGTGAGATCTCCACCTTCTCTCTGGAGGGGTACAGTTAGGAGCGCACAGGTCATACGATCAGTGGAGCAGCTGGTGAAAGACCCCGGCCCCTAGCAGGAGAAGTAAAGGACCCCTAGCAAGTAGAGTAGAGCCAAAAATGTAGTTCAGCCAGTTCAGCAATTCTTTTCTTCTATTCCAGGAACTGGCTGACCGTAAAGAATTTATGGCCACAAGGTTAGGATGACTTTGTTCCAGGAACTAGCTGACCACAAAAGTTAACATAGAACCTTGTTAACAATCATGAGTAACTAGGAGTTTCCCCTTCTGATTTTCCTTAGTACTTTCGGTATTTTTCCTATGACGCACTCCCTCCTCCCTTGGGTTGTGGATTTTTCCTTTAAACACCCCTTCTCCCCGCTACTCGGGGTCGAACTCCTCTACCCCTGTGTGGGATATGAGTCTCGGCCCCAGTGCACTGGAAGTAAACCTCATGTGATTACAGCAAGAATGGTCTCTCGTGAGTTCTTGGGGGGTTGTGTTATTCCGAGACTTGAGCGAGGGTCTCCCCACTCCGGGGGTCTTTCACTGGGACAGGAGTCTTCCCTTCCAGCCACCATGTGCAGCGGGGAACTAGACAGCTCCAAAGCCACCAGAAGAGAATGATCTCCCAGCAGCGATTTCACTTCTGAGTGCAGAGGTGAGATCTCCACCTTCTCTCTGGAGGTTTTTAAAGAGCATTTTTAAATGAAATTTTGATAAAGAAAACCTACATTAGCTGCCATTTGCAGCAGGGAACCAGGCAGCTTCACAGCCTTCTGTGCTTAGCCCACCAGGAGAGAGTGATCTCCCAGCAGTGATTTCACTTCTCAGTGCAGCGGTGAGATCTCCACCTTTTCTCTGGAGGGGTACAGCTAGGAGCACACAAGGCATATCATTGGAACAGCTGGGACAGGAGTCTTCCCTTCCAGCCACCATTTGCAGCGGGGAACCAGACAGCTCCACAGCCTTCTGTGCACAGACCCTGCCAGAAGAGAGTTGGTCTCCCAGGAGTACAGACACAGGTTTACAGGCCCATAGGAGGGGCAAGCTCCAGCCCGGACAGCAAGACCAACTAACACCAGAAATAATCAGATGGTGAAAGGCAAGCACAAGAACCCTACCAACAGAAACCAAGGCTACTTGGCAACATCAGAGCCCAGTTCTATCACCACAGCAAATCCCGGATACCCCAACACACTGGAAAAGCAAGAGTGGGATTTAAAGTCTCTTCACACGATGTTGTTAGAGGACATCAAGAAGGACATAAATAAGTCCCTTAAGGAAATGCAGGAGAACATGGGTCAAATGGTAAAGGCCCTTAAAGAGGAAACACAAAAATCCCTGAAAGAATTACAGGAGAACACAAACAAGTGAAGGAACTGAACAAAACCATCCAGGATCTAAAAATGGAAGTAGAAGCAATAAAGAAATCACAAAGGGAGACAACTTTGGAGATAGAAAATCTTGGAAAGAATTCAGGAGTCATACATGCAAGCATCAACCACAGAATACAAGAGATAGAAGAAAGAATCTCAGGGGCTGAAGATACCATAGAAAACATTGACTCAACAGTTAAAGAAAATGCAAAATGCGAAAAGCTCCTGATCCAAAACATCCAGGAAATCCAGGACACAATGAGAAGACCAAACCTAAGGATTATAGGTATAGAAGAGAGTGAAGATTTCCAACTTAAAGGGCCAGTAAATATCTTCAACAAAATTATAGAAGAAAACTTCCCTAAACTAAAGAAAGAGATGTCCACGAACATACAAGAAGCCTACAGAACTCCAAATGGACTGGACCAGACCAGAAAGTCCTCCAGGCACATAATAATCAAAACACCAAATGCAGTAAACAAGAAAAGCATATTAAAAACAGTAAGAGAAAAAGTCAAGTAACCTATAAAGGCAGGCCTATCAGAATTACACCAGACTTCTCACCTGAGATGATGAAAGCCAGAAGATCCTGGGCAGATCTCATACAGACCCTAAGAGAACACAAATGCCAGCCCAAACTACTATACCCAGCAAAACTCTTAATCACCATAGATGGAGAAACCAAGATATTCCATGATAAAACCAAATTTACACAATATCTTTCCACAAATCCAGCCCTACAAAGGATATTAGATGGAAAATGCCAACATGAGGAGGGAAACTACACCACAGAAAAAGCAAGAAAGTAATCTTTTTCCAACAAACCCAAAAGAAAGTAACCACACAAACATAAAAAAAAAACCATCAAAAATAATAGGAAGCAACAATCACTATTCCTTAATATCTGATAATGTCAATAGACTCAATTCCCCCCAAAAAACAGTCTAACAGAGATGTTTTTCATGTGGATCTTCAATTTTATCAGAAAATGTTTGTGACTCCTCTTTCAATTCAGTAATGCTTTTTGTGTCTACCATTTTGACTGTATTATTTTCCAATATAATCTTTAATTTTAACATTTTTTCTGTGTATTTCTTTGATTTTGTCAGAGGTGTTTTTCATGTAGATCTTTGGTTTCGTTGGGGTTGGGGGAGGGTGTTTGTAGTTCCACTTTCTATCAATTTAGGAATGTTTTTGTGCCTACCATTTTGTCAGTATAATTGTCCATGATAATCTTCAATTTTAACGTTTCTCTGTGTTTTTCTTCAATTTTATCAGAAGTATTTTCCATGTGGATCTTCAGTTTTAACAGACAATGTCTATAATTTTACTTTCAATCAACTTAGGAACATTTTTATACCTTCCATTTTATCTGTATAATTTTCCATGTAATAGTCAGTTTTAACACGTTTTTTATATATTTCTTCAATTTTATCAGAGATATTTTCCATGTAAATCTTCAATTTTATCAGAAAGTGTTTATAATTCCACTTTCAAAAAACTTAGGTATAATTTTGTGCCTACCATTTTATCTGTATGATTTTTCCATGAAATACTCAATCTTAACACGTTTTTTATATATTTCTTCAATTTTATCAGAGATATTTTCCATGTAAATCTTCAATTTTATCAGAAAATGTTTATAATTTCACTTTCAATCAACTTAGAAATATTTTTATGCCTACCATTTTATCTGCATAATTTTCCATGATAATCTTCAATTTTAATGTTTTTCCATATATTTTTTTCAATTTTATCAGAAATATTTTCCATGTAAATCTTCAATTTTTATCAGAATATGTTTATAATTCTACTTTTAATCAACTTAGGAATATTTTAATTCCTACCAATTTATCTGTATAAATTTCTTCAATTTTATCAGAGATATTTTCCATGTAAATCTTCAATTTTATCAGAAAATGTTTTTACTTCTACTTTCAATCAATTTAGGAATATTTTTATGCCTACCACCTTATCTGTATAAGTTTTCATGAAATAGTTTTAACGTATTTTTCTATATATTTCTTGAGTTTTATCAGAAATATTTTCCTTGTAGATTTTCAATTTTATCAGAAAATGTTTATAATTCCACTTTCAATCAACTTAGGAATATTTTTATGCCTACCATTTTATCTGTATAATTTTTCCATGAAATAGTCAATCTTAACGTGTTTTTCTATATATTTCTTCAATTTTATCAGAGATATTTTCCATGTATATTTACACAATGGAATACTACTGAGCAATTAAAAACAATGAATTCATGAAATTCTTAGGCAAATGGGGAACAGGGGGAGGGAAGAAGGCTTATGGGACTTTTGGGGAGGGGGGAACTGGGAAAGGAGAAATCATTTGGAATGTAAATAAAGAATATAGAAAATAAAAGAAAAAAAAAGAAAAAGTGTTAATATAGATAGGCAGTAAGGGAGAGAGGGACCGAGGAAAGTGTGGTGGTTAGTGTTGTCAACTTGTCAGAACCTAATGGCCTGGGATGGGCCTCTGGGTACATCTGTGAAGGATTATCTTGATGGCATTGATGAGTTGGGAAGCCCCGCCCACTGTGGGCGGCACTATTCCCTGGCAGGATGTTTGGGCTGAATAAATGGAGAAGGGAATGGCACAGCATGCAGCACCTCTACGCCCCAGGTCCCAGATGGTGGATACACTCACTGTACCAGCGACTTCAAGCTCCTGCCTTTGATTTTGCCACCATGATGGACCATAACCTTTAACTGTGAGCTAAAAGTCAGCCTCATCTCCCTTAAGTTGCTATTGCCTATGTATTTTACCACAGTAATAGGAGAAGAGACTAAGATAGTATTATGGGACATTGCTAGGGGAAGATTTTGTCCACTGTGGATGTCAGATGCTAATTAATGGGTTCAGAGATCTGGTTGCAGTCTGAATGTTGGCATGGCCCCGTCTCAATGTTGTGTATAGATTGTTTTCTGTCACCTCGTTGTTTAACAGAGTGCTGACCAGTCAGTTGCTGAGTAGGAGAAGAGAATAGGGTAGGACTTCTCATTCCAGTTGGGGGGGGAGGGAGGGGGGAGAGAGGGAGGGAGAAGGAGAGAGGAACAGATAGGAAGAAAGACAGAGAGACACAGAGAGTCAGAGAGGTGGAAAAGGAACAGAAGAATTCACCATGAGGTTGAGATGACAGAGTAGCCATCTATGGGTACACATATGAACCAGAGTGAGCCGGGGCAAGACTCAGATGACAAGTAATAGAAAAAGTCTAGGCCAGCATAGCCAGGTTAAAGCAGCTCAAAATCTACCAGTGCTTGTGTCTTAATAATGGAAATACCAGGTCTCTTTGTCACTTATTTGGGAACAGGGGGACTGTAGAAAAACCCCCAGAATTAAGTTTACAGGTCATGGTGACACACTCATGTAATCATAATGCTCAGGAAGCAGAGGCAGGGGAATTGCCTCAAATTTGAAGCCAACCTAGGTCTCAAAAGGAAAATAGTAAAGAAGTACATAAATTATGAAAGAAAATGATAGTATTGCATGCTCTAGAGTGGTGAAATACTTTCCACAAAGGAGTCTTGAAGTTTCATAATAACATATATATCATAATAATATACATGATATATATGATAATACAATATAATTATGATCTATTATGATATATCATAATGATATATATATAATATATATATCATATATATATTATATATTATATATATAATGATATATATATATAATATATCTGATTTTGGTGGCACTGACATTGTATTGCTTAAGTAATTTAAAGGAGTAAGTTAAATGCTTGGGCGTTCTTTGGTTTGGGTTTTGTTGGGTTTTGTAAATGACATCACAGGGTGAGTTCAGGGGTGCACTAGACAAGATCACAGGCCGATGAGACAGTGACAGGTCAAAGGGATCCAAGAAATTCCAACTATATGAGGATCACAAGTGTGAGAAACAGTGATCCTTACTTCCTAATAAGAGCACTGGAGACTCATAATAGCAAAAGTGAGAAAGTTCTACAAATTTGCAAAACTGGGTGCCAGCCTAGAATGACTGGTGTACTATTGGGTGCCAAGAAGGATTTTTGAATGCAAACAGGTAACCCTTCCTCCTGTCCTCTTAGCAATCAGGAAGGTACAGTCTAACAGGTCACCAAGGACTCCTCCCCTTCCATCTGCCCTCAACCAGATCCATGCGTTGATTTCCTCTCCATTTCACATCCTATTCATTTTAAAGCCTCTGAGGCGCATGCCATTGCAGTCAAGCTTGGCTCCTAGTAAGATTCTAGTCTATACTCTCAGCTTAGGCTGGGTAACTTAACTGGGTGTGGGGTGGCGCATAGCTAGAATCGGAAGCCTTAGCAGGGAGGGTCTGATGTCCTATGTTCACTTGGAGCGGAAGCCTTAGCAGGGAGGGGTCTGATGTCCTATGTTCACTTGGAGCGGAAGCCTTAGCAGGGAGGGTCTGATGTCCTATGTTCACTTGGAGCGGAAGCCTTAGCAGGGAGGGTCTGATGTCCTATGTTCACTTGGAGCGGAAGCCTTAGCAGGGAGGGTCTGATGTCCTATGTTCACTTGGAGCGGAAGCCTTAGCAGGGAGGGTCTGATGTCCTATGTTCACTTGGAGCGGAAGCCTTAGCAGGGAGGGTCTGATGTCCTATGTTCACTTGGAGCGGAAGCTAAGCTGGCTCAAGGCAGCTTTGCAAACAAACCCTCAGATTTTATTTTACACAAAGACATTATGATATGTTTTTACTGTAAAGAAGGTTTGTAATCTTATTTTTGGAATTGCATTGATTCTGAGCCAGTCAGGGTGAGGAACCCTCATGTCACCTTAATTTTGCCCTCTTTTTATCTTGCTTCAATTTCTTCATATAATATTTCATGTGGTATATATTTTGGGTCCAGCTGTGATTCTATGTCCTTCTCTTCCCCCCTCTCTGGGTGTCCTGACACTGCTGCACACTGGTCTGGAAGAGTGAATCAGAGTCCGGAACTCGTGGAGTTCTGTAGGAACCGGGTCCGGCTGGGAGTGAATGCTGGAGACAAGAAAGGGGCGAGAGAAGGCCTTCCCCAAAGATCTTAGTGTTACGGGTCTTTTAGGTGTAGGCCTTCTCTGACGATCTTCAATGAAACAACTCTCTGAGACAGTATTCAACAAAAGAGCTTGTGTGCTACATACACTTTATTCGGGGTGAACCGAGGGTTATATAGTTTGGGGGAATGGAGTAGGAATATCCAGGGTGAACAAAGGTTATTTATTGGCTGAAGGCTAAGATTCTGAGATGCCTCATTCTCATGAGGAGGCATTCTAGGAATCTCAGGTGCTTGGTGAACAGGTTTCTTGGGGCTGGAGTGGAGTTGGACCTATAATTTCCTTTTTTCAAAAAAAGATTTACTTATTTTATTTATATGAATACACTGTGGCTATCTTCAGACACACCAGAAGAGGGCATTGGATCCTGTTATAGATGGTTGTGAGCCACCATGTGGTTGCTGGGAATTGAACTCAGTACCTTTGGAAAAGCAGTCAGTGCTCTTAACCGCTAAGCCATCTCTCCGTATTTTCCCAAGGGCTCCGTGACATTCACCTTTTGTGCTCCTTAGAGAAGGTGAGAGAAGAGAAGTCCTGCTGGTAAAAGGAGTTCCGCATTTTACGCTGAGTTCAGAAGGCTACCTGGACAATGGTAGATTTTGGTAGATCCAAATTTGGTAACAAGTAACCAAAAATCTAAGGGCTGGTCTAGAACACCTCTCTCCATCTCCCTCTCCCTCTCCCCCTTCCTTCCCCCTTCTCTTCCCCTCTCCTTCCTCCTCCCCCTCCTCTTCTCCCTCTCTCTTCCTCTCTGTGCTGAAAGGACCCTCCTCAAACACTGACTGTGGCCCTTTGTTGAGCCCCTGAAGCAGGTGACCTCTTTAGGATGAAGTAGATTGAGCGCTCACGTTTCCCAGACAGTGTGGCCTTGGAAAAATAAATTAATTTTCTTTTTTTTTGTTTTTTGTTTTTTTTTGTTTTTGTTTTTCGAGACAGGGTTTTCTCTGTGTAGCCCTGGCTGTCCTGGAACTCACTTTGTAGACCAGGCTGGCCTCGAACTCAGAAATCCTCCTGCCTCTGCCTCCCAAGTGCTGGGATTAAAGGTGTGCGCCACCACCGCCCGAAATTAATTTTCTTAAGGGACTCATAGAACAGGGAGCTTCAGCTCTGGGGACCAAGGATACACCTGTCAGTGAGCTGGAAGTCAGGACTTAATAGAACTCACCAAGAAGAAAGCCCAGGTAAGGACCACTCTGGAACACCTGCATCCCTGATGCAAATTAAGGGACCGGCCTCTGAATCCCACAGAGAGAAGCTCAAGTCCTGGAAAAAAGGGTGGGAGTTTGCAGAGCCAGAATGAGTGATTGTCCTGGCTAGGAACAGAAGGCCTTTGACACGCTAAGTGCCATTCCCAGGATTCTTCCTCTGCTTCCTGCTTGCAGATGAAGATGTCAGCTCTTGGCTGTTCCTGCCATTATGTGTTTGCTCTGCAGTCACGGAGTCTGTACCCTCTGAAACCATAATGTCAGTTAAACCGTTGGTTTTATATGTTGCCTTGGTCATGATTTTTTTGTCACAGCAAAAGAAAAGTAACTAAGACAATACCCTATGTAGGAATCAAAAATCGTAAACTTTCGATCTGATCAAAAAGAGACATGGGAAAGTCTTGGCTTGGAAATGTGAGGACTGTGGTTTGAATGGACTCTGGAAGAAAAGATGTCATTACCGAGCACATCGAGTCACATGAACATGACACATACAAAGATTATTTTGTCAAAGCCTCAGGGTAACACCAGATGGGAGAGGACTTTACGTGCCCGAACTTCCTGAAAACTGTGTCTCTGGCGAACCGTTCCCCTCGGCACAGCTCTGCCCTGATCCAGCTTCTTATTGACAAACCTCACTGTGCACTTTCTGTAACCAGGTGTGGCGAACACAACATGGCTGAGGTTGGGGAAATGGAGCCGTCAGAACTGAAGAAGACAGAAACTGGAGAGAAAACTCTCCTGCCTTCGCAATGAGCGGTGGAACAGGAGAAACGCACCGAGGAGTTGAGAAGAGGAGAAGGCTCCATTGCAAGATTGCCTTCTTGTATTCTGATCAGCTGTTTAACTTTGTAAAGTGTAAAGGTCGAGTTTAAAGGGCCGGAGCTGGTCGGGCGGTGGTGGCGCACGCCTTTAATCCCAGCACTTGGGAGGCAGAGGCAGGAGGATTTCTGAGTTCGAGGCCAGCCTGGTCTACAGAGTGAGTTCCAGGACAGCCAGGGCTACACAGAGAAACCCTGTCTCAAAAAAAAAAACAAAAAAACAAAAG
Organism: Tokudaia tokunoshimensis; assembly: GCA_036184795.1. Lineage (NCBI taxonomy): Eukaryota > Metazoa > Chordata > Mammalia > Rodentia > Muridae > Tokudaia > Tokudaia tokunoshimensis. The sequence continues at coordinate 14,434,634 of BTHU01000016.1, forward strand.
GCCCGAGCTGCCCTCTCGGGAACCACAGGCAACAAAGGTGATGTCACCCTTGCCTCTGCCATCTTCAAGGCTGCGTGACGGAGACCTTCCATGTTGGTAGAGGAAGCAACTGGCTGGAAGTGGTGAGGTCGGGAGTAAAATCTAAAATGCTCAAAGATGTCTGACCAGCGGTGAAATGAAGTTTAATAGGAGTGCCGTTTTTGTTCAAATTATTTTAATTTTTTGAATGCAGAGATTTTAATAAGCAAATTATAAAAACCTGTAAAAAAATTAAAGACATAATAATCTGCCAAAGGGTGGATATCAAATCATAGAAGGCTAAAGACATGTTGCCCTAGTCTTGGGGTTTTTCAGTTTTTGTTTGTCTTCCTTGTGCACGGCAGTGTTTACTTTTAAAGGGTATCAGCAGACCCAATAATAACAAGTAGCAAGGTCTGGGATCATATTATATAATAGCTTTTCAATAACAGCTTTAGCAGAAACCAACAGTCTGAGAGGTGTATGTACTCATGTTCAGTCTTCTAGTCCTTGGCAGGAATGGACCTATTTATTTATTTATTTATTTATTTGGTTTTTCGAGACAGGGTTTCTCTGTATAGCCCTGGCTGTCCTGGAACTCACTCTGTAGACCAGGCTGGCCTCGAACTCAGAAATCTGCCTGCCTCTGCCTCCCAAGTGCTGGGATTAAAGGCGTGTGCCCAGCTAATGGACCAATTTTAAAGTGGCCGTTGCTTCATGCAAGAGATAGTAACAATTTACAACTGTTTCAGAAAGAAAGCTCTTGACTTTTAAGAAAGTATGGTGATGAAACTTCATTGGCTACATGGTGGGATTTAGAGACACCATGGAAACAAATCTCTGGTTTATATTGATTGTCAATTACACGGGATATAAAATCACTTCGGACACCAATCTTTGGGCGTTTTTGTGAGAGGTTTTGTAGAGTAAGTCAACTGAGTTTGAAGAGCTCCCTGCCTAGTCAGAATGAGAAGGAGAGCGTGAGCTGCTGAGTTTGGCATTCCCACCTCCTTTCCGTGCAGGAAGTGTAGGTTGGGCATCATTGCACTATCTGTCGGCCTGGAGTTCTTCAAGGGACAGTATTTTAACCTGCAGGTTGTAAACGTTGAAAATTAGTAGCAGTGAACGCCAGGCCAATTAATTTTATTTATCTAATAACAAATAGTAATTTGTGCCTTTCATACTTAAGATATTGTGTGCGGGGTGTGTGTGTATGTGTGTGTGAGATAGAATTTCATCTATAAAAATACAACTACTTAAACAAAACAAGGTGAATTGAATGCTAAGCTTTAGGACTGAATTCACTGAATTAAAAGGAAGTTGCTCTCACTGCAAATAGACTGTCTCTTTAGAGTCTCTGTGTAAGTAAGACAATGCCTTACACACAAAGATCACGTCTGCCCCTTAACCCCTGTGATTAAGTTAACTTCCATGGCAAAGGAGACTTTTCAAATGTGGGTAAGGATCATGAAATGAGAGTAATTCTGGGTACCTGTGTGAGCTCGGTGTGGTTACAAGGAATCCTCATCAGAGCGAGGCAGAGGATCAGAAATAAAGAAGGCGTGTATTGTGGTGTGAATATAAAATCTCCCTCATAGGCTCACCTGTTTTAACACTATGTCCTCAGCTGGTGGCTCTGTCTGGAAATGCTATGGCAGCTGTAAGAAGTGGAGCCCTTTGAAACCAAAGTCCTAGATACCAGACATGGAGGTCTAGGATTTGGTGTTTTTCCTGCGGGGTTTTGGCCTTACTTTTGTCTAATATTTCCTCACTGTGCCACCCCTTTAGGATTAGAATCTATATTCTGTTTCATTGTATACTGGAACTTGTATTTTTTTTAAACAGGGGCTTATGAAGCTAAAAGCCTGCCTTGAATCTCAGAAAAGACTTCAGACTTTATGCTTTTAAACAGTGTTGGGACTAATAAAGACTATGGGTACTTTTGAAATTGGTATAGATGCTTTTTTTTCCATCATGCAATGGCTGTAAGCCCTTGGAGGCTCCAACTGGGGTGTTGTGATTTGGATATGAAATGTTCCCCATGGACAGGCATGTTTGAAAACTTGGAGCCTCTGCCAAAACTTGGTAGCTTTGCCCAGGGAAGTTAGCGAGCCTTTGTGAGGAGGAGCCTTGCTGGAGTCTCTGGAGCAGGCTTTGAGGTTTTGTAGCTGGGAGACGCTTGCTGTTCACTTTCTGCTTCCAGACCATGAGCCTGGAATCCTGTTGTCCTGACTTCCTGTACGGTGAGAAGAGTTGGCTTCTCAGGAACCCAAACTACAGTTCCCCTGAGGCCCTGGTCCAGGCCATTACTGGCTCCATCAAATATATCCCTTGTTTTGAAAAGGATCTATGTTCCTTCTCCAAACATCGGGGCCTCTGGGAAAGAAAGATTCAGTTTTCTATAGTCGAGTCTCACTGGGTGTATTAACCACAGTTCAGGATGGCCCTGTGCTCAGAAGTAGTTGGCCATCACGGGTGAACTCTGCCTTATTTTTGTGACTTTTTGTCTCATTTTACTTTGTTTGGGCATTTCTTGTCTTACTGGTCTTTTGCTTGTTTATTTTGATATCCTTTTTTTTTTGGTGGTTTTGCGGGGATGTGTGTTTGTTGTTTTTGTTTTAAAGAGAGAGGGAGAGAGAACGTAAATTCCCAAGGATAAGAAGGTAGGGAGGGTCTGAAAGAAATTGTGGGAGAGGGGAAAACATGAACAAAGTATGTCTTATGAAGAAAAAAACTTCAATAAATGTTGAGGGCAGGACTGACCAACTGAGGAAACTATGCTAATGCCCAAATATAGTAAAATATCTTTTGCAGGCAAACAATGCTGTGTCTTCAACAATACAGTCTTACTATGTAGTTCTGTTGGGAAACCAACAGTAGTAGCAATGTCTATTATTGGTGGGGCCTTGGAGGCTTCCCCGGCCCAGGAATCATAGGGAGGTACCTATCCTTGGTACTAGACTCGCATTAGATAATCTTGTGGTTTCCGACTGCCCTTTCCCACAGGCTGAGTTCTTCCAGATGCCTTCCTGAGCCACAGGAGCCACTCAGAAGTTGTTACATCGCTCACATACTGAAACTTTTAGGGGTGGGCAATAGATCTGTCACAGTCGGTCATAGGAGTCAGCAGCCAGAGATGAATGTTAGTGAGTCCAACACTGCATGTGTCAGTTCTTTCTCGAAAAGACCCTTGTGGGGCTCAGCGGCGTGGATAGGAAGCAGCACCTTAACCTTCCACGATGCCGTCTCCGTGAGCAGCCTGACTTTCTCATCTTGGAGTGTTGTATTGGTGTCTTGAGCATCTCTCCAGTCCCAGGGAGCTCAGTAGGACAGGCTGGTGCCCGCTCTGATCTGCCAAGGGCCAATAGGGAGCAGAGTCCTGTTCTCACCTGCTGTACTGCCTGGGGTTCCAAGATCTCATGTCTCTGGGGCCTGCTGGTGCTTCTCTATTTCCTACACCTGGTCCTGAAAGGGACCCTGACTGAGCAAACAATCCCATCCCCAGGGGAGAATTGTACGCAACACTCAAGGGAGAAAACTGCCCACTTCTTAGCAACCTGGGACTCTACCTGGCTTGAGCTGTACACACACTGCTTTCCTAACAACGCACTTAGCAACCTGGGTCATCCACCTACACCGAATCACACATACACCACAGTTCAAACAAAGTAATAAGTTACTCCTATTAGCAATTTAGTAACACTCCCCCCCCCCCACTTTGTGGTTAGTTTCCATTCAAGGTGTTTTGAAACATTCAGGAACTAGAGACGGGAGGCTAATCCCTCTTGGACTGGTTTTGGATGTATGCTCAGTAAGAAAGCCTGTGCCCTTTGGGTGAACTTTAGTAGGGGAACCTCTACTTACTACCTGATAGCTCTGGGACTGAGGGTGGGGGGTCATGAGGGCCTGGAAACTCAAAGAAGATGTGCAAAGCCCAGGCAGACATGCCATACTCTAGTCACTGGAGGAGAAGGTGTACAGTCTTGGGTTCAAGGGTGTTTATGCAAAATCACACAAGAGTAGCACCTTGTTAGAATCAGTTATATAATGTTATATAATAGTCACATTAAGTGCTTGCTCATCTTTCCTGAATATCCAGTAGCTGCCATCTTAACTCTCATTCTAGATACCCACAAAAGAGCAATGTTGTTGTATTAGTCAGGGCTATCTATCTATCTATCTATCTATCTATCTATCTATCTATCTATCTGGGATTTATTGGAATGACTTACAGGCTGTGGTTCAGCTAATCCAGCAATGGCTGCCTATGGAAGGTGTATTAGTCAGGGTTCTCTAGAGTCACAGAACATATGGGTAGTCTCTATATAGTTAGGGAATTTGTTGATGACTTACAGTCTGTAGTCCAACTCCCCAACAATGATCAGCAGCAGCTGTGGATGGAAGTCCAAGGATCTAGCAGTTGCTCAGACCCATGAGGCAAGCAGGCAAGGAAGAGTGAGAGAGTCTTCCTTCTTCCAATGTCCTCATGTAGGTCTCCAGCAGAGGGTGTGGCCCAGATTAAAGGCTGTAGGTCTCCAGCAGAGGGTGTGGCCCAGATTAAAGGCGTGTGCCACCGCAACTTTAATCCCAGATGACCTTGAACTCGGAGATCTCCTTGTCTTAATCTTCTGCAATTCATAGCCACTATGCTTCAAAATCTCCATGTCAAGATCCAGGTCAGAAACTTGAATCTCTGAGCCTCCAGATTAGGATCATAGGTGAGCCTTCCAATTCTTGATTGTAGTTCATTCCAGAGATAGTCAAGTTGACAACCAGGAATAGCCACTACAGATGGAAAGTCCAATAATCCAGCAGTTGCTTAGTCCATGAGGCCGGGTGTCTCAGTTGGTCTTCAATATACACTGGAATCCCAAAGAAGTAGGCTCTAACAGTAGTGAAGGAATGCTAGCAAGGTGAGAACAATCAGGCTAAGAGAACGAGCTTCCTTGTTCCATGTCCTTATATAGGTTTCCAGCAGAATGCATGGCCCAGATTAGAATTGATCTTCCCACCTCGAAGATCCAGATAAGAAATGGGTCTTTCCACTTCCAATTGAACAAAAATCCCTCACAGGTATGCCCCTCCATTTTTGGGTTTTAGTTAATTCTGGATATAGAGAAGTTAACAACCAAGAATAGCCACCATAAGCAAAAACTGGCCATATGGCCCTCTTGTTTCCTGTACCATCTTAACCCTATACATGATGAGAGCATGCCTATGATTAAATCAGATGCATCACAAGAAAGGATATGCACAATAAAGAGGCAAGAGACCCTGTCCTATGTACACACAGAGAAGGATGGCCATCCTGTGATCTACCCTTTAAGAGCGTAACTTCAATTGCCTGTTATCACTGCAAACAAGGCAATGCATTTGTTCCTTCCAGAACCACCACGATTGAATGACAATTGTTGTGTGAACTTTTCCTGGGGGAAATATGAAAAAGAATGTCTACTCAGCCTAGACAAGGCACCAAAGAGGAGAAAAATATTATTCCACCTAAGTCTAGCTTAGTGAACCAAGAAATTTATTGGTCTTACAGGAGTGTTTGTAATCTTTAAACAGCCACGCTATTGAAAAAAAATCTCATCCCAGTGTGGGTGATGATGTTTCCACCGGTGTAGACATGGATTCCCTTTTTTGTGCCAGGAAACGTTTGTGGACCCCCAAAGGACCACCAAGGAGCTGATTCCAATGGAGTTACATTAGGGTCTCTTAATTCAAGCTAAAGCTTGGGCTCCTGCCAACCCTGACATGGCACGAAGGTGGAGACTTGAGCCTAGTTTGGGTAAGCATTTATAGAGGCAAGAAGGGGGATCTAGCCTGGTGTACATCTGATTGGGGGGTGGGCATTATGGCCTTTAACATAATTGGCTGGTGCTGGGGGACAAACTATAAACTTAATTTCTGCTTTCCTCCTGATTGGTGGTTGTTAGGAAATGAAGTGTGGCCGGGCAGTGGTGGCGCACGCCTTTAATCCCACCACTTGGGAGACAGAGGCAGGAGGACTTCTGAGTTCGAGGCCAGCCTGGTCTACAGAGTGAGTTCCAGGACAGCCAGGACTATACAGAGAAACCCTGTCTTGAACCAAAAAGTTAAAAATTAAAAAAAAAAAAAAAGAAAAAAAGGAAACGGAATGTCAGGAGGAGGCTTGTAACCTGGAGGTGCAGATTTTTAGGGGAATAACCTGGAAACTGGTGCTAAGTACTGGTCTGTTAGTTAACATGAGTTCAACCTCAGGTCAGATTCTCTAAGATGGAGTCTGAACCCAAAAGATTTGGTCTCTCACCAAAGTTAACTTTAAGTTAGCATACTATACTTTGTATACCATAGAAATTCCCATGACTACATGCACTGGGGGCAGAAGTTCATATAACTCAGGGAGGTGCAGGATCGAGTAGCTAAAACCTCAGATGAGGACATTTCTTACTTTTCTACAGCTCTAAAGAGACACCATTACCAAGACAACTCTTATAAAAGAAAGCATTTTCATTCAGAGGACTTCTCCATGATCGTCATGGTGGGAAGCATGACAGCAGGCAGGCAGGCATGGGACCAAGAACTTACATCCTGATTTACAGACAAGCAAGCAGGCAGAGGGAGAGACTGGGCCTGGTGTGGGCTTTTTAAAACTCAAAGGCGACTCCCAAGTAACATGGCTCCTCCACCAGGGCCATGCCCACTCCAACAAGGCCATGCCTCCTAATCCTTCCAAGCAGTTCCATTCCCTGGTGACTAAGCATTCAAATATGAACCTATAGGGACCATTCTCTTTCAAAGCGCCACAGGAGGTAATGATTCTATACCTTCTCTTTGTCTGAGAGAATGCCAATAGGCCTTTCTTACAAAGCCAAGACCCAACTGCCTAGGGATGTTGCTACCCACAGTGGGTGGTCCCTCACCTCAATCACCAATCAGTTCCTCATAGACATGGCCACAGGCAGTCCCTCTGCTGAGACTTCCTCAGATGACTCTAGGCTGTGTCACATTGAAAGCCTCCGAGACTACTTGCCTTACTCTTTCAAGCTAGCCCTTGTTCACTGCTATGTCATCCAAGGAGACACTAATTGAATCATATAAAAATCATGCATTTCTTCCATAGCTCAGATAGATTGAAATGAATCATAGGGCTTGTCAAATTTCAAAGTTCTGTTTGATATCACAGGTATTTGGAATTTGAAAAGCACTTAAGAATTTTCCATCAACGAGTAAGCTTTAAGCGGAGATTTAAAAAAAAAAAGCATTATGAAATAAATTACAGAGTTATAATTGATGCTTATTCAGAACAAAATTATTTTTGGTATGTTTTGAGGACTAGATAAATGTCAGCGTCCTCAGTAAAAAAAAAAAATAGAAAAAAAAAAGCATAAATTCTCCACTCTCCCTTGGAGCAGGGGTAGATGAGCTAGAACTGTTCTCTGTAAGGCTCAGTCAGTGTGAGCACATGCTACCAAAACTCTGTCTCAGAGGACTGGTGACTTAGCACAGTTGATAATATTCTTTCCTAGAATGCACAAAGCCCTGAGTTCAGTCTCCAGACACAGTAGTACACACCTGTAATCCCAGCCCTCAGGCAGGAAGATCAGAGGTTCAAGGTAATCCTCGGGCTACATCTTGTGCTCAAGGGCAGCCTGGCCTGGTGACCTGTCTCCATCATCATCATCACCACCACCACCACCACCACCACCTTATTCTCAGGATGTCACATTAACAAGTAGTTTTCAAGTAGTGGTTGAAAGAACGTTGACTTTTCTTTTGATGTAACCTAGATGCCTCTGGCCACTAACGCATGCGTGACTCAAGGGGTTTCTGCTGGAGGGGAATCTTAGCACTATGTACTTTCAAAAATTAAAATCTGGGGGCCAGCAAAGTGCCCAGGTAAATACACTTGCCACAGAAGCCCGATGAGTTCAATTATTTGATCCCTGCAACCACTCATGTAATGGAAGGGGAGACTCAAAGTTGTCTTCTTACCACCACACTTGTGTGCATGTGTACACGCATGTGCACAGACATACACACACACGGGTGGGTGCACATACACACACAAATCAATCAATAATCAATAAAACTCTCCCTCTGATGCATTCATATTGTTTAGTGCCTAGGCACACATCTATTCATGAGCTTTCTATTTAAGTTTTCATTCAAGTATATGCTATATGCTGTATGCCTTTCCCACAATAGCCCCCTTCTTTCTCCCTCCTTCCCCATCCATCATTCCCTTCGTCATCCTAGACAGTTTTATTTCTATTTCCATGCCATATACATGTGTGCAGTTGTATATATCTATATAAAAATTAGGGACCACAAATGAGAACATACCAATCTTTATGACACTGCTTGCTTTTCTTAATGCAATTATCTTGGGTGGCACCTGCTTTCCTGAAAATGACATTGATTTGTGTCTTTAAGGCTGAAAGAAATCCGACTATGCACACATCCCGTTTTCTTCATCCATAGCTCAGCGGTTGGACACCAGGTTTGCTCCATTTCTGTGCTCTTGTGGATAGCATACAATAAATACTGATGTGCAGATATCTCTGGGGTATGCCAGCGCTCTTTAGGTAGTCATCAGTGGGACAGCTGGGTCATATGGAAGATCACTTTTCAGCCTTCAAATAGCTCCATACTGGCTTCCATACTGACTTTCCCATTCACATTCCCACCAGCAGTGTGTAAGGATTCCTTTTGTCTGCATTCTTGCCTACATTGGTTGTTTTGTGAGCACATGCTAAGCACATATGGTACTAGGTTTCATTATAGGATAGGCATATGTGTGTACAGTGTATTTTGATCATACTCCCTTCTCTGTAACGTCTTCTGTTCTCTTCCATTCCTGCTGATGCGTTCATCTTGCAAGACAGCTCTTCTTCTAGTCTCCCTCCCTCTCCCTCTCCTCTCCCTTCCCACCTCTCTCCTTCTCCCTTTCCCTTCCCACCCATGTGTACATATGTGTGCACACGTGTGTATATGTGTGTGTGCACGTGCATACATGTGTGTTTATTGGACCCAAAGTATGTATGTGGAGGTCAGAGTATGATTTATGAGAGTCAGTTCTCTCCTCCCTCCCTGTGGGTTTCAGGGATGAAAGTCAGGTTCTCAGACTCTGTGTGTGTGTGTGTGTGTCCCAATGAGTTCAAATAGGGTTGCCTACAAGAGCACAGGTGAGAGCAGCCTCCCAGTGGATATACCTTCCATAAGGTATACTCCATATGGTATACAAGTTATTCACTTGAGATTTCTCAGGTGTTTTTTCATTTATTTATTGATTGGTTGATTGACTCTGTGTGTGTGTGTGTGTGTGTGTGAGAGTGCCTGTGTGCATGTGTGTGCACATGCATGTGTGTGTGTGTGTGTGTACTGGATCCAAAATGCATATGCGGAGGTTGGCTTATGACTTATGGGAGTGGGTTCTCTCTTCCTTCCCTGTGGGTTTCAGGAATGAAAGTCGGGGCCTCAGACTTGGTGACAAGATCTTTTCCCCAAGCCAGACTGCTCACCACTCTCTGATTTCTAAATGTAGTGTCTTGCAGTTCCAAACATCCCTCTAAGGACATCGGCACTACCTAAGGGTTTGCTACGCTGCCTTTTCATGTTTGTTCAGTCTCAGTATTGAAACTCCTTTTGTGTTAATTTCTTCAATGACTCATTCCCAATTGGTAGTGTGTTCCGTATTTTCTATGTGTTTTGTTGTTTCCCCTGCTATTGATTTATGCTTCTAGTGTGGTCATATAGAATAGAATAGGTTACCTCAGTTTTTCTATGTGTGCTAAGACTCATTTTGTATCCTGTAATGCCATCTCCTTTAGAGAAAGGTCCACAGTTTCTGAGAAGAACGTGTACTGTGCAGGGTTGGAAGGTTCTGTATTTTCATTGGCTCCATTTGATCTACGAGATCATTGCCCTTAAGTGGTTTTCTGTCTAATTCTAAGGATGGCTTATCTAGTGATGAGAGTGGAATATTGGATTTACTCACTGTTACTGGATTGGGACTGACTTAGGACTTTACGTTTACATGTAATAGCTTCATGAAATCACATGCATCTGAGTTTAATGTGTATATGTTTCCATGGTAACATGGTCTCCACAGATAATTCCCCTAATTACTATGAGTGGCAACATTTATTTAAACATTTATTTTAAATTGTGCGTGTGTGTGTGTGTGTATATGTGTATGTGTGTGTGTGTGTGTGTGTGTGTGTGTGTGTGTTCATCCTGTGGGTGCAGGTCCCCTCAGAGGCCAGAAGAGGGAGTGAGGAGCCCCTAGAGTGACTCTTTATCTCCCTAATGCTGCAGCCCTAGAATACAGTTCCTCATGTTGCGATGATTCCCCAACAATAAAATTATTTTTGTTGCTACTTCAGAACTGCAATTTTGTTGCTGTTATAAATCAATACCTGTGTTTTTCAATGGTCATAGGCAACCCCTAGGACCTGTGGGGGTTGTTTCACCCCTAAAGTGGTTTTGACCCACAAGTTGAGAACTACTGCTCTTAGAACTATGTCTTATACAGATGCAGGAAACTAAAGCAGGACCGCTGGAAGGGTAGAGTGTGTTTTTAACTGCTGACCCATCTCTCTAGCCCAGAAAGGCTCTTGTCTATGTATTCTTTTGTCTATTTATTTATTTATTTATTTATATGAGTACACTGTTGTTGGGCCTTATTTGGCCAGATACTGAGGCCTAATGAGGGAGCCTGAGCCTTTGCTCGAGTTTAGAGACCTGTTTCGGTCACGTCCATACTGGAGTAACTCAGTACGACCTGCTTAAGCGGACTTTGCCTACCTAACACTGATGTGGAATAACTTTGTTGGCTCTGTCAGCCACCCCATACCCTCCGTCACCCTTCCCTGCCCCCTGTGTCAACTCACCCCACCAGAAATCCCCATGTCCTTCCTCAGCCCTATATAAACAAAAGACTGATACAATAAAAGGAGTTCCTGCTTTGACAGACTCCTGGCTTGGGGTGGTAATTCTCCAGACAGGAAGGCAGGAGATCCGAGCTGCAGCACTTGCCATCCTGCTCAGCCCCAGAGAGACTGGGCTGGACCCAGTTCTCTCCTCTCAGCCTGGACCTGCCAGCACACTGTAGCTGTCTTCAGACACACAGAAGAGGGCATCTGATCCCATGACAGATGGTTGGGAGTCACCATGCGATTGCTGGGAATTGAACTCAGGACCTCTGGAAGAGCAGTCAGTGCTCATAACTGCTGAGCCATCTCTCCAGCCCCCTTGTCTATGCATTCTGACTGGGTTCGTTTTGAAGTCTGCTTCTCGGATATTAGAATGATGTCACCTGCAGCTTTCTGCTGTTTTCTGCTTGGGTGTTTTTTATAACCTTTCATCACGATGTGGGTGAGAGCCCTCTTTGATGGAGACATGAATTTCTTAGAAGCAATACACATACATACACACACACACACACACAATGGATCCTATTTTAATCCTCCCTGCTTGTGTGCCTCCTCAATTTGGGAACTGGGTCTGCTAATGTTCTCTTAGCACTGAAAGGTGTGCATTGCTTTCTGTCCTGTGGATTTCTGTATTTTTGTGTACCTCATTTACTTACCTGCTGTTCCAAGCGCTGTCTGTCCTGGAGCATTGTGGGTGTGCTGACTTTACTTTTCAGTCTGGAGAATTCCTTCCAGTGTTTCCTGTAATGCTGACTTAGTAGTTATGAATTCATTTAGCCTGTTTTTTATCATGGAATTTTTTTCTTATATATCCTATATGAATTATGTGGTATAACCATACGTAATGTATCCAAGTAGATGTTCTTTAAAAACATTTTTATATAAGTATATATTGTGCATTTAGCCTATGCCCCTGACTCCAAGTGGATTTTTTCCATATGACTTAGAATTAGAACTGTATTGATCAGGAAAGTGTAATACCTAGACACAAAGCAAGTTAACACTGGAAACAGATGGTATGAGGCATTTGAAACCGAGCCAAGCTCTGTGAGTTACAAAGCATCCTTCAGATTCATTTTGCTATTCATAGAGAGTGACGAGTCACACTCTTAACCTACCTAATTGTCCTTAGCTGCGGCTACGGGCCTCAGCACTACAGTCCTATTAACTCTCATCAAACAGTCATTTAGATGAAATGACATCTTCCGAAGGCACCTTATACTGAGTTAGTGGTTTTCATTTATCATTCACTGGCGCAACTTGAAAATAACAGAACTCATTGAGTAGAATAGACTCCAATTTACACAGTACATTTCTTCTCCGTAGATTCACTGGGAAAACTGTCAGGTCCCCCTCTTAAAATGGAAGCCATGGTGTTGTGCAGTGGCCACAATATTAGAAATGAAAAATAAAACTTTAAAACTGGCAAAATTGATAGTAGCTGTGGTGACCTTTGACCCCAGCCCTCAGGAGGCGAAAGCAGGGGAATCTCATTTGTTTGAGGGCAACTGATCTATAAAGTGAGTACTAGGGCAGTCAGGGCTACACAGAGAAACCCTGTCTCCAAAAACCAAACCAAACATTTTAAATCTTTGAGATTTGTATGTGCTTTATAACTTTACTGCTTATAGTATCTTAAATCAGATAAAATTAGGTAAATAGAGCTGTTGTTAAGTATTAGATATAATATTTCAAGTCAGTGGCTCCGGATTCTGTACTTTCGAATTAAACTGCATTCGTTATTTTATTTTATTTTTTTAAATATTTATTTATTTATTATATGTAAGTACACTGTAGCTGTCTTCAGACATACCAGAAGAAGGCATCAGATCTCATGGCAAATGGTTGTGAGCCATCATGTGGTTGCTGGGATTTGAACTCAGAAGCTTGGGAAGAGCAGTCTTAACTGCTGAGCCATCTCTCCAGCCCCTTGTTATTTTATTTTTAGTTTTTTTTCACCTGTATGGGTGTTTTCACAGGGTATGTGCCTGTATGCCATGTGTGGAAATTGCCTCAGTTAACAAAAGCACACTTGTTTTCTCTTTCCAAGGTCTCTTCCTAGCTCCCTCTTGCACACACCCCTCCCAATCACAGCATTTGCTCTCCACAAATAAACTAAAAAATGTCCCTCGGGTCAGGCGCTTTCCTGTGGACAAACCTCCCTCTGATTGTAAGTTTAAACTGTGATACACATCGTCTATCTAACTGGTGTTAGACATCTTTCTGTCGCTAGCTTGTTCAGTCAGCACAGTGGATCTCAACCTCCCTGAAGCTACGTCCCTTTTATATAGTTCCTCAGGTGGTAGTGACCCCCAACCATAAAGTTATTTTTGTTGTCACATCATAACTGTGATTCTGCTACTGTTATGAATCATGACGTAAACATCCGATATGCAGGATGTTTGATAATCACTGACTTTGTCTACTGTGTTGGCTGTCTTTTCTGAGACGAATCTTGCTATGAAGTCCAGGCTGGCGGAAACTAACAATTCTCCTGCCTCTGTTTCCAAGTGCTGGGATTACAGGCCGCCGTCACTGCCATAGCAATTCTGATAGGAATACTAAAGGTTTTGGGATTCTTCTGTACTTCTCAAGCTGCCACGCAGGGCATCTAATTTTAGAAGCAACAACTTTACTTGATGCTGTAGTTAAGAGGGGCAAGAGGAAACTGTGTACAAAACTGCCAAACAGTAAAAAGACGGGCGGTGGTGGCGCACACCTTTAATCCCAGCACTTGGGAGGTAGAGACAGGCAGATTTCTGAGTTCGAGGGCAGCCTGGTCTACAGAGTGAGTTCCAGGACAGCTAGGGCTACACAGAGAAACCCTGTCTCGAAAAACCAAACCAAACCAAAATACAACACAAAACAAAACAAAACAAAAACAGTAAAATATAACAAAACATCTTAGTTTGTTTTCTTTTAAATTTAATTAATATTTTTTTTTAATTTCCCCTCCCTCTGTTCCTCCCAGTTCCTCATCTCCTCCCCTCCCATTCAGCTTTCTAACTGCCACTAGAAAACAAGCTGGTTTCTAAGCGATAGTAATAAAATAAAATAAATACAAACACATTGGGATACAACAAAATAAACAACGGAAGGAAAAGAACTCAGTAAAAGGCACACGAAATAGATATAGACACAGAAACCCACTCATTCACGCACCAGGAATCCCATAAAAACACTGCAAAGGAAGCCATATTAAGTATGCAAAGGACCTGCAAGGGTTAAAAAATAGAGAGAATACATTATTTCACAAAAAGGAGAAAAGAAAAAGCTCTGACATATTACAGGACAAGGATCTGTTTACTTGGCTTTCTGTTGGCCATCCACTGCTGGGCCTGCGGCCTACCACTCCCCCCACCCCACCTCGCCTATTTTTTTAACTTGGAATCAATATTTTTGTTTATTGTTTATTTTCCTTCATTTTCTTTATTATTTTTTATTATTATTAAGCATTCCATTCGTTTACCTCTCAAATGATATCCTACTTCCCGGCTATCCCTCCACAAACCCCTATCCCACATCTGCCCTCCCCCTCCCCTTTGCCTCTATGAGGTTGCTCCTCCCCCACCTACCCACCCTCTCCCACCCCACTGCTCCAGCATCCCCCTATGTTGGGGCTTCAAACCTTCACAGGACCAATGGCCTCCCCTCCCTTTGGTGTCAGACAAGGCCATCCTCTGCTACATATGTAGCTGGAGCCATGGGTCTCTCCAGGTTCACTCCTTGGTTGGTGGTCTAGTCCCTGGGAGCTTTGGGTGGTCTAGCCAGCCGAGGTTCGCCAGCTGTTCTGTGGGGTTGAGATCCCCCTCCACTTCTCCAGTCCTTCTGCCAGCTCTCTCACTGGGGTCTCTGAGCTCAGTCTGATGACTGGCTCCAAACATCCACATCTGCATTGGTCAGTTGCAGGCTGGACCTCCCAAGGAGCTGCCACCCCAGGTCTGGTTCGTCTTCGCTGCCTACCCTTGAGAGTGGTTTGATTGCTCAGCTCGACTCCTTTGGAGAAAACTAAACTTTTTAACTAAACATTTGCAAGTGGTTATCAGTTGGAGATAGCTTCAGGGTTAGGGTGGAGGCATGTGTCCACTTCTCCTTGCAGCTCACAGACCCCATCTTGTCCTAAACCTGCTGCCTCAGTCTCTGTGAGCTCATGCGAGCATCAGTCCTGTGGTAAGAAGGTTCTCGGTCTCCTCCACGTTCTCTGGTCTTAACACTTTCTGCCTCTTCTTCTACAGGGTGCCTTAAGCCTTGGAGGAAGGGATTTGATGGAGACTTACTTTTTTAGGGATGAATATTCTAAAGGGTAACCCTCTCTGCCTAGTGTCTGACTGTGGGTTTCTGTATTTTTTCTATTTGCAGCAGGAGGAACCCAAGAGGTGTATGGGTTCCATCTTGGGGGATGAGCCTAAAGCCAAGTCAGATGTTGGTTGGTGCCTCCCATAAGCTTCCTGCCACCATTGCACGAGGGTAGCTTGAAGGTAGGACACCATTGTAGATCAAAGGGTTTGGAGCTGTGCTGGTGTTTATGTTTCTCCTTTAGCAGCGTGCTGAGTACCTTCCTGTACCAAGAACACTAGCTTGTAGGGGTGAAGGCTCTAGGTAGGCACCAGCTTGAATTCTTCATGTTCAATGAGTTGTGTAGGTGTTGCCTTTAACAACAGGGCTCTGCTATAAGTTTGTGGAGATAACCTATAGTCTTGGCAGTAGCCTGGGTTGTTTGAGGGTCCCCATGGGACCCCGTTAGCCGGACTCAATTAGATGTAATCCATTGCCAGTACTGGAAGCTCCATTCGGTGACAGTTATCCAGTAATGCTCGGCCCCGTTATCTTGGTGATTTCATTTAGATCACCTTCCCACATATGGGAGCTTCTACTGAATCAGTTTTAGTTTGCTTTATTTTTCTGTGATAAAACACTGTGACCAAAGGTAACTGGGGGAGGGGAGTTTGGCTTATACTTCTTCCCAGTCACAGTCCCTCACTGGGCGAAGTCAGGGTAGGAACTCAAGGCAAGCTCCTGGAGGCAGGAGCTGATGCTTACACCCTGGAGGAGCACTGTTTCCTTGTTTGCTTTTCAAGGCTTGCTCAGTTTGCTTTGAGGTGCCGGCAGCTTGCCTCCGCGCCTTCTCTTAGAAGTTCCCTTTCCCCGCCCCACGCTCTCTTCTGCAGCGAGCGCGATGGGGTGTGCAGGCAGCTCGCCTCTGCACTTTCTCACAGACGTTTCTCATCGAAGTTTCCCTTCCCCCACACGCTGTTCCCTCCTGCAGCAAGCGCAAGGAAGGAAGGCTTCCTTCCCTCCCTGGCCGCTCCGAAAGAACCCAGTCCGGAGGGCTCCGGAATATCACTATCCATAGAAGCACCCCTTAACGAAAACACCCCGAGGAGCCACAGGCGCCAGCTTGAGCGAACTCCCCTCGCCTGCGCATCACCGAGGCTGGCACTCTCGCCGATAAACCGCTGAGCTCTTCCCAGGTGCAGCTAGCGCCTGTCCTTGGAAAAGAAACATAAAAAGCCAAACATCCTTAAGAAGATCAGGGTCCCATGTTTGAATCATGGAAGGGAGGTAATCGGGTCACAGACAGCTACAGCCGGCCATAAAAACTCCCTAGTCCCTGATAGTGCCATAAAGATAATCCTTAGATCAGAAGAATCCTTCTCCCGGCTGATCAATTCTGTCCTGCCGCCCGCTTGAACGAACGGCATCGTGTTTGAATAACGACGACTTGCTTCGCCGCCTCCCCCATCATCCTAATATTCAAAGAATCTCTAGCTATGCTGTATATAAGCGCCAATCCTTCCAAACTCGGGGTCACACTCCTACCTGCGCAGTGGGAAGGTCTGCGATCCGAGCCTGACTCTTATAAACAGACTCTTACTCATGATTGCATCGGACTCTGCAGATCTTGAGCTCTCCTGGGTATCCCGCAGAATCGGGGCATAACAGTTTTCATATAGAATTTAGGACCACTTGTCCAGAGATGGCACTCCCACAGTGGGTTGGGCTCTCCCACAACAATCATTAATCAAGAAAATGCTCACAGGTCAATCCAGGCGCGAGGCTTTTCTCAGTTGAAGTCCTTACTTCCCAGCTGACCCTCACTTATGTCAAGTAGAGGAAAAGCTGACTACCAAAGAAACAGAATGGGGTGTTCATGTGGATTGTTCACTTCCAAGCATGCAGGGCAGAAACCAGAGGTCAACACTGTATGGCGTCCTAAATCACAGCCAACATAAATTTTTTTAAAAGACTTATTTATTTATTCATTTAGTTAGTTATTATTATATGTAAGTACACTATAGCTGTCTTCAGACACGCCAGAAGAGGGCATCAGATCTCATTACAGATGGTTGTGAGCCACCATGTGGTTGCTGGGATTTGAACTCAGGACCTTTGGAAGAGCAGTTGGTGCTCTTAACCACTAAGCCATCTCTCCTGCCCCCCCCCACGTTAACTTTTGAGACAGGGTCTCTTGCTAAGCCTGGAGCTCACGAATTTGTCCAGGATACAAACACCTTCTCTACCTCTTAGCTCTGAGAGGTGCATGCAATCATGTTTGAATCTTGCATGTGTGTGTGTGTGTGTGTGTGTGTGTGCGCGTGCGCTGCTTGCATGTATGTATGTGCACAATGTTCATGGAGGGCTCACGGTTGTGAGAAGTCTGTGGGTTCTGGAAATCTAGCTTAGGTCCTTTGGGGCGAAGCCAGTGCTGTCCAAAGAGAGCCGAGCCATCTCTCCAGTTCCATGCCTGGATTTTGACATGGGTGCTGGGTCCAAGCTCCTATCTTCATATTCATTCAGCAGACACTGTACCATTGAGCCATTTCCCTAAACCCCTCATATGGATTTTGAACCTGAAACTTTAATGAGAGTTTAAACCAGTGGTAGACAACTTGTAGTTGCAGCTGTGGGTTTTGAATCCTAGTTCTCCCTTCTCTTGCTACACGTCTTCAAGCGAGTTGCTTCAAGTCTTTGTGTCTCAATTCTTTAGTCTTCTTATCTGTGAAATGGGAATAATACCTCTACCTGCCACATGGGATTCTCCTGAAAAATCAGTGATTGGTTTTGCTAAACGGCAGAAGAATGTCAGACACTTCGTGCCATTTCCCTGACAGGAGTTATTTTTATTTCTAGATTTCCAGGGTGTCTTAGTTACATATTATTGCTATGAACAGGCACCATGACCAAGGCAACTCTTCTAAAGACAAAATTTAATTGGGGCTGGCTTACAGGTTCATAGGTTCAGTCCATTATCATCAAGGTGGGAACATGGCAGCATCCAGGCAGGCATGATACAGGAGGAGCTGAGAGTTCTACATCTTCATCTGAAGGCTGCTAGTGGAAGACTGGTTTCCAGGCAACTAGAAAGAGGGTCTTAAAGCCCAGGCCCACAAGTGGCACACCTACTCCTACAAGGCCACACCTCCAAATAGTGCCACTCCTGGGGCCAACCATATTCAAATCACCACACAGGACTTAATCTTTTGATATCTTTTTTCAGCGTCTTCTTGTCTTTCTCTTGAGACAGGGTTTCTCATTCTGGAGTCACTGTGTAGCCTAGGCAGGCTTCACACTTGAAACAATCCTCTTGCCTTTGACCTCACTTGTGAATTTGTCTTGAAGCAACAGTTCTGGAAGCCTTGTCTCAGCCTTTCCATAGGGTTTTCATGACTGGAGTGCAGCAATTTTCTTTGGTTTATCTTTGCTAATATCTCAGGAATGCACTGTTTTTCATGTCTCTAAGAGTAACTGTTTTAGGGCTCTGGGAAGAGAGGGAGGGTGACTTTTAGTTTCACTGGGCGTGGAAACAGAATATTTTTTTTCCCCAAACTCTCAATTTTTTTCTGAGCCATGGCTTGGACCCACTGATCCCAAAATACAAAATCAGCTCTTTAACTCTCTCTTGTAAGCCACACATGTGTGCAGCCTCACTGAATAATGGTCCCTCTGAAATGATTTTTTTTCTGATGCAAATAAAAATTAAAATCAACATAGAGTCTATCTGCTGTATTTTCTGCCCTATGGTTTTCCTTGTTAGCTTTCAAAGGAAAAGAGGACGAAGTGGTCTGCCAGCCTTGACGGTAGAGTTTCAGTGAGGGAAGATCTTACAGCTGTGTTTGGAGCAGTTGCCTAGGGAGGTTGCAATGAAGCAGAAAAGGTACGGATTCTCTAGTGAGCACTAGTAACGAGGAATGCCAGCCCAGCTCCCTAGATTCCACGGAGGGCATGTTTCTGCTCTGGGTCCTAACAGGGCACTGATCAGTGAATCAGACCAGCAGATCCTCTTGAAGAACACCAGTTCACAGGACAAATGCCCTATCAGAGTGTGACTGTGGGCTCAGCAGACATCCTCTGAAATGAGAATCCCTGTAAGGTAACCCATGAGCAATCATGTCAGGAGTTTCCTAGTTTTCTGTGCTAGGTTTTGAATGTTGATGCTTTAGTCTATAATCCCATTCCTATTATTAATCCCATTCTTATTATTCTTGTTTTATTTTTATGATTCGGTATCGGTGAAGCAGAGACAGAGGGAATAAATACACGGGCTTCTCCCTTTCTTTTTCTTTTTCTTTTTTTAGTTTTTTGAGACAGGGTTTCTCTGTATAGCCCTGGCTGTTCTGGAACTCACTGTAGACCAGGCTGGCCTTGAACTCAGAAATTTGCCTGCCTCTGCCTCCCGAGTGCTGGGATTAAAGGTGTGCACCACCACTGCCCGGCTCGCTGACTTCTCCCTACAAGACCGCCATTCAAAGTCTCCTGTTGGCTATAGTGGTCCAGAAACCAGAATTGGGAGGGAGGGTTTCTCTGTGACACATGACAGGACACTTCAGGGCAGAGACAGGACTGGGACAGGATCCCTGCCCTTGGTGGAAGTGTCCTTCTCTTCCTCTGTCTCTCATGCTGCCTCTGCTTCACCCAGGCACCCTTATAATTTTGTGCAGGTGACAGGTGGCAGGAGGCAATGGTACAGTGTTGCTTTCTCCTCCCTGCTTTGAATCAGTCTTTCTGGCTTTAATGGTGTCCTTCCATGGTTACAGATCCTAACTCCAGCTCCACAGCTCTGGGAGTCAGCAGGTGTCACAGAAGATGTTCTCTTCTATTGTTGGGCTTTGGATACCTCAATATCACTTTGTTGATCCTCCTAATCCTGTCCCCACCAATGTAAGTACAGCCCCAAGCCTGCTTCTCCCTTGGGCACACTTATGAGCTGGACTGGAGGGTGGGGGGATGCTTAGTCTGGCACAGGCGAGTGCATAGCAAAGGCATAGCACAACACCTGATAACAGCTTCAGAGAGAAAGGGTTATTTATGCCCCTGAGGAGGTGGCCAGGGTTTGGGGGCCAAGGTCTGTGTGACTGTGTACCATTGTCTAGGACAGGAGTGTTGGAAGATGCTTCGTCTACAGACTGAGGGGCCGGAGGGTATGGGCCAGGGAACCTTATAAGGTCAAACAAGGAGTGAAGCCCGATAATGATAACTGTCAGGGTAATAAGTTCTTACCAAGGGAGCCAGCTTTATGGAGTCAGGTCATTCCCATGTTTGAAGTATCTGGGGTTGGAGCTCCCTAGACCCTTCCTCTGTAACCTTAGGCCTTTGTGGCCCTACACATCAGAGTGTTCTGCAGGACATCTTTTCATTTAAGCAACTTGGATTGAATTCCATGTGTAGGTGGAGCCTTGGTTTCATGGCTTCCTTTCCCTGTTCCTTAAGAGTGTCAGCGCTTCCCTTCTGCTTGGAGCAGCAGTAATGCACAGTCAAGAGATTGCGGCTTGGGCAGCAGGCAGATGTGGCTTCACTATGGACTCAGTGGCAGTAATTCCATGCTGTCCGGGAGAGATTAAATTAGCTCATGGGTTTCAGCTGGCTTCCATTGGAAAATCAGCCCTGACCTGTGAGTTACAGGCCCCCTTGCTGTGTCGTCCTAAAGCCTCACAAACCATCTTCCCTTTATGCTCCGGATTCTCAGTGGCATAGATATCTTTTCTGTTTGACTAGAGATGGTCCCTTCAATGATCTCTGCTCATTTCTAGCAGTTTCTTTAAACAATCTTTCTTTAATAGCTGTACCAGGTTACTGTCCTGTCTTTTCTCTTCTGCCCTAGTTCCTACATATTTTTATCTTCTGTCTCAGGGCCACTTAGTGGGGCTTTGCCAAGGCTGAACCTTCTTCAGTGTCATGGCCCATCTGTAGAATACAACTCATGCCAAAGGTGTGGACTCTTGTGCTCCTTAAGGACCTGGTCCTTGGAAGGTGCCCTTGTGACCTACGTTTGTGGGGTTAAAGGGAGAATGGCCACCTTGGCTCTGAGTCAACTCAGTCCTAAATAGACTGGGCTCTCATGTTATTTCACATGCATATGCTCACAGGCACACACACACTCGCACGCACGTATGCACAAAATGATCCAATTTTCAGATTTGTTTACCTAATTTGTTAAGTGTACCAACCATCACAGGATGAAAGGAGCAGGGGCAGCCAGGAACATTAAATCTAGATGTCATCTGTTGATGAATCAGTCCATTTATAGAAGAATAATTTCTACTACCACGTGCAGCATACAGTAAGTTCCTGATAAATCTTAGATGCTATAATCATTTCTGGACATTCAGATAGCTAGCACAAATACACACACACACACACACACACACACACACACACACACACACACACACTGAGATGGTATCTTAGTTAGTGTTACTATTGCTACTATGAAACACCATGACCAAAAGAGCGAACTGGGGAGGACAGGGTTGATTGACTTACACTTCCACATCACTGTCTATTGATGAAGGAAGTCAGGATGGGAGCTCACACAGGGCAGGAGCCTGGAGGCAGGAACTGATGCAGAGGCCATGGAGGGTGCTGCTTACTGGCTTGCTCACCATACTTTACTCAGCCTGCTTTCTTACAGAACTCAGGACCACCAGCCAGAGATGACCCCACCCACAGTGGGCTGGGCCCTCCCACATCAATCACTAATTAAGAAAATGCCCCACAGCCAGATCTATTTTTTTTTCTTTTTTTTTCCACAGCCAGATCTTATGGAGGCATTTTCTCAGTGGAGACTCTCTCCTTTCGGATGACTATAGCTGTGTCAAGATGGCATAAAATTAGCCAACACAGATGGTCTCTCATTATGTAACCCATACTACCCGGGAGCTCAAATGATTTCTTGGTTTAGCTTTCTGAGTAGCTAAGACCATAGGCAGGTGTATCATGCTTTACCAGATAGTATGAGGTTTTTGAAGTTCAATTTATATGTTACTTCTTACCAGAAGTCTGCCTTGCTCCGCTTAGCATGAAGTGATCTCTCTACATAAACTAGTTTCCTGGGGCTGGATACAAACTATCCAAACAGTGTGGCTTGAAACAATAGACCTGTATTCTCTTGTAGAATTTTGAAATTAAGTAGAATTCTCTCCTTAGAAGTTTGAAATTAGGTTGCAACACGCGCTTTGCCTCTATTATGCCAGGCTATGTTGTCCCTTGACTTGGCTTATAAAGCTTCACTCCAGTCTCTGACTCTGCCCTGGTGTCTCTGTTTCCACAGATAGCGTTATATAAGGATAATAGTGGATCCAGACCCTCTCTAAAGACCTCATTTTAACTTACCCTCCAAGACTTTAATTTTCAGAATAGCTTCTCTTTCTTCTTTGACAATTTTATATATGTACATGATGTATCTTGTCCGAACATACCTTCAATTCTTCCCACCAGCCCCTCTGAAACACCCCCAATACATCAAGCCCCCTCTTCATTTTTGTAATCTACTGAATCAAATTAGAGGTGCTTGTTGTAATATTAACTAGTCTTGTTGCCTTGACCTCGTCTAGGTCTTCTGCAGGTTCCCATAGCTCCAGTGAGTTCATGAGTGAAATGGGCACACAATATCCAGAAGCAGCATTTTGCAGGATCCCTCCCCCATCTTCCAGCTCTTAGATTCTTCTTTCTACTTCCTGTTTTACAATATTCCCTGAGTCTCTCTCTCTCTCTCTCTCTCTCTCTCTCTCTCTCTCTCTCTCTCTCTCTGTGTGTGTGTGTGTGTGTGTGTGTAGGGGGGCTGTTGATGTCCCATTTAAAGCTGAACACTCGCTACTTATTCTCATGGCGTTCACCAGCTATGAGCTTCTGCACTATAGCCCACCGAAGAAAGAAGTTTCTCTGGCCGAGGCTAACAGCAATGCTAACCTCTAACATAGAATAGAAGTCAACTTGTCCACTAGGCAAAATAACAGTGGTAGGTTTCTTCCAAGGCCTAGGAACCTTTGAACCAAGGTCATTTGGCCAGAGTCACAGTAACAGGCATAAATTTCCTCTGCTAGAGCACCCCCAAATCCAACCAGAAAGCATTTGGTTACCGGTATAACCTTCATGCTACTATTGCAATGGTGAACACGCCTTGCCAGGCATGTTGGTTGGTGTTGAAGCATTCAGAGTCAAGGACCTAGTAAGACCACTGGTCTCATTTCTTCCCAGGGGCCTAGGACCTTCCAACACTGTGAAAGCTAGCCAGCAGAGAGCAAATTTTTAGGTCACTTCCAGTTTTATCTTCTCTAGCAACAGGCCTCATCATATAGTTATACCAGGCAACCAAGAACTTGTGTTGTTTCAAGGAGTCTCTGGGGCCTCCCTGATCGGTACTCGTGGGGAAGTACTGCACACCTAACACTGAGATTTTCATTTAATAACCCATGTCTTTTTTTTTTTGAGAGGGGTGGGTAATGCTATCTCTAAGATCACATTTTGTCATACTTATGAGTTAATATTCAATAAATGCGCTTGGAGGATGTGATTCCATCTACGGTACCATCCAGAAATATTCTAAAACGTAACCGCTACAATCTTACCTCTCCTTTGACCTTTGTCACACCTCCCTTATGTGTCCTCCTCTGTGCATTCCAAGGGAAGAAGCTATTTCTGATTCACTTTTGTGCCTCTGATAATACTTAGTAAGCAGCTGGGTTGGGGCTCACGCCTCCCTTTTCTGACTCATGGGCAATCTACTAGATTAAAACATGCTGTTTTCTTCCTGTAGGTACATGAGGGAGTTACTTGTGTTTTATGATCTTCAGGTGATTTTTTTTCCTCCTTAAAAGACTATATATCAGAAAGAAGGGTTTGACAAACTGAAATAGTCACTTCAAGCCGTTCAATATTTATTGAGATTGAACAGTGGGCTTCATTCTAGCGGGGAGGCAATCTTGTTTGTCTCCAGTTTATGGCTCCTTTTCCTCTTTTACATTTTCAGCATCCCGATGATGCCCTTGGTGACAGTTGCTATGGAAGTGTTTTAGTGTTGCCTACAGTGTTGAATGGTAGGTTACCTGGAGCGGTCATTAATTCGGATTTATGATAATGCCTAAGCTGCAGATTTAAATTTTGTGCTACTTTTCTCGTCAGTAACTGCTTCTCAGTCGGGAGGTGTCACACACTTTATTTTCACAGACTGACACATCACATGCATAGTTTTTTCTTTCTTTTTTTCTTGATGGGTTCCTCTTCAGTAAACATATGCAATCCCTTTCATAGGTTTCAACAGTGTGTGTCTGTGTGTAGAATTTGTGTATGTGTGTATGTGCATTTATGCATCCATTTTTTTGGGGAAGAGTTTGACCTTAGGCTAACAAGGATTTATTAGGTTGATTTCATATATATACATTGGAGAGACAAGTTCCAATTCTAACTCTGCTGCCTAGGCCCCAGGACCTCCCTCCACTAAACCTTCCCCTCTGTGAAATGGTTACAATGGCATCTTTCTTCAAGAGAGGTTTGGGGAATGGAAATGGAAAGTTTTATACATACTCACACACACACACACACATACAGACACACACACACACATATATATAGAGAGAGATGGATATAGATATAGAGACAGACAGACAGACAGACAGACAGATGATGCTTGGTATATAGCCTGTTAGCCTTGAACTCTCAACTCTACCAAGTGCTGGGAATAAATGCATATATCACCATACCTGGCTTCAAATTATTTCTTTGCTATAATAACCTCTCTCCTGTGTATCTTCTCCCAGTTTGGAATGTGTTGCAGTAAACTTCCAACCCCAATAAGCCCGTGCAAGAAGAAACAACTCAGTTATTATATTTATAAGCTGTGCTCCTAGATCAGGCAGATTTACTACTGCACTACTCTATTCTCCAAGTATAAGATCCCTTGCTACTTGCAGCTTCTCCAGGCCACGTGGTTCTGCTCCATCTTCCTTCCCCCTCTTCTTCCTTCTTCTCAGTCATCCCCCACCCTTCCCCAACTCTCTAAAACCTCCAGCCCCACCTTTCCCTTCCACTGCCCAATAACAGGCTCTAGCCTTTATTTGACCAGTTGGAATGGGAATTCACTCTTCCTTGGGAGCAGCCCCTCTTGAGGAAGCAGAATTAACATCAGAAAACAAACAGCATCAGGGTAATCCTCAACAGAAATGTGCCTACAATTTTGCTCCTATGAACGTGTGTGTGTGTGTGTGTGTGTGTGTGTGTGTGTGTGTGTGTGTGTTTAATCCCACTTTGGTTTAATCAACATGCAACTTGAGTCATGGCTAACACATGATCAGTGGTTTGAGCAGAGCACACACGGGTATGGGGAGTTTGCCAATTCTCGGAGCAATTCAGGATGTACTTAGTGATTGGTATGGTTTAGTTTGAAAAATGATCAATTTGTTCCAAGGATGCTCTGGAAACTGATATCACTGCAAGTCAATGAAATTTATAATAAGCAACTCCTTGCTTGGCAACTCTGGGTATTTTTTATTATGTAGCTTCTCTTGAAGAATTTTCAGTTTACTCATTTGGAATGAAGTTTGTGAGTTAAATGCAGTTAGTTCCTAGACACTGAGTCATTTTCCAGATCTGAGGACATTTCTCCCAGTTGACGTTCCCCTGCCAGGATATGGCCCAGCTTCTCCAACGTTCTGTCAGCATACTCTCGGCTCCCCATCGACGAGAAGCAGGCTTCTCGTCCACTCTTAGGAAAATAGAATGAGTCAGATAATTTAAGTTTTAAATGATAAGGAAAGGATATAGAGCACAAAGTTAATAAAACATAATGATTAGGCTCAAGGTTATTATTAGAAGTAACCTGAACCAAAGAGACATCTAGAAACAAGAGAAAAGCCCACAGTTTTCATGCTTTTAAGTAGAATACACAGTTTCTCGTTACCTTAAATATCTGCAGTATGACTCAGTTTAAGTAAACCAAGTGACAAAGGCTTTCACGGAGACAGTGACAGTTTCAAGCTGGAGGGTGTGTCTCTGTTCCGATTTGAGTATCAAGTCTGTTTCTGCTTTTAGGAAACAAATCCAGAAAGCCTACAGAAGCTCCCTTTGCTAAAGGGCTATTGATATTAACTCTGAAAGTAGCAAAATCTTTAGTCAATTAGTCAGCCAGACAAATCTTGCAGCCAAGCTGCTTTATGGCACTGACTGAAGAGACTGATCCAGCCGAGACCAAGTTCCCCCAAGCGCATGTTGCATAGATTTGATCCAGCTGTGGCCAACATAGCCCATATGTGTTCTTCATGGGTTCCCAGGGAGCAGGGAGAGTAATTTGTTGCTGTTGAAGTATTTGTCTTAGGTACACACACATGTGTGTGCTTGGGAGTTTGTATGTGTATGTGAGCATGTGCACATTGAAGTCCGAGGTTGTTGACTGTTTTCCCAATCACTTTCCACTTTCTCTGTCTTATCCTTCTGTTTCCTG
Organism: Tokudaia tokunoshimensis; assembly: GCA_036184795.1. Taxonomy (NCBI): domain Eukaryota; kingdom Metazoa; phylum Chordata; class Mammalia; order Rodentia; family Muridae; genus Tokudaia; species Tokudaia tokunoshimensis. The sequence goes on from BTHU01000016.1 coordinate 14,461,280, forward strand.
TTCTTCTTCTTCATCATCATCATCATTACCACCACCACCACCCCCCCCATCCTCACTGAAACAGGGTCTTACTATGTAACTTTGACTGCCCTAAAACACAGGGATGTGTAGATAGACCAGGTTGGCTTTGAACTCACAGAGCTGGGGCCACATTTACCTTTGGAGTGCTGAGGATCAAAGGCACACGCTGCCATGCCTGGCTCCACATTGTCTTTTGGCACGGTATCTCTCACTGAATCTCCCTGACTTGGGTAATCTCGTTGGCCAGCAAGCCCCAGCGATCCTCCCGTCTTTGCCTCCCCAGCACGGGGATTCCAGACATGTGCCACCCCAGGATTTTTCCCCAACATGAGAAGCCATCTCAGCCTTCCTCTTGACCTCTGGGAGCAGAAAACACACATCTTCCAAGCCTGCCGTTGCTGATCGATGCTGTGTACTACTCTTGGTTTAGGAATACGAGGGCAGGCGTTCGTTTCTCACTGACTTTGGTGGGCATTAAATGCTTGGGCATCACTCTTGACTTGATCCTAGCCAAAAATAGTCTTGATAATTGTTTAAACCAGTTGCCGCTGCCCTTTAATTAGACTTAAATATGCTGTTTAAGTGAATAACATCTCAGGGAAGCAGAGCTGATTAAAAATAACCAAGAAAAGGCTAAAGGTGTCGTAAACAAATGAAGGCTAGAGACCGAAGCAAAACTGAAGGCCAGTTCCAGACAATGGAGAAGATGGGACTGAACTTCGAGAGGCGTGAGGAATGGAGCCTTTGTCCTGCTGATTGGAGGAGAAGTCGCTGCCCTGGAGATGCCGGGCAAGCAGGTATGGTCTCCTCAGCATTACTCGGGGCTCTGAAAACGAAATAAATCATCCTGGTTTTACAGCCGAAGTAAGGTGGTTATGGAAGAGCCCTGTGAACGCTGTTGACTCTGTTTGGGTGGAGAGAAGGTTCTGTGAATTATGTAAGCTGTTACTTCATAAACCACAGAAAGCGAGGGATGGCCGTCAGTGGGACCTCAGGAATGTACTGTGTTGTCATGCTTTCAAATCAGGAATGTAGCCAGAATGCCCACTAGGCGGCGCTCAAACGGCCGTGTACACTTCTGAACTCTGAAGAATAAAGATTACAAAATGTTAGAACAATCAACCACACCACCAACAACTGGACAGAAAATAGTATTTAATTCAGCCTTTGAGACATGAATATATCATCTGTTGAAAGAACTAGCACGGCTTTTTTAAATTTTGTGTCATCAAAATAGCTTTGCCACCACTGGCGGTGGTGATGCACCTTCTTAATCCCTGCACTCAGGAGGCAGAGGCAGGCGGATCTCTGCGTTCGAGCCTAGCCTGATCTACAGACCAGGCTGATTTCCAGGACAGTCACACAGAGAAAACTCTGTCTCAAAAAACAAAAACAACAACAAGAAGACCATTTTTTTTTTTTTTGCTTAAAAGGTGGGATTAGAGTCGGGCAGAGCTTCCTTCCAACCACAATCAACATCCTTGGTATGGAATAGATTGCAATTAGTACTTTTTAATTTTAATTATCTTATGTGTATGGGTATTATGCCTGCATTTTGCATTGCAACATGTTTATGTTAGTACCTAGGCAGGCTGGGGTGTTGGACCGCTCCGAAGTGTATATATAGACAGTGTGAATTACTGGGAGCTGGGAGTTGAACTCAGGTCCCCTGAAAGGGCAGCCTGTACACTTAACGCCCGACCATTGCTCCAGCCTCATAGTACCCTTTTCTACTGAGCTTTTTAAATGAATTCCAATATATTAGTTACTGGAGAATTACAAGACTACTCATTTACATTATCCTCCTGGTTAGCCTCATCTGTCAACTTGACACAGCCCAGGATTACCTGAGGGAGCTTGCCTGCAAGCAATATTCCTCCGTGGTGCCTGTTGGGAGAAATTGCTGCCTGGCTTCTTTCAAAGGTGAACTGTGACTTGAAGCATAAAATCAGTAAACCTTCTTCTCCCCAGGTTGCTGTTTGCCGTAGTGTTTATCACAGTGGCAGACAGCAAACTGGGACAATGATCACCTTTTTCTCGAGATTTTCCTATAAATGAAAATGTCGCTTTTATTTCCTCCGATGAAGGGATGAAATGAGAGCCGTCCCCACGCTTTAGGCATATGTGGCTGAGCGCTCCCTTCTCTGTACTAACTATCCCTAGGCTTAGACCTGGAAGCTTCTAGCCACCATACAATCTAACCTTCTGCAAGCCCAGACCTTGAAGGCATCAGCTTCCAGCCTCCATCTGCTAACCTAGGCCTAGAATATTTCAGCCTCTGGGAATTGCTGCTGAATAAGCTCACTCTTTCCAGCTCTTTCTGAACTCTGGCTGGCTGATTCAACTCAGTCGTTCTGGCCTGAATGCCTCTCCAAGCTGACTGATTAAGTTGGTTTCTCTCAGCTTCTGACTCAATTGCTCTGCTTGGAAAGACTGCCTCTGAACTCTGAACTGCTCCCAAATGAACTGGTCCAATCGGCCTTTCTCTCTCCCTCACTGCTCTTCAGAGGTCCACTGAAAAATAAAAACCTTAAAAGCAGAAATTTTTTCAGTTTCCAAGGAAACAAACTGGGCTCCTCAGAGAAAGCTACTGACAAGGGGTCTTTAATCAGTGATGACCCTGAAGTAGGGAGGAGAGCTCCAGAGCTGAGTCAGTGCCCGGGACACCTGGCAGGGGGAGCTAATGAGACCAGAGCTGAGCTGGTCTCTGAAACTCTTCAAGGTCTCAGCAATTACAATGAAACTAACATAGTAGCCAATCAAAACTCTACTGATTGCCCCTACCAATCATATTAGAGGTTACCTAATCCTTCTGGAAAATTCCCCTAGTCCTGCATAAAGGGGGCCTGCAAACCCCTCTGGTCATCATGTTTGATTTCCCCCACCCCATGCTGGTAATTTCTGCAGAATAAATTCTGCTCTTTGCTTTTGCATACTATTTGAGTCTGGGGTCTTCCTTCAGCGACTCTTGGACCCTAACACTCTTAAGTAGCTTCTTTCCTGTTTGTTCTCGTGAGAGTTGGGAGTATCCTATTTCTCACTCATTCTGTCAGATCTTTCCCTGATTCATCACTTTGTCTGCATCTCAATTAGATGTTGTTTGGGATTAGAGGTGTGGTGGTGAAGATATTTTGAGGACACAAAAATGTAAAAGCTGTGATATTTCTTTCAACAAAGGATATATTTATGTCTCCAAGGCTGAATTAAATCCTATTTTCTGTTCAGTTGGTGATGGTGTGGTTGTTTTTTCTAACATTTTGTAATCTTTTATTCAACAGAACTAGAAGTGTGCACAGCAATTTGAGCACCACCTAGTGGGAATTCTGGCTACACTCCTGATGTGAAAGAATGACAACACAGTACATTCTTGAGGTTCAATAGATGCCATCTCTCCCTCTGTCCACAGGGATTATTGCAAAGCCAAAATTATAAACCCACCTACATGTCAACTCTCAAAATGAATTAATCAACAGTCACATAGTGGAATATTATACAACAGTGACAATGGAGGAAAGTTAAAAACTGTAAGACAGTTGGACCTGTTGCATGCAACTGTCAAGTCAGCACTCAGGAAGCTGAGGCAGGAAGATTTCTGTGAGTCTGAGGCCAATCAAGACTACTTGGAAAGACTTTGTCTCAGAAAAAAGTAAGAGAACAAAAACCTAAACCTATAAACCATTATATAAAAGAAAGGATACCATTATAATCATAATGGAATTGTCTGAATTTGTAAGCTGAATGGTTGCTAGGGAAATGATCATGAAGATATACTTTATAGTTTTTCCCAAGGTTTTGTATTCAGATAGCATATAAATTATCCTGGAATTCTCTATGTAGCCCAGGCTAGCCTCAAACTCATGATAATCATCCTTCCCCGACCTCCTAAGTCCTGAGATTATAGATGTAAGTCACCATGACTAGGTAATTTATGCTTCCTTTTATATATCTCAAATAAGCAAAAGGAGATTGGGAGGGGAGCAGGAAGAAGATGAGAAAACAAATAAGGGAGAAAATGAGGAGAGAAGGTTAGACCTTTGAAGGCCACCAGAGGAAAATGAGGAGAGAAGGTTAGACCTTTGAAGGCCACCAGAGGAAAATGAGGAGAGAAGGTTAGACCTTTGAAGGCCACCAGAGGAAAATGAGGAGAGAAGGTTAGACCTTTGAAGGCCACCAGAGGAAAATGAGGAGAGAAGGTTAGACCTTTGAAGGCCACCAGAGGAAAATGAAGAATGGAAGGCACGCAGTCACTCAGGAAGCCATGCTACAAATCTGGATGTTGTTCCCTGGTGAAACTAATACATCAAAGACTTGACCCTCAGAATATGTGGAAGAGTCTAGGCTTAGTGGAAGGAAATTAGGTGAGGGGAACATCCTTGAAGGGACCATCCCGATCCCTTCTCTTCTTCATGTCCTGGCTCCCACGAGCTCGAGCCACATCTCCTTGCCTTTCATTACCAGTCCAAATCCTGATCCAAATAAAATTTTCCCTTATAAAGTTAATCATATATTATGTCAGAATGATATAATGGAACGCTAGCTCAGTCACCATTTGATGCGATAGTCAAAGGGGAATGATGGGAGGGGACATCTGAGTTCAGACCGATAGGAAAATTAGATGAACTAGGAAAGATGGTGTGGGGGTTTGAAAAGGAATGACCCTATAGATTCGTGTGTTTGAATGCTTGGCCCACCGGGAGTGGCACTATCAGGAGGTATGGCCTTGTTGGAGAAGTGTGTCACTTTCAGGTTTCCTATTGTCAGGATCCTCCCAGTGTGGGCTGAGACCCTCCTCATGACTGCCTCTGGAAGCCAGTAGCCTTGCTTGCTGCCTGCAGATCAAGATGTACAGCACTCAGCTCCTCCTGCACCATGCCTGCCTGGATGCTGCCATGCTCCTGCCTTGATGATGATGGACTGAACCTCTGAACCTGTAAGCCAGCCCCAATTAAATGTCATCCTTTATAAGAGTTGCCTTGGTCATGGTGTCTGTTCACAGCAGTGAAACCCCAAGATGGTGAGGCATTCTTTCAAAATCTGATGGGCACATTCAGTCCTCATATGTTTATTAACCACAGTGTCCTCTACTGTTCTAGGACACAGGTGTTAAAAAGTCAGCTGTTGGTCCTTTTTTGTGGAGCTTAGACATGACAGGCAAGTCCTTCCTATGTCTAACCTATATGTGTGTAAACTTTCCAGAAAGGAACCCAAGAGGGGAGAGACATTCATCTGCTGAGCAAATACGTACTGAGACTTTTGCATGTGTTATGCAATACTGAATGACGGAGGCGTGGGAGTTCCAGTCATCAAGGAGTTCACAATCTTAGATCTAAACAGGTCAGTGTGTTGGAGGGTTCCCTTGAAACACAGGGGTGGAGTGGTGGGGACTGTGGGGGAGCCTACTTGAACTTGGGAATAGAACTGATGATATTCAAGGTTCATGATGAGAACTCAGAGCAGACAGTTCACTAAGCCGCATTATGCATGATGTTAGCCAAGCACTCAGGAGCACCGGGTAGCGTGACCTCCCAACATCTTCCCACACTTTTGTGTGGCTTTTTATCACCCTGTTGCTGTTAGAGATACATCTCACTGCCTCACCATTTATTGCTTAGAGTAACAGCCTATTTGTGAAGAAATTAATTTATAACTCAATCGTTTACTTAATGCTTTGACAAGAGTCGAGTTCCAAATGTTCTGTTAATGAAAACCCATGATCCATTGGATGAGACGCAATATTATACACGACCTGGAATGCTTGCTTAGGTCTTAAAGTTCCTTTTCCCTCCACGTCTTGGAAGAGCTGAAGAATACAGTAGGCAAAGAAGAAGTGATGGATAGTGTAGACTATCTTATGTATTGTATGAATGCATCAATTGTCAATTAAAAAGCCCGTGGCTTAGGCAGGAAATAGGAGGTGGGACATTCAGGAGGCAGAAAGGATTCTGGGATAGAGCCAGTCTGGGAGAGTTGCTTGGGAAGATGTAATGAGGTTGGCACATCATACCTGAGCACAGGTAAGCACAGGTGAGCCACGTGGTAGAATGTAGGTTAAAATTAATGGGTTATTTTAGGTTTGGATCTAGTTAGAGAAGAGCCTAGCTATATGGCCAAGGTATTTGTAAATGTATTTTGAGTCTGAGTCTTATTTCTGGGAGGAAGAACCAGGTCTTAACTTCTGCATAAGGGAGTAACTTAAGACATTAGGGAGTAACTTAAGACATTAGGGCTGGGGAGGTGATAGAGAATCCAACAAAGATACAAACTGAAAGACTCTTGCCTTTCAGCTTAGAGCCAGAACTCTGAAGAACATGCCTCCCCTGAATGTGATAATTATACTGACACAATACACTTAATTAACAAAAATAGTTCTATGCATTCCGGTTATTTTTGGTACCGTGACAGGCATGAGGGAACAGTCTCAAGCATCCAGAAAGTTGGTCCATTCTGCTTACAGTGTTTTTGCTTACAGTGTTTTCTACTATCAAAGGAGCAAAATTACGGTCTGTGAAATCTGAAGCCTGACTCACTGAAGAATCTTTCAGTCATGTTTCCAAATCCTATTGCTGGAAGGGCTTGAGCTTGTGAAGGTTTCCTTCCTCCCTCCCTTCCTTCCTTCCTCCCTTCCTTCCTTCCTTCCTTCCTTCCTTCCTTCCTTCCTTCCTTCCTTCCTCCCTTCCTTCCTTCCTTTTAAAATGTTTTTGCCACAGTTTCTCTACAAAGCACTGGCTTTTGCCATAGTTTCTCTATGTAGCACTGGCTGTCCTGGAGTTTGCTTTATAGATCAGTCTGGTCTTGAACACAGAAATCACCCTGCCTCAGTTTCCCAAGTACTGGGATTATAGGCGTGTGCCAGCACCCTGTTTGTTTCTCATTAACAGCAACTCTTCAGAGTTTTCATATTCTGTTTCCATTAAAAATAAAAGGCTCTTGCTCCCTAGACCAGTCTGGCCTTGAACTTCGGACTCTCCTGCCTCTGCTTCCTAAGTGCTAACTGCAATTAGGCGTTGTTGTATCAGGCCCTGGTGGATTGTGTATTTGTTTGACTTTTTTTAAGTTTTTTGTTGTGACCCTGAGCACCGTCCTTAGGCCTGTACAAACACACCAAGCACTAACCGCTGAGCTACGTCTTTGAACACCCCTCTTTTAAAAAGTGAACTTTCTTTCTTCTGTGGATTGAATTCAGGGATTCCTGAGTGCTAGGAAAACACTTATTTCTCAAAAGTGAACGTCTTCCTTGCTCCCATGGCTGAGGTTTTTGTTTGTTTGTTTTTAATATATCGGCTGCTAGTGTTTCCAGTGAAATCTGCAATTGCGTCCTAATTAGAATGCAGAGCCACCTTAATGCTGGGTTATGCGAACACTCCCAGCTTGAAGCTCAACTGTACTCAAATAGGAACTGAAGTCCTCTGGGGCCCTGCACTCCTGGGAAGCGGGAACCTGGAGCAAAAGAAGGATGGTTCACAAACAGGGCCGTGCTTTCCCCCGTGGGGCCTCCACCATCTTAGCTTTGTGTGGGAACAGCTGACTTCCAGATGAATCCCTGCTCACCAAGACATTGATGACTACTAAGTCCTGTTCCTCCTGGGGAAAAAGCCGTAAAATGGAGCTTCTGTGTGACTTTGGCCTGGTTTGATCCAACATTTACTGACGTTACTCAAAACCAAGATGAGTTGCGCTAAGATGTAGAACCCTGAGTTGAAATCTGTGGTCCTCAAATCCAAGCGAAGCTTCACACACTGCCACATACTACTTGATTTGTGACTCATTTGTTTCAGAAACACTTTAATGCTTCTTGTCCATCTGGCTATGTGGGGTTGTCTGTGCAGATTTCTTGCTATAGTATACAGTTCTTGAGGCTGGGACTGAGCATGGGACTTTCTTGTGATGTGTTAAACAGTTTGACCTTCTGAACTTAATTCTTTATGTCTTTCTCTTGAAGGGACCTGAAGTGCCATCCCTTCGGCTAGTGCTTTGAGACTTTGAGCCCCGGGGGTGTCCCCAACAGTCACCTCAGTGCTACTACTTCATCACCTTGTGTCCATTGCAAAGTCTGATGACATTTCCTGTTCATCCCGTTAGGTAGGGGCCACGGTGGACTGAGTCCTCTACCACATTCATAATTTCAGGTCCCAACTCCAGTGCCTCAGAGTATGAGTGTCTTTGTAGATAGTATTTAGTAAGAAAATTGAGGTAAATAAAGATAGGCCCTAATCTAATATAATGGGTTTTCTTTTTTTTAAAAAATTTTTTTAAAGATTTATTTATTTATTATATGTAAGTACACTGTAACTGTCTTCAGACGCCCCAGAAGAAGGCATCATATCTCATTACAGATGGTTGTGAGCCACTATGTGGTTGCTGGGATTTGAACTCAGGACCTCTGGAAGAGCGGTCAGTGCTCTTAACAGCTGAGCCATCTCTCCAGCCCATGATGGGTTATCTTTTGAGAGCCCTGAAAGAGACTACCCCTCCTTTTTAAAATTAATTTATTTATTTAATTTACATCCTAATCACAGTCCCTCTCTCCTTCCAGTTCCCCCTCTCATGGCCCCTTCCCCATCCCACCCTCCCCTTCATTTCTGAGGTGAGGGCCCCCCTGGGTACCACCCTGACACCTCAAGTCACTGTGGAACTAGATACATTCTTTTCCACTGAGGGCAGCCAGCATAGCTGAGTTAGGGGCACAGGATCCACAGGCAGGCAACAGAGTCTGGGTAAGCCCCAGCTACCGTTTTTAGGGAACCTGCATATGTGCGGGGGCGCCTAGGTCCAGTCCTTGTACGAGCTTTGGCTGGTCGTTCTATCTCTGGGAGCCCCTAAGAAGACCTTAACATTTACCCTTCATAGTTTATATTAATAAATGTTAGGCAGATTCCTTTTTGGTGCATACTGTCTACTTTGTAAAAGGTTAAGATCATTTTCCAAGGAGGAACACTGCCTTTTAGATGTGATTATCGATCAGTCAAGTTGGAATGAGATCTTGGCATCCTTAACTGAGTCATATTTACACCTTCTTCAGTTTCCAAAGCTCAGCCAACGGAAGGAAAATATTTTCATCAGGAGTTTTGATCGGAAAGCCATATTCAAGAATGAAAACACATCTTTGGGGGGGATTACATCATATGGCACATGAAAGCCCATCTGGCTCAAGTCAGGGATGAATGTGTAGGAGTTCAATCCAGTTCAGCAGGCCGCAGGGGAATGTCTGTTCTGGGACAGAGATGGGATAGAGGCAGAGCGGAAAACCCGGTGAGGTGGTCTTCTCCACCTCCGACCTTGTGGATTAAGAATCAGACTTGCATTTTAAAAATAAGAATTTCAGGGTTAGATTTAGCTCAGTGGTAGAGTGCTTGCTTAGCAAGTGCAAGGTCCTGGGTTCGGTCCTCAGCTCTAAAGGAAAAAAAAAAACAAACGAAGATTTTTCAGGGCTGGAGAGATGGCTCAGCAGTTAAGAGCACTGACTGCTCTTCCAGAGGTCCTGAGTTCAATTCCCAGCAACCACATGGTGGCTCACAACCATCTGTAATGGGATCTGATGCCCTCTTCTGGTGTGTCTGAAGACAGCTATAGTGAACTCATGTACATATGATAAATAATTCTAATATATATGTATATGCATATATATATATATATATTACAGAGTAGTGTGACTTCACATGGCAGTTAGAGGCTGCTGGGATCTGGCTGGAGTGATGTGAAATGGTTCGTCACTTTAGACAATCTCACCAAGGAGGTTATTTGGACAGTGCAGCAAAAATGCCACCCACATGTATGGTAAAACTGGGTTTGAGGGCAGTTCTTGGATTTTTTAGGCAGTCTTTTTTTCAAGCCAACTCCTTTGAACATCACTATTGTAGATGATTTGAGGATGATGTGCCTTGTATGATGGAGTTCAGCCCAGCTAAAATTTAAATAGAGAATAGAGTTCTACTAAATGCTTACACTTGAATCGGAGATTGTTAAAACCAGGCATTTCTCATGATCTTTGGACACTGTCAGAATTCTTCTAGAAAGTTAATTTTACCAGAGAAGTGAAGTGTTTGACCTTATGGTGTGTACACAATTATCTATGTAAGATGTGGCTCATAAATACTAATATTTAGAGTTAGCTTCACATTGCTAAAGCAAAGGCAGATTTAAAGCCCTGTATTTCTTTCAGTCTCTTATACCCAGAAACAATCCTCCAAGAGAGCAGCTTTGCTGTTTCCGTGTTCAGGGTGAGGTTCACCTCACCTTACCAACAAACACACTGGCCGAGCTGGGGGTTTCTGTGGTCAGAAGCATATTTTTCTAATCTGAGGGAGATACCAAAATCAATACACAAACCCACCTCCCATTGCCACCTTCTAGATATAATCAGGGTGCTGAGAGGGTCCAGGCAGGACAAGGTGTGTCTGGGATGCTCAGGGGATTCCCATCAAGGTGCATGTGTGCACAACTTTCTCTGTCTGTCTGTCTGTCTGTCTGTCTGTCTGTCTGTCTGTCTGTCTATCTGTGTGGGGCTACTGGCAGGTGGAGGTAAGTAGTCAGGCAAAGGTGATCAGGCTTAGTGAAAAGAACCTTCATGCCATGCCACCATAGGATTCAGAGACAAGACAGACGACGAGGAGGATGACGAGGAGGAGGAGCAGGAGGAGGAGAAGGAGGAGGAGGAGGAGGAGGAGGAGGGATTGTGATGTGAAGGTGAACAGAAGTTACTTCTCTGGAAATCTTCCCACTGAGATGTCAGGAGTCCATTTTCTGAAATCTCATTTTCTTTTACAATATTACAAGGTCTCTATGTATTCCCTGGGAAGAGAAAGATAGCACAAAGGTCCCATCAATGCATCTCTTCTTTTTCTTTTCTTGTTTTTAAAAGGAGGTTTTTATTTTATGTATGCGTATCTGCATATACACCCGCATGCCAGAAGAGGTTCCAAGATTTCACTATAGACGGTTGTGAGCCACCAGGTGGCTGCTGGGAATTGAAGTGGGACTTCTGGAGGGGCAGCCAGTGTTCTTAATCTCTCAGCCATGTCTCAGATTGCATGTCTCTTCTGAAGTCTACTAGTATCTTGAATTGAATGGCTGTCTGTCCTTCAGTATGTATTCTTTAATACTATATTAATCGAATCTTTAGATTTTTTATATAAATCTTGAATTGTATCAGAGTCCAAGAGAAGGCAGGCAATACACTCAAAATACGTTGTGTGTGTGTGCGTGCATTTGAGATAATTTATGAACATGTGTTATGTTACTAGTTTTGTGGAGGGACAGGAATTATTACTAGACCCAAAGCCAGCGAGCCATTCAGTGTCAGCTACCTTGAGATGTGTAGTGACGTGTTGAAGAACACAACCCTGCAGGGAGACAGCTTAGGGAGTAAATGCACTGACTCGCCTCCCACCCCCCCCTTCCTTCTCTCCTTCTGGGACTAAACCTAAGTGTAAGCACATGGCTTTGAAAAATGCTTATAAATCCCAAACAAACCCGTATCAGAGAGCAGGCTAGAGGGATGGAGTGATTTTTTAGGTAAGGAATAAGAAATTAAATAAATACACCTAGCAGATAAATAAATGCTTGAGTGACCTGCTTTCTTATGTCCCTGGGGCATTTGTGATGTGCTTACTCCAGCTATAGTTCATTTGTTCACACTGAGGGTTTTTTTTTTGTTTGTTTGTTTTTTTAGTATTTCACTGGGTGAAAAGGCTACACTATTTCCCTAGCAATGATAGGACAGGATCTGGTGTTTTGGTGTTTTGATGTGACTGTGAATATTTTTGTGAGAGTGTTTTGATGCACTGATGTGACTGTGAATATTTTTGTGAGAGTGTTTTGATGCACAGACACGAAATTTCTCTTGAAATGCTACCGTGCTTAGATTTGAACTCTTGAACTGGGGCAAACACGTGGATACCTGCCAGGCGACACTAGCTTGGCATCGATTCATCTGTTTCCGAAGCACGTGGACGACTTCTTGAGAGTCAATCTTCTCAGACCTGAACTGTGGTGTTCCTGTGCATGTCAGTTTCCCTGGTTGTTCCTGTGGTTTCACATGTTCTCATCCATGCAGACAGAACTGTCTCCTCTGTCCCGAAAATGTCCCCTCATTCTTTACTGAGTATTTATTTATTTACGTATATTTTTGGAGATGGGGGAGGGTCTCATTGTATACAGAGTGACCTTCAACCCCCTATGTCCTTGGGGGATCTTATGTCTTTATGATCCTCCTGCCTCCATTTCCCCATAGCTGGGGTTACAGTATGTGCCACCTTGCTGGTTTATGTGTTGCTGGGGGTTGAACCCAGGGTTTCCTGAACACTAGGTAAGCATTCTACTAACTGTGGCAACATCCCCAAACCCTTTTTTTTTTTACTAATTATATTTGGATATTAATTCTGTGTTGGTCACAACTATTCCAATTCTGTGGATATTAGAATACATGTGTACTTAATTTTAGACTTAAGTTCTTTATTCTAATGTACCCCCCCTCAAGATCAATCCATTCTTTGTATATCCACTCTCATCATTCACTCTTGTGACCTCTTTTTAGCTTGTGCTTTTAAAGTGGTTAAAATATATACAGCACAGGACTGGTCATTTTAAGTATATAGTTCAGTGACAGTGGACATTCAAATTATTGCCCGACCATCATTGCTCTCCAGCTCCAAATTGTTTAGTACTTTTCTTCTTTGTAATTTATTTTATAATTCTTTATTTCTCTCTCTCTCTTTCTGTATGTGTCTTTCTGTTTCTCTCTGTCTCTGTCTCTGTCTCTGACTCTGACTCTGTCTCTGTCTCTGTCCCTGTTTCTCTCTCTCTCTCTCTCTCTCTCTGTGTGTGTGTGTGTGTGTGTGTGTGTGTGTGGCCATATGTACATGAGTCCAGAAAAGGGGGTTAGGTCTCCTACAACTAGAGTCACAAGCGATTGCAAGCTGTCTGACATGGGTGCTGGGAACTGAGTTGGGCCCTTCTTCAAGAGAAGTACACATTTTTCATTGCTGAGCTCCCTCTCTAGTCTCTGCTGCTTTTATTAATGTTTCCCCCTCCCCTGTCTTAGAGTTTTACTATTGTGAAGAGACACCATGACCAAGGCATCTCTTATAAGAACAACATTTAATTGAGGCTGGCTTACAGGTTCAGAGGTTCAGTCCATTGTCATCAAGGCAGGAACATGGCAGCATCTAGGCAGGCATGGTGCAGGAGGAGCTGAGGGTTCTACATCATCACCTGAAGGCTGCTAGTGGGAGATTGACTTCCAGACAGCTGGGATGAGGGTCTTAAGCCCACTCTCACAGTGACACACCTACTCCAACAAGGCCACACCTACTTCAACAGGGTCACACCTTCTAATAGTGCCACTTCCTGGTCCTAGCATATATAAACTGTCACACCCCCATTTTGAAATGTGGTCTTGCTGTGCTGTTCCAAGTGGCCTTCAACTCTTGGGTGTAAGTCATCTTATTACTTTGGCCTCCTAAATAGCAGAGAGTACAGGTACCTGCCAACTGTGCCTGTAATGTCATGTATTGTTTAAGGACCTCTTTGGATCACAAACAGTATAAAGACCATGCATATGGTCTTACTAGTTTGCCTCTCTCTGAGTAGGTCTTCCACTAGCTGGAGTTGATATCTGTGGGTAGTGAGAATAAAATTGCTCTCCCACAGAGAGCCATTTGTCCCTGAGTCATTTAGAACTGTTCATCTTTGCTCCATTGACTTGAGCAGTGGACCTGTCACACGCATGCTTCTTTACAGTGTGGGACCATTTCTGGATTCTCTGTTCTGCTCAATTTATTTGCATATTCCTGTTCCAGTATCACAGTGTGGTAAGTACTGTAAGACTATAACAATCTTCCCATTGGTACATGATTCAAAGGCATACAGATAATATCTTTAATTTTCTTATTGTTGCTTCATAGTCACATGCGTGCATGTCCAGCCTTTGCCAGGCCCTCTCTCTAGAATTTCTAAGGCTCCTCCAAACACTGTGCATAGTCCTCCTCTGGATGAATTGTTTATTGCTTGGCAGTTACTTATATAGATTTGTATGTTAGTTTGTTTATTTCTATTTCCCACTAGACCATAAAGTTCGAGAGGGTAGAGGTGTGTGGCTCTTTCATCAGAAAACACTGCCTGGCACTTAGTAGGGCTCCCTGATGTTTCCAGAATGAAAGAAACCATGCTCACATCTGGGCGGGCATTTCTTCCTCCCTGTAGTACCTCTTAGGGGAATGTTCCCTTCCCTGCTCTCTTGACCTTCACTGCTAGACTGATGCAAGCCAAGGGAGAAAGAACGGGGTGGCTGTTTCTAGACTTCTTCCCTAGCCAAACTCTCGGAAATAGGAAATGAAGTCAGGAGGGTGGAGGGAGCAGAAGGTGGCCAAGTTTTACAGGTCAGCCACTCTGTTGAAAAGACTCCTTTTCCTGTGCTTTCCACGTGAGCAGGGCTGACAGGGCTTGTGGTGACAGCATGCTCACTTGGTAGAGATCCTTAGCACATCCTCCCCTTAGGATAACACACCCCAAACTGGAAACAAAAACATGGATGCACCCTGACTTACCAAATATGGCAACTAAACCCTCGACTGCATAACACACCACAGAATAGGAGTTCTGCAGCAGCGACATCAACTACCGGTGAATGCTAGCTGGGTCAGACTGCCTGCAGCTGGTATTGTCCAGCACAGGCTCTGTGCTCACTGCTCAGCCATGATTCATGGAAATTATGCTGCAAAAGGTACTCTGTGCTTTATCCCAGGATAAACCGGGGAGCCGAGTCATTCCAGAAGGAATGTGTATACAGTTTTCAGATGAGTACTCGAAGTTTCTTAGGTTAGAGTCACATTTGATCCAAACCATCTGTTTAATGTGAAGTCGAGCCCAGCATCTTTCCAGGACTCATCAATCTCATTTCATAAATAATTATTAAAGGCTCTTGGAATCCAGGAGTGGTGGTTACAGAAATGGTACAGTCCTCCTTGTTTTTTGACTACTTATGGTTTAGGGAAAAAAAAATTGTGTTTGTGTATACTTTTTATCCCTTTATGAAGTCAGTGTCCATAGTTTGCCCAGTCTTGTTTGCCAGGGCTGAGTATTATATTTACCCATCATTGTTAATGAGATGGATGTACAAGAGGTCATTCACTGAAAGCATCTCTGAGATGTCCATATTGTTGCTGTGACAAGGATGTCTGCCTTTCAATTGCCTCTGGATACAGAAAACAATTTTTATAGTGTGCCATGACTTCTGATGCTGGCGTAGGCTGTTAGACTCAGCCTATTTTGTTCTCTGAGATCAAATATAGGCTTTTAGGGGGATGGACAGATGGCTCAGTAGTCTGGAGCACTTGCTGCTTGCCCAAGAGCACTCAGGTTCTAATCGGCCCCCTACCTGGTGAATTACAGCTGACTGTATAACTCCCGTCCCAGGGAATCTGATGCCCTCTTCTGGTCTCTATTTGTCAATGCATGTAAGAGGTGTACATATATGCAGACCCTACACATAAACACAGAAAAACACCCCTAAACATAAAAATAAGTTTTTGGTATGTTGTAAAGGCAGCTATTACATGGCATAATAAGATTTTGGTATGGTTAAGCGTATTTTTCTAGTTCTTTATGAATTAGTCATCAAAATGACATTAGTTATTTCATATTTTAAATTTGAAGGTAGGCATTTAAGAGATTGTACTGAAAGGTCCAAAAACCTTGGGGATAAGAATTTTCAATTCCCTGGGAGGCAAACTAAGCGCCTCAGAGGAAGTCACTGACAATGGGCTATTGATCAGTGACAGCCCTGACTTAGGGAGGATCACTCTATTTGTTTCTGGGACACCGGGTCAGAGGAGATAACAAGGTCAGAGCTGAGCTGGTCTCTGAAATTCTTTCAATGTCTCACCAAATATAATAGAACTAACATAGCAGCCGATTAGAATTGTCCTGATGTCACTGCTTTGCCTCCTACCAATCATATTAGATGTTACCTTCTGGAAAATTCCCCTAGAAATACATCAAAGGGGGCTTATGCGCCCCTCAAGCCGCTGACATTTGGATGAATGGCTGACCCCAGCATGCTGGCCCTTTCTGCAGAATAAATGCCTTTGCATACTATTTGAGTCTGGGGCCTCCCGTCAGCAATTCTTGGACCCTAACAGTATAAAGGGTTACATGAAGATAATTGAAAGGGGCTGTCCAAAAAGAGCTTAAAGTCAAATAGCCATGGAATTTTTAAGCCACAAGTGATGGCCTTGAATCACTTGAAACTAAAAAACTGGCTTATCGGTGCATTTTAAAAGAAGACAATATTTTCTAGTAGTTCAGGTTTGGAAAACTCTGTAGTAGAGGGTTATAAAAATATAAAAATAAATCGGGCACGGTGGGATGTGCCTTAAATTCTAGCACTGGGGAGGCAGAAGCAGGCAGATCTTTGTCAGTTCAAGGTAGCTGAATCTACACATCCCATTTCAGACCAGCCTGGTTTACATGGTGAGACCCTGTCTCATAATCAGAGTGTGGAGAAAATACTGGCACAATATGGGGATCATAAGGAATGGGGGTGGGACTTCAAGTGAACGACATATGCAGCAACGGTGAGCTCTTTTATTGTGAAATATTTGCCGATTTCACAAGGAACAATTTCATTGCTGACGGTAATAAACACTTTCATACTTGGAGCTAACTGTCCAGTTTCTGTTAACATTTTCTCTAATAAACCTGTACTCTTTAACTCTTGATGGTGTTAACCATCAAGACGGTAAATCTTTTCTGACTGCAAAATTATTCTGGGGACATTTTTAGATGCACAATTTTATGTTTTTATATAGTCAGATATTTAGTTGTTTTTTTTTGTTTTGTTTTTTCGTTTTTTGAGACAGGGTTTCTCTGTGTAGCCCTGGCTGTCCTGGAACTCACTCTGTAGACCAGGCTGGCCTCGAACTCAGAGATCTGCCTGCCTCTGCCTCCCAAGTGCTGGGATTAAAGGCGTGCGCCACCACTGCCAGGCTTTTTTTTTTTTTTTTAATTCTTTGTGATTTCACTTAAATTTCCATGGTGTCCTCAGACTACTCACGGTATCTCTCCTTCTGTGCTTCAGCCCCCCATCCACCAAAGCAGTTCATGTTTTAGGAGTTTCTTTGGATTTGGTGATAATTGTGTATGGGCCCCAGAAGGGAAGTGTGTACCCTACTGTCATACTAATGAAATCAGGTCAGTGAGACGGTTGGCAGAGTGGAGCCCCCTGATAAGACACTTCAGCTCTATTTCTTGTCAGGCAACCTTTGGAAGTCACCATTCTTTTAAGTGTAAATTGGGCCTAATACTAGGGCCTGCTTTGTGTGGCTTGAATAAAAATTGACAGATAAAACAGGTTCCAGTTCAAGGGACGGCCACCGATTTAGTCTATCTTAGGCGGGTACTTTGAGGCTTCAAAGTGCTCGCTGACCACTCCCAGCCCCATTCCAGGGCCTGTCTGCGGCTTTTGTAGGACACGCCGCCTCGAACACACTGTAGATGGCAGCGGCCGGCCGGGCTCTTAGGACGCCCACCCAGCTGGCTTCCCTGTGGTCCCGGAGCGTTTCTGCTAAGTCCTGCAGGTTCCTCCGCTCCCCCGAGTCTATGCTCGCTCGCTTGTTTCCTGGCGAGCATCGCGCGGGGATGAGCAAACTGACGTCATTCTTACAGCTCCTTTCTCATCAGGAAGATGAAGGCAGCGTTACTAACGGAACGAGGGACAGTCCTGGTGTGGGGGGCAAAGCGGACTCGGCCGGCTCCTCTCCACCTCCTGGAACGAGAGCTGGGAGGCCACCCCCGGTAAAGCGGCCCCAAGCTTCCGGAGCCTCGACTCTGGCTGCAGTGTGGGAATGTTTGTCATTTGCACTGCAGCCCCGAGCCCAACGGCGTCTCCGCGCACCGAGGGCAGCTTACGTTCCTGAAAACAAATCACAATTCCCATCACTTGGATTCAAGATGTCTTATGGCGGGTATTGTGGCTCAGCCTAAACCCAGCAATTGTGGGAAGGCTGAGGCAGGAGGATCGCCACCAATTCCAAGTAAGCTTTGCCTTCGGTGCAAGACACGGTCTCAAAAGAACTCGCATCCGCCAACAAAACAAAAAACAAAACCAGCTTCAAAAAGTCGGCCGGCGAAAAAGCACGAGACTCGCAGTTCCTTCAGTCGCTCGCGCGCCGCACCGCGGTGGGCGGGGCCTCAGGGGCGGGACTTCAGCGCATCACTTCCGCTTCCGGCTCCAAATGAACTCTCCCGCCACTGGAAAAGAGCGGCTGTCAGCGCGGGTGTTTCTTCCAGTTTGGTTACTGGCTGGCTAAAGAATAACCCGCGGGTTTATTTGGGACGGAGAGAAACCGTGGAAGTGGAAGCTTGCAAGTTGACCTGGTGGGACCGAGTGACAGGTGGTGTCGCGTGGTTGGGAGGCTCTGGGTGGGTTGGGGGTGGGGGTGAGGGTGAGGGCGACCCGGGAAGGCGCTGGGGCTGGGAGGGGAGTTGAGGCACTTTTGAATATTCTGGAAAGGCTGGATTCCAGAGTTATAAATAAGAGAGATAAGTCTGTCTTTTAAGTAGAATCTACGTTTCCTTGATTTCAGGGATTTAACACACCCCCAAACCTCATCTTGTCTTGGATTCGCAGATGCCTGAGGGTCACGAAACAAATCTAGTGAACAGGCAACATCACTTGGTGATCACTCTCTGGCTTGCAAGGGCCACCGTCTACGTATACCCCAGTTTGAGTCCTTCCCTCACTCGCCCTCCTGTTATTACAGATGTATATAGAAAATGTAAACAACACAGCAGGGTTTATGTATAATCACTTTAAAATAGTCTGTGCGTGTTTTCAGTATTTTGTGTTTCCGTACATATCTGCTTGATTGAGTCAGCCTTTTTCCGTCGTTTTAACATATATATGGCATTGCCACCTAAGCACTATATTTTGCAATATATAATATATAATGTATAATATATAATTTATATAATATATATTATGTAATTTATTTTCACTACTTTCAAAAGGTGGTCAAGATGCAGTTCTCGGGAAGGATCCGGAAGAAGCTGAGATTGGCGGGTGACCAGAGGAGTGCTTCTTACCCTCACAGCCTTCAGTTTTACCTGCAGCCACCTACTGAAAACATATCGTTGACAGAGTTTGAAAACTTGGCTTTTGATAGAGTTAAATGTGAGTGGCATTTAAATTCCAATGCTGTGTTCTTGAGAAGCGCAGCTATCATTTGTGGCAATGAACAAAGGCAGTTTCTCTTTGTTCAGTAGCCCATTCAACATACATTGGTGATTTGCTGTTGAAGGTTTGTTTTTTGTTTATTCATTGTAGTATGCATTTTGAGTACTACCCTTCCAGGTGACAGGGACTTTGTAAGGGATAATGCAATTAAGGTCTGTGTTGAAACTGACCTACTTTGTGGAGACAGACATGGTAGAGTCAGATTATTCTACATCATGCGTTGAATTACTTTCTGCTTCAGTAGAAGTAAATATTAATGCCACTGGAGCATAAAAGTGAGAATAGCTTAGTCTAATTAAGGGAGGTTTCCTAGAGAAGTTGAAATTTGGTCTGGTTTCTGAAGAAATGAGCAGATAGTAGGGATTTTCCAACAGAACCAGTGAAGAGCTTTCCAGACTGAGATAAAGGTTGCTACAAAGGCTTGCAGCTGTGAAAGAGAGCTCTGCTTCAGGTGAGTAGCTCGGGGAGAGTGGAGAAGTGTGGACATCTGAAGGCATATTATACCGCGCAGGACCGAGGTGTGAGAAGGATGTAGCCGCTGAACAGGAGGCCTCTTATCTTTGTGTGTGAGTGAAGAGATGAATGAGCTAACCAGGAGCTGAGACAGCTACAAGCACTCGGGAGTTCACGTTCCAGAGTGTTCTTGCTGGAATAATCAGGAGGTGGGAAACACTTTCGCTTTTCTTAGAGCAACAGGGTAAGAGCTGTCAACACAGGAGTGCTTCTAATGTAGTGATGGCAACGGGGCTGGGGAAGGGCACAGGGAGCTTAGCAGTGTCAGATGTTTCTAGTGATTGAAACCCTTGGCTTCGTCACGTCAGATGAAATGGTAAGGACCCCGCAACAGTGGCGGTGAAAGGGGAAGGCTTGAGAGATGCCAAGGAGGTGTCATGAAGAGTGATAGAAATCAGGACTGAGGGGGCAGGTAAGGCAAGAAGACCTGGGAAGTGGAGACCTGTGTACATACCGTAGCAGGATGGAACGGGTGGAACATGGGCGTGTGCTTTAGGCGGCAGACAGGTTTCTGGTGTTGAAGCATGTCTTGAGGGGATTTCCGTGAGGAGGGCCTGTACATGGCTTTAGGAACCTTTGAATACTCGTGTGGCTTCTATTCAGGATGGCTCCTTCAGATGACCTGGTGCCTTTCACTGCTGTGTAGTCATCAGGAAAGGAAGGCCTTTTTCCTCCCCCCCTTCTCTCTCTCTCTCTGTCTGTCTGTCTCTCCTCCTTTTCATCTTACCGATGTGCTCAGTCAAGGTAGCTCCCGACTAAAGCTTTTCTTCACACTGACACGCAGGTGTTTCCATCTCAGCATTCGGTGGCTCGGCACAGCAGGCAAGGTCACCTGCCATCCTTCCTTCTTCCTGGTTGAGCATCTCGGTGTTAGGTTACCCTGTGTTTTCTGCACGTTGGTGCGGTTTATCGACTTCCAAGCACAGTTCACGTGATGTACCTGTGGGAAACAAAGTTGTTAATACCGTCAGATGTTCTAAGAACAAATAGAGGATTGCTCTCCATAAGTTTTTATCTTTGATTCAGTTTTTTTTTTAATTGTCTCGGATTTAAACTTTTCCTCCTTTTAATCTTTTCTCCTAGTGCTGAAAGCAATTGAGAATCTTGGTGTGAGCTATGTGAAAGGAACCGAACAGTACCAGAGTAAATTGGAGGCCGAGATTCGAAAGCTCAAGTTTTCCTACAGAGTAAGTAACAGCAAGGCGATGAGAGGCTCTCTTCAGCGTGTGTGTTTATACTCCTGAGTGTAAGTCATGGGAGGGGCTTTATTAGGCACGGGCTTTTGTAAAGATGAACGTAGTTTAGACTCTTAGAAAGGATTCACATTCTGCTGAGGTGATTGACATGTAGTTAGATGATTGTATATGAGTGCTATCCTTCTGGCCTATTAGTTCCTCGTTGCAGGACTCCTGTACATTGTGCAGGGTGCTGAGTGAGACCCTCGCCTTCTACCCACTGGCTGACCACAGAGATTGCCCATGTATTCCGTGTCACACAGGGTGATGCATGCTGTTTTTTTTCGGCGTACTCCAGGAGTGGCTGCCAGGCTCAGTTTAGAAGGTTGACCAGAGGAGGAGGTTCTGGAGTGTTGGAACTGCTTGCTATTTATTTATTGATTGGTTTATTGTTTTTTGTTTTGTTTTGTTTTTGGAGGGGGTTGTTCTGCAGTCCAAATGTTCCTAACGATTGTTATATAGCCCAGGCTGGCCCTACACTGTTCATCAGCCCCTGGAGTGCTGAAGTAGCAGGTGTGAAGTAGCCCAGGCTGACCCTGCACTGTTCGTCAGCCCCTGAAGTAGCAGGTGTGCAGTAGCCCAGGCTGACCCTACACTGTTCGTCAGCCCCTGAAGTAGCAGGTGTGCAGTAGCCCAGGCTGACCCTGCACTGTTCGTCAGCCCCTGAAGTAGCAGGTGTGCAGTAGCCCAGGCTGACCCTGCACTGTTCGTCAGCCCCTGAAGTAGCAGATGTGCAGTAGCCCAGGCTGACCCTGCACTGTTCATCAGCCCCTGGAGTGCTGAAGTAGCAGGTGTGAAGTAGCCCAGGCTAACCCTGCTCTGTTCGTCAGCCCCTGAAGTAGCAGGTGTGCAGTAGCCCAGGCTGACCCTGCACTGTTCGTCAGCCCCTGAAGTAGCAGGTGTGCAGTAGCCCAGGCTGACCCTGCACTGTTTGTCAGCCCCTGAAGTAGCAGGTGTGCAGTAGCCCAGTCTGACCCTGCACTGTTCGTCAGCCCCTGAAGTAGCAGGTGTGCAGTAGCCCAGGCTGACCTTGCACTGTTCGTCAGCCCCTGGACTGCTGAAGTAGCAGGTGTGCAGCGCCACATCTGGCTTGGAACTGCACTGTGACAGATACCAAGACATTTTTGTTTTGGGACGATATCGACCAGCAGCAGGTTAATTGGTCATCTTGGGCAGGAGAGAACAGGAACCTGGAAGGATGAGAGTCTGGATTTATGAGCGATGGGGATGGTTGACCAGATATTAATGTAGGCTGAAAGGATTTTAGTGGCTTATCCCAAGGGGAAACCAGAGAGAATAGTTACAGTATCCCCTCTGCTTAGGACAGTATATCAATTCATTAAGTACATGACAGAAGTAACTGAAGGGAAGAGAGGTTTTACTTGTGGCTTTAGAGGTCATACTTTATCATAGCAGTCCAGGCATGGCAGACTTCGTAAAGGGGGACGTGTGCAGCTGGGGTTCCTCACCTCATGTGGCAGAGAGCAGGCAGGGGACACAGCCACAACCAGCAGTGGGTGTAACAGTCAGAGGTCTGCCTCTGGTGACCCGCTGCAGACAGTGAGGTCCCATGTCCAGGTAGTGGCATACAATAAGGAAGCTAGTCCTGGGACCAAGAAGCTGAGTTTTGTTCTAGACATGACTGGGACGCATCTGTGACAGTATCTTGTGGACGTCTGTGTATGCAAGTCTGGGCTTGGAAGGCATGTTTAGTGGGAGAGGAGGCTTCTGAGGTCAGCATCAACAAGGCTCAAGTGTGAGTGCCCTGGGAAATAATTAGAGACAGAATGGGGGACAGGCAGGGAGAATGTCTAAGGTGGGTGGATTGGGTTTGTGAGAATTAGGAGATGAACTGGGATGTTACAGAAACCAAAGAATAACAGTGGTCATGTTAATACTGACAGCAAAATAGCACCAGATATTTGTATTCTGCTTAGTTTGTGGTAAATCTGGCTGTGAGTAATTACTTATGTACTCTAATGTAGTTTGTCTTAGGAGCCAGGTACCATGACTGTCTTATTTTATGAACGATGGCTCTGTTTTCTTATACTTCATGCTCATAATATGGTAAACGGTAGTGTCAAGATTTTAACCGGGACATTTTATTTTGTGATGGCATTTCTAATCCCAACAGTTTCGGAAACTTAGGGTAGATGATTTAAGATGAGTTGTAGAGTGTGCAGTGGATTTAGCATCCGGATGGCCCTTGCAGACAGGGCAGAAACCAGAATAGTGGTAGGAGTTGGGGGAGAGAGTGGCAAGGTGGGTATGGATACTCTTGTAAGATGTTTACCACAGAATTACAGGGGAGAGGCAGGACAACATACATATACATTCACCATTATACATGATACACATGTATGTTGTTTTTTATTTGCGTGAGTGATGTATGTATGTGTGCAGGTATGCTCACCCTTGTTGGTTTGTGAAGAGATTGACACTAGGATGTCTTCCACAGTCATTTCCTCACCAAGGGCCACCAGAGGCAGCAGCCAATGACTTGAAGGTTTTAGTTATTGGACAGTGAAGGGGAGATGCTATGTCCATGGAGACGGGAGGGGAGACAACAGATGCTGTGTCCGTGGAGGTGGGAGGGGAGGCAACATACCATGTAGATGCACAGTCTCAGTGGCGTTGGGGCCTCAGGGCAGCTGGTGAAGACTGAAGCTGTTCTCTAAGAAGGTATCAGTCCCAGCCTTGCTGCTCACAGGCTTCGTGCTGTTGATTGAGTCTGGAATGACCCCCAGAGGCTTGACTGTTAAAAAGCTTGGTCCCCAGCTTGGTGTATTTGAAGGGAGATGGAATCCCCTTCATGAGGGGTGGGGATGAGGCCCAGTGGGAGGATTTTGGTCATTGGGGCATCCGTTGAAGGGCACAGTGACACCATGGTCTCCCACACCCTTGGCTACTAACTGCGGCTCCTATGCAGTGAGTGGCCCTGCTCCAGCATGTGCTCCTTCCCCTGGTGTTCTGGGCCCTGAAGTGGCAGAATAAATGACAGTACTAAAATCCTCAAATCAGTGAGCCAAGAATGAGCCTTTATCCTTTTAAATGGCTTATCTCTCCTATAGTAACTGAAAGCTGACTCTAATTATTATGTCTACATGTGTATGTATGTATTCTTATATATTATGTAAAAACATTATGCATTATATAATATATATATTTCTCTCTCTCTCAAGTTCTATCTCCAAATGCTGAGAACAAAGTCAGCTTTTGGTTACTCATATCTATTATATGTATGTACAGTTTTTTGTCCATACCTAGAACAGTCAAAAGTTGAGGGTTGATTTGTAGACCTGGCTGAGAGGGTGAGCGTCCTGGGTGTATAAAGTTAGGAGCAGTGACTGAAGGAAGGCAGTTGCAGCCCTTGCTCAGGAGCTATCAGTGAGGTGGTGCCGTCCTTGCTTTCACCGGGTTGTGGATGATAACATGGTAATTATTCTGGAGAGCATATTAAGAAATGCTGGGTTGCATCAGCGCTCTTTGTGCCTCGTCATTCCAACATGTTCATTTCTTCATGTGGCCTTATTTATTTTCAAGGAGAGCCTGG
This sequence comes from Tokudaia tokunoshimensis, assembly GCA_036184795.1. Classification (NCBI taxonomy): domain Eukaryota; kingdom Metazoa; phylum Chordata; class Mammalia; order Rodentia; family Muridae; genus Tokudaia; species Tokudaia tokunoshimensis. The sequence goes on from BTHU01000016.1 coordinate 14,485,833, forward strand.
AGGATGAGTACGAGCCACGGAGAAGGGACCACATCTCCCACTTTATCCTGCGCCTCGCATACTGCCAGTCGTGAGTATACACCTGCGTCCCGACGCTCTGGTTTGATCTTGCGGGCTGTAAACTTGTGCTTATGAAGTTGGCGTGTCTTTGAAATGACTTCAGAAAAACTCAGAATAACAGTGGTGGAAACAGTGCACTGTAGGCTGAATATGGTTGTGAGTTCTTTGAAATAAGTTGTTTTACTGGAAAATACTGAAAATAAATTGGAGATACCTAATGAGAGAGGCTCTGTGTTTGGGATTTAAATTTATAAGGGATTTCATTAGGAAGGCTATTTTTGATACTCTTTCAAGTAAAAGTGGTAATATTACTAATAGGCATTCATTCAAACATGCACTTGAATTTGGTAAAAGTTTTCTAATTTGCGATGTAAGAGCTTATTTTAACTATTTTCAGTTGGTAGCTGGTTAATTATGACTCAATGCTGCCACCCAGAGGTAGAAGAAGTTAATTGCGTTTTTACAATTTAACTTTTTCCCCTTACTAATTTTTAATTTTTGGTCAGAGCTATGGTTGTTTCTTTTTATTCGTGGGCTATGAGTTGAGTATCGTGAGTTGTTTCTTCTCTCAAGAACATAATTGATAACCTTTTTGGCTCAAAGCTTGAGATCTAGAGTTTTGTCTTTATAAGAAAACCACATGTAGTTCATATAACTTTCATAGTCACTGAATTATTGGTGGTCTTTAAAAGTCATCTCACAGAAATGAAAATATATTTTACGTACAGTAGTTATAATATAATGTGAGTGCCACTCTTACTGATTAGTATATTGTTATTTTGGCTTTAGAATATTGAAATATGCTATAAAGCTTACACAGTTGACAGTGTACACATGTTCATCTGTTCAGAGGTAAATTTACTTTTAAGACTTTGGTGTTTTTACTTGACATGGAGAAAACCACCTCAGAAGGAGTGCCTTACTTCCCAATGTAACTGACTCTTTGGAAGTTTAAATGCAGTGGGCTATTTTATGTTATCCAATGATTGTGCAGGTTTCCTCAAAATGTTCTGCACTTAAATCATTTTTATAACACACCTGGGCCTCCCCACAGTGGTTTACAGTGCTCGCATCACATCCTGTATCACATGGGCCGGGTGCAGAGAGTGCCTGCCTGCCCTTCACTGCCCTCTTGGCATCTGACTTGCCTTGAGTGTCTCGTCTTGGAAGATCTCCTGAGTCTAGTAATCACTCACTTACTCATTACACTCCTGTTTCTGTCTGCGTTTCAGGGAAGATCTTAGACGATGGTTCATTCAACAAGAAATGGATCTGCTTCGGTTTCGATTCAGTATTTTACCCAAGGATAAAGTCCAGAGTTTCTTAAAGGACAGCCATTTGCATTTTGAAGCTGTAAGTATGCCCCCCATGTGTGTGTGTGTGTCTGTGTGTATGCACATGTGTGTGCGTGCGTGTGTCTGTGTGTGTGTTTCCCACTCTCCGCTCCCTTCGTTTCCATTTTTGTGAGACTCGGTCTTCCTCTATACTCCACGTTCAGACTTAGGGCAGTCTCTGTGGCTTTGTCTACTGAGCACTTCCCAGTGCAGGGGTGCCACTGCACCTGGCTTGCAAAGTACCGTCTCCTTTACATGCTGATATTGTAAGTGGGGTTCAGGCTCTCTGTGTCCTTTTATTAGGTACCCGGTTCAAAGAGTAGCTGATAGCACTCGATACGTAAATCACGTGGAGTCTAGAGAAGGCTGTACTTCACTCTGAAAGTCAGCTGTTCGTAAAATCTTCTTGGATAGATTTAAGAAATAGTTTTTGCAGGTGAATCTGACTACATTTTGCAGTTATATGAAAGAGAAATGCTTGGGAAATTTAGCACAGAGAAGTATTGTGGCTAGAAGAAGAAAGATGTCGTAGGTAGATCTGTGCTGCTGTCAAAGAAGGATTGTTTCTGGCAGGTTCCAGCAGTCAGGTGGAAGTGGGACTGTTTAGGACTTTGGTGTCGGTGTAAGGCCCACATCCTGTCTGCAGACACCTCCCTGGCAAGGCTTCTTACAAGTCAGTGCCGCCAAGAGGAAAGAGGTACTTCCGTTTTCTGAACTCACTCTTCCCACTTCCAGTTACACTTCTGGTCAGATTAGCATTTTTGAGGAGAGTCAAGTAACAGTGGCGCCTAGGGAGGTACTTTCCTTCTTACTGTACCCCTACATTATGCCCCCATGTGGGGTTACCTGGAAGTCTCACACACAGGATCACTGGACCCAAGCCCAGTGCTTCCCGTTTGATTGTATCTTTGGCCCTTGGTGAAGTCCACTGTTGCTGTCATCAACAGTTAATTTATCTCTAAAAAAAAAGTATTTTATTTTAGTCATGCTTTACGCCTGTGTCTGTGCTCCAGATGTGCACGTGAGTGTGGTGCCCATGGAGGCTGCAGGTGTTGGATTTCTACAACTGGAGTTACAGGCAGTGGGTGCTGCCCGACTTGGGTGCTGGGAATCAAACCCAGGCCCTGTGGAAGAACTGCTGAATAGTTGATATACTAGGGTGTGGATGTAGGAGTTGATATTCTAGGATGTCGATGTAGTAGTTGATATTCTAGGATGTGGATGTAGGAGTTGATATACTAGGATGTGGGTGTAGCAGTTGATATACTAGGATGTGGATGTAGGAGTTGATATTCTAGGGTGTGGATGTAGGAGTTGATATACTAGGGTGTAGATGTAGAAACTGATATACTAGGATGTGGATGTAGTAGCTGATATTCTAGGGTGTGGATGTAGTAGCTGATATTCTAGGATGTGGGTGTAGCAGTTGATATTCTAGGGTGTGGATGTAGGAGTTGATATACTAGGATGTGGATGTAGTAGCTGATATACTAGGATGTGGATGTAGGAGTTGATATACTAGGATGTGGATGTAGTAATTGATATTCTAGGGTGTGGATGTAGGAGTTGATATACTAGGATGTGGATGTAGTAGCTGATATACTAGGATGTGGATGTAGGAGTTGGTATACTAGGATGTGGATGTAGTAATTGATATTCTAGGATGTGGATGTAGTAGGCCCCTTGAACCCTAAGATTTGGGTTTGTTGGGACATTCCTTAATGATTACTTCAATTTCTGTTTATAGTCTTGTTAGTTGGAATAGAGAATTTTTTGATTGGTTGTCTAATTGTCTTCTGTCCTGACATCAAGTATTTATCTTTGTTTATTTTGGGAATTACATTAGGTGTCTTACACATTTTCAACATACTTGTTCTATGTTCCTTCTTTTTATAGACTTGTTTCATTCATGAAAATATTATCATTCCTTGTGATGGTTGCCAGTTATAGCAATTTTAGCTCCTTTACCTCGTTCCTTTGTCTAGCTCATTTGAATTAAACAGTCTTTTATGATGCCTGTTTTCCACAAATATCTGGTGATCCTTGGTGTTTAAGTTTGAAATACTAAAATGAGGATTGTGGTGACGTTATTCAGTCCTTACAAACTGTTGGTTGTTGGATAACCCATGTCAGGGTTGCCATCCCAGGAAGTTCTCTGCTTCCATGCAGACATTCTTTTATCAGTCATGGTACATTGTTGAGTTCCCACGCGGCGGCTCTGTTTAATGTTTTATGACTTTGCACTTCGTTAGTTGCACCTGCCTTGTCTGTGTCTGACATTCCTGGTGCTCTCTAGGTTGAATTGGTCTGTTGGTTGTACCTGGGCTGCGGCTTCGTCTTGGAATTATTTAGCATACTCTCCTCGCATATCCCAAAGCACTCGGGCCTTCTTCTCAGGTCTGTGTTTGCCCCTGGTCTTTTATAGTCTTTCTATAGCTTACTGCTGTTTGCATTTGGCTTTGGAGGGATTAGAAATAAATATTTATATTCTTGTGGCATGATTGCCAGAAACTTCAGTGGGCTTGATGGTCACAGGTTCTAATGTAGGGGCTGTGGAGAAACCCTGGCATGTTTATTCAGAGTGGTAAACAGTTCAGGCCTTGGTGATGTGCTGTTAGGAAATCTCTCCTGTCTTTAGTACTTGTCAGTATTGGAGTCTGCTGCCTGGGACTGTGCTCCTGCACTTCTGCCTGGGTCTGGCCAGATGCATGGCCAGTCTCTACTCCGGCGCTTCTTACAACTGTGCTTTTAAAAACTTTATTTTTAAGCTAAAACAAAAGAATATGTTTATGGATGTTTTTATTTTATTTTGAGATTATAATACAATTACATTATTTCCCCCTTCCCATATAACCCATCTTGCTGTCTTTTAAGTTCATGACCTGTGCATTCTGCCAACTTTGTGTTAAAAGTTTTTGAAAAAGAATTATGCTTGCGCTGAAATGTGATTACTTTTTTTCTCATCATTGTCTCCTAATCAGTGTAACTTACACAGCACTTATCGTATGTTACAAGTAAGCCATCGGTGATGTAAAAGTGTAAGAAGGGCATGCGTAGGTTATATGCATGCAATTGTACTGTTTTCTGTACCCGAGCTTTTGCTGAGTTTGGTATCTCAAGGGGGGATCCTGGAACCCATTTACTGCAGACCTTGGAAAACTGCGGTCTGAAGTCCCAGATTCAGCTTGGCCCAGTGCCAACTCCAAGGTCCAGTGTTTCTTCTGAGACACAAGGCAACTGATCTGTGATCATGTAAAATTAATTTTATGTGTACAAATGTGTGTGTGTGTGTGTGAAGAAGGGCGAGGGGGTAGTTTGCACTTTAGAGTTTTACTAATTTTTACCACTTCATTCCTAGAAGTCTGCATATCACCTTCAATTTGGTCTGAATATCTAGTTTGCATTTGAAAACCATTAGCCCTAACCAGGGGCTCGTAATGCTTGAGGGCAGTTATGAGCATTTGTCACCTGAGGTGGTCTTTGAAATGGAGACCATGGAACTTGCTTTGTGTCCAGGCTCACAGAATGGTAGAGAGCCAAGAGCCACGGGCAATCCTAATCTCACCCTGGATGCTGCCTTCCGGGTACCTCTCAAGTGCTGGGACTAAAGGAGTGCACCACCATACCTAGCTCATCTGTAGAATTTTAAAGCGTTCCTGTCTTATATGTATCGTTTCCTAGGTATCTGCAGGCTGGCTCTGAGATAGTTGTGGGTTTCTGAGCACTTCTGACTCATGTAGTAGTGTTTACATTGCTGGCTGGTGTATTTTACGTGGCTGTATTTCTTTTGGCATGCACACTAATTGTGGTCAACTTCGTTTCTTTTGCTTAAAATATAGGATGCTATTTGGCAAATGTATATTACATATATTTATACATATTCTCTCTATATAAGCCTATATTAATAACCTGCCAAATGAATTCAGTATGATGCCCACAGATGGGAGAGCACTGTTCCTTTTTTGTTTGAAAGTCAAGACAAAGTTTTACTTTTAAATGATTACAAGCACACCAAATAACATATAACAAGTTGAATCCTAGCATCTAGTGATTTGGGTTAGGATATACTAACAGCAGCTGGAACATGCATATCATATTCACTGTTCTAAATTATCCAGGATAGAGTACTATAAGCCTGGCTGCTTCTTCATAGGAGTTACAAATAGCTATTTACTACTTTTTCATAGATAACGCCCCTGACCTTAAAGAAAGTAGGAAGGAACAATTTATTCCCTTTCTTTCTTCAAAGAATTTTTTTTTAAAGATTTATTTATTTATTATGTATACAGCATTCTGTCTGCATGTATCCTGTAGGCAGAAGAGGGCACCAGGTCTCATAGATGGTTGTGAGCCACCATGTAGTTGCTGGGAATTGAACTCAGGACCTCCGGAAGAGCGAACAGTGCTCTTTAACCTCTGAGCCATCTCTCCAGTCCAAAGAATTTTTTTCTATTAGACTAATAAAAGAAAAGTCAACATTCATTACTTGCATGAAGACGTAGGAAAACAGGTGACATACATTCCTTAAAGACACTGAAGGTAAGATGAAAACTTCAGGTACGTAATAAGCCTATACAAAAAGCTAAATTTGATACTCTCAAAAACTGAAGGGTCCTACCTACAGCAACACAGAGAAATAACTTAATGCCTTCCAGAGCAGACCTCGAGCTCTATGGAGGTTTCGTATTCTACGGGGACAGATCCTATGCCAACCCACAGTGCAGGCGCTTCCGCTTCCTATCTGTTTATGCGGTAGTTTTTGTGGATTGTCTTGCTGGATGTCACATACAAAGGCTCAGAGGTCATCCAGGACTTCATCCCTGTTCTGCTTGAAGTAGCTCTGGAGGACTGTCATCTTGTCCTGGGTGTCCTCCATCTCACTGCTACAGCTGCCATGGGAGCCCACTGCTGCAGTCGTGGGTGTCCTCCATCTCACTGCTACAGCTGCCATGGGGGCCCACTGCTGCAGTCCTGGGTGTCCTCCATCTCACTGCTACAGCTGCCATGGGGGCCCACTGCTGCAGTCCTGGGTGTCCTCCATCTCACTGCTACAGCTGCCATGGGAGCCCACTGCTGCAGTCCTGGGTGTCCTCCATCTCACTGCTACAGCTGCCATGGGAGCCCACTGCTGCAGTCCTGGGTGTCCTCCATCTCACTGCTACAGCTGCCATGGGGGCCCACTGCTGCAGTCCTGGGTGTCCTCCATCTCACTGCTACAGCTGCCATGGGAGCCCACTGCTGCAGCTCCCCTGGCCTGGAACTCCTTCTCCCTCCGCAGGCCTGCTTCAGGCTTAGGCTCTTGTGCATTCAGGCTTCTCGGCCTGCAGTAGCTGCTGGATTCTCTGCAACTGACTCGCCATTGCTGCGGGGACTTTCGGCCTAGAGAACTAAGTCGACGGTCAGACACACTCAGAAGACCCTCGGGTCACCTGACCCACCAGCCAACGCTCTGTTTCTTTTATACCTTTGACACAGTGTGCTTCCGTGAATTGCAGATCTAGTGATAAAACTGAGGCAGGACATGCAGACTGTAGGAGAAGAACAGGCAGGAGAATGTGTGTCTGTCTTCCTTTTTACGTGAGTGTCTCTTTGCCATGTATGTCTGTGTACCGCATGCATTCCCTCGCTGCAGAGACCACAAGAGGGCTACTGATCCTGGAGAACAGGACCTACAGACGGTTCTTGTCCCACCCTGTGAGTGCTGGGAATTGAACTGGGTCCTCTGGAAGAGTAGTCAGTGTTCCTAACTGCTGGGTCATCTCGATGGACCTTTAAAATTTAAAAAAAATTATTTGTTATTTAAATTTTAAATATTTAAAAAAATGTTCATACAACATGTTTTGGTCATATTCTTTCCCCTTATTTCTACCCTCCTAACTTCATAATATTTCTTTCTCTTAAAAAAGGAAAAAAGAAAGTACACACAACAGAAACACACACATAAACCCCTCTTTTCAAACACGATAGCAGCCAAGATCCCCACAAGGAGTTTGTGTTGGTCAACTGCACTGGGCTGGGCGTGATACCCAGTGTCACTCCTTTGGACTTTCCCTCTCACAGCAGTACAAATAGCTTCTTGGTTAGAGGTGGGGCCTTGGGCTCACTTCCCTTTATCTCTGTTTTGGGGTGCACATATATATACCATGTGTGTGCAAGAGCCCTTGGAGGTCAGAGGCAGTGTGTACAGTGGACTTGGAGTTGTAAATGATCGTGAGCTGCCGTGTGGGTGCTGGGAGCCAGACCTAGGTCCTCTGCATCGATTTGTGTCTCCAGCCCCCAGGCTCCTGTCCTAAAAGTCAGCTCAGTTACGCTTTCGTTCTCACAGCAGTTTGTAACACTGAGCACCTGTAAGGACTGTCCCGACTGGGCAGGCACAGTGTTGGTAACTTGGATTTACAGACTAGGACCTTTTGCTAGCTGCAACCTAGTTATCTATGTATGTAATTGTAAACAGTAATGGCAGGTACTCCTTGATAGTAATATTGTAGATTAATAGAATTTGGGTTTTCCTTGCAGAGTTACAGATTTAGATTCTGTTCATAAGGTAGCTTAAATCTAGACATAGCCAAAATGTGGAATTTCAAGCTGAATTAATTACCATTGGAGACTATCCTTGAAAAATAACATTCAAACATTTTCAAATGAACTTGTGGCAGTCACATCTTTTTAAAGTTTTCATGTAGTTTCAAAATATAAAATTTTGTAGAGTCACATTGTTTGATTCTTATGCCTACATCTCTGCCCTTGGAAAAAGGACTTTAAATTAGTGGAAGTTTCCCATGTACAAGGTATATCCTACATGTTATAATACAGTAGATAAATGTATATATAGTGTTAAATGTTAATTGAAAGTATTGTGAGATATTGTCCCTGCTTTCTGAAGCTTTTCTGAAGTGGATGCTGAAGTGAAATATGTTATATTTTCACCTCATAATCTTCGTAAACTTTCCCCTTTTCTGCAAATTCCCTAAAAGCTCAATCCTCTTGCAGTCATGTGTCCTAGGTCAGATTGACTTGTTCTAGATCATTTGGGTGAGAGTATGAGTTGGACATGCTACTGGGTGTGATGGCACGTGCCTGGAACCCCAGCATTTAGTCAGGGGCAGGAAGAGGACAGCAAGTCACAAGACCAGCCTGGGCCACAGTGAGTTCCTGGTCTGGCAGGGCTGCACAGTGAGACTCACTAATGGTGCATAAAAAGTGGTTAGTGATCTTTTAGGCAGTCATGTTTGCAGAGCATGAGGAAGTAGCCGTAGCAGCCATCATCCAGTTGGACCTGCTGCTGCGAATTGGCCGTTCTGCTGTGCTCACCCTCCAAAGGTGCGATCACAGGGCGTCCGTGTCTCTGTTTTGGGTATGCTGACGTTATCTCTTCATCTGGGTGGTAATGTAGCTCTCAAGACTTGGTGCCTTCTCTTGCTGCTGATCCTCCGTGACTTTGCTCTCTTGCTTATTCCTGTGAAGTTCGCTGTCTGGGTTCCCTATCTTGAAGAAGAGAATCCTGTACTCTTAATGGAACGTAACCTTTCACATACTTCAGCTTCTTTGGGTGATTCAAGGGCTAAGATCACTTTTTAAATAATAGGCAACAGAACTGTATCCAAACTTGCATGGGGTCCTCATTTCCTAGAAGGATGTGGACGACTGAATAGAGTCTGCATCACCTAGAGATGTAAGGAGAGGAAGCTCGTCACCAAAGCTGACGTTTGCTCTGTCTACCGAGTACCATCCTTCCAACAGTTCCACAAGGAGTCAGAGAGCTCCCCAGCTTTGTATGCGGGTGCTGGGGTCAGAACGCATCTTTATGTTTGTGTGGAGCACTTCCTCCTCAGCCCCCTTTATCTATTTAAGAGCATTTTTGAATGTGGTAGTTAATGATCAATGGTTTACTCATGTAATATTCAAAGATCACTGTAAACTGAAAGCCGAGCACTAAACTTTGTGCTCCAGTTGGGAATAATTACGTTTAATTTATCAGGCACAGAACAGTTAAAGACTTGAATAGATTTTCCTCTTAGCTCATAAGAAAGAGAGATACTATCAAGGGAGGTTTACTGGTTATTACACTGGGCTTTTTAGAATGGCCTGTTGGCTAGTCCAGGGGTTCTGGACCATAGTTTCCCCAGTAGATCACTTAGACATCTTTGTGGTAGTTTTGGTGGGTATGATTGGCAGATACCTTAGGCATTTAGGAGACAGGAAGCTGGAGTGCCTGTAATGCACTAGATAGGTCTATGTAATGGAACTTTCCCATATCTTCCTTGATGTTTTATGTTTGTGTGCCAACTTCTCTCTCAACCATACCGTTTCCAGTTATTGAATTGAGCACCAAACAGTGTTTTATAAGTCAACATGAAATGCTTAGCTCTGTGTTTTGCTTTGGGATTGTAGCTAGCTTTGTAACCTATTTTAAGAGTTAATGCATCATCTTGATCAGAAAGCAGGCAGGAGGTGACTGACTGTTCTCTGTAGGCAGCCAGAAGGAGGCTTTGATGCCAAGCTTGGTGGGACTTGAGCGTGGGAAACCACAACAAGGCCACACCTCCCAATGGGGCCACTCCTTGGGGGCCAAGCATTCAAACACACGAGTGTATGGGGGCCAAACAGTGGGAATGCGAGAAGGGAGTATATTTTGGTACTGGATAGTGTATTTGCTTGTGGAATGTTGCCAGTCGAGATGGGTGGAGGCAGTTCAGAATGCTAGGCTGAGATTTGGAGGTCAAAGGTGAAATGGTGGAGCCAAAGTATTACACACACCTGCTCTGAGACTGTGCAAAGAGAGCAAGTCAGAGAGAGGGGGGTGGAGAGGGAGAGGGAGGAAAATTAATTCAGCAGATTCTTATGATTATGACTAAGTTACTTTAATGCCTTGTTTTCTTTTACTGTGATACTGAAAGTACATGGTACATACTAACCTTACTTATCAAGCACTTGGATTATGCATATGGAAACTGAACTGATTCTAAGACTTCTAACTCTGGGTATTGTATTAAACGTGTAGAGCGCCAGGCGTGGCAGTCTAGCATTTAATTGTAGCACTCGGTAGGCAGAGCCGGGTAGATCTGAGCTCAAGGCCCGCCTGGTCTCTGTAGTGAGTTTTAGGCCATCCAGGGATACATACTGATACTGTGTCTCAAACATAACAAAACTAAGATACAGTTAGACAAGGGATCTTAGTAGTAGTGATACTTTTATTCATTCAGTTAGAATTTTTCCCGTTTCTTATTATTGGCCAATTCTAATCTTTTTTTTTTTGTTTTTGTTTTTTTTGTTTTTCGAGACAGGGTTTCTCTGTGTAGCTCTGGCTGTCCTGGAACTCACTTTGTAGACCAGGCTGGCCTCGAACTCAGAAATCCTCCTGCCTCTGCCTCCCAAGTGCTGGGATTAAAGGCGTTCGCCACCACTGCCCAGCCCAATTCTAATCTTAACACTAATTTGTTTGATAAATATGTGTTTTAGTTTTGGGCATTTTTTATATAAGGCTTTCCTTTTAGATATTCTAATTATTGTATAAAAGAACGCCACCACTTTCTTAAATATATGTTGTAACTTAGTCATATTTAACCTCCCTCAGAGCCCTCACTCTCCAGCCTTCCCTCCTTCCTTCTGACCCTCCCTTAGAGTTTTAGAGTTTTCTTTTCTGTTTGTGTGTGTGTGTATGTGTATGTTAATGTAGTTAATTCTAAATCTAGGTTGCATTTTCTTTTTTTCCCTTTGGCTGCCTCTGGGTTTTCAAGCCCACTTGCTGCAGACTTTGACTCAGAGGTTCTAACTTCATTGTTCTCTCTGTTTCTTCCAAATCCCTTCAACTTTTGGGACTCAGAGGAAAGTTCTTGGTTGAAATGAAATGTTCTTATTTGGTGAGGCGGAGAGGGGTGAATGAGAGGTAATGATACTAAAATTGAAGATATTCTGACAGATTTTTTTTTTTCCCCAGGAAGATGGGCTTCCAGGAACCCACTTGCTTTGGCATGTGTTTCTTTCTTGGTTGGCAGGACTATTGTGCTCTAGAAATGTCATTTGGGGGAGCCAGAGTACTGCAGTCACCAGTGGTGCATTTGTATAGGAGAGAAATAATGAAGGTCATGCTCTTCAGGGGTGTGTGTGTGTGTGTGTGTGTGTGTGTGTGTGTGGTGTGTGTTCTCTTTCCATAGGAAATGGTTAGAAGGCTATTAAGTAGTATAAAGGAAACACTCAGCAAACGTGTAACTTGAATTTTAACGTTTTACACGTGCACCTCGGTTGTTCTGTTGACATCTTAAGAGCTAAGAGACATTGGTATTTTCAGATGAGCAGAGTAAATGTTATATCACATGGGGACCATAGTCGCTCCAAACCCAATGGATTCCATGTCTCATTGAGGCTTGGGTTAAATACTAAATATCTCAGTAGTCCTCAGAGTTTTCTAGTCAGTGAGCAGACTAATATTTCCCGAGGGCATGTAGCAGAGCCCTATAAGTTATCTTGAAGATATTGCCACTGGAGTAAGTGCTTCAAACAGTTGTGTTTGGTTGATCAGAGGACACCAGAGCGTTGGTGCGGATGAAGTTCCTCAGGGATGTTGTCCACAGGAATCTGGATTAGAAAGTAGAACATGCCTATTTAGTTCCCTTGCCCTGGTTTCCCATTAGTTGCTGTGTATTATTTAAAATAGGTTATATTTTCTTTTTCTTCCTTTCTTTTTTTTCTTTTTTCTTTCTTTTTTTTTTTTTTTTAGTATGTCCTTGAAAAGATTCCATTTCTTTTATTTTTGCCATTTCTTTTATGGTCAGGCACATGCTTGTGTATGCACACAGGGATCTCCCTTCTTTTTTTTTAAAAGTTATTAAAAATTTCTCCTTTATTTTTTTAAGATTTATTTATTTAATTTTTTACGTGTGAGTACACTGTTGCTGTCTTCAGACACACCAGAAGAGGGCATCAGATCCTATTACAGATGGTTGTGAGCCACCATCTGGGAATTGAACTCAGGACCTCTGGAAGAACAGCCAGTCAGTGCTCTTAACCACTGAGCCATCTTTCCAGCCCAGGGGGGTCTCCATTCTTGTGATGATATTTTAAAGCATGTTAACAGCATGATTTATTTTAGTTTCTCACAGGCTGTTGTCAGTCTTTCAAAAATTGGTTTTTGAATTTCCTTGCTCCCTTCTTTGGAAAGACGTTGGTTTCTAGACTAGAAGTTCTCTGTTGAAGGCAAGACCCGTCTTTACGAGAAATGGAGCTTAATGTTGGTTAGAAATGAAGTGGATGTTGTCCGCCATCCTAAGCGTTCTCACCCGGCTTCTGTTCGTCAAACTCACTGCTACTTACTTGGGCTAGGAAGAATGGATTTCTGGTCAGGCTATGAGGAGAAATATTTGTTTCTTAACAAATGAGTCTGTGAGGAACAAGCTGTTCCTGTGAGAGAGCAGCCAGTCAGCTCGGTGTGTATGGAAGCTTGGCTATCTGTCTTCTTCCCTGTGCAGTGGGGACTGACAAACGGCTTAGTACAGGGGCTGCCTCCTGTGAGCCCTGATCCTGCCTTGGCTGTGTGGGCAGAGTTCCTCATTCTTCTCTCCCCCTGCCCGCCCGCCAGCCCTCCCGCCCTCCCTCCCTCCCTCCTTCCCTCCTTCCCCATGCCCTCCTTCCCTCCCTCCTTCCCCATGCCCTCCCTCCCTCCCTCCTTCCCTCCTTCCCCATGCCCTCCTTCCCTCCCTCCTTCCCCATGCCCTCCCTCCCTCCCTCCTTCCCTCCTTCCCCATGCCCTCCCTCCCTCCCTCCTTCCCTCCTTCCCCATGCCCTCCCTCCCTCCTTCCCCATGCCCCCCCCCCGCTTTTCCTCCTTCCCTCCCCCTGCCCTTCCTCCTTCCCTTCACCCCTGCCTTTTTCCTTTTTCTCCAAGAATGCTAATTGCTTTTATTTGGCTGAAGTTGACCCCGGAGAATTGATGTAAGAAAAAACAAAAACAGAAAAAAAACCTTAATCTTTTTTTTTCTTTAGAGTTTTCTATTAATTTGCCCAGATGGACAGAACTAGGGTAAATTTTGTAAAATGCTAGCTTTTAAGAGGTAAAGATTAATTTAAATTATATTTATTTGTTTTTACTGTATATGCCATAAATTTTAGATAATACAGCTTAAAGGAGATAATTAATCAAAATTTAGAGGAATTCTAACTGATGAATTCTGATTCACCTTTTAAAAACTAAACATTCATCTAAATTATGTAAAATGCTAATTAAAGGACTTAATTTGTTAATCATCTCAGTTTGATTAGAGGCAGATGCTGATTACCTAAGTGGACCTTTCAGAGATGACTTTCATTATTTAAATTCAACTTGTTAAACTAATTAAGACACTAACTTAAGGACTAGCACATACCAGTGGTTACTGTGTACTAGTTATGAGGGTAAGGCCTGAAGTGTAATTCACAAGTGCTCTACACCAAAGACTTGGAGTTTAAAATGCCATGAAGAATTCACTGGCCTCGGGCCGGGGATGGAGATGCTTGCCCAAGTGCCTGGAGCCCAGTGTTCCATCCCAGGCACCTCATCAACTGGTTATTGTTGCTCATGCCTCTGTAATCCAAGTAAGGATAGAGAGGTGGAGATGGGAGGATCAGGAGTTCAAGGCCAGTCTATACTACATAATCTGTTTGAGGCCAGATGGGATACGTATAAGATCCTGTCAAAACTGGAACAGAAAGAAGTATCAAAAGAAAAGACTTGAACTCAACTCTGCTCTGCTCTGCTCTTCTCTTCTCTTCTCTTCTCTTCTCTTCTCTTCTCTTCTCTTCTCTTCTCTTCTCTTCTCTTCTCTTCTCTCTTCCCTCTTCTCTTCCCTCTTCTCTTCTCTCTTCCCTCTTCTCCTCTCCTCTCCTCTCCTCTCCTCTTCTCTCTCCTCTCCTCTCCTCTCTCCTTTCTTATTCCGAAGTTATTGAGCTTCTTGGATTCCATTAGATTTTCTGATCGTATCTTTGTTAGTACTGTGGGGCTCTGATTTTTCTGATATAAGGCAGAGCAGCACACAGAAGCAGAGGTAATCTTATGCATGTATGGATGTTGAAAGTGTGCACAGCAAGGGCAGTGCAGCACACACATATCCCAGGCCGTTGTTACTGGTAGCCAGATCTTCCTTTTACGCAGCTAAGAGGTGGCAGGAACTGAGTTCGTAGATGAGATAGAGAATACATAAAGAATACGTAAAGTTAGCTAGTCAGTCAAAGGGCCAATGCAGCTTGCAAAGCATTTAGAGTCTGGTACACAGTAAGTACACAATAAGCTATTATCCATTAATTACTGTTTTTACTGTGCTGGTTTTCACATAAGATTTGTGTAAGATTGTGCATGTGTGTGCGTGCATGTGTGTGTCTGTGTGTGCATGTGTATAGAACATTAGATGGGATTCAGTTCGAGTTTGTCACTCATGCACTGTATCTACATGACAATGCATAAGAACTTGAGGAATATAGCTAATAGGATTTGAACTCCTGCAGTCTTACAGTGAGTGAGTGTAGGCTTTATTTCATGTCTTGCTTCTTTGCATGGTCTGTGAGGGGTTAAGGATATGTGTGGATGAATGCTAGAATAACACTTAAACAGCTGGAGGACCTCAATCATGGGCACTTTTTTTTTTTTGCTTAATATGTGTGTATATATGTTCGTGCATATTTTTAACAAAACAGGACAGAAACACTAGTGTCAGTTACAGTTACAACCCTAGTGTTTAGAACTGGTCTCAGGGCCTTAGCTGGTGTTTATAAGTACCTCTTCCTACTGTCCATTCTTTATCTCCCCCCAACCCCCCATCGGGAACACCTTTAACAGTGGGATTTTCAGGGGACACAGGAAGGTTCATTTAAAGGTAGCCACTTCTTGGTCCTGAGGCTATAAAGCAGATTACAGTGGGATAGGATAGGTTGGCAGAGTGCTCTTGGTTCCTTTCTCTGGCAGATTAGTAATCCGGCCACAGTTCTGTTCCTGCATGCCTGTCGGAGTCTGTCCACCATCAGTAGCCTCATGGTCACTCTTGGCACTGGGCTAGCAGCTTATCTTTCCCAATTCATTATTCACTCTGAAGTGAGAATGCACATATCTGCTTAGTTCTTTATAGTCCACTGTGTGTGTGTGTTTGTGCACTGTGGAGACCACAGGAGTGTGCTGAGTCCTGCTCTGTGACCCTGTACATGATTCCCTTGAGATAGGGTCTTTTACTGAACCTGGAGATAGGTTGGGGACAGCAAGCCCAGGCAATCCCTGTCACCACTTCCCCCAACCACGCCCCAATAGTGCTAGTGTCACAGGTGCTCACAGGGTCACAGGGCCATACCCTGCTTTTTTCCTGTGGGTACCAGGATCCATTGCATGTCCTCATGCATTGGATACCTTATATGCATAGCAAGCATTCTTACCTACTGAACCATTTCTCCAGCCCCACTCATCTGATTTCTTAATCACCATGACCTTCAACTCTGAACTCTGATGAACGCTGTTAGTGCTGGAGATGCTTTGCTCCTTTGATCTTAAAGATTCTTCTCTCTGCTTCTTACCTGTTAGCAAGCACAATGCCCAACCTGTAGGAAGTACTTAATAGAGGCTGGCTTAATGACGGGATTCCTAAGTGGATTGGCCACTTTGATTCAGTATGTGAGTTCATATGTGCACTGGCCTGTTGTGTATATTGTTGTTGTCCTTCCCCTCTGACTCTTAGCGCTTCCCCCTCCTCTTCCTAAGGGTTCCCTGAACCCTGAGGGGAGGGATTTGATAGCGACCTCCCTTAGGGCTGACCATTCCAAGGCTTTTCACTCCGTGTGCTGTCTGGCGTGGGTCTCAGTATTTGTTCCCCTCTGCTGCAGGAGGAAGTTTCTCCCATGCCTGAGCGAGCATTCTGATGCCACGAGAACAGCAGAACAGCGTTAGGAGTCGTTTTATTGCTTTGCTCCTTTATCAGAACAGTAGTATTTGGTTTTCCCCAGGCCCCAGACCTTCTAGTCTTATGTTCTAGGTCACTCAAGCAGTGCCAGCCATGGGTTCCATCTGCTAGAGTGGGCCTTAAAACCAGGTATTGGTTGGCTACACTCCTACAAGGTTTGTGTGACTATTGCAGCAGCCATGATCTGCTTCTGAAAGAGACCTGGGATGCTGTTAGGACATGTAACCAGATTGCTGAGCCCGCCCAGCCTTTCAGCCTTGCTCATCATGCCATACACGTGAGCCCTTGAGCTGTTTGGTCACGAGCTCAGCCCCAGCAGCAGCCTTTTGGTGGCACAGAGGAGGATTACAAGTCTTACCTTCAACAGAAGTGCAACCTTCAGTAAAACAGTTGTTGCTTTAAACTGTCAAATTTTGGGTTAGTTTGTTATGCGGTAATATATAATTGAAATTGGTACCTGAACTAGAATTTCATCTTCTTAACGTTGAGCTGAAAAGGAGACATTGCATCCTGAGTATAACTCTCCCATGATTGGGAAGGGTATTATGAAATATAAGGAAAGGTTTGTGACTGAAGACTGCTGGTGTGGAAGTCAAAATTCCAATAGTGGGTGAGAGGAGACAGTAGCTCTGAGGAAAAGGACCAGAAATAGAAAGTTGCTGACAAATACTTTTACCTTCTAGAAAATCAGTAGAAAGGCTGCTAAGAAAGAGTTAGCTGAGAGATGGAGAGATGGCTCAGTGGTTAAGAGCATGAACTGCTCTTTTGGAGTAACCAGGTTCAAGTCCCAGCACCCATATAGCAGCTCACAACCATTGGTAACTCCAGTTCCTGGGGATCTGATGCCCTCTTCTGGCTTCTTCAGGCACCAGGCACAAATGTGATACACAGACAATCATGTAGGCAAAACATCCATACATATAAAAAACAAAACAAAATAGCTGAGAAGTTTGTGGCTTTTTAAGTTTAAAGAAGAAGTTTGCTTGGGGTTGAGAATGTTTTTGAGGTCTTTCCTGTTGAGAACACTGCTTAGGTGTAAATATCAGGCATGCAGTAATGAAGGTTATGTTTATATGGTGGTTTTGTTCCTGAGAATTTTCCAGTTAAGATAGATAATTTAATGCACATATATTGTAGCATAGTTTGTGGATCGTTTTTCTGTTTGCTGACTATGGTGCAGTTAGGACATGGTGCATTCTTAATACGTTAAGAACATTATGCAGACGCTGCTGGGCGTTTGAAAATGTTTTCTTAAATAGGAAGAGAGGTAAATGAATGAAAACAATTCTAAGTTATAGACACCACACTGGACAGACCTACCTTTTGTGTGACCTTTGAAGTGATTGAGGATTTTCATCTTTTTAAAGATTTTCAGCATTTACTGCTCTGCCCTAGTTCTTGAGTTGAGGCCTTGGTCATCAGGTAACTATTAAACTTATATATACATTGTTATATAAATTATATATAACTACATATGTATAAACTACTATATATATAACCACCTGCTGCTTCATAAGAACTCGGGTTCTCTGGATGGAGAGCTGGGGCTAGAAAACGACAGGGTGATGAGAAACACATGGAGCCAAGGCTATGTTTCCTGCTCAAGGCTCAAACCTTTAATGGTCTTTTCAAATATATAGGCAGGAGAAAAAGCCCTTCCCCCCAGAAACTGGAACCAAGTCTGCAGATCCGGTCAGGCTGTTCACTAGGCGTTGGCTTAGGCAACTGGGCGGGTTACCTGCTTAATTCAGGAATTTGTAGACCTGGAGGAAGAGGAACTTCACCTTGGTCTGAGCGACCCAGGAGGGGATTGTGGCTAACACAGGAATTTCAGCTCAAAGGCTGGGAGAGGGACTTCACCTTGGTCAAGTTCCTGCCAGGTGGCATGGCACCCCAATACGACTCTCTCTATACACACACACGTATATATATATGTAACTATATATGTGACTATATATAAACTATTAAAACTATTAAAGTTATGTAGAAAATCTGTGGGAATAATTTTTTTGTTGAAAAACTGAAAATGCATGTACAAACCTGCTGCTGACCATTGTTGAGGAGTTGGACTACAGACTATAGGTCATCAACAAAATCCCTTACTACACAGAGACTGCCCATAAGTTCTGTGACTCTAGAGAACCCTGACTAATACAGACCCCAAACCTCTTTCTTGTGTCTAGGGGAGCAGAGCAAGTGGCCCTCCGGTACTGGCAGGCACTGTGGTGGTTCTTGTGGCTCTCTGCTTAAGGACAGGAGAATGTAGACCCTTACACGGCCATCTGAGTCTCCTGCTCGGCTTTCTGGATTCCTTGAGCTGCATTTCTTTTGGGTTTTAATGATCTTTGTGGAAGTGCAAAACAAAACAAATGGCATGCGGCATTAATTCTCTTTCAGTCCTGTTCCTTTGGGAGACTTAGGCAGAAGAACAGCAAGTTCAGGGTTAGCCTGCACTATATAGGGAGGTCAGTCACAGCCTGGACTACATAATAGGACCCTGCCTAAAATTTTTTTTTTCTTCAAGTTGCTATTATTTATACAAAATACAAATAGTAATTCCTACTTTTCATTTGTAAATCAAAGCTAACATATATAGCCTGGAAAGATTAGCTAAGGAGCAAGTGACTGACACCATTAGAGAGAGATCAGCGACAGTGTAATAGTGTGGTGATGGACCTGGGATGCATTAGTTCAGTACCATGCTTTCATTCTGTGGCTTTCGGACACGGCATGACTCCACGTTAGGTCAGTAGGACAGGATTTAGAGAGAGAAGACATCATCTTGAGGTGCAAATAAAATAATCTTTGTAAGTTACATGTTAACTGATCTGGGAGATCACGTTAGTATTATACACCTATATACTCCAGACTCGAGGCTGGTATGTCCTAATATAAGGAGCAGGAGGGTAGAGGACTGATGTGGGCAGGGGGCAGTTTCTCCTGTCACCTATGGAAGCTGTATTGTTTCCGAGTGGCTTCACAGCCTTTGTATTTAAATCTGTATTACAAATGTCCGTGAAGCACTTGAGTATTGAATGAATGTCACTGGGGATGTAATAGTAGTTCAGGACTTGGTGTAGCCAAGGGGAGGAGACTGCTAGTGGACTGTGAAATGTAAGCATGTGTGAGGCAGGTATGGTTAAGAAGGCCAAGTTCTGGCTGGAGAGATAGCTTGGATCCTAGTTCTGTCTCCAGTTTCCATGTTGGGAGGTTTAAAATGTTAGTTCACAACTGCTTATAATTCCAGTTCTGGGGGAATCTGGGGGTATACCTTTGACCTCTGGGGGCAACCACACACAGACACAAACACACATAATTAAAAATAATAGAAGAAATAAAAAGAGGAATGTTAATTCCATGGTAAGTTTCCATTGTGAACACCCTTAGAGGTTTTAAATGGACAGGAGCCGTCAGGTTGGACTAGTTGACTGTTCGGCGGCCATCAGACCCTTCTCTTCTGGTGAACTACTTTGAAGGTTGTGAGTCAGCATTCTTTTTGTCAATTATCCTGGCTGGTTTGAACACAGCATAGTGACTCTGAGGGGCTTCCTTCTCACTGCAAGGACCACTGCAACCATGGCCAGCACAGAGTCCTGACTCTGAAGCCTTGCTGCAGCTGTGACTTCAGACACCTCTCTCTGGCTGTGAGAGGCTCCATTCTGTTCAGTGCAAGACAAGGCTCACTGAGGTCCAGACTCACTCCTAGAAAGAAAAGTGTATTAGTCAGGGTTCTCTAGAGTCACAGAACGTATGGGTAGTCTCTATATAGTTAGGGAATTTGTCGATGACTTACAGCTTGTAGTCCAACTCCCCAACAATAGTCAGCAGTACTTGTGGATGGAAGTCCAAGGATCTAGCAGTTGCTCAGTTCCACGAGGCAGATGTGGATGGAAGTCCAAGGATCTAGCAGTTGCTCAGTCCAACAAGGCAGGTCAGGAAAAGCCAGAGTGAATCTTCCTTCGTCCAATGTCCTTATATAGGTCTCCAGCAGAGGGTGTGGCCCAGATTAAAGGCATGTCCCACCATGCCTTTAATCCCATATGACCTTGAACTCAGAGATCTCCTTATATTAATCTTCTGGAATTCATAGTCACTATGCTTCAAGATCTCCATGTCAAGATCCAGGTCAGAAACTTGTATCTCTGAGTCTCCAGATTAGGATTATAGGTAAGCATTCCAATTCTTGATTAGTTCATTCCAGATTTAGTCAAGTTGACAACCAGGAATAGCCTCTACAGAAAGGAAGCATTGTTCCAGTGATTTAGCACAATCCTGTGATTGATAGATCGTGCTGGAAGTGTTTGCATGTGTGGCTGTGCACATAGGCGCGGGCTTGCCTCATGTCCCTTTCCTGCCACATGCGCTTCTCTTCTACCTATGTAAATAGGCTATTTTATATGACATATTAGTCCTGCAGAGTGAGTCCAGGAGATGCTGCATGTTATAGAAAATTCATACTAACATGCATATATAGAATGGGAGCCTGGAAATACTATTTTTAGGAAGCAGGGTAAAGTAATTTGGTGCTAGAATGTCAGATCTAGCCTGTGAGTTATGAAAGAAGAAAAGGTGTTTCTGTGTGCTGGGTTAATCTGGAGTATAGCCTTGCTCAGGCAGAAAGGAGACAGGATTCTGACGGACTGCATGCCATGCACCACCTTCAAATGTTGGATGATTGGGTGAGGCATTAAAGTGCTGAGTTGGGTCAGCAGACGGATGTCATTGTTGGGACCGTAGAACTGGTTTCTAATGTCTTCAATGCCAGTGTACACATGTGAACATCTCCTAGAGTAAATACTCTTTCCCTTTGCCCAGGTACAAGGCAAAGCTAGTGTTCCATCCATTTGAACTTGAAAACAGTGGAAATGTACATTTAATAATTCCCAACTTACTAAAATGAATTGATAGAGATTTGATTTATTGAAATCAGGAAGAGCAAACAATGGCAGACTGGTTTATTTTCCCGGTCTGATTTTCTGGAGATCTTTTATTTCATTTTTTGTTTTCTGAAATCAGTACTGCTGCCACAGTGATTTCAGTTGACAACACTTCCTGTCTCTCTTTCCCTTGCTAAGTGGAGTGATATTCTTTACTATCCTGGTCACTGGTGGCCACAGATGACTTCAGATGACATGCTTTTCACTAATCAGAGTTTGGCTGTCTCTTGTCCAAGAAACTTGAAAATGACCAAACTGCTCTCTAGTGTAAAGACATAGAATCAAGTCAAGTTGAACAGCTGTCTACTAGCTGCATTATGAAAACGGGGAAAGAAATTACTTTCTCTTGTTTTTTTTGAGAAAACATTTGCCAGTTGGAACCTCAACTAAGATTGAGTTTGGAAGGTTTTTAATTGTGCACCAAAAGGTTATTGCAGAAGATAACATAAGGGAATGTCGTAAAGAAGAAAATTAGAAACTCAGTAACAGAAAACTGTGTAGAGACACAGGCATCCTGCCAGGTGTCTGAGAGCTCAGAATAAATAGTTTGGAATTAAAGACACAGTTACAGATTTCAAAGACTTGATTCACTTAGTTTATTAGTGAATCTGCGGGAATCAACTTCTAGTGACTTGTAAAGCATGCTACTCTTCACTAAAATTTTTGTCTTAAAATATTCA
The DNA here is from genome assembly GCA_036184795.1 of Tokudaia tokunoshimensis. Lineage (NCBI taxonomy): Eukaryota > Metazoa > Chordata > Mammalia > Rodentia > Muridae > Tokudaia > Tokudaia tokunoshimensis. The sequence goes on from BTHU01000016.1 coordinate 14,507,752, forward strand.
CTGATTATTAAGTTTAATGATGTAAGATTAGAGGTTTTGTTAATAGTTCATCTTAAACTATTGAAATAAAAATAGGATAAATGAATTATAATATTGCAGTTTAGTCTCTCAACTCCTGATTATTGTAGTTAAATAAGTATTTTCCAAACAGGATAAAATGTGGGTGTGGGTGTGGGTGTGGGTATGCAGGCAGGGGATCCGACAAAGAACGTGAATGGGTTCCTGAGAGGTGGTCCAGTGTTTAAGGACACTTGTTGCTCTTTCACAAGTCCCAGACTTGATTCTCTGCACCCCAACATGGCACGTACAACCATCTGTAATTCTAGTTCCAGGGGATCAGATGCCCTCTTGTGGCCTATGCATAATGCAGGCAAAATACTCATAATAGATAAACCTCAAAAAATGTAGGTGGTCTCTTATCCTTTGATCTACTCATGCACTGAAGAGCCAGGGTGGTTATGTAAACAACCCATTAGTAAGTCAAAAGCACACTTGTCCTTCATGTCTGCCATCAGGAAGTGAGCTGTCTTTGATAAGATAGGCAGCTTTTTTCTTTTGCTTTTTTTTAATTTATGTGGGTATTTCCCCTGCATGGCTGTCAGTGCCACCTGAATGCCTGGTGCCCGTGGAAGCCACAAAAGGACTTCTGGAACTGGAGTTACAGAGAGTCGAGAGCCTCCATGGGGGTGCTGGGAATTGGACCTGCGTCTTGTGGAAGAACAGTCTGCTCTTCAGTACTGGGCCAGCTCTCCAGCTCCACTCTACTCTTTTAAAACTCTCTTAAAGCTCCTTGTAGGACGTGTTTGATTCACTTGTGTTTGATTCGCACATCCTCAGGTTTAGGGGGATTCTTTTTTAGATTATTCTGCTTGGGTTTTACTAGGCTTCTTAAATAATCTAGTTGGTGTCTTGTGGAGAGCTTGGGAAGGTGTTGGCCATCATAGCATTAGACACCCCCCCCCATTCTTTTGCTTGTCTGGGGTGCCAGTCAATGTGTTACAGATCTTCTTAGTTTCATATCTCGTTCTCCAGCTTTTATTTTCTTCTTTGATCTTGCTAGCAGCGGTTCTCTGAATTACAGATGGTTTCTTATGAGCTGTCATCTTTTATTTTGATGCTTCCCTAGTCAGTTGTGCTTATCCTGCTCTCAATGAGATTTTAATTTTGATTGTTGTGATTCACAGAAGTTTTTTTTTTTTTTTTTTTGGCAGTGGGGAGGGGAGGATTGGGAATTGGATCTAAGATCTCAGTACATACTGGGCACACACTCTACCACTGAGCCATATATGAGCCTCTTTAGGGTTTATTTTTAAATTTATTTATTATCCAAAATGTTTATTGGGATTGTTTCCTACACACCCAAATCAGCTGCTTCTAAGTGCTCGAGCTGATTAAGTTTTATCAACGAATATAGTAAGGCGACCCTTATTGGAGAAAAGGCATCCATTAGATTGCCTGTATGGCAAGGCTGTGGGAGAAGAATGATTGGTGGGAGAGCCCGAGTCACTGTGGTGGTGCCACCCTGGGCAGGTGATCCTGGCCTGTATAGAAAGCAGGCTGTGCAAGCCATGATAAACAAGGCAGTAAGCATCGTCCTCTGTGGTCCCTGCTTCTGTTTCTGCCTCTTTCTGCCTTGAGCTCCTTCCTTGGCTTCCTGCAAGCCATAAACCAAATAAACCCTTTTCTCCCAAGTTGCTTTTGGTCAGAACGTTTCATTGAGCAACAGAAGGCAAACTAGACAAACTCCTGGGCTCAGTCTCCTCTGTCACACGGACCCAGCACACTTTTTCCTCCCCGCTCTCCAACATACATGTCCAGCCTCTCTCAGGAGCGATGACTGGGCAGAGAAAGGGCACTGTTAAGATTTGAAACAAATTAAAGTCAATACCTTCTTGAATTGATATTATAAAATTAATGGACGTTATATTGCTTTATATATCTCATTACCCACATGTCCATTAGGAGAACTTGTAAAGGAATACTTCTGTTTCAATGTGTTGCTATTTTTGCATTGACCCAGTCATGGCTTCAGAATATTTAACTTATCTTTCCTAGTCACTCACCTTTTGTCTGTATTTCTATCGCTGTCTTCCAATTCAGTTTTATTTTTCTGTGATTTGCTGGGCTCTCGGTTATCCCTGATGTGTTTACCAATTAGTATGGCTGAACAGTTTATATATCTGAGTATTTCCTTCTTTTGCATGAATTAATGGTTTTATGTTTTAATGATTTGTATGCTGTTCATATTCTCCCACTGATGACTTTAGTCTTTTGGTATTTCATTACCCAGCATCTTCCCCTCTTGTCTACAGTCTTTTGAATTCCTTAGATTCAATTCTGTCGTCTGAAGTAGTTTGTGTATTTTAGTCAGGAAACATTTTGTAATGTATTGTAATAAAAACTGAGCGTATAACAAATATAACATTTATACTTAGGTTCATGTTTTAGTAACAATTGATAAGTGTGAGTTCCCATCCTGTAGTATAAAGTTATTGCAGTACTCTGTGCTGAGGCGTATGGCTATATAGAGGCTTAGAAAGCATATACTGCTTGAGGATCCGTGGAAAACTTTGCTGAGATAATATGCTAGTCGTATAAAACTCTTCCCGTAGAAACACATAGTGTGGAAGGGGGGTTTCAGAGATAGTCTGTGTAAGTCACAGGCATGCTGTGCCATAGGAAGTACGGGAAGTTGGTTAACAAAGGGTACAATATTTTGGGCAAAGAAAAGTAAAAGCAGGAAGAATTCATAGGCCCGAGAACACAGAGCCTTTACTGGACACAGGCAGCCTGTGTGGCGGGGATCAGCTGTAAGGGCAGGAAGTAAGTGCATTGGGAAGAAATGTTAGTGAGTGTGGCCATGGGAGGCTGACCTGTGCTGGAGAAGTGGAGTGCACATGTGTCAGCATGGCTTCCCAGTCGTCCCCATGACGTCAGTCATGCTGAGCAGTAGCAGGGAGGGGTGTGCCACGGAGTTGACAAGGTTTAGATTTGAATGGTGCCTGCCCAGTTGGACATCCCACCTCCTGAGAAGATTTTACACAGGCGGGGCCAGAAGGCTTGCTGCCTTCAGGGTGTTGGATGTTGTAGAGCCTGTTATCCATAGAGGAGGTGGTCCTGACTAGGTGGAGGGGATGTGTAGGTTAGCATTTGCTAGGGCAGTGTCTTTGAGAGTTGATGAGGAGAAGCATTTAGAAAAGAGGGCAAGCTGTGTGAGCCAGGCTGGTTGGTGGAGGATGGATGGAAATCGGTGTTCTGGAATGAGATCAGCAGAGACAGTGAGGTGGACAGGTGAAGGCAGAACGGATTAAATGGGAGTAGCTACAGGAGTGGGGTCACTACATGGGGGAGAGGAGAGGTACCAAGGCGAGAGAGTAAGACAGCACAAGATTCAATGGGAACTTCAGAGTACAACCCCAGAGTCTCCATAGTTAGCTTCTTGGTTGGCATAGAATGGCTTAAATATTGTATTCTAGTCCCTTATCTTATAGGATTAGATACTTTTATTCTTAGCTCTTTTTTTGTAATATACCTTTGTATTTGTTTTTAGGAATGAGTCTGAGTTTTGAGTGACTAAATTTTCTTTTACAGCTTTTAAAAATTACATTTGTGTGTGTGTGTATGTGTGTGTGTGTGTGTGTGTGTGTGTGTATGCCACGACACGTGTAAAAGTCAAGGACAACTTGCAGGGCTCACTTTTTACCATGTGAGTCCTAGGGATTGAACTTGGGTCACCAGGCTTGGTGGCAGATGCCTTTACCTGCTGAGCCATCTTGCTGGCCCTTGAGTCAACTAGGCTTTCTTCATCTTGTTATCAGAAGAGTCTAGATAGCCCCATTGGTACATATTGCCTGGTTATTCATGCGTCGTTACTTCTTGTATTTCTGTGTCCATGGCTTATTTGTAGACCATATTGGCTAAAGAGCAATTCAGCCATGGTTGGGAGAGAGGTGGAGACGGTTACATCAGTTGTTTAGAGGGGGCTTCTGAATTTGTTGTCCCACGTGGGCTTTCTAGGCTCCCAGTCTTCAGGGTGCGTGGGGTAAAGCATGTCTATCTCACTGTGTATTGCTGCCTGGATGCCTTTGTATGGTGGTGGTCTGTGTGTCCCCACAAAAACCATTGCTCTAGAAGTGCTGTTGTGACTTAAGTGATTTAAATATGGGTGGTGCCTTAGTGTGTTCTACTCAGTATGCATGTGTACTGCATGTGTGCAGTAGCCTGCAGAGGATGGAGGGAATGGAATCCTCTGGTATTAGAGGCAAGCTGCCGTGTGAGTTCTGGGAACTCAGTATGGTCCTGTAAGATGGGCACGCGCTCGTAACTCCTGGACCATCTCTTGTGACTGCTTAATCTCCTTTGCTTGGATGGTTTCCGAACCAAGCTCTGGAATAGGTTCCTGGGAGAAGTCACCTCATGCCTCTTGTGCTCCCCTTCTTCTGCATTCCCTTTTTAAAAATTAGATATTTTCTATATTTACATTTCAAATGTATCCCTTTTCCCCTCTGAAAACCTCCTACCCCATCCCCCCCTCCTGCTCACCAACCCACCCACTCCTGTTTTTCTGTCCTGGCATTCCCCTATACCGGGGCATCGAGCCTTTACAGGTCCAAGGGCCTCTCCTCTCATTGATGTCCGACAATGCCCTCCTCTGCTACACATCGCCCGGAGCCATGGGTCCCTCCATGTATAATCTTTGGTTGGTGATTTAGTCCCTGGGAGCTCTGGGGGTACTGGTTGGTACATATTATTGTTCCTCCTGCAGGGCTGCAAATCTCTTCAGCTGTTACTTTGGCACGTTTAGGAAACATAAGATTTCTAGTATAAGTTAATCCTTGCTATGTAGTGCTGACTGGCCTGATATTCTTATGTAGCCCAGGCATTCTTGAATTCATGAACTTTTTCCTCAGCTCGGGTGCCACCATTGCCTCATTGTTATTATTGTTACATAATTATTATTACAGTATATGTTATTGTATAATTATTGTATATAACAATATATATGACATATAATAATAGCATAATAGTAATTATTTTCTTTTAAAGAAATTTGTTTTTGTATGGAAGAGGAAATTTGTGCTTTAATAAAAAATTAATCTTTTTAATTGTAAATTTTGGTGTAGTCCATATGTGCCCATTATGCTAAGAAGGAAAAAAAAACAATAATAATGTAACAGTAATAATGTAATTGATCTTTACATTGACCAGCTTGGCTGTATTGTAGATTCATCAACATACTTATTACAAATGTTAAATTGTCTCTCACTTTCTAATTTTAATGTTTCAAATAATTGTAAATGATAACCTGTGAGGGACATGCCACAGTATCCTACAGGCTTGAGTTAGCACAAGAACTTAGTGATAATTATTTCCTTTCTTACTTTCTGAGTTTGTGTGTTTGTGATTTTCTAATTAAAATATCCCAAATATATGACTGTCTTTTATACATTTAAATGAAAACATAACTGAAAATAGAAAAAACTGTTTGATATTTACTTTAGCTTGATGAATACTGGTAATAATTTCTATATTGAAGCTACAAACTACAAAGCAAAGCAACCGTAACAACAAAGAACAAAAACAACCACCCCCCCAGAAACAAACCCAAAATAGCAAAGCAAAGCCCAAAACTTAAGAACCGAAAACATAAGCTTAAAATAATACCCATTGTGTTTTATCTCTGTTTAGAGGTTTAGGTTGGTTGGTTACTTATTTATTTATTGTTCGCTTTACATCACGTTCTCTACCCGCATCTTCCCCTTATGATTCTTTTATTCCCCTTCTAAGTGAGATTCAAGCTTCCTTGCTTGTGCCTTCCTTCTTGTTACCTTCTTTGGGTCTGGGGAGTGTAGTGTGGGTGTCCTGTATTTTATGGCTGATACCCACTCTTTGGTGAGTACATACTGTGCATATGCTTTTGAGTCTGGGTTACCTTTCTCAGGATAATATTCTCAAATTCCATCTATTTGCCTGAAAAATTCATGATGTCTTAGGTGAATAGGATTCCATTGTGCAGATGTACCATATTTTCTTTGTCTGTTCTTCATTTGAGGGACATCTAGGTTGTATCTAGGTTCTGGCTTTTATGAGTAAAGCTGCTGTGTTGAACAAGTGTCTTTGTGGGATGGTGGAGCATCTGTTGGATATTTGTCCAGGAGTGGTAAAGCTGGGTCTTGAGGTAGAACTGTTCCCTGTTTTCTGAGTCATCCCACAGGGGCTCAGGCCTTGCATGCTCCTTTAACTGTCTCCTTTCTCACATAGCACCACACATCAGCCTTGCCTCTGTTCCCTCTGCTTCAGGCATCATAGCCAGTGTCTCTATAGGAGATACTTTTGCTTGGGTTTTGTGACAAAGACTTGGCACTCAAGTTTCTGCTTGGCATTGCTCCAGAGCCGCTGCAATTGCTCTCCTGAAAGGCCCCACTCTCAGGACCCTAAGAGCCACGTTGTCTCTCGGTACCCCAAAGGACCTGTTTTCAGACTTTGTCATTTTGTTTCCATCTTGGGGACTGTTACTGGATGGTTTCTTAGTTGTTTCTCACTGTGTCTATCTCTTGTGGGCTGACTTAGTGTTAGGTACAGAGTAGGCCTTCTTTTTCAAAAAGAATGGGTAACTTCTGAAAAACGAAAAAGCCAGATGAGATGACATTTTCAGGAATTCATAAGTTGCTTTTTTAGGGAAGAGGATTCTTTTTCCTAGGATGTGATTTTTAGACCAGTGATATGTAGCACAAAAATCGTTGTTGGAGAAATGTTGAAGAAAATACACATAAGGACTCTGGTTTAAAGGGCTATGTGGTACCGAGGATGGTAAAGTGCTCCACAGTGCTCCAAATACTCATCATTACATTCACAGATAAATGTAGGTCTCACCCCTTATGAGAGAAGCCTCCTTCTGTAGCAGGAGATGTCACAGAAAGCCACACTAGTCAGATGGAGAGAACAACTCGCTGTGAGATGCCCAGCTCCAAATGACACCGCGTACAATACTGTCGGCTGGCCTGCTTCTGTTCTGGGCTATCCAGACACCTTGCACACTGGGCGGTACCGGAAGGAACGAAGCTTAGCTGGGCCAGGTGGCTTGGACCTGAACTCGGTCAGAGTGAGTGCAGGAGAAACAGCCTTCTCCGGAGACGGTTTTCAGTGAAACAGCTCTCTTTTATTGTGGGTAATAAAGGCTGTATAAATCTTGGGAAGGTGTTGCGGGAAATATTAAAAAATGAACTGGCACGTTCACGCTCTTGTGCCTCTCTCTGCCTTGGCAGGCTGGCCAGCCATGCACTGTCGGGCAATAGCCGACCTGTTTTATCTCGAGGAGACTCTCTGACCCGGAGCTCCCAAAATGTCTCCACCCAGCTTGCTAAATTCCCACTTGTGGGTTGCTACCACACCAGCCCCATGCTTCAAATCCTCCCACGGCCTTTGTGGTGCCCATCAGGTAAACCCACCTTTCTCTTGAGAACCCAGATAAGTTGCTGCGAGAAGAAAAACACCACACAAACTTAGTTCAGAAACAATGGTAACTCAATCGCTGGGTGCAACAACTAACATCTTAACTTGTAAGCCTTATTAAATCTAAATCCTCCAGTGGCGGATCCATCAGGATGGAATGGGGAGACACTTGTAATTACATCTTGTCCTCACGCTATTTCTCCCCACCCCCCAAAAGAGACCTAACTCTCTCCTGCTTCCTCTCTTCCTCCATCCAACCAGAAAGTCCTGCCTACTCACCCAGTGATTGGTTCACAAGAAGTTACCTGAGTATGAATCTCTCCTTGTCCACAGCCCCTCCCAGGAGAGCTGAATTAGCATCAACAAACAAACGGCACCAGGCCCATCCACAACAGGGAGGGGGGTAGGGATTTTTGGGGTGAGTGAGTGTGCATCATCTGCTGCTGCTGAGGTGCTGGGAATGCTTCATTTGCATGAAGAGGAATTCCTTGTACTTGATGAACATCTCCTTATAGGGATATAGGAAGATAAATATGTAGTTTGGCCAGAAACTACAGAGTATGTGATTACTTCAAGGGAAGTTCTGGGACTTACAGACCCAGAGCAGGGAGAAAAACAGTCCTGTTCTTGCCGGTCTCAGGACAAGATTTTTGGAGTTTGGATATGTGTCGACCTCACTCTTACTGTGACTGGCTTCCCTAGTGGAATGGCTTTCTGGCCCCACACAGTATAGCTGTTCCTAAGGCAAAAGGAACATTGTAGAAGATGGGGAGGGAACACTGCTGTGAGATTGTGCTTTATAACTTCCCAGGAAGTTCAATGACAAAGCTCTCTAGAGAAGGCCTGATCGATTCCAACTGTGGTTGACTTCCCAGTGTAGATGGGGAGCTATCACAGAGCCTGACCCACAGAGGAAGACCCAGAAACAGTTTACAACTGCTGCGTCCTCCCTCTAGGTGAAAAGCACAAGCAGTTGACACCTGCTGGTAGAGGGAGAGGTAGTCTCCCCAGGGATGATTGCTGGCTCATTATCCAATACCAAGTGGGTCAGCCCTAGAAACACACAAGCAGGCAACTCCAAGCGGACTCGGAGCTTGTATTTATCTGTTTGTTCACTTACATGCACATGTGACAGCAATGGTTAACGAAGAGGCAGATAAATTTGAGAGGGAGGGTAGGGGAGCTATGGGAGGGCTAAAAGGGAATGCTGGAAGGGAGAAAATGATGTAATAATATTTTAATTAAAGATCTCATATATGTTGTCTCTGTTACTGTACCTTTATAATGGTTCTACTCTATCAGTTTTTTTTAAAGACTTATTTATTATATGTGAGTACAGTGCAGCTGTCTTCAGACACCAGAAGAGGGCATCAGATCCCATTACAGATGGTTGTGAGCCGCCATGTGGTTGCTGGGAATTGAACTCAGGACCTCTGGAAGAGTGGTCAGTGCTCTTAATCGCTGAGCCATCTCTCCAGCCTGCACTCTATCAGTTTTTCCTCATAATCTCTAGTAGTGGAAGGCAGGAAGACAAAACTTAATCCTGTCTTTCTCTTCCAGAGGGTGGGTCTGTTTTATGACTGTTGTAGGCCATCTCTCTAAGAAGTTGAGCAAATGAAACCTGCTCACATTTGCTAGGAGAGAACAGGACGAAAGGCAGTATGCAGAATTGTTTTGGACAGTTGAAATAATCAAGTTAAGAGGATCTTGTAGTAGCTAGTCACTTTGCGTTTGCAGTGACACTTTTCTATTGTAGAAACTTTTAATCCAGACCTGAGGTTTCTGCCCCATCTTAGACTGTTTCGTTCCCAGATAAAAGACGCGCACAACCTTTATATTTACAGTAAGCCTTAACCAGCATTAGAGCTGGGCAAATATCTACCCTCTTAAGTTATTAGAATCTACTTTCCTATCAATAACCCTGAGTTACTACTTACTATGTTTTATCTAGGCTGCTCTTCACTCCAATTAGCCAGCCCCCAGGGCCATGTTCTCTTGAACTCACTTAGTTGTAACTAGGTAGATAATGGAAGCCTAGGGTGTGACAACTGGGTGAACTTTATTTTATTAGATTATTTTATGTGTACAACTGTTTGGCCTGTGTTTGTTTTGTACCACATGTATACCTAGTGACTGACGTGGTCAGGATTGAGCATCGGAGTCCCTGGAACTGGAATAGGAACTCTAATGTGGGTGCTGGGAACCAAATCTGGGTCCTCCGTTAGAGCAGCCAGTGTTCTTGACTGCTGAGCCACCTCTCCAGCTCCTGAGTGGATGTTTTCATCACTGAGGAAAATTGGTATTTACTCATAACGGCAAATAACATGGATTTTTAGGGTAAATATATTTGATTACTTTGAAAGGGTGAATTAATCCCCCCCCTATATATATTAGAGAGTGAACTCAGTGCCTTTGTAGGTACTGGGCAAATGCTGTAGCTAGCACAGAGCTCCATCTTCAGTTGTGTTCCTAATCTCATACATTCTAATGGAAGAATGATTAGATAACTTCCTTCTTTTTGGGAGTATACCTTTTAGAGAAAGTAAGTTGTGTTACATTCTTTAATCACTTAGTTTATGAGTTCATTTTTAATTGCATCTGGATTCTGTTCCCAAGGCACCTGTCTGTTTGGACAAGTAACATCTCTTGTACTTAAAGCCTTGTTTCTTGAGGCCTCTGAACACTGATCTGCATTTCCCTGGTATTCTTCTTGATGTTTTACTAACATACTAACATTTGAAATTGGAAATAGAAGCTACTGTATTACAGTAGGTGAAGAATGCGGTTCATATGTGCTGATGTGTTAAGACCAGAGCCTTCCTCGGTGTATGTGCGTGTGTGCTGATGTGTTTAGACCAGAGCCTTCCTCGGTGTATGTGCGTGTTCAGTGTTACTGACACCAGTTTCGGTGCTGCTGTAACAAGACACTGTAAAAAGCAGGTTGGCGCTCTTGCCTGTAACTTTAGTTTGGCACATTATTTTGGTGTAAAACAGGACATCTAAGCAATTGCTACTATTAATGGTAGGGAACATCAGCATGCATATTAAAATTTCAAATAATTGTTTACTGAGAAAATAGGATTTTAAATTGGCTTTTCACTCTTGGCGACGGCTTGTAGTGCCATGTATCAGTTCCCTCCTGTGTAGTAGGCCTTAAATCCAGGTGGAGAGCCAGTGGTTAACTCTTTAACAATTATGCCACAGTTGTACCATGGATGCATTTTCTTAGTCTGATCTTTACTGGAATTTGCGGTAAATGGATGGAACTGAAACAAATTATACAGAGTGAGATAACTCAGATACATAGAGACATGTGTTTTAGATTTGTGGGTTTGACTTTGGGTATTTGTAGACACCTGGCAAGTAGAAAGGAGCCATTGCAGGGGGGCAGAGGAGAGGAAACTCCAGGAAATGGGTTAGTAGGGCACAAGAAAGGAAATGATAGGGAGGGCAATAGAGACTGCAGGACAGAGGTTGGCTCTGAGTGGAGAGACTAACAGGAAGGAATGTTTCTACTAGCTGAGTAAGATTCCGTTAACATTTCACATTTCCATCGTTCATCTGCTGATGGGCATCCGGCTGTTTCCGTTTCTCCCTGTTAGGAACAGAGCAGTGATGGGCATGTGTCCTTGTTGTAGGATATGGAGTCCCTCAGGTGTGTGTTCCCTCTCTCTGCAGGGGGCCAGCACATTCCTGCCAGCAGTGAGTAAGGTCCCCACATCCGTGTCACTGTCACCGTCTGTTTGCTTAATCCTGGCACTCGAGAGGCTGGCAGAGAGCGACTGAGTGAGGCCAGCCTGGGTCACCCCGAGGGCCCCACTAGCAAACAAACCAAATGAGTTCAAATACCAGAGTCTGTTGCTTCAGTCATGAGCCTGGCTGCTCACCCCCTCCTGTTTGAGGTGTGAGCTGCTGTCTGTGCTTTCGGAGGACAGTAATGAGGATTTCCTGTGATGTCCATGTTTCCCTCAGCATTCCCATGTTCGTTTCTGCACCTTCTTATGTGTAGAGGTGTCTTATGTGCATAGGTGTTTTGCCTCCATGTATGTCTGTGCACCACGTGTGTGCAGTGCCTGTGACCAGAATAGGATATAAGATCCCCTGGAACTGGAGTTGTAGAAGATTGTGAGCCCCCATATGGATGTTAGGAAATGAACCCAGGTCCTGTGGATGAGCAGTCAGTGCGCTTAACAGAGCCATCTCTCCAGCCCCATCTTTTTTTGTATAGGAGTTTAGAATTTTTGTTCAGTCAGGGCTGTCAATTTTCTCGTGAGGACATAACCACCTCAAGATAATAAGATGTTAGTTGTTCCTTAAAAAAGTAATGCTTCAAGCTTTAAGTATTGTATGTGACTGAAAACCGGAGAAATAAGCTAAGCTGACCTTGACTTTAGTAATTTGATTTTTTTTTTTTTTAAAGTTAGAATCTCACTATGTAGCTCAGGTTGGCCTTGAACTCATGTCATGGTTCTTAGCTTCTGAAGTTCTGAGTGATAGGCCTCACTGTGCCTGGCTTACCCTGAGGTGATAAGGCCTCATTGTGCCTGACTTTACCTGAGGTGTTAGGCCTCACTGTACCTGGTTTTACCCTGAGGTGATAGGCCTTACTCTGCCTGGCTTTACCCTGAGGTGATAGGCCTCACTGTGCCTGGCTTTACCCTGAGGTGATAGGCCTCACTGTGCCTGGCTTTACCCTGAGGTGATAGGCCTCACTGTGCCTGGCTTTACCCTGAGGTGATAGGCCTCACTGTGCCTGGCTTTACCTGAGGTGTTAGGCCTCATTGTGCCTGGCTTTGCCCTGAGGTGATAGGCCTCACTGTGCCTGGCTTTACCCTGAGGTGATAGGCCTCACTGTGCCTGGCTTTACCCTGAGGTGATAGGCCTCATTGTGCCTGGCTTTACCCTGAGGTGATAGGCCTCATTGTGCCTGGCTTTACCCTGAGGTGATAGGCCTCATTGTGCCTGGCTTTACCTGAGGCGATAGGCCTCACTGTGCCTGGCTTTCCCTCTGATTGTTGCACTTCCCTTGTCCTTTATTTTTGTTTTTGAGATTATTTCACATAGCCCAAACTGATCTTAAATTCATTATGTCGACATGAGTGACCTTAAATTTCTGATCCTTCGGTGTGCTGGCATATAACCTGCCTCCACGCCTGGTTTATGTATTGCAAGGGGCTGAATGCAGCCACACTGAGTGAACCATCTACCAAGTGAGTTACCTCTACTTTGTTTGTTTGTTTGTTTGTTCTGAAGAAATAGCTTCGAATATTGGCAGAAAAAAACCTTGAAGAATATTAAAGTTAACTTTTCTTCCACATTGCGCCTTCATTAGGGGTAAGAATGATTTAGCAATCATTGGAAACGATGCGATAATAGTATTTTTATAAATGTGTTATGTTCTCTACAGTGGGGACATGCTTCATTGAAACCCAAGGAATTGAATTTCCACATACACTGTGTTCTGTCGTAGATCAGTGATGAGGAGAAGACCCTTCGGGAACAGGATATCTTGGCGTCCTCTCCAAGCCAAATTGGGGTCAAGTGGGAGTTGGAGTCAGTCTATAAGGTATGGAAATTCTTGTCACCACAGCTGCTTCCTGGTGTCACACTAAGTGCTGGGCCATGCTTCACACTGATATCCTCCTCATTCTGGTGGGCTTCTGGTCTGTCCCAGGCTATCCTTTTAAAGACAAGCCTGGCATTGCTGAAGCTCCTGCCTGTGATGCGGGGCCTCCCTTGTCACCACTGTGGTGCTTTTCCAGAAACTTCCTTGGATGTTTATGGGCCCTTATCCATGCTTGGCTCATGGCTTTGGGTGGTCTTTTTGCATATGGGCTCTGACAGCGTAAGCCTACATGCTTTCCCGTGGGAAGGCATTCCTGAACCTTAGTATATGGGGTGGTGTTTGCCCGACACCATACATTTCCTACTGCAGGACCATCAGAGTATCTATTGATACTGCTTGGGCATTTTTGTTTGCATTGGGCACCATAGTAAGCTAGAGGCCTGCACTATTGCAGCAAAGGGCATGGGAGGGTCATTTAGCCTCTGTGCTCCTTCCCTTCCCAGGCTCCTCTGAGGTTCAGAGGAGGTTATCTCACTCATAAATCATAAGCTGGAGGCAGACTAGAGCAGATTCTAGACACGGGCTGGAGCTGGCTTCCAAATGCTGTTCTGTTCCTGCCTGCATTGCGCTGACCCTTCTTCCCCATGCCTCTGCTGTGCCTTGTGAACTGCCTATCGGAGGCTGGAGCTCTCATGACTCCCTGGACAACTGTTTGATGTTCCATAGATGTTTTGCCCTGTCCTGACCTTAAATAAATTATGGACCCTCTGGGGATATGAACTGTGCTGTAGTCATGAAAAGCAGTACAGCTGTCAAAAGCTTTCTAGTTAAAAGACATGTGATCTCAGGCTGGAGACATGCCTCAGTGGTTATCAGCTCATGTTGCTCTACCAGAGGATCCTGGTTTGGTTTCCAGAAATCAATGGCCTGTAAGTCCAGCTCCAGGGACTCTAAGATCCTGGACAGGGTACTAACGTGTGCTCAGACTCCTCACAAACACACACATAGAGACGTAATGTAAAAATAAAATAGAAAGCATTTAAATGGCACACGCATGGTCTGTGTGAGGTGTCAGATGCACCAAAGCCCAGTTATGTGGATTTCACAGAAGTCTGAGACATTTAAGGAAAGTGTACATCTTAAGTTTTTGCTTCATTTTAAAAATAATGAAAAGAACATTTTCCAGAAGGATGATTCTCATGGTCAGTTAGGATCATTTATGTTTATTTACTATTTATTATATACTATTTTATATACTATAAAATATATATACTGTTTATATATATTTATATACTGTTTATATATTTATATTTATATATATATTGTTTATATACTATTTATTACTATTATTTATTTACTATTCATAGTAGTTAATCTTTGTTTCATTTAAAGACAAATCCTTACATACTTAAAACAGATCTTAACAGCAAAACTGAAGGATCATTGTTTTCAGTTCTCAGTGTTGAGAGAAGCTCTTCATGTCTACTTCTCCAGTGGAGGACCGGAAACTTAAATAAACAGATTTGGAGTTAACTTTGATTACAAGTAATTTTGATTTCTAGATACTTTTTTGAAAATAAAAATTAGGACAACACTATGTGACACACAGTTCTTAATCTGTCAGGAGGTGAATAGAGCATGTCTAAAGACTTTGAAGTAGAAGTTTGAAATTTGGTGTTTATAATTCAGAAATACGTAGGTTACAACTAAAAAGAAAGCATTCTGCTTGGCTCTTACTATTGTTGCTGTCTTTTGGAACATGGACTCTTCTAACACATCTATTTTTATGCTGTTAATTCTTCCTAATGTAGTCGTTTGGTTATAAGGAATACATTTTTCTCTCTTTTTGGAGCAGCCGGAACTCATGGGTTTTGTTTGAAGATGTAGGGTCTCCTAAGAACAGTTACTGACCTATTTCCCTGCTTCACTTGGATCCCAGGTCCCCTTTGCTGATGCTCTGGACCTGTTCAGAGGAAGGAAAGTCTACTTGGAAGATGGCTTTGCTTATGTGCCACTAAAGGATATCGTGGCCATTATCCTGAACGAGTTTAGAGCCACGCTGTCTAAGGCTTTGGCAGTAAGTGCTTTCTCTTTTGCTATCATAAATCCCTGGCAACTTTGTTTTGTGCTCTTTTATGGAGTAAGTTAGTATTTTCATAATGACATTTTAGATCGCCTCTGGTATTATGTTAATTACGGAACCCCTAGCTTTTTATATGTTAGTCTCCACACTTGGTTTTGTTATGACTTCTTCTAATAGCACTAATGGTTAACTGACTGACTATGGCAGTAGTCCCTCTCAGTCATGAAATCGTTTTTGCTTAGAGATGGACATTATATGTGGCCCTTAAAACTTTTGTGGTCTCTGGTGGAAGTAACCTCTAGATTTCTGTTGTGAATTGCTGCAAGTTTTGGTTTTCTTATTTTGCAGTGTTGGGAGTTGGAACCTAGGGCCTTGTGCTTGCTAGGGAGTCATTATGACTGAGCTGTGCCCTCAGTCTTTTATTATATTTATAGTATTTATAGTATTTAAATATTACAAACAGGCTGCTGCTGAGTAAATGGCCCAGTGTTATGTGACATTCGGGGGAGCTGTGTTGAAGAAATGAGAGTGGATTAAGTTTATTGAAATCTTACTCCAGAGTGATGCCACCTGGCTTTTCATCTAGGTTGGATTTTTATTTATGTATTTTTTGTCCTTGATATAGAGGAGTACTTCAGAGTTAAAGGACAATCATGTGGCTGTAATGACAATCATATAAGCATGTAGTAAGCTTTTCTTTTGAGTTAAAATTGTAGTGTTTTCTGGTATAAATTATTATTATTGACTCTGTATGGTCATTGAAGCAGGCATCATTCAGTTATGTTAGCATTTGGTAGGGCTAAAATATCGACAGTTTGTTTAGATGAGGCGGTTTATGGAAACACCATATCAATGCTTAACTTTTTTCTCATGAAAATATGTGTGTGTGGGTGTGTGACATTAATAATAGAATCTAGGGCCTTGTGTGTGTGCTAACACATAGTCTACTGCTGAGCTAAACCCTCAGCCCCGATTAGGTACTTAGCTGCTAATATTCTTTCTTTATCTCTAATTCCATGATATATTAAGAAGCTTTTTTATAGTTGATGTTCTTAAACTGTTTGTTTCTCTGTCTCAGAATACCTTTATGGATAGGAATAGTGAGGTCACTGCTGTGGACCTGTTTGCCTATTGGTTGGTTCTCTTCTGTGGTTCTTGTTTTTCACTCCCTTACCCTGCTGATGCTTTGGAAAACACTGCTTTGTGGGAAAGAGGCACATTCTTTCCAGGACGTTACATATCATGAAATGCCCTGCGCTAAATCCTAGCATCGGTCCTATTCTCCATAGTCACCCAAACTATACACGTGTTCTGGAAGCTTCTGGATGTTGGTACTGATTTTGAGGCCATCGTGAGGCTCCTCCCTCCCTCCTGTTTCTAATGGCGGAGAGCATCCTGATGCTCCCCTGCTTCAGAGATTGTCATGCACACCAGATTTTACAGTCATAGTAGCAGGTCATAGAACAAGTCTGCTATCTATCGTAACCAGTAATGGAGTGTGCTAGTCCATAAACTCAAGAAGTCCAGTGCTTGCATGAGTGACGCTGGTGTCCGCAGCAGTGTTCCAGATGTTTCTCTGCAGTTGTCTTTACTTGTGGGGATGTGCAAGTGCTTTGTCTTTGGTTTGGTTTTTCTCCCAGTAGCCGAAGTGGGTCAGACACTTTATCTCTGTAACATGGCATCCACACAAGCTTCTTTTTCTTGGGCTTGAATTTCATTCTCTGTCCTCACAATTGTTATGCTTGAAATGGCTTAAGTCACATGTATTACTTGCTGCTCTATCAAAGCACCATAAACTGGGGCCTTAGAAGAAGCATTCATTGTCTCCTGACTGTGGAGAGGGTAGAAATTTGTGATTCAGGTACAGGCAGGTCTGTGCCCCTCTGAACTGTTGGAGAAGGGCCTTTCTGGTATCTCTCTGAGTTATTGGCATTGTGACAATGTAACTGTAGTTTTCGCATGAGATTATCTATATGTCTTCCATCCTAAAAGTAGGAGAACACCACCAACTTACATATGAAGGCATTACTATCAGAATTGCCCCCGGCTTTTCATCTGCAAACATGAAAGCCAGAAGGAATGAGATATTTCAGACTGAAAGTAAATAACCGTGAACCAAAAATGTTAAATACTGCAAAGCCATCTTTCCAAATTGATGGAGAAATGAAGGATTTCAAAGCAAACACAAATAAAAGCAATTCATGCCAGCCATGGCAACACTGCAAAGAGTTCTTGTGGGAAACTTTATAGGGAGGAAGATTGCTTAACTACAGATAAACACACTCGATCTGGGGAAGAAACAGTCGTGCAGACACAGCAACTCAGCAGACCTCAAAACTAACACGGGAGCAGGAAAAGAAAGAAGAATCCATCCAGATAGTATGTCACCTGTTTTGATTAGCGCCTATATTGCTGTGATAAAACACCATGACTAAAACCAACTTGGGGAGAGGGTTTATTTTGCTTACATTTCCCCACCACAGTCCATCACTGAAAGGAGTCAGGGCAGGAATGCCAGGCATGAACCTGGGGGGAGGAACTGGAGTCTAGGTCATGCAGGACTGCTGATTAGTGGCTTGCTCCTCATGGCTTGCTCAGCCTGCTTTCTTAGAGAACCTGGTACCACACTTGCTCAGGGGAAGTACCACGCAGAGTGAACTTGGTTCTCCTGTATCAATCATTAGTCAAGGCACTGCACCACAGACTTACAGGTCAATCTAGTGGAACATTTTCTCAACTAAAGCTCCCTTCTCCAAAATGACTAACTTGTATTAAATTGTTATAGACCTAGCCTACATAATTCAGTTTCTTTAAAACATCCTTTAAAAGTCCTTTTCAAAATTCAGAGTTTCTCTAAAATATCCAAAGTTTCTCTAAAGTTTCCAGTCTGTCTAAAATATTCATGCTCTTTAGAATAGCCAAAGTTTCTATACAGTTCCAAAGTTTCTATAAAATTTCAAAGTCTGTGGGATCCTGTTTAAAAAAAAAAGTTAATTTATTACTCCAAGAGGGATGAACCAGGGCACAGTTTGTCACATTCAAATCAAAGCTAAGCCAAAGTTGAACAGTGCAAAGCTCAGAGTCAGATGTCTGAGGCTCAACACTGGGGCTTCTCTAGCTTTGCCACCCATAGCAAGGCTCTGAGCGCTCAATGGCTCTTCCAGCCTGAGGGCGATCATGGCAAACCCATCTCCTTGTAACCATTGCTGATTCAGGGTCTCTGTTACTGTGATAAAACAGCAACTTGTGAACACAGCAACTTGGGGAGGGAAGGGGCTCCCCTTTTTGCATATATTTTGCATATATTTCCATATAACAGTCCGTCATTGAAGGACACTAGGGCAGGAGCTCCAGGAGCTGGCTTACTATCATGGCTTGCTGAGCTGGCCTTTGTGGCAGGATTTTCTCGATCCAATTACATTAAAGTATTAGTGCAGCAGGAGGCCTGTGATTGGACAGGGAAAAGGGAGGCGGAGCTAAGAGTTGGAGAGACAGAGTGACTGAGGAGAGAGGGAGGAAGCAAGATGGAGGGTGACAGACAGAATAATTCAGAACTGGTGTGGTTTTAAATAGCCACAGGTAGATATGATATCATATAGGGTTAAAATAATTGGGGTAACTTGTCTAATCTAGGTGGGTAGCTTGTACCATTAGCAATTGGCTTTGAATTTATTGTGTGGGTATCTTGTGAATTGAGAATTTATTGATATATAAATTTGACTAATTAATTATAAGCTTCTAGAGTTTTGTTTCTACTAGGTTGTTGGGTGTTATGGGTGTTATGCTGAGCGCAGGGTGGGCGGTCGTTGCGTGGGGCTGGCATAGCAGCGACCTGCCAAGGGAACTTGGCAAGTCAGGCACGGACTTTTCTGTGGCTCCAGGTCAGAGAGACCGCTGAGTTGAGAACACCCCGCAGAAGCAATACGGCCCTACTGTGCCTGGAGTAGCACGAGATATAAATAGTCTTTTTATATTTCCCGCAACAGGTCTTCCTACAGCACCCAGGACCACCGACCTAGGGGTGGCACCACTCTAAGTGAACTGGGGCCTCCCATATTACTTGTCAGTCAAGAGAATGCACTACAGACTTGTCTACAGGCCAGTCTGGTCAGGCATTTTCTAAATTGAGATACCCACTTCTATGTGTCAAGTAGACTTAAAATTAGCTAACAGAATAAAACAAATGTGTAGAAAATAGCAAACTTCTTAATAACCTTAAATGTATATGGCTTCAACCCATCACTAAAAAGATACAGACTAAGGGACTGGATGACAAACCAAGAACCAGGAAAGATATGCAAACACTTAATAGCAAAGGATAGAGAAGAACCTACTAAGCAACCAGAAAACGTAAATAAGATGGCAGGTGTGTTTTTATAGAAGACAAAGTAAACTCCAACCCAGAACTAAGTAGGAGAGATAAAAGGAGCAATGCATATTAATAAAAGAAACAACCAATTATGAACACTTGTATACCAGCGATTGAAACCCTTAATTTTATTAAAAAAACCTGAAAAGATATAAAAGACTACATAGGTCCTGACACAACACTAATGGGAACTTGAATACTCTATTCTCAAGTTTAGATAGGTCTTCCAAATTAAAAACAAAGAAATTTCAGAGCTAAAATATATTATGGATGAACTGGTCTTAACAGATAAATAGCAGAATATTACACCCAACAGATGAGGAATATATATTTTTCTCAGCAGCATGTGGAACCTTCTCTAAAACTGATCTCATCATAGGGCACAAGTCAAATCTCAAAAAATACAAAAAAATCAACATTTTCTGTGTCTCCTATCGGACCATGTTGCAATACAACTAGAAATGAACATTAAGAGAAGCAACAGAAACCACAAAATACTTGGAGACTGAACAACATACCTTTGAATGAATACTGGGTCATCCAAGGAATGAGAGAGGAAATTAAAAATTCCCAGAAGCAAATGATAACAAAAACACATCCTACTAGAACCTCTGGATACAGCCAAGGTCCTAAGAGGAAAGTTTATACTTTCCTCTAAGAAAGGTACTTACAAGGTCTAAGAGGAAATTTCTCATGTTAAAAATGCAAGAAACACAAATAATCTAATGATGCACCTCAAGGCTCCCCAGAAACAAGCAGAAGACCTAAATAAAGTAGATGGCAAGGTTAGATAAAGATTAGAGAAGAGGGCTGGAGAGATGGCTCAGCGGTTAAGAGCACTGACTGCTCTTCTAGAGGTCCTGAGTTCAATTCCCAGCAACCACATGGTGGCTCACAACCATCTGTAATGGGATCCGATGCCCTCTTCTGGTGTGTCTGAAGACAGCTACAGTGTGCTTATATAATAAATAAAATCTTAAAAAAAAAAGATTAGAGAAGAAATTAAAGTCATTTAGATTGAAAGAGAACTCAACCAAATCAGCCAAAGATAGACAAACTCTTAGCTAATCTGAGGAGGAGGAGGAGGAGGAGGAGAAGAAGAAGAAGAAGAAGAAGAAGAAGAAGAAGAAGCAGCAGCAGCAGCAGCAGCAGCAGCAGCAGCAGCAGCAGCAGGGGTCGGGGGGAAGGGCGGAGATACAGGTTAATCAAATTAGAGATCAAAAGAGTGCCATTTCTACTTACCTGAATAAATTTTGGAACACCATTAGAAAT
Organism: Tokudaia tokunoshimensis; assembly: GCA_036184795.1. Taxonomy (NCBI): domain Eukaryota; kingdom Metazoa; phylum Chordata; class Mammalia; order Rodentia; family Muridae; genus Tokudaia; species Tokudaia tokunoshimensis. The sequence continues at coordinate 14,528,494 of BTHU01000016.1, forward strand.
TACTCTGAAAGTTAATATTCTGAAAAGGTGGATAAACCAGAGTAGAAGAATTTTCCAGAGGATATAATCTACCCAAAATAAGCCCTGAAGATAAAAATAGCTTAAATTGACCCATTCATTGTAAGCAGTGTGGTTGACACTGTTACCAAAGATTTCCCTCAAAGAAAAGCTGCATTCACTGCTGAATTCTATCAGTTTCAAGGAAGACCTCATACTGAATGTTTGGTCATTATCTTCCGACTAAAGTATATTCATTACTGTATAGCCATTATAAGGTGGGAGTTTAAAAATGGATGTGGAGACAACAGGAGGAAATGCTAGTGCTTCCTTTCACCGTTCCAGTAAGGCCTCTGCACATGCCTTCTCTGGGACCATGACTGGAACTATCGCAGTCATTGCTGGAAACAGAATGATTTTGGGGAGAAAATGATTCTATGTTGGGTGTGATGAGCTTATGTAACTACCAGTGCATTGTGATAAAATTTAGTTTGGAACATGTATATATACATGTAAATATTATATGCAAATATATGTAAATATATGTAAATGTATATCTCCTGTAAATGTTAATTTAGTCAATATTGACATCATTGAACAATAAATAAAAAAAAGTGAAAATATTCCTAGGTTCTTGATTTATTAAGCTAATTCAATGGAAAAAAATCTAGTAAATATATATGAAAGTGCTTTGAGAATTCCAAAGTGTAATCTGCATTAGATGTTCATTTAAAGGGGTAAAGTCTTGTGAAAAATAATATTTTAGGAGATTTTGCTTTTTTCTTTGATTTTTCTCATACAATGCTTTGCACTATTTGTATTTTGTCATGGAAATTGATGGGGAAACTTTGATAATTCATCATTTCTGACTTTCTTTGGTTTCTAGTTGGCAGGAAATACTATTAGTAGTGTTCATAGGAAGAAAACAGTACACACTTTTGTATCTTTTTATATAGGCAATAAGTCCATTTAAACATTATTTTCCAAATCCCAATGGATCATTGTCTTATTTTGTATGGTGGGGCTTAGCACATGGCTTCTTAAAAATGGTGACACTTTTATTCTTTGAGAATTCTAGACATGCACACAGCATATTTTAATCATGTTTATTCCTCTCCTTCATTCTTTCCTATATAGGAAGCTCTGTATAAAACTACCAGCTTGTCTTCTTTATTTTGTTTATGTAGGTTTAATTCCAGAAAGGTTGAATTGTTTCTGGGTGACTATAATAAAAATGGCCTCCATAGGTCCATAGGAAGTGGCACTATTAAGAGGTGTGGCTTTGTTGGAGCTAGTGTGGCCATGTTAGAGTAGGCGTGGCTTTGGTAGAGGAGGGCTATGACTAGGGTGTGGGCTTCAAGCTCTCAGAAGCTCAAGCCAGTCTCCCACTGCTTGCTGATCAGGTTTTAGAACTCTTACCTCCTTCTCTATCGCCATGTCTGCCTGCATGCCATCATGTTTTCACTGCAATGGTAATGGATTCGACTCTGAAGCTGTAAGCTAGACACCAGTTCAATATTTTCCTTAGTAAGAGTTGCTGTGGTCATAGTGTCTCTTCACAGCAATAGAAACCCTAAGACAGGGCTGGAGAGATGGCTCAGAGGTTAAGAGCACTGACTGCTCTTCCGAAGGTCCTGAGTTCAAATCCCAGCAACCACATGGTGGCTCACAACCATCCGTAATGAGATCTGACGCCCTCTTCTGGTGTGTCTGAAGACAGCTACAGTGTACTTACATATAATAAATAAATCTTTAAAAAAAAAAAAAAGAAACCCTAAGACAGCTTCCAAACTCATGGATTCAGTTGGTGAAGGATAGAGGTCTTTCCCCACATCTCATTAACATCTTGAGTTCAGGCTTTTTAATAGCCTGTTGCCTTTCCTAGGTCACCGGAACCTCGCCTCTTAGGCTGCTTTCTGGGGTCACCCTCAGGCAGTGTTTCCATGACATTTTAAATGCTCCAGTGGCTGTAGGGTAAAGATTATGCTGGAGTCACTTTAATTACTTATTTTCAATGACTAATGCCATGTCCTGTGAAGATTAGCTACCTAGCTCTGATGAATTGTGAGAGCTGGAGATTTGGATTTATGGGATTTTTTTTTTTGTTTTTTGTTTTGTTTGTTGTTTTTTGTTGTTAAAAAGCAAATGTGGGGTGAATGCACTTCATATGTTTACAAAATGTGAACAAAGCTTGTGATAGCATTTGCCAAGTACCATGTATGCAAACATTTCTGAACTCTTGATGAAAGATATTCCTGAGTTCAGAAATCATACTTTTGAATTCTTTTATTTCTCTGTCTCCCTCATGTGTAGTGAAAGTTAGCTAGTCCTGCACTAGACTAGCTTCACACTGTCTTGTTTCTTTTAACTGAGTGTGTAGACTCCTGAGCACGTGAAACGCCAGTTTTATTCCTGTTGCCTACTTGTGAGGAGAAAATGGCAGCAGATCCAGTTGCTAGGAAACAGCTGATAACTCAAATGGTATTGTAATGGGGTACTTGTACATCCAAGTCTTTGACAGTTCTGCTCTCAGAGAACAAAATTTACCCAGCCACTACAGAGAGGCGTATCGACTGTTGGTTTTTCAATTGGAAAGTTTTTGCACAAGGGGTGCTAGTAATAAGTGTTATAGGACTGATTAAGCATCGAGGGTGTAATTTTTAACAGTGACTAGACATTGAAAATGATTATGTATCTGTATGGATTTGAGTTTCAGTTTCCTGATCCATCATTTACGAGAGAAAGAACAACCAGAGAGGAGGAGATAGAAGCCAGTACATTAGAATTAGTATCAGAGAAACGCTGTATTATTTAAACCAACTTCCTTTTACAGAGGTAGATTGGCCATGTAGTAGATTGTTTCATGGTTTGGTTGTCTAATCTGTGTCAGAGAAAATACTGAAAAAGCAGTGTTTGGTTTTCTTTTATAACTGCTTGCTGTTTATTTTTGTCATAACCTTAATTTTCTGTTTTTGAACCCAGGGTCCTGTGCATACAAGGAAAGTGCCTGGCTATTGGCTTTTCCCTTAGCCCCTAGCAAAAAGATGGTTATTTAGTATCAAGTCAGTCACTTCTCATAAGCATGCACTGTGTCAGGCAAAACTACTACCGGGGAGACAAGTACGATCAGATTTCCAGACACGGCAGTCGGGGAGCGAGGTGCATGTCGTGGTCAGTGTAAAAAGAAGAGTTTGGGAAGTACAGAGAAGACAGTGATGAGCTTGGTTTTCGAACTAATTGCTTCAAAGATGTCAGCTTGAGTTTGGCAAGGCTCTTTCTGAGATGCAGGCAGCATCTTGACCTTGTCTCCTTTGGAGGGTGGGGAGTGGAGGATAAAACTGCCACTGCATCCCCCTCTTAAGTTCTTTCCCAGTCGGTCTGTCCCCACTCTGGGCTGGTTAGCCACCAGTCCTCCGGCTCCATCCATCAGCTGAACACTGCTCACATCCGGGATCATAATTCTGTGTGTTCAGTGTCACTGCTTGCCCACTTAATTGCATGCACGGATGGAGTACAGAATCTATCTTCTGGTTTGCACTTGTTGAAAAATTGTGTCTCAGAAATAAAATTCCTTGGAAGTGTTTTCCCTTATTTAAATAACCCTGTGAGGTTGGCGGTTTTAAAAGTTGGAGTGGTTCAGAAAATATTTCTTCTAATGTGCCCCAATGATTTCAAACAAAAGTCAAAACAAAAAGGAAGTTATGAGTAGTTGCTACTATAGCCATTCTGGGGAGATGGAACTGAGGACACAGTGTATCTTGACTTCCCTTAAAACTCACAGGGTCGGAGTTTTTGTTTTCTTTCTACATTTTATTTTTATTTATTTATTTGAGTGATTAAAGTGTTTGCATGAATGGGAGTTTTGATTGCATATGTGTACCTAGTGACTGAGAAGGCCAGAAGAGGATGTTGGATCCCCTGGTAGTGAGGTGCTGTGCGGGTTCTAGACACTGAATTGGTTCCCTGCAAGGGCAGAAAATGTCATCTCTTTAGCCGAGTCTATATTTTAAAATGGGAGCATATCCGTATTATGTAGAATTCCCTTATTTCCCCCTCTGCTCTTCCTCCCTCCAGCCACCCCAAGGTGACACCCCCTTTTCTTTGCTTATTATTGTATTATTGGTGTGTGTGTGTGTGTGTGTGTGTGTGTGTGTGTGTGTGTGTGTGTGGTTTGTAGAGCTATGATTTCAAGGCTGATCACTCTGCATTGGACAGTCAGTAAGAGGGCTTTTCCCTGGGCGAGGCTGATTCTCCATCTTGTGGCAGTCATCTGTTGTCTGTAACTTTTTGTCTAAGGGTGGGACATTTCCCTCTTTCATGTTAATGTGTCCCTTGACATGACCATTGGTTGGAGCCTATTTGTACAGCAATTTCTAGAAGAGACTATTTCACAGCCACTTCCCGGTAATCTGGCTCTTAGAGTCGTTCCGCTCCTTCTTCCATGATGTTTTTTGAGTTGTAGATACAGGGGCCGTGATGTAGACCTTATGTTGGGTCTGGGCTCCCCACAATCTGTTGAACTCTGCATTGTTCCCATTTGCTGTAAAGACGTTTCTCTGATGGGGGAAGGGGTAGCTACACGTATCTGGGAATGTGGCTCATGTGCAAGAGAGTTTGCGGTCTGTGGGTCTGACTATTCCTGTTCTTAATGGTAGGACTGGGATCTCTTTGGTCTTTCAGTATTAATTATGGTATTAGCTATGTGTTTTCCAGATCTTTTTTCATTAGAATTAAGAAAACTGCTATTTCTAGTTTCCAAGTTTCCTTGGGTGGCAGGGTTAATGGTTATATATGCATGTTGAATTTTGTCTTTGGTATTTGTTTACCTATTGAGATGACAATGTGTTTAAACAAAATTTCAGTTTATTAATGTACTGATTAGGCTGATTTAAAAGTATTAAACCAATTTTGCATTAGTGGAATAAATTTGCCCTGTCAAATTTGCTGCTAAATGTTTTACTCATTTACCACAAAGGATATTGGCCTAGAGTTTTGTTGTACTATAATATCTGCCTGATTTCGATGTCCAGGTAGTGCTGGCCTCACGGAATGATTTGACAGTTTTCCTCTCTATTCATTTTATGTGACATTGTAGTAAAAAAAAAATCATACAGTTTAATCATTTTAAGAATGAAATTATTTAAGTTGTCAACCTTCTTTTCTCTACAAAATAGATCTTAACCAATATTATATTATAAACTGGCTTTGTTCTTTATAATTAAAATAAATGTTTTTAATATTAAGGTATTTTGGGGGGAACTGATTAAAGTGTTTTATATTGATTTTAAGATTGTAAACTATCCTGCAGAACATTTCATAAGTATCAGAATATCTGAAGATTTATATAGTTTATAATGTTGATTATATGGTATGTAACATTTAGAACATTCATTCAAATATATTTTCTTAAAATATCAGATTATTTTCTTTCTTGCCTTTTCCCTCCCTCCCTCCCTCCCTCCCTCTCTCCCTCCCTCCCTCCCTCCTTCCCTCTGTCTGTCCCTCCCTCCGTCCCTCCTTCCCTCCCTCTTTCTATCTTTTGGGACAGGATCTTCCTATGTGGCACAGGCTGTCCTCACCCTGATATCCTCTTGTGGTTCTCATAGGCATGCTTAACCCCACTCAACTTAGTGCATTAAATGACTGTTATCTATCATCGAGGCTTTATTAAAGTAGTTTTATGTGTATGAGTGTTTTTACTGCATGTATGTATATGCACCATGTACCAAAAGAAGGTAGTGTTTCCCCTGGAACTGGAATTACAAATGTTTGTGAGGTGCTATAGCTGCTGGGAACCAAACCTGGGTCCCCTTAGCCACTACGTACTCTGTGCTGCTCCTACCATGTATGTTTTGGTCACTTCTTTATCCATCTCAGTGGCATTGAAATTTATCATTTCTAGTATTTTTGCAGTCATGTGCAATGTTGTGTGTGCTTCTATTGTAAACCTTGGTTTTTACTTTTGATCTGTCCATGTAAGTTTAGAAATTATTTTGTCAGAAAGCCTGCTTTTGTTGTCTGTATATGTGCATGTTCCTTCATGCTCAGGTGAGTGTGTGTGTGTGGAATCCAGAGCTGATGTTGCGGGTCTTCCTCAATGACTCTCCACCTTGTTTCTGAGACAGGATCTCTCACTGAACCTGACTGGCTAGACTGGTTGACAGCAAGCCCCAGAATTCCTTTTCTGTTTTTCCTAGTGCTGGGATTACAGGCACTCTAAACTCCAGTCCCCGTGCTTGAATGGTCAAAGCTTACCAACTGGGTCTCCCCAGCCCAAGTGTAAGTAGTTCAGTACACTTGATCACTTATGGAACTGCCTTTTCAATGCGGCGCATCAGCCTGTTCTTAGGAGAATGTCTGCTTCTGTATTATTCAATATATGGGATTTTGGAGTTACAGGAAACTTGACTCTTGTGTTAGGCTAAAGTAGAATCTTAGTACTTTTACTTTTTCTTTTACTGGTAGGAAATATTTAAGAAGTCATATAGAGACCTTTAGAATCGTGTGAAAAGTTATGCAACAGAATCACTTTGAGGAAATAAGTCAGACAGAACTGTAACTACATTAGGCTATAGAACTTGTAAGAGAAGACAGTTTATATATTTAAATGACTTGTTATTTCTCTTGAAATGAGTGCAATGGTATGGATTTTTAGAGCCATGGGCCTCACGTCCTGATTTCTTCAAAATACCCCACTTCTTCTTGCACCAAAGCAACCTCAATAGCTCTGTGTTTGCTCTTCATGGCTCATATCCTTGATGGGAGTTTTGGGGAAATAGAAACTTGTTATCAGAAAATAGGTAGGTATCGGGAGCATTTGAGGTAGACCATATTCCTCACAGTTGTGATACTGATCAACTCAAAAGCAGTAATTTGGAAGAAGTGAAAGAAAATTGCAGTGAAACTCAAACCGTTTGAAAGTTTCAACATATTCTGGCTTGTAAAGTAAGTTTGATGGGTAATACGGTTACGGATGTGAGGGATGGCAAAACTTCAGCAGACAGATACATATGAATAAGTGTTTTCATAGGAATTTGTCCTCAGGAGAGACATGTAAATATTTACACACAGAAGGCAGCTCTGAGGAAATTGGAGTGCAGTGTGAACACCTCATAGAAAGAGTTTCTCCAGACAAAGGAGAACGGGAGGTAGTATAAATAAGGCTTCAAGGTGAGTGGAAACTGGCGCCCTGATAGTAAGATTGACTGAGAAGCAACTAGGTAGGGACCATAAAATGAGAGGAAGTTTGCGTTAGTCAAAAGTATGTATGTATGTATGTATGTATGTATGTATGTATGTATGTATGTATTTCTGTGAAGAAGTCTAAATCTGAATTTAAAAGGTAAAAGATGATTAATGACTAAATTTAGAGGTGGTTGTATCTCCTGGGTTTTTATGCTCTTATTAGTTTCATTAACGATTCCGTAGTTGCTCCCTTGATCCACACTCTGTAAAGAACTTACCTTTTCGTACTTTGGTTTTGCCATGTCGCTGAGAGAGCAGTTCATCTTCTCCCAGACATAGTCATCTTCCATGACTTTGTTCATAGTCATTCTGTAAAGGTGAGACCTGGTAGGTTTTAGGCCATGGGGACTCAGTATGAAATCTGAAATGAATTGGAAGAGAAATGTATATTGGGAGTCAGTTTTTCACATGTCTGGCTTACAGTGCCATACAAACACACATGTGTGAAAACATCTGATCTATAATTGGAAGCCAATCCAGGAAATTCAGGAAGGAAGCTGTGGGCAGAAAAGAGTGTTGGTTAAGTGTGATGACATGGGGTTGGACATCAAATAGGGTGAGGGGAGTTGAGACACACCCTAGGGGACATTTATACGTATGGAGGGGACTGGAGGGAGGACAGACTGAGGAAACTGGAAAAGGAGTGTTCTGGAAGGAGGAAGGGAGCTCAGGGTGTTTGAGAAGACTAAAACATTATTGATTTTCATTGAACCACTCGTCAGGCGTATCACATGCTGTAGGGGAGATGGAGAAGATGGAGCAGAGGCTACTGTTTTCTGGTGACTTTGGGGAAAGCTGTGGAGAAGGAACAAACCTGCTATCAGTAGATAATATCCTTTATCTTAACGTCCTTAACAGAAGGGATGCAGTGCAGAGTCTGTTCAAGCTCCTTGGGTGTATTTGGAGTGTAGGTCCTGAAATCCAGAACCCTAGGCACAACCCTTTCAATCCTGTGATTATCTTTGGATTGTTGTTTTTGTCTTTTTGGATAACATCACTGATGTTTCAGATTCTTTTGTTTGAGTGAGCTGACAGCTCCCTAGGGTGGGAATCTTGGGTGAGTGTTTTGCTCTACAGTTTTAGTGTTCATTAAGCATTATTATGTAAGCGGTAAGCCAATGCTACTGAGTTGATCGCTTGTGACATCTGTTTTGTTGTTGATGTGACTGACTGTTCTCTGTGAGAATGGTTATTGTTAGTAGTTTGACAGTCGAGCATCTTAGCCAGACTGTTGAATAATAGACATTTCCTTGCTGCCGGTCCTCCCTTCCGGCCTAGCCTTTCTTATGTGCTCTGACTTCATTATTGCCAAAGGAAAAGCTTGACTTCTGGTGGGTAGATCCCCTGCCACTCAAGATTTCATCTTCCTGCACTTTTGAAGTGGTGTCTTTTACATTCTCATTTTCTCTACTTAGGGAGCCGTCCCTTTACAGGCAAGATGCTGATAGAATTTATCTGCTGAAAATGAAAGTCTGTGCTCTTAGATTTCTGGCTTCAAAATAATCATCTAGAGTAGATATGAGATGGAAGAGATGAAAGATGCAGAGATGCCAGTCTTAATTTACAAGAGTTTCTTATCAACAAGACTGGATCATGACTTGTACCAGTCTTCAAAATGTATCTAACACTGTAATCTGAGCTGTGATATTTCATCAAACATACAGCTTAAACCTACAGAACTATGATTTTCTTGTTTAATTTAAATAGTCAATAGAAGATAGTAAATCCTAAAAGTATTTCTTATAAATGCTTTACATGTGGGCTGGGGAGATGGTTTTGTTAGTAAAGTGCTTGCTGTGTACACAGGACTGGGGTTTAGATCCCCAGGACTATATAATCAGAGTGCTGGTGCTGGGGAGGTGGGCAGGTTCTTGATGTTCACTGACCAGACAGCCTGGCTCTAGATTCAGTGAGAAACCTTGTTACAAAAATAAGCAGGTGAGCCACTGAGGAAGACACAGGAGGTTAGTCTATGGATTGCAGGTGCATGCACACACAACCACTCATGTCTGCACACAGATGCACACAAATGCTGTACATCTTCTGAGTTATTTTTGAGTAATGTTTAAAGATTAGTTATAGTTTATCTTCATTTGTGAAAGATCTATTATTACACTTCATGTGAGCTTTAATTAAAAATACATAGCTGGTCATCTCATTTAGAATTTGCTTCCTTGTAAATTATTCTTTTAAATCACTGTTCCGTCTTTTGGCCAAGGTCAAATGTAATTTTTCTTCTCTGCAACTGGAAGTTCCATCTTTTAGTTAGCTTTTATTGTGATTGTTTGAGTTACTTTCTTTGCTGTGATAAAATGCCTTGATAAATGAACTTTAAGGGAAGAAAGGTTCTTTGGGGCCCACAGAGGGCATCAGTCCATCATAATGGGCAACACATGGTAGCAGGCAGGGAAGGCCTGGTGTCGGGACCAGGAGGCTGGCTGGTCATATTACATCTGCACTCAAGAAGAGAGACAGAACATGAACGGGGCTGTAAAGTGACCCACTACCTCCACCCAGGCTCCACATCTTCCTAACGGTTATACAAGCCTCCCAAACATTACCATTAGCTGGGGACCAAGTGTTCAGATATAGGACCTATAGGGTAATTTCACAGTCAAAGCATAGTGACCAAGTCCCAGGCAGCATCAGCATCTACAGTAAAGACGAACGCTGAGGCTCAGCCAGGTCAGCTCCTGTCTCATCAGATGCCCAGGGACAAATGGGTGCTGTCAAGGCTTTGGCATCCCTAGCCTGATCTCCATTTTATTTTAATAATTTAACAGAGGTTTTTATGAAATGGTAAAATTAATATTCATTTTTTTCTCTTTAGTAGCTGCTAAAATTTAGAATTTACTTTAGAGATCGTTTCTATTTAAAAAGACCTTAAAGTAGTTTTGTTCTGCCAAAGTTTCAACAGTGATAATAATGTTTACATTTTCTCTTGATGATTTTTTTCACATTGCATGGCTGGTATACAAACGACACTGTGTTATGCTAAATAACTTCTTTCCCAGCTGCAGCAGAGCTCTGTTTAGACTGTGACCTTTTAGAATAAATTGGCAAGTGTGTCAGGTTTGCTAAGAGCTAGAATAGAGAAATACATTTTGCAGGAAGATCCTTGGGATGCCCCATTTACTTGAAATTTTAAACAGTGAGATAAAAGGCTTTATGTCGAAGCATGAATGTTTCAAAATGATGATTAATGAGGAACTTGTCACTTGGAATTCACTTCAGGTCCTGCGTTTCCAGTGTCAGCTCAGAGTCCCTTTATAACACAATGGATGATGTTATAATAGGCACATACAAGGTTAGTGTGCTATGGTGAGAGTGGAGCAAAGCCGTAAAACTCAGTGTCCTTTTCACTTTGAAATTGACTTGTTAACCCATCCAAAGCCCATTTTCATATCTTCATTAATATTTTACATTTGTATTTTTCTGATAACCTGTCTCCCTTAAAAAAATCTTGGATCTTTTGGCTTAGGAACATATTTTAATAAAATTCTCTGTACTTTCCTATAGTGCCTGTTATTTTCTGTTATTTTTCAAGTCAGCCTGCATATAAACTTTGTTTAAAGCATTGACCTTGATAGTTGAAGTGGGTTCAGTGGATAAGGTTGAAGTTGGGAAGTGTGTAAGAAGCCCATTCAGTATCTAGAGCGTATGGTGAGGTCATGTCAGTACTCTTTTTTTTTTCCTAAAGATTTATTTATTTATTTATTTTATTATGCAAGTCCACTGTCTTCAGACACCAGAAGAGGGCATCAGATCCCATTACAGATGGTTGTGGGCCACCATATAGTTGCTGGGAATTCAACTCAGGACCTCTGAAAGAGCAGTCAGTGCTCTTAACTGCTGAGCTATCTCTCCAGCCCCCCCCCCAGAGATTTAGGGAGTGTTGATCAAAAGAGATCCCCATCCAGCTAAGATTTTTTGTTTCTATTTTTGTTTGTTTTTGGTTTTTTTTTCCCCCTCGGAGACAGGGTTTCTCTGTGTAGCCCTTCCTGTCCTGTAACTCACTCTGAACCAGGCTGGCCTTGAACTCAGAAATCTGCCTGCCTCTGCCTCCCACGTGCTGGGATTAAAGTTGCGCGCCACCACTGCCCGGCAGTCAGTGCTCTTGAGGTGATTGCTGTGAAGTGGCAAACTGACCAGCGATGTGCAAAGCCGAGCGAGGCTTCATATTGATTGCCTCAGTAAACATTCCTCACTCATTTAACTTTGAGGGACCTGGGGCTGCTAGTCACTTCAGCTCCGAGAATAGTAAGCACTGTGATTGCCCTGATCAAGGCTAACTGATTGTCATGGGGGGTAAACCATTGGGTAAGTTCAGGTGCCTTAAAGGTTCCTCTGGTGAGCTAAATAAGAATGCGCTCTGTCTCTCTCTCTCTCTCTCTCTCTCTCTCTCTCTCTCTCTCTCTCTCTCTCTCTCTCTCTCTCTCTCACACACACACACACACACACACACACACACACACACACACACACACAGCCTCATATATTTGGATGCTGAATCGATAGGGAGCAGGAAAAGATTAGAAGGTGTGGTGAGACCTTGTTGGAGGAGGTGTATCACTGGGGTTGGGTGGGCTTTGAGGTCTCATTCCAGTTTTCATGGTGAATTTAAACTATATTTTTCTTTTCTTTTTTTGAAATAGGATTCTGTGTAGATTGGGCTGTCCTTGAATTTAGTATGTGGCAGAGGATGACCTTGAACTTTCGATCCCTCTTGCTTTTTCCTCCTCAGTACTGGGATTGCAGGGGAACATCCATAAGATTTGGTTATTTGATTTGGATTGTAAGCTCTCTCTCTCTCTCTCTCTCTCTCTCTCTCTCTCTCTCTCTCTCTCTCTCTCTCTCTCTCTCTCTCTCCCTCTCCCTCTCCCTCCCTCTCCCTCCCTCCCTCCCTCCCTCCCTCCACACACACACACACACACACAGAATTATTTCTTACAATGTGATCTGATGCATTAATACATCAGATGTTTGAAATGTTAGTCAGAGATCTGAGACCCTCAAGCATATGAAACATCTGCTCAGCACGAGGTCTTTTTGAAGCATGGATGGACAGTTCTCAAAATCAAAGAACTCTTATTTGTCTGAGAAACAAGGAGAGCAGTTGTCGGATACAGTGTGCCCAGGGGTCTGAGGGACAGATCGGCAGATATGTCAGAGCTGTCCTATCTCTCGGGAGCTGTGTATGTGTTTAGTACTGCCCTCTCCCTCAGAGGTCAGTGCCATAAGTGAAAAATCAGAGTGGCTTGCTTGTGCGTGGGTCCTGGAGAGGGTTATTTTGGAATTATCAAAGTGTTTTAAAACTTAAGTATATTGAAGACAGCTAGAAGCTCAGCCTTCATTTTCATATAAGGAATGTAATACAATTATAATGTTTAAAATATGTCAATAACTCATACAAATATAGACAGATGTAGACTTTGTATATACCTAACTCCACAAAATTTAAATATACAAGTCGTTAATTTATGAGAAGGAATACACCTATGTAAATGGAAACATTCTTTCTTCTATAGGCAACTTGTGTTCTCTGCCTGAGGCAGCCAGTGAGTAGTTTTTGGTATAATAGATTAGTTTTGCTTTTTCTGTTCTGGAGTTTTGTAAGCAGAAATTTGCTTAGCCAGCTGTCTATATAGTTCGTTATTTGGTGTGTCTGATTCATTTCTATATCTGAATTGAATTCCATTGTATGAATATACCCAAATGAGGAAAGTATTTAAGCAGATATGTCAGAGAGGAAGATATATTGATGTTCTTAAAACTGTAAGAAGATTCTCAGCATGGTTGGTCTTCAAGGAAATGTTTTCAAGCCCAAGTTAGATACAGCTGTCTATCAGGAAGGGCTGAAGTTAAAAAACCCTACTAATACTAAGGGCTGCCACCCGCCTTGTACTCTGTTAGGTTGCCACTGGGGCATAGAGCATCTGCTGTAATGAACACCATTATGATGCCATGGAAAGATGGCAGAACATCTTCTGTGGTTCAACATGCCTTTACCAAATGATGCAACGTTTCTACTCCTAGATATTTACTCAAAAGAAAGGAAAGTGTGTGTTCATAGCAGCTTTGTTCTCAATAAACAGATCCAACAGGGATTAGATATAAACGTTCCCATAGGTTTTACAGTTTAGTTCATTTTTTATATTACTGTTGTGTGTGTGTGTGTGTGTGTGTGTGTGAGTGTGAGTGTGGGTGCACGTGTGTCATGGTTTGTGTGTGGAGGTTAAATGACAAGTTTCTGGAGTTAGTCCTCGCCTTTACCCTGTTTGAGGTAGGTTCTCAGCCACGGTGTAAACCAGGCTAACTTCTGGAGCACCTCCTGTAGGCACTCTGCCGGTTCAGATCCTTTTGCCACTGTGTTTAAAGGTCTAGACTCAGGTCATCAGGTTTGCCTGGCAAACCATCTCCCTAGCCTGGTTTTGTTTTGTATCTATTTTTATTTTTATATTTCTTGTACTTGAGATTTGTTCATGGCTAATACAGAAATGTCTAAATTTTTTAAAAATACCAGTGTGGAAAGATGAGTACTAGCACCCAGGTGTATGCTATGACAGAAACCATACTATAGTCCTACTCGTTTTATTCAGTAGATATTAAAAAAAAAAATCAAATTTCAGTTTGGTGTTTGTGATGCAGAGTAAGCTAGAGGAAGCCAGCTGCAGTGTGCTGAGACCCTGCCCTTCTTTCTGAAGACATCTGCTTTCTGAACATTGTGGATTAGAATGTGGCATGTCTGTGTGAGAGTGTGTAGGTCAGAGGACAGCTCGTGGGGTAGGTTTTTCTCTTCCGTCGTGTGGGTGTCGGCTCAGGCAAGTGTTCTTCCCTAACTGGGGGGCCATCTTGCCAGCCCTCTGCTGTGCTTTAAGTCCCCCTGACTTTACACATTTCATAAATACTTGGTGACATTTTTGGGAATGGATATGTCAAGATTACATGTTTCAGGAATTGCATTATGATTCTTCTGCTTAAGTCTCGATCTCATCAAATAGTGAGAATTTATGTCAATATTGTTTGTGTGGCAGTATTTTTTTTTTTTTTGGTGGGGTGGGGAGCGTTTGTAGCTTCTCTTGTGCCTTGTATGACATGCTAATGGTGAATTCCCTTGCACACAGGGCCTTTGCTGCAACGGTGAGGCACAAGTCAGGCTTCCTGAGCTCTTCCCTTGCCGTGTGTGTGTGTGTGTGTGTGTGTGTGTGTGTGTGTGTGTGTGTGTATGTGTGTGTTGTAATGTTACTTTGTCTTGAATTAAGAGTAGTTTAATTTGAATTTACAAATAAAATTTTGGAGATTAATGGCAAGTTTCAAGCTGTTTGAAGTTAATTTAAATTTTGATGGGGAACTAAGATGGTGATAATTTCCTCAGGGGACGGTAGGGGTCCTGTGGCTGCTTCAGGCCAGTGAAAGCCTAGATTAAAAGTAACTCTGGGGGTGGCAGTTAGAGCGGGCCTGTGGCGTAATTTCAGGCATTTATAATTGATTTTTTTCTTTAATAATTCAACGTTTATTTATATTCTGAAAGTAGTTAAAGTTTCTTTAATAAACAAAAAGTATTAATCCTTTTATTATCTTATTGATGAAGTAAAGTTTTTGAGGCAACTCATAAGAAACTAAGTATGAATCAACAGGAGGGTAAAAGTTCCTCTTGTCCCTCCTCCATCCACGACCTTATTTCTGAAATCAAATCCAGGAAGAATACAATTAACAGCAGACATATAGTATGGTTGTATCTAAACCATTCCCACCCTGTGTGTTAAAGAGGGGTGATGGTCCTGTGTCCCGCCCGGAGCTCAAGCCTCTGGGCAAGGCAGACACGGGTAGTTGGACTGTGCGTATCCCCACTGAACCGCCAGGCGGTTGTCGGACTTTGGTGGCCTAGGGACCCTGCTCTGGGGGTGGGAAAGGGCAGTCCTTGGGCACCGCAGATGCCACTGGATGTTGTGGAAGAGCTGAGAATGAGAGTGTGGGCCCGCGGGGCTGGGCTCTGGCCTGGGCCAAAGGGAAAGGGGCAGGGGGAGAGCTTTGGCTGGGTCCCATGGGATGAGGGTGTCCTTGACTTAGTTGGGGACAGCTTGGGTTGGTGGCAGCCATGCTGGGAACGCTGGGAGGCCTAAGTGGGAGATTGGAGGCGGCTCTTGGGCGGAAGACCTGTCCTGTTGCTCCAGCACAGCGGGTCCAGATGAGAGGACGCAGTCCATGGTTTTCAAGAGTTTATTGTAGAGAACTAGAGAGAGAGAAGGTAGAGAAGTAGATGCTGGCCATGGTCACGTGGAGAGAGGGGGGAAGGGAATGTGGAGAGCAGGGGAGCAAGGGGGCAAGAGAGAGAACAAGAGAGTAAGAGAAGAGAGAGGAGGGGGGCAAACACCCCCTTTTATAAGTAGGCCGGGCCTATCTGGTTGTTGCCAGTTAACTGTGTGGCAGAGCATACCAGGCTGTTGCCAGGAGACTGTGGGGTTGGAGTCTAGACAGAATACCAGGGGCTTGGGTCATTGTTTTACATGACTGATGACCATAGAATTATGGAGCTGAGGGCCTCATTTCAGAAGCCTAGTGTCTGGGAGCATGGCCAACAGGTCTGTCCCTTACAGAATTAATCTGCAGGGTCTCCAGAAGCTAAGCCTCGCTCAACCAGAACACAGACTGCCTTTCACAGTCCCACACCACCCCAGGTGATGAGACATGGGGGCTGTTGATAATCTGTATCTAAAGCATTGAATCACAATTACTTTCTCTGTATTTATTCAGACTTTCTTTTCCTGGGAAAGCATACCCACAAGTTTGGTGGTGGGTGAGGGGCAACCTGACGTAATTTTTAATTTGGGGTTGCAGGGAGTGAACTGTGCCTGGCAGTGTAGCCCCTGATTGGTTCATCAACGTTCCCTATAGAGTCTTGTCAAGACTTGCCCCTAATTTTTATTTGGAAATGATTTTAGACTAACACGGGTGATGGGACACTAGTACAGAGCATTCCTACAGAACACTGAGCTCTCCTCAGTCCTTAGGCCTGTTAGTCCTGTTGACGATAAGCTTTGAGCATATCTGACCAGTTTTCAGGTTGTATGTGTCTTGCATGTGCTCGACTATCCTGCGATACCTACAACTGCTGCCGTCAGCACATAGAGCTCTGTTCCCCCAAAGAAGCTCACTACGACACGGTAACTCCTTCTCCTTCCATTGGGAATCAGTCTGTTCTTTACCTTCACAGTGGGTTCTAGCTAGACAGCTGTCCCATGGAACCGTACTACTGTTAAAGAAGGACAGATGTTGCTAATGACTCTTGAGGCAGACTGTGTTCCAAGGGCCACTGCATTTGTCATTCAGCTCTGGATCTAACAAGGACAAATGGAGATTTGTATCCAAAGAGCAGGGTGGCGCCCAGTGCATAGATTATCACTGAGAGAAACCATTAA
The DNA here is from genome assembly GCA_036184795.1 of Tokudaia tokunoshimensis. NCBI lineage: Eukaryota > Metazoa > Chordata > Mammalia > Rodentia > Muridae > Tokudaia > Tokudaia tokunoshimensis. The sequence goes on from BTHU01000016.1 coordinate 14,545,155, forward strand.
GGTTGTTAGCAGGGTTCTTCCTAGACCAACTCCATGGAATTCTTGTTAAAGACAGGTATTAGTGGTAGGGTATTAAGAGCAGAAGAGTTTTAGAAAACAGACCCCTCAGGATTCTTAAGACTGGACAGAAGTGTGTCAATGACAGAGTCAGACGGTGGGACCAGTAAGAAGAATCCTGATCAGACTGTGTCAAGGAGAGAACTTTGTTCCTGTTATGGACTGAACTGTGACATGACACTTTCCCAACACACGAATGTTGACAGCCTAATATCTTCCTTTTCTTCCTTCCTTTTCTTCCTTCCCTTCCTTCTTTCCTTCCTTCCTTCCTTCCTTCCTTCCTTCCTTCCTTCCTTCCTTCCTTCCTTCCCTTTTTCTTTCTTTACACCCTGACCACAGATTTCCTTCTCCTCCTAGTTCTTCCCCAGCCTCCCCTCTGCCCCGCCCCCTCCTCTTTTGTTTCTCCCCAGAAAGGGGCAGGAAGGCCTAATATCTTGTACCCAAGGTTGTGATAGCAATGAGGAAAGGGCCTCAAAGATCTCATCAAGTTAAAGTGAGGCTCTGTGAGGGGTACCATTCTAATGTGTCTGATGTTTCCTTAGGAAGAAGAAATAGGGAGACAGAGAGACCCACGGCTGCAAATGCAGAGGATAGGCCTTATGAGGTCACAGTGAGGAGGAGGAGGAGGCTGTGAGGTCACAGTGAGGAGGAGGAGGAGGCTGTGAGGTCACAGTGAGGAGGAGGAGGAGGCTGTGAGGTCACTGTGAGGAGGAGGAGGAGGCTGTGAGGTCACTGTGAGGAGGAGGAGGAGGTTGTGAGGTCACAGTGAGGAGGAGAAGGAGGAGGAGGCTGTGAGGTCACAGTGAGGAGGTTGTGAGGTCACTGTGAGGAGGAGGAGGAGGCTGTGAGGTCACAGTGAGGAGGAGGAGGAGGCTGTGAGGTCACAGTGAAGAGGAGGAGGAGGCTGTGAGGTCACAGTGAAGAGGACAAGGAGGCTGTGAGGTTACAGTGAGGAGGCTGTGAGGTCACAGTGAGGAGGAGGAGGCTGTGAGGTCACAGTGAGGAGGAGGAGGAGGCTGTGAGGTCACAGTGAGGAGGAGGAGGCTATGAGGTCACAGTGAGGAGGAGGAGGAGGCTGTGAGGTCACAGTGAGGAGGAGGAGGAGGCTGTGAGGTCACAGTGAGGAGGAGAAGGAGGAGGCTGTGAGGTCACAGTGAGGAGGAGGAGGCTGTGAGGTCACAGTGAGGAGGTGGCATGTGTGACCGTGCAGGGTATATGTGTGGGAGTGCAGTTGTTTGCAGAGGCCTGGCAAGGGTTTCAGGTCTCCTAGAACTGGAGTTAGAAGCCACCAGATTTAAATGCTAGGAACATAACTGCTCTTCTCTCTGAGAGCAGTGTACACCCTCTTAACCCTAGAGCCAACTCTCCAGTCCCCTGATTAGCATTTAGCTGTATATATACTGTGTGGATGTGTGCATTCGTGTGTGTGCTCACTTGTCAAAGGACATCGCTACTTGTTAGTTTTTGTGCATAGATTCACCATGCCACAAACATTCATCTTTTTTAGGTAGGGATGTGTTTGTCTAACGCAATATCAGAAATAAGATTGTTGAGTTCTGTGGTATCTGCAGTGGTGAAGTGTTTGCGTTCTTCCTGGTAACGTGTGTGAGTTTTGGTTGCTCTGGATTTCCCCCAGGACTTAATATTCATATATATTTAAAACAGTTTTATTATAGGATCTTTTATAGGCTTATCTAATTGTGCTAGAGTCTGGTCATGGCTCTAGGCACTTTACCATGGCTTTCATTTGACTCTCCTTAATGGTCAGCTTTTGAGCAGCCCTCATTTGCCTGTCTTCCATCTGTGCCTCCTTACTGGCGACGTCATCGTGTCTTACTGTGCTTCGAATTTAGAGCTTTGCAGGCATGGATCCCAGCCAGGACATTGAGATTGGGCATGGAATAAAAGTCGTTTGTCCTTGGGAGAATGGGAATATTAGGGGCCGGAAAATTCAGACACTAATAACCCTTTGAATTGAGTTCTGCCTTGGACTCTGCCTTTGGTGGTGTGTTTTTCAGTAAGAAAAGCTGGGGCTTGAGCGAGGCATGCTTTTTTGCCAATATTGAGTATTTCTCATGGAGAGTGAGAAGAGAGCCTTCGTCGGGCCCATACACATCCTCTCATAAGTACACTCTGGTTTAGGGGGTGGGGAGCTCACGAGAACGTGGAAGACAGTCTCTGTTAGTAGTTCTTCCCTCAAGCTGTGTGTGTGTGTGTGTGTGTGTGTGTGTGTGTGTGTGTGTGTGTGTGTGTATGTTGGGGACGAGGGCTCATGGGAAGCTATTATGATTTGGAGGCTGGTCTTCGAATTCTTTTTAGCTATGTTGACTAGTTTTATGCCAAGTGGACAGAAGTTGTGGAGTTATTGTAGAAAAGAGAACCCCAATTGAGAAAATACCTCCACCAGATTGGCTTGTGGGCAAGCCTGTGGTGTACTTATTTAATTGCTGTGAGGGGGACCAGCTTACCGAGGGCAGTCCACCCTTGAACTGGTAGTCCTGGGTGCTGTAAGGAAGCAGGCTGAGCGAGCCACAGGAGCAGCAAGCCTGTAAGCGAGCGGCACTCCTCCATGGCTGCTGTTCACGTGCCTGCTTCCAGGTTTCTGAGCTGACTTCCTTGGATGATGGCCCACAAACTCAGTTGTAAGATGAAAGAAGCCCTGTCCTCCCCAGGTTTCTTCCGGTCATAGTATTTCATCATAGAATAGACACACTAACCAGTATCGATGTTGGTACCGGGAAGTGGGGGATTGCTGTATTGCTCTGAGAAGACTTCAGAACTTTGGGTTGGAAAAGGCATTGAGTTTTCAGAGCTTAACAGGTTGTTCTGTGGGAACTTGGACATTGAGAATGTTGAGAATAATGGGACAATGGAGGCCTGACCTATGAAGCCTCAGAGGGAAGCAGAGAGCCTAGTGTAAACATCTGTTATATCCTTTGATTTATGACATCATTTAACTGTTTATTTTCTGTCTGGATGACCTCTCTGTGGCAAGAGTATTGTCATATATTGAAGTAAAAAATGGCTATAGAAGTCGCCCGCTCTCACTGTGTGAGGGTCACTATGTGATGTGATGTTAGCTACGGGCGTTCCTTGGTGAACCGGGTGACCTCGTGTTTGCTGCGGCTGTTCAGACTTCCAGTGTCCTCTCGGTGGACTTTTCCTTTGAGCATATTCATGATTGCTAGTTTGAAGTCTTTGTCTGTGCTTCAGCTGAGTCCATTCTCAGGGCCTACTCCAGTAAGCTGATGGCTTCTGGAGGAGGCAGACGTTCCGGCAGTTCATATTTGTGGTGTTGTGCTGGGATCCAGGCATCTGGAGTTATGATGTATGAGGTGCTTTTGGTGTAGATGTCTGGCCTTGTCTTTGTTGGGTGGATGCTTTGTTCTTTGGTTGCTGTTGCTCACCTTGGATCCTAGGCAAGTTGGCGGCTGTGGAGTGTTGCAGGATTTTCCGTGTCCAGTCACATTAGGGCAGTGGAAGGCCTGTGATTGGACAGGAAAAGGGAGGCGGAGCTAGTAGTTGGGGAGTCACAGAGGCTGCAGGAGGAGAAAAGGAGAGAACCGAGATGGCATCAGACATGGACCTGTGTGACATCTACTAGCCAAAATAGCTAAGTTTTTATAAGGTTAGAAATATTGGGATAAAGTTTTTATCATTATCAATTGACTCTTAATTGTATTGGCATCTTGTAAATTGTGATTTTAAATATACACAAATCTAATTGGCTAAGCATTAAGAGCCCTGCTTCTACCGGGTAAATGGGAGATGACCTGGCAGACCGTGGGATGTGTGGGCGTTGTGTGGAAGCGAGATGAACTCGAGGGAGAGACAAAAGCCTCCAGGAATGGAGGCTCGTTGGGGGGTAGGACTCTTGCAAGCCCACTGTTAACAGGTCTCTGAGTGAGTCTACTTCGCATGTTTACAAATAATGTGCTGTAGCTGGATACTTTTTTACACTCATTCATAGGCGACTGTGGGTTTATAGATGACACTTTAAAGGAGAATCTTAAAAGCAAATATACATATAGAACAATATGTATATATAGAAGGCATATTCATTCATATTCTCTCTCTCCGGCTCTTGTCTCTCCCCCCCCCCCTTTCTCTCCCTTCTCCCTCTCCCTGTGAGTGCCAGTCTGTCTGTCTTTCTGCCTGTCTCTTTCTCTCTCTGGCTCTCTTTTTCCCTGTGTTTGTGTCTGTCTGTCTCCATCTCTGTCTATCTGTCTGCCTGTCTTCTATTTGTCTTTCTCTGTGTTTCCCCTCCCCCTCTCCTTTCAGTCTCATTTAAGGAAGAAACCCAGAGCTTACTTAGCATGTGTTAAGCAAGTGCCCTCCCTGAGTAACCCCCAGCTCCCTGTTGATATTTTTAAAGTACCCAAGCCTGCAAGTTAGTCCCTATTCCTGGGCGCTCACAGTCTGCCTGTGGTGGAGAGCACATTCAGAGAAGCATCTACTTCCCTCTGGGGCTGCATGAGGAAACCGTTTCCCACCTGCTGTAAGAACTGCTTCTAAAGACCAGGGGACATGTGGCTGCTTCAGTGTTCAGGGTTCAGACTGCAGCGTGACCATAGTTTGATTTGCTTACTTGTGAGAGAATCTAGGCCTTCTTTAGCGATGCACTCAATGCTGTGTCTCAGAAGTGGTGCTCGTGTGGTGGACCAGGCACAGCTGGGACGAGACTTCCTGTCCTATCCCTCCTCTTTCTTCCTGTGCCAGCATTGTTTCTGCTAAGATTTTCTAGCCCACCTTTTCTCCCTTCCTCTGTCCTAGAACCCAGGGCCTTGAGCATGCTCAGCAACCTTTCAACCACTGACCTACATCCCAGCCTTTCTTTATTATATTTTATTTAATTTATTTCAGAGTCTATGGCAGGTTACTTTGATTTTGTCCTATAACACAAAAATCAGTTTAAGTTATTTAATGCTTGGCTGAGTCCCTATATGTCATCCCAGGAGAGGCTTGGGCTCGGCCCCTGCCTTCTGTACTTAGTATTATGTGTGGATTAGTCACACTTCTCAAGGCCATGGCTTTCTGAGCTGGAAACATAAGGCCGGATTCATAGCGTCTTGATCCATGCCTGTAGAAGTTAGTGCAGTATAGCATGGCATGTATTGTTATCTGTGTAGCTTTCTTTTACGATGTTATGGAAGCTACTCAAACTAAGGGCAACGTCTTCCGTTTATTGAAAGCTCTGTACTTGGATGAAGTCTCAAGAAAACTAATGAGACTTTCTCCCCCAGTCTAGTTCTCTGTGTGGCAGTGACCAAGCAATGCAGGTAATGAGCTATGCAGCCAAGGGGACTGCGCTCTTGAGACCATCTAGTGCTGTCAATTTTAACCGTTGAGCAAAAGTAATCAAAGCAAGGGTTTCTTTTAAGTTTTCCCTTCCATTGTACCTTTTTAACTGTTCTCCTTGACCAGCCTTGCTTTCTGAAAACATAATGTGGCTTTCATTAGAACAGATTTCAGGGTCTCCATTCTGCCTAAAGAGTTACCTGTGGGCCTTCGGGGACATTAAGCACACTGGAATATGAGAATCAGCATATTTGGAGTTTTCCATATTTTGCTGGTTACTTTTACTGTGACCAGGTAGTGGAGGGGACAGAAACTCTTGATGGGAAATAGGTTTCTGTCAGAGGCAGCAGAGGAAGACAGAGGAGGGGCTGTCCCTGCCTCCTCCTTTGCTGTCCTCTGCTTGGGACACTAGTCTTTTGTCTGCATTGCCGCATTCCTTGTAAACCCTCCTTTAAACCTCACTTGTGTAGACTAACCATTAGAAACAGCCTGATGGGCTGGGGCATTCAGCCAGGCTCTGGGCTCCATCCTCAGCACCAAAATAAGACGGACAACAAGACAGCTTGATAAGCCGCAAAGCGCTTAGAAAACCAAGAAGAGGATCGCTAATGAGGACACTGTAAGGAGTGTCCTCCTCCAGTGTGGGGTCTGCCCCTGAAAATCTGGCTGCAGGCCTAAAGAACCGTGTGAGCTCAGGTCTTCCCAGCAGCCGCGGCCGAGGGAGGGGGCCGCTGAACTTTGCCTCCCATCTTTAACTTGAAGATTCTTTCTCCTGTATTGTGGGATGAAAGCCGTCTTCTGCCAGGGCTGAACACAGCCAGATACTAGCTAAAGTGGAAGAGACTTCGTTTTCAGTAGCTCGTGACGGCAGGGCAGAGCCTGGCTCTGTTTTGACACAAAACATTTTTTTTTTTTGGGTTATAAAATGCTTACTCATCATTTTAAACTTAGAATTTCAAATTTCTAGTAGATTCTCCTATGGAGCAATTAGAAAATCAGATTTTGGGAAAATTCAGCCATCTTTTCTCATTAATAAAGTTACCCCATCTCTGCCTTTCATCTGCCCCCTTTTCTTCTTGCTATCTCCCTTATGGGTTTTGCTCTTCCCCCCCATCCTCTAAAATTCAAGAACTTGCCGACTCTGTGGTAGCTGTATTGACTAGGTTGTAATTTTTAAAGACCATCAGAACAGCATTGTTTTGGTTGAAGGGCATTTAAATGAATGAAGGGCAAACAGGCTACATCATATTATAAATCCTTATAAGGACTTTAAGTTTCTTCTAGAACATAATGTGATTTGTCAGTTATCACCCTGTGTGAACTACAGATATCATCAATCATGAGAGAGAAAAATTCCTATTTAAATGTTTGATCATCTGTTTTAAGAAAATATGATTTTTTCCTATTTCTTTTAGAGTCAGAATCTTATAAGCAATAATGAGTTGGATTCCCACTGGGGAATGTTCATGAGTGAAATACAGGCTGACGTGTCTCAGATTAGATACTGCTCTTCCTTGTTGATGGACAGAGGGCCTGTAATGAAATGTATCAGTTTGTTGCATTTCATGTGAAAGTTTCCCTTCTTCTGTTTCTATATGTAGATGTTTTCTTGTTCTTGATGAGAACCTAAGTGAAAAAGGAAACTAGGTGTTTCTTCAATGTAACCAAATTGCATAAGCCCAGTGAGATCTGTCCATATGTATCTTTAAGAAAAAATATTATTTTGTGAATTGCCTTTGAATTACTTAGATTGTTTCTTGTTAATGTGGTGTTCCTAGGAAATAGACACCTCATAATGAGCAGCTTTTATAAACTTAACTGCAGAGAGCAAGAGGTTAGCTTGTGAAGTCATTGTCAGTCTTTCTTGGTCTTTGATTGCATTTCTCACTTGGCCATCGGTTTGCTTAATTTTTCTACTTGGAGCCTATTTGAAGAGTGTTTATGTGGAATGACAGATATGCAGTGGTAGGTTCACAGAGGTGCAAAAATGTTTTTTTTTTTTTTGGGTAGGATCTGAACTTTATGAGATTAAAATGATTAAAGATGATTTCTTTATTAGCAACTAACTACAAACAGCCTTACTGTGTTTCTTTTTGCTTTTCATTTAGATAGCTTCTTCTCCCCCCCACCCCTTTCTTTCTCAGTGTTGAGATGGAATATTAGGAAGAATTTTTAAGTTGATTCTTCCCCTGGTCCCACTGCACATCTAAGTGGTAACTTTGGCTATAAAAAGAGGGATTAGAGATTTCATCGCTGCATCATTTGGTTGTCAAAAAGTTGATTCTCAGGCTCAGTGCATCGTTTCTATGAGGGTTTTAGAAGCCGCTGAGAACAAGGAAAATATTTATGAAGAGGAATTTCCTTGTCTTAGGATCCCATTCCCTTTTCCTTCCCTCGAGTGGTTGCTTGTTGATTTCCTTTGAAGCATACACACCTGTATATTTATTTGTGCTCTTGAGTTCAGTTTTCCCCGGGTTTGAGGACTTACCATGTTCTGCCTAATGCAGGCCCCATGAAGTTTCTTGGGGTACTCCTGAATTTTGACGCAGCATTTGAATCACTCTGCCAACTACCAAGGTTTTGCCACAACTCTGTTCCTTCACCATATCAATTGGCATCTCAGCAGCCGTATGCATTTGTTCTACGTGAAGTTCAGTTTATGTTCATCTTTTCTGTATCAAAATTCCTGGAGAAAAATTTTGAACTAAGGCCTTTCTATTTTCTTTTACTGTAAAACCAAATAATATTCCTGTGTGTGGTTTGAATGAGAATGACTACTGTAGTCTCATATAGTTGAATACTTGATCTCCATTTGGTGTAAATGTTTGGGAAGAATTAGGTATGGCCTTGTTGGAAGAGGACTATCACTGGGAGTTGGGGTGGGCTTTGAGGTTTGAAAAGCCCATGCCATTTCAGAGAGGCCTGTCTTCTGTCTCTGCCTCTGCCTCTCTGCCTTGTGCTTATGGTTCTGATGTAAATTCTCAGCTACAGTGCTGTGCCTGCCTCACTGCTGCTGTGCTCTCCACTGTGATGATCATGGACTAGAACCCCTGGAACTAGAACTCTAAATGAAATGCTTTCTTTTGTAAGTTGCCTTGGTCATGATGTTTTTTTTCACAGATAGGCAGACACATGGGGTTGGTAGGAGGCAGAGGCAGGGGAAGGAGAGAGAAATATGTGTGTGTGTGTGTGTGTGTGTGTGTGTGTGTGTACATGTACATGTGCAGTGGAATCTTGAGTTCAGGCTGTTAAGCTCTGTTCTATTCTAGCACCTTACAACTGTTTATAATGCCTTCTCTGGCACATTTTCACACTCTATGTGAGAAAAGGCCCACACATTTATCCTCAATAGATTTTCCCCGTTTGCTTAATGAAAGGGAATTTGCTGTGAAAGACCTCCCAGTCATGATACTTTCTCTGCTGCTCACTGGCCCTGAAGCTGCCCGCCCCTGCCCCTGTTGCCATGGCTCTGCACAGACCTAACTGCTGGCTGTTTTCATCCATGCCAGCCACCAGGTTGCCAACTCATCTGTGCTGAGGACCAAAGAGAGACAGGATGAGAAGAAATGACAGAGTAGAATTATTCAATAAGCCACAAAGACTACTCTCAGCCCCGTTCCATTTTCTTGAAAAATAATTACTTTTGTGATAGGATCTCTCTCTTGTAGCCCAGGCTGTGCTTGAACTCTCTGTGTTGCTGAGGATGACCATAAACTTTGATCTGCCTGCTTCCACCTCCCACATGCTAGTGTTACAGGCATGTGTCAGTTTATTTAATCTAGTTTTATTTGCTTTCATATCATCCACCAAGCCCCTATAGGTAGGTCTTGCTCTCTTGCCCAGGTTGGCTTTGATCTTGTGATCTTCTTGCCTTTGCCTACAAACTTCTGGTACTACAGGCATGTACTGTCACACATGTGTAGTGTTTTAAAATAAAGCTCACCCATGCATGTGTGTTAGTATGTAGGAGCTTGGTCCTGGGTATGTTTTCACAGAAGAGAACCACAGCGGTCGGATTCCTTTCCCAAAGGTCGTGTTGGAGCAGCCTGCTGTGTCCTCACCTCCTAGAGAGCTGAGTGTGCTTCTCCAGCTCTGGAAACACGTCAGATATGTGTGTACATGCTGCCATTGCCAGTCCGGCAGTGATTTGTGACGGTGAAGCAAGTCTGTTGTTGGGCTCCTCTACTGCAGTTTCTTAAGCACGCTCAGGCATACAAAGTCTTTTCTCAATATCAATTCAGTTTTGAGTATCAGGGTCTTGGTCAAGAACAATTCTCAGCTTTAAGTATTTTGTTAAACTGAAGTATTCTGATTTCTGAGGATAGAATCCATTTCTTTCTTTCTTTTTTAATTTCTTTTTTTTTTAATACATTCCCTTCCTCCACTTTTTAAATACATCCCATTCCCCCTCCCATTCAGTTCCCTTCAGAAAAGAACAGGTCCCCCGGGGATATCAACAAGAAACAATAAGACCAGGCACAAATCCTCATAGCAAGGCAACCCTGTAGGAGAAAAGGGTTCTAAGAGCAGGTGAAAAAGCCAGAGGCACTCCCATTCCTGCTGTTGGGAGGCCCACAACAACCCCAGGCTAAATAACCACAACATAGATGCAGAGGACCCATGCAAGCTCCCTGATTGCTGGTTCAGTCTCTGTGAGTCTGGTGAGCCCTGCTTAGTTGCAGTAGTGGCACACACCTTTAGTCCCAGCACTTGGGAGGCAGTGGCAGGTAGATCTCTGAGTTTGAGGTCTACAGAATGAATTTCAGGACAGCCAGGGATACACAGAGAAATCCTGTCTCAAAAAATAAACAACAACAACAACAACAACAAAACCAACCAAACAAACAGAATTCATTTCTTTACAAGGTACAGTCTCACTGTTTTACCCAGACTGACCTCAAACTCAACAGTCTTTGTAGCCGCCTGCAGCTACATGCAAACCGGTGACCTGTAAAAGATACTTAGGGATGTGTGGGGGGACGACGAAAAGAACACGGACCAAGACAACACAGCTGTTCAAAGTCCACTTTTACTTAGGGTAAACAGAAAATATAAACTTTGGGGGCGTGACCCTCCCTCCCAAAGCTGCAAGTCTTGTTAGCAGGTCTCCGCCCAGCTGAGAGATGTTGACATAACAGCTCTCAGAAAGATGTTAATTCCACAGGGTCTGCTACTCTGCAGGAGATGGCAGCTGGCCCCTTTTCGCAGGAAGCTGCAGCTCCTTTGAAGACAAAGGCTTGTTCCCGGAGCTCTGCCAGCTCCGCCAGGTGGGGAGAGGTGTGACTGGAATTCCTCAGCTTGGAGTAGGTGAAGGCAGGCAGCAGAATTATGGCTAAGGCTATATGGCACTTTAATGACTCTCTACAAGTCTTACTGCCTGTCTCCCAGGTAGCTGGGATTATAGGCATGCACTAGTGTGGTTAGCCCTGAGTCCTTTTGGGTCTCAGATGTCTGGTCTTAATGCTTTTTCCTACCCCAGGTTGGTGAATAACCTTTTATTTATGTTCTAGGTAGTGGAAAACTTGCCTTAGAATAGTTTAAGCAAGAGCATTTTTGAGTCAGTCAGGTTGAGCTCCAACCTATCCTAAGCTACAATGTGAGACTCTTGGAGACAAAAAGGCTTAAAGTGAAAGACCCTCAGTCCAGAGGACCCTTGCTCTTGCCCGGGAAGCACACCACCCCAAAAGCACTCACGAGAAATGATCCTTGATGCAAACCGCAAGAGGATTTTATTCAGGCGCCAGCTAGCTGGGACTCAACTCGTACCCCATGCAGGAGGGGAGGAGAAGAGCCCTGAGCCTAAAATCACACAAGCTTATAAAGGTAAAAACCGCAAAATTTGGGATGGGAGGGGGGTAGGAACTTCTAGTCAGAAGCACTTCTCACGGGGTGTCTCCAGATGGTCAGGATATGGTCCTTAGTAACTGGGCTCATGTCCCTTATCTGGCACACACAGCTATAGTTCTCAGGATTGTTCTGCAAGTTCTTACCCTGTGGGCACTCCCTCAGAGTTCACAAGTTCAGATTCTCAGGCCTCAGAGGAAGAGGGTCCAACTTAAAATTTTTCATTCTTTCAAAGGACAGAGAATTTTGAGGTGACAGTGTGATAGGCAAGGGGAGGTAGCTCAAAGTAACATCCCCGGCTCTACCAGCACTCGGAAGATACGTTATTCAGGTTGGGGTTTTGTGAAATGTTGTTTTAAACTATCCTGAAGTCAAATTGAACTTTATGACTTCATTCTGACCACTGGGGATTAATTTAGAAAGTAAACAGTGATGAACTGATACATATGTAAATTTCTACCTTGGAGATGATTATTTAGCTCAAGGTGCTGAGTTTATGTTAAAGAATTATGATCAAATAATTTCTCATTAAATCGGTAAACATTTGCTCAGAAGTGTCTTTAAACAGTTCTCTTGAACAATTAAAATAACTTTATTGCCCTTTTTATGTCTGCCACTAAACTTGAGAAACTAAATCTTATGGCAAGGAGAAGGAGATGACAAAATGTCAGGTCAGGTTGTACAATTATGTAAATATAAGCCCGTTTCCCTCAAAGAGAACCACATACCTTTTAAATAAGAACAGTCAACACCTCTCTTACAATTGCCTTCATTAGGCTAATGAATAGATATTTTTTATTTTTGAAATAGTGCATTTTTATTCACCTTCCTAACAGCCCTTTCCGTGTGTGTGAATAAATCACTGGACTGCGGCTGATTCTAAGTGCTCGTAATCACTAAACAATGGGTGATCGAGATTGCAAATGCTATAACCACACGTGGAAGCAATGCCTTTTCATCATCTGTAACTTTAATGGAAAGAAAATGTTAATTTAGGGTAAGGAAATAGACCTCTAAGTGTGATTGGTGAATAGAACATTAGGTTAATTAAAATAAGGGTATGCATCATTGCTGTGGTGGAACGGCCAGCATGCAGGAGACAGATTTATTTAGTGCGTGAATAGTACAATTCAGAGCTAGTCTCCCTGAGCCTAGATTTACTACAGACAGGGCAAGAGTGATGGCAAGGCTTTTGATTTTTGTCTCATTTTTACCTTTACCTGTCATTGTAGAGAGCTTGCCACATAAAGGTAAGAGTTTGTAGAGCCTTTGGAAAAAAAATCAATCATATCTAAATTCCTTCTGTGCATCATACTAGATGAATGAGCTACAAAACAAGACTAAGCTGTTGTGAAGTGATCAGATTTTGTATTGCAAGACTAAAAAGGTCAGATATTTAAAAGTCTTTTGGTTTGATAGATTAATGCATGTCTCAGTCTGCAGCAGACAAGTTGTACAGTGGATGGCAGTTAGTACAAAACCTTGTAACTGGTGAGAATGTGGAGAATAAGGGTCTGTGGAGTGCTCAGCCACAAACTGACCATCAGTGTTAACACCCCACCCCCTCCCTCAGCCAGGGCTCAGGAAAAGTTAGAACCAGAACTCAGGGAATCCTGGATCACAGCAGCTGTAGCTGTCTGTATTGGACCATACAAGCTCAAACCAGTCAGTACTCCAGTGTGGAGGGCTGACGGCCTCACAAGTCCCCTTCCTTAGACTGTTGATTGGTGACAGCTTCGGGTATGTGTGTGTAGGGGGAGAATCAGTTTTCTTTCCTATACATATACTTACATATACATGAAGTATCTGAATAGTTGCAATTATACTTGGTGTTTTTAAAAAAAGAAAGGATACAAAATTGGGAGGGGGTATCAGGAGAGTGGTAAATCTGGGGAAAAGGGGGTAAATATGATAAAATCCATTGTATGAATATATGAAATTCTCAAAGAATTGATATGAAAGTGTTATATTAAATATTTATTGCTTTCTAAAATTGCAGTGGGGATGATCTGCAATTTCTTAGTTATTAGTTCTTTTCTGTGCCTAAGATTCATATATTAGCTCAAGATTAACTTGGTCGTGTTTTATCTATCTAGGTGACTAATTTACTTATTGCATTTACTGAAGAATCCAGTACTTCACTGTAGTATATATTGCATGGAGAGCTTTCGAGCGCTCTTTGATTTTATTTATTTGGTATTAACTTTTTATTTTTTTTGGTCTTTGATTCTTTATTCTCAAACATCTTAGTGCGGTGCTGACTAGAAGCAGCTCTTCAGTGAGTACATCCTGCTTTCCTTAAGAAGGCTTGGCATGTGTTTAAACAGGTACTGAGGTCAGTATGGTCTTTAGTTATCCACCTCCCCAGGATATGCCTAACTTAATGTGTTAATTTCTACTTAGGTCTTTTATCCAGAAATAGATCATGATGTCCGATGGTCATCCAGTTTGACCTTCCCCATTAGCTTTTTGTTTGCCATCTGAGGATGACTGAGCAAATGCTCCATCAGGGTGCCTGACCTTGTGAGGTTGCTGTGTGATGTTGTCCACGAAGCATGGTGGGCCACATTCATAGCTATCCTAGGGCTTGTGCAGCCCTCAGGTTAGACAGACGTATGAGCGGTTGCAAAGCAAATGCTGATAAACCCAATGACTTGTGCAGTCAGTTAAATAAGAACTGGTCCTGAGTCCAGTATTTCATGGGCACTTTCTGCCTGTTAGGCTTTTCTCTATTAATCTCTCTAGTCTACATAGAGAGAGATTAATAACAGAACCAGCTCCTTTGACTCTGTAAATCAAAGTTTATGGAGCTGAGGCTCACTTTTCTTCTTCCAGGTCCTTCGTTTTGAGAAAGTCTTTTGTCTTGTTTTTGCTGTTCTTGTCTGTCCGTTTTCCTGTAAATGACGTCGGAGGCATATAATGAGTTTCCAGAAGGATATATATTTAATAATTTCATGATATACAATATTAACTTAGCAGAGCTTGATCCAGTAAAAATTTAATGCATATATTGGAAGTGAATGCTTACTCTGTAAATGGATTCACTTTAGAATTGACTTAGACATTTAGTAGGTTTCATTTTTGTCTTATTTTTTTCCAGTAAGGCTCATTTAAAGTGTTTAACAAAAATGAAGGAGTTGAAAAAATTTGTTGAATCTGAGCTGCGTCAAAACACAAAAGGCAATGAAGGCATGATAATGGCTCTTGTTTTCAGGATTATACTTTCTTGGTATGTTCCTTTTTATGTGTGATCTTTCTTCCTAAGGCTTCATCTTTATTTCCTCAAGGCTTCTGCTCACCTGAGATTTAATTTTGGCACATCAGAAAGAGGCTCAGGTCCAGTGTTGACTCTGGCACCTCTTGTTAGCTCTTTTTCTCTCTTGCATTGGGTTGATTTGTGAGTCAGTTATAGTAATGTTGAAACAGCAGCAACACAGGGCCTGTACTTTTCCAGTCACCGCACATGTTTGTCTTGGGCTTGTTGGGAACTGTATTCTATGTTGTTTTTATTCTAGACTTCAGACTGCAGCCAACAGCTGAAGCAATTCTTATATACAAAGTACCAAATTCTGACTTGTGCACTTTCTATTTAGAAAGAGTGGATCACTTTACCTCACTTTTCATTGGTCAATGAAGACACCAGATTAATGAAAGATTGATGGTATAAAGAAATCCACTCCTTCCATATTTGGTGGGCAGCACTAATGACTACTCATATACTTATAATTTAGCTTCTCCATTTAACCTCGCTTCAGAGCCTTTTCTTTCCTCTATGGACCACACACATGTCTTGTCATAGGAGAGAGAGAGAGTCTGGCAGGAGGAATTCTGTCTCCAGACGCATGCGAAGTCTGTAGCTTCTGGTGTGTGCAGTGTATTTTCCTTACAAGGTAAGGCTGAGCCATGTGACCTGACTGGCTCCCGGAATATAGGTAGGCCTGAAGTGTGCCCGCCTGGAATGGACTCTTTGAATGGAGTTGGTGTGTTATGACTTGATTTCTTGTATTGTTGTCCTCTGCCAAGCACACCCTTACTGTGAATATGGTATGGACATCTGCTGCAGCACACCACTGTGAGGCTAGAGATGTTAGTAACAGCAGGAGCTGACTTGAACAGCAGTGGGTTGGAGTAAGGCAGCCTAGGCGTGGGTGGCAGCTCTGCCAAGTTTGCAATTTGGAGTAAACGTATTTAAGTTTTTTGAGGCTGGGTTTCTTGTGAAATGAAGATAACAAAGCCTCTCTGACAGTTCTGACATGAAGATTAGGTTGGATGGCTTTAACAAAGAGCTTAGGATGGCTCTCAGTATACAGAAGAGTTCACAACCCGTCACTTCCTTTCCCTTTAATTTCCTCCTTAACATCTGTTATTTAAACTCCCTTAGTAAGCATTAATTGTGAGTTTAGGAATTGGGTAAAATGGTCTTCATTTTAGTCTAGTTTTAAGAATTTCCTTCTCATGCCGCTCAAAATGTGCTAATAACTGTTCTTTTCCGCAAATGAGAGAGTAGTGATGATTAGTTTTATAACTGGCAAGATTACAACAACTCTGACCCTTTAACCATTTTAAGGTGAACTGCTCTCCTTCTTGAGTAGTTAGGTTTAATGGAGAGGCCTACTGCCATCATCACCCAGTCTCCTCCTGCTGCTCCGCAGTCACGACAGCACGCAGACACGCACTCACACATGCAAGAAAAGGAGAGTGTGAGGAGAAGAGAGACAGACATGCAGAGAGGACATGGAGATTTGTGAGGCCTGTGTAATTTGGGACTTTGTCAAAAGTGAAGTCTATAGGCCAGCTGGAAATGGAGATGTTGCCATCTTGAGCCTAGAATTTGTTGGGGTGGCTCCCTTGCCAGAACAGTGTCACATTACAGTATGGAGACAGAATTCTTCCTATGCTGACACTTGCTTCTGCTCTTACCCTTCAGCTTGTTGGACGAGTCACCCCCACATTTAGGGTGCTCACCTTACCACTTTCAGAGCAACATTTACAGTGTTTAACCAAGTGACCAGCTGACATAATCAGTCATCTAACAGGGAAAGGGATCTCCAGCTACAGAGGACAGCAGGTGACATACACACCTTTGATGAATGTGATAGTTTATCCCCAAATCTGTCCAGTTTCTTTTTTTAATCTAAAGAATATTTAATGTTTTTGGACCATTTCATATATTTATACAGTGTATCTACCCTCAGTTCTCCTACTCCATCTGGACCCTCCAGAGTGTTCTCGTTACCTTTATTCTTCCTCCCCCAAACCCCTTTAAAACAGCCCACCTAGTCCTATTAGCGCTCTCCCTGTGCACGTGGGTATTGGGCCATCCACTGGGACACAGGCACAAACTACCATCAGCCCCACCCCTGAAGGAAAATGACTTCTCTCCAGCAGTCATCAGCTCCTCAGCTAGGGTGAGTAATAGATTCGTATCTATTATGAAGATAATTCGTTCATCTGTTTTGGAGTATTGGCCGGCCTTGATTCTGTGCAGGTAGCACTATCCTCTGCCTCCTCCATTGTTGTTGCCCCTTCTTCCGTGATGCTCTGTGAGTGGGAGACGATTGATGTCGCTGTCCCAATTAGCACTGACCACGTGCAACAGTAGCTTATTCTCAGCCATTTGAACAATTGCGAGCCTGAAGTAATTGCTGTCCTTGGCAAAATGAAGTTTGTCAGACCATGCTTGAGATCAGCACCAATCTGTGTCCTAGAGTGTATTTTCTACTTTTTCCTCTAGCGTTTCCATGTGTTTTTGGTCACATATTAAGATCTGCAGCTGTGGGAGTTGCTCTTTGTGTAGGGAGAGACCAAGAGCTGGCTTTCAGTTGTCTGTGTAGTGCAGTTTTCCTAGAATGATTTGTTGAAAATGCTGTGATAGCTGTAGCTGTGTGACCCTTACTGTGCTGTTCTTAATGCTATGGCTGTAGAATATAACTTAAAACCAGGCATGGTGAACGCCTAGCAGCATGAAAAGCATTGCCTTTGCTCAGGAGTGCTTTGCCTAGCTAGATGCATTTGGGCTTCCATATGAATTTTAAGATTGCTTTTCTTTGTCTGTGAAGAGTGTTAATTGTGTTGAATCTTTAGGTTGCTTTTGGTAGGATGGCATGATGGCAATACTCATTCTTCCATCTAACTTCCTGAGCACAGGGAATCTTCCTTATGCTAGTAAGGAATTTCCCCAAAATTTTCTTCAGTGTTTTAAAGTTTTTATTATGGAGTTTTTTTTTTTTTTCATATCCTTACTTAGGTTCATTCTAAGAGGAATTGATTGATTGATTGAGACCTTTGGAAATGGGATTGTTTCTCAGTCTGGTTGTCACTGGCATATAGGAAGGTTACTGATTTCTGTATGCTAGTATTTTATCCTACTGCTTTGTTGGAAGTGCTATCAGTTATAAGAACTTTCTGTGGAGTCTTTCTGGTCTCATATACAGACTCACAGCAGCATAGAGGCACCTTGACATCTTGTTTTCCTATTTTTATCTCTTATTTTTTTCTCCTATCTTATTGCTCTAGTTGAGGCTTCCAGTACTATATTGATACTAGTAGAGAAAGCATGTTGTCCCTAATTTTAGTGGGAGTATTAGGTATAGCCTTGCTGTATGTAGTCTTTATTATGTTGAGATATATTCCTTCTATTTCAAGTTTCTTCAGGATGTTGGGTTTTGTTAAAAGCCTTTTTTGCATCTATTGAGATGACTGTGATTTCTGTTCTAGAGTTAAATTTATAACCTATATTAACTCATTGAGTTACCTCTGCATCTCTGGAATAAAGCCATCTTAATCATGGTGAGTGATCTTTGTGTTATGTTCTTGAGTGTGCTTTATATCATCCATTAAACACTTGGTGTCTCCATGCAGTACTACTTTGGGGTTGTGACATTTTGGGAATGTCATGTTTAGTCGATGGATATGAGCCACTTATCTTAGGGGTTGCAGCTTCACCGTGGCTCTGGGTTCAGTTCTCTGCTCTCTGGTCTGCCATGGTGTAAATAAGGTACAAGTTTTCATTGCTGTGGTCAGGCTGGAGCACCATGCTGTCTGTCTTCACCATCGTCGGCTTTGTTCCTTGAAGCAATGAGCCCAAAGTAACCCCTTCCAGCCTAAAGTAGCTTCTCTCAGTACTTGTCATAGTGCAAGTGGCTAATGCAGGAGGTGTGGCTGCTTTGTTACCCATAGTTCCAGTGCAGCTGTTTTCTCAGGCCTGAGGGAGAAACTTCAGAACGACAGTAGCTTGTTAGATACTGGGATAATGGGGTAAGAGCTTTGGTGGGTTTTCAGGAACATTCCTGGGTCTCAGTCAGCTCCTCCTTTGAGAGCTGAAGACTCTGCAGGCTCTCAGATGACAAGACTTCTGAAACCACCAAGTGGATAGTCCTTCCATGCTCTCTGTCTTCTGCAACCCGTTGAATATGCTACTGACTGGCTTCACATCTTCCTTCTCAAAGATGCCTTTTAAGAATCTGCTAATTCTGATCTTTGGGCAGGCCAGGCTTATGGCCCGCAGGCTGATTTTTCTTAAAAAAAAAAAAAATGAACAAGCTAATGATTACCTTTAGACTGCACTTTGCAGTTGACTCGTAGGTGTGACTTCTGAAGTCTCTATAGTTTGATTTATTACCATAGTGATAGCATTAACTTTACGAGTGCTTTTAAGCTATGTTTTCTTTGCTCTTAGAACTTCCCTTTGAAAAATGAAGAATGACTCTTTAGCCAGGTTTTATTGGGATAAAGATCAATTTTATGAAGCCTGACGACTTCATATCCTGAATTTTACCTGAGCAATGTTCCAGCTTAACTGGTGTATTGTACTGACTCTCTCATCAGCTCCTTTATTGATTAATGACACAGATAAGAAAGATGTACCTTGTTGCATGGGGATTAGACAGGAAACTACAAGTCCTTCATATGTCAGAACAGCTAATATAAGTCTGTATTTATGAATGGCATGGTGCATGAAAGAGAAGGAAAGCCCAGGGTTTAGTTACGACTGGGGAGAAGTAGGGCAAAGGGGAAAGCCTGGTGGTGATCTAGGTTTGAAAGGAGGGGCAGTTACCTGGGTGACCAGCAAGCATTTTGTGCTGGCCAGCGAGTGCTGACCGGATGAGCACAGTTGCTGAGCGTCTTTACTGGAGGACAGTGCTGCTTCCCACGCAGTGCACTGTCAGTGCCTCTGGGTGTCTGAATGGCATCATAGAGTGCCCAGCAGTCTAGGTATGCCAGTCTAATAGGAAATCCAGTCTAAGCTGCAAAGAGAAGTTTTAGGATTCAAGATGGTTGTGTTGCTGATCGCAATCAACTCTGGACAAGTTTGAGGATGTGCACTTTTCCTAAGACCCATGGGATTCTTGTTTCTTCAAGAACCTCCAAACAGAATCTGTGCATAAACCATTGGCGAGCTTCAGAGGCAATCAGTGCCCGCAGGTGCCCTTCACTGCATTGAGTTAGCTGCTTCTGGAATGGCATATAAACCGTAGCAATGGCAGTCAGCCCACAAAGCGTACTGGCTAGAAAGTAAGAGAAGGTTCTTGGAGAATTAAAGTTTAAGAATTAAAAAATGCTGCTGATAGCAACAGATAGCATGATCAGAGCTTGGTTTCAGGGACATGCGTGTCTGAGTGTCTGCGTACTCTTGCTAGGCAGGCTCTGCAAACTGCCGTCTCTTCTGCTTACTGGGGACACTGACAGGCACGGCTAGGTGAGGTAGTGAGGATAAAGGTGCTTGACATTTGGCTGTTGCATGTCCAGTATTTTCAGGATGGTGACAAATATGACTTCCAGTTGTCAAGCTAAATAGATCAAAATATTTCAGAGTGCTGGATAGACATGGAAGGCTTCTGACCAGTTTGAAAGAATAAGAGGTAAATGATTAATAGAAAACCTATGCAAGTGTAAAAAGCTGAATGTAACAGAAATCTTCCTGAAAATTAAGGGTGCAAAGAAAACTGTTTGGAGGTCTTTGAGAGTAATTTTTTTTTGTCAACAGTTTTCAGTTCGATCCATTTGGATCTAAGGTTTTGCTTTTGCCATGCTTTGTACTAAAACCTTTGAATTAGTGCTGTCTTTTCTCCCTACTGTTTTATCCTCCTTGATAAAAGGCCGTCAATCTTCAGAGCACAAGAAACAAGAAAACTAAGAGTGACCCCTTTCTTACCAGGTACCTGTCTGACTTTGCCCAGAGAGCATTTGGTCAGGGCCTCTGTGGTTCACTCCCCTGCAGTTCTTCATGGGCCGCCTGGACCTCAGGATTTGGTCTCAAGACTCCCTGCAGGAGGGAAGCTTTGTGTTTACTTTCTTTGTCACTGGAGAGCGCCCTGTGGCTCTGCGGAGCTGCCATCTCAGCCGAGTCTTCCTTCTGTGATGCAGTTCACTGACGCTCCTCAGTGTGCTGGAGGTGCTTTTGTTTCAGTTATGCTTTAAGCACAAGCATAATTCTGTTATCATTTCTTTTCTTGTCACCTGTCTTTAACAAGAGATGAAAGAGGGACCTTCCAGTGAATCAAAATTTCAGTGCTTTGGAGAAAAGCTGAGCGCTGTAAAACAAATGTAGTCTGGCCTCCCCTGCTAGACTCCTCTTTTCCTTCTGGTTCTGTACACCGCGTACTAGTGTTGTCTATAGCAGAGAAGGCTTTGCTCAACAGTGAGGAACAACTAGCCTTCCCAGACTGTTAGGGTCTCCCGGGACCTTCTGAGTGGCACAGTAGAAGGAGACGTACCGGTGGGCGATGGAGGACCAGGCTAACTATGATTGTCACTGGTCACGAGCGTAGTTTCCTCAACTAGAGAACAAAGTTGGTTTGGCCACATCATGTCCTGGTTCCTGACGTCTTCAGTCTGTATGAGTCAAACGAGGCGGCAGAGGTGTTATTCCTTGTCTTTCAATGTTGGAGATGTCAGAGCTGTCCAGGTTTTCACAGAAGCTCTAGGCCCTGCGAGCGGCTCCTGCCTGCTCAGACTTCCTCACCAGCAGGTCCGACAGCAGCTCTGACCTGTTGCTTCCTCTGCTCTGGAACTGCTCGGCATCCCTTCCATGGCTTGGCAGTCTCCCCCAACATGGCCGCCTCCTCGGCTCTGGGATGCAGGGGTCCCCTTCCTTCTCCACTGTACCCTCTGATGGCTTGCTCTTCTCTTTTCTGTGGGATGCTCTCTGCTGACTCTCTATCCAGTCTCTGGACTCTTCCCTCCTGCTTCACTTAGCAGGGCGCCCTCTGACCTGCCTGATCAGGCTGCTATCCTTATGCTCACAGCGCCTCAGTCCCAACTTCATGTTCATCTGTGTAACCATTTGAGTAACCATCATTTGAGTAACCATTTTCTTCTTAGATATTCTGTGTGCACCTTTGAGACTGATATAGATCACAGCCAGGCCTGTTGTTTTGCTTTTGTTTGTGTTTTGGCAATCTTTTATATTTCTAGCTCCTGAACATACATGAATGTATCAAAGATATCAGCTCCTCTTGACATGGAGGAAGTGATTGTAATAAGAGTAAGACCCACAAGGGAGTCCTGTGTGCCTGCTCTGCCCTCTCTGTGCACAGGCCTTCAAACCATCACTACTGCAGTTTTTGAGTACTCACCGTATTCTTTGTTCAATATTAAGTACTTTTTTGTGTTGCTTAATGTAATTTTTAATAGAATACTTCAAGGTGCACACACACACACACACACACACACACACAGGCCCACGCACAGGCACACGTACAGGCACACGCATAGGCACACGCACAGGCCCACGCACAGGCACACGCACAGGCACACGCACAGGCCCACGCACAGGCCCACGCACAGGCCCATGCACAGGCGCACGCACAGGCACACGCACAGGCACACGCACAGGCACACGCACAGGCACACGCACATGCACGCATTAGGTTTCTTGGTCCTTGATGCTATTGTGCCATTGGAAACTCTGAGAATGGCACCGAGCCAAATGGGAAGAGTATCGAGTGGAATTCATGATTGCATTTTCCCCAAGTTTTCTGAAAACAAAGGTTGTTGGCTAATTTGGGCTCTTAGTTTGCTCAGGGAGAGGGACTCCTGTGGAGGCATGTCAGGACAGTCATGGGCAAACCTTCTCTGCTTGTTGGTTCTGGAGCCTTCTGTTGTTCCATTCAGACTGGGGAGTTACATTGGAGTCATGGTGGGTTGGAATCTGACGACCTGTGTAGAAGAGCCTGTGACGTGCATGTTTATTTTCTGACTGCAGTTGAATCAGCCAGCCAGTCCCAGGACTGTGGCCAGTGCTTTTACTTTTAGCATGTTGTTGAGCCCATGTTTATTAGTTAAGTGGCCCCAGCATGTGAGGGGTGACAGTGAAGCGGGTGTCCTGATAGCAGTTAGGTGAGGTGACTGACCCTGGGCTCCTCTTCTGTCACATCAGGTACTGGTAGACCTGCTTTCATGTGAGGAAGTTGAGGTTAGTAACAGAATGTCACCTCTCTTCTGGCAGGTCAAGGCTGAGAGGAGAGAACCGGGTACAGCCGGGTCTTTCCCAGGCTGAGCCGGATGGTGAGTGTTGTGGCTAGGATCTCCTGTCTTGGTAACTTTTTATTTAATTGTATCATTTTGTATCAATTATATTTATTTAATTGTATCAGTCTCTTGTTTATATAGGGCTGAGAGAGGAGGTGGGGTTTTTTGCTGAGGTGAGATGATGAAGGGGGAGGGGAAGGGTGACGGAGGGTATGGGGTGGCTGACAGAGCCAACAAAGTTATTCCACATCAGTGTTAGGTACGCAAAGGCCGCTTAAGTAGGTCGTGCTGAGTCACTCCAGTATGGACGTGACCGAGACAGGTCTCTAAACTCGAGCAAAGGCTCAGTCTCCCACACTAGGCCTCAGTATCTGGCTGAATAAGGCCCAACAACTGAACTGCTCTTTGTACCCATGGACGCTGTATGCCCCATCACTGACCCGGCCATTGGGAACGATAAAGGGAAGAACCAAAGACCTGTAAGCATTTGTTTAGCGTGTGCAGCCATTGTTAGCTGCTTTGTGCCAGCACACTACCAATGGAACAAGGTTTTAGGAATTTTACCTCTTAATTTGGTTACTGCGAATTTAAGTGCCTAGGAAAATCTTGTATGGACTGGGCAGACTGTAGAATCTGCTCAGAAGCAGTGGCTTCCAGTGTGCGTAACAAGAGAGAAATAGTGGTGTGTGTCCCACTGAGACATTAGGATGAGTTAATTCAGAACTGCGGCTTGTTGGAAGTGTCCCACTTTTCATCCTTTGTTTTCAATATCTTGTAAGTACATTTTCTTTATTTTTTTTAATTACAAGTATTTTCTTGTGATACTTGTCAACTATCACAACTCAGAACCCTGAATAAGACACATAGGACACATTGGCTAAAAACTGTGAATAGCGTAGTTGGGAATACAGCTCAGTGGGACTCCTTTGCCTCGAAGTCATACATCCTGGATTTGAGCTCTAGCTTTGCAAACAAACATTATAATATAATTGTGGGGTTGTTTTTGTGAGTAGGGTTTTTTCTCAAGTACATCCAAAGTAAAAGCTTCTGCTACAAAATACTAACATTATTTTACGCATGGTAATTTGCTTCATTCTGAACTTCAGATCTTGATGCCAATATTTGTAAGCCCTGAGGCAGAGGTGGGGTAGTTTTGAGGCAAGTACCTCATAGAAAGACACACTGGCTAGTCAGGTAGTGATTTCAATATCAGCAATTTTGTGACTATTATGGTGTGTGTTGCTGGCAATCGGCATTTTTTATGAAGAGCCTGTTAACTGCCTCTCATCCCACAAGGCCAGGTTTCCCTCTGGACACTTTTCTGCAGAGCACAGTGCTTCTGGCTCCTTCCTTTTCAGCCTGTGAAAGTGGAGACTTTGAAATGAGAAGTGTCATGCAAGGTGAACTATTGGTATTTCCACAGCAGGCAGATTTTACCATCTTCTCTGTAAAAACACTATTGAATCACATTTATGGTTTTGTCACCTTTACAATTAGAACAGATAGTGACATTTAAGCCTAGGAAAATCCAGTCTCTGGTATCGACTGTTAATGTGGAAAACTCGAAGAAGTAGGTAGAACATTGTGACCTTATGATGTGAATTCTTTAATTAGAGCATACAGATCAGTCAAATATTTGACTTATTGATTTTTGGAAAACCAAACTATTTTATATGCAAGGTATGAACATGTTGCCCTTGATTCAGAATAAACAGTTAGTCAAGGTCTTGTCCAGAGTAAATAATATGTACTTCCACCATTTTAACATACATTAACATATAACTGGTTACCTCATTTTAGCCACCTATTTAAAGTGATTGTTGGTGTTTCTAGAGTAACTTGCTTAAGATAGCATTAACTGGTTACTATGTACATTTAAAAATACAGCATATTAGTGGTTCTAGCCCATCTCCAGTTCTTTTGTGTCATTAATGGACCCACAGAAACCCTTTCTATGAGGACCTCCCCTGTGGCCACACTGGGATAGGATTCAGGTAGGCAATCTTCATTATGCTTCCTGGCCTTCTTTCCAGAATTACTCCTAGTCTTTGGGTAACCTACTTGCAGGAGCCCCTTGCCACCTTACCTCCACTCCCTGGGGATTCCACTTGTGGGTGCCATTCCAGTGTCCCCCTAGCTCTTCTGGATACCCTTCTCAGCCTTTCCTCCAATCCATTCTTTTGTGTCACATGCCGACTCTTAGAAGCAGACTCTACCAGACACCACAGCCATAACACTTGCTGGTGATCCAGCATGGACAGCAGCCACCTGAGAATGGAGCACCCTCAGATCAGATCAGATCAGGTAGCTACAACAAAACCCCTTAACTATTTAACACCAGATGCCTAGTCCTAGCACAAAACCACAGACACAGACAGCCAAGGTAGTATGCCTCCTCCAGAAACAAGCAACCCTATTGCAATAGGCTTGAGAAACACAGTTTGGCTGATGCACATAAGACAAGGACCTAAATTAACAATTATGAATATGTTGAAGAACCTTAAAGAGGATGTAAATAAATTTATTAGTGAAGCCTGTGAAAACATTGCTGAATGAAATACTGAAAACATCTTTATAACATGAAAATAGAGATTGAATCTCTACAGAAAACTCAAACTGAAGGAAAACCAGAAATAAAAAACTTATGAAGTCGAACAAAAACCTCAGAGGTAAGCCTTGCTAACAGATTGTAAGACATGGAAGAGGGAATTTACCTTGTTGAAGACAAGGTAGAAAAAATAGATAGCTCAGTCAGAGAATGTAGTTAGATGTGAAAAAATCCAGGCACAAAACTTCCAGGAAATCTGGGAGACAATGAAAACACCAAACCTACAAATAATAGGTGCAGAGCAGTGACTCTCAACCTGTGGTCGCAGCGCTAACCAAAATAGAACCATGATCAAGTTGACCTCATCCCAGAGATTCAGGGAGCATTCAAAGTCCTTAAATAAATAGCCTTAATGTAATCCACTATATAAACTAATTAAAAGACAAAAGCTGCATGATTATCTCACTAGATGCAGACACGTTGTGACAAAACTGAAATCCTATCATAATAAAAGTCTGGAGAGATAGAGTAGGGATATTCCTGAACACAATAAAGGCAGTTTACAGCAAGCCCGCAGACAACATCAACAGAAACAGAGGAACTTAATGAATAGCTACTAAAAGGAGGAACAAGAGAAGGTCGTCCACTCTCCATATTTATTCAATAAAGTATTTGAAATCTTAGCTAGAGCAATAAGACAGCTGAAGGACACAAAGGGGATGCATATAGGAAAGGAGAACTTAAATTATCTTTATTTGCATACGTTATGGTTTTATGCACAAAAGACCCTTATGACTCTACCAGGAAGCTTTATAGGTGATAATATTTTCAACAGCTGGGTATGTTAGTATACAAGTTTAGTCTTAACACTTGGGAGGCTGGTGTGTGGAATGCAAATGGGTACAACTACTATGTATGTATGTATGTATGTACGTACATATGTACGTATGTAAGTATGTGTGTATGTATATGTGATGGTTCCTCAGAATGCTTGGACTAAATCTGTCTCATGAGCTTTATTATAATGCAGTTATATCACTTGTGAGCGTATACCCAAAGGACTTTACATCCTTCTACAGAGAACTCATGTTTTTTTTATTTTTTATTTTTATTTTCTAAGTTTTTATTTACATTCAAAATCATTTCTCCTTTCCCGTTTCCTCCCTCCCCGAAAGTCCCATAAGCCCCCTTCCCTCCCTCTTTTCCCCATTCAACCCCTTCTCGCTTCTCTGTCCTGGTATTCCCCTACATCCAGTCTTTCCAGGACCAGGGGTCTCTCCTTCCATCTTCTTGGAAATCTATTGATATGCGTAATTGTGTCTAGGGTATTTCGAGATTCTGGGTTAATATCCCCTTATCAGTGACTGCATACTATGTGTGTTCTTTTGTGATTGGGTTACCTCACTAAGGATGATATTTTCAAGTTCTGACCATTTGCCTAGGAATTTCGTGAATTCATTGTTTTTAATTGCAGAGTAGTATTCCATTGTGTAAATATACCACATCTTCTGAATCCATTCCAGAGAACTCATGTTAACTCATCCATGATAACTACTGTTGTAGTCATAATAGCCAGAACTGGAACCAGCCTAGATGTATACCAGCTGATGAATGGATAGTGAGAACATGGCATATTCATAAGGTGGAAGGAATATGATTCAGCCGTTAAGAGAAATATAGTTATGTTGTGAAATTCACAGGTAAATGGATAGAGTTAGAAAAAAGATCATCCCAAGTGAGATCACTGAGACCCCAAACGACAGATATTGTAGGTTTTTTCTTATATGTGGATATTTGCATTTAAGCTATGAAGATATGTGTTGCAATCCAAATTACCATGTAGGCTAAGTACCTATTAAGGAATTGTGGAGTCGGATGGGGTGGAGAGGCTTTCCCAAGGAAGGGGAAATAAAAGAGTGTAGGGTTATGGAGAGACAAACTAAAGTGAACTAGAGTGGACTATTAAGTAAGGAGGGGTGGAAGAACAGAGTAAAGGAACAAATATATGGAAACCTATAATTTCAGGATCTTCCTAAAGTGGATACATATATGAAAGGAATATAAGTGGAATCACAGAATAATAGGGAGACAATGTTCCAACTAGACATCAAGTAAAACCTCCAGTGTCCAGAATAGGTTGTATCTTGATGAATCATTGGCCAAGGGGGTCCCCTAGATCCTCTCTCCCCCAAAATCACAGATTATTTTCAACCAGACATCACAGTCTATTGCTAAGGCTATTATTTAGTTTGCCGTCAACAGCCTGCATGTAAGGCCGTATAACTGAAGCGACACTTTCTTAAGTCACTGATCATAGCCTAACTAGATGCTATACCCTACTGACTAGTTAGTATTCATAATATCGTAAGGTACTGTGCATGTTACCAGAAGGGAAGGTAGTCATCAACTGAGTACAAACTCTGTCACCTAGAACAGTGACTTGTGTGTTAGGTATCCTGGTACAGTAGTAGCATATGTGGGACTAACCACCCACTTCTTATAATTGGATTTATAGCCCACTTTATGTGATGGAATCCTTACTTAACACTATTAAAATGCTCTAGAACCTGAGACTAGACAGCCCATGAGCCTAGGGAGAGCCTACTAGTATTATCTTGCTAAAGGAACATCGCAATACAATTACTGTTAATGAGAAACTGCTCATTAATACCTCACTCAAACCACATCAGACAAGGCTCTTCTTCCAGTGGATGGCTGTTAACACAGAGGTGCACAACTGGACAAGGTAGAGAGCGAGAGACTGATGACCTACCTGGAGCATCTTTTTTTTTTTTTTTTGGTTTTTCGAGACAGGGTTTCTCTGTGTAGCCCTGGCTGTCCTGGAACTCACTCAGTAGACCAGGCTGGCCTCGAACTCAGAAATCCGCCTGCCTCTGCCTCCCAAGTGCTGGGATTAAAGGCGTGCGCCACCACCGCCCGGCTACCTGGGGCATCTTTATCAAGCCTCTCCCCTCTAGGCTGAAGGGTTTATGAGAAAGAGGAAGCAGACAGGTTGTAACAGCCAGAGATGACGGTTGACTCCAAGTATCTTCTAGATACAACTGAACTGCTCACATATGAATTTCAAGACTGTAGTATGTTCATTTCCTCCTTTCTAGTATTTTAGATGCTAAAATAGATTGAGCTACCCAGATACATTAAAAGAGCCTTTCCATTTTGTCTTAAGCTCACCCTGAGAAATACAGATTGCCTTTAAACAAATAGTATTTAAGGAATTCCACTGTGTAAAACATGATGAAGGTTGATTTGTGTTGTGACATTTTATCAGAATCATTTCATTTTCTTGATCTCCCAGTCACCTCCTCTAGACGTCTGAAGATACTCTTTCTAACTCTGGGTAACCCCTTTGTCTTTGTTGCCTCTTGTCTTGTGCCCATTTCTCTCCTTCACACCGTGGTCTGTGTAGCTGGCTCTGAATTTAGATTCCATCACTACTTAGTTTGCTTCCATTCTTAGCTTGCTCGTTGTTTTAGTAAAGCATCTAGGTAAGGGGGAGGGGGAGGGTGGGGCTCTGGAGAGGTGGCTCAGTGGTTAAGAGCACTGGCTGCTTCTCCAGAGCACTTGGGTTCAATTCCCAACATCCACATGGTAGCTTGTAACTGAATGTAAGTCCAGTTCCAGGGCATCCAGTACTATCTTCTGGTCTCTGCATATAGTGTGTGCATGTGATGTGCAGACATACATGCAGGCAAACACGCCTGCATATAAAATGGCAATTTATGAAAGGAGGACACTTTTTGTTCTGATAGGTCTTTTTTGTTTGCTTATTTTGTTTTTGGCAAAGGATTGTCTTGAGGTGATTTTTCCCCAAGTTTGAAGTGTGATCTTTTTTGCTTTGGTTGAACCTTGTGTTGAGAAGTGATAGGAGCTGCTGTGTTTCAGAGTGACTGGGGGAAACCCGAAATTCCAGAATTTTGACTTTGTTGCTAAATGTGTTGAGGTTTAACACTGAAAAAGGTAACTAATAAATAATTTATGTAGCCTTTTGCTATCAGATGTTAACCAATTTGTTAGGATTAATGTGTATAATATACAGTATATAAAGATTTAAAAGGTTTATCTGTTTCAGTTAACAGTCTGTTACCTCAGGTTTCCATTTTTATGGTTCAGAGATGGATAATTTAGATATTAGGGATATTAATTTTTTTCCATCCAGTCTCTTAATTTTTCTAGCCCCTTGGAGTTTTAAATTTCATGTTTTTTCCCTCCCAGGGAGCATCTGCGTTGGGAAAGGTGAGTGCACACAGGCTTGTGGAAATGAGGCAGGACAGAGAAGTAAACCCACTGAGTGAGGTGGCAGGTAGGAAGGTAGAGCGGGAGACTGCAAGCAAAGAGAGTGCTTTGTGTCGAAGGGAAAGAAGAGCAGCTGTGGGAGAAAGGGCAGGCAGAGATGGATGGACACTGGGTGAAGGGCGGAGGCAAAGCAAAGCAGCACGTCACTGACACAGTAGAGAGAAAGGAGCTTCGAAATTAGAAGAGAGGAGGTGCAGCTTGGAAGTCGAGGAAGTCAAGGAGGAGGGAGACACAGGTTCACCTACTACGCAGTGCTCCACTCTGCACAGCTGTCTAGATGGGCGCAGTCTGTCTGTGTTGAGAGAAAAATTGTAACCGTTCAGGGCACACCAAGAGGCTGGTTAGTGGCCGCAGCATCAGGAACTGACCAGGTCAACACTAACTCAGTTGAATCAGATTATCTCATTTTCCTCTGAATAAAGCCAGGCACACACTCTGATCAGGCAAGTTATGGTGAAGGTTTACTGCATACACAAAAAGTTGGATTTCACATACTTTATTCAAGATAATGGAAGAAAGCATAGCTCTAACCAAGACTTGAATGTTCCTGGACAGCAAGCGTTGGTAGCATCCATTGCAGGACTGGTGTTGAGATATACTATGGTATGAGATATGATATGGTATGAGATTTTTTTTTTTTTAAGAGGACTGCCACTGTTGGGCACTTTGCCTAGAAACAGTATGAACCCACTGGGTTTCTGGCTCCAGTTACTGTTTAGATTGCTTTGGTGGTGGAGGGAGAACCACAATCTGGAGCCTTTTGTTTGTACCTTGCCACAGTGGGCAGGCACAGCCACCCAGCCACAGGCTTGTGTGTAAAACAGCCAAGTTCTGTCATGGCTGGTCTTTCCTTCCTAGTGACAGTGTGGTACAGAGTCCCGTTCGCCCTCCTGTTCAGTTACTATCATTTGGTTCCTGACAGGATGCTTTTCATGCCTGTAGAATTCCCAGCAATGGCGTCTTTAGGTCCACTTTGATTTGTAGTTTTATGCTGGAACAATTTTACCTAATGTATTGTTCAGTTCAGGGAGCAGAAGAAATTAATCAACGTGACATCTTGGAATGCTCAAATCTCTGAGTAGCTAATTAAATATATAATAAGCAAATGTGAAAGCTTGGTTTTATTTTTTCTATTAGATTGAATATGGGGGGGGGCAGGACAGCCAAAGAAAAATTATTTTGCTTAAAATAAAAGCATACTTTAAAAAGTTTTCTTTGGAGAGCAGAATGTAATTGTGTTGTAAGTATGTGTAGTTATTTGTATCCCTTTCCAACCTCCTTGGGATTAAATTGGTTTTCTCCAGGAAAGGCAATTGCAAGCAGGAAGCCTTCCACTTTTTGTTGAATTACTGTGTGGTGCGTGGAGCGCACCCCACAATCCCAAAATCAGATTACTGCTTTGATTTATAATAGCCATTAATTACAACTTTGTATTAAAGCCTTTTAGTTTTCTGCATCAGCAAGCCTAAGTTCTCCTTTGAAGAGGAGTTATTTACATTAGGTCTCATGCTAACTGGTGAATCCTGTCTGTAGCAGCTGATCAAAGACACTGGATGATGCACTTCTCAGCTAGCGTGAAAAGGGTTTTCCTGAAGCTGTTAAGCATTGTGTGATGAAATAGCTGGGAAGATCCTGTTCTGTTGATGAGAGTCCAGCCCAGGATGTGGCTCAGAGTATTAGTAAAAACCACGCATTTACCACATTTATCATCCTCACAGCGCTGTCCCTGCCTCTGTACTCTCCATAGTGTGCAGTCTTCAGGCCCCAGGTCCAGCTCCTTAGCGCCCCCTGTGGTCTTACAGAGGGCTCAGACACTATCCCTGAAGAAGGCAGTACTAGGTCTGGGGGTTTGTAAAGGGCTCCTTGTGGAATCTGGTGCACAGCAGGGATTGAAAACACAAGTCCCTTGGTGAATTTCTGTTTGAAAAAACCAGGTTTCCCTGCCTTTCTGAGGTAAAGAGTATCTGTAAGCCAATCAATCATGCAGAGTCAGGCCACAGTGTCTTTTGGGTGTCTTTGATAGGCTCCTTCCCTATTTGGGGACAAGCAATTCCCCTACGTTTGCAGCATGTCCCTTTTCTCACTCTGATGTGTGTCTAGCTATGAGTTCTTTGCTGACCTCCACCGTTTTACGACTTTGTCAGAAGCTTCTTGGTACTTCCTTCCCTATTTGGGGACAAGCAATTCCCCTACGTTTGCAGCATGTCCCTTTTCTCACTCTGATGTGTGTCTAGCTATGAGTTCTTTGCTGACCTCCACCGTTTTACGACTTTGTCAGAAGCTTCTTGGTACTACCTTCCTATGAATAAAGCCACATTTTGATTTAGAAAAGTCTAAAATTATGGTAACAGTTAATCACATAGTTCTTAGAAATTACTCATTGAACTTATTTTCTTTAGATTTCATATACCCAAGAAGCATATTTTTTTCTTTCTTTCTCTTCTTCTCTATCTCTTTGGCTCCCTCTCTCTCCTCTTTTAAAGACAGTGTTTTGCTATGAAGCATAGGCTGGCATTGAACTCGAAATTCCCCCGCCTATACTTCCTGAGTACCGTGTACCCATTGTTTAAGAAGTATAGTAGGTACAGTTTAATCTTGCGGTTGGACTTAATGTATGGTACTCACTTCTGATACTTTGCTGTGCTTCAGCTGAATATATTTGGGAATAATTATTTTGACAAGTGTTTCTAAATAGTCATGAAGGCAGAGTAATATGATCTTGTGGTTTGAATGTACTGTGTTCACATTCAGATGCTTGTTAACATGGTAGTGTAGGGCCTTTCAGAGTTGGTTAGGCACATGGGCTCCTCCTGTGCTGGCGGGGCTAGGTGTCTTTGTGTTGTGTTCGGCTGTTCCTGGGGAGATGGGGACAAATGCCTGCCGATCCCACACAGGTACCCAGCGACAGATCAGAGGAAGGATACCACGACGTCCAGCTTGGTGAACCAGTTTTTTACTGGGGTTACTAGTAGGAATATGTGTGGGAGGTCATTACCAAAGTCCACCCCAACACGTGTCCCAGCTCTCAGAGCTGGAGATGCAGGGCATGCTGCTCAGCCTGCAGGCAGCTTGGCAGGGTGGACGGTGTCCTTTTGAGGTGCCTCACTTGGTCTAGCCTCGCCTAGGCAGTTCAGCTGGTCTTTCCTTTTCCCAGATAGCTCACCTAGTCTGAGAATGCTTCTCAATACTCCTTACCCTTATACATATTTGGGGAGGGAGGAGGACTAGTGTACCTGTTCAGTTTCAGGGGCTTCTGGAAGCCATTGAATTGTTTACCTCCTGAACTTCACAGTGTTCCTCGAAGGACGGAGTGTTTTACCTTCCAATAAACTCTTGTGTCTTATGGAGCTTCCCCTTTAAAACATCCTGCATGCAGATTATCCTGGTCCCGGTTTTACAGGAGAATAAAACGGCCTGGCATTGCAGTTACCAGAGCTGTGCTTTCCCCTACCTCTTCTGTTCCCATTGTTGCAGAGCCACATTCGTGTGGAACACCAGCTGGTGCCCTTCCTTCCAGGGCTGCTCCTGCACTTGGCACGCCAGGCCCTGAGCACCCGGCACCCAGGTGCTGTGGTGGAGCGGGCACTGTGTGCGAGATGCAGGCCTACCCTGCAGCTGGGCAGGGTAAGAGAGAGGCAGGAGGTCCTGCAGAGGTTAGTGAATGTTTTCTTTCACAGGGGAGAGTATAGTGCACGTGGTGACCATATCTGTTTCTTTTGTCCTCTTCCTTGTTTTGCTCCCAGATGTGAGAGAATTCACATGCCATAGAATTCATCCATTAAAAATTTACCATTATGATTCTTGGATTCACAGAGCTGTGCAGGTAGCAGCTCCGTCAGCTTGGGAACATTTTCAGGAATAAAGGGTAAAAATATCTCAGTCCGGCAAATGCTTGCCCAGAACCTCACCCCCCCCCCCCCCCTTCAGCTGCCAGCAATTCCTATCCGAAACTGCAGAGGCAGAATTAAGACCAGAGAAAGACCCACTGAACCCCACCTTGATACCCCCATTCCCACTTCAATTCCTACAGAACCTCAAACCCCCAGTGTAACAGCGCACAGTTTCCTCTTCTTCAGAGCCTGCAGCCCTTCAGCTCTTCTGATAAAAAGGACTACTCTGCTTCTGGAGATGTGTGTGTGTGTGTGTGTGTGTGTGTTTGCGCATGTGCGTCTGTCTGTCTGTCTGTCTGTCTGTCTGTCTGTCTGTGTTTGTGCCTGCACCTAATCTTGCCTCTGTTGGCCTGGGTAAGATTTATAGTATATTCAACAGACTCTTTGCCATTTCTTCCACAAATTAATTTAAATATTATAGTAGCCATTTTTGAAGTTTTCTAGTTTAAAACTAATAAGTAGTGAAGTTTTATTGTAGCTTTTGAAGGTTGTAGGTTATGATGGGCTTAAAAATTTAGTATCAGCACAAGATTATACAGAAATGTTCAGACATGATAAAATACATTGAGCTCGACATTGCTTCATGGTGCTATCCTTTTAAAGTCAGCCGGAATTGGAGTTAAAGGCAGGATTAATGGATGGGAGCCTCGTAGCATCTGTGGACCCCGATAAGTATTGCAAGGAAGGCACTTGAGTGAACAAGGGGATTCTACAAGAGAAATTCTGCTTAGGATACTTTGAATCCCATTCACCTGCTTCAGTTAGCTCTGCAGGTATCATGTTATTTGACATGATGTCATCTAAACAGCTTCTACTGTAGCCACCATTACATTTGTAATATAGCACAGTTAGCAGTGAAAGATCAGTTCTCGTGTGTACCAACATTCTTTTTTAATAAAAATGCGGGCCGTACTGATGAGTGGCTTAAAGAGCACACGGTATGATTTAAACGCAGTGCTGTCTAAGAAGCTGCAGAACTCTTTCACTCACTAATTTTCTGAGTCAGTCGCTCTCAGAGGAAGTCCCATGCTGGGAGTGTGGGTGGGGAGTGCAGCTGTCCCTGAAGCTCCCCTGGAGGGAGAGGCAGGAGGATCTGAGCTCAAACAGCCTTTGAGTTCAGGAGTTCAAGGCCAGTGAGATCTAGTGCTGGGAAAGAAATTGAGAAATTTAATTCTTAGATTTTAAAGTTAGTTTTTTTTAAAAATTATTTATTTTATGTATACGAGTCCACTGTCAATTGCCTTCAGACACACCAGAAGAGGGCATTGGATCCCATTCCAGTTGGTTGTGAGCCACCATGTGGTTGCTGAGAATTGAACTTGAGACCTCTGGAAGAACAGCTGGTGCTCTTACCCTCTGAGCCACCTCTCCAGCCCCCTTAAAGTTAGTTTTTAAAGAGATGTTTATAAATAGTATTGAGTGGTGAGTATATTGCACACTTTTAAATTATTATTTAAAAGGTATCTTGAGAATTCATAACATTAGACGCCAAGCATGTCTCACTACACTTGAAGTCCAAAGTGTGCACATTTAACATCTACAAATCCTGTGAAGTATAGGACTTTCTCATTCTACAAAGGAAGAAGCTAAGGCATAGGAAGTTATATTCACCAAAGATCACTTGAATTTGACAAGTCCCAATCTCAGTAGACTGGCTGTTATACTACTTTTAATAGTTTTCCATGTCTTAACTTTTAAATTATGAAACACTGTGTGAATGTGTGTGTGGGAGGGAGGGGGAGTTTACCAAGTTGAGCAACTAAGAAATACATTGTCTCTTACATGTATATTTCTTGACACATACAACACATGAAATAGGTATTAATATTCTCTACTAATATCATTTAATTTTTGCTTAATTAGTAAGATGCACTAGTTTTAGCTTGAAATTTGCAAGTGAACTATATTTGGCAAATGTGCCAGAATTTATTCCACTTTGGAGTCTGAAAAATCTGGCCTAGGGTCTTAGCCTGCTGACTGCTGTGTTCACTGGAGCAAACTCCTTGACATCTTTCAGAATTTCTCATCTGTGAAGTAGTTAACTGTATCTGTGTGCTTCTGTTAATGCCTTCTGAGAGTAGAGATGATCAGTTAAATCCCACGTTGATCATTTCATTCCTGATTCTAGTCACTGGCTGAAAACTGGGACAGAATCCTGTGCATTAAGAATTTACTCAGGGGAGTAAAGCAAGCTTCTTGCAAGTGTTAGGACTGGAGTTCTGACACCCAGAAAGCACATGCATGCTGGTGGAAAGATGTGATGGCCCTGTGACTCCAGCTCGAGGGATGTAGAGATGAGATGTCCGGGGCAAGCTAGTTGAGGAGACTAGTCAGAATCAGCCAGCTGTAGGTTCATAGAGAGCTCTACTTCAATAAATTGATGAACACATCTGGAGAACATATTTCTGAACGTATGCATACACATGTTCACATGCACATGTAGCTGTGTCCCTTAGGCAAACACATATATGTACATTTATGCATACCACACAGATGTTCCCTTCTCCCTTTAAGATAAGTCATCTGACTTCTCTGAAGATGGCTGACTCTGAACGATTAGAGTCTGTTTTATAAAACAAGCCTCAGGAATTGGTCACCGTTGCTTGGTTAGCATGTCCTAGTTTGCTAGAAAAAGAAAAGTACCCCAATTAAAATGACTCTTTCAGGAATAACAGGAGCAGGGAAGGTTACTGTAGACCATGTCTTTTTTGTAGCCTTTTATTAATCTTTAATGACTTCCTGTCCAAGCATGGGTAGTTTGCAGATGTTCCTTGGAGAGTTTTAAACGTTACACTTTACAGTATGATCCACTGTGCTCTTATTGCCATTTCACAGGGGAACCGTCTCCCGTGTCTCTTACAGCTGGATATTTGTCCAGTGTGCACATGGCCTTTAAGGAACATCCTAGCATTCCCATTGTACTAGTTATATACTTAATATGTATGGTGGAGGAACTATTGAGTAAGACATTTATGTTTGTGTGTGTGTGTTAAGTTTTCCCTGCATTGGTAGATTTACTTAACCATGACTCCTTTTATGTCATTACCTTTTATTCCCTTCCTAAGTCCTGCCATTTGCTAACCTGTTTTATATCGCTATGGGTTTATTTAAAAATACAATATGAAATAATACAGTATGCAACTTTAAAACATAATTTTAAAATAAGAGGGACAAAGGGAATTGTAGATGTGTTTCAGAGAGCTCCTTGTATGAGTTTGCCCCATGGTTTCATCTCACATATCTGTAGTTCAAAGCCAGGAGGCTGACACTGCACAGCGTGCATGTATGCAGTTTTGTGCTGTGTTCTTGTGTGGATCCGTGTCACCAAACCATATTGAAAATGCAGTACTGAATTCACCTCTCTACAGTCATACCTATTCTGTCCCAATTCTATTCCTAAGCACTACCCACAAGTAACCTATTTCCCATTTAAGACTGTCTTGTGAAAAGTGTTACGTGTGTGGACTTGTACCAAATAGGCTCTTGTTTAGCATACGGTTCTCCAGGAACATCACTGAATAATATTTGTTTGTTTCTTACGTTGAAAGGCATTTATTTGTCTTCTTTTTTGGTAGTATAAATAAGTCTGCCATCAGCCTTTGTGCCATGTTTTTTATGAATAAATGTACTGTTAAAAATTTAAGGACAGAGCCCGAGTGCTGGGCTTTATGGTGACTGCATATTTGCTTTTAAGGCACTACCAAATAGAATCTGTACCATTCTGTGTTCCTGCCAGTATTGTGTGCTTTCAGAGTTCTCACTAATATCTGGCATTGTTATTTTTTAATTTTTCTTTTCTGGTAGGTCTCTAGTCTTCTTGTTGTGTTCTACTTTGCTTGTCCTTCCTTAACAGCTAACAGTGTCAAACTCCATTTTCCATTAATGTCTTTTAGTTTCGTATTAGATGCTTAGGGTGCAGGATGGATTTCCACTCAGGAGGCACAGTGGACTGGCAAATCATAGACTCATTCTGGGTCACTAATCAAGTTCTAACAATTCCCTTAGAAAGTTAACAACAAAGAAATGATGCCTACTAAGGTTTAATACTAAATTTAATTAGAGCATGCACTTAATTTATGTTTGAGTTAATATCTTAAAGTGTACCTTATATAATGTTCATGTAGGTATCTGTGTAAACATATAAAAAGATATATAACTGGGTATACAAAGTATATGTTTGTATATATGTCTATATATTTATTTGAGAACTATGTACTTTTTAATCTAAACAAAAGTTTAACACATGTATTTATCATGTTTGGAGTTATGTTTGTTTAGAACCATGAGGGTTAACTTTAACTAGAATCAGTGATGGCTTGTCTGCATTATTGGGCTGGCTTGTGGGCGTATCTGTGGAAGGCTGTCTAGACTAATGATGTGGGAAGGCCCAGCCCATTGTGGATAGCATCATTTCCCAGGCACTGCGTCCTGAACTGCTCTAAGCACAAGCAAGCGAGTGAGCATGCGTGTGTTCATTTCTCTCTGCTCTTGGCTGTGGGGTGACTAGCTGGATCTACACTGTCTTCTCTTGCATCTTATCTATGGCTAATCCCATGGGGACCTGAGAATGCAAGAGGAAAGGAGCATAGACCAGCTATATGTCCTGAGTTTCAAAGCCATTCTCCCCAGGGTTTTTAAATCCTGTTATTACCTGTATGGCCCTGAAATAATGACTTCATTCCTCAGTGTCTCAATCTCCTCAACCCATTAACATGGCAGAACTAAAACGGAGACAGGAAAGACACACACAGTGCCTATCACCCGTGTGCCGGCGTGCACATAACAGCACACCAAGTTGTGTTGGAGCCACTGATGGTGCTGACCCCGTGACGGTGGTGCTGACCCAGCTAGAATAAAATTCTCACTGCAGCATTATCACGTGATAAGGCTTCAAGGACAAACAGTATCTTATCCGCACATTTACTAAGATCTCAACTTATTTCAATTCTCATTTAATCCAGTCTGCTTTTGAAAATAATCAAATTATTGGCTAAGGACTTAGTTTAATGGTAGAGCACTTGACTGGAAGTATGAGATACAGGATTCAATCCCCAGCACAAGATAGAAAAAAATAAAATTATTTATTGCTTATGGTTTTTAATAAAATACTATTTTTGCAAGTTAAATATGCTTGTGTCTCACTCTGGCTAAATATGCTGCTTACATTACCATAAAAATAAGTTTATTTCTGTTCTAGTTTCATTTCCATTTCTATGATAAAAGAGCTTGACAAAAAGCAGAGCAGGAAAGCAAGGCTGCTATGACTAGATGAGCTTGTGTGGGTGTATGAGCCTGTGCTGTGATCTGACCTGGGTGGAGGCAGAGTTTTCTAAGCTGTTTTTATTGTAAGTTCTGGTTTTGACCTTTCTCTAGTACTCTTGAGACGACAACTTCTTGCCCTACTGAAGAAATGGATGTCTGTAGGGTCATGCCAGCCTGCTGGGTGAAGAACTGATGTCAGTGGGTATAAGCCACCAGCTATGGAGGGCAGATGTTTGCAGACAGCACCCTGGAGACTGCCTTCTTCCAGTGCTGTTTCTGTGGCTTTAAAGGCTTGCTCTGCCCTAGGGACAGCATGTGTCAGACAGCAAATACACTGATGAAGAGTGCCTGTGTCACCCTGTGCGTCTTTCTCAAATTCATTCAAAGTGATGGTACTAGGATTTGCATTTGGGCCATTTTCATACACATTTCTAGACCCCGTAGGTTGTACCTTTAGAGATCATGAATACACACAAATATAGAAATGGGAAGTATAGCCACTGCTATAGTGCTATACTGTTACACTGCAAACAAACAACCATCAATATGGTAGTACTCCGTTATCCTGCCTTTTAGTTGCGTGTAATCAACCACAGTCCAAAATTACTATTGTCCTTAATGTACTAAATGTAAAAATAACGAATTTATATTTAAGTTAGTATGGTACAGATACTTAAAAAGACAGATGATGATTGAAATATAATGATAAGGAACTTTAATACTTCAATGATTGTTTCACAGATTTATTAAGTGAGTCAACATCTAGAAACCTGAATGGTTTGCAGTGTCTTCAAATATAAAGATTTTGGGCTGAAACAAATCCTCTCTTAGCAGTTGCAGTGAGTACATGACTGAGGTCCAAAGTCATCCCAGCCACCTCTCCACCCCAAGGGCATCATCAGGGAGAGTGAAAATGAGATATGCAGGATATTCGAGGGAGTCAGTCCGCATAGCCATGGTGGTGGCGCTGTCCCACCCAGAGATGTCCAGAAGCAGTGCATATTTCATCGGTGTAGGGCGAGTGACAGTAGACCGAAGGAAAGTTGTTGTATTGAGTGACAGGGCTGGCAAGTGTGCTACCTTCAAGACAGTTGGCGATTCAGCCATCAAAGTTTCAGGGACTTTGGGTGGACCAGTTTTGAGATGTTACCATGTTGGGGAGTGTCCTAAATATGGAGAAAAACTCTTGAGTGTTATTTATGTGGGTCTGAACTTCTTCCATAAGAAAAGTCTCTTTAAGAGGCCACTAAAAAGTTCAGTTTTGATGTGAAAAGGGCAACATTCCGAGACTCATTTGTTGGATTCTTCTTTAGTTCTTGAGAAGCTGGTTGTGAAGACTGTGGCTGGGAGACTGATTGTGAGACTTAGTGGCCAAGGTCCTGTCTAGCGAAAACCAGGCGCTGGGCTTCACCTCCAGGACTGAAGAAAGGAGGAAGAGGGTAAGAGGCAGAAACCGATGAGAAAGTCTGTCAGTTCATGTGAGGTTGCCTGCTTTAGCTTCAGAATTTTGAGCCTAAACTGTGAAGGTACTCTCAAAGCCACGACGAGTTTTCTGAGGGGAAATTAAATGAACCATGTGTGTCCTCCCCATTTATCTCTGAAGCCTTTCTCACCCTACTCAAACAGTTGTTTTATATTTTATGTCTGCAAATGATAGTGGCATTGTGAAGTGCCCAGGTTACTCTGATACCATGATCAAAACCGAGAGCTGGGATATCTGTCTCCATGACTCCCTCCAGTCAGCTAGCCCCCTAAACTGGAAGTATCTTATCACCAATACAATGCCTAATATTCTTTGGAAGTCAAACGACTTGGCATGTTTAGAGCTCATATGGAACCTGTTTTGCACAGCAAGGTCATTTGCCAGTTTTGGAACCTTTTTACTGAAAGTCATGTTGGTGGCCAGTAGATAGGGCAATTTCTAGGCGCAGCCCCACACTAATAAAAGCCACAGATGGATAATGCTGGTGCCAATGAGATAACTTGTTCATGAGTATCATGAAAACTGGTAAACTCTGCGGGCGTTCGAGCACTAAGTATTACTATTAGCCAGGAACAGTCTGACCTGCTAAGGGAGATTAGGAGCTGGGAGAGCAAACTTGGCAACAGGAGGAAGTAGAAATAGAACATTAGACGTTCACAGTGCAGGCTTTGTGATGGTAGCCATTGTTATTACAAGAGAAAGTAGTTCAGAAGGACACAGGACTCTGTTAAGGTCAATGAAGTTAAAAGAGCAGCTGCTTGTAAAAGTTAATTTTCTTTGACATCTGCTTTGGTCCCAGTAATAAAAAACGATAGCTCTGTTGAACAGCTTGCCTCATCTAACCCGGCATCTTCCTTGTGACTGAGATCTGTTTGGAAAATTGTTGCCTTTTGTTTTCAGGAAATGAACCATAAATCATTTGTCCTTTAAGATATATGCAAAGCATAGTATATGCATCTTTAATTTAGTAGGACAGATTTGAGTTGGTATCCTAGGGAATTACAGGATGCACAGGGCTTTCCTAGGGAATTACAGGATGCATAGGGCCATCCTAGAAATTATAGGATGCATAGGGCCTTCCTAGGAATTACAGGATGCATAGGGCCTTCCTAGGGAATTACAGGATGCATAGAGCCTTCCTAGGGAATTACAGGATGCATAGGGCCTTCCCAGGGAAATACAGGATGCATAGGGCCATCCTAGGGAAATGCAGGATGCATAGGGCCTTCCTAGGAAATACAGGATGCATAGGGCCTTCCTAGGGAAATGCAGGATGCATAGGGCCTTCCTAGGAAATACAGGATGCATAGGGCCTTCCTAGGTAATTACAGGATGCATAGGGCCTTCCTGGGTAATTACAGGATGCATAGGGCCTTCCTAGGAAATACAGAATGCATAGGGCCTTCCTAGGGAATTACAGGATTCATAGGGCCTTCCTAGGGAATTATAGGATGCATACGGCCTTCCTAGGGAAATTACAGGATGCATAGGGTTATTTAGCTCTCTGGAGTCTAACTTCTTGAGTTCTTTGTATATATTGGATATTAACCCTCTCTCGGATGTAGGGTTGGTAAAGATCTTTTTCCAATTTGTTGGTTGCCGTTTTGTCCGATTGACAGTGTCCTTTGCCTTACAGAAACTTTGTAATTTTATGAAGTTCCATTTGTCAATTCTTGATCTTAGAGCATAAGCTATTGGTATTCTGTTCAGGAAATTTTTTCCTGTACCCATTTGCTCAAGGCTCTTCCCCAGTTTCTTTTCTATTAGTTCCAGTGTGTCTGGTTTTATGTGGAGTTCCTTGATCCACATAGAGTTGAGCTTAGTACAAGGAGATAAGAATGGATCGATTTGCATTCTTCTGTGTGCTG
Source organism: Tokudaia tokunoshimensis (assembly GCA_036184795.1). NCBI lineage: Eukaryota > Metazoa > Chordata > Mammalia > Rodentia > Muridae > Tokudaia > Tokudaia tokunoshimensis. Next base: position 14,587,191 of record BTHU01000016.1, read on the forward strand.
ACCTCCAGTTGAACCAGCACCATTTGTTGAAAAGGCTATCTTTTTTTCCGCTGGATGGTTTTAGCTTCTTTGTCAAAGATCAAGTGACCATAGGTGTGTGGTTTTATTTCTGGGTCTTCAATTCTATTCCATTGATCTACCTGCCTGTCACTGTACCAATACCACACAGTTTTTAACACTATTGCTCTGTAGTACTGCTTGAGGTCGGGGATACTGATTCCCCCAGAAGTTCTTTTACTGTTGAGAATAGTTTTAGCTATCCTGGGTTTTCTGTTATTCCAGATGAATTTTTGAATTGCTCTTTCTAAGTCTATGAAGAATTGAGTTGGGATTTTGATGGGAGTTGCATTGAATCTGTATATTGCTTTTGGCAAGATGGCCATTTTTACTATATTCTGCCAATCCACGAGCATGGAAGACTTTTCCATCTTCTGAAATCTTCGATTTCTTTCTTCAGAGACTTGAAGATCTTGTCATACAGATCTTTCACTTGTTTGGTTAAAGTCACACCAAGATACTTTATATTGTTTGTGGCTATTGCCAAGCACGCTTTCTATCCAAGGTTTCCTATCCTTGAGTAATTAATCTTCTAATTACTGTTTGCATTTCATGTTCCATCTAATTCAGTGTCCTTTGGTGGTAGGGGTGTTCTGAGATAAACATTTTGTAATTTCTTCAAAAAGTTCTTGTGTACCAGAAACCACAACTGTGACATCTTAGAAGGTTTCTTATTAATCCTGGGCTTGTTGGGTAGTCTAAGCGGACTGGCCCGGGAGCTCCAGGGGACCAGCCACTGATCACTGCTCTCCCAGAGGCCTCACTATAAATGTACACTACCATGGCTGGCATCATTTTATGTGGTTTTTGAGAATCAAACTCAAGTCCTTATCCTTGAATGGAAAGTGCCTGACTTCTTGAGCTGTCTCCTGACCCCATTCTTACTATTTGTACCCAAATATTATACATATCTTAAAATTTAAGATTATTCAATGATACCAATCTCTCTCTCTCTCTGTCTGTCTCTCTCTTTCTCTCTCTCTCTCGACAGGGTTTCTCTGTGTAGCCCTGGCTGTCCTGGAACTCACTCTATAGACCAGGCTGGTCTTGAACTCAGAAATTCGCCTGCCTCTGCCTCCCAAGTGCTGCGATTAAAGGCGTGCGCCACCACCGCCCGGCTTAAGGATTGCTTTTATCATTTTTATAATATTGTGTGTGTGTGTGTGTGTGTGTGTGTGTGTGTCTGTGTATACACCACTCCTAGGCAGTACTCTAGGAGGCCAGAAGAGAGCAGCAGATCTCCCTGGACCTGGAGTTAGTTCATTGCAGGTGCTGGGAAGCAAATTCATGTTCTTTGAGGAGTCAGCGGTACATGCTTTTAAGTGCTGAGCCATCTCTCCAGCCCAATATCAGTCTAAGCACCATCGAGTCCAGTTGTAATGGCTCATTCCTATACTATCAGCCCTCTAGAAGTAAAGCCATGAGGATTACCTAAAGATTGAGACCAACTGATCTGATCTACATAGTAAGTTCTAAGCCATCCAGGGCTATATAGCAAGACCCCATCACAGAAAACCCAAGGGGGAGGAAAATCAGTTACTTGTTATGCTTGCTTAAAAGTAACACAAAAGTTGTATTGCTTAGTTCAATGTGCTAGATGTACTTTTAGGTCTGTCTTCTCAATGCTGTATCAGGCCTAGGTTATGCTAACTTGTATGCTGGTTCCCTTTTAATCTGGGATTCCTAAAGAACAAGTTTTTGTGTTTTCTATATGTAAACAAACACCCAAAATAACCAAAAACCCCCCAAAATTTGAAAATGAAATTTCATTTTAACTTGTAAAGAAAGTGCTTCATATATCTACTAATTACAACTTTGATATGATAGTATATTGCCTTTTCAGAAGGCTGATAACTGTCATTTACTTTTGCTTTAGATTTAATTTTTGTGAAAGCAGGAATTTGAAAACTGTTACCTATCAGATGCAGGTAGCGATACGCTTTTTTATTCATCAGTTAATAGAGTGAACTGCAAGTTCTTGTCACACATTCTGAGCTAGCTCTCTGTTGTGAATCTGTTAGTCATTATTGCTAGGGCTGTGGCAGCCTCAGAGAGGAATAGAGCAAAGACTCCAATACAGTAGCTTAGAGAGACATTCTAAGAGTGTCTGTGATGATGCTCTCTTAGTGACGGTCTCAGTAGCCATTTGAAGTCGGCACATGGCTCTGCTGCTTTAAGCAGTTTGGGACGGGTTCATCACCACAAACCATGCACTGCTTTTGAAAATGCTCATCGGTTTACACATTGCAGAGGAGAGCCCCTGGACACTTTCTACTCAGATCCCCAGTTTAGAAATCATTCTTGGTAGATCTTTGTCCAAGTTTGCATTTTGTTATTTCAATGAACACCATGGCCCAAAGCAACTTACAGTCAGTCAGGGCAGGGACTCAACAGGAACCCAGGGAAAGAAACAGAAGCAGGAGCCAGGGAGGACTCTGCTCACTGCCTGGCTCCCTCTGGCTCATGTTCTGCACCCTTTTACCAAACGACAGGAGCAATCAAGAAGATGCTCCCCAGGGCATGCCCATGGTCAGTTGGATGGAGGCCATTCTTCTTCTGAGGTTCCCTCTTCCCAGATGTGTCAGGTTGACACATGACAAATGATTGTTGTCAACCATTACAGTATTCAAACTGAAACGTAAGTTGGTGGTAGAGGGCCTTAAAACCGAGTTGCTCTGTTCTGGGAACCAGGCAGCTCTCTACCTGGGATTCTGCTGTTCTGCCTTGTGTAGCTGGCTGTATCTGGGGCCAGCTACTCACTTTCTGTTGAGTATTTCACTAGTGTGACCCCAAAATGAAAAGTTTACAAATGTTGGATGTAGGGTCATTGTAATAACTTTAACCCGAGAGCCTAAGAGAATTCTTTGCTGATTTTAATTAGGGAAGTAATTAACTCTTAATTTGCAAACCTCAATCTTCTAGTTGGGTATAAATTAGGGAAGAAGCAAAACAGAAGGCAGGCACGGTAAAGAATGGAGATATGTTAGTAGTTCAGGGAAAAGGGCTGGCGGATGGACAAAGATGAAGGACTTGAGGAATTCGCCCATTTGGAGTGAGCAGCTGTCTGGGAGCCGTGCTGTGGTGGAGAGGTGTCTGCTTCCATCTAGAAGAGATGCTTTAATTAGGAACCTGTGGAAACTGACAAGTGCTTGGAGCAGTCCAGCCTGTCTGCTCTGTTCTCAGAGAACTGGATTTTAAAATATCTAGATAGGTTAATTAAATCTGCTTAGAGAATAGCTTTGCTTCTGAGACATGGAATCTCTAACAATGAAAGTGATATTTTGCAGAGGGATTTGGCATTAAGGACTACATTACAGGATGGGCCGAAGGTTTGCTTATAAAATCTGATGACTTTGATAATCTTTCTGGTGGTGACACACTAGATGGACCCTAAAGATATGCTTGTGCTAAAATTACAGCATATTATTGTGTCATAGTCTTGTGTTTTAAATTCCTAGCTTGTGGCTGTGTTGACTTAGGTGGAACCCAGAATGCTTGCAAGTCATTACTTGATTAAATTATGCTGTTTGTTCTTTCTTTGTTTTTGAACCTGTCTTGCCACTAACTTACAGCCCCAACTCTAAGGCCTACATTAGAATATTTTAAACATTGTATCTCTATTTTTATTGATATAATATAAAACATCAGTTTGGTAAGTTGTTTTCTGTTTTTGGGAAATTTTTCTTGAGACCAGCAGAGCAAAGATACCCTGTATAATAAATACCAAGGGATGTCTTATAGTTGTTATTTTTCCTGTGACTTTGTTTTAGTAGAACGTAAGAACTCGTTTGATAAGAATTAAATCCAAAAGAGATTTATCTCGTTTTGTTGTTTTGAGCCTATTTCACATTCTCTGACTACTTTGGATGGACGAGTGTCTTTACTTCCTAGGGGAAGCTCTCAGAAGGGAATGCAGTTTATATGACTATAAATACACCAGAGGCCAGTCTGTCGTTGGTTTGGTGCATGGCATTTATTTCAAGGGTTTGGCTTTCAGTTCTGGACCCCTAGATTAATTTGAGGTCAAGTTTCAGTGTTAAATACCTTTAGTTGGTTTTGAGTCTTAGGAGATGTTGCCAGTCTGTCGTTGGTTTGGTGCATGGCATTTATTTCAAGGGTTTGGCTTTCAGTTCTGGACCCCTAGATTAATTTGAGGTCAAGTTTCAGTGTTAAATACCTTTAGTTGGTTTTGAGTCTTAGGAGATGTTCTTGGATTCTTACAGTAACATGGTTGTTAAAATTATTGGGAGTTGGTACGTATTCTGATTTCCTGATTTCTTATCCATAAGTGAAAGTTTCTCTCCTTAATGTTATCATTATCCTAGTATCATATTGGAAAGCTTTTATATATTTTAATGTTTAGCGCTTTCTCGGGTTTTAGTTACAGAGATAATGTGCTTGTGAGTGCAGACTCGTCCACAAACTCAGATGTATAGGCTCTTCTCTTACATTCCTTTCTCATTTGAGGCCCAGTAACTTATGTCCCCAAGACAACGTGGTTAGCTTTTGCTTTTGTTTTGCTTCTCTGTCCTCCTGCCTCAGCCTGCTGAGTGCTGGAAACGTGGAGTTATTCAACCCTGATGAAGTGATGATTATGTCCTTGATTTAAAGTAAAACTGTTCCTTTATATTTGTGCATGGCCTCTCTGGCTGCCCCCATCCTCAGTGTCCCTCACGACCTCCCTGGCTGCCCCTCTCTTTAGTGTCCCTCAGCAGTCTTGTTGCCTACAGTGTTGTGCCTGCCACTCTCCTGACCCTTTTCTCTGATTTCAGCTAACAGCCAGGTCGATGCCTGCTGTGCAGTCCGATGAACGACTTCAGCCTCTGCTTAGCCACCTCAGGTAACGGAAAGGCAAAGCCTTGTCACTCTTCTCAAACCACCCTCAGTGTCTAAGCGTCACTTTTATTTGCTTGAATTATGTTAATCAACTTGAATACTTGGCTATCCTTGGCTCTAGGATGCTGAACAAGTTCATTCAATAAGAATGTATAAACTTTTTGTTTATACACTTATACTATACACACACATATATAAACATATATATAACTATTTATACATTTATGCCATCTCCTGATTTTATTTGATCTCAGGTATTTAAAATATAAAACATTATAACTCTTTTCTATTTGTTCCAAGTCATTTTCTGTATAGTTTTATTTAGTCTACATATATTTAGAAGACATACATAGTCAAAAATAGTTTCTCTTTAGGGTGTCTAATCTTTAAGTTCTTAAAGATTTAGTTATTTTATAATAAAGTAAAATGGCATTTATTATTAAATTTTGACATTCAAGTTACGCTGAGTAGAGATGACCAACTTTATAGAAAAATCTAAAGCACAAAGCCAAGGTATACTTTCATTTGGAGTTGATGAGTGGATGAGGCTTGTTCCTAAATATAAATAGAATATGGCTTCAGTATTTAAAAAACAAAATATAAGGAAAGGAAAAATGTCATTACTATTTGCAAATAGTATTTCTTCCCTCTATGCATTATATAATTCCAGTATTAAAACAATGGCTTTACTAAATTTACTCTTCCCCACTTACCACAAACACGAGACTTTGTCACCTTATTGAAATCATTTGAAAACCATCATTTTTAGTGATTGCATGAAATTTTCTTTCACAGTTGCCTTATAGCATATTTATCACTATATTGAAGACATTTAGGTCATCCCCAGTTCTCTTGCCTGCAGTAATAATGTCATTGAAATGATATACTGGAATAGTTAATGACAACCATGCCGGTTCTGTCAATTAAAATATATGATCCTTTATTAATGGCCAGACCAAGAGTGGGCTGGTGCCCCGGCTCAGGGGTACGTATGGCATTTTTAAAGACAAAGCCCACAGTACATCTGTGTTCAAGAAAGAGGCCATTATCAGTGGGCGATCACATAAGATTTATGCTTGCTCTTAATGTTAGTTTTAATGTTTAAACTTGTACTGATATCAGTTATCTTAATTAAAAGGTCTGAACCATGGCCAGTTCCAAAGGTATTGCCAGGGCAAATGTGGCTATTGAGGGGTGGAGGGCTGTGAAGTGTCCAGACAGACCTAAAATAAAGTCAGGACAAGATGGCGTTAGCTTAGTCATGTCATCGTATGTAAGCCTTTACCTTTATCTGTATTTTAGATTATTAGTTCCTTAGGATAGTTTTTCAGAAGAGAACAACTTTCTTGAAGTATATTGACCACTTTAAAGATTTCAGAATGTATGTATTTCTTTTCAAATGTTCCTCTACTCACATTCCTGTACTGCATGTGAGTCTCAGGCCACTGTAACCTTGAAGGCCGCAGAGCAGCCCTGAAGTTGTGTACAGGACAATGCGGTTGGTCATAATGAGGCTTCTGTGGCCACATGCATCTAGTTCCATGAAGAATGGCCTTCTGACACTTTATTACCCATTTCTCCTTTAGGGTGAGACGAACAGTCTGTAGTCTTTGCTCAAGTATTGATAGCATCTCCTGACTTTATTTGAGCTCAGGTATTTAAAGTATAAAACACTGTAATTCTTTTATTTGCTCCAAGTAGTTCTGTCTACATTTTTATTTAGCCCACTTATATTACAAGATTATGTAGTCAAAAATATTGTTTCTCTTTAGGGTTTCTAAGTTTTAAGTTTTTAAAGATTTAGTTATTTTATGAGTATTCTGCATGTCTGTGTGCATGTGCACCACGTTCTTACCTTGTGGGAAGAGGTCAGCGAGGGCATCAGATACCCTGGAGCTGGAGCTACCAGGGTTGTGAGCCTCCTTCTTGGTGCAGGAACTGAACCCTGATCCTGTGCAAAAGCAGCCAGTGTTCTTTCCTACCCCACCATCTCTGTCCCTAAGCTGTCTCCCTTGTCACTCAGAAATTTTACATTCAGGTATTACCACTTTTCATTTTTTTCTGCTGCCATCTTTTCTTTTGCTTCCCTGGGGTCAGGGGTCAGTGACTTTCATTTTTCCATGTAATTGATGTTTGTGGGGTGAGGGTGTGGGGTGTGATTAAGACTGTTCCTGGTCCCTAGTGGCACTCATCCTATCCACGTGTGCCTTACCTCCTAGAGCTGCACTAACGGCTCAAGAAACCCAGACCTCAACTTAGAGTATGTTGTTCCATCTCCACTCTGACTCTTTTAAATCTTTTGATTTTATCTTCAAAGTATCTCTTTTACTTCACTAGCTTGTCCTCCATTCTCCTTAACTCATGCTTTTCCCTCTGATGTAGTTCACAGCCCTGCCAGATGTGATTATATTCTTGGCTTTAACTGCTCTCTGTCTGTTACCACCACCCTCCCGGCCCCCTTCGTTCTGCTTAAAGCCTGAGCTTGGTGCCTGCTCTGGAATTTCTGCTGGTAAGAACTGTAACCGGAGAATGGTTGTGTGTCCTTTAGGTCAGGTGTCCTCTTCTCTGGTTGTGTAGTTCCCTTCTTCTCAGTCTGACTCAGATAGAGGTAGTTTCCTGCTATTGCAGGACTTGATGGTGTGATTGTCCTCCCACTGCCCGTAGCCAGGGTAATATCCCACACATACTAGGTGCTATGGGTTCTGCAGAGTGAAGTGCAACATATTATACAGATGTCTCTGACATCTTTTTTTTCCTTCTGAGTGAGATTTTTATATTTTATAAATCAGTTTGTCCTAAAATTTTGCTGGTTCCACACATAAGTCAAAGAGGTTGCCTCTTAGCTCTAGTGAATACTTGATTCTGTGCAATCATGATAGATTCTCTTCCTTCCATCTCAGTGTGGTAATTGTCACCTAGAATTTAGATTAACTGCCAATGTCTCTTTGAGTCCTTGAAACTTGCACAAACTGTACATTTGTTTAGGGCTTTCATTCTCCATGGAGTTCACTTGAGACTGGTTGCTAGGCAACTAGGCCCGGATGTTGCTTTTTTATTGTTATTAAACCAAATGGCTTCTCATTTTATTACTGTGTCAGAGACATCTGTAGGTATGGTGGCAGCTGGTGTGTAGAGCTTGGCACCTCCTGTTCTACAGAGTCACCCTAGGGAATGTGTGCCTTTCAGACGTATTGGATTGTCTCTTGGCTGTCAAGTATGATGTTTTTCTTTGATCTTCCCTTTCTTAAGGCCAAGGTGGCAAAGAACTGGGCTAAGGACATAGCTCAGTGGGTAGAGTGCTTTTATAGTGAGCATCAAACCCTGGGTTGATCTCCCCAGTGTGACATCAGCAGGGTGTCATGGCATATGCTTCTTGGGAGATAGGGGCATGATGATTACAACTTCAAGGTCATTCTCTAGCTATAGGCAGGTCTAGGATGCATAGGGAGAGAGAGAGAGAGAGAGAGAGAGAGAGAGAGAGAGAGAGAGAGAGAGAGAGAGAGAGAGAGAGAGAGAACGCTGATCATGTGGTTTGAGAGATTCTAATGGCAGTCTTGTTAGGAAAAAATAATTATCATTGATTTGCATGGACTGTATAACTTGTATAACTTACAGGGTGTTATTGGAATCATTATTTGTCCTAACTTTGGTGCCTCTAATGATGAAAGAGGAAAGATAAATAGCATTTGTATAGCATTTTAATTAAATTTCTCAATAAATCTCATGTGGGCAATTATTTTGATACCTGTAAAAGTCAAAGGAACAGTAGAGAGAAAATGCCTAATTATTTTACAGAATCTTGTCACTCAGAATTGGTGCAACACTTTTGCTAACCTGATAATCTTTTGTAATAAGATATTACTGAGACTGAAGATGCAATGTATCCTTATTTTTTCATTGAATTTAGCTCTCTTATTAAAACTTAAACACAGAAAACCATTTGCCTGAGTATCATATAGAAGTAAGTTTATTTTCACATTAGTAGCACTCAGTGGTTACTGAGTGCCCACTATGTGCTGATGAAGTAAGGTAGAGTTTTTCAGAAAATTCACAGGTTTGGCTTCATCCAAGACACTGGCACTTTATCAGATTATAGACCTTGCTAAGCTTTTGATTAGAACTGGATACCAGGCACACAGCTCTATTAATTAACCTGCTTCCCCATGTGATGACTTCCTTAAATGATGGGACCAAGGCTCACTTGCTTTACATTTGTTTTTTCTAGCTCAGTAGTGACTCAAATTAGCTGCTCAAATCAGAGTAAGCCTTGATCATACTTGTAGAAAGTTGTCTTTAACTTCAGGATAGAGGAGAAGGAGACTAAGGTTACTGAAGAATTATTCAGACAATTTAGGTTTGAAATGATTGCAAGGAATATGTGAAGTATATATTTAGTGAGTAGCTAGATACAGGCTTACAATGTAAGGGTGATTTTAATGTGGGCAGGGTTTGCTGCTCGCTCTCAAGGTGATGGCTACAGTCAGGGAAATGGTTGAGCTTACCGACGAAGAGAGATGAGAGAGGAAATGTCTTAAACCCACAGCATATCAGAGTTTGACCATACGGGCAGAGGGGGTGGGATGGGAGATGAGTCAGAAGAGAAACTGGTAGAAATACCATGGAGAGCTCTCCCTAAGGCCTACCCAGAGCACACGGAGAGGACATTGTTTCAACCGTGCCAAAGGAAAGCATGGAGCACGGCCCACACCACAGGGAAGTTAGGAAGAGGTGTACAGTGCTGACTGAATGAAGCCTTCGGACTTAGCCGCAATGGTGTGAAAATGGTACAGCTGCAAATCTGTGTCCTACCAAGGAACAAGAAATGAGGCTGTGGGGACAGGACATGCAGGCTCCTCTTAGGCTTCATCCTAAAGGCAGGGAAGGAAGGAGGGGTACATTCATGGGCTTCTAGGTTGAAGGAAGTTCTAGTTTTTCTGTTAGTTTAGTTTTTCTAGTTTTTCAGGGGTAGACACACTACATTTTTTTAAACTAATGAAGTTATTCACGGTCACCAATAGAAGCTTCCCTCTCTCTTCTCCTCCCAGTCTTCCCTTTAACTTTCCCTCCCCTATCCACTCCTCCCTTTCTCTTCAGAGAAGGGCATACCTCCCATGGAGATCAACAAGCCTTGACTTAGGTACATCTGCTATTGAGGCTAGATGAGGCAGAGCTGAAGGGGATCCAAAGGCAGGCAGTGGAGACAGAGAGCCCCTGTTAGGAGCAGAGGCAGACACATTTATGGGTGCAGATGTGTGTTTGTCTTTAAAGGATGGCAGAACTTTAGAGGAAGTTCTTCTTATGAAAGCTTAGTTTCTTTAAAATAAAAACCACAGCCCACTTCTCTCCTCAGAAGAGAGACACAGTGATGGTCCTCTGTATTTCCAGGGATTTGGGAGATCAAGACAAGTGGTGACTTGAACCCTGGAGTTCCAGGCCATGTGACTTAACACAGCAAAACCCCTCTTAGAAAACAATTAAAAATGGTGATGAATGAATATTTGATAAGATACTCCTAGTTAAAATTTTTTGTTAGAATACTCTTCAGTTAGGAAAATTAACTGGTTTTGAGTTGCTGAGAAACCAGAACAACCAAAGAAACACCCACCCCGCCCCCCAATTTCCAGAATAGGAGAGAGAATTTGTATGGATACTTTGTTTTTCTTAAACTAGGCATCATTAGCTGTCGACATAAGCTCATTGTTGAGCCTGTGGCTCTCCCACTGCATTTTCTAGGCATGGTTATTTAGCATACTGGTTTATTTTTGAGCCATACAAAGATCTTTGGTTATGTTCCCATGAACTTAGGCATTTACCATAAAGGAAAATCTTTTACTCCCTAACCCTGGTACACATGGGATAGTATTTATAAATCAGTATTATTTTTAAAAATTACATGTATTTATTTATGTATATGTGTAAAACAACTCACAAGAGCTGGTTCTCTTCTCCTCCTAGTGGCCCTGAGGGCCAAACCCAGGTTAACAATGGTGGCAAGCGCCTTCATCCACTGCCCCAACCCCAGCCCTCAGGCTCCAAGGGTGGATAATAAAAAGGATTATTTCCACTTACTATCTCACTCAGAGTTTAAAGTATGAAAGCATGAGATTTAGAGAGGAAAACTTGTATACCAGTTTTCCATACAGTAATTTGTCAGGGAGATTTTGTCCCTTAAATACACTGTGTGTGTGTGTCCTCCCTCTGCATCCTCCACTTTAAGATAGGAATGGGGGGAGGGGATGGTACCAGTCACCTTCCTTGTTATTTTTATTTATTGTCTTGACTTTGAAAAACAAATAATTTTTAAGCTATGATTGCTATACTGTTTCTCCTAGTTCTGTCATCCTGTTTCAGCTTGAGTGAATTAGAACTTGAATAGTGCTAATACAACCTAGCAGCCAGGGGACTGTTCTGTGCAGTGGATTAACCTTTACAGCAGATAGTCACACTGACCTTACGACATTACTTACAGTAATGAAAACACCTTCCTTCCTCTGTATCACCATGCCATATGATAGCGCTTGTGTAGAATTCCTGTTTCTACTACAGCACACTTGCTTAATGTTTTAACACGTGTTTCTGTTTAGTCTTTTTAAGAATGTGGTGTCACTAATCCCATGTCAGACAGGCAGCCTCTTGAGAAAGCTTCTCCTAGTAGGCACAGTGATACACTGAAGTGTTTTCTCTTTGAATAAACTCTTATTTTCAAATCAGAACATTGTCTTGGTCAACTGTGTCAACTGTGTAACTGTGTCAACTGTGGTAAGAATGAAAGTAAATGTCAGCAGATGGTTGGTAGACTGGGACCCACCAGTCAGAGGCTGCGTGAGAGCCAGTGAGTAGATGCGCACAGGCGTCAGCTGCCACCAGCTCTGTCTTGGTCCCAGTTTCATGAACTATGTATTTCCTTTCATTCATGCACCAACACAGCTTTTATTCTCTTATTATTTCAAATCTCTATAATAATTTATAAGGTTATTATATTATAAGGTTATTCAGGGTCGGTATAAACAAAACAAGTTAGAATGTATAATTTTCAATTTATAACCTTAGAATTACATTTTTCATATCTGAATCAATAATGATCATATATTCTTTTTTTTTTAAAGATTTATTTATGTATTATATATAAGTACACTGTAGTTGTCCTCAGACACACCAGAAGAGGGCATCAGATCCCATTACAGATGGTTGTGAGCCACCATGTGGTTGCTGGGATTTGAACTCAGGACCTCTGGAAGAGCAGTCAGTGCTCTTAACCACTGAGCCATCTCTCCAGCCCCCCATATATTCTTAAGGATATATTTGGTAAGCATTGGATTTAGAGTTTTTAGATATGGCCCTTTAACTCCAATATATTTACAAAGGGGAAAAGAACCAACATTTTTGAACACATGCATGTGAAAGTAGAGAAGGGCAAGTCTTAGGAGAGGGAGCATATGCACATGGATCAGTTTAGGAATATAAGGTTGGCTCAGCAGTCAGTCAGTGCTCCTCAAGAAGATCAGTGTTCATGTCCAGGACTCACATCTACCTGTAGCTCCAGCTTTAGTGGCTCTGACACCTTCTCTTGGCTTCTGTGGACACTTGCACTCATATGCACACGCGGGCACACACACATACACACACACAAACAAACAGAAAGAGAATTTTAAAATTTGTATTAAAAATTTAATACCATTTAGTGTGTTTAGTAAAATATGTAGTTAAAGTACAGCACATTTATTAAAAAAAAAAAATGGAAGAAATGAACTCTTCTCCTCAGTGCAGCCATTGCTGACTTTGTTGTAACCCGCATGGATATTTGCATGTAATTATAAAGCAGCTACACTTTGAAACAGTTCTTTCACATGCGTCAAAATAATGTGATGAAGTAGAAATTGATTTTCATGGCTCTAATGTTGAATGCCTACATATTGTTCAGTGAAGAGCAGGCAGCTCTATCTTTTACTTAGCTCTTTTCTTTTCTTGAGTCTTGAGGCTCCTCCGTGTGTGTATGAGGATGAGGAGGAACACAAGGGGAATGTGCTGTGGAGGAGGAACACACTGACTCTCCTAGAGTTTCTCTCTAACATGGATTGGCCTCTAGTTAAGTTAAAAAAAAATCAATTCTCGTCCGCTGGGTTAATCCAAAGCTGTCTCCAAGTACAGAGCGCTGAGGATAGGGGAACTGGCTTTCTGAAAAGACCCAAGAAAGCACTCTAGCACCTACAGTAAGACATTAGCAACTGCACAGGAGTTTTGTGCTGTGCAGTTGAACTTTCTGGGAATACACCTGTACTGATTATTCTAGTAGCAATAGTCATACAGCTATCTTGTGCTTGTCACATACAACTGAAGAACTGCATTTTAAATATTATTTTAATTACATTTTTTTAAAGATTTATTTATTTATTATATGTAAGTACACTGTAGCTGTCTTCAGACACACCAGAAGAGGGCGTCAGATCTCATTACAGATGGTTGTGAGCCACCATGTGGTTGCTGGGATTTGAACTCAGGACCTTTGGAAGAGCAGTCGGTGCTCTCAACCACTGAGCCATCTCTCCAGCCCCTTTAATTACATTTTAAATTTGAATACCCAGGTACAGCTACTGCTTTGAGGACAGGACAGCATCGTTCCATATCATATTTGAAACACATTTAAAAACCACATCAAGAAGAAATCATAGTAGTGGGGCCAAGAGTTCTTAATCCAAGGTGAAGTTAGGTACAGCTTGCTATCAGCGTCTCTGAAGGACTTTGGAAAGGCTTGGCCCCTATATAGCAGTGTCCAGAGGCAATGAATGGATCACAAGACTTAAATCATTGTCAATGGTGGAATCCATTGCTGGGTTAGTAATTGAACCTCTGGTGTCCAAGAGGTTATATTTTATATTAGGCATGCACCTACCCCCTTCTCTTTCCCTCCCTTTTTCGCGTGTGTGTGTGTGTGTGTGTGTTTCCTAGAAACCTCAAAGAGATAGCCTTACCTATCACATACTTCTGTCTCAGTGACATTCTGTTTCACCTTAGGCTCAAAGCAATGAAGTCAGTTAACACTTCTGAAACCATGACCCAAAATAAATATCTCCCGCCTTACGATAATCTTATGAAGTATTGTCACAGTGGAAAGATGATTCACATGGGTGAGCTTGTAAAACTCAGGGTTATGGTAAGGCATTCAGGTAACTGAGGGTCATGAGAGTCATAAAGGGAGGGCAGGTCCTTTACTTGATGTAGATTTTGTCTCTTTGTGTTTTCCAGCGGTCTTAGGAGACCCCTGTGAAAGGGTCATGCAACACACCCCAAAGGGGCTGTGCCTCACAGCTGAGCAGTTTACCTGTGCAGGAGTATGGTAGAGACTGCACAGAGGAGGGACAGTTGAAGCTCCCCAGTTGACTAGGACCCTCCTGCTTCAGCTAAGTACTAAGATGACAGGTATGTGACTCCATCCCTTTATGGCAACTGTGGAGGTGTGAACAAGAATGGCCTCCATATATATTTGCATGGATAGTCTCCAGTTGATAAATTGTTTGGGAAGGATTAGGAGGTGTAGCCTTTTGGAGTAGATGTGTCCTTATTGGAGAGGATGTGTTTGTGGGGGTGGGCTTTGAGACTTTAAAAGCCCCTCACTTCCGGTATAGTCATGTTGCCTGTGGGTCAGGATGTAAAGCTCTCAGTTACTGCTCTACTGCCATGCCTGTCTGCTTACTGCCATGATAACAATGGACTAAACCTCTAAAACTGTAAACAAGCCCCCCATCCCAAAATGTTTTCCTTTATAAGTTGCCTTGGTCATGACTTCTCTTCATGTAAATAGGACAATAACTAAGACAGCAACATTACTAGAACAGTCATTTTTAGTTATTTATTTGTGTGGTAATTGTCTAAAATGCAGTCTCTATGAGAGTAAAGAATTTATTCATCTCGTTTACCTTTGTTTCTCCGTTACTTAAACAGTGACTGTTGTAGTTAGACCCCAGTGACCATGTGAATCTAGTGCATGGGTGACTGACTGACTGAGTAAATGAATGAATGAATGAAAGAAATACTTTGAGTCCTACACTTTTGCAGTTCATTCACTTTTTCAAAGTTGCTAAATACTGAGTCTGAATGAGATCGTAGTTTGTTGATGTTATACTGCGTGTTAAACCCAGAGTCTCTCTCATGGTAACCAAGTATCTACCCTAGTCCTGGGATGATATTTAGGCCCATAGTCATAGAGCTTTTAGTCATTTCTGTTTCCACACTTCATCTTCTCAGGCAGGAGTTTTGTCTTTGTCTTTGTGACTTATGGATTGTCCATGTACAGAGAGGACTTTGCATTCCTGTGTGACTCTGAAACTTACTGAATCTCATAGACTAATCTTTAAGTAGCAAAACTGTTAGGATTTGAATACCTGAAACAGAACCCTTAGACGTGATGAGACTTCAGTGACTGTTTTGGGATTAAAGGAAAATGCATTATGCGATTCTTTGAGCTGTGACTTTTAGTAAAAATCTCATTAGCCGTCTCCACACCTTTTGCCTGACCACCCCACCCCACCCCTGCTTATGTTGAATAATCAGAAAAGTCTACACAACTTCCCCAAGCACAGTATCCTTATTATCTGTGAACAATAGGAGGGGGTTGTCTTAGAATGCCTTGAACAGGATTCTAGCTTCAGAAGCATGCTGTGCTCTGGAAGCTATTGGTAAGAGAACGAGATTCAGCCATCAATTTACTGTGTTGTTTTTTGCTGAGACCTATATTGCTTAGGGGTATAGCCCTAGCTGGGTTGATGGGAGTGAAGAAATGGCAGACACAGCTCAGAAGAGCTAGGATTGGGTGGGCACGCATTCTGATGGAGACCAGCAGTGGCAGCCGGAACCTCTGTGTTTATTATATACAGCACACAGGAGAGGGGGATGGGTTGGCTGATCTGAGCAAGGGTCTCTGTAGGGACTGATTTCAGGGTTAGTCATCCAGGAGGAGGGCCATGCAGTTGATGGTTTTGTTACACTGGTTTAGCTGAAGGTCAGCCTTTGGCCAGCATTGTACTCAAGCAGGGGACAACTTTGCTGTTTTCCCAGCCTTCCCTGTGGAAGGCTTTGTTACCTCGTGCGTCTGAGGCAGTAGGGTCTTCAACACGGCCATTCTCATGTCAACAATACACATCCACTCGGGACTTTATTTGTTCTCCACAAAGTCTGCAGGAAGTTCATTCTTCCATCCTCCTCTTGTTCACTTCTGGCCCCCAGGCACCCTTTCTTAGTTCTGGGTGTCCTGAACAGAGCCAAGCAGCCGTCCCAGACCATCATTCACTGAACATCACACCACCACAATATGTACCAAGAATAAAAGGAGTGTAAGGCATTTACTGGTGCAGGCAGAGAGATTTGTTGATGGCCTTGTATGGTTTGTATGACTCATGCACATGCACACACACATGTATATTATGCATATATCATGTTTTTGTGGCATGTATATTTGTGTATGAGTGTGCAAGAGAGAGTAACAGACTTATAGACATACTCACATTTTGTTATCCAAGTTGGCCTCAAGATGAGGGTTCCAGGTGTGTACAGGGATGCCCTCCCTGAATTTTACGTTTGACTTTAAAGAGAAATGCACCTATTTAAGGCTATCATTTGCTGAGTTTTGACAAATGTAGGCTGCTGATATTTTTGCCAGAAGCACAATATGCAGAATTCAGTTTCATTACAGTTTATTGGGTTGTTGTGGTTATACATCGGAATAAGCAAAACGCGGGCCACACGGGGAGACAAAGGCAACTGGAGCGAAGCAGCAGCCGTATGGGGCAGCGCTTACCAACAGCAGAGCCCCTCTCACCTCGCCTTTACCTTTGCGCCTCCTGCTCTCCAGAAACACAGATTGTCTGATGATAGGTTTTTTAGTAGACTTTTTAAAAATAAAATTAAGTAAAATTCATGCTTGTGGAAAAATAATTTCAATTTTGACCGAACTTTATTGATTGTGTTCTCATTTGGAATAACCGCCAGGAAACTCACCTGGGCTAACACAAGTCAGATACCATTTACCAGGGATTTAGCTGTAAAAAGAAACTCATTTCGATTTCAGTGCTGACAGCTGCTGAATGAGTTTTCTTGCGGTGTCTTTCGCAGCAGGAAATGACATGTTGGGACTCCGTCTTCCATGATTTCCTACCCATCCAACAAATCCATGCTTCAGGGGGATTTGCTTTCTAAATGTCTGAACAGCCTAGCTTATGTAGGCAGAGTGAGTGTTTTTTTTTTTTTTTTTAAATGTCCAAAGTAGGTAAAATTGTGATTGCAAAATGGTGTCTGTGTGACATGCAGGACATCCCCCCCCCCCCCGGTCTCCTCTTTCTGAAATTGTTTTCCTCTGTGCTGTGACACAGGTGACTTTATTTGACAGGGTCAGATTAGAGCTTGGGACTCGTTACTGAATGACATAAGTCATTACTGTTGATTTTGGTAGATGCCTTAACTCACCTTTCATGGCCCAGATCAATGTGGTTCCTGACACACCAGTTGGTTCAGATCCTTTGTGCTTTCTTTGCTGATTTCCTGTTTTAACTCATCGTGAAAATGATAAACTCACACCTGCCTGATGGAGGGTGTGTGAGTTGTGCTGACCTCCAGGCTCTGTGGTGCTGGAGCGCGTGACTCAGATGGGGCAATGTGTTCTGTTCGTTGTGCCTCAGAATCTGTCCGATGAGGAGCGGCGTTCCTGGAGGATGGGAGAGCAAGGCTCTTACTGTGGTGTAGCATCGAAGCTGCACTCCACGCCTTCTTGTGTGTGAGAGAAGGACGGGCAATGGCAGTTGCATGTCAAGGTGGACCAGCCTAGCTCCAGATTCACAGATAGCAATGTGTGGAAGCTTGGTTCTCTCCAACTGAACCTGTTTAGTTCACCTCCCTCTAATCCCAATCCTAAGATTGCTTAAGGGCAAAGCATGTCGAATATGTCGAGCGCCCGGTTTCCAATCTGCAGTAGACTGAAGGCCGCCCCTCCCTTGGCCCAGCTGGAGCTGATGCTGTGCCCACGAGCCTCAGCACGGTGAGTCTGCAGCCTCGTGACTGGTCTGTGAGTGTGCTTACCCAGCCTAGGATCCTTCGGCTGTCCCTTGTCATTATGCACATGTGCAGCAGTGCCCTTAGTGAAATCACACGTGTACTTTTATATTGCACACACAAAGGTAATTTTAATGTGACATCTTCTTTACTTCTTATCCAAAATATGATTTTAATGTATAGTTGACATACCAAAGCACTAATGAAATATTTTATATTATCTCATGGTAAATATTTGAAATCAAGAATACATTATAGATATTATTAAACATCTTAACCAAGAATAAGGAAAATTTAAGTGCTCAACAGTCACATTTGACTGGTGATTTCTAGCTAATATGGACAGAGAATTTCTACTTTTTATATGTCCAAGGTGAGTAAAACTGATTGACTGAAGTTGGATTCCATTTAAATCTCCTGCATTCAAAGCTGAAGTATTACCTTTTGGAAATGTCCCAAAAGACTAAATGTTCCTTTAATGATAGATTAAAAACAAAAAAATACCCAAAACCTACAGATTTTATGCATCAAAGGACGTACATCTAAATGCTTCTACCTCAAGGTTAAATATTTCTAATGATGGCCTAAAAAGTAGATTAGAATGACCTTCTTATACTCACTGGAAGAGATTAGTAAAAATGAAAAACTGAAACAGTAGCCACAAGCAGTGAACTGTGTATACCTTCATGGGGGCAGAGACAGGGGAGCTCTGTGAGTTCAGAGACAGTGTGGTCTATCTTGTGAGATGCAAGCCAGCCATGGCTTTTAAAAAGACCAAACCAGAAATAATTCAGAAAAGAAAACAACCATTTAGTCCTTAGTGAAGGTGATTACAACTTAGGAACGCGGTATAGTGATGAAGTTTACAAATCCCTGATCTTCATGGCTACCCTTGATAGCACCACCCGGATTCCCTTTATAGTCCCTGTCTATCACAGAACTAGATGAAACCAGGACTGCAGGATTCTGAGAGCCCTGCTTACTTCCTTGTTGGCGGAACCTCCACGACTGCCCTGCGCAAACTGGGCTGGGTGCCACAGACTGGAGAACTGCAGTCAAGTCCCCACCAGTGGCAAATGCTCCACCAGAGTTTTCCCTCCTATCCAGCATCTGAGAAGGAGATGAGTGGAGGCATAGTCAGCCTTGACAGCTGACAGTCCTCACGTTTGTAGGGATGAGGGCTGGTGTGTCAGGGTGCAGCCGAGGACTGACGTTCATCCTGCACTGTCATCAGTGCCGCGGCATGAGAAGATCTTTTCCACCCCCAACCAGCTAGTCTTGCTGGGAGACCCGCAGATCCACTTTTGTACAATTTCCGTTTGTTTTTTTCACTAACTCTCAGTTTCCACAGTTTAATAAATGTTTCCACTGAGGGTCTAAGTCGCCAATTTTCATGTGTGTGCATCAATGAGACTTACATTTCTCTTGCTTCTACAAAGTCCAAAACTCTCACTTGGGATTTACGGGGATGGTGGGTGGGGTGGGGTGTGCAGATGTGTTTTCCACATCTATCATTTTAGATACTCTTGGCTTATTTATTTAGATGTTTATGTTTTCTGTAAATTAGGTATTCGTATGAGTGTTTTGGCAAAACCGTAAGTCAGTGTGACTATGATTGTCTGTGTTCTTGTCTCAGTCATCTGTCACACCCCTACTCCCCAATATTGCATGGACTTAACTGCGTTAAAGGTAGCACCCTGTAAACTTGGCTGTATAAATAAAGGTTTGGGATTGTGATAGTTAATCTTGATTGTCATCTTGACAGGGGACAAGCCTCTGGGCATATCTGTGGCACATTGTCTAGAAGAGGTTAGCCCCTGGGAATTGCTGTGAGGAATTACCTAGTTAGGTTAACCAAGTTGGAAGAGCTGCCTTGGAGGTCAGTGGCAACAGCCCTTGAGCTGAGCAGTGTTTCTTGTTCTTGGTTTTGTCTTAAAATTTAGTAAGTAGGATTTGTTATGTAAGGACAGTAACCGAGATGTGGGAGAAACCTATTTGAATCTGAACATCTAATAGCATTTTTAAAAGAGTCCATCCTGTGTTTTATGCACCGGTCAGTTTTGTGAAGGCTGGGACCATGTTCATTTTGTGGGTCCACAGCACGGTTACATTTTAGCAAAAGGACATCAGTCCTTCCAACCAGTGACTTCAGAACATCTTCCAGTGCAACTGAATACCCATGGGTATTCAGTCTTGCTGTTTTCCTACTTTTTTGTAACCCCAGAAAGTGCTCCTAGTTCACCCTTAGTGCCTTTTACAGGCTGCTCCAGCCAGTAAAAGGTAATGTGCACATAGAATGACGCTGGAATTCCTAACCTTCCCTGCACTGGTTAGATCAAGCATTGTGAGTGAACCACTGGGTAGTTTGTCCTTTTCATTTTATATTTATGGCAAATTGGTGTCTCAGATAAGAAACAGATCCATTTTCAAACTCCCTGATTAGTTAATCAAACATTTCTCTTAATATTTGGCATGATAATTAATGATCATGGACACAGTATGAATTTTGTGGACCATTTAAATGGTCTTTTAAAATTTGTTTTTGGAGGAAATGGCATATTATGACACAAAAGGTTAGGAATATAATTGATTTTAACTTGTTGAAAACTGTACAGTAGTGAAAATGAATTGTCTTCAGAATGAATATTTTCTGTTGGATCTGAATGTGTGCTGTTACTCAACAATTAATGGGGGAAAAAAAGGCATGAATTGGAAAGAAAGCTCAGAAGAGAGGCAAGGAAAGAGTGAAATGGTGTAATTGTTATAATGTCAAAAATAAAAAGATAATAAAAAGAAAAGAATGCTATCACTGTTTTTCTTAATCTAATATAATCACCATGACATATTTATAAAACAAATGCACTATCTTAAAATCACAAAATAAGAATACACCTCAAGTTACCCACCACAGTGTCGACAGGCTTTCCTTTAGAGGCTTTGTTGTAATGAGGTTGGTTGATGGTACTCTGGGCATAGTGAGACATGTGCCCCTCACATTTCTTGGTTACCTACAACAGTCATCTTCAGAAGCATCCCTTTGGCACTCTGTGCAAAAGCCAAAATTGCTGTACCACGAGCTAGCTTGAATTAAGTGTTTTCGTTCTTTGCTTTGCTTGCTTGTGTTCTATTCTTATCTTGATCTTTGAGTGGCTGTCAGTGCTTCTCCGTGAAGAAACAGAAAAGTCAGCCCTGGAACTGTTCCGGTGACCTAAGGGATGCCAACAGTTACCTTCATTCTTGGGACCAAAATACACGACAAACACCTTCTGGGGGAACCTTGATTTCAGCCCATGGGTTCAGTGTGCCAGGGAAGGCGAGGCAGAGTTTGTGGTGCAAGAACATGTAAGAGGTTCCTGACATCCTGGTGGACCAGGATGCAGGGACCCCAAGCGGGACCAGAGGTGGGAAGGTGGGTGTTCCCTTCACAGGTCCACCCTTAGTGATGCTCGAATTCTAGTCAGGCTTCCCGTACTTTAAGGTTCCTTGGCTTTCAGAATAGATTGGGCATCCAGAGGTCTGTTGGTCTCCCTCCCTCTCTCTCTCCCTCTCATCTATGTGTGTGGAGGGTCTCAGAGGTTGAACTTAGACCATCAGACTTGAAGGCATTTGCTGTTACTTGCTAAGCTATCTCACTGGTCTGAGCTGTGGGTGACATTTTTAGCATTCAAGCCAGAGCAGAGCTTTTCATGATTTTGAACTTATATTAAAAATTCTTTTAGTGTTATACTCAAATTGAAGTTTTATTTCATTAAAATAGGTTTTATCTGTTGAAGATGAATTTGTATCTTGGAAGCATTCAAATAACTGAGCTATAAATCCTCTGTGATTCTTGGCTCGTCTGTCTTCTCCCCTAAGTTATATCCATTCTTTCCCAGAAAAATCTAAATTCATCTGTTGAGGTAAGTCAAGCTGTCACCTTCCCTGGCCTAGATGTAATGTTGCCTAAAATATTCTTCCAAATAGTTTTTTATTGTCCAGTTTCCCTCCTTTCCGCTCATTTTTCCACTCTGCTTCTTTAAGTAAAAAGTTTTAAGTAAACACTGATTGTGTCAGTTTGGCGCTTGGAAATTCTCAAGGTTTTTCCATTGCCCACAGAGCACGGGATCCAAGGGTTTCTCGTCATCTGTCTTCCATTTCCTCCTGCCTCTGCCTCCCAAGTGCTGGGATTAAAGGCGTGCGCCACCACCGCCCGGCTTGTCTTCCATTTCCATGTCAACTCTATCCTAGCCAGTGTAAGTAGTCTTGAGTGTCCTGGGTCCTCATTGGTTAGCACATAAAGAGTCCTTACCATAAGTGAGAAGGGAAATCACAGCCCCAATTCCATTTTTGTCATCCCTTCTAATGGATTCTACCTGAGGCATACATGGGAGGGGGCTGCCTTTCTGTTTTGGGAGCTGGATGTATACGCTGTACTTCTCTTTGCCTTTACCCTTTTTCTTGGAAGTTAGCTCATTTGTATATTATAATGTTAAGACTGATGTATTTTATATAAATAATTGTCATGTATATGTATATAATTTGGAAGATATATATCTACATCAATCTATATATCTATATATGCAAAAATGGGAATCAGTTATATAAAATGCATATCTGTGTATATGTATATGTATATGCATATATGTGTGTATATATATGTATATGTATAAAATGTATGAGTATAAACGTGTGTGTGTGTGTGTGTGTATCTGTTTATTTTTCTTATTTCTGGACTGACTTCATTCCTTGCTATGTAGTTCAGAATGGCCTCAAATTCCAAATCCTTTTACCCTGCTAGGCTGCAGGCGTGAGCCACTGCACCCTGCCTGTTTCTTTGTTACTTCTTTAAACTCAGTATGCCACATTAATTTGGCTAAGACAAGTTCCTGTGGTATAGGAATTGTTTGACTGTGTTTATCAATAATTGTCTGTAATTATATCTGTATATCATTTTATCACTACCTATGTACTTGCAAATAGTTCTTTTAGATGATTGTAATCAACATTTTTTTTGTTTTTTTGTTTTTTTGTTTTTCGAGATAGGGTTTCTCTGTGTAGCCCTGGCTGTCCTGGAACTCACTTTGTAGACCAGGCTGGCCTCGAACTCAGAAATCCGCCTGCCTCTGCCTCCCAAGTGCTGGGATTAAAGGTGTGCACCACCACTGCCCGGCCAACATTTTTATTTATGCATGTGGATACTGATGTTTATGGGGTCAGAGACACTAACTAGCACCTTGCTGTTTGCCTATTGTCTGTTCACTGGTAAAGAATGTAATTGCTCTGCTGTATAAGAATAACTTTACTGATTTTTACTAGCACATTGAATAAACCATTTTATGTTCTTTCTCCAGCATTTCTAGTCAAGTTTGACATCAGTAATTCCATGTTACAAATGAGAATGAGGGCAAATCAGAGTCATTATGTGACTTCCAGTTGTAGAACTGGTGACTTAACACCCGGAGCAAGAAAGGACTTCAGACTTGCAGCCTCTGCTAGTTCCATTACCCTGTGGTGCTCTCTGCTTTACTGTAAGATTGGGAAGAGAAGTAGGTTTTTATTCTTGGGATTTTATAGAAATAATGGTATTTTATGCCCATGTAAGAGTCTAAAATGAACTAGGGAGATGGTTCAATGGATAAAATGCATGTTACACGCGCATGCGGACTGGAGGTCAGATCCTGAGCATCCATAGAAAAACCCGACCTGCTGGGCATGGTGGCCACGTGCCATCCCAGCACAGGGTAAGCTGGTTAACTGGCTGAGTCAGGGAAGTCCATGTCTAGATGTTACCTCTGGCCTTCACATACATGTGCACACATAGCCAGGGGCCACCCTCACACATGTGAACCTAAGTGCCCATACATTGTATATACATAAACCTGCCAGAACGGTGTAAATCATTAAAGTCGCAGCAGTGGGTTTCCTGTAGCATGATCTTTGTGTGGATCATGTTAAGTGTCATTGGTGGAATATGACAGAGCAAATCATACTTTACATTCAGAAGAGGGAGACTGGGAAGGAGATGTTTACACTTAGGTCTGGCAGTCTCATGAGGTAACTGCAGCATCCCAGCACACTACTGTGGGCTTGTCCCTTAGCTGTTGCTTAATCGATGGAATTAACCAATTGTGGAAACAGCAGCTGCTTAAAGAGCATTTGTGCAGTTCTGCAGGGAAAGAAAAAGTCTATGCCCAAGAGACATGAAGTAGAGTCCAGAATTCTTTATGATTAACTCCACTCTTGTCTCCAGCATTTTCTTTAGTTGCATCTCTGTAAGTTGCATGAGTTGACTGGATACACTTCTCTATGGAATACAGCAGCTGCTCTTGTGTCAAACTGAATACCACGGGAACTTTGTTTATGGGGTTGGACATGGGCAGTAGATCTTGTCATGGATATGAGAGATTACAAAAGATGAATGGCCTCAGATAGTGTGTGTCAACCAGTGTTTCCACATTTGTAAATAACACCATAGAGATGTTTACAACCAGAAGAGGATGACAGCATCCGGAAGAAATGGAACTAGGAGACGAGTGTGCATTCAGAGGCACAGCACTCTTGGTGCTTGATCCTAACACGTCTCTAATTTCCTCATTTGCTGATGCAAGCTGGGTATTCTCTTAGAGTGGATGCGAGGATTCAGAGACTACACTTAGAGATTCCTTGCACACTTAAGCACTTCAGTATTTTAATGCACAGGACTGCTACTGCATGTCAGGCCTTTAGCAAAAATGATGTCAGTTTGGATTTCAGTTCGGATTCTCCTGCAGCACTGACAGCAGGCATGTCTCCATTTGACAGAGAAGGAGCATGGGATGCCGAAAGGCTAAAGGACGTGCTCAGGGATCTGTGGTCGAGGGCTGTTTTCTTTTGGACATTCTCCTTTAGTTTTGGGTCTGCTGCAGCATTTCTTTCTTTCCTTTTTCTTTTTGTTGGATATATTCTTTATTTACATTTCAGATGTTGTCCCCTTTCCTGGTTCCACCCCCCACCAAATCCCCTAACCCATTCCCCCTCCCCCTGCTCACCAATCCACCCACTCCTGCATCCCTGTCCTGGTATTCTCCTATACTGGGGCATCTAGCCTTCTCAGGACCAAGGGTCTCTCCTCCCTTTGATGTCCAACAAGGCCATCCTCTGCTACATATGCATCTGGAGCTATGGGTCCCTCCATGTGTACTCTTTGATTGGTGGTTTAGTCCCTGGGAGCTCTGGGGGTACTGGGTGGTTCATATTGTTCTTCCTATGGCACTGCAAACCCCTTCAGCTCCTTGGGTCCTTTCTCTAGCTCCTCCATTGGGGACCCTGTGCTCAGTTCAGTAGTTGGCTGTGAGTGTCCCCCTCTGTATTTGTCAGGCACTGGCAGAGCCTCTCAGGTAACAGCTATATCAGGCTCCTGTCAGCAAGCACTTGTGGGCATCCACAGTAGTGTCTGGGTTTTGTAACTGTATATGGGATGGATCCCTAGGAGGGGCAGCCTCTGGATGTCCTTTGCTTCAGCATTTCTAATGAGGCTTAAGTGGCAGGCCTAAGCTTTTCAGTGTGGGTTACTTGTAAGACATGAAAGTGCTGCCCTGGGTTAGGAGTCAGGAAATCCAGACTGTTACTACACTGTGTAAGTAATTCATTTCATATGTCTTATTAAATACATATAAATTACTTGGCTTTCTGCTAAGCTTCATATGTAAAATGTTGTCTTATTATAAGTTTGATCTTGAATAAAAGTTCTCTTTGAAGAGATAAAAGTATTTACAAATCTCAGTTTAGTATTCGGTTCTGTCTTTGTTTTTCAGTCATTCTTACACTGGCCAAGATTATAGTACTCAGAAGAACGCTGGGAAGATTTCCTTAGATCAGATTGATTCGGTAAGCTCCAGCCCCTGCTCAAACAGACTTGTTTCCAGTAGAGATCCTTGGGTCGGAAGCTGGCAGAGTAATGCCTGACTGCTTGCTGATCAACCTTGGAAGAGGGCATCAGATCCCATTACAAATGGCTGTGAGCCACCATGTGGTTGCTGGGATTTGAACTCGGGACCCTTGGAAGAACAGTCAGTGCTCTTAACCACTAAGCTGTCTCTTTAGCCCCATGATATTTTAGTTTTGACATTAAAACAAAGACCTGTGTTTTTTAAAGTATTGGCTAAACATTTATTTGAATTTTCTCTTTGAAATTGTTTCTATTAATTTTGTGTTCTATATATCTGGTTTATGTTATAAATCAATTTCCTATTTGCAATTGTATTTTCAGGCCTTTTTCTTAGAGAAATGAAATATTATGTCTATGTAAACTCTCTTAGAATATTCAGAGCAGTTTTGTTTGTAATAAAAAGATGGACAATATCTAATGCTCTTCAGTAAGCAAACTGCAGCATATTTGAACTATAGACTGCACCTGGTCATTGACCTTCCCTGAGTTGTCCCAGGTCAGCCTGGAACCAAGGATGAGGAATTACCAAGAAGCCAGTCTTCAAACACTGCATACTGTGTGATTTTGTTTAGTTAGTTCTCTTGAAAAAGTTACAGAAATGAACAGATGAGCTGTTTTCCAAGTGTTGAGACAGGAGGAGGCAGGGGTGGAGCAGGGCACCTACAGCAAAACTTAGACAGCAGGCAGAGAGCTGGTGAGATGGCCTGGTTGGTAGTGTGCTTGCTGTGTGAAGACTTGCATTGGGGTTCCCAGCATTCACATACAAAGCTGCATGAGGTGGTCTGGGCTGCAGTCCCAGCGCTGGGGGAGGAGATGCAGGTGTCTTAGAGGTTGCTGCTGGCCAGCCGGGTTAGAGGAAGGTACCCAATGCTGACCTCTGGTCTGCACACACAAATAATGGAGTGTGTACACACCCACACTAAATACAAACAGGAAATCGGGACCCTTGTGATGATGAAGTCATTTTGCTTCCTGACCCTGGCAGTGAATGTCTGAACCTCTACATGCTATAACATGTGCACAGGAGTACATGCACAACTGTGGGAAACTCAGGAAACATAGTGGGACACATCCAGGCTGTAGTTGCCTGTTGTGCAAGATTTTTATCTGAGGAAAACTGGGACACACTATATCTCTTTGTATTATTTTTTGCAACTAATAATGTGAATCACTAGTTATCCAAAGAAAAAATTTAAAAAAAAGAAGCAAGGGAAACAGATATTACATAACCTAGTATGCTTTACTTTTATTTATTATAAAATAATAAGTCTTATTTGCAATCATAGTAATATAGGAATGCTTTCTGTGGCTTATGTTCTTTATTCTGGTCAGATCAAATTTACAGTCCTAGCAGATATGATATGGGGTCTAGTATATGTTCGGCATTACCAAAACTTGCTTTTTTGTCTTGTAGCTTTCTACAAAATCCTTCCCGCCTTGCATGCGTCAGCTGCACAAGGCACTGAGGGAAAACCACCATCTTCGTCACGGAGGCCGAATGCAGTATGGCCTGTTCCTCAAGGGCATTGGGCTAACATTGGAGCAGGCACTGCAGTTCTGGAAGCAAGAGTTTATCAGAGGAAAGATGGACCCAGACAAGGTAATGCTGAAAAGGCGTAGCAGCTCAAATAAATTTGTCAGTCTGAAAGTACACTGTCAGTGTCTTCAGACCCACCAGAAGAGGGCATCAGATTCCATTTTAGATGGTTGTGAGCTTAGGAATTGAACTCAGGACCTCTGGAAGAGCAGTCAGTGCTCTTAACCGCTGAGCCATTTCTCCAGCCCCAAGATCTGTTTTTACAATATGCACCAAAACACAGGTGAAAGTATAAAAGGTACATGTATCTTAGTTTATGTAAAAAGAAATTCATGTTTTTTTCTTTTTTAAACTTTATTTAATCTGTTTTTACAGTCTAGATTTTATCCCCCTTCTGGTCCACCCTCTGACTATTCAACATTGCATTCCCCCCATCCCCTCCTGCCACCCCCCCCCATCTCCAAGAGGATGTCCTCACCTCCCACCCCAGCAGACCTCCCTGCTCCCTGGGGCCTCAGTCTCTTAATCTAGCAAGTGCTAAAAGTCCAGGCAAGGCGTCCTCTTAAGTCGCACGTTAGCCGCAGGCTGGGCTTGCTTCCTGTGTCTCTGTGAGGATGTGTGCGCGTGCGCACACCCTCTGAAGGCCAGAAGTGCTCATGGAAGCTCAATGTGAGATCAGTTCAAATGCTTCCTTTCAGGCTGTGCTCAGGCTCTAGAGCAGTTATGTTAACAGCCAGCACTATAGACCCTGGCAACCGCCGGATCAACAGTCTAGAGCATCACGTTCGCAGGCCCACTCCTCAGTTCCTTTTCTACTAATATCAGATGTAAAATTTTTACTAGAAATATGTTTTCTGTCTCTCTTATGCCATACACCGCATGAAAAAAGTCTGTTGATTTCTTGATTTGCTTCTTCTGGATAAAAGGCTAATAGGAAATGAACATTTATATGAAGAAACACCAAGTGTTGTCTCCTGTTAGCTTTTAGAGCTTCCATAACAAAATTCCAAGTCCAGTGGCTTAAGCAACAGAAACTTACATTCTCGTGGTTCTGGAGTCTGGAAACTCAAATCAGGATTGACCGATTGCACTGCTCCTGAGGCCTGGCCCCATGGCTTAAGGGCCTGTTCATGGGGTCTGTTCTCTGTGTGATCGCCACAGCCTCTGCCACTGCTGCCACTGCCACTGCTGCAAGGACTCGAGTTGTGCTGCATTAGCTGCACCCGGTAGCATCTTATTAACCTTGTTTGCAGTCTTAAAGGCACATTCTCAGAACAGTATACAGTCACATTTGAGATCAGGGCTTCAGCATAAGAACTTTAGGATGACCTGACTTGGTATGTAACATGTGTGTTATTATACTCTTTATTTGAGGACCTGGCTCTGTGTGTGTGTGTGTGTGTGTGTGTGAGAGAGAGAGAGAGAGAGAGAGAGGGGGGGGGGCGCCATCCCACACATGTGGAAGTGAGATGAAGACTGCAACCTTAATTACACAAACGTCCACATAAAACATTTTTTGTTTTGTTTTTGTTTTTTTAAATGAAAAAAGAAGTAAAAAACACTTTATGATAAAATTGAAGATTTACATGGAAAATATTTCTGACAAAATTGAAGAAATATATAGGAAAACAGGTTAAGATTGACAATTTTCATGGAAAATTAAAGAGTAAAATGGTAGACATAAAAAACATTGCTAAATTAATTGAGAAATGAAATAGAAACATTTTATGATGGAATTGAAGATTTACATGGAAAATATTTCTGATAAAATTGTAGAAAATGTAGAAAAACATGTTAAAATTGAAGATTATCATGGAAAATTTTATATAGATATAATAATGGTAGGCATAAAAGTATTCCTAAGTTGATTGAAAGTGGAATTATAAACAGTTTTTGATAAAGTTGAAGATTTACATGGAAAATATTTCTGATAAAATTGAAGAAATATTTAGGAAAACATTAAAATTGACGATTATCGTGGAAATTATACAGATAAAATGGTAGACATTAAAAACATTACTAAATTAATTGAAAGAGGAATTACAAACATTTTCTGATGAAATTGAAGATTTACATGAAAAATATTTCTGTTAGTCTATGTCTTTTTATTGGGGAATTGAGTCCATTGATGTTAAGAGATATTAAGAAATAGTGATTGTTGTTTCCTGTTACTTTTGATATTATTTTTATGTTTGTGTGTTTACTTTCCTTTGGGTTTGTTGGAAGAAGATTATTTTCTTGCTTTTTCTAGGGTCTAGTTTCCCTCCTTGTATTGGCGTTTTCCATCTATTATCCTTTGTAGGGCTGGAAAGATATTATGTAAATTTGGTATTATCATGGAATATCTTGGTTTCTCCATCTATGGTAATTGAGAGTTTTGCTGGGTATAGTAGTTTGGGCTGGCATTTGTGTTCTCTTAGGGTCTGTATGAGATCTGCCCAGGATCATCTAGCTTTCATCATCTCAGGTGAGAAGTCTGGTGTAATTCTGATAGGCCTGCCTTTATATGTTACTTGACCTTTTCCCCTTACTGCTTTTAATATTCTTTCTTTGTTTAGTGCATTTGGTGTTTTCATTATTATGTGACGGGAGGTTTTTCTGTTCTGGTCTAGTCTTTTTGGAGTTCTGTAGGCTTCTTGTATGTTCATGGACATCTCTTTCTTTAGGTAGGGAAGTTTTCTTCTATAATTTTGTTGAAGATATTTACTGGCCCTTTAAGTTGGAAATCTTCACTCTCTTCTATACCTGTAATCCTTAGGTTTGTTTTTCTCATTGTGTCCTGAATTTCCTGGATGTTTTGGGTTATAAGCCTTTTACATTTTGCATTTTCTTTGAGTGTTGAGTCAATGGGGAATTCAAATCAACTTTTAGGTAAAGTGAAATGTGAAGGTAGATTGGTCTAGAAAATATTAATCCAGGTCTGAAGGACATGAACCCAGAGTAAGAAGGAAGCGGGCAAGCGTTTCTGCTCACCCTTTCTTCTCTATGGACTGTCTCCCCGGGCTGGTCCACTGTTAATCTGGTGTTAGGGCTCATTGTGGTCTTGGCTTTTGTCACTGAGGAGTTCCTGCTTCTCCGCTTGCTCTTGGATTTGACTTTTAAAAATACTTTCAGAGGATCAGCTTTGAGCATCAATAGATATATCATTCCTGAGAGAACAACATTTTGTTGTGGGTTAACCAGCCGACCAAGAGCTTTGCAGTATATCTCACTCCAGGGAATTAGGTTTAGAGTGTAGATTTTAGCCTATTTTTAATGGTTGTATTAATATGTGTGATAGATTAAAAATTTATAAACAAAGCCTTCTTGTCAGGGCAGGGCACTTGAAAATTGCACCTAAGTTATCAAATACAATTCTTTGGTTCATAAATGACTTTTACAAGAGGTATTTGAAGTTTTGAATCTCATATTTCTTAAATAGTTTTTTATATTTCTAACATAAATACATCATGTTTTATGGAAATAAATGTGCTTAAGCAATCATAATGCATGTTTGAGCAACTTCAGTTTTTAAGTTTTTTACTTATTCACTTTGCATGTGTTTTCCTGCCTCCCCAGCCCCCGCCACCCTCTCCCACAATCCTTCTCTTCTGAGCAGGTGGGGAACCCCCTGGGTACCCCCCACCCCTCCCCGCACTTCAAGTCTCTTCAAGGCTCGGTGCTTCCTCTCCCACTGAGGCCAGACAAGGCAGCCCTGCTAGAACATGTCCCACAGTCAGGCAACAGTTTTGGGACAGCCCTGCTCCACTTGTTCAGGGCCCACATGGTGTGCAGACCAAGCCGCACACCTGCTACATATGAGTAGGGAGGCCTAGGTCAGGCACGTGTGTGTTCTTTGGTTGGTGGTTCAGTCTCTGAGAGCCCCAAGGGTCCAGGTTAGCTGACTCTGTTGGTCTTCCTGTGGCATTCCTATCCCCTTCAGGGTCCACAATTCTTTTGAGGAGTTTTCTTAGTTATAATGTTTGTATTTTACATAGCCAATTGTCTACCTGAGGAAAAGCCTCACCTTGTGTACCATAATATATTCAATTTATCAAACTTTTATTAAGGTGTGAGAAAACATAGCACTAAACTATTCTTTTAGTTGGAACTTGGTTATTAAATGGCCCAGTCACTAGAATTAAGTTGCACTGGGTAATTGGAACACATTCACAGTACTATGTCCTCTCAGCCAGAGAGCCTGCAGTGGTATTGATCTCAGCTGCCTTCCCCTGGCTTAGCTGGACATTCAGCATTAAGTGGCTGCAGTTTCTAGCCCTTGCATGCCACATGCAGGGTCCATGACTTGCTGTTGTGATCGAGCTAAGGAACATTTCATACCATTTCATTTGTCTGAGACACCAACAGGTAATGAGATAGGATAGACTTGAGTTGTTCAGCTTACTACCAATTGCTCAAAATTAATTTTTTTAATGTATTCACTTTACATCCTGTCTTTCCCCCCCCCCCCAGTTACTTGATATGTGTGTGACTATACATATCAAGATCTGGGCACAGGGCCCACAGT
This sequence comes from Tokudaia tokunoshimensis, assembly GCA_036184795.1. Taxonomy (NCBI): domain Eukaryota; kingdom Metazoa; phylum Chordata; class Mammalia; order Rodentia; family Muridae; genus Tokudaia; species Tokudaia tokunoshimensis. Next base: position 14,619,072 of record BTHU01000016.1, read on the forward strand.
TTGTGTTTTCAGAACCTTCCATATGCAGGTGGTGTACACCAGGTTAGATTGAGAAAAATTGTTTTGGGAACTACCCTTAAAAAATTCAAGTTGTTAACTGGCTTATCCAACAAATAGCGACTGAGGGTCTTCAGTTCTCATTTGTTCTGTCTGCCTCTGTGGGCAATTTGGGCATAATTATCTGTCCTGTATCAATAATCCATACATTACATTTAAAAGCCCGCTACATGCCAGATCCTAGTAAATGCTACGTGAGTATGTACAACAGAGTGTCTCAGCTAATGCACTACTAATGAATCTCCAATATACTCCAGTATCGATCCCATGAGCCCTTGGGGAAGCTAGGCCGGATCTGGGGTACTCCTAGCTCGCTGCCTTCCTTTTACTCTGGAATGTTTTCTGAACATTGTTCTCTCTGTGCCAAGTGACGAGAGGGTAGGAAAGAACTATTGGAGAGCTCAGGCTTGGACTCAGGCAAGCATATTCTTTCTGCCATGTACAAGATATATAAATAACTATTATGGTTCTCCAGTAGGAAAGAACTCGTAGAATGAATATGTATTAGAAGGGGATGTATTAGATTGGCTGACTCACTCTGGAGAGGCTGAGAACCCAGTAGCTAGCTGTTCAGCCCCCGAGGCTTCATGCTTCAGAGCCCGAACCTGGTGTCAAGGGCCTAGAGATTCCCAGAAAACCTCTGGTCTTCATTCCACATCAGGAGAGTGAAGAATCAGTGTTCTTATACCAGCAAAGGAACACTTCAGCAGTAGCAGCAGCAGCCAGAAGGTAGATGAACTTGCTAGCCAGAGTGAAAGCAAGTGGAAAAACCCTAAGCTCTTTAAAGCTTTTTTTTTCTTCCTTAGACCTCCTTAGATTTGTACTGGTATTGGCAGATGCCACACACATTTAGGTTGGGTCTTCTAACTTTGAATAACTTGACTAAGATAATTCCTCACAGGTAAACACTTCTTGCCCAGCTTCTCTCTCTCTCTCTCTCTCCTGCTCCCTTAAGTTGTACAGCAACCAGACACAGAATTCCCCACACAGTCCATGCACTCCATTACAGCTGTTGCTAACCATCTGCAGTCTGTCCAGGGCCCTTGTCAGAGGTGATGGATACAGCCTCAGCTCCTAGTCTCCTAGACCACCATACCGGGGGGGGGGGGGGGGCGAGGCGTTCGTAAAGGAGTTAACATCTGCAGTGTGTCCAGGGCCCTTGTCAGAGATGATGGATACAGCCTCAGCTCCTAGTCTCCTGGACCACCATACGGGGGGGTGAGGCGTTCGTAAAGGAATTAACCAGTGTTTTAAAAAATGTTAGACTATAGAATGGCAGTTTGACCACTTACTGACACCTAGTGTTTGGCAGGCAATATAGTTGTTATTGTATATTTGATTTTATAATCCCTAATATAGTCCTGAAGAGAAGCACTCCTTAAGTGTATTTTCCTGATAGAACAATACTAGACCATGGGGTTGTATTCAGCCTAAGTTAGCATTAGTTTGTTTTTCATCAGTGTTTCATGGCCTAGAGTGAGAGCAGAGAGGACATGAAACGAGCTCATTCAGGCTGAGGGTGGGAAAGTGGATTCTGCTTAGTGATGCCTGGGATTCTAATTCTGCTGAAATCCAGAGCATCACGCTGTGGTAAACATTACCCCTTTGTGAAGAGCGCAGTAAGTTTTAAGCAGGAACATGGTACGCCAGTAAACCTGGTTAGATTTTATTTTAAACGCTATATTTCCTAGTGTCTAGAAAGAGACATGAGGCACATCACTGGTTGACTGTGTTGTGAAAATTGTTCAACTTGACACCTTTTTTTAATAGAAATTTTCAGTTTTTCTATTTAGTCTCTAGAGGTACAATAAATGAGGACTGATGCTTAATCTCACTTTCTACCTTGGTGAGATAAGAGTCACCAGAGTGCCTTGATTAAATTGAGGTGGGATGGCTCCTGCCCCTCTTCCCCCCCAATCACCTCCCCCAATAGGAATCACTGTGCCCTGGGGATTCTGCATTGTATTAAGAGAAGATGAGCTGAGCACACACATCCACTCAATCCGCTTGATCGTGGGTGTGATGTGGCCAGCTCTCTCAAGTCCTGCTGCACGACTCCCTAACAACAGACCATAACCTCAAACTGCGCTAGGATGAACCTGTTCTCTCTTAGTTGCCATCGACAGGACATTTTATTAGTGCAGGAAAAGAAACTAAGACACAGAAAGTAGTGTTAGTGTCTGCTAAGGGTTACAGAGAAGTACCGGTATTCATGAAATATGAGAACTAAATCAGCACTCACCATTTTAAATGCTTGGTAAATGCACTACTCCATAATCATTCACACATTTATCATAAGAGACCTATCAATCCAACTTGTAGAGAAACCTGACTCAGGTGATTGGCTACTTACATTTTGATTTTCTTTTTATTGAATGCTCATGTTGGTGATATGCTAAGAAAGTAATTTGAATAGTTTAAACAAAGGTTCTGCAAAAGGAGTCTAGTTAGCTGTAGTTGAGCAGAGTTTTAAAGGTTCTCTAAGGAGTTAGGAAGTTGCTTTAATGTATTCTTAGCGGTTCTCATTCTCACCTGCCCCACTGCTAGGAATCAGGCCTAGGGTCTCACATATGCTTAGCAGTCACTTGGTCACTCACTGAGCAATAGTCCCAGCACTGTACTGAGAATTTTGGTTTCTTTAAAAACACAGAAATAGTATAAGAATGTGTTTTCACTTTAATCCCAGGTGGGGATATGGCGCTGCTTCATATCATCCACAGCAAGTGACTATGGTTTGCCTCATGATCTAGCAGGGGTGTGCTTTTGACAGCTGCAGGTAGTTTCTGTGATTGTGTAACATTTGGAATTCTGGGGACTCTTCGAAGGTTATATTAAATGCTAGGACCCAGAGAGGTTGTCTGGGATGTTGGTTGGTTGCTGTGTGTAGGTTGTAGATTGTTGGTTGGATGTTGCTGATCAGTTTGTTAAGTAGTAGTGTGCAAACAAGAAGAAATTAGATATCCTGATGGCAAAGATCAAAGATGCCCCAAGGAACTTGACACCCCTAATCAGCAGGAAGTAATCTAATTATAACGACACCCCCTTTCTCTTCTGTCCTTTTTTTCTCTCCTAGCTCATGTTAGGGGGTTAAAAGGGTCAAAGAAAAAAGATCCACAAAGTAGCCCAAAATCCAGCCACACAGCCCTACATAGAGATGTGTGTAGTGAAGGGTATCTTCACCTCTTCTGTATTACTAAAACGTGGATGCTGGGCAGACTGACATAAGAAGAATTGACTTCAGCAGCTTGGAATAATCATGAAACTTGTCAGTCATGCTTTGAAGTAAACAATGTATTTGGTTAAATGTTTGTATCCAATATGAGTACTAATAGTACTAAATTAAATTATATTATCCAATGTTAGTATCCAATAATAATAACTTTTGGTTTTCCCTGTCAAATGAGTTTTCAATTCTTTATTTTTCTTTCACCAAAAATATTTTTCTCATGAAATATGTCCTGATTACCACTTCCCTTCCTTCTATTCTCCTCCTTCACCTCCCTTCTGGATCCACCCCCTTTCTGTTTTTATTAGAAATCAAACAGGCTTCTAAGGGTTAAGGATGGGATGGGACGGGAAAATACAAAATAAAACTAACACATTGGAATAGGCAAAACAAACAAATAGAAGAAAATGGGCCTAAGAAAAGATACAGGAAACAGATATAGACAGAGAGATCCACTCATTTACACACTCAGGAATCCCATAAAACCCATGAAATTAGAAGCCATAATATATACTTAAAGGACTTAGAGGGTAAAAGGGGAGAACAAATATATAAATAAAATAAAAACAAATAATAAGATAAAGCAAAAAAAAGCCCTGATGTAACCTTATGAGACAAGGAGGCCCTGAAGATGCCATTCATTTCATTTTCTGTTGGCCGTCTACTACTAGGCATGCATCCTGCCCTTAAGAGTAATTTGTTTTCCCATTGAGACTCCCTTGGAGAAAACTAAATTTTCAATTACAGGCAGTCAGTTGGAGATAGCTTCTGGGTTAGGGATGGGGGCTTGTGTCTACTTCTCCATTCAGCTCTAGGATCTCCTCTGGTGCAGATACATGTAAACCCACGTGGCCCTTGTGCATGCTGCCTCAGACTACTGTGAATTCATACGTGCACCATCCTCTTGACTTAGAGGACCCTGTCTCCTTGGCGTCCTCCATTCCCTCTGGCTCGTACTCTTCTCCTGCCCTGCCTCCTCTGGTTTCTGAGGGACTTGATGAAGTCATCCTCTTTAGAGATGAGTATTCCAAGGTGTCTCACTCTGCATGTTGTCTGGCCCCGGGTGTCTATTTGTTTCCATCTACAGCAGGAGATGATGGTGGCTGAGGAAGGAACTGATCTATGATTGTAGCAGGTGTCATTAGGAGTCATTTCATTGCGGTGTTCTTTTAGCAAATAGTATTTGGTTTTACTTTTGGCCCACGGACTCTCTAGTCTCAGGTTCTTGGTTACCTAGGCAATGCTGGGTATGGATTCCATCTTGTGGAGTGGGCCTTAAGTCAAATGGAACATTGGTTGGTCACTCCTGCAAACTCTGTGCCACGATTGCACCAGCCCATCTTGCTGGCAGGCACCATTGTAGATGAAAGGGCTTGTGGTTGGGTTGGCATTTACATTTCTCTCTTGGTAGCATGCAGAGCACCCTTTGTCCCAGACTCTAGTACATAGGGTGAAGGCTCTGTGTAGGCAACAGCCTGACTTCTCCATGGTCAGGGAGCTGTGCAGGTACTGTCTTCAGCAATGGGGCCTTGCTGTTGGTGTGTGGAGAGCAGCAGCCTGGGTTGTTTGGGGATTCCCGTGGGATCCCATTGGCTAACAACTCAATTAGATGTGACCCATTCCTAGTGCTGGAAGCTTCATTTGTTGACAAGAGATGTCCAATTGGGGCAGTCTCTTTCATTATTTAGTGATTTCACTTAGATCATTTTCATACGAGTATATATCTTAGGAAGCTTCTACTGTGTTAGGTTTCCACACTCCTCCTCAGAAAGCCATTATTAATTTTAGCTCTCTGTTAGTTTCTCCCTCATCCCCTCTTTTCTTTCTCTCCCTCTTTCCTCTTCTCCATCACGTGATCCTCCCATTCGAGGTTCCCCTCACCCTATCCATAACAGTCTATTCTGTTTCCCTCAGGGACTTATCAAAACAAAATGGGAAGTATATACCTTTATGTTTTCCATTTACTTGTTTAATTTATACATGCTGGGGTTGAATTCAGGCCCTTGCACATGCTAGGTAAATGCTTTACCTATGGTCTCTGTCCCTAACCCGGGAGTTCAGCTTCAACCCTTCGCTCATGCCAGTGGGACCTCTGCAGTAGATGGTGAAATAGCACAGCATCTGACCTCCTAACCTGCATGGTCAGTTCTGCTAATGTGCCTTATGCTCTTAGGAGAAGATGGTGTGCACCTACGTTGCTTCTTAAGGAAAAAAAGAAACAGTTTAAGATTTCACGAAGTGTCTTGTTTTATTACTTTTATGCATTTATTTTAAAATTGTCCTTATACACACACATGTTGCTGTTACAGAAAGACGTTTCATACAAGCATTTACTGCATGTTGAGCATATTCTATCTGTAGCCTCATTCCTCCCATTAGTCCTCCATGCTTCTGTAGTTTTGCTCCTATGAAAATGTATTATATGCAAATATAATTTACATATTTTATAAAAAAAATCTAGGATTATCTCAGTTTGCATCTGTTTTCCTGAAAATGACATCAATTCATTCATTAGTTGAAAGCCAGGTAGACTGGGGTACATCAGAAGACAGGTCAGGGGGCAAGAAGGAGATAGAGATGGAGCAGGGGGAGGGAGAGGGGAGAGAGGGATGGAGAGAGAAGAAGGAGAAGGGGGGGCTATATGATTATGCAGAGGACATAGGGGACAAAGTCTTTACTATTTTATTATAACTCCTGAATCACCTTCCAATTTATTACAAGTTCTATGGGAAGCACAGACATTGTTTTGATTTTATATTCAAGTGACATGTATTGGGTACTCTGAAATAGTTTACATAGCTCAGCAAACAAGTCTCTTGAGTAGGGTAATTCTGCTTGATTTGGATGGTAGCATAGACTAGTTGGGGGAGTGTATACTTTGGAATCAAATTAGAGCCCAGACCCATCTGCTCATTATAAGCTGTGTGACTCTGTACGAGTCTGCTCCCAACTCCAGCTTCTCCTGCCTTGGGTAAGGATAATGCTGGGATTTATATGCTGATTGTCTATGATACTATTCTTCCTATACCACGTATAAACAGTGTCTGTTATTTAGCAGAGAATCAAAGTTGCTTGCCCTTAAGTTCCCATTTAATGAGAACTGGACTGTGGTATCAACAGTAGGATCTCAAGCTCATGAGTAAAGTATATCCACCCAGGGGCCTCTGAGGGTATCCTGTGGAAGTTAGTATTTAAATTCGACCCTGAATGGTAACAATGTAGAATTGGAAGACAGTATTTTCTGAATTGTGGTATGTAAAGACTGTTGATAACATCACAAAGGCTCTTTTAAACTGTGGTTTGGCTAAAGACATAAAATCATTACTCAAGTGGATGATTCTTACATTCAATCTTGGTAAAAGCTGGGTGTTATTAAATCTCAGCAAAAGCCTTCCTGCTGGGTGTCGAGGAAGGATGGAAGTGTGAAAACCTAGGTGGGTGATTATGGTGTCGAGTGTCAGAAGGCTGATGTGAGTCCGCAGTCTTCCCTTGGCTTCACATCAGTGTAGCTATTGCTTATTTTTAGTCTGCATTGTTGTGCCTTCTCAAAAGTGTTACCTAAAGATCTACTCAGTCTATGACCCATCTGACAGGCTTTCTGAAAAGTCTTTTCCTTTGTTGCAGACATAGGGGATTTAAGTTCCTACAAACCCTGAGACAGAACCTTTGATAACATTTTCTCCAACGTCCTGCCCCAAATTTTGAGAGGGGTAATTATTTCACTGATGCATAGTCAATCGACTGTGATATTAGAGCATTCCAGTAGAGCTGGTTGTTTGGGTGTAGCATTCTCTTGAGGGACAGTTGTCCTGTCTAGCCCAGATATATTGCTAATCCTGAAATAATGAGGGTATAATGCAGTGCACTCACTCCTAAGTGTGACTGGACATAATTCTGTATTTTTAATGATTTAGAGTGTACTTTAGGACACGAAAGTGCTTCAGGCTGATTGCTAGGAACACCAGTTGTCATTCTCAGTAAAGGAAGTTCTGCTTAGTAGAGATTTCAGGTTGAGTTAGTGTCAGAAAAGCAGCTTCTGTCTTTAAAGAAAAAAAAAGGGGAATAGTCTGTCAAGCCTGCTCATGCCTAAGTCTCACCTACTTATATTCCGGTGATGACTTTGAGCTTGTTTTTGAGTAGTGATGGTTGGAAGACTGGCTTTATTTTTACTTTTTAAAAGTAAAGTTCAACTGAGTTCTGCAAGCATTTTATTTGACTTAACTTTAAAATTTTATGTTTATTTCCTGACCATGTAGACATGAGACTCTGACTGAGTGACAGAGTAGAATATACTAATGAGAATGTCTTTGGGACATAATTATATAGATTTAAAGGAGTGATGTAGTTTTAATTATGCCCTTTAGCCAATGCACTTGCATACTAAATTCACCCGTGTCTTTTTGTGCTTTCCTCTGAAACTTTGCTTTTCTCAGGCCTGAACGTGATAATCAGCTCACAGGAATGACCAAAAGTTATGTAAGTTAAGCTGAAGGCTGTCAAAGGGTGTCTTCAAATTACTAGTTCAAAACATACCTAAGTTCAGGTTTGAAAAACAAAATGGCTCCTTCGTCTACCGTGTTCTTTGCCAGGTCTAACAGGAAGGAAATTACAGCCTCTCTGTGTGTTTAGCCAGCTAGCTCCTTCCCAAATAAGCGGCATTCCTTGGTTGTACTGTACTGAAGTCAGATGACACATTCCTTCCCTCAAGCTGGGGTAGATGAAATAAAACAAGGGTATTTCAAAATGGTGATTGTTTCTCTTGTGTGGTTGTTTTCTTTTGTTTTTTTTTTTTTGTTTTGTTTTGTCTCTTCACTGTTTTTTGACCTTGTTCTCCTCCATATAGGCTCTCAGTGTAACAAAATAGCTACCTAGACGCTATGAGTGATTTGTCTACCTTAGAATACTATGAAACCACCCAGCATTTCTTGGTGGGGGGGGCGTTTGTTTTTCTGAGAAGCTGAATTAGATGAAAATCCTCAGTAAAATTTAAGATGAAAAACGACAAAAACTAAAAGCTCTGAATTATTATTATTATTATTATTATTATTATTATTATTTTGAGAAAGGGTCCTAGGAAAGAACCAAAGACAAACTGGCCTTGAATTCACCTTGTAGTCAAGAATGACCTTGAACTCTTGATTGGCGGGCTCCTGTCTCCCAAATGCTGAGATTCTTCCAATGTCGGACTATACTGAAAATCACAGAATTTAAACTAGAGGGCCAAGTAGTAGCTGTGTTGACTTCTGTTGCAGCCGCTCTGCTGCTGTGGCAGGAAGCCACCCCAGGTGGGACCTGTGTGAATGGACATGGCCAGTTACTCATAAGCCAGGTGCCCAACTGGATTCAGCCTGTGAGTTGGCTGTAGTTTGCCAACTCTTAATTTAAAACATGCATTCCTATTTATTCAAACCGGCACTCATCTTGTATGTGTATGCTGCAGCTGTTTTTATGTGCATTTTATTCATGGTCATTGTAATGGCATATGAAACAGGGTGATAATAGTTCTTAAAATTTTAACATGGAAAGCCACAAGCATACAGAATCATCTATCCTTTATTCATTTGTTACTCATTTGTTTTAGCTGGGTCTTTAGAAAACATTGCTCCAAACTGTGCTCCTGTGGTACTGTGTAGGTTGGATTTCCCTAGAGAAACAGAATCGGTAACACATATAGGTGTAGTATGCAGAGGGAGTAGGGGGGGATTGTCTCATGTGATTATGGAGACTGGAAGATACCAGACTCTGCTGTCTACGAGCTGGAGACTTAGAAAAGCCAGTGGTGAAGTTCAGTCTCAGCCAGAGGCCTGAGAGCCTGGACAGCTAGCAACAGGAGAAGGAGGGCAGTGTCCGCCAGTCAGGCTGTGAGGGAAAAGGGTAGATTCTTTCTTTAACGTTCAGTTTAGGCTTCCACACATTGGATGGTGCCCATTCACACTGGAGAGGGAAAGCCGCTTCACCAAGCCAGTTAAAATACTCAGATATTTGCAGAAGTACCAGGCACCCCATCATCCAGTTACAACACAAAATTAGCCATCATAAGTACCCCTGTACTCCAGTATGCTTTCTATGCTTCCCCCTGCCCTGGGCTTTGGTCTGTGTTTTTAATCTATTAACTTACAAAGAATGAACTAGTTCCATAAAAGGTGTCATCATCTCCCTTTGCTGTCATCTGTGGCACTGTGTCCTTTCCTACTCCATTTCTCATCTTTCTGGTAAGAAGCCAACCCTGCTAGCTCCAGCCATTTCGTCAGGAATCCTTTCTAAGCGATTCACCCTTCCTTACATTTCAGTTTCTGCCACCCGAGGGGGCGAACTGGTCACCATAGCCTTCACCACTGATGTTTCACCTGATGGTTTGGCAATAGAATGGTTTTCCCAAAGCAATTATGCTAATATTTGACTTCTTAATTTATCGGCCAGAATTCGCCTGTAAAGAGCCTTCCCCAGGTCATCCTGAAGATTGATTTCCCCTGAGATCTAAATCACAAGGAACAGAATAGTTTTAAATCTCACTTTATAGATTGGGTTGGGATCTCAAAAAGTTAGGTTAATTGCCTGAAGTCACAGGCCTCACGACGGGTCTAGCAGAATCAAGCCCAGTACTGACAAAATAGTACTGAGGGTTTTAGAACCAGTGCTCAGTAATAGCTCGTTCACTGTTGCTCTGTAATCTCAGAGTGAAAAGTATGTAGCATGGTTTTGATTGTTCATGCTTCTGTTTCAATGAAGGAGGCTATACACAGTTTCATCTGATAAACTAGAGATAGTTTTTGAGAATAAGTGAGAATAATGTGTTCAAACTCTTGCTCCATCACACAACAGCTGTCTGCTGACTTTGGGCAAATTGTTTAATCTTACCACAGTTAAGTTTCCTCATTTATATCATGAAGATTCTAATAGTATCTTCCCTAATGTCTTGTTGTAAGCATTAAATGGCCTGTGCCTTGCACATAGTAGGTATTCAGTACCATTTTGTTTTCTGTAGTCAAACTATCCCATAATTATTATACCTTTAACTCTATTAGCCATTTAATCTGAGCCTTAGAAATATTGCAGGAATTGTCAGGAGAGTGATATGAGACTCTTTACTGATGCAGAGGGCGATGATTGGCCAGCCATGGACTGATTGTCATTGAAGATTGTCATAGTGTCTCAAGACTTCAGGCTCTCCTGCAGGATTATCGAGTACATTTACAGATTGGGCTTGAAAGGATGCATGGAAACTGAATGTTTTGCATTTTTAGTTTCCTAGCCTTTGAGTCTTATCAAATAAAGAGGACTGTTGGGTTTTTGTTTCTGTTTTCATTTTCGAGTCTGAACACTTCCCACTCTGACAGTAGGGAAAGCTGTCAGGGGAACTTCTGTCTGTCCAGCTGGACACTGAATACTTTATACTAGGTGGAAAAACAAGATACCTTCTGCCCATGCAGTCTTCCCTCCCTTACCTGTTAGGGGCACAGAGGGCAGCCCTTCATGTAGATTGCCCTTCTAATCTCTGAGTTTTATTCGTGAGGAAGCTTTCGGAACATGTTTAGAAGGTGCTAAGTGCTTATAAGGAGTTGCACTACTTTCCACATGCGCTTTGGTGAGAAGTCTCGAGCCTGGCACTTTGCGCTGGCTGTTTCTGTACTGCTTCCATGTGAAGCTGAGGGCGGAGGGTGTGTGAGCATTTGGTCTGGTGCTAGAACTTTCCTATTGGCTCCTTTGTACTGGTCTTGCTCATTGCATGGCATTGGCAAAGCAGATCACTGTATTTTTCTTGAATTAGCAACTATGTTTTGAGCCATATTTGAAAGGGCAACTGGTTTATAAATGATTCGTAGCATTTGTAATCTTACTGAGAATGTGAAAGAACTTAGTGTTTGGCCCTGAGAAGTGGAACACTTGCATTTTCTAGTGCATAAGTTCGAATATAGGCGACTGCAGTTCCGTCTAGCACGCTGCTGTCTACATGGAGTCAGTCATGGGAGTTTGTCATTACAAAGTTCACCACAGTCCGTTCTTTATCAGCCTCTACGTTACTGTTTATGTGGGATAATGCCACCCAGGCTAGGGAGGAAGAAGTGTGTGCACTAACTTCAGGTTTGCTTTAGGAAAGATAATATTACTCTTCTTAAGTTAAAGAATAATTAACATGAAAAATGCAAAGTATAATATTGATTATTCTTGAAACCAAAATATTGATGAATAATGGAAGATTTTTAAGTCACATATAAAATTTATATGTGGTGTTTTCCCCCCTTTTTCAGTGCTTACTATTTGCAAGTCAGACATTTTTGGAAATACAACTTGAATATAAATTTGTTAGAGTAAATTGAATGGAAAAACCCTACATTTTGCATTCATATTTAGCTTTCCATCAGGCATCCCAGCTCTGTCTCTATTTCTCTGCTTCTGTAACACCTACAAACGGCAGTGCCCGTTGTCGTGTAGGTAAGGCCTGTACAGACCTTATAAAATCCTTGGGTGCTGAACATTGGAAAGACGGACTTTTAGGATTCTGGTAAAAGGGCTGCTGGCTTTGCAGCATGTCCACCACGACTTGAAGAGGCTCCTGTCAGCCTGTCTGGAGTCACAGGCAGTTAGGGGCAGTTAGAGGCAGTTGGGGCAAATATGCCATTCAGCATGTTTGCAGGAATGAAATTAATTGGATGGTTAAGACTGAAATGCTGACAGGTGTTTGTTTGAAAAAGAAGATATGTTTTCCTGTATGGTGTCTCGGAGCCGGGTATGCCCTTGTGACCACATTTTTTTTTTTACAACTACCAAGCATATTCTTGGAAAGTCAAACCCCAGCACTTTATAAACTGATGTGAAATACCATAGTATCTGTTGGGAGAACTGCTTTGATTTTGTACCTGCACAAGGTAAATCTGATCGTATAGCCAGACTACCCTAAATATAGTCACACTGCATAACAGGTATTTCAGATCAACTTATTTGATCTAGAAGGAAGCAATTGGGGATCAGTAGTTTATCTTTCAATCTGGAAAATGGGAAGAACCATAGGACTTGGAAAATATCATTGGATACTGCTTCACTTGCACATTCACATTTGTAACACATTAGTACAGTGTTGGAAATTAACATTTTCAGGGTCAGTGAGACAGCTCAGTGGGTAAAGGCCTGTGCTTGTCAAACCTGACCACCAGAGATGGTCCCCAGGACACACAGGTAGACGGAGTTAGATGAATCCTCCAGGTTATTCTCTGATGCCTGCCCCCCCCCCCAAACACATGTAATAAGGTATTTTATTTTAAGGTAGGTACATAGGCAACATCTGAGGCCCACCTCAGTTGAACTAACTCCCTGGGAGTACAGATTTCTCTTAGGTACCTTTAATGCTCAGAGCCCCCGTTCTTCTATCTACGAGGTCGTACTGGGCTTGTTGTATAGTATTAAGATTTAAGCAAAATAAATGTAAAAGCATAAAAACAGGTAAATGCTGCCCGGAACACATCAAGCGAATGGACATCCATCATTACAGCCTACACAGCTTTGCTGGAAAGTAGGCCCAGGCCTGGAACTGTGAACTCAGGTTTAACAGTTAGTTAGGGTTTGTTCTCACCATTTCATGACTAATGAGGAGGTATATCCCTGGTCATCAGTTTTTAGTGAGGCATGTCAGGAAAAAGTATGGTTTCCTCAGCTTTACAACAAGAATATTTTATTAAAGTTTCTGTCAAATTGATGCCATTTCAATATATATGTATATTTTTTTGGATCCAGGATATATGTATTGTAAATTTACACGTAGACTTTTTTTGTGACAAAAAATCTACTTGATTTATGTAATGAAAAAACAAAGAAAGCCTGTATTCCTCTAGTTTTCCTGTAATGAGGTATCGAAAACTCAAATATATATGAAAAGTGTTTTCTCGTTTCTTTAAAGCCTTTGGATCATTTCTCTTTAGAATGTCTATTGTTTCTGCCAAAAGATTTTTTTGGCATAATCTTAGATTTTATTGTATTACTGTTTTGAGTTTGAGGCTGGCAATGTAAGAGATGACACACTTTAAGTCATGATGGAGACACGTCAGTGAGGTTCGTTAAGCATCCTGTCTCCCCACACTGTCACCACACAGAACTAAGCCAGCGGGAATGTGCTCACCCTTATGTGAGAAACACAAGGAACCAAAAATATCATCACTAATTAGCTCCACAGCTTTGAAGACTTAAGTTCAGAAGCATGGCTCAGATCTCTTCAGGACATGGGGAATGTACATGGACTGTTTGAGCCTCCAGGGTAGAGCCGAATCTGGTTAATTCATGTGTAACCCATGGGAGGGTCTCCGCACCCCTGTCTCCCCACTTCTCCCCTGGAATCGCCCGTCTTCGTGTGCTTTGTCATTTGTGAATACTACTTTGTACCTCTGAACAGAATTTTGAAATAAAAACATCCATCTTTTTGATTTTTGGCCCTCTTTTTCAGCGTCCCACATAAGGGTCGACTGTCTTTTTGTTTAAGGAAAAAGTTTAATTAATGAACAAGGCGCTGTCAGTGTTGTGCAGTGACAGAGAAGACAGATTTAAGCTTCTTTCATTTGGTTCCGTTGAATCCCGGGTGAATGCTGTAGCGTTGAGGCGCAGCCAAAATGTGGAATTTGAGATTACTTGTTTCAATATTGGATGAAGGCTCAGCTGAGGGAGAGAGCAGTGGGTGCAGTGTTCCCATGGGGGAATTGAGGTGACTTCCTTTGCATACTTCCTTTGTCACCTTGTCCCCTTCCTTCAGGAGCTTCTTAAACAGGCACATGCATTTTGCAAGTTTATGGTACATGATGTTTTCATAGCAGAAAGAAGGAGAAGAGAATGATTGTATGAACCAGGAAAAAAATTGAGATCTGGCAATGCACTGTATGTTTATGTCCATACCTACTGAATTTAATTGATAACTTTTAAATGATTTCACTATCAAAAATAGTAGGTGTAGAAATCAGAGGAATGCCCCTGCATCACAGCCATTATACATCCACATTGGATAACACGACTCAAACCTAAGTCATGTAACTGGCTATATACATGCATGAACCGAGTCTGAGGGGTAAATGTTGTCACTTGTGAATTGGGTGGCACTGAGAGAAGATAAATCCTTTTGTATTTATCTAAAGTGTCTCACGTAGTTGTTTGGTGAGGACTCATTGTCTGCTGTTGCTCAAGTTTCTTTTTTTTTTTTTATTTTTTAGCATTTCTTTCTTTTTTTTTTTTTTTTTTTTATTTTCTAAGTTTTTTTTATTTACATTACAAATCATTTCCCCTTTCCCATTTCCTCCCTCCCCGAAAGTCAAAAGTAATATTGTGGTTGTATTTCTTCAGAGACAAATTGATCTGGGGATTATTAGTATTTGCCAAATTACTCTTTAAAGCTGCACATCAAAATATTATTCCTGTAATTTTATGAGCATTGTGTTTCTCATGAGGGTTTGCTCCTTTGTACGCGGACCTCAGAGGCAGCGTTTGAATTTCAAAGCTAATCTGCATATGTACAGGCTTGTAGGCTCGTGATCCCAGGAGCGGTCAAGGCAGAGCCCCATCCTTAGGTCTGCAGTTTTCCCCAGCCTTGCTTGTCTTTAGTATCTCACCATTTAAATGATCTAATTTAAATTAATATAAAAGTTCTTTCTTTAGGAACAGCTGTTTCTTTTAAATAGAATGGAAAATAATTTCTATGAATGTTGAGTTTATGACACTGTAATCTAAAAACCTACAACAGAAATTTCTGTAGCAGAATGGTAATTTGGAATATTATTCACATGCATGTATTTAAAGATGATATGCATGTGTGTGATCACGAATAGGAGTATTTTGCATAATAATGCATTCAAATAAACGATTGGGGTAAAATTATAAGCAATTGATTTTTTTCCTTAATGTTTCCAAGTGTACTTTAGCATAGAGAAACAATTAAAATAATTATATTAAGAGGAGGAATCCTTTACATAATTAAATACTATAGGAGAATGTTAATACCTATACACATTTGTGCATTTCTACGTAGCTGGAACAAATGGAATGAATCCAGCACAAAGTGGAACTTGGAGACGTCATGAGATAATCATATTATCCATTATTTTAGCTCTAAAATGGGGTCAGGGCATGGGGACTGCTCTTGTAAGATACTACTTATTATAATTTGAGTGACTGCTTTTAAGTTTCTTTTTTAAATTAATTCTTTGAGAGTTTATGTATTTTAAACATACTCACCACCCCATCTCCTTCCCTTTCTACTTTCTCCTCCCTCCCATCTTTTCCCATCCACCTCTGAGACATCATCTCTTCTCTTATTCCTTCCCCAACAAGTCCAGTGTTTTCAGCTATCCTTGTGGTTGGGAGCCTGCCATGTTGTGTAGTTAGCCTATCAGAGGTCATATCAATAAAGGAACTTAGTCTGGCTGGAGCTTCTGAAGGCCTCATACATGCTGTATAACTGGTGCGAGTGAGTGAGTGAGTCTTTTGTGCATCTCCCCTGCCAGCTTTGGAATTCATTGTTTCCCTGATGTTATCCACCACCTCTGGCTCTTAACACTCTTTCTGTTCTCTCTTTAGCAAAAATCCCTGAGCTTAGAGGGAGGGCTGAGCACTCCACAGTCGTTGTAGGGCAGGACCTCTGGATTAATTGGTTTCTACTTCAAGGAAAGGCTTCTCTGATGAGGACTGAGAAAAGACTCTCTCATCTGTGGATATAGAAATAAGTCATGATAGGCCGTATGTCCATTTAGAAGAAGAATGCATTGGGTTCTCTCCCAGGGCCTATGGCCAGAGTTCTTGTCTTCCTTGACAGTTCCTGGTATAGGTTTCATCTCATGGGGCAACAGGCCTTGGACGAAACCAGGAAGTGGTTGGTCATTCCTGTAACATCTGTGCCACTGTTAACCAGTGAGTACCTTGTCAGTACAGCTGTGATGTGTAGGGTTCACAGCTGGGTGAGATTGAGGCTGACTTTTCTCCAGTAGTATGTATGGCACTCTCTAGCACCATGAACACTAGCCAGTACATTTGAAGCATTCAGGTGAGTACAAGCTTGCCTGCTGTCTCCCAAACTCTGCGACTCAAGTATGTAGTAATTTATTTCCTTTCCTTTCCTTTCCTTTCCTTTCCTTTCCTTTCCTTTCCTTTCCTTTCCTTTCCTTTCCTTTCCTTTCCTTTCCTTTCCTTTCCTTTCCTTTCCTTTCCTTTCCTTTCCTTTCCATCCTGATTCCAGCCCCCTCCCTCCTCTTCTCCCAGTCTCAAAGAACAGAGAGGTCCCTCATAGGTACCATCTTGCCCTAGTACTTCAAGTTGTAGCAGGACTAGGCTCATCTTTTCCCACTGAGGCCAGAGAAGGCAGCCCGGCTAGGTGAAAGGGGTCCAGAGGTAGGCAGCAGAGACAGCCCCTGCTCTGCTTGTTAGGAGGCCCACATGAAGGTCAAGCTGTACATCTGCTGCTTATATGTAGGGGCCTAGGTCCAGCCCCTGAATGCTCTTTGGTTGGTGGTTCAGTCTTTGAGAGCCCCATGGGCCCGGGTTAGTTGACTCTGTAGGTCTTCCTGTAGTCTCCTTGACCCCTCTGACTAACTCCCTCAACCCTTCTCCCCCACTCTTCCATAAGACTCCCCGAGCTCTGCCTAATGTTTGGCTGTGGGTCTCTACATCTGTTTCCATCACTTGCTAGATGAAGCCTCTCAGAAGACAGTAATGCTAGGCTCGTGTCTGCAAGCATAACAGAGTATAGTGCCAGGGGTTGACTCTCTCTGATGGGATGGGTCTCAAGGTGGGCCAGTCATTGGCTGGCCAATCTCTCAATCTCTGCTCCATCTTTTTCCCTGCACATCTTAAAGGCAGGACAGATTTTAGCTCAAAGGTTTTGTGAATAGAATGGTGTTCCCTTCTCTCCACCGGAAGTCCCTCTTAGCTACAGGAGGTGGCCTAGCCACTTAAGGCCCTATATCCTGACAGAGAGGAGTCTCAGCTAAGGTCACCCTCACATCTTCCCAGGAGCTTCCCCTGTCCTGTTCTCTGACTGTCCCAGAGAAGCCCCAAACTGCCCAATTTCCATTCTCTCCCCCAGCCTTCCCCCAACTCCTGAACCCCCGCCCCCAGTTCCCTCTTCACCCCCCCCTCCCCAGTTTACTTCCTCCCTCCACCTCTGATATGTATTTTATTTCTCCTTCTGAGTGAGATTCAAGCATCATCTCTTGGGTCCTCCTTGTTACTCAATTTCTTTGGGTCTGTGGATTATAGCATGGTTATTCTGTACTTTATGGGTAATGTCCACTTATAAGTGAGAACATAACATGCGTGTCTTTCTAGGCCTTCCCTTACTCAGGATGATATTTTCTAGTCCCATCTATTTGCCTGCAAAATTCATGATGTCCTTTTTTTTTTAAATACGACTAGTATTTCATTGTGTACCACATTTTCTTTACCCATTCTTCCCTTGAGGGATATCTAGGTTGTTTCCAGCTTCTGGCTAGTACAAATAGAGCTGCTATGAATATAGTTGAACAAGTGTCCTTGTGGTATGGGCTAGAGAGATGGTTCAGCCATTAAAGACTAGGCTCACAACCAAAGCTATAAGAATATGTGGTATCTTTCGTAATAGGTTACTGTGTAGATCTGGAGGTATCCAGGAGCACTAACCCTGCTACTAATGACCTAAGACATTGAGAAAAGACTATTTCTGTCTTCATTACAGTGAACACAGCTGTCTTCAGTGCCCCGGATGCACCAGGCAGAGGGGAGAGCCTAGAGCTGTCAGATGCTCCACTCCACTCCTCCACAGTCTCTCCTTAAATAGAAGGCACTTAAAAAAAAAATAGATCTCAGTCCCATAGGAGAGGTTGTAGAATGAGAAAAGATTAAATTTTTTTCATTATTTTGACAAGTGGAAGTGGAAATATATGAAATTTGCCGATTGTATAGATTGATTGATCAGCATGCACAGACTGGAGGCTCAGAGAGTGCTATTGCGCCTGGATCCGGGTTTGGTGTGATAGTAGTGAGGCACTCACATGTTTGTGGCTGCCAGTTGATAAAAGCATAGCACATATAATTGTACACCGTTTATAATACCTGATGGTAATTAATTATTTTCATGTAAACATATGAGACTACACTGTATTATCTGAGGTCCCCAATTTTGGGACCAAACCCAAGACTCTGTGCAGGCTGGGTAAAGACTCTACCACTGACCTACATCTTCAGCATTAGGATTTACTTCTTTTTTTTTTTATTTTTTTTTTTTTATTTTCTAAGTTTTTTTTATTTACATTCCAAATCATTTCCCCTTTCCCACTTCCTCCCTCCCCGAAAGTCCCATAAGCCCCCTTCCCTCCCTCTTTTCCGCATTCAACCCCCTCTCGCTTCTCTGTCTTGGCATTCCCCTAAATCCAGTCTTTCTAGGACCAGGGGTCTCTCCTTCCATCTTCTTGGAAATCTATTGATATGCAAATTGTGTCTAGGGTATTCTGAGATTCTGGGTTAATATCCCCTTATCAGTGACTGCATACCATGTGTGTTCTTTTGTGATTGGGTTACCTCACTAAGGATGATATTTTCAAGTTCTGACCATTTGCCTAGGAATTTCGTGAATTCATTGATTTTAATTGCAGAGTAGTATTCCATTGTGTAAATATACCACATCTTCTGAATCCATTCCTCCGTTGAGGGACATCTGGGTTCTTTCCAGCTTCTGGCTATTATAAATAAGGCTGCTATGAACATAGTGGAGCATGTGTCCTTATTGCATGCAGGTAAAGCCTCTGGGTAAATGCCCAGGAGTGGTATAGCCGGATCCTCCAGGAGTGTCATGCCCAGTTTTCTGAGGAACTGCCAGACTGCTTTCCAGAGTGGTTGTACCAGCTTGCAATCCCACCAGCAGTGGAGGAGTGTTCCTCTTTCTCTACATCCTCGCCAACAGCTGCTGTCTCCTGTGTTTTTGATCTTAGCCCTTCTGACTGGTGTGAGATGGAATCTCAGGGTTGTTTTGATTTGCATTTCCCTAATGACTAAGGATGATGAACATCTCTTTAGGTGCTTCTCAGCCATTAGATATTCTTCAGGTGAGAACTCTTTGTTTAGCTCTGTACCCCATTTTTTAATAGGGTTATTTGCCTCTCTGGAGTTTAACTTCTTGAGTTCTTTGTATATATTGGATATTAGCCCTCTGTTGGATGTAGGGTTGGTAAAGATCATTTCCCAGTTAGTTGGTTGCCACTTTGTCTTGCAAAAACTTTGTAATTTAATGAGGTCCCATTTGTCAATTCTTGATCTTAGAGCATAAGCTATTGGAGTTCTATTCAGGAAATTCTCCCCTGTGCCCATATATTCAAGGTTCTTTCCTAGTTTCCTTTCTATTAGTTTCGGCGTGTCTGGTTTGATGTGGAGGTCCTTGATCCACTTGGAATTGAGCTTAGTGCAAGGAGATAAGAATGGGTCAATTTTCATTCTTCTGCATGTTGACCTCCAGTTGAGCCAGCACCATTTGTTAAAAAGGCTATCTTTTTTCCACTGGATGGTTTTAGCTCCTTTGTCAAAGATCAAGTGACCATAGGAGTGTGGATTCATTTCTGGGTCTTCAATTCTGTTCCATTGATCTACATGCCTGTCACTGTACCAATACCATGCGGTTTTTAACACTATTGCTCTGTAGTACAGCTTGAGGTCTGGGATACTGATTCCCCCAGAGGTTCTTTTACTCTTGAGAATAGTTTTAGCTATCCTGGGTTTTCTGTTATTCCAGATGAATTTTTGAATTGCTCTTTCTAACTCTATGAAGAATTGAGTTGGGATTTTGATGGGGATTGCATTGAATCTGTATATTGCTTTTGGCAAGATGGTCATTTTTACTATATTAATCCTGCCAATCCATGAGCATGGCAGATTTTTCCATCTTCTGAGGTCTTCTTCAATTTCTTTCTTCAGAGACTTGAAGTTCTTGTCATACAGATCTTTCACTTGTTTGGTTAGAGTCACACCAAGATACTTTATATGGTTTGTGGTTATCGTGAAGGGAATCATTTCTCTTACTTCTTTCTCAGCCTGCTTATCCTTTGAGTATAGGAAGGCTACTGACTTGCTTGAGTTGATTTTATATCCGGCCACTTTGCTGAAGTTGTTTATCAGCTGTAGGAGTTCTCTTGTGGAGTTCTTTGGGTCGCTTAAGTATACTATCATATCGTCTGCAAATAGTGATATTTTGACTTCTTCCTTTCCAATTTGACTCCCTTTGACCTCTTTTTGTTGTCTGATTGCTCTAGCTAGAACTTCAAGTACTATATTGAAAAGATATGGAGAGAGAGGGCAGCCTTGTCTAGTCCCTGATTTTAGTGGGATCGCTTCAAGTTTCTCTCCATTTAGATTGATATTGGCTACAGGTTTGCTGTAAATTGCTTTTACTATGTTTAGATATGGGCCTCGAATTCCTGATCTTTCCAAGACCTTTAGCATGAAAGGATGCTGAATTTTGTCAAATGCTTTCTCAGCATCTAATGAGATGATCATGTGGTTTTTGTCTTTGAGATTGTTTATATAGTGGATTACATTGATGGATTTCCTTATATTGAACCATCCCTGCATCCCTGGGATGAAGCCTACTTGATCGTGGTGAATGATCGTTTTGATATGTTCTTGGATTCGGTTGGCAAGAATTTTATTGAGTATTTTTGCATCGATATTCATAAGAGAGATTGGCCTGAAGTTCTCTTTCTTTGTCGGATCTTTGTGTGCTTTTGGTATTAGCTTCATAGAACGAGTTGGGTAGTGTTCCTTCTGTTTCTATTTTGTGGAACAGTTTGAAGAGTATTGGTGTTAGGTCTTCTTTGAAGGTCTGATAGAATTCTGCACTAAAACCATCTGGACCTGTGCTTTTTTTGGTTGGAAGACTTCCAATGACGACTTCTATTTCTTCAGAGGTTATAGGACGGTTTAGATGGTCTATTTGATCCTGATTTAATTTTGGTATTTGGTATCTGTCAAGGAAATTGTCCATTTCCTCGAGATTTTCTAGTTGTGTTGAATACAGGCTTTTGTAGTAGGATCTGATGATTTTTTGAATTTCCTCAGTTTCTGTTGTTATATCTCCCTTTTCGTTTCTGATTTTGTTAATTTGGATACTGTCTCTGTGCCCTCTGGCTAGTCTGGCTAAGGGCTTATCTATCTTGTTGATTTTCTCAAAGAACCAGCTCCTAGTTTTGTTGATTCCTTGTATGGTTTTATTTGTTTCTACTTGATTGATTTCAGCCCTAAGTTTGATGATTTCCTGCCTTCTACTCCTCTTTGGTGTATTTGCTTCTTTTTGTTCTAGGGCTTTCAGGTGTGCCATTAAGCTGCTAGTGTATGCTGTCTCCCGTTTCTTTTTGGCGGCACTCAGGGCTATGAATTTTTCTCTTAGCACTGCTTTCATTGTGTCCCATAAATTAGGGTATGTTGTGCCTTCATTTTCATTAAATTTTTAAAAGTCTTTGATTTCTTTCTTTATTTCCACCTTCACCAAGTTATCATTGAGTAGAGCATTGTTCAGCCTCCATGTATATGTGGGTTTTCTGTTGTTTTTGTTGCCATTGAAGACCACCCTTATTCCATAGTGATCTGATAGGAGGCATGGGATTATTTCTATCTTCTTGTATCTGTTGAGGTCTGATTTGTGACCAATTATATGGTCGATTTTGGAGAAGGTACCATGAGGAGCTGAGAAGAAGGTGTATTCTTTAGCTCTAGGATGAAATGTTCTATATATATCTGCTAGTTCCATTTGGTCCAAGGCTTCAATTAGATTCACTGTGTCCCTGTTTAGATTCTGCCTTCCTGAACGATTCATTTCAGAGAGTAGGGTGTTGAAGTCACCCACTATTATTGTGTGAGGTGCGATGTGTGCTTTGAGCTTTAGTAAAGTTTCTTTTACGAATGAGGGTGCCCTTGCATTTGGAGCATAGATATTCAGAATTGAGAGTTCTTGTTGGTGGATTTTTCCCTTGATCACTATGTAGTGTCCTTCTGTGTCTTTTTTGATGACTTTAGTTTGAAAGTCAATTTTATCTGATATTAGGATGGCTACTCTGGCTCGTTTCCTGGGACCATTTGCTTGTAAAATTGTTTTCCAGCCTTTTACTCTGAGGTAGTGTTTGTTTTTGACACTAAGGTGCGTTTCCTGCATGCAGCAAAATGCTGGGTCCTGTTTACGTATCCAGTCTGTTAGTCTATGTCTTTTAATGGGAAATTGAGACCATTGATATTAAGAGAGATTAAGGAATAGTGATTATTGCCACCTGCCATTCTTGACGCTATCTTTATGTTTGTGTGGTTATCTACTTTTGGTTTTGATGCAAGAAGGTTACTATCTCATTTTTTCCAGGGTGGTGTTTCTCTCCTTGTATTGGTGGTTTCCACCTATTATCCTTTGCAGGGCTGGGTTTGTGGAAAGATATTGTGAAAATTTGGTTTTATCATGGAATATCTTGGTCTCTCCATCTATGGTGATTGAGAGTTTTGCTGGGTATAGTAGTCTAGGCTGGCATTTGTG
Organism: Tokudaia tokunoshimensis; assembly: GCA_036184795.1. Taxonomy (NCBI): domain Eukaryota; kingdom Metazoa; phylum Chordata; class Mammalia; order Rodentia; family Muridae; genus Tokudaia; species Tokudaia tokunoshimensis. The sequence goes on from BTHU01000016.1 coordinate 14,641,853, forward strand.
TCTGCATGAGATCTGCCCAGGATCTTCTGGCTTTCATAGTCTCTGGTGAGAAGTCTGATGTGATTCGGATAGGTCTTCCTTTGTATGTTACTTGGTCTTTTTCTCTTACTGCTTTTAATATTCTGTCTTTGTTTAGTACATTTGGTATTTTGATTATTATGTGACAGGAGGTATTTCTGTTCTGGTCCAATCTGTTTGGAGTTCTGTAGGCTTCTTGTACGTTCATCGGCATCTCTCTCTTTAGGTTAGGGAAGTTTTCCTCCATAATTTTGTTGAAGATATTTACTGGCCCTTTAAGTTGCAAATCTTCACTCTCATCTATACCTATAATCCTTAGGCTTGGTTTTCTCATTGTGTCCTGGATTTCCTGGATGTTTTGGGTTACACGCTTTTTGCATTTTGCATTTTCTTTGACTGTTGAGTCGATGCTTTCTATTGTATCTTCAGCATCTGAGATTCATTCTTCCATCTCTTGTATTCTACTGTTGATGTTTGCATCTATGACTCCTGATTTCTTCCCAAGGTTTTCTATCTCCAAAGTTGTCTCCCTTTGTGATTTCTTAGTTGTTTCTACTTCCTTTTTTAGATCCTGGATGGATTTGCTGAGATCCTTCACTTGTTTTTTGTATTTTCCTGTATTTCTTTAAGGTATTTTTGCGTTTCCTCTTTCAGGATTTCTGCCTGTTTACCCAAGTTCTTCTGTAGTTCTCTAAGAGATTTTTGTGTTTCCTCCTCATGGGCTTCCATCTGTTGATCCATCGTTTCCTGCATTTCTTTAAGCAGTTCTCGTGTTTCCTTTGTAAGGGCATCTATCCGTTGATTCATTTCTTTAAGCACTTTTTGTGTTGCCTCCCTATGGGCATCCATCTGTTCACCCCTATTCTTCTGCATTTCTTTATGCAATTTTTGTGATTCCTTTGAAAGTGCATCTACCCGTTGATCCATTTCTTTAAGTGATTTTTGTGTTGCCTCCTTGTGGGCCTCCATCTGTTGATCCATGTTCTCCTGCATTTTTCTAAGCAATTTTTGTGTTTCCTTTGTAAGGGCTTCTAACCGTTGATTCATGATCTCCTGTCATTTTTTATTAGATTTATTTGTGTCCTTCTTGAAATCCTCTAATAGCATCATGAGAAGTGATTTTAAATCCAGATCTTTTCTTTCGGGTGTGGTGGGGTATCCAGGACTTGCTGCTGTTGGAGAGTTGGGTTTGGATGGTGCCATATTACTTTGATTTCTGTTAGTAACTTTCCTGTGTTTGCCTTTTGCCATCTGGTTACCTCTGATGTTAGTTGGTCCTGCTGTCACTGGCTGTTGGTTGGACCTCCTGTGAGCCTGCAAAGCTATTTCTGCCCCCCCCTGGTTTACCAGGATTCCCCTGGCACCGATTTCTGGGCCCTGCCCTGCTCCTGAGTGACTTTGGAGCCCTAATGTGCCTTGCCCCAAGTGATGTTATATTGGGGAGTCCTTGCACATCCAAAGGCTCAGCGTAGTGGATTCCTGGAGCAGAGGTCGCCAAAGGGAGGCTGGTAGGCTCCTGCCCTGTGCAGGGGTGTGTGTTGTCTCCCAGAGGAGGCGAGGGGGGGTCCCTCTGCAGGGCAGAAGTCCCACAGCAGAGTTGGTGCGTCGGTTACTGCAGACCTGCCCAGCTCTTGGGAGCAGGGTACACACAAGCTGCCTGAGACCCAAGGGATATTATGCCTGTCTGTCTCTGAGCGGAGTGCACTCCAGGCCGTGTCTTCTTAAGCATGTCTAGGCTTTACTTCTTAACGATAACTTTTGAGTGTTCTCATACTTACAGCACTGGATCTATAGCCCAGGAATAGAGTCTTTGCCTGGCATGTCCAAGACCCCGGTATTGAACCCCAGCATTGAACAGAAGGAGACCCCAAACTGTAAAGGCACACCATATTATGCTAGCAACAGCCCCATATGTTGCCTGTCTCTGGGATGTGCCAAGAGACCACAGTGATTGAGTCTTCTGTGCACACTATGCTGTAGACAAACTCTCTTCCCACACTAATGTACACATCTCAGAAAGTATATTCATTGTTAATGACACATGGCTGTACTTGAGTGATACTGTGAGAAGAGTTACTACGTTGTTTGAAAGTTAGCTTTCAACGTGAGAAATTGATATGGAATATAGATAACTTTACTATTTGTAGTCTTAGTTTGTGCCGTGTGTGTGAGTGGGGGTGGGTGGGTGGTTTTTAGTTTATTAATACACTACAGACTGAAACATACAAGTCTGTATTCAGGAGACAGTTTGTCATTCCCCAGCTGTGTTTTGGGCATGTTCATGTTTGACCAACTTACCTCTGACATTTTAATTTTACATTAAATCTCTTCAAATGACTGGGAGGTTTGTTATAGCATCCAGAGCACCTGTAACATGGCTAGGATGGTAAAACTGAAAGAAAAGAGGCGTTTCTTCCTGTTTCATGTCTCCCGTGTGTAGGTGGTTTGAAAGAATAGCATAGCACCATAAATCTAGTGTCTTAATGAGAAACCACGCTGTTGCTGTGAGGAGCAGACGGACAACCTGAAGGCAGACAATGAAGCTTACATGGCTGTCCCCTGGTAGAGCCATCTTCCTGCTTTGCTGAGAACACAATCTGTCAATAATTTGTTACATGTGGTTAGAAGAAGGCGACCACATTGTTTTTGGGCTCTGATTCAGAGCCTTCATCAGGGTCTGCAAGGTGGAGTAACCTCTCCTGCAGCACACTTCCAGAAGGGGAGAGAGAGGCTTTTCCCTCCGTTTCAATGTCCTTCCTCTGCTATGTGGTAAGCTTCCCCTATGTAGTGAGTCCTGCTTGTGTGTCGTTTGCATAAGAACGTGATGCTCAGATTACACTAACACAAGCATATACTCTTTCTGTATGAGGTATATTTGAATCCCGGAATTACATATTTATACCCATTGAGGTTAATGAACTTTGTTACTCGGCCTTTTTGTCCCTGTCACTGGGAAGAACTATAGTGTTAGGATTTGTATGATATGCAAGGCAGGCTGTGGGTTACAACGACTTTATGAAAACACAGATGTACATTTATCCTTACTGCTATAGGACAGAAATCTGTTTTTGTTTGCCTGATACTGTGGAGTGATCAGACAAATTAAGATAGGTATAGTCTTGGAAGAAGTGGACAGAAGCTAGACACAGGTAAAAAGGTAGACAGGATGATTGTCACCTGGCAGAACCTGAGTATGCTTACTTTGGGAAGTGTTTGGAAGTCATTATTACTTTATCCCCGAGGAGAGATTCTAATCATCTGCATTTGTGTGTTCTCATGGAATAGCTGGCAGGGCAGTGGGCTGTGGTTCCTGGTCAGCCCACAGCCGTAAGACCAACATCTCATCACCCCGAGGCATGCCCTGCCATGTGCTGACATTTGGTAGGGTAGGCCTATTAAGGGTGGCTTTCATTTTCACTACTTTAAGCTATGATGAGTTTATTGAAATGACCCAGTCCATAGGCATCTGTGCTCAGAATCTTAGGAGTCGACTGCTTCCATCATGCAGTGGACTGTTGCCCACACCTGCATGCAGATGGAGTCACAGGTTCAGTGTGAACTCTTGGGTTGGCACTTATGAATGAGGGACCAAGGATGGCCGTCAGATCTGAGCTGCAGCACCATAATGTTGCTAAATTAAAAGCAGATCTGGACAGTAAAACAATAGAGACAGATTTTCTTGAGGAACTACTAGAACAGAGAGAAAGAGGACTTATCATAGAACAGGGCACAGCGCCAGATAGAGTGTCAGCCAGTAAGCATTTACAGCCAAAGAGTAAGTAGAGTCAGTGGATGTAAAGTTAAGGGAAAGAAACCTCGGGATATGGCATGGGTTTGGAAAGGTGAGCTGAAGTTAGGCCCTTTGTAAGCTGCCTCCCTGACTGCAAACCCTGGGATCCCAACACCCTGGTATTTGCTGCATCTCTCTCATCTTGAGCCTTAGTGGAGAGCGAACAGCAGCTCTGCCACAGTGGCGTGCCTCGTGCTCGAGTAATGCAGGTGGAGCCCTGCCCTGCCCTGACCACTCAGGCTCTCGGTTTATTGCCCACTGCACAGTTATTTTTAAGCTAAAAAAAAAAAAAACCAAAAAAACCCAACATTTTTTTTATTTCTATCTATGAAATACTTTTAGTGTTATTCTTAGTAATTTCACATGAAAATTTGCTCAAGAACCCTTTGCCTCAAGCTTCCTGGGATATGCATTTTATTTAAAGAAGCACAGAAAAAAAATGTAACCTTTTCTAGGCATTTTATTCTGACTGTTAGATTCAGAACTCTGAAGATATTTCCCTTTGGAGATGACTCCTTAAGTGTCCTCTGTGGCTTCTCAGGACTCAGCAAGTGTTGCCTAGGTGCTGGGGAATGGGGGCGGACACTTGACGTGCTCTGTGAACCACTTACACCTTCTGATGACTTGGTTTTGAAAGCTTGTGAGCGTACTGAGTAGTGAAAGCAGGGCATAGTCTAAGATTCTCCTCCGGTTATAGAGAGACACTTATGGTCTGCCATTTGTCATGGTCTGATACTCATTTCAGAAACTTGGTTGCTGTTCTCATCGTTCTCGCCCAAGTTATTACTTTACTTGAGACATTTAATTTCCATTCCTTCTCTGTAGAGTTAGGCTTTACCTAATACTGTTCCTCTAATCAGACATATTATCAAAGGAACATTGTCTGTCTGTCTTTGCTTGACCAATGGGTTATAGACATCACCTAATAGAGGGATTAGCAAAGCACCAACCATCAGGCACTGGAAACATTTAGTGGGAGCGTGGAAATGGAACGATCCACTTCAAATGCTGTAGTAGACCAAGGAGTCCTGCCACATGCACCGGTGAGTCCATTTTCTTGCAAACTGGTATAGAGCTGAATAGCCCAGGGGCAACTGTTCACCTCAGTACTGAGTACGCGATAACAAGCCACAAGATAAACCCGGGTGAGTATAGTGGAAATCAGATACACAGTGAAGAGAAACAGCCTAAGGGAGTGTAGGTACGCACAGGGAAATGCCCCAGAGCTGTGGAAGAGGCGGCTTCTAACTCCGACCTCCAAGATGAAGTATCAAAGAAAGAATGAAGTTACAGCCTAAAACGATGTCATTGGAACCTACAGTTTTTAAATGTCTTATAATTGAGGAAATGTAGTGCCTTAGTTCAGGTTTTACTGTTGTGAACAGCCACCATGACTAAGGCATCTCTTATAAGGACAATATTTAACTGGGACTGACTTAAAGGTTCGGAGGTCCAGTCAGTCCATTATCATCAAGTTGGGAACATGGCAGCATGTAGGCAGGCATGGTGCAGGAGGAGCTGAGAGTTCTACATCTTCATCTGGAGGCTGCTAGTGGTGACTGGGTTCCAGGCAGCTAGGATGAGGGTCTAAAAGCCCACACCCACAGTAACAAACCGACTCCAACAAGCCACACCTCCAAATAGTGCCACTCCCTGAGCTAAGCATATTCAAACCATGACATGCAGTATTATGGAAAGAACTTGGGTTTTGGAATCAAACTTTGCTTTTCAAGTCTGCTACTTATTTAGTGTTTGCGTTGTGTTCTATTGCTTCTTCTTTTTGAATTACAGTGTCCTCTGTGTACCAGCATAGGGGGACTGATTATCTGAACCAATCTTTTAAAAGCACCCAGGAGCATACCTGGTAGCACCTTAGTGCCTTTCAGTGAATGTTAAGTCCCTTTCCCCCCTTGTCTCATTCACTGAAAGTCCCTCGCATCCATCCCGTCGTCAGCGTGTTTTATGAGCGCAGAGGCAGGCTTCCAGGTAGGAGGCAGTTGCAGAGGGCAATGTAGAGGACAGCATTAATTATATGAAGAGGCATTTCATATGTAGCAAGTCAGGATGTAGCTATTGAGGGACAGTTTAGGAGGAGGAGGAGGCTGTTCCCACCCAGTACATTCCCGAAATCAAATTCAGGAGGGCAGATTGATTATTCTTTTCTGCAACAGATTAATCTTATTGCTCGTAGACATTTGCTCTCCATGGCTGTGCGTGCTCACATCCTTAGACTCAGTGAACCTCAGATTGAAGTATTTAGAAAAAAGTCCTTTCATTGCTATTATTCCCAAACAGTGACAGTGTAACAACTATTCCATAACATTTAGACTGTATTACTTGGTATAAATAACTGGTAATCATTTAAAGTAGGTAAGAGGCTGTAATAAGTTTGATACAAATATTACACACAGTTTGTAAGCTATTGGACACTGGCTTGTAGATTCTCACATCCCTGGGATTGCTGGGAAAAATCCCCATTGGATACCAGAGACTGAGGCATGATTATAACCTTCACTGTCTCCTCCCTAAGAAAGTTTGTATTGTTATTTAAGAATTTTGTTTAGTACACTTCAGAGACCAGGGGGCATGGCAGTAACAGAAAAACCCTGTGTGTGTGAGTGTGTGTGTGTGAGAGAGAGAGAGAGGGAGAGAGAGAGAGAGAGAGAGGGAGAGAGAGAGAGAGGGAGAGAGAGAGAGAGAGAGAGAGAGAGAGAGAGAGAGAGAGAGAGAGAGAGAGAGAGAGAGAGAGAGAGAGAGAGAAAAGACCCAGGAGATACACAGATTGTTAGAGGCCAGCTCTGGCAATGTGTTCAGGGTTCAAGGAGGAGATGTAGGGTTGGCAACTAGTGTAAAGTAGGCACACACTCACACACACTTGGTGGATGAAGCCGAGCTCCAACAACTTCATTGTTTTCTCTTAGTCCTTATACACTTTAATGAAATACCCCATGCAGGGGGGAAACACATTACAATCACTTCTTAATCGGGAGTTTCAATCACATATAATGGTTACAAGTTTCATATTTTTAAAAGCCAAGCAATTCTAAGTCCCACATCTGAAACTCAGCTTCTCCTTTGCTTTCTTCCCATGATGCATCTACATCCTAAAGTAGTAGCTTTTCTATTACAGATTACCAGAATCTGAGTAAAGCAAATCTTTTTAACATCTGGTTTCTCTTGTCCTGGGAGGTTTGCAGTTACAAGAAAGGAGCTAGATATCATGTCATTCTAACTTCACACAATTCTTATTCTCCCAACACAGTTAACCTGTCCTGTTTTCATAGTAAAGCGCATAGTCTACTAGAGCATTTTAGGTCAGAGATCCTTTGCTTTTCTTGAGACAACAGAAAAAGAAGGATCTATTCAGTCTACTGGCTGCACAGCAGTAAGTCCTCAAGGTGCACCAAAGCTCATCAGCAAATTTATACTTATAAAACCAAGAAAATCAGATTTTTCAGTGGACACAGAAGTTCAATCTGAACAGTGGACATGACACCCAAGTACTATCTTTGGTCGTTATCCTATCCCCTCCCCTGTAGGTGAAACTCAAGAACCCTTTGCAACCAGGCTCACCTTGTTCTTTACCTTAGCAGGCCTTTTATGAGGTAACTAAGAATGTGCTGTTTGTTATTGTGCTGTGCCCTAGGATTTCTGCTACAAAGCAGCTGGAAAAATACCCTGACCTGATTTAGTTAATTGTACATAAAAAGCACCTTGACCCCATCTTTTTATCTTTTTAGCTAAACATACTTTTAAATTTTTCTTGTAAATCTTCTGCTAAGTTATTAGTCTATCTGAGTGGCATTGATTTTTGAGAAATCACTACTATTGTTATGCATTGTGATTGCTTTGCCCAGTGGGGAATTAGAAACCTCCCAAGGACACACAAGGCAAAACCCAGGGTGACCAAGGCAACAAGAGCTAGCAGCAGGAAGGGGTCTTCAGGAAACAGGACCCTTGGGCTTTCCCTGTCCGGGGTACACTTACCGTGGCTTTGCTGAACGGTGAGTTGTATCAGGCTCCAGTACTGACTACAGATCTTCTTGCTGCCCCACTACTGACAGTGGAGTACATATGTCCTCGAACCCAGAGTCACTTTGTTCTTTGATTCTAGCTGGCATCGCTGATGCTGTTGCTACTGTATTGACTGATGTGCTCTCTGTCTCTCTCTCCTCAGTTTGATAAAGGTTACTCTTACAATATCCGACATAGCTTTGGAAAGGAAGGCAAGAGGACAGACTATACGCCTTTCAGTTGCATGAAGATTATCCTGACCAACCCGCCAGGCCAAGGGGATTATCATGGTAAGCACTTGTGCTGGATGCTGGTGAATGGCTGTTGCCATTGTGAAGGATAGTTTGTCTGTGCCAAGTTGGGGCCCCATTACCCTGACCTCACTCAGCCTGTATTTGGCTTCTGCTGGAGTAGGTTTCACAGTTCCCTTTTATCCTCTGTTCTTGTCTTGTGTTGTGCAAGGAGCTTAAGATGGAGGTGTTTTAAAGCTGTGTGAGGGATGGAAGCTCTAGTTTCAGAATAGCACATTTTGTTGATGTTCAAAAGGCCTTGTGCTGAGAAACAGAGTACTGTTTGTCTTACTGCTATCATCTGATTAACAGAGATTAAGTAAGCAGCAACAAGTCCCAGTGTCAAGGGTATATGTCAGTTTGCCTAAGTTGTGTACACACACACACGTTTTTCAGTTCACCAACATATTTTCTAAAATAATTCTCATTTTGTCTGGTATGTTAGGGAATGATTAATAGTTTATATTAGTAACCTTTCTAGATTGCCAAAGCTTGCTGTGACCAGATGTCAGTATTTTGTTTTTGTTTTAGAATCTTAAATGAAATCACCATTAAAAGAATATACCTTTAAGCTGTTAAAAATTGGGCAATCACAAGCAATATTTTCAGAATGTCTCTCTTCCCTTCCCTTCCTTTTCCCCTCCCCCTCCCCTCCCCTTTTCTTCCCTTCTCTCTCAGTGAATAACATTCCATTGTCTGGATATGTCCCAGGTTAATTTTGTCACCTATTAAAGAGCAGCTTGATTATTTCCATACTGTATGTATGAATCAAGTTGCTATAAATACATGTGGCATGGGATGCGGTCTGTTTTTGAGTAGGTGCCGTGACTGCTGCTTGTAATGTTTGTTCTGTTTCTTCTGCATGGACTGCTTTGTAGATATGTTATGTGCATTTGCATATAATGCGGCTTAATCTGAAGCTTCATTCTTGGTTTTTGGGTTAGGTGATCTATTTAGAGATGAAAGTGGGGAATCAGAATTATTTTATTATGTCCTATATGTCCTTTTAGTGTTTATCAATGTTTGTTTTAAGAAATTGGGAGCCTCAACATTGGGCGCACACATATTTACAATTGTATCTTTTCAACAAGTTGTTCCTTTTGTTACTATGCAGTGACCTAATTTATCTCTTCTCAACTACTTCTGGCCTTTGATGTCCACCTTTTCAGACACAGAATAGCAGAGTTAGCTTGTTTTCCCTTTCTGTTTGCTTGGTAGATGTTTTCCATCATGGATGTCACTGTATGTATACTAGTGAGAGGTGCATCTCGGAGGCAACAGGTGGGAAACCAGTTCTTAATTTCTATAGTGGTTTTTTGAGACAGGGTTTCTCTGTGTAGCACAGGCTATCCTGGAACTCACTCTGTAGACCAGGCTGGCCTTGAACTCAGAGATCCACCTGTCTCTGCCTCCCAAGTGCTGGAATTAAAGGCGTGCACCACCACTGCCCGGCGAGTCTGTAGCTCTTAAAACTGCTTAGGATTTGTGTCTGCCCACTGACTCCATGTGTTCTTGCGTGCTGTCCTTCTCTAGCGTGTGAATCACAGTGTTCTAAGCCTGGTCTCTTCATCCTAGAGACCTGCCATTAAAAGTCTGCTGCCTGCTCGACATCTTCACCCTGAACCTCTCCAGTGCTTTGCAGGCATTCTCTCCTTGAGATATTCTTGCTGGGCACCTCTCTTCTCCAAGAATGTCAGGTTGCAGTAGACCGGGCCAGGGCTCTGTTCAGGTAGATTCTTCTAGAGAACAGAATATTCCAGTGTAACTACCTTTCCCTTCCCTCTATAGAAGCCCAGTTTACTTATCCATTTATATTTATCTATGTGCTAAACACTGTGAAGTGATGGTAGATTTTCTGGATGTAAAGTTCAGAGAAGTATTAAGCTGTCCTAATGTCCTCTTGAGCGACTTTAAGATGTGTTTATGCTGAGACATCAATCACGCATCAGTCAGTTGGCTCTGTCCAGTGCACGGGCTGTGATGGAGTCCATGCTCAGGACTTTAGTCAGTTGTGAATCTCTGCATTTATGGGCTTCTCAAGTATGCCTCGAGACCCTATTTCTTGGTTGTTGATTTTTTTTTCCAGGATAAATAGGGTATTTTTTTTTCTTATTTAGAATAGAGAAGTGACATCTGACCTTATTATATGCCTAACCAGAAACTGGACATGTGTCTGTCCTCTTTTGTTTCCTTATTAATAATTATCAGTTACCTACATTGATTCTACTTCACCCGATGCTGCTTAGAACAGTTGATCAACCAGTTATGATATGTAGGTCTACCTGTATCCCGTCCTGTCGTCTCTGACAACTACATCACTCTGCTCTTTTAACACTGTTGGTAGCTGTGGGTGAGTTCACCTGTCTTTTATTATCCTGTTTGTTCAACCTGAAGATCATTCTCTTTGAAGTGAAGAGTAGGAGCAGGGAATGTTGTCTGTTAAAGTGACACCGGCTTGGCCCAGTACTGGCTTATTTCCTCTGAGTTCTTCTGAGTGATCATATCAGGAAAAGAACCTTCTTCGATTTTCTTTAGTTTCTTCATGGCTTCGTCTTCCAGGACTCTTGTGCGGGTCAGTTCACCATGTCAAGTATAATTTGGGTGACTCTGTTCAGTCTCAGTCTCTCTTTCTCTCTCTCTCTCTCTCTCTCTCTCTCTCTCTCTCTCTCTCTCTCTCTCTCTCTCTCTCTCTCTCTCTCTCTCTCTCTCGTACCTTAATTCTTCTGGAAATAACCAATAATTACCATGTGCACCATCACTTCTTTCTCCTTGGGATTTTTTTTGCCTATATTTCAAACCCAGATGCCACAAAGATAGGTTCTTTTTAAAAATTTAGTAAGATATTTGTATTCTTTGAGAATGTCATACATATATTCACACTCTTTGATCATATTCATCCTCACTACTCCCCTAACTCCTCCCAGGCCCACCCTCCTCACTTCTCCCTCCTCCCAGGCCCACCCTCCTCACTTCTCCCTCCTCCTAGGCCCACCCTCCTCACTTCTCCCTCCTCCTAGGCCCACCCTCCTCACTTCTCCCTCCTCCCAGGCCCACCCTCCTCACTTCTCCCTCCTCCCAGGCCCACCCTCCTCACTTCTCCCTCCTCCCAGGCCCACCCTCCTCACTTCTCCCTCCTCCCAGGCCCACCCTCCTCACTTCTCCCTCCTCCTAGGCCCACCCTCCTCACTTCTCCCTCCTCCCAGGCCCACCCTCCTCACTTCTCCCTCCTCCCAGGCCCACCCTCCTCACTTCTCCCTCCTCCCAGGCCCACCCTCCTCACTTCTCCCTCCTCCCAGGCCCACCCTCCTCACTTCTCCCTCCTCCTAGGCCCACCCTCCTCACTTCTCCTTCCTCCTAGGCCCACCCTCCTCACTTCTCCCTCCTCCCAGGCCCACCCTCCTCAGCTCACCACTTCACCTCTCTGGTTTTTATTTTAAATGACTCACTGTGCTCCATTTGTACAGCCCATCCAGTCAGTCTTGTGTGATTGACCTACCAGGATCACCAGTGTTTACTATGTACCATTTGTTTTCTCAAACTGTCTCCTTTTACTAAAATGTATTTGTTTAAATCTGAATAAATGATATGCTATTCATAGTTTTAGAGACCTATAGGGTTATAATACAGGCTTTATTTATATTTAAGTTGTTCCATAAATAAAGTTTTTGGCTTCCTGACCCATTTCCATTATGCTTTCCTCCCCCAGTTTCCACTGATTTCATATAAAATGTGCTGTTACTCCCAGTTAGCTTGTCCCTGTATTAATTACTCTATGCTTAAACAGTCTCTGTTTTTCTTTGTGCAGATTTCTAGTGGCCCATTCTTTTATTTTGCTCATGAAGTACAGTGACGATGCAAATACATGATGCAAATACAGTGTATAATGTGTCTCTTCAACAGTTCCTGATTGTCCATGTTGTTCACTGCTCTGATTCCTCTGATTTTGGATATTTTATTTCTATTATCTATAACCCCCCTCTTCTACACCTTTATGCAAAACTTTCAGATTACATTATGAGAGTTTGCAAAGTTTAGGTAAACTATTACTGCTATTTGGTGATTTTGTGTTCTGGTAAGAGAGCAGCAAGATTAAACCTTATTTCCCTCTCTCCTGTGAGTCTGAGAGAGCTGCGCTGTTGAGCCTGTAGCATAGTCCTGACAACACGGCAGCGAAATCCCTGTTGAGACAGAGAGGAAGGCGGCTGCACCTACGGGCAATTGACTTTGCATTAATAAGCTGTTAGACAGCTCCCTTCACTGGAGTCTGGCGCTATACTTCAGCCTGGTAAATAACCATGTTGTTCTGCCGGCTTGTGCTTTGTTGTCAGGCTGCCCATTCCGTCACAGTGATGCAGAGCTGCTGAAGCAGAAGATGCAGTCCTACAAGATCCCTGCCGCGGGCATCAGCCAGGTGGGTCCATTTCTGCTCAGGACCCTCAACGATTCTGCAACTGCTATCCTCTCGGATTTGTTTACAGAAGTGACGCTGTGTAGCGCGTGCGCGCATCAGGACTCACACCGGGCTTCTGTCTTCTGGGTGAATTGAGCCACAGCCATGAGTTCCTATCCTCGGAGTTCCCAGTTCTTCCGTCTGCTGTGCTGCAGTTTATTTCTCCAGGCAGTGAAGGAGCGCAGCAATCCCGCCCCCACGACTTGTCTTGTCTTTTTTTCTATCAATTGAGGGCCTCATTTAAAAACATAAATGTTTAATGTATTGAGGTTTATTAGTGATGCTGAAAATTCATGACAGAGGCTATCATTTTGGAAGGTTATATTCTTCGGAAATAAGATACTATGCAGTCCATCCACAAATGTTCTCGTAGGCATCAGTGGTTGCTTGGTTTAATCTGTATGTCTGATGACAGCTTCATTTTGTAAACAAAATATTTAAGAGATTACATCTTTTAGTAAGTCTGTCTTTTAAAAAGTACCATGATGCTGTTAGGACCATTGTCTACAGTGCAGTCTGGACTTGCTTTGAATTCTGAGAGACCTAAAGAGCCTCTCCTTCCTGGCCCCAGGAGAGACTGGGACATCAAAGTCATGGCCCATTCTTAGACAGTTATTTTTTATTTGAAAAACATTATTGTGAAAAAAAAAACCGCTACTGTCCAAAGTTTAGATTGAGCCTAGTCAATTCAGCTTGCTTGTTCAGTTCTGAGGTACTTATTCTAGGCAAGGAGAAAGTCTATGCGCAGGCTGCAGTCTAGGAAGTACCTTCTGAAAAAGCTGATCGTGGAGTCAGGAATTGGAAGCAGGGATAAAAGGGTGTAGGTCATTGGTAGTCAAGCTAGCGACGGTGATAGAACCAGTTCTGCTGGGCCAGCCCCGGCTGTTCCTGATTGTGGGTTCTTCTTGAGGCAGCAGAGGAGGAGGAGGTCGGTAGGGGTAAGATTTGGTCTTAGTTGATATTTAGGGTGGCTGTATAATAATAAAACATTTACCTGCCTCAAGTGTAAGTCACTTCACTTCAGTAGCTGACCTGCCTTCTGAGTTCCTCTGAGATGAGAAACTGTTCAGTACCTTGTTATAAAACAGCAGGAGATTAAGTAAAGTAGCCTTTGTTCTATCTCCGCAGGAACTGTGGGGCTCTAACTTCCAGCCTGCTAGTTGAAGTTCCAGGAGGAAAAAAAAGAACATTTTGAAAAGTGATTTTAGCTTTTATTCTAAGTTCTAAAAAGTTTCCTATGAAAGCTCTCTAAGGAAAATGGGAAAAGAGCTTCTAAGAAAAAGGGGAATAAGCAGTTAAGGGGATCCGGGCTAAGGAAAAAAGGGATAAGGAGAATGCTAAGAAAAACAGGACAAGGAGAGTAAGAAACTTACAGAAAATGTTTACATGCATACCCATTAGGAGTAATTATCTGGCTAAACATTTATCATCTGTCCCAAGATCAACAGGTTCATGGAGAGTTAAAAACTCTTTGTGACCGAAGTATTAGTGAAGGTTTGTATAGATAAGTACAGTCAATATTTTTTCTGTTCTAGCACCTATAGTAAATCATTAGTTCCCTTTTTATGACCTTTGGTTAATGGTTTTACAACCTCTTGGAATGTGCTTTGAGTAGTAGATTCCTGCTTGCTATCTCAGAAGCAATTAAGTCATGACAGTAAAGACTAGCAGAGTTCTCATTGCAGTTTTGACTATCTTAAAGAACCTGATAGCAGTTCCACCATAAAAGAGCTTAATAATTACTAATATAATTTTAGGAATTCTTACAGGATCATCATTAAGAATTAAGAAATCATCTATTTGTCTATATAATATCACTACAAGACAGTACATCTTTGTTGTTCTGCAGAGATCTGCTCAAAAGGTTGGGCTAATATAGTGATTGTTATATACATTTAATAATAACAGGAAAGCATATTAATATCAGGAATCTTTCCTAAAATGAATTTCTCATGGGCCTTGTCTACCAAGGCAAATTCATTGTAGATTTTAATCCAAGGCAAACCCTCAGGAAGATTACCTGCTAGTTTTTAGCTTCTCCTAGGATGGCTCCTGACATAGCACATATGCAAATATGGGCATCTTAGAAGAGCTAGTTAGTTTGGGAGTTGAATTTTAGATGCAATGAGATTAGAATGGCAGAGAGAAAGTGGTTTTATGCCTAATTAGAGAAGGTAGGACAACAGCTCCCAGTTACAATTAGAAGATTGAGAAGACTATGAGAAAGTGGAGGAGTCCTGGTTGTGATGACCCATGATAACTGGTAAGCTGCTAGTGATGCCTGAAGCTGAAGGCAGCTCTTCTGAGGCTGGAAAAAGTGAGGACAGAATCCTGGCTCCTGCTGTCAGGCTAAGAGGGAGTGGGACTAAGAATAAGAAAGTAAGAACAGAAATAGGAGCAGAGAGAGTGTATTAGGGTTCTGTAAAGTAACAGAACTTACAGAATGAATCTCTCCATATATATAGGAGGGAAATTTATTAGAATCAGTTACAGGCTGTGGGGTAATCCAACAATGGCTGGCTATGAACAGAAATTCCAATAATTCACTAGTTGCTCTGTCCATGACGCTAGATGTCTCAGCTGGTCTTCAGTATAGACTGGAATCCTAAAGAATGGAGTAATGGACTTGGAGCTAGGTGAGAACAGGCAGGCCCAGAGCACAAGCTTCATTTTTCTTATATAGGCTTCCAGCAGAAGGCATGGCCAGATTAGTGGTGGGCTCAGAAGATCTGGAGTAAAGATGTGTCTTCCCAGGAGTCCAGTATGACTGTCCTCTGAGAGGATCCACCTAACAGCTAACTCAGACAGATGCTGACACCCACAGCCAAACAGTGGATGGAGCTTGGCAACTCTTATGGAAGAACAGGAGAAAGGAAGGATTGTGCACCCAAGGGAGATAGAAACTCCACAGGAAGACCATCGGAGTCAACTAACCTAGGCTTCCCTGCATGTATGTAGCAGATGTGCAACTTGGTGTTCATGTGGGTTCCAAACAACTGTAGCAGAGGCTATCCCAAAAGCTGTTGCCTGTACATGGGACATTTCTTCTAGCTGACTGTCTGCCTTGTCTGATCTGGCCTTAGTGGGAGGGATGTGCCTAGCCTCCAAGAGGCTTAATGTGCCAGGGTAGGGAGAGGAAGAGAAGGATTCTGGGAGGGAGTAACTGGAAGGTGGCAGTGAACAGAACTTAAAGTAAATAAGTAAAAAAACAATGTACCTTCCTATCTCAAAGAACTGGATTAGAAAGTCTTCCTATTTCAAATTAAGCAAAATCTCCTCACAGGTCTGCCCTCCATTGTTGGGTTTTAGTTAATTGTAAATGTCAAGTTGACAACCAAGAATAGCCATCACAGGGAGGAAATATATTTGCAAAGAGGGTTAGTTTTACAAAATATCTTGTAGAGAAGATCTTTTCAAAGGTGATTGAATAGAGGCTTTTTTAAAGTAGTTTCAGCATGTGCTGAGTGAGTTGTTCATCACTGTTGTTGGTCAAGGGGGTCAATATAATGGTGGGAACCAAAAGCAAGAACTTAGTTATTTAAAAGATAATGAATAAAAGTGAACATGGGTGACTCAGAAAATAGTCTAATAAAGAGGTTGTCAGGTCAAGCATATGGCTAAGTGTTTAAAAGTAAAGAAGGGGCTGGGTCCCACCCACCCTGCAACCACCCACAGGTACTTCTGCACCGATTTCAGCCACCCAACCCATCCAGGAGCTTAAAGAAGACACCAAGGAACAACTCAGTGGTGTTGAGGAGAGAGAGCTTGAGGAGGAAAGCCAAGCACGGGCTGAGGGAAGAATGATGGCCATTGGGGTGTGAGGACAGGATTCAGACAGGAGATAGAAGCACTGAAGGGGCTCAAGGCAACATGAAGACAGAACTGAGAAGCCCAACTGGAAAACTCAAAGAAAGCCATACACGTAGAATAGATCAAGCAGAAGATAGAATATCAGATCTCAAAGATAAAGTAGAGGCTCTAGGCCAAACAATCAAGGCATATGAAAAAATTTTACTGCATAGGAAAGGGCACATAGGCAGTATGAGAAACCATGAAGAAAACCAAGCCCTAGAACTCTAGGCTGAGATGAGGGAGAAGAATCCCAAGTTAATGGCGTAGATGAATTCTTCAACAAAATCATAGAAGAAAACTTTCCCAAACTAAAGAAAGACACACCCGCCAGATTACAAGAAACTCAGAGACCACCAAATGTGGAAGAAGGAAATTAGAACTATATCTATCACGTTCTACAAAAACTAACTCCAGATAGATCAAAGACCCAATTAATATATATGTATGTGTGTGTATATATGTATATATCATATGCTATATATGTATATATGTATATACACACATATGTATATGTATATATATGTATATGTATATATACACAATATATATGTATATATCACATACTATATTAATATATTAATGTGTTATTAATATATTAATATTAATATAGTATATTATTATATTATATTTTATTATATATTTATATTAATATAACAATATATTAATATGGTATTATATTATACATGGTTTTTTTTTTATGAAAATTGCTTTTGTATACAGTTAGTCATTTTAAGCTGTGTAATTCACGTACCCATTACATTCACAAATTTGTTCAATTACCACCTTGTCAAGTTTCCAATCTTTACGTCACCTCAAAAGCAAACCAGGATTCATTAGTCAGTCTTGGACCCTAGCAAACAGCAGTCTGATGTCTTCCATGATGCTCTTGCCAAACCTTCTCACCTGCCTGCTTTCCTCAGCGTCCTGTCTCTGGCCAGGATCCCGGGACACTAGTCACTGAGTCTTAACTTAGTGTGTTTTTTGTTGTTTTGTTTTGCTTTTACTTTTACAGCTAGAGGAAGTGTTTGTTGGTGTATTTTGCTCACTTTTTTGTTGGTTGGTTGTTTTCTTGATGAGTGTAATAATTCTTTTTTTTTTTGTAGATAAGGCCCTTATCAGATATATGGCTTAAAACTGCTTACCCTTTCTGTAGATTATTAATTTCTTAATAATATAATTTTATTGAAGCAGATTTTAAAGTGGTTGAAGTCCGGTGTGTATTCTTTTGTGTCTCATGTCTCTGATGTTATATCTAAAAGTCTATTGGCCAGAATTAAGATCATGAAGATGGACACTTAGATTTTCCTATATCTGCTTTATGGTTTTGGGTCTTTAATCTTTTTGAGTTAGTTTCTGTGTATAGAGTTGGTGTTGAGGGTCACTTTGCATTTATATACTGATGTTCAGTTTTCCACACACCAGTCATTAAAAGGTAGCTTGCTAGTTGGGAGCTGTAGCTTAGGGATGGGACCTCCAAAACAACATAGAGGAAATTGGATGTAGGCGTATACGGTGTTTTCTGAACCATTAGTTCCATTGTTTTGGTCTCTATGTCTGTCTTGATACTACTACTACAGTTTAGATATCACAGCTTCGTACTAGATTTTGAACCCAGAAGTGTGAATTCTCCAATTCTGTTCTTCTCAATACTGACTTGGCTATTGTGAGCCTGTTGTAACCTCTTGTACATTTCTGAATCAGCTCTAGAAGTTGGATGGATACATTTAGAGTGCTTGGGTAGTGCTGATGTCTGAGCACTGCATACCAGTCCCTAACCCAGGACATCTCTCCATTACTCAGCATAAATGTTTTCTTCTTTCTCTGGATTCATGACTGGCATTAGAAGGACCACTGGTTTTTATTCACATGCAGTCCAGCGTTGGTAGGCACTTTACTGTGGAAGGTCTGATGGATCCTGATGGATGGTCTGAGACTGGATGCAGTGTTACAACGTCTGCATTTGGATGCCTTGCATCTCTTGTGTAGTTGCCTTCTCTGACTGGAACTTCCAGTGCTGTACTGACTGCAAGGTAAAGACAGGTGTCTTGATCTTGTTCCTGCTGTAGTGAGCTGCCGTGAGTCTTCCCACAGTGTACTGTTAACATGGGTTTTCGTAGCACCCACCAGTATTCTAAGTAAATCCCTCCCACTCCTAGCTTAATGGGAGGTTTTGTTTGAACCTCCCAAAGACAGTGGACATATCAGGTGCCTTTGCAGCATTGTTGAGGCAGATCATAGACTTTTGGTTTTCTTCACTTTAGCAAGGTGCTATATTCTATCAATTGACTTTCATACTGTGGACCACTTAGTGTCAGTCCAGTAGCCCCTTGTCTTCTGTCCTTTAACTGTGCTTCTGGGTTTGACTGACGAGTGTTTTGGTTCTGCTCATACCAGACAGGCACTCTACCTACCACTGAGCTGTAATCGCAGTCCAGACGTGGTAGTATTTTATTGGGGTTTTTCCATCAGTTGTTTTCTCATGATATCTTTGTTTTAATTACTTTGCTGGGAGGTTTTTAAATTTTGATTTGATATTTTGCTTGTTATAGTTTAGTCTGATCTCTTGGATCAGTTTTGACAGCTTATATTTCTAAGAATTTGTCTATTGTTTGTTACAGGATTCTCTTGGTTTCTTTTAACTCTTTGAACATATTTAAGACATGCTTGTGTTGTTCATGGTGACATTGTATTCCTCCAGTGAGTAGGTCATACTTTCTTGTTTCTTTGGATGTTTATACTGTTCTTTAGAAAACTAGAGAATCTGAACATGAAGGTTTCTATCTATAAAAGTCCAGGTCTTTATGTGTGACCCATGTTTATAGGCTGGTGTAGCGGATGGTTCTCTGCATACTACAGTTGTAGTATATATATGACTGACTGGAGCGGGCTAACTAGCTGTTGAGTTGATTTCTCCAATTTGGGGTGTATTAAAAGGCAGTGTGTTAGTAAAGCAGCTCTTGAAAGCTTTGGGTGTATTTACTCATTTCTCTTGTGTAACTGTCCCTCATCAAACCAACAGCGCTATGGTGCTGTCCCTGCTGTGTGGAGCTGGGCAGAGTTGGCTTTTAAGCCACTGGAGTCAGCTCTAATGTACCATTGACTGTCGGTGTTAAATACACCATCTAAAAACTCATATAGAAAAGCACTGTAAAGTAGCTTAGTCATATTTTAGGTTAATTTCTTGCTAGAAGTGATAATACTTTTGACATATTTGTTTTAAATTACTAAAAGTAATGTTGTCTGTTTCATTTGAGCTTTTCTTGTGGCCGTAGAAAATGTAAAATCCCAGCCGTGCCCCGAGCTATACCATGGTAGGAAAGGCCTGCTCTTGATGGTGATCTCTGAGCTTTGAGCACTCGAGACTTTTCATTATCAGAGTGATTAGGCTCTGTCTTCACATTGTACCTTACACAGTATTTATTTCTGCATACACTTGTGTTTGGCTTTCTACAACTGTTTTACAAATAAACTACTCATTTGCAAGTTCGTTGGTAGAAGTCATACTATTTATGAATGTCTTTAATTTCTTTTTCATTTTAGTGTTTTTCAATAGAGAAGGACTATTTGTTTTGGAATTTTGATTCAGCATAACCATTAATAATTATAATATTATAATTATATAAATTTTATAATAATTATAGTATTATCCATTAAAGTGGATCTGATTAGTGGTTCCAAGAAATTTAAGTAGTGACATCAAAGCCAGCCAATGTGGAAAAGTATGTGTTCTTTACACTTTTTGGGAGGCTAGTGGAACTGTTTTTCACAGTCCAAGAACTTTCAGGCTATTACTGACCCTATTAAATCTAAACTGGTAAGTGCCTTTTAATGAAGAAATCCTGTTAAATGGGCAGTTTAAAAGGCTTCAAAATAACCATGGCAGGGTTTCATGGCAGAGCTGATAAGTGCTCCAGTAAAATCTCATGGCTCCTTCCTTGTGTGTATAAATCTGAACTACCGAAGACCATTGTCATGTTGTTAGATAAGGAGCACCTGCCACGGGTGTTGGCGTCTAGTCTCCATCTCTGAGGGCACAGTGTCTGCTGTGGTGCAGGGGCTACTTCTGATAGGACAGCAGCACTGGGTACTGTCCTTAGTGGTGGAGTCGAGAGTGTGCATTTTCATTCATAGATTTCATTAGTCAGTCGCAGAACTGCAGAAGAGAGGAGATGTGCTAGCCAGGATTATATGGTTGGCTTTGTGACAAAATCATCAAATAATTAATTTGAGCATTAAAATACATTTTCCTTTTTAGAGGCCACAGATATTTTTTTTTTAAAAAAAATATTATTCAAGATAAATAGTTCAAGGAAAAGTCACACATGAAGTTGAATAGCATTTGCCTTGGCTGATGAAAACATTTACTCTTCTTTGTAAAATAGAGTGTATTTTAAAAAAAATAGTATTTTTTATAATTATATATTTTCTGTAGATTTTTCTGTCAGAAATGTTGATAGAGATAGAATAGTATTTATAGATACTGATGCACATAGATACAGATAGAGTGGTATTTGGTACTGTTACATAAATCCAACCTGTCTACTGTAGCCATAAAACTGCTTTTCTTAGTTGTTCTTGTGACCATTTTTATAGAGCATTTTGTCAAAGTCCCCATCCATTTTGGAGAAACAGGCTTTAGTAGAAAATTAACTAACTGTATTCGTAAGACAAATACTTGAGCCTCTTAATCCTCTCAGCTCTGACCCACTGCAGAGCCGTGGTGTTTACCATCAGTTTTACAATGCAGTTCTTGTTAGATTAATTCTGTCTGTCTGTCTGTCTGTCTAAAGTGTTTATATGTTATACGTAATGCATATATACATTTGTATAATGCATATGCACCTTTGAATCCCTTAGTCCTTGGAGAGCTATTGAGTGGCAAGCCTTCAGTGCGGCTCCTCTTTTCCATTATACTAGTATATCCACTAGATTCAGTTCATCCTTTTATAAGACCTTTAAAGACGACCACGAAATCAGTATAAGTGTCTTTCACATGCCTGTGAAGATCATAGGGCACAACAGTTCTGGATTTTCAGGACAAACAAGAAAGAACCCAAAGCAGAGCAGTGATTCGCGACTACGTGCTGGGGCTAAGGGTCACAGTAGCCCCTGTCAGACCTCTAAGCAGGCGTGCCACCCACGTCCTCAGCTGCCCTTCCTCCAGGTCCTAGTTCATTTAGTTGTTGATGTTTCCTAAACACAACACATTGACGTTAATCTGCAAGGAGAAATTTAGTATTTGAGACAACATTTTAAATGACTTTGTAAGAATTTTTTGGTACCTCTTTTGCTGGAATAAAGAATGATAAATGCTCTGATAAAAACCAGTGTAATCGTGGTGTCACAGATCCAAAGGAGAGCGGAAGAGAGTTTGCCACGTGGGGGATGGTGTTCAAATCAGTGGCAAAGTGAGGACACGAGACAAGAAAACCACATCTACCCAATGTTAATGAACAGCCATTGGCCTGCACAGTGTCTCAGCAGGCAAAGACACTTGCCAGACAAGCGTAGTGACCTGAGCTTCATTCCAGAATCCATATAAAATGTGGAACGAGAGACCCAGCTCCACAGTTAGCTGTCCTCTGACCTCCACATGTACAATGTGAAGCATACGCTCTTTCCCCAAACACTTGCTTCCAAACTCTTAAACAAGAACTTGGAGATGACTCCATTCCAATTACTGTTGAAGACATGAGGAATATTGTGAGAGCTGACACCAATGAGACCTCTCCCATGGTGGGTGCTGGAATGCAGGGGAGGGGATGGCTTTTAGGAGTAACTCTGGGGACAGGGTCTTAAAGACATTTGAAAGTAAAATCGGCTCAAAACTATACTTATAAACAATGACAAATGAGAACAGTAAAATTCTTGACATGCAACGTTATTAAGCAAATGCAAGTGTATTCTCAAGACAGAGAAACGTGACCTTGATCTCACTAGTGAAGGTTACAGCAGAGGTGCCAGGGCTGGGGCAGGATGTGCAGGCAAATTCCGCACTTGTACCTCGGCCAGGCTTTCCTTTCAAAATCAGGACGCTTAGAAGTGGAGTGGAAAGTCTGTGTGGCCTGAGTCTTGAAGAAGCAAGGCTCTTCTTGCTTCTATAGTAAGACAAAGGATGACCTTGAATTGCACACACAAGCTGCACATCTAATTGGGTGCAGCATGTGCTGCTGTGCATGCACTGCGCCAGTCGCCAGGGCCAAGGGTGGGCAGGTGGCAGCTCTCTGCTGCCAAGTGATCCTTGAGCGTCACTGCCAGGCGCTGGAGTAAATGGTGGGAGGAAGCCACACCTGCGCTCAGTTTGACTTGGAATATGTACCGTGCATTGATATTTATGTTTATTTCTCTTGTTTGTGTGGCATTTCCACCCATGTTGGTGAACATCCTATGTGTGGATTGGCTGGCAAAGCTCCGTCTGAGGTCATAGTCATTCAAATCAGAAAGACGGTTACCTTATCTGTCTTCAGAGGCATCTTCGTCATGCCTTTACTAGGATGCCTTCCAGGGGTGGTGGTCCATGTCTGCAGCACCAGCACTTTGAAGGCGGAAGCAGAAGAACTATGAGCTTGAAGCTAGCCTGGGCTACATAGACTGTGGCAGCAGGTGCAGACCAGAGAGATCCTATCACTGAGAAGGGAGGTGAGCACAAAGCCCCATCCCCGACCAAGAAGCCATTTGTAACTGATGCCTGCTGGGAGAGGGGAGGTACATTTCCTCCAGCTGGGGTAAATCAGCCACACTCCTGGACAGCCTCACACCCTGGGCACTCAGACAGCACAAGGACACTCCAGGACAACCTCACACCCTGGGCACTCAGACAGCACAAGGACACTCCGGGACAGCCTCACACCCTGGGTGTTAAGTTAAGCACAGAGCTTAACTTTATGGGGCTTGGAGATGGGTGGGTGGGTATTTTTTCTTTATTTGTTGTTTGCCTGTTTTGGTTTTTGTGTGTTTGGCGTTTTGTTTTGGGGAAGGAACAGGGACAGAGGAAGAGAGAAGGCACAAGGACATGAAATTATGTAGGTAGGGAGAGGACGTGGAGGAGCTGGAGGAAGGGCAAACATGATCAAAACATATTATAAGAAAGAAATGTAAATAAGAAAGAATAATGTTAAAAGAGAGAAGGGAAAAATAATTCTCTTAGGGAAATAACCAGTAACTTGTCCTGAGGATAGATTTGAATTAATTTCCCTTACTAGATTAATTTCCCTTACTAAACATAGCAAATACAAACTGATGAACTTTTCTTTGTGAAGGTGAAAAGCTGAATTATTTCATTTTTTTAGTTTAGAATTCTTCTTGGTGGATTTTATTTTCCTGGTAGAGGATAAATGGGAGCTGAGGAAAATCAAGGCATATCCATGACATAAACATTGTCCTCCGGTGTCACAGAGAGCCAGGCTGCTATAACGGTGCTTTCCTCTATAAACACTGAGATGAAAATCCAAAAGTCTTACTGTCCTTTGAGCACCAGTCTGAGATCTTCCTGGAAAGTTTTCCTTTGGTAATTTTGTTTTCAAGGATGGTGTGATTGTTCCGCTTGGTTGTATTTTTCTGCAGCATAAATAGAAAACTCGTTGGGCAGGCATGAGTTGCCTGTGGCTTATCTCCTTCTAGCTCTTGGGGAGTCACTCTTTGGAATTAGTGCTGTTTGCAAGAGGAAGTAGCGTTTTCTGGGGTCTTTGTGAGTAGAACAGGAAGACTGGAGAGTTTTGTCGTGGCTGCTGAAGGACTCTCCGAACTACATCAGCCTCTGAAGGAGTACCAGGCTGCAGACTTCAGGGCACTTCCCTGTTCTTTGACTTTCCCAGTCCCCCAGCCGGTTCCCTCTTATCACTGTCTGCTTCGTTATGTCCTCCTTACGTGAGTGCCCACCTTTGTGTGGACTGTGTTTCCTTGGCTGGTTTTGTTTCTGATCCTTACTCTATGCCGATCTCTGCCTACCATCCTCGGAAGTAGATGGTCTGCATATGGTTTCAGTGTTTGCACCAGCTTAGACTCACTGTGGTGAGCATGTGAGGAGTCTAACCTAGTGACGATAATCAGTGAAGGTAATCCGGCATCCTCTAGGAAGAATTGACAGTCCCATGAGATTGGGCCACTATGACTTTTTGAGTCTTTTGGCTTCCTTTCTTGCCATACGATACCTATAACTTTCTTCCATTTCATCCTCATTAAACGCCAGACTGATACAACTGCACTATCTTGGCCCTTTAGTCTTCAACATTTACATAAATCTGTAGTAAATTGGGTACCCACTTTTGAGCATCCTGTTATGGCAGCACCACGTGCACTCACGCAGCGTGCACTCATGCAGGGTGCACTCACGCAGGGTGCACTCACGCAGGGTGCACTCACGCAGGGTGCACTCACGCAGGGTGCACTCACACAGGCAGTGATCTTTTTGTGCTCCTGAGACTTTATGCTGGAAAAGAACCCTGTTGAGAAGCATGTGCCTGACTGTGCCATCTGTCTTTCTCAGTTCCTTATCCTTAGGGACACTTTGATTGTGACCCAAATTATAATCCTCAGAGTCTCTTAGACCTTTCTTGGATTTCTTGAACTTATAATTGTGCTTTTTTTTCACAAACATAGAGTTTTGGGGCATATCTTGGTTTTCCCTTCCATTTTTCTAACTTTATATTTCTGGCCTTGAAGTACCTCAGTCCACCAGCTGTTGTATCCGTGCCTGTTTTGCTAACTGTCTTAACAATGTTTAATAGTGATGTTCATGTCAGAAAAATTCAGCAAAAATAAGAGTAAACCCGCATGATATCACACTACATAGGCAAATGCTAGCACATCAGAATTACATTGCATTACAGCTGTTAGCATTACAGCTGTATGTGCCATAACCGTGTTATCCCTCTCTCTTACACACACACACCCCAGATCCTCAGGAAACGTGAAAAGCAGCTCACGTGCCAGTGTGATGGGGCACCACCACTGGATGAAGAACTACAGGTACTCAATGGCTGCCAAGAGAGGGAGAGTCAGTCTCCCCAGGGATGAGCCCCTGAACTTGTTTATCCAATACCAAGTGTCATCCCTAAAAGCATATGCATACAAGCCTCAGTAAGAGGACTAAACACTGTATTGATAAGGTTACGTGTATGTACATATAACAATCATGATTAAACAAAAGAGCAGAGAAGATAATATGGAGAGAGAGAGTGGGAGACAGGAGCCGGGTACGACCTTAAGGGACAGAAGATGACTAGAGGATGTTATGTGCATCTGCCAGTGTCATAGTAAAAGTCGTTTGTATAATTAATACATGAAAATGTAAAGGCTTTGTATGTGTCTTGTGTCCTGTTATTGAAGAGTTCAAGTCATTCTCCTAAAAAATTGTTTTTGAAAACCTAGATCACTATGTTTAGGAAAGCGTTTGAGAAGGGTAGTTTGAGTGACGTGTAGTGCTCTGTTGCAAAGCATCAGGACCCATTCTGCTTGGGTATTTTCCTGTGAAGTACCTGCCTCTTAGAAACAGTGTCTGCCTATTAGGAAATGCTCCAGTCCGAAGTCTGAGTACTTCCCACCACCACCTCTGTTCCCAGAGTCTGGAAAATGCCCTCTGTCCTAGACTGTCTTTATAGTTAGGAGGCTGAATTGGAGAAAACCAGTTCACTTCAGCCCTGAGAGATCTCCTGTAGGCCTACATCTCTGCAGTATAGACCATAATCTGGACTCTTAATGATTGTGTTCTTAGGTGACTTCACATTTTCTCTTTATTCTTGAAACCTTTTAAGTTGTGTATAGTCCTCTATGGAAAGCTAGATTAAGCTACACATGATTTCTTAATTCTTCTTAAAATTGATCCTGTCCCTAATGAGAGTGCCAGGCAACTTTGTTTGTAACAGGATGCATTTCTCGTCTGAAATGAAAATAGCGTCTGACAGTGCTTCCTAATCACCTCCAAGTACTCGTCCCTCTCGGCATTCTCCTTGGTTCGCGTCTTCCTCCACGCATTCGGTTTTAAACTTCCTCTGGTTCATCTCCTTTAGTCTAAACTTGTTGGTTTTTCTTGCTAGAAAACAAACAGTAACAACAACAAAAACCCAATATTGTCTTTGCTTTCATCAGACCTTTAAAGTTAAACAAATCTTTTGTTCATCTCCAATATGCTATGCTGTGGTTAGGAATGCTCTTTTAAAATAGATGGGTGAGTGATTTCAAACCAAAATATTTTTGCTACAGAAGAGTCTCTTTTATAAGGTGGGTGATGGCAGAGATAGCCATGTTTATAATCTGAATTTAACTAAAAACAAACAAACAAACAACAACAACAAAAAAGCCCTGGAATTTTCAATTAAGTCTTCATTTCTTACATTCTGTCTTTTTTTTTCACTTTAACTTTTTACATGTGGATAGCCACCCATTCTGTGTAGCTTTAACTGACAACTTGACATAAGCCAGACTTTAGTGGGAGGAGTCTTAATCACAGATTACCTGGATCAGGCTGGTCTGTTGGGGGTTAACTTGATCGTTCATTGATGTCAGAAGACCTAGCCAGTTGTGGACTGCACCAGTCTCTTGTTTTAGTTTTACATGAAAGGAACATAAATATACCACATGGTTCAGCTTTATCTCTGTGAATTAATTTCATCTTCAGGTAATTTATGGCACTAGATCTTAAATTTGCATTTGAAGTCTTTGAAATTACAGTTTGTGTATGTTAGTCTGCTGTTGTTATCTGTAATTAAGTGCCGGTTCATTGTTACACAGCTTTAATGGCCGTGGGAAAGCATTGGGATGTAAGCTCAAAGTGTTGGTGTCACTTACAAAATTTATGACTTTATTTTTTATTTATTGTTATTCATTCTTAATTAGTTAATTAACCTGTTCTGTGACAGGTTGCCATTTACATAAAATTTTCAGATGTATGTTAATTGAAGGCGATATAAAATTTGGGTATAAGACAGTCGGAAAAAAACAATCCTTTAACAAAGTCTTGCTGATGCGTGGTGCCCCTTTTACAACTGTGATTTTTTTTGTGTTCTGTCAAAAACTGTAAAGTGAATTTGTATGGAGGCAGTACCAGGACTTCCAGGCTGTGTTCATTGCCTTTGTGGCAGGAAGGCTAGCCTTTTGAAAGAGGGTACAAATGAACCTTTATCCAGAGTTCTGTTTCCCTTCATCTGAGGATGAAGTTATTCATTAAGTTATTTCTTAATTCCAGCATTTTTCTGTACTTGCTAAATGGCTCAAATATATTTTTTATTTATTTGGGCATGTCAGAGGACCATGAAACTTCACAGGTTTCAACTACCAGTGCACTGTGTTGATGAGAATGGGCACTTATACCATCTTGATGAGACTCTGTGAAGTAGGATTGGAAGGTAACTTGTATTTACAAAGACAGGATGGCATTCCTAATAGATGCTCAGAATAGGCTCTTCACCCGGTCTGCTGAGCTTTACTAGACGTAACTTCATTACATAATAGATAAGCTGACTGAAGGTAAGCCGTTGCTTCTCTATTCTGGTCTAGAGTATTTTAGTTCTGTTTTCCTGTTGGATTCACAGCAGCGTTAGTGCTGTGTTTGTATAAACAGGGGATGTGAAAATAAGTCTGAAGAGTGTATTTGATTGCTTCGTAGCTCCATAATAAGATTACTAGATTTATAGCTACAGGTTTTTTTTTTTAAAGATCTTGCAGTATGATACACTGACAGTAAGCATCAAAGTCAGAATACCATGATCTGTTCTCATCTTGTTGTCAAAGCAATGTTATTAAAAGCGCCGCGGCAGGTCAGAAAGCTCACTCGCTGTCACTTGCCATCTGCGTTTCAGTGCTGAGCTGCACCCCTTCTGCATAATCTCAGCATCGTTGCACTGTCCGGGCTGCAGAGCACAGCACGCTCCGCAGTTTATTTATTGAATTTCCTCTTTGGAATGGAGATTATGAGAAGGCCAACAACTGTGACCGCAGTAGCTTAGAAGAAACTTAACTTGTGTTTTTTCTTTCTTTCCCCATTCATTTTAGATTTTGGATTTGGTAAAGGGGAGTCATTACCAAGTAGCCTGTCAGAAGTACTTCGAGATGACACATAATGTAAGTGAATTGTTTAACTTTATGGATTGATTGTATGTGGCTTGCTGCTCTGTGTTTTGTTTGGTGCTTTTATAATGGCATGGTGTTAAGTAACTTACAAGGTTTATAAAAGGGCCAAACAAAACCAGAAACATTATGAGGAAGATGCGTCATAAGAGGATCTGACCACACTGCAGACCACACTGACCCACTGCTCCACATCTAGGTTCAAGTTTGTTAAGGTTTTTTTGTGAAGAGGTCGATTGGAAACCCTTTATGCTTTATGATGTCTGTCACAAATAGTCAACTATAACACAACATGGCAAAAGCTATCATAGAAAATATATTGTCATAGCTGTGAACATATAGAACTTTGTCCTCAACAGCAGTTCTAAGCCTGTGGGCCATGTGTGACTTCTTTGGGGTTGAATGACCCTTTCATAGAAGTTGCCTAAGACCATTGGAATACAGAGTTATTTATGATTCATAACATTAGCAAAATTATAGTTATGAAGTAGCAATGAAAATAATTTTATGGTTGGAGCTCACCACAACATGAGGAACTGTATTAACAGGTTGAAGCATTAAGAAGGTCAAGAAGCACTGAT
Source organism: Tokudaia tokunoshimensis (assembly GCA_036184795.1). NCBI lineage: Eukaryota > Metazoa > Chordata > Mammalia > Rodentia > Muridae > Tokudaia > Tokudaia tokunoshimensis. The sequence goes on from BTHU01000016.1 coordinate 14,670,911, forward strand.
TTATAAAGAGGGCCAGAGTTGACTCATGGGTCTCAGTTTGCCAATTCTTCAACACTAATAGGTCTGGAACCTTAGCCTTACCTGTCCAGAAGAACCAATGACACTTTTCTCAGAGAAAGTCTGATATATTTGTGTCTGCTGCTTGATATTAGTCTAATCTGCTTCCCTGGTCTCATATGTTTGTATGTAGAACCATTGTTTACATGTAACTGCATGTAAACGTTACATGTAACTGCAAAGGAGTCAAGGAATGACCTTGCCTGCCTCCTTAGTACTGAAAGTCCTGAAGGGTAATGTAGGTGACACAGTGGGGCTTGAAATGGAAAGCAGGAACCACAGGCTACAGGCAGTCCTGTGGACAAAATTCACAGCTCTATACAAACCAACAGAAAACATCTCTAGCACAAATCCAGCCCACTGGGCCCTCAATCACAGCCACTAATTTGGATTTGGATTCATAACCCAGAACACACATCTAAGAGTAGGCTTTGGAGGTCCATGCACCTCCTGAAATAGCTTGTCACTGAATCCTTATGTGTACTGCGGTGGAGTGTGGTGTCCTGTGCTTCCCCAGTAAGGTACTGCATTTGTTGGACTCATTGTCAGCTACTGAGCTAAATTTTATATTCATATTTTCTATTAAGTTGTCAAAAGATTTTAAAAAATTCTACCTTATATAATTGCTGAATTTATAAGTGCTCATAGGAAAATTGTCTTTATCAATAATTTAAATGATAAATAATACGAACCTGCCTTTTTGGAACCCTTAATGCAAACCCGACATATCACTAAGTTCTTTGAGCCCTACAGCCAGGGACTATTGTAGCACATTAATGAGTGCTGCACAGAGAAGCAGAGTAGCCTGGGGAAGTTCTTGTTGGAATGGAACATGGAACATGCTATCTAAGTCAGGAAAGGTCTGATAGCCTAGCCATATTCTATATCCAGTACCAGAGTTGAAAGAAATCTTGAGGTGATTCTAGATAGGAAAATGCTAAACACTGAGGCACTTTCAGGTTAGTAGCTCTAACTCAAACTATGGCTTATGTATGGGAAACTGTGATTCCAAGTGCCCACCCGACCTGCCTCCATTGACCAAAGGGACATCTAGAGTCAGAGATAGGTCTGCCATGAATTCTGTCTTCTGCATCTAATTGGAAAATATTACCCTTAGCATAAAGCAACTTTTTTTTTTATAAAATTTGAAGTATTTGTCATAAAAAAAACTGTAAGCAACAACCAAGTTTCTTTAGCTTGATCATGACAGGACCTACATAGCATCCTATGTCTGGGCTTCTCAGCACCAGCCTTGAATGTCTGCTCTGTGAGCCCTTCTATGGTATTCCCGGGTCAGCACCAGCCTTGAATGTCTGCTCTGTGAGCCCTTCTATGGTGTTCCCGGGTCAGCACCAGCCTTGAATGTCTGCTCTGTGAGCCCTTCTATGGTGTTCCCGGGTCAGCACCAGCCTTGAATGTCTGCTCTGTGAGCACTTGTATGGTGTTCCCGGGTCAGCACCAGCCTTGAATGTCTGCTCTGTGAGCCCTTCTATGGTGATCCCGGGTCAGCACCAGCCTTGAATGTCTGTTCCTTGAGCACTTGTGGTAGTTCCTGGGAAGATGGGAACAAACGTGTATTCACCCAAACAGGGACCAACAACAGACCAATGTGTAGATACCACCAAAGTGTAACTTGGTGAGCCAGTGAGTTTTATTGGGGTTACACAGGAATATGAGTGAAGGTTACCTAAAGAACAGAAATTACTCAAAGAGCGGCATCACCAAAGCCCACCCCAGCATGAATAAAAACTTAGGAAACCTGGAGCATACTGCACAACCTGCAGGCAGCTCAGCAGATGTGAGTGTCCTTTCCAGGTGACACATTTGGTCTCAGCCTTTTTTAGGTCCCTTGGCTGGTCTTGATTTCCTCTGGTCAGCTTAGCTTACCTCCTTCTTCCAGAAATCTCAGCTTCTCTGAGAGACTCTGAGCAGTGCTAATAGCTTATACCTGCTTAGAGAGGAAGAGGACCCAGTAAATCTGGTCAACTTCAGGGACTTCCTGAAGCTTATTGAATCATTGGCTTCCTGGGTTTAGGGAGCTTCCCTGCAGGGTGGAATATTCCATCCCTTTTAACATGTGTGTCTCAAGGAGCTTTCCCTTAGAGCATCGGTTGTGTGTCGTTGCCCCCCCCCCCCATATTTTAGCATCTTTGTCTTACAGGCTTCCCTCCGAAATGGAATATTTTAATCTTGGAGGAGACTACTACACAGTAGGACCTAGTGTCTTGCTTTGCTTGATACTTTTATCAATGCTCTCAATCGTTTGTGAACCTATAAGTAAAAAGCCTCCAAACTTTCAGATTTGAGATCCTCTATTTCATCTTTATTTTTTAAAAATAAGAAAAATTTAAAAAATAAAAATAAATTAGATTTAAGATTGAGTTATACTAAATTATGCCCCCTTTTCTGTTTGTTTTGTTTTGTTAATATACCTTAGACTGGCCTCAGTTATTATGTAGCCCAAGCATGACCTTGAATTCCTCATCCCCCTGTCTCTACCTTCTGAGTACTGGGGTAATAAGCACTGTACCAAGTGAGTCACACCCTGGCTCACTGAGTTCTTACACATGCTTTTGTGGTATCTGGCACAACTAGGACTACAATTGCCTGTTTTAAAATCTGCTTTAGTTTACTGAAGATGTGCATTAAAATCCTTTCAGATCTAGCAATAGCATAGCTTAGACTATGTATAAACCAGTAAAATAAGAAGGTTGTTTGTATTCACTAGATCTATAGATTTTTAAATCCAGATATCTCCATTTGTTATTTTTATAGTGTAAAAATAGAATCTATTTTTATTACTCACTTCCTGCCAACCCATCTCCCTCCCCTGTAAACCTCTGGGTTCATTTTCCCCAGGTCTCTGTGATGAAATTTGCTCAAGTGCAAGTTTTGAAAATGAGCTCTCTAATTGATACCATTTGCAGCAGCCCCGTGAGGGCTCCATCTGGCTCTGTGGTAACACCAGCTGCCTCTTCCAGGCTGTCATCGCAGAATCTCTTGATTCAAACCTGAACACCCCATAGGTAAACAGCATCGCTCCCATTCTTCCCTTCTGCGTTAGCTGTGGCAGACAGGGGAGACCTATTTGTGTGGAGGTCATCATGTGGAGTATGTTGATTTCTCCAGTGGCTGTCGAAAGCTGACTTCATGAAAGCTGTCTGCCTCGGTGGCTTTTGGTTTTGTATTTCATGTGCAATGGAATTTTGCCTACATGCATGTCCGTCTGAGGGTCTCTGAAATTGGAGTTGTGGACAGTTGTGAGGTGCCATGTGGTTGCTGGGAATGGAATGCGGGTCCTCTAGAAGAGCAGCCAGTGCTCTTAACCACTGCGCTGTCTCACCAGCCCCCAGGAGTGGTGTTCAAGACAGTTGCATTCCTGTAAGCTTTGTAAGTGGAAACACCAGGCCTTACATAGGTTAATCTGAGTCGTAACTGAAAATGGCTTATTTAGAAATTGATCCCTTGGAATATTGACTGGAGGCTAACTTTCCAAATAGTAGAGCATAGCTTCTTCCCAATCATATAAATTGCTATAGAAGTCTTGTGAAAACCTACCACATTTTTCTAAAGTCTTAAATGGGGTATATGAAATGTGCGTGTCTTTAATGGTGTGGGCTCATGGGCTAGAAGCCACACCACCATCTCGCCTTTAGAGCCCCATCGTAGCTTCCTAAGTCATGTCTCAGAATCCACACATGCCCCATTTTACTTCTTCCTCCTTCACCCAGCAGGGAGTGATATTTACAATAATGGAATTTGATTATTTCATTAACCTGCTTTAAAGACCTATTTGTGGATTTCTATTTCTCTGAAGATAAAATTTGATATTTATTATGCATCCTGTAAAACACTGTCACCCGCTGTGCTGATCTGGTTCCACTTCTTACCGGTTCTGTGGACCTTCCAGGTTAATAATTTACATGCTTTATATCTGAAACCTCTTCCCCCCAAAAACTCATAGTACCAAAGGGGGCAGTAGAGCCTTTAGGAGGTGGGATCCAGTGGAAGGAAGCTGTGAAAAGAAATGAAATGGAATGAGGTGTGTGTAGATTCTGAGCAATGTCTTCAGCAGCTATGATGGGGTTCTAAATTCGAGATGGTGGCGTGGCTTCTAGCCCATGAACCCACACCATTAAAGACACTTACATGGGGACCATGCCCTTGAAGATACTTGATGCTGGCCGTTGCTCTACCATGTTCCCGTTTTATGATCTACTGCCTCAGCACAGGCAGCCATGGACAATGGACCATGTATAGAAATCTCCGAACTCTGAACCTGAATAGCCTTTTCCCCTTACACATTGTTTCTTGAGTTCTATCACAGCAGTACAAGGCGTGTAGAGGATGAAAAGGCAGCAGTGTTCCTCTCTCCCAACACCATGTGCATGCACAATTCAGAGTCTTCTACAAAGAAACCATCACTGATGGTGGCCGCCAGGGAGGAAGGGAAGCAGAAGAAGTAGGGGATTTGTCAGGACAATAGTGATGAGTCCTGATACATGGGTCCCCAAGCATGGAGGGAATCAAATGGAGTTATACTTGTATATTTTGGTGAGTAATACAGAAAATAGCAATTGCAAAATGAGGGATTTGGCTAACATCCTTTTCTACAAGTACTTTAAAGAGAGCTTACTGTCATTTTTGGCCTCATTTCTATTTGTCCCCTTTCCCTAAATGAGCAAACCAAGTTTGTTTTTCTGAGCAAGAAAAAAAAAACTACATTGACCCATATTCTTCAATACAAAAGGGAAACGGTTCACCGAGAAGTGCAGTTCAGTCAGAAGAACGCTCATCACACCAGCAAGCACCTTCCAGACCAGAAGTTTAGCAAAATGAGTTAGGCCATGTGTGCCTGAGAGAGAAAGCCAGAAACACCACACAGACCATGACAGCAGCTGGTCTCAAGGCCCGGGGCCCTGCTGCAAATGGTTATTAAAGATATTAAAATGGAAATTCATAAAAGTACAGTACTTACATATATTTTAAAGTTAAGACACTTAACTCTTCCTTTGTTGACCCTTTGATGTAAAAAGTAAGGAATTATTGGGTGTAGCCTTGTGCTTAAATTCAATTCCTTCTCTCTTTCATACCTGTAATAAGCAACCAACAGTTTCTAGGTTGGGTTTCTTTAAAGTTGGAAGAAAAGGCATAACAGTGACTTCTCTCTTCTGGGAACTCTACTGCACTTTAATTGATTTATCTTTCTTGACTCTTAAAACATGTGACTTGGATTCCATAGAACCACAATTCTTTTGAAATTTGTATTCCATTAGTTTCCCCCATGACAACCCAATGTCATACCACTATTATCACACCCATTTATTTCATAGATGAGAAAGTGAGGCTTAGAAGGGTTACTGTATTTTGTCTTGCTCACCATGAATTCTAAGACTTTAGTTCTGTCATCATTGCTGTATTGAATACTTGAACAACTTGAAGGGAAGTGTTGAAAAATCAATCCCTCATATTACAAAAAGAAAGAACACCCTCCTTATATTACTATTTTGCCAGGTATTAGATTATTTTTGTAAGATTTTTTTTTGTACAGTCTTTGTAAAAATAATCTTTAAGGGATCTGGAGAGACAGCTCAGTGGTTAAGAGCACTCTGGTGGTTCTTGGAGAGAACTGGTTTGGTCCCTAGCACCATGTGATGTCTCACAAGTGTCTGTAACTCCAGATCTGGGGGTTCCGGGATCCTTTTCTGAGAGCACTTGCACACATGCAAGCAGAACACTCATGTACCTACATAAAAAAGAAATAAAGCTTTAAAAAATATTTAAAGCCAAGTTTTATAAAACTTTGTCAGTATATTTGACTTTGCATACAGTCAGAAATGTAAATGCTCTAGTCAAAAGGCCTCAGTTTCATATGTGTTTTGTTAGGTTTTGTTTAATTCTATCTGTATGTAGTACTGTGTACTGCAGGGCATTTTCAATGTGTTGTGTGTTGAGCACCCCCCTCCCCATTCTTACCCTCTTGTTAGCCCTTCCCTCCCTCTGACAGTTACATGTTTCCTTTCATAAACACACAATTTTAATGTGCGTGTAAAGTCTGGGAACCACAAACAAGGGGAAAGAGAACATCTTTCTCAGACTGCCTTAGCGTGCTCACTAGGATTAGCTCCAGTTTCCTGCAGACAACATAACTTCATTCATGATGCACATAAATGTTCCATTGTGTGTATGCGCCACGTTTTCTTTTATCCATTCCTTGGGTTCATAACTTACCTATTGTGAATAGGGCTACAGTAAACAGTGATGTGCAGACATTTCTATGATACATTGACCTTGGTGAATACCCATGAGTGGAATAGCTGGAGATACATTTTCATTCATATACATCCAGTTACTAGCTTGACTTAATAAGCTATTTACTCTCTATAGGCATTAGTTTGCCAGTCTATACATTGAGGGACTCAATTTAAAGGAACCATAGTGTCCTTCTGGTCTCTGATTTTCTGTTCATAAAATGTGAAACTTTCTGATTGAAATGTTTGAACTTCTTATGAAACACATCAGGTCTTTCAGGAACTGGACAAAATCAGACATAATAAAGAAGTTCACAAATTATGCCATTAATAAAAATTATAAATTTATCATAGAGCATGGAGGAAACACTTAGTTAAGCAGCCTCCTCATTAAAAAGATAAAGATGGTTTTCTTGGTGATTTGGGTAAAGATACACACACACAACCCATCACTTAACACAGTAACGTAATAAAATGACTGGCCTGACATTTTTTAGCTGCTAACGAAGTCTGGAGCTTCTCACCAGGAAGTCCCCTTTTTCTGGTCATCCTCTACCTATTGAGGGTTAATTTTGAGACACAGTGGCTCCTTTTCTCCCTCCCAGTCCAGATTAATCCACCAGACATTATTTCTAGATATGATCACACCTCCTCCTTAGGGACTCTCACAGTTCCAACACCCTTATGCCTAGAGAGTTATGTCTAGGGAGACCCTAACTTTCCGGGGACCTCTGAGGTGTGGCACCCGCAAGTCTGTCTCGTTTCTGCTCTCATGTGCCTTTTATACCCAGCCATGTAAGGCACTTGCTCCCCAAGCCGTCCCCTTGTCACCCTGCTTGCCTTCTGCACCTCCTGCCTTTTTCTCCCAGGCTTTCGCCCTCTCCATCTACCAGCCCCAGCTCAGGCAGCCTTGCTCACAAAACCATCTCTCATCCGCCTCGCCAGAGTGATGGGCATTTATCTGTGGCCCTACAGTTTCCATTTCTGAAAATGACTTTTTAGCTATGAATTACAAGGCTGTGGTTTTCCTTAGCTTTAGTTTTAGTCAAATGCATTCTCGTGTTCTGAAAAACTACTGCTTATAACAGTCATGTATATAATGAGCCATGTATGTAGTGAGATGTGAAGTATATGACTGACTGTCCTGGACTCAACTCCGTAAATATTCATTAAATCTCTGTTGTGTGCAAGTGAGCTCAAGACAGAGTGCGGTGTTAAAAGCCGAAGCATGGTCTCAGCTACTCAGGAGACTGAAACAGGAGAATTACAAATTCCAGGCCAGCCAGGCTCACCTAGCCAAAGACGTAGATACAGACATTGTCTTTAACAAATAAGTAAATAAATAGTAAGATAAATAAGACATAGCATAATGGTTTCTGATCTAAAATAGCAAATGAATATACCACATTTTTCAAGCCAAGCGAAACTCAAGCCAAGTGGTCTGTTGTCGCCTGTAACTGCAGATGGGAAGGTTGGGGTTCACTTTGGGTTGTGTGTCATCTGTAACTGCAGATGGGAAGGTCGGGGTTCGCTTCGGGTTGTTTGTCTTCTGTAACTGCAGATGGGAAGGTCGGGGTTCACTTGAGGTTGTGTGATGCATAGCATCAGTCCAACCCATTAGCTGAGCTGAAGAAAGTGACTCGAGGGTCACATTTTAGGTAGAAGTCCCCACTATATTATGCCACACACTGAACATAAAAGACTTCTCAGTTTTCAGGAATGGATGTTGTATATGTTTGCAGTACTTTCACCTTAGCTCAAGGACAGTCATACAGATCCCAACTCTATCCTTGGTGATGTAATCTTGGGCAAGATCCTTAACCCCTCTTTCTCAGTTGTGTTACCTAAAACCCCTGAAAACCATTGACACTTTAGCTGAGTGCACGGAGCAGAATGTGGTTATGACGCCTGGCACACAGTGGGTAGGCAATAAAAACTTGCTGATAATGAGAAAGATGTTTTTGTAATCATTGGTAAATTTTAGGATCAAAATCAGAATAATACCCCTCCATTCTTTGTGATCACAAAAGCAGAGTCATGAGAAATACGAGCTAATCCTCAAGGTTCAGTGTTTGAGGAAGAGAAAGCATAAAATCTTAGGTTGCCACTAAGTTTAAAGAGAAGATTTTCTACAGCAGGATGGATTGCAGGATGCCCCAAGTTAACATAAGAAATTACATTAAGTAAGATTGCTTGTTCAGCCTTTCATTATACCAAGCGAGGTTCCAGATGCCAGACCTAAGCTCTGAGTACACTGATGCCAGAGACCAGAATCAGAACAAAGTGATTTCAATACCACTTTGAGAAAGCTTGGCCTGAGAAGTGCTAAGGCCTAGGGACGCAGTAACTGTGCACAAATGGCCATTGTGACAGAGACTTGCCCAGGTATGTTTCCCAGACTCTTACTGTTGGGCAGGGGCTGGAGCCCAGGTGGCACACATGCTAGGGAAGGCCCCCACCACTGAGCTGCACTTCCAGCCTGCCCTGTGCAAATGCTATATTTTATTCTGAGTATTCATCAGCAGACATTGGAATTGAGGGTGTGGAGGGCTGAGGGTCATCCACAATGTTGCAGCTCAGTTACTGTGAGCGGAGGTGGGAAGCAGTGCGTTTGATGCGTGTTTGAGCAGTTTGAAGTCATCTAGTCTGTCAAGTAGGTAGTGGATAGGCATTGGAGCCAACTGCAGAGGTTTGGACTGAGCATACACAGGTACTAGCCATGATGCTTGTGGGATCTTTAGCTGAAGCTCCGCTGCATGTAGTAAGGAGTAGGAGCAGCTGAGACCCACGTCACAGGTCTTGAGCTGGGGGCGGGACAGCACTGGAAGCTTTATTTCTAGCTCTGCTTTGTGCTAACATGGTACTAATCTGCTTCCTTGGGCAGGTGGACGATTGTGGCTTTTCTTTGAATCATCCAAATCAGTTCTTTCTTGAGAGCCAACGGATCCTAACTGGTGGCAAAGATAACAAGAAGGAAGCCAGCCAGCCAGAGACGTCTCAGCACAAACCCAGCGCCCAGAAGACCAGGGATGCCGCGTCCGCCCTGGCCTCCCTAAACTCCTCCCTGGAAATGGAGCTGGAGGGACTGGAAGATTACTTTTAGTAAATGGCGTGGCCACAGTAGAAACTCCTTTCCCCCAGCGAATACACTCCTGTTTGAAAGGTTTGCCTTTGTAAATCTTTCTCCTCTTTCCCACGCATGCACACACATTTACTGGGAAAGCAGGCTTGCTTCTTCCATCTTACTTTTGACAGAATGAAAAAGGAAGAGTTCCTGTTGAAACTTTTCATTGAATAATTTGTTTTGAATCCTGCTCCATAAAATTTAAAACAGTACTCAGGGACTAAAATCCTCAAACAGCAATACAACTAAAACCAACTTTTAAAATTTTGCATAATTTTGGCCAAGTCCTCTTTTGGACCGTTTTTGCTAATAAACAGCATGTATATGTCTTTTTATCTGTGCAATTGGGAGTCTTATTTCACAGCGGACCAGGCATTATTTCTTTATTTGAAATACTCATCGCTGTCAATTGATATGGGGGACAGAGGGAGCCCTGAGAGAGTGTTTACTGTTGACATGGGCGAGGCCTTGCTAGGACGCCAAGGCCTGGGAGTGGCAATGGCTTCCTTCTGTCTGGGTGGGAATGCTGACAGTGTGACCAGCTGCAGCTTCCTCTCCCCGGGGCCTGCAGCCTGGGACTGCTACCCCACGGAGACGGCCTCCTGAGGTGAGCTCTGCTGCCTCCTCACTGCAGATGAAAAACCAGAGTTTCTGGTTGCTGCTACAGTTGCTCACTCCATCGGAGCAAGCATGGCCTACACAGTCCCCGTCTGCTGCACATGTGTCTGTGTTCTGTCCTGTCTTCATTCCATCCTTGTCCTGGTCTAATGAAGATTAAACACTTCCTTGTTTCTGTGGCCTGTTCGTTGTTCATTACCAGCAAGGAGAAGTTCTGTCCTCGTGAGTGTCAGCAGACTCACTGAGTGAACAGTGACGTGAGAAGCAGACACGGTAAATGTTCATTTAAGGGACAGGCCGTTAAGTAAGTGACAGTGCTCTGCATCTCTCATCCTTCTCCTGCTTCTTACTAAGGAAATACTAAGGGAAGGAGGTTTAAAGTCTGAAGCGTGAATTACCAGATAGTTTGGCGACTCGCGTTCCTTTCAGGACAAGCAGTGGCACTCAGCCAGCACCATGAATAGCTGCAAGCCCGCAGCATCGGTTTCTGGTCTTACCTCTGACAAGGAGGAAAGGTGGGCCTGGTCAGCAAAGCCGTCTTCTAACTGCCGGATTCCTCCACCGCATCTCCACTCCGCAGAGGAACTGGAACTCTAAGAGAATGGAATATTTTGGACTGAGAGAATATTAGTCCATTTCAGTCTTTTCTTCTGGTAAGGGAGTACTTACTTGTTCTTTAACCACATGAATCAGAATCTAAATCGAAAAGACATTGTGTTTAGAAAAGCGGGACTGTTTTGAGAGTGATGCGGTTTCAGTCTTATGATGTGTCAAAGGTTTCTTAGGATATTTAGTTACACAATTAAATGAGAGGCCATCTGAGCAATTGTTTGGTTTTATGAGTTTTGCTACTGACTTCAGAAAACAGCCTTACGTTACTGTAAATGACAACTCTTCCATGGAAGTCTCTGCTGTTCCCTCATCCTTAGACTTCTCAACAGGAATCTGATAGTCTATCATTGTAAACTCTGCGTGCGTGCGTCCGTCCGTCCGTCCGGCTGTCTGTCTATCTGTCCTGCTGTCCAGGGCCATCTTTTGCTTCTGTCTCATGTCCTCATTTCATGAAGCAGAAGGACAGAGGCCATGGGCAGACTGGTAGATATGTCTTAGTGTCTTCTTGAATGTCTTACACATCTAGTCAAACTCGAGAATAACACTAGTTTAGGTTTTAGTTGCAATGATCTCCTGGTGTCTGTTATACAGAGAAACGTGTAAAATTTTGTAGAGTCTGCAGATTGGAGGATAGAAGTTAGAGGCTCAAAGACAGAAATGAACACTTTCCTGGTGCTTTGGGAGGTTGGAAAAAGCAATCTTTTTTTTTTTTCATGCTTCACAGGTCTCAGCAATTTTGACTTGTTTTCTTGACCCCAGAATGTTTGAGTTTAGATGGTGTAGGAGGGACCCAAAAGTGAAAACAGAAGATGGTGGCCTCTTCAAAAAGTAACCAGTGTAAAGGAATGAGTAGGGCAGATTGTCACAGTGAACACTGTGCTCGTGTGATTCCCACGTGACTCTCAAAGGTGAAATAGTTGAAGAAAAATCAAGGTGGGGGGTAGCTGTTAAAGCGATGGTGTTGTTAGTGGGGATGCTTCTGGGTCTTTCTGTTGCTCTGTTGTTCTCATCCTGCCTGTAGGAGACGAAGCTCTTAGCTGTCATGCACATGAAAGAACACTAGAGATGCATAAGGAAACTTCTTAGGGCTTATAGTATTATCAAGTCAGAAGACGGAATTTAAACGTGTCGGGAGTAGAATAAAGGTTGGGGAAGATCTTTAATTCATACGGACTCAGTGAGCTGAGGGATCTCTCAAGTCACAGAAGGGTGTCTCAGCTGCTGCCCTGTGCTTTGTCACCAAGGCCCAGAGCTACACGCAAATTCCTCTCATTCTTTGCCGAGAAGGAAACCTAGGGTTTTTCACTTAAAATTTTTGAAATGAGACAATGCTCAAGTTGTAATCGGGTGAGTGGGCAGTTTGCAGATTTAATCAAGATCTTCCACAGGCATCAGCTTGTTATTAAACGTAAGTGCCCGCCAAAGTGGGAGTTTGACAGCCGTTCCGCTTGTCTGAGGACATCTTTAGAACTGGAAGGGAGAGAACACTGAGAAACCTCAAACCCTGTAACTAGTTCCATTTGCTAACTTCTTTCCTAATGGTGATGGGGAAGGGGAGGAGATGGTGGGCAGACTGGTGGATCTGAGGAAATGGGGCTCTGTGTTACAGTAATAAATATCCCAGCTGACAAATGAGATGGGGAAGTTATTCCAGGGACACGCGTTTTCAACACAGGTAGCACAGGATGGAGGCTGTGTTTTCAGCAGGTCTGACTTGAAAGGTTTGGTTATACTGCTCCTTCAAAATCCACAGGCATCACTTGGGAGTTGGACCCCCCCAGTCCAACCCCAGTGGTACGTCATTGGCTCAGCGTGTTTCTCACATGGTAGCTGGCTTACATTCAGATAATCAGTGTTTACCCAAAGCATCTGGCTGCTGAGTTCTTCTCTGACAGGTCTTTGCCCTCATCTAAGTCTTCTTACCATAATTGGCATTGTAGACCATTAGCTCTGTGACTATGGAAATCGTGTCACCTGTAGGAAATGATCTCCCCACTTATCTGACCTTCCTGCCAAAAGCAATATTGTTCTGTTATTAGATTTGCTTTCTATCCGGTAAGCTCTTTTTGCCTGCTGCTTCGTGACATTTTATTTTACCCAAGAATTGTCACCGCAGCACCTTATCAACAGCTAAAGAATATGTCTCTATACAAAGCGTCTGCATTTCCCTTGAGCCTTTCTTTGTGGTACTGTTTTTGAACAGTGATGACAAGGTTGTGTAATAATACTGCTAATAAATGCAAGATAGGATTTTCAGTTCACCGTCATAGAATTACGAAGCTTTTTAATGGTTTACCTTATTTTTCCCTTACACTGGAGGCTTGGAAAGAAGGTAAATTCAGCATATAATGCATTTATGACTCTTTATACTAGGGGAATCAATCGGCACGAATTTCCCGGACTACCTCCATTCACGTGGTATATTTAGTTTTAGCCTGCACATGGGCCATAGAGGGTAGCAAAATTGCTCATTTAAAAAAGACATTTTAGGGGCTGGAGAGATGGCTTAGAGGTTAAGAGCACTGACTGCTCTTCCAGAGGACCTGAGTTCAATTCCCAGAATCCACATGGCGACTCAATATTGACTCAACCATCAATAATGGAATCTGATGTCCTCTTCTAGCATGCAGACAGAGCACTCACCTACATAAATAAACCTTCAAAGCAAAGGACATTGTGATGCGTACTTCTCTTTGATCTTACCTTTCTACTGATTCAATATTTATTTAATTATTTTGTACCACCCTTAGCTTTTGGTTTTTGGTAGAGTTCCTGCCTGGTCCTTAAGTCACTCTCCCAGTCTCTGTGAGTGAATCCATCCATCCACTCCCTTGGTATGCACTTCCAATATAGATACTAATGGTTTCCATGCCTTACCTCCTATGAAATCTCTCCTCAAAGCACAGACCAATCCATACCTGTTACACATCTTTATTAGGAGATCTCACATGTACCTTATTCTTAATATATCTAAAATCAAGCCTGTTTTCTTTCTTCCTAAGTCTACTTTTTTCTCCCTCCCTTTGTCACCAGACATCCAAGTCTTCCTGAGATTGTTTTAATATCAAAATTGTTTTAATGTCTAAACCAGTGGTCTCACTTGGGGGGCAGCTTTGCCTTAGGAGTTATTTGGTAATGTTCGAGACATTTTTGGTACTTAGGACTAGCAGGGACTTAGGGGATAGAGACTAAGGAGACTGCCAAGCATTCTACAAGATACTACTCCATAACAAAGAGCATGTCTGGCCCCAAACCTTAGCTGTAATATGACCAAGACTCTATAATCTAAGGTTTCTTCTCTCCCTTTCCTATATTGAACTGCATTAAACTCTCCTTGCCATTGTTTGCAGTATGTTTACTAAGTGCCAGGATTATCACGCATCCCACTGTGAGTTCAGTACAACTCTAGTTATTAGGATTTGAAATATGAACACACACACAGGCATTTACTATACTCAAAGGTTTCATATAGTCCGATGAAAGGGAGCATAAGTAAATAGATGATTGATCTAAGTATGATGATGATGACACATGAGATAGTTGAATAGGGCATCATCTTACATCTGAGTCTGGTCCCCTTTCCATATCTTTCCTTAACCTAAGTACTTCTTTCTACGACTCCATCGCCTACATCGGGAAATATGATTGCTTTGTGCATGAGTCTTTCCTTGATACTTCTTACCTGTCTCCCTGGTTCCATATTGTCTCTCCTCATTCTGTAGTCCAGTGCTATGATTTGGGTCTTCCAAATCAGTCTCCCTGGTACCCACAGTACACTCTAACCCCATGTGGACTCCATGTCACATGTAATCCAACTGACATATGTTATAGGTAATGTGTTTATTCATCTTCACATGTGAATCCCTAATGAATAGCAGAGCATCTTACAGGCAGATGCTTGACTACCTTAGGCTCTCAGCAAGCATGTAAATTCATCACTGCTTGCTTGTCATCCCATAGGCATCTCAAATTCAGTGTTTCTAAAACCTACAAGTAAAATTGGATTGTGGATGGTGGAGATATGGCTCAGTGCTATTGAGTGTGTACAGCACCTACTTTGGGTGGCTCATAAGGGGTGTCACTCAATCTGCATCTCCAATGCCCTCTTTTGACCCCTGGGCACCATATGCACATGTACAAACCCAAAACCAGACATCTTTATGTCCATAATTCTTAAAAATAAAGACTGAAGGGAAGGTCATCTAGAGACTGTCCCACGTAGGGATCCATCCCATCTGCAAATACCAAACCCCACACTATTGCTGATACCAAGAAGCACTTGCTGACAGGGGCTTGATATGGCTTTTCCCTAAGAGGTTCTACCAGCAGTGGAGTAATACAGATGCAGGTACAGCCAACCCTCAGACTGAGCCCGGGGACCCCAATGGAAAAGTTAGGAGAAGGACTGAAGGAGCTAAAGGGGATTGCAACCCCATTGGAAGAACAATGTCAACAAACTGGACCACCCAGAGCTCCCAGGGACTAAACCACCAACCAAAAAGTACACAAGGAGGGAGTCATGGCTCCAGATACATATGTAGCAGAGGTGGGAGGGGAGGAGGCTTGATGCCCCAGTGTAGGGGGATGTGAGAGGGGTGAGGCGGGAGTGGGTGAATGGACGGAGGAGCATAGTCATAGAGAAAAAGAGGAGGGGAGAGGGGGGAAAGAGGGATGAGATGGAGGAGTTGTGGAAGGGTAACCGGGAAGGGGGATATCATTTGAAATGTAAACGAAGAAAATGATAAATAAAAAAAAAATAATGAACTTTGACTCCTGAGAAAAGCCACCATAAGCCATGACCTTGTCAACTTTCTTAGTTTCCTAAGCTTCCTTGCTTCACCTGTGAAATGGGTATAATAATCATACCTCTCTTAAGTATCGTTAATTAAGTGCTATTACCTGCACAACACAAAGAGTGCTGGCAAGTGGAAACAGTAAGTGTTAAAGGTGCTGCAGTTTGATGCTAATCCCTTTTAAGAAACTCCACACATGGCTCCTCCCTGTTTTGAGTAGGTATCCTGTGAAAACCCTCCCTGGTGAGAACTGTTCACAGGGTATTGGCTGTTCTTAAATGGAGGAACAGGGGCGACAAGAGTGTCCATGTTGAGAAAGCAGCTGTACATTTTTCTTGGGGCTCTCATGGACGCATGGCTTTCGAAAGGAAGTGGTGCCTACTTATGTGGTACCTAGTTTCCAAGCAATTAAAGGGCAAAAAAGTTTGAAACAGAGTCTCATCATATAACCCAGGCTGGCCTTAAACTGGTGATCAGCATCCTGGATACTGAATTAGAGGTATATGCCAACAAGGCCCAGGCTTAAAGAGTGCTTCACAGTAGATTTCCATCTTGGCCCTTCTGCAACAGACTAAGAATAGTAGACACCTGGATTTTCCCTAAGAAGGAGATTCTGGGTGCCAATTTATGTGTCCTGCTCCTGACCTGGACATTTTCTTCTGTGCTTGACTTTCACACTGGGTCTCTGCCTACTTGCCTTGGCCAAGAAGCTCAACTGTGCATCAGTGCGACCAAGTCTTTGCTGTCATCTTGAGGAAGCTACTTGCAGTTGACAGAATGACCGAAGTCATAGAACAATATCCAAAGCTCTTATGTTGGACTTGACTCATGATAAGTAAAAAAAAAAAAAACATTGTTAGCTATTATTTTAGGAGAAACCTACTAAATTTTGTTTGCAGGGTTATCTAAATAAAGTTTTCAAACTGCAATGACTATTTGTGTGATATCAAGGATAAGTGTCATCTTTTAATTTAAGAAACATAATAATTCGTTCCCAGAATGAAAACACTTCAACCCTTAGCCCTTCAGTTAGGAAGTTCCTGGTGCCAGACTTCCTAACTTAGTCTTTGAAATCATTAGAGACAGACTGAGAAGTATAGAACCAGATGCAGCATACAAAGACATAGTAAATATGGTCTTACCTTGGGTGGATGGCTAGTTTCTCAAAGTAGTTGAACTCATCCCCTGCTGGACTCTGGACTCTGTACTGTTATTCCCTTGTCTATACTGTGGTACTTCTCCTATCCTCCCAGCTCAATCCTGCTTGGACTAGGCTGTGAAATGCTCCAAGACAGTCAGAATGGAGAATGACTCATGCTGCCTTTCTGAGGGGAACTAGCTGACTTGTGAAGGTATCAACAGTTGTTTAAAATGAAGTCAGTGAAAATGAAAATATCCACAGATTCCCACCACTTATATTGGGTGAATACAGTCTATATAAGTCCTTGGGCGCTCCCTTCTTTCAAGACTGACAACAGACACTTGAAACTGATGAAGTGAATCTTTTATGTTGTGGATCCCGCTATCTTTCTTGTAACTACTCAAGTCTATTTTTATAATGAAAAGCAGCCATGTACAACATGTAGACAAATTATTGTGACTGTTTGAGCATGAAATGGGACAGATTTGACCTGTAGGAAACAAGTTTGTCAATGCCTTACCTACACAAAGAGCAAAATATTTAAAACATAAGAATTAATGTAAGTGACTAACACTTGAATATATACATCAACTCAGAATAGAACGCATGGCTTAAAACCTTCCCTTAAGAAATAGATCCAGATGCCTTCACTGCCAAATCCTGTCCAATGCTGAAACAAATTAAGACCAGTTCTACACAAAACAGGAAAGTGATGACTAGAATTTCCCCACATATGTTCTGAAACCCGCATTGGCATACAACTAAAACCAGACAAGAAAACAAAATTATAGGCAGCTCCAACAATCCTTACCAAATAAATTCATGACCAAATGGGGTCTATTGAAGGATTGTAAGGTTGGTTTAATGTGCAAATATTAATGTAGCTTACCATGTTAACTAAGGGGGAAACATGATCATTTAGTAGAGATTAAGCATTTGATAAGGTAGCATCTGTTCACGATAAAATTCTCAACCAACAGTGATATAGAAGACTCCTTAATCTAACAAAGCTATCTTTGTACATCCTAGAGGAGATACAATATTTAATGGTAGAAGGTAATCACAGGGACACATATTCTCACCATTTCGCTTCAGTGTTGTGCCACGAATTATTGTAATGAGGTGTCTTAGGATTTTATTGCTGTCAAGAGACACCATGACCACAACCAGAACGACTCTTGTAAAGAAAAACATTTAATTACGACTGGATTACAGTTCAAAGGTTTAGTCTGTTTTCTTAATGTCAGGAAATATGGTGTCTTAGGGTTTTATTGCTGTGAAGAGACACAATGACCATGACAACTCTTATAAAGGAAACCATTTAATTGGGGCTAGCTTACAGTTCAGAATCCATTACCATTATGTGGAAAACATGGCAGCATGCAGGCAGATGTGATGCTGGAGCTGAGAGTTCTACATTTTGATTTGCAGACAGCAGGAAGAGAAGTGACTTGAGCTTTTGAGACCTCGAAGCCCACCCCTAGGGACACACTTACCCCACAAAGGCCATACCTTCTCCAATAAGGCCACAACTCCTAACAGTACCATGCCCTATGGGACAAGCATTCAATCAACTGAGTCTAGGGTAGCCATTCCTATTCAGTTTACTATATGAGGCAAGAAAGAGAGCAAACTGTCCAGTCAGAAAAGATAAACCTGTTTCATCACTTTGACATGACTGTATCATTAGAAAATCTTACTCAGTCTTTGGAATGAATCAATGAATAAATACAGTAGGGTCCTAGGAGGCCCAAATAAACATTCCTAGCAATCATAAAAAGTTGAAAATTTTATAAATATCATTATGATATTTATAAAATTAAACTTCTAAAACATGGAATACCTCAAGTAAATTTAACATAGTAGGTAAGACCTATGCACCATGTACTTCAACACACAGCTGAAAGAACAGAGAGATTAAGATGGCATCAGGCTTAGACCATCCTGAGACAGTTTCTCCACAGAATAGAGTTGTTAATACAACCAACTTCCTGAAAGCCAAGGTAAGAGCACAGTTCTTGGGTTTTAGCATACTTAAAAAACTAAACTGGGGGAGGAAGGAAAGTAAGGATTGTTGCCTTTGCAACCCCTTTCTTTAAGCAGAGAGATGTCTCCTACCGGGGAAAAGACAGATAATTAACTGTGGGACTTAGTGCTGAGCCCATGATGTATGTTCCCAGGCTGTAAATGGCACCTCTGCAGTAGGTGCATTTGCAGTAGGACATTAACCTGATGTCTCAGGACCCCTCACTCAGCCTCAGGCAGCTTCATGTTGAGAAAGAATCCAAGCACTGGGGCATTATAGGTCAGAGAAATAAGCACAGAATGTGGTCTTGGAACTCAGTGCTAGGCCTACCATGGTGAAACCCAGCATTTAGAGAGCACACTGTCCCTTGCTCTAGGCCAATGTTCATACATGAGGCCCCTAAACCTTCTCTGGTGTCACATGGAGACCCAAAGGAACATTTGTCTTCTCAGCAGTGTTGTCTCTAGGCAGCCACAATGGTTTTGATTATGAATATACCTGAGCACCAGCCAAGCAGAACAGTGGGACTCTGCTCCTTTAGGGAGCTGCCTGTGTCTGTGAGCCCCACATATAATCCAGTCCTGTAGTATTGAGGCCAAATGAAGAGGCAGATTCCCCCTGCACCTGACAAAGGCTGTTGACTAGACTGACAGGGTAGGTAGAGGTTTGGGGGTGATGGATACTAAAGCTTATTATGTTCAGAATCCATCCCGAGATGCAAAGGTTTAGTTCTGAGAAATAACTCTCTAAGGCTGAAACAGTGAGCACAGTGACCAGAATGAGCGCGTATCCCTTTTGGGGACTCCACCAGATGAAGTATCAGCAGTGGCCACAGGCTCAGAAAAAACAAACAGCCTGTTTAGAATTTCTGGAAGGATGGGTAAAACGATCATGAGTGTATTTCCAGTACTGACGAACTTAAGACCACAGGTCCAGTCTGGGCTGCGTACCGAGACCCTGTCTCAGAAATGAAACAAAAGCAAAACCACAGTCCAGATTGAAAAGACTGGGATGTGCAGGTCTCACCACCTGTTAACAAGCACCGCCGACTTTGAAGGACCTCATCGTCAAAAGGGCAAAGTGACACTTCAAGCATTGAACAATCAACATATGCTTTAGTAGACAAAGTGAACTTTTACAACAGGGAAAAAATTCAATTATAAGAGAAACTTAACAGAGATGGGTGCAACTTGTAAAAAAAATGAAAAGAAAGGAAAAGAGAAAAGAAAAAAATCAAATAGGAATCGTCGAACTGAGACATGAAAAATGACTCAGTGGGTAGAGAACTCACTGCCCAAGCCTGACGACCTGAGTTCAGTCCCGTAACCCACATAAGGGTGGATGGAAAGAGGTGGCTTCATAAAGTGGTCCATACATCTCCATGTGTATTGTACATGGTGGCATGCCCCCTTCACAACAATAATTATTTCATTTAAAAACAATCCTTACATTGGAAGGTACAGGAAATGGAATTAAAAAGTCTCTAGAAGTTAACACCAGTCATCTAGGTCAAAGAAAAGAGTCAGTGCAAAAACAGGCGGCTTGACAACACAACACATCTGGAGAGGAAAAGTGGGAAAGGAGTGAGACAGCTTCTGGGAACTTTGGCACCTCATTAAAAAAGCAAATATCTTGAGGCTGCAGGAGAATACCAAATAGGTAGGAAACTGGTTCAAAGACACAACAGAGAATGTCCCAAAGCCTCAAATGAGATAAAGATATCCAGGTAAAATACAATTAAAGGTCACCAGTCAGATTCAACGCAGCCAAGTCTGCCCCAAGATATAATCGGGTCCTCAAGAAAGCAAGAAGAAAGAAATAACATGTGTCTTAATTTACCTGACAGCAGAGCTCAGCAGAAACCTTATCAGGCAGGCAGGAGTAGGGTACAAACGATATAAGTGGGGGTGGGTAGGACAGAGGAGACCTTCCAAGCAAGAACGCTGTATTCGCAGACTCTTCACAAGTAAAGGAGATACAAAAACAACCCCAGACAGTTTATCACTTCCAGATGTGGCCTGTAAGAAATGCTAAAGCAAATTCTTCAAGCTAAACTTAGTAAGAGGCACCTGTGTGTAAGAAACAAATCTGAGAACGCATAAAACTCATGAGACTTAACTATAGAAAAATCCAAAATGTGCTACTATTGTAAACATAGTAACCAAACAATTATAACTGAAGTATGAAGACTAAAAACAATTTAAACAGAAGTGTGCTAAGACATAGAAAAATAATGTTGAAAACAGAACAGTTATTCAAAATACACAGAGAGCTGGATATGAGTATTACTATTTTATGTGTGCATGAATATGTACATGCCTGCATATGTGTGTGTGCATACGGGGGTGTGTGTGCATACGTGGGAGTGGTCAGAGGCCAATTTGCAGGAATCTGTTCTCTCCTTGACCACATAGTTTTGGGAATCACACATCTGTTGTTAGGCTTTGTGTTGTGTTGTTGGGCACCTATGAAACCTACGGAAACATTTCAGGGTCCCAGTGAATGTTTTAATTATTATTTTCCCTGTCGTTTCTTCTCCTAAACTTATGATCAATGTTAAATTCCCTCCTATTCACCCACTCATTGGAATGACATAACAAAGCCTGTGATAGGCACACTGAAAATTATGAAACATTAAAATGATTAGGAGAGAAAAGCACAGAGCACCAATAGGAGAATACATGAAATGAAAAAAAATATATATAGAAAGGAATAAAACCAAAAAAAATCAGCCGAGGACACAATTGACTAATGGTACCAGTAAGATCTAACCTAGCAAAGTAACTGTTGTGAATCCCCTAATGAAAAAGAGACTGAAAGAATAATCATAAAAGACCAAACCAAGTGTCATTTGCAAAAAGGGGGGGGAAGCTTACATCACATCTCAGAACATGAGTGATGGAGAGTGGATGTTTGGAAGAGTGTATTTCAAGTACACAGAACACCAATGGGTGCAGGAGTAATCATACTTAAAATAGGCAAGTGGATTTCACATAAGGCATCTTTTAAAAAGGGAACAGGGCAGGCTAGTATATTATGATGAACCAGTAAGCAAATAAAATAATAATAATAATAATAATAATAATAATAAAATAATGTTTTTAGGTCCATTCACTATGGAAGCACCTACGTATACAAAGTAAATATAATAGAGCTACAGAGAAAGGTCAAATACAGTGACTATAGTAGATGGTATTTAATGCACATGAATGAATGACGGAACCCAGGGTCCCCCTTCTTCTCCATGGGGAACCACCAAAGAAAGGCCTGTGACTATATTTGGAAGGAGAACATTGGAGAAAGAGTGAAACACTGCTAGATTCAGACACTAGGACAGAAAAGAGGAAATCTGTATATCCTAGCAATTGCCACACTGCTCCCAGCTCCGAGAGAGGGCGACTCCGTTGTAGAGTAGAAATGGAGAGCCCCAGCACTGGGTCGGCATGACTGCTGGCAAGTATCGCTAAGGGAAAGTTTCAGTCTGTGCTGGCTGGCAGCTCAGGTAAACAACCTGAAATCTGTAGAGTCTTTGCTTTTGGAAAAGGAAGCCCCATCATCTCTTTGGCTATGGTTGCCAGAAGCCTTCATGCAACAGGAGGCAGTATCTGATTTGGTGCCGCTCTGGGGGTCAGAAACTCCTGCAGATTCTCAGATCTGGGGCTCTCAGGCATTCACTGCACTGGCTTGGGGTCTGGCTGCTTTGTGACTGTAGGTGACCATTATATGGCAGAGGGGAACAGAGGCCACCATCCTAGAGAGCCAGGAGGTAGTAGGTGCTTTGACTCTAAAACTACAAGACCAACCACATGTACACCTGCATCATCAACAGGACTGAAGACCGGCATCCATGCGGTTTCCATCTCCCCTCCCATATCCACTTCAGGTACCTGTCGTTGCTGATGCTGGAGTTCTGGGGGCAGGGGAGAGGTGAGGTTGTGGTTATCACTGGTGTCCCACTGCTGTTGCATTCTGAGACCCTGAATAATTCCACAATGGCAGCTGCTGCTTCATATCTAGACACCATGCTCAAAGGGCAAGAGAAATACTAGCTCTCTAGCTGCATCCCAGGTGTGTGCCGCTGCCAGAATCCGCCGAAGGCTCTGCAGTGGTTCCCGCTCAGGATAATTGAGACACCATCAGGTGAACAAGTGTTCACATCACCAGAATGCCCAAGGGACCTCATAGAGAACCAATGTTCTCTATAGCATATTGTCAAATTGTCAGTATATGAAAAGGGATGCATTGTAAGCTCTGCAATATAAAAGCACTGTCACATTTAATAGTATCCCTGTGGCACTAACAGCACATTTCTCTGCACAAACCCGATGGTCAGGAAAGAATGGAATGACGTCTAAGTCCTAGAGAAAGATAACTGCTAGCTTCCCATACAGTGTCCATCATTGCTGTCCTTCAGCAATGAAGGGGAAACAAAGGCCTTCCAAGGCAAGTGAGAGAATCAGGACCACCAGACTGGCATGCTTGTAGGAGTTCTGCATCCAGAAGTGAAGGAAATGTATCAACCATAATAAAACAGGCAACAGCACCAATACTGTAGGAATGGCACATATCTAAAATAAAAACAGAAAGGTAAAATATTAATATAGAAAACTGTTAAGATGATTATAAGAAAAAAGATTGGCTGGAAAGATGGCTCAGTGGTTAAGAGCACTCACTGCTCTTCAAGAGGTCCTGAGTTCAATTCCCAGCAACCACATGGTGGCTCACAACCATCTGTAATGGGCTTGAGTGCCCTTTTCTATTGTATCTGAAGAGAGCAGCTGTGTGCTAATACAAACAAAATAATAAAAATACTAACAATTATTATTTTTATCAGAAAATGTTTTTACTTCTACTTTCAATCAATTTAGGAATATTTTTATGCCTACCATCTTATCTGTATAACTTTTCATGAAATAGTCAGTTTTAATGTGTTTTTCTATATATTTCTTGAGTTTTATCGGAAATATTTTCCTTGTAGATTTTCAATTTTATCAGAAAATGTTTATAATTCCACTTTCAATCAACTTAGGAATATTTTTATGCCTACCATTTTATCTATATAATTTTTCCATGAAATAGTCAATCTTAACGTGTTTTTCTATATATTTCTTCAGTTTTATCAGAGATATTTTCCATGTATATTTACACAGTGGAATACTACTCAGCAATTAAAAACAATGAATTCATTAAATTCTTAGGCAAATGGGGAACAGGGGGAGGGAAGAGGGTTTATGGGACTTTCAGGGAGGGGGGAACCAGGAAAGGGGAAATCATTTGGAATGTAAATAAAGAATATAGAAAATAAAATAATAATAATAATAATAAAAGAAAAAAAGAAAAAAGATTAATATGACAGGACAACAAATAAATAATTATAAAATACACAAAACAACAAAACTTGCAGTCACAATCATCATGTACCAGTAATAACCTTGCATGTATTCCAGTTAAAGATACTGCCTGGAAAACATTTATAAGAGAACAAGACCAAAAGATAAAGGACACTGGGCAAAGCATGGAGAACCTGAACGTGAACATGTATAAGTGACATTCCAAGCAAACACATGCAGGAAGTGAGCAGGAACATCTGCACGCACATCTCATAAAATGGACTTGAAGGCAAACCTATGAGAACTTAAGCAAGTCACCATATGATGAGCGGGGATTGACTTACTAAGATATAATGAATGCAAATCTGTAAGCACTGGATGCTTAAGAGACCTATAGCAATTCTGAGCTCTAAAGGGAGAACTGGATTCTAATGTATAAAGTGGAGGAACATCTATACCCTGCTTTACTCAAAGGACTAATGTTTTTAAAAACTGAGAAATTAAAACAGGCGAATCCAGATGCAATCTTCCTTTCAAAATTTTATTCACGACGTTAAAAAGATTATGTACTGTAATTAAGCAGAATCCATCACAAGTACAAGAACAATTCATCACATACAAATAAAAGAATCTGATAACCCACATCTCTACAACAGAGGACAATACCATATTGTATTTTCATACATATAGAAAGCCATTTGGCAGAAGTCAGCAACATTGATGGCAAAGCCTCTGAGCACATCAGTAAGGAAGTTAACAGACATCGGCGTGAGGAAAGCAAAGAGAAGCCCAGAACCATTATCGAGCTGAAAGAGAAGACCTGAACACTCTAAGACTTGAAGTATGATATACAGAGGTGCTCTCTTTCAAAACTGCTCACTTAACATAATTCCGGAAGTCCTAGACATTAGTGTCAGAGAAAGAAATGAAGGACACCCTGATGGAAACAGAGTGGTGAGTTGTTATGATTTACAGACATTATTTTATACAGAGAAAACCAGAACACCCCAGTGATGAACTAAATTAACATAGCAATCCAGCCAAGTTGCAAGACATAAAAATCAACAGGCAAAAACTAAGATTTTTATGCATTGAGAGGAAAATACCTAAAAGGAAATCAAGAAAGCAATATAATTGCAACAGTTACAAAATGATTATACCCTATTGCAGTTCTAAATATGTGTACAACACAGGTGGGCTCGATACCATAGAACCAACACGACTGAGTGTAAAGTTGCAACCAAAGAGTTTTCTGTACCTCTTATTATTGAAAAAAGTATCATGATATTGAGAAAACAGAAACAATATGAGCGTCCTTTATCTGATAATGGATAAAGTGCATCGTCTGTATACAATGCAGTGCCATAAACCTTCAATGCCATAAAAAAGAACAAAAACTAACATCTGCATTGACAGATACAAGTGGGGATCATTATGCCAAAGTAAAACAAACGTGCTTGGAAGGGCAAGTTCCTCAAGATATTAATCCTATGTGGAATTGAAGAAAACAACAACAAAAACAACTTAAGTCCATAGAATTTGGAAGATAGGATGTGATTACCAGAAGCTACAGAGAGTGGGAGTAGAGAGATGGTAAAGTAGCCCTAGAAGGTTCTGCTGTGTTCTTAGGTGTACAGTCCTATAAATAACAGAACTGTATCATGAGCTTCCAACATTTAGGTGGATTTTCAGTTTTCAACCTAAATAAGTAACTTAGGTAATGAATTTAGCCTGACTGAAACAGTTTTCAGTGTAAACATGTATGAAAACGTTACATGGTAGTTCATTCATATGTAGACTTTATATGTTTTTATGTATCAACCAAAACTAATTTTAAAGATTTTTAAAAGTATGTATGTATGTATGTAAGTGGGTAGGTTTCTGCACATGAGCGCAATGCCCCTGTAGGTGAGAAGAGGCCATCAGATTCCTTGGAGCTGATATTACAGGTAATCATTAGCCAACAGAGGATGGTGGGCCCAAAGTCAGGTCTTCTGGAAGAGCAATATGCACTTTTTTTTCCAATTATTTTTTTCCATTTTTTAAATTTAATCTCTTTTTACAGTTCAGATTTTATCCCCATCCCAGTTCACCCTCTGATTGTTTCATATCCCATACCTCCCCCCGCATCTCTACAAGGATGTCTCCACCCTCCCATCCCCCACCCCACCAGACCTCCCCACTCTTTGGGGCCTCCAGTCTCTTGAGGTTCTTGAGGGTTTTAAGATTTATTAATTTTATGTATGTGAATACACTGTCCCTGTCTTCAGACATACCAGAAGAAGGCATCAGATTCCATTAGAGATGGTTGTGAGCCGCCACGTGGTTGCTGGGACTTGAACTCAGGACCTCTGGAAGATCAGTCAGTGTTCTTAACTGCTGAGCTCTCTATCCAGCCTCCAATATGCATTCTTAACCACTGAGCTATCTCTCTAAATCCAAATATATGTTTAAAAATAAATAAAACTTGAAAAAAGAAAAATGTAGGCTGGCTCACCGTGTTATACCACAGTCAATAATCCCTATCCTACTGCCCCTCCAGTATATTAAAATTGAATGGTTTTACAGGACTCATTTATTTGTTTTTCAGTTAAATCAAAGAACATGCTCTAGGACCCTGAACTTCTACTTGGATTCGTTTTAAGTTCTCTAAGAAGTTCACCACGTAACAGCCCACGACCATCGTGAGAAAGTCATGCAGTAGCTTTGTGTTGATGATCCATGTGTCAAAGCAGAAGGCAAATGATAATGAGTCACTTGGTTGAGTTGTGTGCTAGTCCTATGAACTATTGATATGTCTAAAGAAGAGGTCATGAGTCAGATTGTTTACACAGGGATGGGGCTTCTCATCAGTGTCAGATCTCGGAGAGCTTTTACAAGCAAATGCATCTCCATGAAAAATGAAGAAAAGCAGAAGAGAAGGCTGCCTTTCAGAGAACAGTGAGATGACAGTAAGTAGTAAGAGCCTTAAAGCATAATTCCCTTGGAATACTTTGTCGGGTTGAGAGTATCGTATCCTTTCGTGAAGCAATGTTATGTAAATCTGATGGCAGGTAAAGCATCTTTTATTGCACACTTATGAAGGTCAGCTCAATAAATGGAGTTATAGAAACACAATGGCAGCCACTGTCTAGTGTTGAGGTTTTGTCTTTTACTGTCTTGTACCCCCAAGACCTGGAGTCTGCCTATAGCCCCTGTGGCCCCGCCCCCAGTTATTTGTGATTGGAAAATAAAGATGCCAACAGCCAATAGCTGGGCAGAAGAGACATAACTGGGTTTTAGGTTTCCCAGGCTTGGGATCATGAGGAAGAAGAATACATAGGAGAGTGGAGAGACCTCCATGGGATAGCTGGACCATAAAAAATGTGGTTTGGTGGGTTGGCCAATTGGAGTTAAAAGCAGCCCAGACAGAACATAGTAAATAGTAATAACTTGGAGTTATGGATAGGAAAGTAGATTCTAACAGCTAGAGGGTAGGCAGCTGCCCTGCTATTGTGCTGCTTAAGGCATATTAAAATATAAAGGCTGTGTGTGTGTCTTTCATCTGGAAACATAAATGATCTAAGGCAGGGAAGAAGCCCCAGGCCATGATTTTTAATAATTTCTACTACAATCTAGTGGTTGAAAGTCCTTGGAGCCATTCAGTTCCTTCCTTCCTCTCATGTTCTACATCCCTTCATATTACTTCTTCCATCAAATACATCCATAATGTGATCATTGTCCACATACCTACTGTTTCCATGGTCTTACTAATTCATCCCTAGAGTACTGCAGTAATCTTTAACTGGTTTAATCATTTCCTAAGTTAGTTGAACATCTAATAACAACTTAAGAAAAAAAACGGGATCAAAAGCATTCCTTATAAATAGGAAAATATGAAATTCAAAAGCTATTGTTCTAAGTATCTCTTTCAAAAGAAGAGAAAAGCAGATGGGCATGGAGGTGGGGCTAGTAGACCAAATCTAACCTGCGGCTTCATTTTGTTAATAAAGTTTTATTGGAACACAGATGTGTACATTGGTTTAAGTATCGCTTCCAGAATTAATTGTAAAAGAATGCAAAAGAAAGCTGAATGCAGTAAGAAACTAATTCAAGATGTGAAAATGGAATTCAAAGAAAAAAAAAGAGATACAAATATTGAATGAAAAAAATACTGGAGACAAACAATTTAGTAAGTCAAATAAAAGCTTCATGGAAAGCATTACCAAAGAGCAATCAAGACGTAAGGACAGGAGATAAGTGCTTTAAGGCAAAGCAGGGATTGAAACATTGAGGATGACAAAGATTAATTAATAAGAAAGGACAAACAGAACATTCGTATCTGACCAACCAAAACTAAATGAAGATTAGATAAGAAATTTAAACATCAATAAGGTGGCTATAACCCTGAGATAGAAACAGAATTTTAAAACTCCCCAACTTTAGTTGCAGAATTCTACCAGACCTTCAAAGAAGAGCTAATACCAATACTCCTCAAACTATTCCATAAAATAGAAACAGAAGGAACACTACACAATTCGTTCTATGAAGCCACAATTACTCTGATACCTAAACCACACAAGGAGTCAAAAAAAAAAAAAAAAACCAAAGAGAACTTCAGACCAAAATCACTTATGAATATCAATGCAAAAATATTTAATAAAATTCTCACAAACCGAGTCCAAGAACATACCAAAATCATCATTCGTCATGATCAAGTAGGCTTCATCCCAGGTATGCAAGGTTGGTTTACTATATGAAAATTCATTAACATAATCCACTACATATACAAACTCAAAGAAAAAATCACATGATCATCTCCTTAGATTCTGAAAAAGTATTTGACAAAATACAACACTGCTTCATGTTAAAAGTACTGCAGAGATCAAGAATTCAAGGCCCATACCTAAACATAGTAAAAGCAATATACAGCAAACCAACAGCCAATATCAATTTAAATGGAGAGATACTTGCAGCAATCCCACTAAAATCCATGTCTTCAAGGATGCCCACTCTCCCCATATGTATTCAATATAGTACTTGAAGTTCTAGCTAGAGCAATTAGACAACAAAGGGAGATCAAAGGGATACAAATTGGCAAACAATAAGTCAAAGTATCACTATTTGCAGATGATATGATAGTATACTTAAGTGATCCCAAAAATTCTACCAAGGAACTTCTATAGCTGAACAACTTCAGCAAAGTGGCTGGATATAAAATTAACTGAAATCAGTAGCCCTCCTTTATACAAATGATAAAAGGGTTGAGAGAGAAGTTATGGAAAAAAACACCCTTCATAATAGTCACAAATAATATAAAATATCATGGGGTAACTCTAACCAAGCAAGTGAAAGATCTGTATGATAAGAACTTAAAGTCTCTCAAGAAAGAAATTGAAGAAGACCTTAGAAAACAGATGGATCTCCCAAGTGCATGGAATGGTAGAAATTAACATAGTAAAAATGGCCTACCAAAAGCAATATACAGATTCAATGCAACCTCAATCAAAATTCCAACACGATTATTCAAAGACATAGAAAGGGAAATTCTCAATTTCATATGGAAAAACAAAAAACCCAGGATAGTGAAAACAATTCTTATCAATAAAAAAACTTCTGGGAGAATAAGTATCCCTGACCTTAAGTTGTACTACAGAACAATAGTGATTAAAAACTGCATGGTATTGGTACAGAGACAGAAAGTTTGATCAATGGAATAGAATTGAAGACCCAGAAATAAAACCGTATATACACAGAAATTTGGTCTTTGACAAAGGAGCTAAAAATATACAATGGAAAAAAGAAAGCATCTTCAATAAATGGTGCTGGTCTAACTGGCTGTCTGTATGTAGAAAAATGAAAATAAATACGATCAGTGGAGCGGCAGGGACAGGAGTCTTCCCTTCCAGCTGCCATCTGCAGCAGGGAACCAGGCAGCTACAAAGCCTTCTATGCTTAGCCCACCAGGAGAAAGTGATCTCCCAGCAGCAATTTCACTTCTGAGTACAAAGGTGAGATCTCCACCTTTTCTCTGGAGGGGTACAGCTAGGAGCACACTGGGCATATGATCAGTGGAGCAGCTGGGACAGGAGTCTTCACTCCCAGCTGCCATTTGCAGCAGGAAACCAGGCAGCTCCATAGCCTTCTGTGCTTAGCCCACCGGGAGAGAATGATCTCCCAGCAGCGATTTCATTTCTGAGTGCAGAGGTGAGATCTCCACCTTCTCTCTGGAGGGGTATAGCTAGGAGCGCACAAGGCATACAATCAGTGGAGCAGTAGGGACTGGAGTCGTCCCTTCCGGCCGCCATTTGCAGCAGGGAACCAGACAACTTCACAGCCTTCTGTGCACAGACCCTGCCAGAAGAGAGTTGGTCTCCCAGGAGTACAGACACAGGTTTACAGGCCCAAAGGAGGGGCAACGTCCAGCCAGAGACAACAAGACCAACTAACAACACCAGATATAATCAGATGGCGAAAGGCAAGCATAAGAACTCTACCAACAGAAACCAAGGCTACTTGGCAACATCAGAACCCAGTTCTGCCACCACAGTAAGTCCCGGATGCCCCAGCACACCGGAAAAGCAAGAGTTGGATTTAAAGTCTCTTCTCACAATGCTGTTAGAGGACATCAAGAAGGACATAAATAACTCCCTTAAATAAATACAGGAGAACATGGGTCAAATGGTAAAGGCCCTTAAAGAGGAAACACAAAAATCCCTGAAAGAAATACAGGGGAGCATGGGTGAACAGGTAGAGGCCCTGAAAGAGGAAAACACAAAAATCCCTGAAAGAATTACAGGAGAACACAAACAAACAAGTGAAGGAACTGAACAAAACCATCCAGGATCTAAAAATGGAAGTAGAAACAATAAAGAAATCACAAAGTGAGACATCTCTGGAGATAGAAAATCTTGGAAAGAATTCAGGAGTCATAGATGCAAGCATCAACAACAGAATACAAGAGATAAAAGAAAGACTCTCAGAGGCTGAAGATACCATAGAAAACATTGACTCATCAGTTAAAGAAAATGCAAAATGCAAAAAAGCTCCTGAGCCAAAATGTCCAGTGAGAAGACTAAACCTAAGGATTATAGGTATAGAAGAGAGTGAAGATTTCCAACTTAAAGGGCCAGTAAATATCTTCAACAAAATTATAGAAGAAAACTTCCCTAACCTAAAGAAAGAGATGCCCATGAATATACAAGAGGCCTACAGAACTCCAAACAGACTGGACAAGACCAGAAAGTCCTCCTGGCACATAATAATCAAAACACCAAGTGCACTAAACAAAGAAAGAATATTAAAAGCAGTAAGGGAAAAAGGTCAAGTAACCTATAAAGGCAGGCCTATCAATTACACCAGACTTCTCACCTGAGACGATGAAAGCCAGAAGATCCTGGGCAGATCTCATACAGACCCTAAGAGAACACAAATGCCAGCCCAAACTACTATACCCAGCAAAACTCTCAATTACCATAGATGGAGAAAACAAGATATTCCATGATAAAACCAAATTTACACAATATCTTAGGAATATTTTAATTCCTACCAATTTATCTATATAAATTTCTTCAATTTATCAGAGATATTTTCCATGTAAATCTTCAATTTTATCAGAAAATGTTTTTACTTCTACTTTCAATCAATTTAGGAATATTTTTATGTCTACTATCTTATCTGTATAATTTTTCATGAAATAGTCAGTTTTAACGTGTTTTTCTATATATTTCTTGAGTTTTATCAGAAATATTTTCCTTGTAGATTTTCAATTTTATCAAAAAATGTTTATAATTACACTTTCAATCAATTTAGGAATATTTTTATGTCTACCATTTTATCTGTATAATTTTTCCATGAAATAGTCAATCTTAGCGTGTTTTTCTACATATTTCTTCAATTTTGTCAGAGATATTTTCCATGTATATTTACACAATGGAATACTACTCAGCAATAAAAACAATGAATTCATGAAATTCTTAGGCAAATGGGGAACAGGGGGAGGGAAGAGGGCTTATGGGACTTTCAGGGAGGGGGGAACTGGGAAAGGGGAAATCATTTGGAATGTAAATAAAGAATATAGAAAATAAAATAATAATAAAAAAAACATTACTAAATTGAAAGAGGAATCACAAACATTTTCTGATACAATTGAAGATTTACATGAAAAATATTTCTGTTAGACTATGTTTTTTGTTGGGGAATTGAGTCCATTGATGTTATAAGATATTAAGAAATAGTGATTGTTGCTTCCTGTTATTTTTGATGTTCTTTTTATGTTTGTGTGGTTACTTTCTTTTGGGTTTGTTGGAAAAAGATGACTTTCTTGCTTTTTCTAGGGTGTAGTTTCCCTCCTTGTATTGGTGTTTTCAATCTATTATCCTTTGTAGGGCTGAATTTGTGAAAGATATTGTGTAAATCGGTTTTATCATGGAATATCTTGTTTTCTCCATCTATGGTAATTGAGTTTTTTACTGGGTATAGTAGTTTGGGCTGGCATTTGTGTTCTCTTAGGGTCTGTATGAGATCTGCCCAGGATCTTCTGGTTTTCATAGTCTCTGGTGAGAAGTCTGATGTGATTCAGATAGGTCTTCCTTTATATGTTACTTGGCCTTTTTCTCTTACTGCTTTTAATATTCATTCTTTGTTTGGTACATTTGCTGTTTTGATTATTATGTGACGGGAGGTCTTTCTGTTCTGGTCCAGTCTGTTTGGAGTTTTGTAGGCCTCTTGTACGTTCATTGGCATCTCTCTCTTTAGGTTAGGGAAGTTTTCCTCCATAATTTTGTGGAAGATATTTACTGGCCCTTTAAGTTGCAAATCTTCACGCTCATCTATACCTATAATCCTTAGGTTTGGTCTTCTCATTGTGTCCTGGATTTCCTGGATGTTTTGGGTTACATGTTTTTTGCATTTTGCATTTTCTTTGACTGTTGAGTCGATGCTTTCTATGGTATCTTCAGCACCTGAGATTCTTTCTTCCATCTCTTGTATTCTATTTTTGATGTTTGCCTCTATGACTCCTGATTTCTTCCCAAGGTTTTCTATTTCCAAAGTTGTCTCCCTTTGTGATTTCTTAGTTGTTTTTTTCTTCCTTTTTTAGATCCTGGATAGATTTGCTCACATCCTTCACTTGTTTGTTTTTGTCTCTTGTATTTCTTTAAGATATTTTTGCATTTCCTCTTTCAGGTTTTCTGCCTGTTGACCCAAGTTCTCCAGCATTTCTTTAAGCGATTTTTGTGTTTCCTTTGTAAGGGCATGTACCTGTTGGTTCATGTTCTCCTGTATTTCTTTAAGCGATTTCTGTGTTGCCTCCTTATGGGCTTCCATCTGTTGACCCATATTCTCCTGCATTTCTTTAAGCGATTTTTGTGTTTCCTTTGTAAGGGCTTCTACCCGCTGATTCATGTTCTCCTGTATTTCTTTATGAGATTTATTTATGTCCTTCTTGACATCCTCTAATAGCATCATGAGAAGTGATTTTAAATCCAGATCTTGCCTTTCGGGTGTGATGGGTATCCAGGACTTGCTGCTATCGGAGAGTTGCGTTCGGATGGTGCTATATTGCCTTGATTTCTGTTAGTAACGTTCCTACGTTTGCCTTTTGCCATCTGGTTATCTCTGGTGTTAGTTGGTCCTGCTGTCACTGGCTGTTGCTTGGACCTCCTGTGAGCCTGCAAGGCTATTTCTGCCCCCTGGATGACCGGGTTTTCCCTGGCATCGATTGCTGAGGGGTTGCCCTGCTCCTGAGTGACTTTGGAGCCCTGCTGTGCCTTGCCCCAAGTGATGTTATACTTGTGGAATCCCTGCATACCTGAAGACTCAGTGTAGTCAATCCCCGGAGCAGAGGTGTCTAAGGGGTGGCTGGTGTGCTCTCTTCTGGTGCAGGTCCCCCTGCAGGGCAGATGTCCCACAGCAGAGCTGACACCCAGATGACCAGAGAATTTCCCAGCTCTTGGGTGCAGGGAGCACACAAGCTGGCTGTGTCCCAAGCGATGTTATGCTCGGTTATCCCTGCACCTGGAGGTCCCAACTGCTCTGTTGCCAGATCAAAGGTGGCAGAGTGTACTGTGCACCCTCTCGGCACAGATCACTCTGCAGGGCAGATGTCCCACAGCAGAGCTGGCACCCGGATGACCACAGAGCTGCTCTGCTCTTGGGCGCAAATGAAAGCCTAGCAGGCTGTGTCCCAAGTGATGTTATATTGGGGAATCCCTGCGTACCTGAAGGCTCAGTGTAGTCAATCCCTGGAGCAGAGGTCACTAAGGGGATGCTGGTGCGCTCTCTCCCGGTGCGGGTCCCTCTGCAGGGCAGATGTCCCACAGCAGAGTTGGTTCATAGATGACCACAGAGCTACCCAGCTCTTGGGTTCAGGGAGCACAAAAGCTGGCTGAGTCCCAAGCAATGTTATGCTCGGTTATCCCTGCGCCTGGAGGTCCCAACTGCTCTGTTCTTCCCAGGCAATTCTAACATACCAATTTAATATTTAGAACTAACCATCACAGGAGTGTTATTTCTGTATTGGCATTCTTCACAGAAAAATGATTATTCTGGGATTTTTCTCAGATGGAAGAAGGTTTCATCAGAGTTCAAGGTAAGGAGCTCCTTTCCTTTGCCATGTCTCTATAATTTTCCCTGTTTATGTTGTCCTAATATTCCCAAGCCATAGTAACAAAAACACATTCAAATAACACAAAAGCAAATACACAGATCAATGAAAGGGAATAAAAGAAACAGACATAAACTCATAAAGCATTGTTGACAAAGATGCCAAAAACATGTTGGAGAAAAGAAAACATCTTTAATAAGAATTCTGGGATCACTTGCTGTGACCATATACAGAAGAATGAAACTTGATACTTACTTCTCACCCTACACAAAATCCAACTCCAAATAAATAAAAATTTAATGGAAGACCTGAAAGTCCAAAACTTAAAAAACAAAATGTTGTGAATCATTTGAAAATAGGCAAGTACTTTCTAAATAAGACTCCACTTATGCAGGAAATGTGAACAATGACTAAAGTGAACCTCACCAAATCAAAAAGCATCTGCATAGTCAAGTAAAGAGATAACATGCAGAATGGGGAAAAATCTTTGCTAGGTACAAATTACAGAAGATTAATATCTATAATACACAGAGAAAATGTAAAAACCTAAATATCAATAAATCAAACCATCTAATCAATAAATGGTCTAATGAAATGAACAACTCTCAAAAAATGAAATACAAGCAGCCAACACACATGTGAAAAAATGCCCACCTCGCTAGGCATTGGAGAAGTTTAAATAAAGACCACATTGCTATTCTCTGTTCTTTAACCAGAATGGCAGTCAATTTTTAAATTTGCAACAAATGCTAACAAAAATATGGGCAGAAGTAAACTCTCATATACTGCTGGTGGGAATGTAAGCTAGTCTAGCCACTAAAGCAATCAGTATGGAGGCTTCTTAGAAGACTAAAAATAGGCCTACCACATGACCCTACTACCTCGCTTGGATATCATATCCAAAGGACTCCAGTTAACATTGTTAGATCATGGATCCTCGACTTTTAGATGCCAATCACTCTGAGATATCATATCTACATCCTGGAGAGATCAGGTCATAAAGTCTACTGTAGTTCATTACTTAAGATGATGATAATACTTGCTATGACACAGATCTTGGGTGCATAGGGCAGGACAAAGACCAGACCACAAAAGATATGAAAGACAAAATGTTTGGAAGATTTCTCTGAGAATCTTGTCTTTTCTTCCCTCCATGATATCCACGGCGAGCTTCTATAATGTTTCTGTAACAGCTACAATGTTTTTCCACCTCAAGGTCCCATTATGGAGCCTCTGGTATGATGCATGGTCCCTCTGATGCTCTTCCAACCTCAAAGGCCCATCATGGCTCTTACAATTGTGAGGATCTCCTAGAAATACTCATTTATGAAAGATAATTTCATGCCAGCTCCTTTCCTGAACCTGCTGCTCTGATATTTGTCAGACACATCATGGAGACACTTACACATCAGTATTTACTGCAGCACTACTCAAAATAGCCAAGGAATGGAACCGACCAAGATTTCCAGCAACAGGGGAGTGGATAAAGAAAATGTGGCATAGCTACACAGTGGTGTTATTTTCAATCATACAGAACAAGGGGTGAGGGCTCTATGTAACGGCTCCATGCACCACCTCAACATCTCCATGTTCAGTGTGTTGTATGGATGTTGTCTTCTGCAATGGGACCCCACTGTCAGTTTGCAGAGAGCAACTTTTCTGTCTTAGCCACAACCTATGTTATTTGAGGATTTCCATGGGACCCCCTTGGCCAACAACTCAGTTGAATGCAACCTTGTCCTGGGGCTTTGGAAGCCTCACCTGGCTACAAAAGATGTCCAGTTGAGACTCTGTAGAGACAATCATATGAATTAAGCCAGTCTCAGAAAGACAAATACTGCATGCATTTGTCTCATATGTGGTTTCTAGATTTTATATAGATACATAAGTTGTATCTGTATATATAATGTGAAAGGAGACATGAAACTGTCTAGGGTCAATAGGGGGACTGATGTCAGGTGGGTATGGAGTAAGAGGAAGGGATGGTGGTATGGAAGGCATATGCCATATATAACATGGATGTATGGGTATGTAAAGCAACACCACAAATCATGAGCATACACCTTTAAAATTAAAAGGTCAGAAGAAAGTAAAAATAAGGAATTAATTGTACCCACATTTTATCAGTCTGTGAACCATATATCACAAGTTTAATCAAACTTTGACAAACCTCCACTGTACCCTGTAAGTCATGCCCATATTTGTCTCTCTCTTCTATCTTCTGGTTTTAAAAACTAAAAATATTTTCAACTTATGTCTTGAAGTTGTAAACCTCGCTGCTCCTCCAAGCATGGTGCACCTGTTTTAGGGAAGTCATGTGGTCCTCATCGTACTGTGTAAGTTTTATGTACAAACTATTGCTTCTTAAACATATTTTACTATCTCTTCTTACACATCCAATTATAAGTGCATGTTTGCTTAATTTGAAAATATTGGTCTTTTTCTCCCCAAAATGTATTTTTTTTATTGCCTTAGTTTTCTACCATTTTTCAATATAATATCTATTCCAAAAACACGTTTTGAGGCACAGATTTCATCATAATTATAAAATAGCTTGTGAGCAGCTGGGATGGAAGTCCTCCCACCACCAGTTGCACCAGGGAGCTGGGCAGCACCAGAGCCTTCTGTGCATGGTCTGCCAAGAGAGAATGATCTCCAGCAGTGCTTTCATTTCTGAGCGCAGAGGTAAGATCTCCACTTTCTCTCTGGAGAGGAACAGCTAGGAGCACACAGTGGAGCAGCTGTGACAGAGGTCTTCAGGCTTCCATTTGCACCAGGGAGCCAGGCGGCTCCACAGCCTTCTGTGCACAGACCCTGATATAAGAGAGGTGGTCTCCCAGGAGTATGGACACAGGCTTACAGGCCCACAGAAGGTAACAAGCTCCAACCAGAGACAGCAAAACCAACTAGCATCAGAGATAACCAGATGGCGAAAGGCAAGTACAAGAACCCTACCAATAGAAACCAAGGCTACTTGGCAGCATAAGAACCCAGTTCTCCTACTGCAGCAAGTTCTAGATACCCCAACACACTGGAAAAGCAAGAGTTGGATTTAAAATCATATCTCATGATGCTGATAGAGGGCTTCAAGAAGGACTTAAATAACTCCCTGAAAGAAATACAGGAGAATATCGGTCAACAGGTAAAAGTCCTTAAAGAGGAAACACAAAAATCCCTTAAAGAAATACAGGAGATCATGGGTCAACAGATAAAAACCCTTAAAGAGGAAACACAAAAATCCCTTAAAGAATTACAGGAAAACACAAACAATCAAGTGAAGGTACTGAACAAAACCATCCAGGATCTAAAAATGGAAGTAGAAACATTAAAGAAATCACCAAGTGAGACAACTCTGGAGATAGAAAATCTTGGAAAGAATTCAGGAGTCATAGATGCGAGCATCAACAACAGAATAAAAGAGATAGAAGAAAGACTCTCAGGGGCTGAAGATACCATAGAAAACATTGACTCAACAGTTAAAGAAAATGCAAAATGCAAAAAGCTCCTGAGCCAAAACATCCAGGAAATCCAGGACACAATGAGAAGACCAAACCTAAGGATTATAGGTATAGAAGAGAGTGAAGATTTCCAACTTAAAGGGCCAGTAAATACCTTCAACAAAATTATAGAAGAAAACTTCCCTAACCTAAAGAAAGAGATGCCCATGAACATACAAGAAGCCTCAGAACTCCAAACAGACTGGACCAGAACAGAAAGTCCTCCCAGCACATAAAAATCAAAACACCAAATGCACTAAACAAAGAAAGAATATTAAAAGCAGTAAGGGAAAAAGGTCAAGTAACATATAAAGGCAGGCCTATCAGAATTAGACCAGACTTCTCACCTGAGATGATGAAAGCCAGAAGATCCTGGGCAGATCACATACAGACCCTAAGAGAATACAAATGTCAGCCCACACTACTATACCCAAGATGGAGAAACCAAGATATTCCATGATAAAACCAAATTTACAAATATCTTTCCACAAATCCAGTCCTATAAAGGATAATAGATGGAAAACACCAATACAAGGAGGGAAACTACGCCCTAGAAAAAACAAGAATGTAATCTTCTTCCAACAAACCCAAAAGAAAGTAACCACACAAACATAAAAATAACATTGAAAAAAACAGGAAGCAACAATCACTATTCCTTAATATCTCTTAACATCAATGGACTCAATTCCCCAATAAAAAGATATAGACTAACAGAAATATTTTTCATGTAAATCTTCAATTTCATCAGAAAATGTTTGTAATTCCTCTTTCAATTAATTTAGTAATGTTTTTTATGTCTACCATTTTATCTGTATTATTTTCCATGATAGTCTTCAATTTTAATATGTTTTCCTAAGTATTTCAATTTTATCAGACATATTTTCCATGTAAATCTTCAATTTCGTCAGAAAATGTTTATAATTCCACTTTCAATCAACTTAGAATTATTTTTTTTCTTTTTTCTTTTTTTTTATTTTCTAAGTTTTTTATTTTATTTACATTCCAAATCATTTCCCCTTTCCTGTTTCCTCCCTCCCCGAAAGTCCCATAAGCCCCATTCCCTCCCTCTTTTCTTCATTCAACCCCCTCTCATTTCTCTGTCCTGGCATTCCCCTACATCCAGTCTTTCCAGGACCAGGGGTCTCTCCTTCCATCTTCTTAGAAATCTATTGATATGCAAATTCTGTCTAGGGTATTCCGAGATTCTGGGTTAATATCCCCTTATCAGTGACTGCATACCATGTGTGTTCTTTTGTGATTGGGTTACCTCACTAAGGATGATATTTTCAAGTTCTGACCATTTGCCTAGGAATTTCGTGAATTCATTGTTTTTAATTGCAGAGTAGTATTCCATTGTGTAGATATACCACATCTTCTGAATCCATTCCTCCGTTGAGGGACATCTGGGTTCTTTCCACCTTCTGGCTATTATAAATAAGGCTGCTATGAACATAGTGGAGCATGTGTCCTTACTGCATGCAGGTAAAGCCTCTGTGTATATGCCCAGGAGTGGTATAGCCGGATCCTCCGGGAGTGTCATGCCCAGTTTTCTGAGGAACCGCCAGACTGCTTTCCAGAGTGGTTGTACCAGCTTGCAATTCCACCAGCAGTGGAGGAGTGTTCCTCTTTCTCCACATCCTCGCCAACAACTGCTGTCTCCTGTGTTTTTGATCTTAGCCATTCTGACTGGTGTGAGATGGAATCTCAGGGTTGTTTTGATTTGCATT
The DNA here is from genome assembly GCA_036184795.1 of Tokudaia tokunoshimensis. Classification (NCBI taxonomy): domain Eukaryota; kingdom Metazoa; phylum Chordata; class Mammalia; order Rodentia; family Muridae; genus Tokudaia; species Tokudaia tokunoshimensis. Next base: position 14,710,672 of record BTHU01000016.1, read on the forward strand.
TCCCTAATGACTAAGGATGATGAACATCTCTTTAGGTGCTTCTCAGCCATTAGATATTCTTTGGCTCTTTGTTTAGCTCTGTACCCCATTTTTTAATAGGGTTACTTGCCTCTCTGGAGTTTAACTTCTTGAGTTCTTTGTATATATTGGATATTAGCCCTCTGTCGGATGTAGGGTTGGTAAAGATCATTTCCCAGTTAGTTGGTTGCCGCTTTGTCTTTTTGACAGTGTCTTTTGCCTTGCAAAAACTTTGTAATTTAATGAGGTCCCATTTGTCTATTCTTGATCTTAGAGCATAAGCTATTGGAGTTCTATTCAGGAAATTCTCCCCTGTGCCCATATGTTCAAGGTTCTTCCCTAGTTTCCTTTCTCTTAGTTTCAGTGTGTCTGGTTTTATGTGGAGGTCCTTGATCCACTTGGAATTGAGCTTAGTGCAAGGAGATAAGAATGGGTCAATTTGCATTCTTCTGCATGTTGACCTCCAGTTGAGCCAGCACCATTTGTTGAAAAGGCTATGTTTTTTCCACTGGATGGTTTTAGCTCCTTTGTCAAAGATCAAGTGACCATAGGAGTGTGGATTCATTTCTGGGTCTATAATTCTGTTCCATTGATCTACATGTCTGTCACTGTACCAATACCATGCGGTTTTTAACACTATTGCTCTGTAGTACAGCTTGAGGTCCGGGATACTGATTCCCCCAGAGGTTCTTTTACTCTTGAGAATAGTTTTAGCTATTCTGGGTTTTCTGTTATTCCAGATGAATTTTTGAATTGCTCTTTCTAACTCTATGAAGAGTTGAGTTGGGATTTTGATGGGGATTGCATTGAATCTGTATATTACTTTTGGTAAGATGGTCATTTTTACTATATTAATCCTGCCAATCCATGAGCATGGCAGATTTTTCCATCTTCTGAGGTCTTCTTCAATTTCTTTCTTCAGAGACTTGAAGTTCTTGTCAAACAGATCTTTCACTTGTTTGGTTAGAGTCACGCCAAGATACTTTATATGGTTTGTGGCTATCGTGAAGGGTATCATTTCTCTTACTTCTTTCTCAGCCTGCTTATCCTTTGAGTATAGGAAGGCTACTGACTTGCTTGAGTTGATTTTATATCCGGCCACTTTGCTGAAGTTGTTTATCAGCTGTAGGAGTTCTCTGGTGGAGTTCTTTGGGTCGCTTAAGTATACTATCATATCATCTGCAAATAGTGATAGTTTGACTTCTTCCTTTCCAATTTGTATCCCTTTGATCTCTTTTTGTTGTCTAATTGCTCTAGCTAGAACTTCAAGTACTATATTGAAAAGATATGGAGAGAGAGGGCAGCCTTGTCTAGTCCCTGATTTTAGTGGGAGTGCTTCAAGTTTCTCTCCATTTAGATTGATGTTGGCTACCGGTTTGCTGTAAATTGCTTTTACTATGTTTAGATATGGGCCTCGAATTCCTGATCTTTCCAAGACCTTTAGCATGAAAGGATGCTGAATTTGGTCAAATGCTTTCTCAGCATCTAATGAGATGACCATGTGGTTTTTTTCTTTAAGATTGTTTATGTGGTGGATTACATTGATGGATTTCCTTATATTGAACCATCCCTGCATCCCTGGGATGAAGCCTACTTGATTGTAGTGAATGATCGTTTTGATGTGTTCTTGGATTCAGTTGGCAAGAATTTTATTGAGTATTTTTGCATCGATATTCATAAGAGAGATTGGCCTGAAGTTCTCTTTCTTTGTCAGATCTTTGTGTGCTTTTGGTATTAGCGTAATTGTGGCTTCATAGAACAAGTTGGGTAGTGTTCCTTCAGTTTCTATTTTGTGGAACAGTTTGAAGAGTATTGGTGTTAGGTCTTCTTTGAAGGTCTGATAGAATTCTGCACTAAAACCATCTGGACCTGTGCTTTTTTTGGTTGGAAGACTTCCAATGACGACTTCTATTTCTTCAGAGGTTATAGGACGGTTTAGATGGTCTATTTGATCCTGATTTAATTTTGGTATTTGGTATCTGTCAAGGAAATTGTCCATTTCCTCGAGATTTTCTAGTTGTGTTGAATACAGGTTTTTGTAGTAGGATCTGATGATTTTTTGAATTTCCTCAGTTTCTGTTGTTATCTCTCCCTTTTCGTTTCTGATTTTATTAATTTGGAGACTATCTCTGTGCCCTCTGGCTAGTCTGGCTAAGGGCTTATCTATCTTGTTGATTTTCTCAAACAACCAACTCCTCGTTTTGTTGATTCTTTGTATGGTTTTATTTGTTTCTATTTGATCGATTTCAGCCCTGAGTTTGATGATTTCCTGCCTTCTACTCCTCTTTGGTGTATTTGCTTCTTTTTGTTCCAGGGATTTCAGGTGTGCCATTAAGCTGTTAGTGTATGCTGTCTTCCATTTCTTTTTGGCGGCACTCAGGGCTATGAATTTTCCTCTTAGCACTGCTTTCATTGTGTCCCATAAATTAGGGTATGTTGTGCCTTCATTTTCATTAACTTTCAAAAAGTCTTTGATTTCTTTCTTTATTTCCACCTTGACCAAGTTATCATTGAGTAGAGCATTGTTCAGCCTCCATGTATATGTGGGTTTTCTGTTGTTTTTGTTGCCATTGAAGACCACCCTTATTCCATAGTGATCTGATAGGAGGCATGGGATTAGTTTGATCTTCTTATATCTGTTGAGGTCTGATTTGTGACCAATTATATGGTCGATTTTGGAGAAGGTACCATGAGGAGCTGAGAAGAAGGTGTATTCTTTAGCTCTAGGATGAAATGTTCTATTTATATCTCCTAGTTCCATTTGGTCCAAGGCTTCAATTAGATTCACTGTGTCCCTGTTTAGTTTCTGCTTTCCTGAACGATCCATTTCAGAGAGCGGGGTGTTGAAGTCACTCACTATTATTGTGTGAGGTGCGATGTGTGCTTTGACCTTTAGTAAAGTTTCTTTTACGAATGAGGGTGCCCTTGCATTTGGAGCATAGATATTCAGAATTGAGAGTTCTTGTTGGTGGATTTTTCCCTTGATCAGTATGTAGTGTCCTTCTGTGTCTTTTTTGATGACTTTAGGTTGAAATTCAATTTTATCTGACATTAGGATGGCTACTCCGCCTCATTTCTTGGGGCCATTTGCTTGTAAAATTGTTTTCCAGCCTTTTACTCTGAGGTAGTGTTTGTCTTTGACACTGAGGTGCGTTTCCTGCATGCAGCAAAATGCTGGGTCCTGTTTACGTATCCAGTCTGCTAGTCTATGTCTTTTAATTGGGGAATTGAGACCATTGATATTAAGAGAGATTAAGGCATAGTGATTATTGCCATCTGCCATTCTTGATGCCATCTTTATGTTTGTGTGGTTATCTACTTTTGGGTTTGATTCAAGAATGTTATTATCTTATTTTTTCCAGGGTATTGTTTCTCTCCCTGAATTGGCGGTTTCCACCTATTATCCGCGCATTGCAGGGCTGGATTTGTGGAAAGATATTGTGAAAATTTGGTTTTATCATGGAATATCTTGGTCTCTCCATCTATGGTGATTGAGAGTTTTGCTGGGTATAGTAGTCTAGGCTGGCATTTGTGTCTGCATGAGATCTGCCCAGGATCTTCTGGCTTTCTTAGTCTCTGGTGAGAAGTCTGATGTGATTCGGATAGGTCTTCCTTTGTATGTTACTTGGCCCTTTTCTCTTACTGCTTTTAATATTCTTTCTTTGTTTAGAACATTTGGTGTTTTGATTATTATGTGACGGGAGGTATTTCTGTTCTGGTCCAGTCTGTTTGGAGTTCTGTAGGCTACTTGTACGTTCATCGGCATCTCTCTCTTTAGGTTAGGGAAGTTTTCCTCCATAATTTTGTTGAAGATGTTTACTGGCCCTTTAAGTTGCAAATCTTCACTCTCATCTATACCTATAATCCTTAGGTTTGGTCTTCTCATTGTGTCCTGGATTTCCTGGATGTTTTGGTTACACGTTTTTTGCATTTTGCATTTTCTTTGACTGTTGAGTCAATGCTTTCTATGGTATCTTCAGCACCTGAGATTCTTTCTTCCATCTCTTGTATTCTATTTTTGATGTTTGCCTCTATGACTCCTGATTTCTTCCCAAGGTTTTCTATCTCCAAAGTTGTCTCCCTTTGTGATTTCTTAGTTGTTTCTACTTCCTTTTTTAGTTCCTGGATGGATTTGCTGAGATCCTTCACTTGTTTGTTTGTATTTTCCTGTATTTCTTTAAGGTATTTTTTTTTTTTTGCATAACCTCTTTCAGGATTTCTTCCTGATGACCCACGTTCTCCTGCATTTCTCTGAGTGATTTTTGTGTTCCCGCCTCATGGGAATCCATCTGTTGATCCATTGTCTCCTGCATTTCTTTAAGCAGTTCTCGTGTTTCCTTTGTAAGGGCATCTAACCGTTGATTCATTTCTTTAAGCAATTGTTGTGTTGCCTCCTTATGGGCATCCGTCTATTGACCCATATTCTTCTGCATTTCTTTATGCAATTTTTGTGATTCCTTTGTGAGTGCATCTACCCGTTGATTCATTTCGTTAAGCGATTTTTGTGTTGTCTCCTTGTGGGCCTCCATCTTTTGATCTATGTTCTCTTGCATTTCTCTAAGCGATTTTTGTGTTTCCTTTGTAAGGGTTTCTAACCGTTGATTCATGGTCTCCTGTAATTCTTTATTAGATTTATTTGTGTCCTTCTTGTGATCCTCTAATAGCATCATGAGAAGTGATTTTAAATCCAGATCTTGTCTTTTGGGTGTGGTGTGGTTTCCAGGACTTGCTGCTGTTGGAGAGTTGGGTTTGGATGGTCCCATATTACTTTGATTTCTGTTAATAACATTCCTACGTTTGCCTTTTGCCATCTGGTTACCTCTGATGTTAGTTGGTCCTGCTGTCATTGGCTGTTGGTTGGACCTCTTGTGAGCCTGCAAAGCTATTTCTGCCCCCCCCCCCCGGATTACCAGGATTCCCCTGGCACAGGTTTCTGGGGCCTGCCCTGCTCCTGAGTGCCTTTGGAGCCCTGATGTGCCTTTCCCTAAGTGATGTTATAGTGGGGAGTCCTTGCACATCCAAAGGCTCAGCGTAGTAGATTCCTGGAGCAGAGGTCGCCAAAGGGAGGCTGGTAGGCTCCTGCCCTGTGCAGGGGTGTGTGATCTCTACTAGAGTGGGGGGGGAGGGGGTGTCCCTCTGCCAGGCAGAAGTCCCACTGCAGAGCTAGCACGCTGGTTACTGCAGATCTGCCCAGCTCTTGGGAGCCGCCCGAGACCCAAGCGATATTATGCCTGTCTGTCTCTGAGCCTGGCAGTCCCAACTTCCCGGCCACTGGAGCAAAGATGGCGGAGTGCACTCTGCACTCTCTCCGTGGCGCTGGTCACCCTGCAGAGGCGATGGCCTACAGCAGATCTGGCGCCCAGATGACCACAGCGCTGTCCTGTTCTTGGGAGCAGGCGGAAGCCCCAACAGGCCGTGTCCCAAGCTATGTTATATTGGGGAGAACCTGGGTACCTGTCTTTTCAGTGCAGTCTACCGGAACAGAGGTCGCGGCTAGAATTATTTCAATGCCTACCATTTTATCTGTATAATTTTCTATGAAATAGTCAATTTTAATATGTTTTTTATATATTTCTTCAATTTCTTCAGAAATATTTCCTATGTAAATCTTCAACTTTTTCAGAAAATGTTTATAGTTCTAATTTCAATCAACTTAGGAATACTCTTATGCCTCCCATTATTATATCTATATAAAAGTTTCCATGATAATCCTTAATTTTAACATGTTTTTTTACATTTTCCTACAATTTTATCAGAAATATTTTCCATGTAGATCTTCAATTCTATCATAAAATGTTTCAATTTCATTTTTCAATTAATTTAGCAATGTTTTATGTCTACCACTTTATTCTTTAATTTTCCATAAAAATTGTCAATTTTAGCATCTTTTTCTATATCTCTTTTATTTAACAGAAATACTTTCCATGTAAATCTTCAATTTTATCATAAAATGTTTTTATTTCCTTTTTCAATAAAAGAACATGTTTTTCAAAAAAAAATTAACTTAAAATGTATGCTCTTCTACTCTTATAGAAAGTCAGTTTACTATTAGGGTATTAAATCTTTTTAAATGAAATATTATGAAATACATTATTGAATTCTATACTATACATTTCACACTTGCTGAGTAACTAAGCCATTTTATTTTACATCTAAAACTTGTACTGTTTTGTGGACCTATTATATGTCAATGTTTCATACACGTATATGCATATATCTTTATATTTTAGATTTCATTTTCTCAGTTGAATGTTCTTTCAAAGTCTTCCTCTTCTCCTACAGAGTCTTACCTGGCCATATCTTGTAGCCAGGTGAGGCTTCTAGAGGCAGAACAAGGTTGCTTTCAATTGAGTTGTTAAGCAAGTGGATCCCATGAAAATCCCCAAGCAACCTAGGCTGTTGCTAAGACAAAAGGTTGCTCTCTGCAAACTGATGGTGGGACACTATTGCTGAGTATGATGTCCACACAATTCATTGAACATGGAAATGCTGATCTGGTGCCTACATGGAACACTCACCCCTATGTTCTAGTTCTGGTGCGGGAAGGTATTCTGTAGTCTACCTAAAGAGAAACATGGCTGCCAACTCAGCTATAAAACCTTTGACCTACAATCTATCCTGCTTGCAAAGTATGCTAAGACAATGTTGGCACTGAATTTAAGGGAGTAGCCAACCAATGTCTGATTTGACCTAAGACAAGAAAGTCATATCAGACACTGTCTGGTAATTAAGAACCAAAGACTAGGTAGCCTGGACACCCATTATAAAACACTACTGGTTTAAAATAATCAGAAAAATGGTTCCTAATGATATTCTGCTATACTCATAGGCCAGTGCCTTAGCTAGTCATCATGATAGAGGCTTTACTCTGTAGCAAATGGGAAGAGATGTGGAGACTCACAGTTAGATATTAGGTAAAGAAAGAGTCTGAATGGGAGGCCTCCATAAAATTCCTCCCCTCCGAGCTCAGGGATTCTAAAGGGAGAGGAGGCAGAAAGACTTCCATACCTGGAGGGTATGGAAGACACCAGGAGAAAAAGGTCCTCTGAATCAACTAAATAAGATTCATATGCACTCAGAGACTGAAGCAACAAGTATAGGGCCTACTTGGATCTATACTTGGTCCTTCACATACATATTATAGCTATTAGTTGAATATTTTTATTTGACTACTGACTGTGAGGATGAGTAGGTCTCTGACCCTTGTGCCTGCACCTGGGACTCCTTTCCTTCGGTTGGGTTGCCACGCTCAACTTCAGTATGATAAGTTTTGCTTCATTGTGTTGTATTTTATTTTGCCATGTTTGGTTGTTTTCTCTTAGAAGGCTGTTCTTTACTGATGAGAGACAGAAAGGCAGTAGATCCAGAGGGGAGGGGGAGGTGGGAGAGTAACTGGAGGAGTAGACGGAGGGGAAACTATAATCAGGTTACATCATATGAGAAAAGTATTTTTAATAAAGGGGAAAATGTAAAAATATAAATGGAAATGAAGACAATTTCTGTGATACAGAGAGTGCCTCTGTGAAGTTTGCTTTTGTTGAACATTGTGAGGTCCTAAGGCAAAGGATGCTGAATGGACTTCTACAGAAAACAAAAAAATTACCATATTGTTTTGGAGCTGTTCGTGTAGGTGGGTGGCCATCTCTCACCAGTTGTGGAGTTTTCATTATGAACAGGAAGTGAAATCCAGTGGGAAGAAGCTAGTAATCTCAAGTTATAGCTTTTCCTTTTCTCCATACCTGAGCTTCCTGCAAACTTACATGCTTTCCAAACTTAATTAGTTTGACTATTCTCTTCAGAATGAAAATAGAACTAAAAATGAGACATGCCTAACAGAATAACATATTCACATCCAGGTGTCTACTGTTCTGACAAGGCCAGATCATGACTATGTGTGACACCCTGATGCTGAAAGCTGCACTGGGGATATAGCAGACAGCAGACTACAGCAAAGCATGAGTTGTGTAATAAATGCTGCAGTTGGAAAACTGTCAATACTGGTCCAGAGAGCCAATGTACTCCTGGTAGGACTTCTAGAAAGTCTTTCTGCAGTTCAGTATGTACTACTGACCACATAGAAAGGGCACAATGCAGTGCTATGTACATATGAACCCATCCTGCAACAGCCTGCAATGGGTGAGCCCACTACATGTCCTGCAGGTGCCTCTCTTCTGGTTCACTTCAAACATTTCTTCCTCAGACTATTTCATCCTCTGTGCTGCTGCCAGCAGAGTTTCCTACTGTAAACATGTCCCAGTCTAATCCCCTGCTAGAGAATTTCCTGACATGAGCCATAGGAGTCATTCTAAATTCCCCCAACATGCATATGGAGCTATTTACTATTTGGCTGTTACTTAATCCACTCCTCTTATTCCTAGCTACTGTAATCCTGGGCTTCAGTAAATCACCGGCACACCTTCCAATAGCATAGCCTTTCTCTATTATTACCCAAACTATTCCCTAGCCTGATGATAGTCTACAAGTACTTTGCACACACTCCTCTCTCTTGACCCGTTCAAAGACTATGCAGCTTCCTCTGCAACAGCATCCCTCTACTCTTCCTGGTCCTCTGTGGACATGACTTCTATCCAGTTAGGAGTTCCTCTGTTCTCATTATGGTATGGGTGAGGTCTTTCCTTTCCTTGCCAAGGTTTCTAATAATGGCATGTTTGCTCCTCTCTGAGAGTAGATTGTATTTCAGTCTTGCAGTTTATATGCATGGTGTGAAACTTTGAGGGAGATGCAACTTCCAAAACTGACCTTGAGTAGATTCTTATTCCAGGTGATAGTTTTACAGGAAACCAAAGGCTCTTATAGTGAGCCTTTCTGCCTCACTTAAAGATGCAATGGGTTTAACATCTCACTGACTTTCTTGTAATGCCAGTTATGTTAAGGCAAAGTTCAGGTCAGGAGATGTATAACCACTGTTCCTGTAGGGTGTTAGGACTGGAAAGGATCTTGTAGATGTTGTGGATATAATCTCAATGTGGTAAACAAGAAAATTGAGGCAAGAGAACATTGGACAATTGCCAGGGCCTACTCAGCCTTAGGGGAACAGGTTGTAGACTGATGATCTCTGGTCTTACAGGAAACTTAACTCTTAGTTTTTAATTCTCTGTTCTTCAATAAGTGCTGGAAAACTCTGACTTTACAATTCTCTGTGCTTAAGTAAGTGCTTGAAAACAGAACTTTTACTTTATAATTCTCTGTGCTTGAATAAGCACTGGAAAACCTAACTCTTACTCTTCGGTGCTTAAACAAGCACTAAAGTGAATTAACACATGCTGCTTAGTGCGAGGGATTAAGTAAAGGATTAATTGCTAGAGCTCCTTTCTCTGGCAAGTCAGTCAGTAGCCCCCTGTTGACCAGGCACTCCCTTACTCTTAGTACTTCTACTTTCTCAGAAGAATAGATCACATGGTTTTCCAAGCATCTTTATATTTCAAAAATCCATCATAAATTGAATAAGAAGTTTCAGCAGGAATGTTTACATGAGTTTTCATTAGGGCTAGTTACCTAATTAAACATCTATTATCTGTCAGTAGCTCCATAAGTTCATTAAGAATTTAAAATCATAATTCTTATATCGTAAGTTAGCATGGTTTAGTCAAGAGGCAAATCACCTGCCCTGGGTCTCACTAGTATTGAAGTTTTGTATAGATAAATCCAGCCAACATTTCATCTTCTATCTTTATGCCCACAAAAAAATTGTCCACTCCCAGGTTACAACTTTAGTTATCAGGCAAAGGTTTCACACTTAGTCTAGAAGGAATGTTTTTCCTGATTGTAATTTTGTTCCAAGTCTGCTTTCCATCCTAGTGCAATCAGCTTGTGACACCTGAAGGTTTACAGAACTCTAACTGTAACATTTGTGCCAATGAGGGCTCAAAATTACTTATATAAATTTAGGAATTCTATAGAATCACTATTAGGAATTAAGAACTCATTAGTTATTTATATAGCATTGCAACAAGAGAGTACATCTTCATTGATTGCAGAAAATTTGCCCAATAGGGTTGACTAATGCCCAGGAATTATTTGACTAATTTTATAATGACAGGAAAGGCATATCAGCATTAACAAGATTCAGTTGTGAGATGAGATCTCTAAAGGCCTTGCAATTTAGAGTTCACCTATCTCAGACCAATATGATGGCCATCTTCAAAAAGGTTACTTGTATGTCTTTAGCCTTTCCTAGATGGCGTTTGACAGACAATGCTAAGAATAAGAAAAGATAATGTTATAACTGAGGTTTATGGCTGGTCTTGGTAGGTAGAGAATAGAGGCAGTACACTATCTCCTATGCACAGCACTAACTTGACAATAGAACTCTCTCTGCCACTGAGCAAACACAGGGCAGTAGGTAAGATAGACTGACATGTGAGATGCTTGCTTTAAATATGCATCGCTGGACATGGAATATTTTTATGACATTTCTTCCAAACTGGGTCAAACATAGCCACATCCTTCCAGCTCTCTCTCCATGGGCTACTTTGTCTACTTAGTCTATATGAGGGAGGATCTCTACCCAGGGTGGACCCTGCCCTTCTGTCTGTTGCTACTTTTTCTTATATGGGCTGGATTCCTAACCTGTGCCTTTAAAATCTTGATATTCTAGTTTCTCTGGGTCCCACACCATTCTTTGCTCTCAGCTCTTGGCTATCTCAGCATCAGTGATTTAGTGGAAGCAAAGGAAATCGATCACTTTACCCTTGATGGGGATGAAGTGAAAGGGAAGTGGGTCTCAAAATGAAAGCAGGGAGACAGGTGATCCATACAAGACACCACAGTGATTCGAGCTTGAGAAGTGACCATGTGGGTGCTTCATATTAGAGTTAGGAAGGAGAAATTAGGGAGGAGGAGGATTGATGGAGGGAGAGAGGATGAGAGCTGGGTTCTGGCTTGTTCAACAAAGTACTGCTTATGGCATTTTCTGAGAGAGGGCAAGGGAGAGGAAGAAAAAAGAGTGAGTTGAAGCACAGAAGGTAAATTATAAAGGTTTAGTGCACTAAAATAAGTATTCATTTGACACAAATTCCATCAGTAGAAATGTTTATAGATTTGAAGGTCAAGGAGCTGGATCTGGCTCGAGATAGAAACTTGGAACAGTTTGCCTATAAATGGCAATAAAGCTGAGGTAATAAACACAGGAGGAACATGCAGATTTATGGCAGCATTCATGACAGAGTTCCAAAGGGCAGCAAAATACCCAGATGCCATGGAGGAAGAAGAGTCTACAAAGAAGCCTGCTAATGCTAGCAGGCAGGGAGGAAACCAGGCCACAGACAGCCACCACGAGACACAAGAGTTTCAAGATGAATCTAGCCAAGGCACTAGCACATGATGTTAAATAAAGGGAGATTAAAATACTGCCTTAGGATTTAATGACAAATATAGTTGTTCCAGGAATTCAAGCTGAGAAAGTGACAGATAATCATGGTGATTTGGATGTGGCTATGAAAGACAGAATGAAGGGAGTTTGTGCATTAGATGTTCAATATGAGAAGTCCAAATTACAAAGTATATTCTTGTAAATGATGATCATTTGTTTATTTCTGTGCAATAAGCTGGTTGTGTGGTGAATTCGAGATAAATTCTCTATTGCGGAGGACAAAATGAGTGGACATTTGTTGGTGTATGTGGTAAGAGAGACTAGTAGCGTGTGATACCAGAAAATGAAAAAAAATGGATGCATATCTGACCATGAATTGTGATCACCAGAATAATACAAGATTAAAGGCTGCTTACCAGCTGACCTTGACATGACAAGATGACTAAGGCAGACCCAACAGGATCAGAAGAAAGAAAAAATCACAGAGAGGCCAATATGAGGAGGGATTGGCTTGATGTTTCTCACATTAAAGACAGAAGAATGAGATTATAAGGTTCCAAAGCTGGGAAAGGCAGAGTTATCAGCACCTTGATAGAAACTTAGTGAGATCCATGTCAGGTTCTTGAAAAACAGTACAGTGATAAATATGTATTATTTCTATACACTAAGTTTGTGCCAATTTATTAGAGTAGTAAAAGGAAGCAAACATATTTATTTATCTTCAATTGTTTTTCTCAGATAAATTAAAATTTAAAAACCTACATACTTATTCACATATTTTCATGCCATACATACAAATTACATTTATAAATAAAACCAGTAGGTGCAAAAAGAATCAAAAAACCTATGACAGTTATGAGATAGCATTAAAGAGTAAATATTTGAGTTATATCAGTTAAAAAGAAAAAAGAGAGACTAAGAGATAAGTATATTTAGGGAAATAATATCAGAAAATTTCCAAATCAGAAGATGAATAACTAGATGATAGATAAATAGCCTGGAAGATGATAAAAGATAGATAACAGATGATACATGATAAATGGATACTAGATAGATGATAGATATATGATAGCTGAATGATAGATTGACAGATGACAGATGATAAATAGATGACAGGTAATAGATGACAGATATATGATCGACTGACAGATGATAGCCAGCTACTTGGTAGATATTTAGATAACTATCAGATGCTCTAAAATAAATTCATATGAGTATTTTCCAGGTAAGGAAAACCATAGTTATTTAATCAGACTCAAATACCATAGTCAGAAATAAAAAAACAAAGAGGATTTGAAAGCAGCAGGAGAAAGGAAGGAACTTGAAACGGTTGCCTGGAGAGCACACATGAGGATGTTCTAAGATGAGACAGTGGTGGGTGGGTTGAGAATGGGATGACATATTCAAAGTACTAAGGGATAACTGCCAACTGAGAGTCCTGTGTGTACCAAAGTTGTTCTTCAGAAGTGAAAGTGGAGAAATATTTTCCTAAACAAACAACAGATGAGAGAATTCATTGCCCCCAAATCTATTTTACGAGAAATATTTTTTAAAGGAAATATCTAAAAGTGGGGTAAAATAATTCTAATTAATAAAAAAAACTATGCAAAAGTATCAAACACTATGAAATATATGAAAGTATAAAACATGGTAAAAGTAAGTATATAGTCAAATTCAGAGTAGTTGCTACAACGGTGGTGTGCAAATCACATAATCTAAGTGTGAAGGTGAAAAGGCAAAAATATTCAAGACATAGCTATAATTATTCCTTAGAGGGATATCCAACATAAAGAGATATAAATCTTGATATCAAAACAAAAAGTCCTAAGGATGGAGAAAATTGTGTTTGTTATACAGTAAAGATTATTTAAAATAACCTGGACCCAACATGGAGAATGTGACTCTATAAAGCAAGTAATAATAAATCTTGGTGCAGAGATGAACTAGAATACACTAATATCAGGGGACTGGTATACTCTCCTTTTTAGAAATGGATGTGTCACCCAGACAGAAGTCTTTACTCAGAATACATTTTACAATAGATGACCTAGCACATATAAGCAGAGCATTTCACCTAGGAGTGGTAGAATAAACATTTTCTCACATGTTCTCTAGGACAATTATATGTCAAACCCAAAGTCTTAATTTATGAATACTAAGTGCATACCATGCGTTTTCTCACCTCTATAATGTGAAATGAGAATTAATGACAAGGGGATCAAAATCTCCACAAATGCTTGGAAGTCAATACACTCCTGAGTAACTATGAAATAAAGAATTAAGTGGGTTCTTTTGAAGCACAGTGGAATAAATGCCAAAGGGATGCACAATACACCCAAACTCATGGGAATCCAGGAATAGCAGCTCAAAGAGACAAAGTTACAAAAGTAAAGGACTAATTAAAATACCCCAAAGTTTTAAAGTAAATGCATTTTTTAAAGAAGGGACTAGATGAATAGGAAATTAAACCCAAAATAGAAAGAAGGAAATAATTCAGACTAAATCAGAAATAAATAGTACAGAGAACGGAAAAATAATAGAATACATCAACAACATTAAGTCTATTTTAAAATAACAATCATAATTGTCAGATGTTTAGCTAGATTAACGAGAGGGGACTTGAGTAATGTGATCAGTGGTGAAAACATGACAAGTGGTTATCATGGAAATACAAAGGATCAGAGAGGCTCCACATCATTATATAAGAAAAACTGACTTAGCTAGAAGAAATGAGTAAGTTCCTGTCACATCCTACCTCCCACAGACCAACAATTAAGGAGTAAGAATATAGCTGTCTCCTGAGAGGCTCTGCCAGAACCTGACATATACAGAGACAGATGCTCACAGCCAACCATTGAACTGATCACGGGGTCCCCAGTGGAGGAGTTAGAGTAAGGACTGAAGAGCTGAAGGGGTTTGCAGTCCCATGGGAAGAACAACAATATCAACCAAGCAGACCCGCTAGAGCTCCCAGGGACTAAACCACCAATCAAGGAGTACACATGGAGGGACCCATGGCTCTTTCTGCATATGTAGCAGAGGATGGCCTTGTTGGGCATCAATGGGAGAACAGGCCCTTGGTCCTGTGAAGTCTCGATGCCCCCAGTGTAGGGGAATGCCAGGGCAGGGTGGCAGGAGTGGGTGAGTGGGTGGGTGGGGGCACACCCTCACAGAAGCAGAAGGAGGGAGGATGGGATTGGCGGTTTCTGGGGGCGGGGGGAGGAATTGGGAAAGGTGATAACATTTCAAATGTAATAAATAAAATATCCAAAAAAGAAATAATATTAAGCTTGTAATAAAACATCATAGGAAAGCCCAGAACTTGATACCTCATGGTTAAGTTGTACCAAACATCTAAAGGACCAATTCCAGCGAGTCTCAAATTCTTCCAACAATTTAACAGAGGGGCCCAGACCAGCCATCTCATCCATGCTAAAATGGAAAAGGAGTACCAAACGGAGAGCATAGATGCTATCCTTGATAAACATAGGTGCAGGAAGCCTGGAGCAAATGCTGGCAAGTTGAGTTTAACAACACAGGAGAAGGGCCACCAGAACCAAGCAGACATCATCCCTGGATATGAGGCAATTTCAACACAGGCGGGTTAATAATGATACACCATGTGTATAGAATTGAGGACCAAACCACATGACTGTCTCAATTCATGTAGAAATTTTTGTTGAAAATCCAACCTTTTGCACAATAAAAATGCCTAATAGACTAGTTATCGAAGGAATGTATCTTCCTTCGATAAGGAAGCCATATATATATATATATATATATATATATATATATACATACACACAAATATATATGCATATATATATATATAAATACACAAATATATATGCATATATATAAATACATATGAATATGACAGACTTATAGCCACTGTCACACTCAACAATGAAAGGATGAAAGTTATTCTCTAAATAGAAGAAAAAGAGAAGGTTATCTGAACCCATTTCCTTCTAACTCTATACTGGAAACCCTAGTCAGAGTGATTATGTGAAGGAGACCAAAGGTACTCAAATGAGTGGAGTGAGATAAATTAGTCCTGTTTCCAGATGACATGATCCTACACGGAATCTCTTAACGAACCCATGGGGATGGGCGGCTGTTAGACCTGACAATAGCCATGTGGCGGAATATAAAGACCAACATACGGAAGCCAGCAGCCTTTTTACACACGTCTGTGTCACTTATTGCTCTGTCACTGTGACAACAGTACTCAACAGGGGCAAGTGACACTTTCGAAGTGTGGTTTGGAGGATTCAGTTCCTCTGTGTGTGTGGGAAGGTGTGATGGGGATGCTGAGGAGAATGCTGGAGGTAAGGTTCGTGAAGCATAGACCATCCAAGGTCTGTTTCTTTTCTTTCTTTTTTTTTTCTTTAAGGTTTTTTTTTTTAATTTTATTTTATTTTCTAAGTTTTTTTTATTTACATTCAAAATCATTTCCCCTTTCCTGTTTCCTCCCTCCCCGAAAGTCCTGGCATTCCCCTACATCCAGTCTTTCCAGGACCAGGGGTCTCTCCTTCCATCTTCTTGGAAATCTATTGATATGTGAATTGTGTCTAGGGTATTCTGAGATTCTGGGTCAATATCCCCTTATCAGTGACTGCATACCATGTGTGTTCTTTTGTGATTGGGTTACCTAGGTCTGTTTCTAGTTACTTCCACCAGCCACCTTCCTCTTCCTTCCTGACAGACAGCCAGCCAAACAGCGCCAGGAGTGAGGACCAGGAGCCCCGCTGCTGCCTTCCTTTCTCCTGTTGACATTGCGTTTCCTAAATCCCCAGCTTTCTGTTGTCTGTGAAATTCATTCTCCATGTTCTCGAGACAAAAGACTCAGAAGCCATTGACTCGGGGTCCCTTTAGTGGCTATTGATGTCCTGCACTTTAGCCCCCTAAATTATTGCTCACTTTAGCTCCACCAAACACAAGGGCACTGGCTTTCCCACTGCTGAATTAGGTCTTTCATTTAGGACCAGACACCTCGGTTATGGATCTAAGGCTGGAGGTTAACTGAGTAAAATCCAGTCTTCAGAACTGAAAATTGTGTATTTGAGGACTTTTCCCACTGGTGGCAGATGGAGGCCTAGATGTGTAGGTAAATTTAAAGTCTCTAGGTAATCTCTAAGTGCTGGAGAAAGATCTGAGGTCATCAAGCCACTCTTTAGTTGTAGTGTTTATAGATTGGTGGGTCCTTTTTGTAGTTTGAGAAAACTGGGTATGTACTTGAAAGAATTAAAATCTCTGCCTCAAAGATGAGGTCTAATGCCAGTTAAAGTGACTAATTTTTTTCTAAGATCCAACCTATCTAGGTGAATTGGGGGACTTTTTAAAATCTTGCTTTCATTCACAAAACTATGTTTTTATTTATAAGTGCAGCTTAAGTTGCTGTGGAAAATTTAGAATGGTAGCAACAACAACAAAGAAATCAGAAACCCCATCCCCCACCAACATGCCAGGAAGCATGCAGCCCACAAGAGGGGGGTTAACGACTTTTACCTATCTATAGGAAGTAGTATGTTTCTATGAACTGAATCAAAATCTAAGATATATCTGACAGGAGTAAGTTTGCAAAAGAGTGATTGACAGAGGGCTGTAAACACAGCTGGCATTAAGAGGACAAGTATGGATTTGGAAAATAATTAATAAAATTGCTCCTTGGATAGTCATGAATATACAATTAAGATAGCAGAACATGCTAACATACATTAAAATATATGCTCCTTGCACTAGAGCAACTCCCCAGCTCCTTGGAACCAGGAATTCCCATGGCAGAGTTCAGGGATCATTAAACTCTTTTTGTCTAAGTCATAGCCCACAGAATTTCCAGAGGTGCCTACCATATCTCCAGGACACTTCATTAACTTAAAGGTATGGACGGAACTTTGTCTTGAGTCCTGGTCTGGGTGAAATGAAGTGTCTGCATCTCCCTCGTTTTCTAGACTTTCTTGGGAATGTTTCTAAGATGACATATTCTTGGTTCAGAGATGGAAGAGGGAAAGTTGTCAAATGATTATCACACCCCACCCCTTTCTGGACCCATCTTGCAGATTGGTTTCAATCAGAAAAAAACAAACAGCATCTCAAGACCATCTCAGAGTGACACAAACTCAAGGTGTTCCTCTTCCAACCCAGGCTGGATGGCATCTGTGTGAGTCCCTTCAGCATCCCACTACACCAGAGAGGCTGGACCACAGCACTGGGCAAGGTATGGGGGGTGGTGGGAGGAGAAGCCACAGTGGTCAGGGGTCAGAAAACTTCCTTCACTTGTCACCCTTAATAACTGTGTAAGATTCAAGACACCCGAGTTAGAGCAGGACTTCATCGAGATCCCTGTAAGAGCCTCCACACTGGTCTTTCTGCTTCCATTCACTGCAGTGCCCCAGTCTGTTCCCCAAGGTGCTTCTCCAATGTGATCTCACTAAAGTGCAAATCAAAACACCATACTGTGGTGTTTAAAATTCACTGACCTCTATTACAAACAGTGCTTTAGACAGGGTTTGTATTCCTGCACAAAACATCACGACCAAGAAGCAAGTTGGGGAGGAAAGGGTTTATTCAGCTTACACTTCCACATTGTTATTCATCACCAAAGGAAGTCAGGACAGAAACTCATGCAGATCAGGAGGCAGGAGCTGATGCAGAGGTCATGGAGGGGTGCTGCTTACTGGCTTGCTTCCCCTCGCTTGCTCAGCCTGCTGTCTTATAGAACCCAAGACCACCAGCCCAGGGATGGCACCACCCACAAGGGGCCCTCCCTCCTTGAACACTAATTGAGAAAATGCCTTACAGCTGGATCTCATGGAGGCATTTCCTCAAGAGAGGCTCCTTTCTCTGTGATAACTCCAGCTCCTGTCAAGTTGACACATAAAACCAGCCAGTACAACTGACCTTTTGTCAACTTGACACACAAATGCATCACTATTATGCCTCAACCCTTACTTTCTTATTCACCCCCAAGATCTAAATAACTTTAAAGTCCCACAGTCTTTACAAATTTTTACATATTAAAATTCAATCAATCCCTTTAAAATATCTAATCTCTTTTGAAATTCAGTCTTTTTTACAATTCAAAGTCTTTGTGGGCTCCACTAAAATACTTTCTTCCTTCAAGAGGGAAAAATATCAGGGCACAGTTACAATCAAAAGCAAAATCAAACTCTAACAGTCCAGTGTCTGGGATACACTCATGATTTCCAGGGCTCCACCAAGGGCTTGGGTCACTTCTCTAGCTCTGTACTTTGTAGCATACACCTTGTCTACTAAGGCTCCAGCGCCTGTACTCCACTGCTACTGCTGTTATTGGTGGTCGTCTCATGGTACTGGTATCTCCAAAACACTGCTATCTTCTGCTGCACCTGGACAGCACTTTCACAAATAGCCTCTCATAGGTTCTTTTCATGGTGCTAAGCCTCAGCTTGTCTACATGACCCCTTCAGTCGTGGGCCTTCAACCCAGGAGGCTGCACCTTCACCAATGGCCTCTCCTGGCCTCTCACAGTACCAACTATCAGCTGCTATCCCTTTATGTTTCAAAACCAGTATCACCTGGTGACTCTTATTCATTACCAAGTCTGGCTGCCAAGATGAGGTACAACCATGGCTGCCTCTGGAACACAGCTTCTCTGTGCTCTCAGGAAATACTTCCCAAATTTCACCTCAGTGATGCTGGTCCCTTCTTAATCACTGCTAATTTCTTAGCTCCAGCAAGCCAGCATCAATAGTCCCAGTAACAACAAAGGTTTGCTTTAGTGGTTCTGGTATCTTGTTAATCACAGTTGATTCTTTAGTCTCAGCTAACCAAAACCACAGAATCTTACAATCAAAACAGCAATGGCTTTGATAAGAGTCTTTAATCTTCCTTCTGAAATTTTACAAGACAGGCCTCCATCATTTGCACTGTTCTCAACATTATCTTCCAAGCTCCTACACAACATCCCACAGAGCTCTTAACATCCTAATGGCTCTTCTAGCCCAAAGTTCCAAAGTCCTTCCACAGTCCTCCCCAAAACATGGTCAGGTTGTCACAGGAATATCCCACTATGCTGGTATCAACTTGTCTTAGTCATGGTTTCTATTCCTGCACAAACATCATGACCAAGAAGCAAGTTGGGAAGGAAAGGGTTCATTCAGCTTACACTTCCACACTGCTGTTCATCACAAAAGAAGTCAGGGCTGGAACTTGGAGGCAGAAGCTGATGCAGAGGCCGTAGAGGGGTGCTGTTTACAGGATTGCTTCCCCTGCCTTGCTCAGCTTGCTTTCTTATAGAACCCAAGACTACCAGGCCAGGGATGGCACCACCCACAATGGGCAAGGCCCTCCCCACTTGATCACTAATTGAGAAAATGCCTTACAGCTGGATCTCATGGAGGCATTTCCTCAAGGGAGTCTCCTTTTCTCTTTGATAACTCCAGCTCGAGTTAATTTGACACACAAAACCAGCCAGTACAAACAGTAAAATTATAATCGATTAGCATGAATTGAAAGGGTCTTTATTACTTAACTCTGACTCCCAGTGTTACTCAAAATAAGCAATAATGCAAATATAGTCTTGTCCCTTTGGAAGCCTCTGTAAATATAATTAAGTACTATTCATACCTTAACATGTTAAGAGGGCTGTTTGTCTGGTTTTTGTCTTTTTGAGGAATAAACGGTGCTTATCATCACAAGTATTTCATAGTTATAGTAATGCAGAGGAAGGCGCTGAAAAATCCTGCCTGGCTTTGCTGTATCTTAACACCTTGATACATTTCCTTCAGGTGTATTTCCTTTTTTAATAAGTAGGTCATCATGGATATACTTGGGACCTCCCCCATCTACAGAGGGAAATGTCTAGAATTTGTTGTTTATCATTTTACATTCTAGAGACAGTTCTCTTCCCTCCATAAACCTATGTTGTAATGTGCAGTGCACTCTTGAGCTTTGTGTGTGCAGTATGACATGGTGTGTGCCTTGAAACTTGCTCATTTGCTCCAAGCTTTTGTGATTTATACAGGTTAATGTAAAAAGCTTTAGTTCTGAAGTTTTCTTTAGCATCCTCCTATGTGGACATAATCATTGTACCTTCGTATCACCTCCCATTGATAGATATTTGTACTTTTCCTTTATGCAAATATATGCTGCATTAACCATTTTGTGAACTTCTCTGCACACATGTAAGAGGACTTTCTCCCATTACTATGGTACATAAAAATGTGCTATACAATTTTCCTTCAAAGGTTATAGGACATTGATCCTGCTAGCCAGGTTAAAGCCTAAGAACTAATGTAGCCCAAGTATAAAATATATAGCCACACTCTTGACTAGGCTCTTAGAAACTTTATGAAATCTGTAAGGGCACCTTATAAATGATTTACTGTATATTTAATTATAACACCTTTAGTGTCTATCACATAGGAGTTAGTGAATGTGTGTGTGTGTGTGTGTGTGTGTGTATGTGAGTGTGTGTGTGTATGTGTGCATGCGTGTGTGTTTGATCCTTTAAGCAAGAGATATTACACAGTTGGGCTATCAGTCTCTAGCTCCTTCCTCTCTGGGTAAGCTGGGGCTATGAAGAACCAGCACTCTTCTGAGACAAGTGCTAGAAGTCCTCAATAAACGCCTGTCGACACCCACTGCACAGCTGGTGCCATTCTAAGTGAACACAGAAAAGACTTGTCCCTCAAGAACTTACCTTCTGTGGGGTATAGATGTGTGAATACATGTTTAAGTTGCTGTCATGATAAAGAATAGCCTTGGAAGACTTCATTGAAGGTAATACTTAAATATTTACAAAAGGAATCCGGGAAGGAAATATGTAATTCCACAAGAGAATGGCCCTTGCAGTGGAGGAAACAGTGAGCACAGTCACTCTCAACGGGGAGAGTGCTGTTCCATTGTTCAAGGACTCGCCAGGAAGTCAGAGCACCTGAGGAAGAGCCAGGAAAGAGATGGGAGGGAGGCTAAGGCTGGTGGCTGAGAGCAGACTTGATTTTGCTCTGACTTGAGCAGAAGGGAGCCAGGATCAAAGGGTTTGAATGAGCAGTGCCATTCTAAGAGCAGAAATACTGAGATTCTTCGTGGAGGCCACTCTGGATTGAAGAGATTGTGCCGTGGACTAGGATTTTAGCAAAATGGTTCAATGACACAGATCAGATTCTTGGAAGAAATTTGCTATTCAGTGTAACCCCCAGACATCTAGTGTGAACAGTGGAAAATATAGATGGTCTTCATAAGGGCAGGGAGATCAGAATAGGAGAGGTTGAGAAGTTTGGAGGTGTGGAAGGCTGAGATTCTCATTAGGCTTTGGTTAGGCTCTTTAGTAGGTACGGAGAGAGAGGAGCTTGCAATTGATGCCTGAGAACTGGGCTATCTTTAGATCTGGACTAGTGGTATGAATTTTATAGTTATAGGTCCCTATTAAAAGCCTAAGACTGGATGGCATGTGCTAAAATGTTGGTGTGAACAGGCAAAGAAGAGGTCTGAGGGATGAGTCCTAAAATTCTTACATCTGGAGTACAAAGAAAATGGGGTGGGGTTGGGGATTCCAAAAGAAACAGAAGAATTGGTCATTGAGATAGGCATAGAACCAAGGGCCCCAGCTAGGCTGGGGGCCAAAGTAAGAGGATTTCCCAAAGAAGATGGGTTGGTGCACTCTGTTAAATGTCACTATTCTATCCAATCTGGAAGGATGGAAGATTTACTTTGCTCCCAGCCTGCTAGCCAGCCTTCACTGTGTCAAAGGTGCTGTGATGGGATGCTGAAGGAGAAAATTCATCAGAAATGTCATTCACTGTAGACCATGCTGATCTGATAAGGAAGATATGCCTAGCAATGTCATAGCAGCGTGACTAAATTGGGGTTAACCAATCACTTTGTTTGATTGATGGTCTCCTCTTTGAGAGGTAATATATGCCACCAGAAACTTGATCTAAAACCCATGGTTGTGGAGGTCCCAAGCCCAAGACGGGATATGCTCCTGTTGTTTCCTTAAGTGGATACATCATCAGACTTCCCTCTAAATATTTGTTTAGACACATAAAGTAGTGCTGCCCACAGCATGGGCATAGAAGCTCTTTTTGGCAGAGATCAATGATTAATCCAGAGACTCATGTCTGGTCAGAGTGTGGAGAGAAGGGGACTGTTGAGTGCTAAGACATAAACAGAACATTTATATCATCCCCCACCCCTGTGCACAAATGTACGGCCCAAGGGGACACCAGGGGAAGAAAGGTCAGCAAGAATTTAAGAGCTGGAGGATGGAGAGGAGTACCGAAAATTGCCATCATCTAAAGAAACAAAGCCACTGAAATGGTGAGCACACACTGCAGAGCATGTGGAGGTGAACCTTGTGAAGGAAAAAAGTGGGACAGAATGCGAGGCGCCACGGGCTCCTGCGGTTCGTCAACGAGCATTAGATCTAAATTGGCTTCAGGCAGCAAATGGGTGTCAGGGAGGACAAAAAGGTGAGACAGCAGAAAGGAATGGTGGCCAGGGCAACTTTCCCCATTTTCACGGAAGTTCTTAGAGGTGACAAAACTCCACCCACTCCTGAGTTATCTCATCAGGCAGGGCTTTCATTAGAGCATGGTGGCCAAGGATTTAGGGGCTTGGGATTGACTCAAACACTGTGTATACACTTATGAGCTGGGCAATAAACTCAGATCTGCACTCTGACACTGGTCTCCAGAGTTGGATTTCCTGTCACCTCTCCCCCTGTCCTCAGTTCTATTACTACACACAACAAAGACTGGGACCTTCAATTTTCCATCTTTTCTGAGGAGCCACTGACTAGTAACGGATGCTGAATGTCTCTATGTATGTCTGTGTGTGTGCATGTGTGTCTGTGTATATGTGTCTTTGTGTGTATGTTTGTCTCTGTACATATGTGTATGTATACATGTATGTCTGTGTCTTTGTATACATCTGTATGTGTGCATACATGTGTGTCTGTGTTTCTGTGTCTATGTGTATGTGTGTGTCTGTGTATATGACAATCTGTGATTGACTGTGTGTGCATGTATATATGTGAATATTTGTGTGTCTGTGTGTGAGTGCATATGTGTCTGTCAGTAGGTGTGTATCTTTGTGTATGTCAGTATGTATGTATTCCCATGTGTATGTCTATTTGCATGTTTATGTACTTTGTGTGCATTGTGCGCATGTGTGTTTCTGTGTATGTCCTTGTGTCTGTGTATGTACATGTATGTGTTCCCATGTGTCTCTGAGTGTCTGTTTGCCTTTGCATGTGTCTCCTGTGTGTCTCTCTGTGTGTTTGTGTGTTTCTGAGTGTAAGTGTCCATGTGTGTCTGTGTGTATTTGTCTCTGTGTCTCTCTATATGTGTGTATGTCTGAATGTGTATCCATGCATGAGTGTGTTTTGCATCTTTGTGTGTATGTCTGCTTTGCATGTGTCTCCTGTGTGTCTCTCTGTGTGTTTGTGTGTTTCTGAGTGTAAGTGTCCATGTGTGTCTGTGTGTATTTGTCTCTGTGTCTCTCTATATGTGTATATGTCTGAATGTGTATCCATGCATGAGTGTGTTTTGCATCTTTGTGTGTATGTCTGTGTATGTGGGTCTGAGTGTGTCAAAGTGTATTTTTGTGTGTGTATGTATATATGAATGTGTGTGTATGTATGCCTGTTTGTGTATGTGTCTCTATGTGTGTCTGTGCATGTTTATTGTGTGTCTCTCTGTGTAAGTATCTGTGTATCTATGTATGCATCTGCACACATGTCTATGTGTATGTCTGTTTTGTGTATGTGTCTTTGTGTGTATGTTTGTGTGTCTGATGTGTGTGTATATATATGTATATGTTTGGTTTATGTGTGTGTCTGTGGATGGATAGACTGTGCATGTATGTGTGTGTACATGTGTGTGCTGTTTGTATCTTTGTGTTTGTGTCTGTGTGTGTCCATGTGTATGTCTATTTGTGTTTGTGTCTCTGGGTGTTATTTTCTTCAATATTGTAGCTATTAAGGGACTTGTTGGAAAGAAGGAAGGATCAGTAGTAGGGAAAAAAGGGTGATAATGGATGTAACAAGGTAAATATAACCATAATACATTGCACGCATGTGTGGAACTGTCAAAAACTGAGTTTCGCAACAGAAAGATTATTCATGACCTTGGCATAAACTATTTGGTTTACTGGTGAGTCAAAGGTCTGTTTTCAGTAGGTTTAGGAAAAATGTGTAGAAAGGAGTTAGAGAAAAAGGAAATAGACTGGAGAATATTTGTATGGAGTTGGAAGAAACTTCAGAGGCACTAGATGTGCTTGGCAGGGTGACTGGCTGCCAATTTCCCTTGGAGCTCCTGGCATTTGTGCTTCCGGATGTGCAGTCTGTGTCAGGTACCTGTAATTCTGCTGACCCATCCACATGCTAAATTTACATGTATGCTTCCACCGCACACTTAAGCATCTTTCTCTGCATGTGAATTAATGCTCTCTGGCTTTTCAGGCAGACTAAATCATTCTGAGCTTACATATGGTTAAACACACACACACACACACACACACACACACATACACACACACACACACACACACACACACACACACACACGCGTGTGCAGGCATGCATACACACATACATACATATACACACACCACAGTCTTATTTATCAGTCACTAAGCAGTAACTTCATTACAAGTCTTATGTCTTTCTAAGATCTTCAGTGCATGTTAGTGACTGATTACTTAATTAACTAAATAATTATTACTTAATTAAGTAATTATTAATTAATCAATCAATAATTAATGTTGGTTAAATTAATCAGTTATTATATATGTTTATAATTTATTTTATGTGTATGAATGTCTGCAGAGGCCAGAAGAGTATGTCAGATGCCCTGAAATTAGAGCTCAGGAAGGCTGTGAGCGGTTATGTAGGTGCTAAGAATCAAACACAGGTCCTGTGAATGAGCTCCCAGTGCTCATAAGCACTGATCCATCTCTTCAGCTTACAATCAGTTATTTTTAGAAACAAACTCATATAGTGTATTTGATTGTATTCTTTGCTCTCCCTCACTCCTCCAAGATCCTCCTTACCTCCCTACCTACGCAGCTTCATTTTCTTTGTCGCTCTCAAATAAAAAAATCAAAACAAACAAACAAGTCAGTAAGATGAAAAACACCAAAACAAAAGTATAAAAAAATGGAGTCTGTTTTGTGTTGGCTAACTGCTCCTGGGCATGGGGCCTGTCCTGGTGTGTGGTTGATATGCAAGGTGCAACTCCATTGGGGAAAAACTGATTCTTTTCTTTTCCCAACAGGCATCAACTGCAGATGGCTACTTGGTTAGGTGTGAAACTTTGTCCACTTGAAAGACATATTCTTCCCTTCTAGTTCTGAAGGGATAGCAGGGGCTCCTGCCCTTTGCAGGCAAAGAATCAATATTGTCTCCAGGTGAGGCCCAAACAGGGTTTCCATGGTGTGGTAGGCAGAGCTCTGTTTCTTGTTCCCTTTACACCACGAGCACCAACTGTGTCGGTGAGAGGAGGCCTTGCTGACTTGGACAACCACGGGGCCTGGCCAGGGTTGTCAGTGTGCTCCATCATATTGATTTGTTGTGGCGCCGAGGTGGGTGACCCTGCAGTGTGCCTTCTATGCACCATTAGTCTGAGCTGAGGGCTCCGTTAGTTTTCCTCTCAGGCGCTTGTAGTTTCCTAATGTCCCTTCCCCAAGCTCCAGCATCATTTCCTTCCCAGTATCTTTTCAGTTACATCTAAAACAGCCTTCACTGCAGTTTGGAGGCTTTTTGAGATGAAAGTTATTTATTTCTATATTTAGCTGACTTTTTCTTTTTTTTTTTAACCTGATTTTTTTTTTCTTTGTGACTTATAGACCCTGAGTATTTTGTTTGGGCTGTTATCTGTTATGCTTAGGGGGCAGAGATGTTCTGTATGTACTCTCTCCCTTTATCCTTGGGCTTCCACTATTAATTAGCAAAGTCATTTCCTGATGGCAACAATGAGGTTAGAATAAGTGTGCTCATCTAAGTATGCAGCCAGCCCAATGCATTCAGAGTGGTACCAGGGGACCAATTCTGTTCTCCATGAATAGGAAAACATAGATAACATCTCATGGCCTTAGTCAGCAGGTTTCATCTTATAAAAATCTAAGCTGAGCCACAGTTGTACTTTGGAGGTTTCGCTCAGAGTAACAGTTTTGTTTTGCTCAAGGGTAAGACAATCAGATCTGTATTCCGAGAGTCAGGCTTGCTGCAGGGAGGGCCCCCTTCACCTGACTGTCTGGAAGGGCTGTGGGTCTTAGGAGCAGAGTGGATTTCCATGCACAGCCATGAGTTCCACAGGGCATTAATTCTGCTTCATTGCTTGCACATTTGAACTGGAAAAGTGTTGGTGAATACATTATCTTTTGAGACTTCAAGTCCCACGTCTATTCATTGTGGTCTCAAGGTCAGACTCAAGGTCAGAGATCTGTACCTGGGGCGCTTGGGGAGTTTGCTGCTACTCTTTCCATTGTGGTTCTTACAGACAAGGGACAATGAACCAACTTCATATGCTTTAGACAATCAGCGTCTTGTCTTTATGTGACAACGGTTGGCGTGTGCAGCACAACGCAGTTATACCTCTATGGAGAAACATAAAAACTTCCTTCCAGCCATGTGCCCTGGGTTAGAGGCCTGGCTCACTTAGGCTGAATAACCTGCAATTATAATGGTAAATTAATTTTTGTGAGAGAAACTATGTTCAGTTAAAAGATTTCAGAGAGGTCGCTAGTTGCTCTGGGGCCCTAGGGAATGTTGTTTCCCCTCATGTAGTTGTACTCAGGATATTCTCAAGTGTGTCACAGCCTGCATCCCCAAAGTCTGTCAAAGAATTCTTTTCATCTTATTAGGTATTTCCCTTTTGGTGATTTGGGCTAACCCTTGGTGAGTCTATTTTATTTCCTTCTATATATATTCTTTGCACTAAAGTATATTATGTTACAGATACCCAATATGTAAGGTAGAATATAAAGGGTTGAATTTTTCTACCCAGTAAAAATGGCAAATACATGTCAGGAATTGCTAAAAAGAGACAGAAGTGTACATAAATGAAGCTGAAGGCTATGAAAATTTGGACTTTCTGTGAGAAGCATGTGGATTAGATTGGCAGGAGATCTTCTGATATGAACTTCATATCTATAGGAAGTCAATGGATGCTCTATTGAGAATAGTGATATGTCAACCAGAGTCCAGGCTTGCTGTATGAATAACAATGATGGACCAGGTATATAGACTTTATTAATTTCTATTTTCATTTTGCTAATTATCTGTGATGGTTTGTATATGCTCATCCCAGGGAGTGACACTATTATAAGGTGTGGCCTTGGAGGAAGTGTGTCACTGTGGGGTTGGGCTTGGAGATCTTCCTCCTAATGCCTGAGGATGTCCAGTCTCTTTCTACCTTCCTTTGAATAAAGATGTAGAACCCTCAGCTCCTCCTGCACCATACCTGCCTGGATGCTGCCATGCTTCTGCCTTGATGACAATGGACTGAACCTCTGGACCTGTAAGCCAGCCCCAATGATATGATGTCGTTTATAAGACTTGCCTTAATCATCATGTCTGTTCTCAGTAGTAAAACCCTAACTAAGACACTATCCTTCCAAATGCCCCAGTTGTGTGATAAACTTTTAATTAAACTCATTAACTCAATCTTTTTCATATAACTCATTGGATTAGCCTCAGTTCCAATTACTGGTTGACTAGCTTGCATAATGGTTATATAGTGGCCATGACTCTCCATACTGACAAAGCAGCTTCACAACATGTTCATTTAGCAAAACCACAATAGTTGATCCTCTCCTTGGGGCTATGACCTCCCCAACTATTGCTCTTGAGTAGGTTTGTGAAAGTCATGAATTCTTTTTTGTGGTGTAGGCTTCAAATGCAATCAGAAAATGGTTGGTTACCCCATAACAGTCATGCCATTATTGTCCCAATGGGCACACGTTGCATTCCAGATTGGTATGAAGGATTCAGTGCTAGGTAATAACACTGATGTCTTTTCTTCCCTCAGAAGCTTGCATAGTGTTCTGGCACTAAAGTGATTTCTGTTTCATTTTCAGATTGCTTTGTCTATGCCCTGCAGACAAAACACATAGTGTCTTCAGCAACAAGATCTTACTACCTAGTTAGGATGGACAACCAAGGGCAATGGTAATTGCCCATATCATTTCAGGGTCTACTGGGAACTCCCTGAACAATAATCATAGGCAGATGTCTTATGCCTGTATGCCAAGTAGTGTTAATTAATTAATAATGACCACCCTGCCAGGCCTCTGCATCAAGTCCTGGCGGGTCCCACTCAGTGTGGCTCTCACTGTTATCACTGAGCTAATCTCTTCTAGCTAGCTTCCTCAGCATCTCAGCTGCATTCTCCCTCCACCATCAGAGGACCCACATTCCACACATGCCACACTACCCATGGACTGCCAGTTCTTTTGGTTTCTCAATCATGATGTCCCAAATTACCAGGAAGAACAGACTCTCAACACTCAATTAATTTGCCAATCAGATTTGTCAATATTTAAAACACAAATTCTAGATGCTAATACAATGAAAGCTTTTGCCAATATTTTAAATCTCAGAATATTCACAAAAAGACGTCCCAAGTCATGGTGTCCAACACTCCTGCCACGACCTCCTTTTCCACGCACCTCCCCGAGTCTCTCCTAGCTCTGTATCTCCCCATCCAATCATTGTACTGATGAAATTGAGCAGGAAAGTTTCTGCAACAGTCAAGAACTGTGATTTTTATTTAATAACCCATGTCTTCTGGAGGAAGTACTGTCTACTCATTCAAATCCACTCCATCTCACTCCCTTTAAAACATATGTGTGTGTGTACACACATATGTGCATTTAATTGGCTCTTACAAAATGATGGATTTTCATGAGGATTTTTAGACCTTGTTATTTTTGGTTAATCTATTCTCCACCTTTTCCCCTACCTATATCCCTTTACCCCTGCATAAATCTTTAATCTGAAGTATCTCTTATTTTTGTATTGTTTGTGTTTTTCTGTCTCCTCTTTTCCTGAGCACTTAAGGTTTCTCCCCTCCTCCCTCTCATGGGCTCTTTCTGGCTTCCTGGGGTCTACAGGCACTCCAAGTTCAAGTTAAATACACAAGTCTAAGAATTTGAATCTACAGTCCACACATGAGAGAAAACACATCTGTTTGTCTTTCAGTGCCCAGGTTATTTCATTTAATATAATAGTTCTAGATCCATTTATTTTCCTAAAGACTTCATAATGAAATTCTTCTGTGCAATGAAATAACTTTCCATTATGTGCATGTATCACATTTTCACTATCTATTCAATAATTGATAGATAGCTAGGGTGATCCATATTCTGTTGGAAATAGAGCAATGTACACACAGATGTGGAGCATGACTGTGGGAAGATATGGAATCTATTCTCTGGAGACAGTGTATTGGCTAGTTTTATGTCAACTTGATATAAGCTAGAATCATCTGAAAGGAGGGAATCTCAATTTTGAAAATGCTTCTGTAAGATCTAGCTGTGGGGAATTTTCTTAATTTGTGAGTGATAGGGGAGGGCCTAGACCATTGTAGGTGATGCCAGCCCTGTGCTATACAAAACCAAACTTTGCAAGCAAACTTTGGAGAGCAAGCCAGTAAGAAGCACCCCTCCATGGCCTCTGCATTTTTTCCTGCCTAAAGGATATTGTCCTGTTTGAGTTCTTTTATTAACTTCCTTCAATGATGAAGAGTAATTTGGAAGTTTAAGATAAACAAACACATTTCTCCCCAAATTGCTTTGGTCATAGTGATTCATCATAGCAATTCAGATCAGATGTTTATCCTAACTGGGACAACCAGGGTTTGTCTATGTTGTTTTGGATGTCCTGGAACTCACTATATAGATCATATTGACCTCAAACTCAGAGGGATCCACTGACTCTGCACCCTGAGTCCTTGGATTAAAGACATATATCACAACCCTAGCCCTACTTAAAATTTTTTTTCTGAAGCCTTCAAATGGATTACCATAGTGGCTATACCAATTTACACTCTAAGTTTTTACCAACTTGACACAAACTAAACTATAGTCACCTGGGAATAGAGAACCTTAAACAAGGCATTTTATCTTCAGATTGACCAGTGGAAATGCCAGTGAAACATTTTCTTAATGCTTGATGTAGATGGGCCCGCCTATTTGGTGTCTTGCCATCCCCTGGTCAGGTAGTCCTGGGGTCATTAAAGAAAACGAGCTGAACAAGCAAGCAATGGAGAACAAGCCTGTAAGTCTGTCTTCATAATGTTCTTCTTGGTCTTTTCTTCAGGTTCTTTCCCCAAGTTCCTGCCTTGATTCTCAGTCCTGTTTTCCCTCAGTGATGAGCTATTATTTGCAAGCATAAGATGACATAAATCTGTTCCTCTTCAAAGTTGCTTATGGTTAGCATCTAATCACAGCATCAGAGAAGCAAACAGGAATATTCATGCCCACACTGGACATAAGCATTTGTTATCATTTCTTTTCTTGAGGCTAGCCATTCTGACTTGGGTAATGTAAAACATCAAAGTAGTTTTTACTTGTGATGACTAATGATATTTAACCCTTTGAATATTCATTTGTGTGTGTGTGTGTTTCTTTTGATGTCAGTCTGCTCAGGATTTTACTTTTGACAGGGTAGTTTCATTGATGTTTGGTTTCTTGAGGTTTTTGTATTCTTGATATTAATCCTCTGCCAAATGTATAGTTGCCAATGATTTTCTCCCATGCTTCAGAATTCTCTTCACTCAAATGCCAGTTCCCTTTGCTATACAGAATTATTTTAATCCCATAGATTCCTATTTGTCAATTATTGGCTTTATTTATTGAGCAATAGGAACACATAAGACTAAGAAAAATCTCTTTCCATCATATCGTTGAAATACTAATTACACAGAACAAAGACAATATATTGAAAGTGACAAGAAAGAGACACCAAGTCACACATAAAGACTGACCTTTTAAAAGAATGGATTATTCAGTTGAAACTTTAAAAGCCAGGAGGGCCTGGGAAAATGTATATCTGGATACCCAGACTACTATACACAATAAAAGTATCTATCATTATTGAAGGAAAAGTAAAAGCTGTCCATGATCACACTGCTCCGCACCCCAAAGCTCTTCTTGCCTCCTGGGAGGCCTGCTTCAACCAGGGACACCCAGGGACTCCCAGGCCAGCCAATACCAGAAACCACCAGATGGCAAATGACAAGCACAAGAACATAGTCAACAGAAGCCAGTGCAATGTGGCACCATCAGAACCAAGCTTCACTACTACAGCAAGCCCTGGATATCCTAATATACCTGAAGAGCAAGACTGTGACTTGAAATCTCATCTCATGAAGATAATAAAGGCCTTTAAAGATGATATAAACAAATCCCTTAAAGAAACAAGGAAAACACAATGAAATAGGTAGAAGCTCTTAAAGAGAAAAAATAAATCCCTTAAAGAAATACAGGAAAATACAATCAAACAGGTGAGGGAAATAAATAAAACAGTTCAAGACCTTAAAATGGAAATTAAAGCAATAAAGAAATCACAAGTGGAGCCAACCCTGGAGACAGTCAACTTAGGAAAGAGAAAAGGAATTTCAGAAATTACAGATACAAGCATCACTAACAGTTAGAATACAAGAGATGGAAGGGAGAATCTCAGGAACAGAAGATACAATAGAAGAAATTGATATGTCAGTCAAAGAAAATGCCAAAAGTAAAAAGTTCCTAACTCAAAAAATCCAGGAAATTTGGGACATTATGAAAAGACTAAAATTAAAAATAATAATAGAAGAGGGTGAAGATTCCTAGTTCAAAGGGCCAGAAAATATCTTCAACAAAATCATAGAAGAAAACTTCCCTAACCCAAAGAAAGATAGAGATGGCTATAAATATACGAGAAGCTTACAGAACATAAAATAGATTGGCTCAGAAAAGAAAATCCTACCACCACATAATAATCACCAAGTAAAGGCAGACCTATCAGAATTACACCTGACTCAACAGAGGCTCTAAGAGCCAGAAGATCCTGGACAGATGTCTTGCAGACCCTAAGAGACCACAGATGCCAGCCCAGACTATTATACCCAGCAAAACTCTCAATCACAATAGATGGAAAAACCAAGATATTTCATTACAAAACCAAATTTAAACAACATATTTCTATTAAGATAGATCTACAGAGAATACTAGAAGGAAAACTTCAACACAAGGAGGGTAACTACACCCAAGAAAACACAAGAAATTAATTATCTCACAGCAAATACCAAAAGGAGAGAATCATACACACACACAGCACCATCTCCAACATCAAAATAAAAGGAACTAACAATCATTGGCCATTAATATCTCTCACCATCAATGAACTCAAACCACCAATAATAAAACACAGGCTAACAGACAAGTAACAGGATCCATAACATACATAACAGGATCTATCATTCTACTGTATACAAGAAACACAATTCAGCAACAAAGACAGACACTACCTCGGAGTAAAGGGCTGGAAAAAGGTTTCCAAGCAAACAAACCCAAGAAACAATCTGGAGTAGTCATTCTAATATCTAATAAAATGGAGTTTTACCCAAAAGTAATAAAAAAGATGGGGAAGGACACCTTATACTCATCAAAGGAAAAATCCACCAAGATGATGTCACAATTCTGACTATCTATGCCCCAAATGCAAGGGTAACGACATTTGTAAAAGAAACATTACTATAGCTTGAGTCTCCCTCTCCCTCCCCATCCCTCCCCTCCCCCCCCACACAAATAGTGGGGGACTTCAACACCCCACTCTCACAAATTGACAGGTCATCAAAACAGAAATGGAGAGAAATAGTGACGCTAACAGATGTTATGAACCAAATAGACCTAACATATCTACAGGACATTTCACCCCCAAACAAAAGAATATACCTTTTTCTCAGCGTCTCACAGAACCTCCAAAATTGACCATACAATCAGGCCCAAAGCAAACCTCAAGAGACACAAGAAGAGTGAAATGACCCCTTCCATCTTATCAGATCAATATGGTTTAAGGCTGTACTTCAACAATAATAGAAACAACAACATATTCATGGAAACTGAACAACTCTCTACTCAATGATCACTTAGGAAAGAAATAAATTAAAAAAATTAAAGACTTCTTAGAATTCAATGAAAATGAAGGCACAACATACTCAAACTTATGAGACACAATAAAAGCAGCACTAAGAGGAAAATTCATAGCACTAAGTGCCTTCATAAAGAAATTGGAGAGATCTCATACTAGCAAATTAACAGCACACCTGAAAGCTCTAGAATAAAAAGAAGAAAACACACACAAGAGGAGTATAGGGCAGGGAATAGTCAAACTCAGGACTCTAATCAACCAGTTAGAAACAAAAAGAACAATACAAAGAATCAACAAAACCAAGAGCTGGTTCTTTAAGAAAATCAACAAGATAGACAAACTCTTAGCCAAACTAACTAAAAGTCAGAGAGATAGTATCCAAATTAACAAACTCAGAAATGAAAGGGATACATAACAACACACACTGAAGAAATTAAAAAAATCATTAGGTCTTACTTCAAAAGTCTATACTCTACAAAACTGGAAAATCTAAATGAAATGGATGATTTTCTAGACAGATACTATGTACTAAAGTTAAATCAAGATCAGGTAAACCATCTAAACAGTCCCATATCCCCTGAGGAAATAGAAGCTGTCGTTAAAAGTCTCCCAATTCAAAAATGCCCAAGGCCAGATGGTTTTGGTGCAAAATCCTACCAGACCTTCAAAGAAGAGCTAATACCAATACTCCTCAAACTATTCCATAAAATAGAAACAGGGAACACTACCTAATTCATTCTGTGAGATCACAGTTACCCTGATACCCAGACCACACAAATACTCAACAAAGAGAAAGACCTACAGACAAATTTTGCTTATGAACATCGACACAAAAATACTCCATAAAATTCTTATAAACTGAATCCAAGAACACATCAAAAACATCATTCACCATGATGAAGTAGGCTTCATCCCAGGGATGCAGGGATGATTCAATATATGAAAATTCACCAAAGTAATCCACTCTATAAACTAACTGAAAGGAAAAAATAACATGATCATCTTATTAGATGCTGAAAAAGCCTTTAACAAAATATAACAGCTTTTTATTTGTTTTTAATTTTTTAAATTTTATTTTCTATATTCTTTAGAATGATTTCCCCTTTCCCAGTTCCCCCCTCCCCGAAAGTCCCATAAACCCTCTTCCCTCCCCCTGTTCCCCATTTGCCTAAGAATTTCATGAATTCATTGTTTTTAATTGCTGAGTAGTATTCCATTGTGTAAACATACATGGAAAATATCTCTGAAAAATTGAAGAAATATTAGAAAAACACATTAAGATTGACTATTTCATGGAAAAATTATACAGATAAAATGGTAGGCATAAAAATATTCCTAAGTTGATTGAAAGTGGAATTATAAACATTTTCTGATAAACTTGAAAATCTACAAGGAAAATATTTCTGATAAAACTCAAGAAATATATAGAAAAACACATTAAAACTGACTATTTCATGAAAACTTATACAGATAAGATAGTAGGCATAAAAATATTCCTAAATTGATTGAAAGTAGAGGTAAAAAATAGTAAAAAAAAAAAAAAAGAAAGTAGAGGTAAAAACGTTTTCTGATAAAATTGAAGATTTACATGGAAAATATCTCTGATAAAATTGAACAAATTTAAACAGATAAATTGGTAGGAATTAAAATATTTCTAAGTTGATTGAAAGTAGAATTATAAACATTTTCTGATAAAATTGAAGATTTACATGGAAAATATTTCTGATAAAACTGAAAAAATATATGGAAAAACATTAAAATTGAAGATTATCATGGAAAATTATACAGATAAAATGGTAGGCATAAAAATATTTCTAAGTTGATTAAAAGTGAAATTATAAACATTTTCTGATAAAATTGAAGATTTACATGGAAAATATCTCTGATAAAATTGAAGAAATATATAGAAAAACACATTAAGATTGAGTATTTCATGGAAAAATTATACAGATAAAATAGTGGGCATGAAAATATTCCTAAGTTTTTTGAAAGTGGAATTATAAACACTTTCTGATAAAAATTGAAGATCTACAAGGAAAATATTCCTGAAAAAATTTAAGAAATATAGAGAGAAACATGTTAAAACTGACTATTACATGGAAAATTATACAGATAAAATGAAAGGTATAAAAATTTTCCTACGTTGATTGGAAGTAAAATTATAGACATTGTCTGATAAAACTGAAGATCCACATGGAAAATACTCCTGACAAAATTGGAGAAAAATACAGAAAAACGTTAAAATTGAAGATTATCATGGATAATTATACTGACAAAATGGTAGGCACAAAAACATTCCTAAATTGATTGAAAGTGGAACTACAAACACCCCCCAATGAAACCAAAGATCTACATGAAAAATACCTCTGACAAAATCGAAGAAATACACAGAAATAATGTTAAAATTAAAGAGTATCATGGAAAATAATAGAGTCAAAATGGTAGACACAAAAAGCATTACTGAATTGAAAGAGGAGACACACACATTTTCTGATGAAATCGAAGATCCACATGAAAAACATCTGTTAGACTATGTTTTTTGTTGGGGAATTGAGTCTATTGACATTACAAGATATTAAGGAATAGTGATTGTTGCTTCCTGTTATTTTTGATGTTCTTTTTATGTTTGTATGGTTACTTTCTTTTGGGTTTGTTGGAAAAAGATGACTTTCTTGCATTTTCTAGGGTGTAGTTTCCCTCCTCATGTTAGTGTTTTCCATCTATTATCCTTTGTAGGGCTGGATTTGTGGAAAGATATTGTGTAAATTTGGTTTTATCATGGTTTTATCTTGTTTTCTCCATCTATGGTAATTGAGAGTTTTGCTGGGTATAGTAGTCAGGGCTGTTATTCGTGTTCTCTTAGTGTCTGTATGAGATCTGCCCAGGATCTTCTCGCTTTCATCGTCTCTGGTGAGAAGTCTGGTGTAATTGTGATAGGTTGGCCTTTATAAATTACTTGACCTTTTTCCCTTACTGCTTTTAATATTCTTTCTTTGTTTAGTGCACTTGGTGTTTTGATTATTATGTGCCGGGAGGACTTTCTGGTCTGGTCCAGTCTGTTTGGAGTTCTGTAGGCTTCTTGTATATTCATGGACATCTCTTTCTTTAGGTTAGGGAAGTTTTCTTCTATAATTTTGTTGAAAATATTTACTGGCCCTTTAAGTCGGAAATCTTCACTTTCTTCTATACCTATAATCCTTAGGTTTGGTCTTCTCGTTGTGTCCTGGATTTCCTGGATGTTTTGGCTCAGGAGCTTTTTGCATTTTGCATTTTCTTTAACTGTTGAGTCAATGTTTTCTATGGTATCTTCAGCCCCTGAGATTCTTTCTTCTATCTCTTGTATTCTGTTGTTGATGCTTGCATCTATAACTCCTAAATTCTTTCCAAGATTTTCTATCTCCAGAGATGTCTCACTTTGTGATTTCTTTATTGTTTCTACTTCCATTTTTAGATCCTGGATGGTTTTGTTCAGTTCCTTCACTTGTTTGTTTGTGTTCTCCTGTAATTCTTTCAGGGATTTTTGTGTTTCCTCTTTAAGGGCCTTTACCATTTGACCCATGTTCTCCTGTATTTCTTTAAGGGAGTTATTTATGTCCTTCTTGATGTCCTCTAACAGCGTTGTGAAAAGAGACTTTAAATCCAACTCTTGCTTTTCCGGTGTGCTGGGGGATCCGGGACTTGCTGTGGTGGCAGAACTGGACTCTGATGTTGCCAAGTAGCCTTGGTTTCTGTTGGTAGGGTTCTTGCGCTTGCCTTTCGCCATCTGGTTATCTCTGGTGTTAGTTGGTCTTGGTGCCTCTGTCTGGAGATTGCCCCTCCTATGGGCCTATAAACCTGTGTCTGTACTCCTGGGAGACCAACTCTCTTCTGGCAGGGTCTGTGCACAGAAGGCTCTGGAGCTGTCTGGTTCCCTGCTGCAAATGGTGGCCGGAAGGGACGACTCCTATCCCAGCTACTCCAATGATTATATGCCCTGTGCGCTCCTAGTTGTACCCCTCCAGTGAGAAGGTGGAGATCTCACCTCCGCTCTCAGAAGTGAAATCGCTGCTGGGAGATCATTCTCTCCTGGTGGGCTAAGCACAGAAGGCTGTGGAGCTGCCTGGTTCCCCGCTGCAAATGTCGACTGGAAGGGAAGACTCCTGTCCCAGGTGCTCCAGATCATATGCCCAGTCAACAGCTTTTTATATTAAAAGTCTTGAAGAGATCAGGAATTCAAGGCACATATCTATACATAATAAATGCAATATATAGCAATCTAATAGCCAACATTAAATTACATGGAGAGAAACTTTAAGAAATTGGAAATAGTTCTATGTGAAGATCAAGCTATACTGGTCCTGGGTATACCCAAAAGATGCCGTATCATACCACAAAGACACATGCTCCATTATTTTCATAGGAGTTTTATTTGATACAGATAAGGGATAGTCAGAGACTGTAAACAGCAGAGATTTCTCTCAACCAAAGAATGGAAAATGTGGTTCATTTACACAATGGAATACTGTTCAGTTATTGAAAACAAGGACATTATGAATTTTGCAGCCAAATGGATGGGACTAGAAAATATCATTCTGAGTGAGGTAACCTAGAACCAAAAGAACATGCATGGTATGTACTCATTGATAAATAGATATTAACCATAAAGTAAAGTGTACCCATGATACGCCATGATCTAAGGAAGTTAAACAAGAAGGAAGGCCCAAGCAAGGATGCTTGAATTTTACTTAGAAGGGGAAAAAATAGTCATAAGAGGCAGAGGGGGGGAGGGAAGTGGGTGGGAGAGGGGAGAGGGAAATGGGAGAGCAGGAACAGGTGTGGGGAGAGACAGGAGGGAGGGTCAGAAGGCCAGGAGAATGAACAGAAATAAGCAACTGCCAGGGGTAGGGGAATCTCTAGGAAGTACCAAACATCTCTGATCAGGGAGGATCCCAGGAGTCAATGCAGGTGACCTAAGCAAAGATGCCTAACAATGGGGACATGGAACTAGAAGAGGTCACCTCCTGTAGCCAGGCTAAATCACCAGAGGAGGGATAAGGACACTAATCTACCCACAAAACAGAGTCAACTAACCTGGACCCTTAGGAAATCTCTGAGACTAAGCCACTAACCTAAGAGCATACAGGGGTTGGACCAAGGTGCCCAGCATATATGTAGTAGATGTGTACCTCAGACTCCATGTGGGTCCCCCAACAACTGGAGCAAGGGCTGTCCCTAAAGTTCTAGCCTGACTCTGGAATCTGTTCCCCAGAAGGGCTGCCTTGTCTGTCCTCAGTAGGAGAGGATGTCCCTAATCCTGTACAGACTTTGTCAGACAGGGTGGGAGAAATGGAGGGAGCAACCCCTCAGAGAAGAAGGGAGGGGGATGGGGGATGGAGGATAGGGGAAGAGACTCTGTGAGGGGGGACCTGGAAGGGGGCTCAGTGTTTGGAATGTAAATAAATAAATAAATAAATATTCATGATAAAAATAGACTAAAGGGGTTTATAACCACTAAGCAATTTCTACAGAAGATCCTTGAAGAAAGGGAAAAAACAAACCTATTCACAAGACCACAGAAAAAAATAAGCCATACCAAAATAATAGTTAAGCAAAAGATAAAAAAGAAGAAAAACTGTAAAAAAAATAAACAAAATTGCAGAAATCAATTCACATTTTCTATAATAACCCTGAATATTAATGATTTCAGTTCCTCAATCAAAAGGCATAGACTGCTAGATTGGAAGAAATATCAAGAACCCCCTGTTTGTTGACTCTAAGAAATGTACGTCTCTGGAGAAGGCAGACGAATAGGTGGAAAAGAGTATTCCAAAAAAAATGGATCTAGAGAACATAATGATACCTCTATTCTAATATCTGTCAAAATAGACTCTAAACTATATTAATGAGGAAAAATCAAGAAGGTATCTTAGAGTTTCTGTTGCTGTGATAAAAGACTGTCAGCAAACACAACTGGGGAGGGAAAGGCTATTCACAGCCTGTAGGTCATCAACCAGAGAAGTTAGGGCAGGACCTCAAGGCAGGAACCCGGAGGCAGGGACAGATGCAGATGTTGTAAAAGGGTGCTGCTTCCTGGCTTGCTCCTCCTGGCTTTCTGCTTTGTTATAGAACCCAGGACCACCTATTCAGAGCTGGCAGTCGCTACAATGAGCTGAGTGCTCCCATATTAATTATCAATGAAGAAAATGTTCCAGAGGCTTGGCCACAGATCAGTCAGTCTAGTGGGGACATTTTCTCACTTGAGCCTTCCTCTTCCCAAATAGCTCTAGCTCGTGTCACATTGGCATCAAACTAGGCATCACAGAGAGATTACTTCATACTGATGAAGAGAACACTCCAATGGGAGGATGTTATGATTCTAAGATATATACCTAGACTATAGGTACATCCAATTTCATAAAGCTGCTACTACTACAGGTAAAGCCACAGGTAAACCCAACAATGATACTATGAGAGGGGATGCTTACTTAGTCTTGTCTGTTTGGTGTACATGCCTCTATATCTGGAATGTTGTTTCTTTTTAAACTCCAGGAAAATTTCTGTTATGACTCTTCTTTTAAAAAAAATTTGTTTTTTGAAGATTTGTATGATGTGTCTTAATCACATTCATCCCATCCTCAGACTCCTCCTAACTCATTTCCACTTCCCTACCCACCCATCTCTGTGCCCCTATCCATAACCCCATCATATCCTATTTGTGTTGCCCAAATATTCTTGCACGTGTGTCTTTTCACTGGAGTGCCTTCAATTCAATAGGGGCAACATTCTTAAAGAATACAGATTTCTCTTCTCCCCAGCAACTCTTGATGGTCAATAGTCCTTCATCTAAGAGTTGGGTTTCATGTCTGCTCCCATGTGAATATTTCATCCAGTTTGAGTTTGCATCAGGCTCATGCAACTCAAATGCTGCTACAACTACTGTAGTTCATATGTGCAGCGTCCCTGGAGGACACTGCTTCCTGGTATTTATTCACCCACTGTGCACAGCTCTTACAGTATTTATATTTCTCCTTCTGCAGCGATCCCTGAGCCTTATGTGGAGGTGTATGATATAGAAGTCCCAGTTAGTGCTTAGCATTTGACAATTTCTTATTCTATGCACGTTGACTGGTTGTTGGTCTTTGTTATAATCACCATCTACTGCAAATGGAAGCTTTCCTAATGAACACTGAAAGATATAATAATCTGGGAATTATGAAAAGTCATTAGGACTTGGTATAATACTATGTCCACTTAGCAACAAAACGAAACAAAACAAAAACAAAACAAAAATAAAAAACGACAACGAAACAAACAAACAAAAAGAAGGTTCTCTTCTAGGGTTGCAGGTTCTTGGTCTACCAGTGATGCTCAGTATGTGTTTTCCCTAAGCACCAAATACAGAAAGGGCATTTATTGGAAGCTGAAAGAGAGGAAGATGAACTCATCGGTTAAAATTCTTTTGAGAATGTTTTCTATTCTTTGAGTATTAGATTATTTTCTTTCTTCTATGCCCATTTGGTCTTTTCAGACTGTTGGCTATAGTCCAGAAACCCCAACTGGTACCTTATTATTTCATCTTTGTCTTTGTTGAATTGTACCATGTCTGCCACCTCGCCAGACATCTGACCTCTCCTTGGTCCATCCTATAGCTGAGACTTTATGAAGGTGGTGTTGTTGCTGTTGTTTTACTTGTATTGCTCCATTTTTCACTTCTAACATTCCAGATTGTCTTTCTTCAGTACTCTATCTCTTTTGTATTTTCTGTCGTCTTCCTGTTTCCATCCAGCTGCTTGAACATACTTAGAAATATTTTCTGTTTGCTATCGGGGATTTCATCTGATTTCCTCCAATTAAATGCTATGACTATAGGGTTAGTAAGATTTAGGTAAGTCCTGTTGTCGTTTTATTATATGTTTCTTATGCTACTGAGTTGAGACATATGCATCTGAGAATATTTTGTTGCTTAGCTTATGTCTTTTCTTATCAGTTACATTTTTTTTTTCAGTAGAAGTAGTTTCAGTGTTCAAGTGGGTCTTGAGTGTATAGTTCAGAAAACAATTCCTCATTCTGGAGTGCTTGGTGTAAGCTTTTTATATTCCCTGAGCAGGATATTAGCTGTAAGGGCACGATGTAGATATTGTACTAGCCTATTAATGACAGTTGATTTCAATAACTGTTGGAGCATAAACAACTCAAGTTATTATGGAGTATACTTAATTTTAGTCAATAAGATTAGGAATGGGAGGGAAGGAGGTAAGTAAGATTAAATACTAGATCAGCTTTGATAAGACAAAAATTGAAGTGAATAAAGAGGCAGAGGGGGAATAGGATGCTGTTAGGGTGCACAGATTTTAGTCATTGTGATAGCGGTGGAAAGTTATAATTAAGATGTGAAAAGATGAGAACAGCAACATGAAAGAGAAGAAAAGACTTAAGAAGAGGTATATATGGCATATGGCCAAAGAGTATAGCAGAGAAACAAACAACAGTCCTAAAATGTAAATGAGCAATATAAATATACACATGCAAGAGTGGAAGCTAAGTGACAGAAACTATTTAAAGATACTTACAGGGTGAATTGCTGGCACAAATGTGCTGTGTTGAAAGGTGATCTTTTTGGCTCTAACAGGTGCTGTATTTGTTAAAAATCACAATCTACTAACTCTTTTCATAATCTTCTACAACTCTACTGTATTA
This sequence comes from Tokudaia tokunoshimensis, assembly GCA_036184795.1. Taxonomy (NCBI): domain Eukaryota; kingdom Metazoa; phylum Chordata; class Mammalia; order Rodentia; family Muridae; genus Tokudaia; species Tokudaia tokunoshimensis. The sequence continues at coordinate 14,752,818 of BTHU01000016.1, forward strand.
GTCAGGATTCTATAGAATCATAGAACTTATGAAATGAATCTATCTATCATCTCCCTCTTCATATATTTGTCTATGTATCTATGTATCTATCATCTATCATCATCATCTATCTAATCTCTATCTCTCATAGATATATTTCTAATAAATCCACATATATAAGATATTTATTATGTCATTATAACATTAATATTATGTTATAATACTAATATAGACGTATTAAAATGACTTACAGGTTGCAGTCCATATAATCCAACGATAGTTGGCTGTGAATGGAAACTCCAAGAAGCTTGTAATTGCTCCATCCCACAAAGCTTGGTATCTCAGCTGGTCATCGTTATATGCTGGAATCTTAAAGAAGTAGGCTCCAATGTCAGTGAAGAAATGGATGTTTGTGTGCTAGCAGTGGAAGGAGAGCAGACAAAGAGTAAAAGCAGAAAGTCTGGCCCATATCAAAGGTATATCTTTCCACCTCATGATTTGGATTATAGGCAGACCTCTTTTCATCTCAAGATCCGGATTAAAGGTGTGTGTCTTCCCACCTCAAAAGTCTGGATTAGAAGTAGATTCACCCACTTCAAACTAAGCAGGAAATCTCTCACAGGTATGACCTCCATTTCTGAATTGTAGCTCATTCCAGATGTAGCCAAGCTGACAATCAAGAATAGCTCTGCCTCTTCTCTCCTTCACCATTCCCCGAACAGTCTATCTAGATATTTTATTTTAATTAAAGTTACTATGAATGGGGCTTCCTCCTAGCAGATTTGTTTTTGGTCCGAAGAAAAGCTACTAAATCTCATGTTCATTCCGTGTCTTCTTTCCCTAAAAGTATTTATTATATGAAAGTTTTTTGGTGGGATCTTAGAGACTTTTAAACGGATTTGTTCTTACCTATTGTTCTGATACTCCAAGCGCCGTGTTTACCGAGTGGTGAACGTGAGCACAGTTGTCAAGCTATTGATTTCAGGGGAAATGTTTCTGTTTCCCACTGACTATTGACTCTCCAGGCATCTTTCTCAGTAAAGTATGTTTCTTAGTGGCAACAGATAGTTGTCTCTGACTATTTTTTAATCTAGTCAACTAACATGGTGTATCTATTGATGAACTGAGCCCATTCCCATTTGAAGTTATTATTTAGAGATGATTAACATTTCCTGTAATTTCACTTGCTGTTTTTTCTGGTAGGTTGGGTCATCATTCTTACTTTCTTCCTATTTAGTATTAAGGATCTTTTTGCTTTCTGTGTTTTTTCATCCTTTTTTTTTATTATTACAAAGTGCATTATTTCTTGTGCTCTCATGACTAGGAATGTTTCCTTTATACTGGGGAGAAGAAGGACAGAAACATGGAGTGGAAAAAGAAAGGAAGAATAAAAAGGAAAAGAAAAAGATTGCTTAACAGTAGGGAAATGCATGAGCAAAATTAGGAGGATAAAGGGTCCTACCAATAGGACTAAAATGTCTCAATGTAATGAAGTGAAAATTCTAATTAAAGTGTAGTAAAATATACAGCAAAGAACAGGAGGAAACAATGGTGGGTGACCTTTTGAACCCATGGGCTCTTCTTGTCTTTACCCTGGTTTATTTTGGTGCCGAACCTGTGTGGGACAAGTGTACGATATTACCTTCTTCACATCTGTAGTTCCCTGTCTTTGAATGTAACAAGACCCTCTGCCAGCCATACTTAGCTTTGAGGTTTGTAGCAGAGGTTCTATAGGTCAGATCCAGGCAGTGGCTAATGCACTAACTAGGAGGTGTCTCATGTGTGCTGGGAGTTGGGGGAATCAGTCACAATGCTGCAATCTTAACTGACAGAGGACCTGTCTATTCTTTTCCACCCCATAAACAGCCGATCTCCCTGTTTGAGAGACACAGTAGCAGGCATAAAGCATTCTGCCAGAGTTTGAGAGTTCTCAGTAAGTCACAAGGTGCACAGTGATGGCTCCAGGGGAACTTGATTGGCCTGCTGACCGCAGGCTGGGTGTTCTCAAATGCCAGAGTTATTCTGAACTAATGAGATTTGTGGTCAGCCACTCAGCACTGGCATACCTTTCTTGAGGCCATTTACTGACCAAGCCAAGTCTCCTGCCACCGGAAGGTTTTAACGTGTTGGGCATTTGACCTTCTTGTACTTCACAGCAGCTGTCAAGAGCTGTCTCTGACCTCAGATCTATATCAGAGTTTAAATTCAGGCTTGCTGACTTCTGGATGTTCCTCATTTACAGATGTAAGGGTATTTTGTTACCATCAAACATTTTGTTGTATTTGTTAACTGTACATGGTAAAGTGCTACATAAGAACATTTTCATATGAGTGTGCGTTGCACATTGGGATTATGGCCCCATACCCCTTATCTTCTCTATTTTCACTCATCTCCCCATTAGTGGTCTTTTATTGTCATACATAATATTGCTTCTATATTCATGTCATATGCACACAGATAATTTTGCATGGCTACATGAACTCTAAGACTCACCTATGAAAAGCAAAACAAGTCATATTTGTCTTTCTGAGTCTGGCTTTATTCACTTAAGTGGCATCATTCCAAATTGCTTCCGTACTTCTGCAAAGAATCTAACCTCACCTTTATGCAGAAAACAATCACTTGCGTATCTGCAGTATCCTCTCTTCATCCATCCCTTGGCTGAGTACTGAAGTTGGGCTTCTGTAACTTAGATGTGGGGAAGAGTGCTGCAGTAGACATTAATATGCAGGTATATTTGTGATTTGTTGACTTGTAGTCCATTGAGTAAATAACCCAGGTGATAAAGACAGGTCAAGACTTTTTGGGATTTCCACAGTGGCTGGGCTAGCTCACATTCCCACTGGAATGACGTAGAGTTCAGTTCTCTTCATAACTCACTGTTATTCATTAATGATTTATTTAATGTCTGACATTCCTGGCTGTAGTGATATGGAATCTCAATATAGTTTTCTTTCATTTTACTTTATGTGAATGGGTGTTTTGCTCACATGTGTGTGAACCACATGCATGCAGTCCCCGTGAAGGCCAGAAAAGGGCATCAGATCACTTGGTACTGTAGTTAAAATGGCTGTGGGTGATGTGAATCAAACTTAGTTTTTCTAGAAGCACACTCAGTGCTCTCAACCACTGAGACATCTCTCTGGCTCCACAATATAGTTTTGATTAACATATTTCTGATGTCTAGTGAATATTTTTTCATGTGTATGCTAGGCATTATTTTCTTTCTTTCTTTCTTTCTTTCTTTCTTTCTTTCTTTCTTTCTTTCTTTCTTTCTTTCTTTCTTTCTTTCTTTCTTTCTTTTTCCCTTTCTTTTTTGTGAAAGAACTGGCTGTTCAATTCCTTAATCTATTGATTAGACTGTTTGATTTCTTATTTAGTTCTGATAATTCTTCATGTATAGTAAACCTTAATCCCATATTAGAGAAGTGAGTAAATGTTTTCTCCTATTTTGTAGTTGCCTTTTTACAAGATTAACCATTTCATTTGTGGTACAGAAATTATAGTTCCAGAGTGTGAGTTCATGACCATCACAGCAGGAAGCATGGAGGCAGGCAGGCAGGGGTTACACTGGAGAAGCTGCTGAGAGTTTACAGCTGATTTTACAAGCATGAGGCAAAAGGAGAGAGAACCAACTGGAATGGCATGGGATTTTGAAACCTCAAAGACTGCCCACAGTGAGACACCTCTCCTAAAAAGGCCATGCCTCCTACTACTTCCCAAATAGTTCCACTAACTGGGGACCAATTATTAAAACCTATGAGCCTATGGGGGCCATTCTCATTCAGCACATCACAGATAATTTCAGTTTCAGGCCTTACATTAGGGTCTTTCCTGCATTTGCAGTCGGTATTTGTGTAGGGTCAGAAATAGGGGTCTAATGGTATTCTTTGTTACATGGATAACCAGAGTTCTTAGGACATTTGTTAGAGAGGCCAACTTCTACCCCACATATGTTTTGGCATTGTTGTAGACAAATATGTTGTGGATGCATGCTTGTATCTGGATCCTGTGTTCTAGTCGACTGATAAAAAATACCATGACCAAGTCAACTTATAGAAGGAAGGGTTTATTTCGGGCATATGGTTCCAGAGGAGAGGAGTCCATCATAGCAGGGTAGCATGGCAGCAAGTAGCAGGAATGTTGGCTGAAGCAGCAGCTACAATCAGAAAGCAGGGAGAACTAACTTGAAGTCTTTTGAAACCTTAAAGCCATATACAGTTACATATTCTAGCAAAGGCACACTTCTTAATCCTCCCCAAACATCCACCAACTTGGGACCAAGTATTCAAATACCCACGACTTATGGGGAACATATCATTCGAACAGTAGCATCTGTTTCTTTTGACTGGGAAATTTAAGCTATTAATATTTAGAGGTATTGTGAAAGGTATATGTTAGTTCCTGCCATTTTGCTGATCTTGTGGTGTTTAGTGTTTCCTTGTTCTTGGCCTCCTATCCAAACAATTGGAAACAAAGGCTCACACAGATTTGCTAAAGTAGCAAGATAACTCCATTCAAAGCAAACTGAGAGTACAGATTAGGTTGTCTACTGAATGACGATGCCCAGAGAACCCAGTTATTGTTTGGGGCTTCATTTTATGGAGTTCAAAGGAAGAAGGAGTTTGGCTACTAAGGGCCATCTCATGGGCTGTTCTTTTTATTTTGGAAGATAGGTCACATGATCACTTTTCTTTCTTTCTTTTTTTTTTGGTCTTTGTACTGATCATTTATTTTTTTTTATTTTCTAAGTTTTTTTTATTTACATTCCAAATCATTTCCCCTTTCCCGTTTCCTCCCTCCCCGAAAGTCCCATAAGCCCCCTTCCCTCCCTCTTTTCTCCATTCAACCCCCTCTCGTTTCTCTGTCCTGGCGTTCCCCTACATCCAGTCTTTCCAGGACCAGGGGTCTCTCCTTCCATCTTCTTAGAAATCTATTGATATGCGAATTGTGTCTAGGGTATTCCGAGATTCTGGGTTAATATCCCCTTATCAGTGACTGCATACCATGTGTGTTCTTTTGTGATTGGGTTACCGCACTAAGGATGATATTTTCAAGTTCTGACCATTTGCCTAGGAATTTCGTGAATTCATTGTTTTTAATTGCAGAGTAGTATTCCATTGTGTAAATATACCACATCTTCTGAATCCATTCCTCCGTTGAGGGACATCTGGGTTCTTTCCAGCTTCTGGCTATTATAAATAAGGCTGCTATGAACATAGTGGAGCATGTGTCCTTACTGCATGCAGGTAAAGCCTCTGTGTATATGCCCAGGAGTGGTATAGCCGGATCCTCGGGAGTGTCATGCCCAGTTTTCTGAGGAACCGCCAGACTGCTTTCCAGAGTGGTTGTACCAGCTTGCAATTCCACCAGCAGTGGAGGAGTGTTCCTCTTTCTCCACATCCTCGCCAACAACTGCTGTCTCCTGTGTTTTTGATCTTAGCCATTCTGACTGGTGTGAGATGGAATCTCAGGGTTGTTTTGATTTGCATTTCCCTAATGACTAAGGATGATGAACATCTCTTTAGGTGCTTCTCAGCCATTAGATATTCTTCAGGTGAGAACTCTTTGTTTAGCTCTGTACCCCATTTTTTAATAGGGTTACTTGCCTCTCTGGAGTTTAACTTCTTGAGTTCTTTGTATATATTGGATATTAGCCCTCTGTCAGATGGAGGGTTGGTAAAGATCATATCCCAGTGAGTTGGTTGCCGCTTTGTCTTTTTGACAGATGATCACTTTTCTATTGCCCATTTCCTCCTCACAAGAATCATAATCATATTCACATTTAGCTGTACAGCAGCCTAAGATGACAAGCTAGAGATTCTCCTTAAAAGTTTAACTGACTACAGTTTTGCCTCTGCGCATGTGCACCCCAAAACAGTTCAGACTGGACCAGCCTTTCCATCCTTTATGTCCTGGTACATTGGGAATAGGTTTGAATAGAAAAAGGTGAAGTTGGTCATTGATGGGGGAGGAAAAGCTTATTTCATTGTTGTGTGTGTGTGTGTGTGTTTACATGTAGCACAATGTGGCTGAGCATCTAAAATTTCTTTCTCTTTTCAATGCTAATAGAATACCATGGCCTTTTATTTGGTTGGTTCTACCAAACTAGCTTTTCCATGTTGAGTCTTTTCTGCTTTCCCTGGTTTAAATTCAAACAACTCAAGTCCTGTTTGTGCGAGGCAAGCCTTGTATCTAAGTTTTAATCAGTATTTTGGGTATATCACAGTTTAAACTCTACAAATTAAATATTAATTTGTTCAGATGTATTTTAAATTTGTCAGTATGTCTGATCACTCTTCTTTCCACTGAATTGACGCCCTCAGCAATGACCTCTGCATTATGATATTTTATATACAAAAAAGAGGTTTGTTTTCCAAAAAACAAAACAAAACAAAAAACAAAAAAAAATTGGTACATTGAAGATGTTTGTCATTTTGTAGTGTTTTTAAGTCGATTGACTTCTGGTTTCACTCTCAATATATTTTCATTTATACCACTTTATTTATGACATGTTCTAGGCATCCCTTTTGCTACATTTTTTTGATTTTATGTGTTTTGAATTTATTGCTTTTTAAATTTTCATCTCTCCCACATTTTATGGAAGTATCTCATTCTACTTCCATCCTATTTGAAGTGATTGGAGTAGCTAGTCAATATCCCAATGTCCTCTCAACTTTGAAAGCCCTGCTTAACACATTTTAGCTGCCATAACTATTTCATCTCGTATCTAAGTTTTAATCAGTATTTTGGGTATATCACATTTTAAACTCTACAAATTAAATATTAATTTGTTCATATGTATTTTAAATTTGTCAGTATGTCTGATCACTCTTCTTTCTAATATCTCAAGATTTGCATTTTTAAAAATTCAACTTCATTTTTATTATTTCAATAATTGTTCTTTATACAGGTTTCTCCAGTGGAAATCTTCTGATGACCTATTCATTTTTTTTCAGATTGTTTATTGCAAAAATGGTTTGTCTTTAGTTTATGAATGGATTTTTATTCTCTGTGCAATTCAGGATCAGTGATATTTTCCTACAGCGTATTGGAACTATTCTACGTCTCATCTGGGATTGGAGATATAACTGACTGTGAGCCACCATGTGGGTGCTGGGGAATGGAACCTGGATTCTCTGGAAGTGCAGTCAGTGTTCCTAGCTCCTTAGCCACCTCTCCAGTCACACAAGAAAAAAAATGTTTTATTCTAAACTTTCTGATTGAAATCTTCTGGACAGGCATGGCATTATCAATTGTCAGTTCAGTCCAAGCCTCCAGGTTGTACACATTGAAGGATTTGGTTGAACAGTCAAGTTTGAAATCAATAATCTTTTCCATTCTTTGTGCTTTTGAAACATTTTCAAAGCATATTTTTTTATGATTCTAGTCCATAATTTTTCAATTAAGTAGGTTTTTCTTATAAAATATTTTTAGATCAAAAGAATGATTTACACAGAACTAAAAACAGACAGAATCCATCCATTTTCTTCAGTGTTTTTTTTCTAAGTTTTTTTATTTACATTCCAAATCATTTACCCTTTCCCGTTTCCTCCCTCCTGAAAGTCCCATAAGCCCCCTTCCCTCCCTCTTTTCCCCATTCCACCCCCTCTCGCTTCTCTGTCTTAGCATTCCCCTACATCCAGTCTTTCCAGGACCAGGAGTCTCTCCTTCCATCTTCTTGGAAATCTATTGATATGCGAATTGTGTCTAGGGTATTCCAAGATTCTGGGTTAATATCCCCTTATCAGTGACTGCATACCATGTGTGTTCTTTTGTGATTGGGTTACCTCACTAAGGATGATATTTTCAAGATCTGACCATTTGCCTAGGAATTTCGTGAATTCATTGTTTTTAATTGCAGAGTAGTATTCCATTGTGTAAATATACCACATCTTCTGAATCCATTCCTCCGTTGAGGGACATCTGGGTTCTTTCCAGCTTCTGGCTATTATAAATAAGGCTGCTATGAACATAGTGGAGCATGTGTCCTTATTGCATGCAGGCAACGCCTCTGGGTATATGCCCAGGAGTGGTATAGCCGGATCCTCCGGGAGTATTTTCTTCAGCGTTAATGGAAGAAAAAACTGGGACAAATGAACAGATGTGCCAAAAGTAAACATGGGGTGAAATCTCCTGGACTGTTGTTGCTAAGGACTTTCAAAATTTTATCTGCCTGTCTGCCTGCCTGCCTGCCTGCCTGCCTGCCTGTCTGTCTGTCTGTCTATCCATCCATCCATCCATCCATCCATCCATCCATCCATCCATCCACCCACCCACCCATCCATCTACCCATCTGTCTGATGTGTGTATGTGTGTGTGTGTGTGTGTGTGTGTCTACATGTGTGTGTGCATCCATGCCTTGTCATAGCTGTAGAGGTTATATGACTATTTGTAGGAGTTTGTTTTCTCCTTCACCATGTTGGTAACTCAGGACATTAGGATTTATTGCAAATACCTGTGCCTGCTAAGCTATTTTGCTAACCCTCTACTGAAAAAAACCAAATTTCTGTTTTGTTGTTGCTGTTGTTTCCAAGTTGTTGTTGTTGTTTTATTTATTTTTTTCTGAGACAGGGTTTCTCTGTGTAGCCCTGACTGTCCTGGAACTCACTCTGGAGACCAGGTTGGCCTCGAACTCAGAAATCCGCCTGCCTCTGCCTCCTGAGAGCTTGGGATTACAGGCGTGCACCAGCACTGCCCAACTGTTTCCAAGTTTAATACTAAGGACATAAAGACAGAGGTAAAAAAACTTAAGAGTAAGCACAGATACATAGAAAAACTGCAAGTGAATTTGAATTAAGTTATAAAACACTTATTTGTTGTCATGCAACATTTTAGAAACTCTCTAAACACACACACACACACACACACACACACACACACACACACACAGAGTGATTTCATTATTATTATTTTGACAGATGTCTAGGTGGCAATCAGGCTGCACTTGGAATGGGGAGAACAATTTATCTTAATATCCTAGCTTTGGGGGAAGGGTACTGTACTAAAGCAGTGGTCTGAACTCAGAACCAGGCTTAAGCCCAGGGAATGCACTGGAACACTCTCCTGGCCACTCCTCTGAATAACAGTGAGGGCCACTTCCCAGTCTTGTTACCAGGTCATGAACTATTCTATATCAGGTAAATGTGGCTAGTACAGCTTGAGATCTGACTGGGGCTTAAGTGCCTAGAATTGCAGCCTTACTTATTTAAGGGAACTCATTCAAATAACAAACTGAAACCACCAAGGTAATACATCTAACGGGAGAATAGAAAAGGAAAAAAAATACTGTAAATATTTTAGAGGACTTTGGCCAATTACTGTATGATCAGAAGCTTTTAAAATAATGACAGTTCAAATAGACAGTTTGACATACTTTCAAATATGCTTTTTGAAATGAATTTTTAAAAAAACTCATAAATTTTATACTAAAAGTTTAGTGCATTAGAATAAACTGAGATATTAAAACTCAAGTCGTTCATCCTCAGAAGGGCACTGTTTCAATTTAAATTAATAGCTTTTTTTTAAAGTGTCTTCTCATTATGTGTATTAAAGTCAGTTTCTACCATTTTGGGAGTCGAAGTACTGAAAGTCATATAAAAGGTATAAAGAAATTACCTGGTGCTCATCCCTCCTAGCAAATTCCTCTTCCTCAAAAGTGCTTGTCAGAGAATCCTATTAGTGCACAATAAAGAGGCAGGCTGGCTAGGGTGGTGATCCCCCCCCCCCCCACACTTTCTTCAGTGTTCTTGAGGCTATCTCATTTGACACTTTGGAAGGGCTGCCAAGTCCTTCCTCTCCTGTAAACAAGGCTGTCGCTCAAGAAGCACTCCCCGGGCTGAGGCAGGGGAATGGGGGTTAATGGCTTTGGAAATGGAAAACAGAACAGCCATCAAAAGGACTTTTAATACCAGGAGAATTATCGGAGAAATAATGGAAATCAAACGAAATACGAATATAAATAGAGCGTGGTACAAGCTACGTTTGGTTAAAGGTTTCATATCCGTTGAAGTTTTGTGTTACCTGGGAAGAGTAATGAAAAGAAATAAAATAGATTGGAAACGGTTACCCTTGAGAAGTTATTTCTGACTTCTTGGCAGGGTTCCCCTGTGGCTGCGGATGCCTATATACTGTGGCTCATTCTTACTTTCTTTTCAACTTCGATTCTACTTTACAAGTCCGCCTTCTGATAGTTTTTCCCCCTTAGAATGTCTTTGATTTGTCATTTAGTTTAGTGGTTAAAGAAACGAGATGAGCCTCTGTATCTAGGGAAATACTGACATTTTAGGTTTCTGACGGGTGACCTTTTAGAGTCAAATATTCTTGGAGAGTCGTGAGAACTTACATTTCTGGGGAAGATTCTGTTCAATATGAGTATGAAGGCAGAGGAGACAGGATCTAGAAGAGTGGAGAGGCACTTTCAGGAAGGACACCCTGTCATCTTCAAAACTGGCGAAATCATGTAGAGTGACTTTGTGTTATTACATTTAATTAAACTTCTGAAGGGCTCAACATTCTGGCCACCTGTGCACTTTTTACCACTGATTGGCCAGTCTGTTATAAAGCTCTTTTATTTTAACAGATAGTAGCTCAAGTAGTTGCTAGTTCAGTGACTCTCGTATGATATTATTGTTATTAATTCAGTCCACATTCATAAAGACTAATATTCAGAATTCTGCTTCTAGGATAAAGAGATTGCATTGCAGTTTATAGTCTAAAGGACAGAGATACAATAGACAAGTATATTTGTAATTACAAATGGTAAGAAATTGTTTTTTTTAAAAGACAAATAAGAAGGAATCTGGTGAGGAAATTAGATAATTATGCATAGAAAAGATAATAAAAGCTGGAATAGTAGTGACATATGCCTATAACCTCAGCCCTCGGGAGGAGGATTGTAAATTCAAGGTCAGTCTGGGTTATTACACAAGTGAGAGTCTGGCTCAATAGTAATAGTAATTATAATAAGAGAGGAACTGGGGAAAGACCGACTTTTCTCTAACCATGAGGGCCTGGGTTTGAATCCCCAGTACCCATGTAAAAAGCACAGTATGGCTTCCTGCACTTGTCAATCAAGCATTTAAGAACTTGCTGGCCATACAGCCTATGAGCATCTACCTCAAGGCAACTAGGCAGAGAGTAATAGCAACAGATACCTGGTATTCCAACCTGCAGTGTCATGTACACACACACACACACACACACACACACACACACACACACCACAAATAACAAACTAACTAATAGGACACAGAGAAACTAACCCAATATAATTTGGTAGGTGATCTAGGCATTTGGGTTCACCTTAGGTAGAGTAAAACTGGAGACCTCTGTTATGTGGAAATAGATATCTAAATATCATTATACTCTCATGAGCTGCCTTGTGTTTGGGACCTGGTAGGTGTTTACGCTTTATACTGATAGTTGTAAAACAGAAAGGACTGTTACCTGCTCCAGCAAATGCATGGCCAGGATGCACATAGCACATGCTGGAGGGGACTATTGTAGACCAGAGTGCATTAGGGCTCCACAGAGCACAGGAACCCCCCAGCTTGCCTATGGGATTCTAAAAGGTCACATTTTTGAGATATTCATGGCAGATCTCTGTGGACATTTCTTACTATTGGGATGAAGAGGGGAAGCAAAATGAAGTAAAAGGCCAGCTTTGTCAGCCTATTTCCTAAGCTTTGTTTCCATGGGCAGGGTGAGAGGGGTGGTGCAGTGTTTGTGAGCATTCTTAATGGGTTCCCCTGATGGAAGAAAGACTGACTGTAGGACTCTGTGGGCAACACACACCAGGAAATCAACCGCATAGAACAGACTCCAAACCACATGTAAAGAAGCTTCAAGCTCACATTGGAATAGGTAACCTGGCCTATTATCAGTTACATTTGGGCTGCTTAATAGTTTTAAGATATGCATTGATGCTAATACTAAATACATAACTCTACTGAGTTACAACCCAAGAAATAATTCATTTGTAAAAGCATATGATTTAATGTTTTAAAATATGGTCTGAGTGTTGAGAATTTTAGGTAAGCATTGACCTCCACAAGACTCATTCAAGGTTAGTCCTCACTACTGCCTCAAAAGGGAGCACTACCTACTTTGCACTTGATAAACATTTCTTACAGAGTGAGCTATACAGCTGGTGTTCATTTGTGATTAGTTCCTTTCAGTTAGCAAAGGTTCGTGGTTTATACATACTCTTCTTGTGGTGTGGAGTATGTATGTGTATACATAGGTGTTGAGAGGCCAGAGGTCAATGCTACATGTCTTCTCCAATCACTTTCCACCTGCCTTTTGAGACAGGGCCTCTCACTGGACTGGAAGCTCACCCATTGCCGAGCTGCCAGTGAGCTCCCAGAATCCCTCTGTCCCACCTCAGCTGCATGGGGTTGCAGGCATGTGCTGCCATGCTTGACTTTTTTTCCGTGTGCTAGGGATGGATCCGAGCTCAGCTCCTCATGCTTCCTAGAAGACATTTTGCTTACTGAGCCCTCTTCCTTTTAATCACTGACTGTATGAATGCACCATGTTTTATCTCTCCACTCATTAGGTGATGGATACGGCAAGTGCTTGTGTCTTTTGTCTGTTATAAATAATGCGGCTATGAGCATTCTTATCCATTTTCTTTCTGGGAGTCTGGTTTGGGTACATGTGAATGCTACCAGCCTTGATTACCAAGTCTTTAATGAGTCTTGGACAGCTCATGATAGCAGCCAAATAAGTTCCTCTAGTTATCATTGCACCACAAATACAAAAGCTAAATAGCCATTAACATTCTAAACTACTTCTTTTAGAGCTAAGTAAAGTAGGCAGGAGACTTCAGAGCCTGCTTTCAGAATAATGAAATGAAAATATACACTGAAGAAAGCAAGAAGATTTGCTTATCCATCCCCTGTAGTCAATAAACAGGCGGGGATAGGCTGCCTCCTTATTAGGGGAGGGAGGAGAATTGAATCCTGGCCTTAGATTTGAAAATCATGAACCCATTAGGATGAAACCCAGTGCTGGGGAAAACTCCATGATCGCTACTACTAGGCCAACACCCTTAACGGAGCTGCTGAAATTGCTATAGGCAGAGCTTCTGAGGTGCCATAGATGGAGGCAAGCTAGCCTCCACCATGCCTCCCACAGGAGTAAAATCTACTCCCCAAAGAGCAAGGAAGGTAAGCTATGACAAGACTCTGTCTGATAGCACAGTACCCAGTCCATGAGATGCAGCACTCAGTAGAAACGATAGCCATATACACAGCTCATGATGAAGTGGCCGGACCAACTCAGCAATAGGTATATGTACACCCAGAGGACAGATTCAATCCTGAATCATGTCTTATACTGGGACTTCTGAATTAATCCCATCATTCTGAGACTGTGTAAGACACAGGTGAAACACAGCTTAGCAAAACTCTTGGGGGTCAAGGAACTGTGTCTACCACCTGTCCCCCAACTTTGGGAAATGAGGTTATTATATCCAAGATAGTGCTTATCAATAGGACCTACAAATTTCTCTGGCTCAGGGAGAGACCAGCACCCCACTGGGGTTGTATCCAGCATGGGCTTCTGTGAAGGCCCGTGGGGCTGTGGTACTCAGGGAATCTCAGCTTAGCATCAGTGTAAGTGGGTGAGGAACTAACATCATCCACATCATCCCAACTTCTGGCAACAAAGAGTGCTGCAAGACCCTAAGGCCAGACAATGCCCTTAAGGCTTGAATCGCACTGAGAAATTCTCATTAAGTGATGGTGATCTGTTTTCAAAAGAATAAGTAAAGAGAGACATGAAGAAAAAAAAATCACCATTTCATGTTTTGATACAAAATTGAACCATGTTTCTCTGAAGCAGGCTGTTATCACTCACTGAAAAAAAGAACACGGAAAGAGGAGTGGGTCTGAGGCTGAATATAATGTCTGGCTTCTGGTGTGGTGAGTTGTAACCCCTTTGAGATAGTGGAATATCTGATACAAGCACAAGGCTCTGCAGCTATCGGAGAGCTCACAGCAAATGCCCATCATTTTCTCCCTTTGCATTTCAGGGATGGATAAATAATATGTTTCCTCATTCTTTGATGGCTCATGAGACCAGGTCTCTTTGTTCCTAGTGCTCAGTTGATTCTCCAGCATTATCAGTCTTCTGAAAACCTTCTATAGCTTCATGTGTAGGTACAAGAAGGAGAACAAAAATATTTTATAGTAGCACTTAAGGTCTATGAATTTATTTAAAAGCTCTCCAACTTTTAATATATATTTAAATATATAATATATTTATAAAATATATAATAAATTTATATATAAATGGTGGGGAAAACTATGTCCTTGGAGGTGAAAATTGTTTTTTCAATTAACCATAGTGGTTTTTTTTTTTCTCTGTAATAGTTGATTCCTCCAATGCATTCCTGGGCAGAAAAGATTTTCCCATAAAATATTGAAGAAACCTTAAGAAACTTTCACTCAAAAGCTACAGAGTTAATCCCCACAAAGTGACAGCTTAGTACTCAACCTCCATAACTTCTAACTGCTCAGAGTAAAGGCTTGGGGAAAGGGCATGGGGCAGGGTGGGGTGGGGTGGGGGGGGCACATGAATGCAATTTAGAGTGTTAAACGTTTACTCTGGAAGCATCTGTGATGAGACAAACCACACTGACATTTTTTTTTTATGACATTAGTAGGCTCTCACCCATTACTGTCTATATCACAGTGGGATAAGTGGCAATAGCAGGTCACAGTCCAGCAAAGGAACTGAGAGAAAACACAGGAGAGGTGTGCATTGAAAGCAGTACACTGTGAATTCCAGAGAGTAGCTGCAGAGTGAGATGGAACGGGTCTTCTCAGCACTTCGAGCACAGTGAATTTCCCTGACAAGCCTGGCAGACCTGCTTCATTAGAGAAGCACGGGGAAGCTAGCACAGAGCATTCATTCTGGTTGGTTCTCCCTCGCCACACAAACAGTAAAGTGTGGCCTCAAATGAAGTGTGATACCAATAAACAGCTCTGCCCAGAAATAACGTATAACTGGGTGACTTTTATGATATTATAAAATCCTAGATAAATACAAGAACTTCAACAGACTGAGAAATGAATAGGATGAAGTTGGCTTCTTGTTTCCTTTCTCAGGTGGTGGTTGATTTTGGCACATTCTGATAGCTTCTCTCACTCTACACAGAGACCCCAAAATAACCAGCTCCTGTTTCTGCCTTCTCCTCAGTAAATCCAAGAAGAAAACCATCTGCAAATATAATAGAGAGAGGAACCAAAGGAAATGCCTTCCTTTCCAAAATGTATACCAACAAATGCCCAGAGCAATCTGATTAACAAAAATCCTTCCTTTCACACGATGGAGCCAAGAAAAAGCTGGGCTAAGGCTGGATACAAAATGTTGCCTTTGAACAAATACCTTTCACCATGGTGAATGGTGGTCCTCTGGAAAAAAAAAACTTAATACTAACTCAACTGAAGTGTTCTTGACATCGGACATTGAGCCAATAGCTATAGATGCTTTATAAATGTTTTCTACATATGTACCATGTGGAATGTTAAATAATTAGCTAATTATAGCGTGATGAAATGGGATAGTGTACAAGATGGAGGATTAAATGTGAGGAGAAATGGCTATGAATAAATAATATACTCATTTTTAAGAGTCTTACAATGTACAACTGTCAAGATGGCTCAGTGGATAAGTATGCTTACCACCAAGCATGGTGCACACACACTCTATCAATATAAAGATGTAAGTCCTTACAACATGGAAGAAAAACATACATAAGGAATTCACTAGCTAATCAGTTTACACAATTCACCAATATTGGCAAAAGTATGATTACACAATGAGAATTGAAACTGGGGTTCTTTCTGAAACTCACTATAACAGGGAAGGTTTTGTCTAGGTCATTGGATTTGAATTGGACCTGAAAAGATTAATAAGAGGTGTCAAAACAATACTTGTTCTTCCTCCCACCCCCAAGAATGAGAAGAACATGCTCACAATACAAATGTTGTCTATGTTTGAGGGGAGGAGAGATTTTAATGAAGGGCAGTGAACAAACTACCAGTGATCTTCAAAGACAGAGATGGCTAGAGTATACCTCAGGAAAAGGGATGGAACACATCGAAGTGGAAATAAGTGAGAAAATATCAAAAGAGCCAGTTCAGAGAGACAAGGCTTTCTAGACTAGAGCAGTCTAGGTTCATCTTACAAGCCTGTGATAAGCACAAAGATGCCTGAAGTCCTTAATGAGGATCCCGTTACAAAGATACTGGACAGAAAGGTAAATGCCCATTCTCCTGCTGACCCTAAGTCCCTTGGTCTTTGGATGACTATAAGTAGCATCCCTTTCTATGTGACCACTGGTGTCTTAATTTCCTTCAGAGTAAAACATCCTTCTTGAATCAGGGAGCCAGATACAATCAAGGAGCTACTTACAGTCAAGGACACAGTCATCACAGTACTGGACTCTGACAAAGGCCAGGTTATTGGGAAGGCTGCAGGTACCCTGCACAGAGCTTCCCATGTTTACTAAACTATTAGAGGTTTCCTATTTCCTATTCAAGTAGCCCCTGTAATGAAAAAGGATAATGGAGGAATGGAGGGAGGGAGGGAGGGAGGGAGGGAGGAAGGAAAGGAAAAGAAGGAAAGGGGAGAGATGGAAAAAAGGGAGGGGATGGAGGGAAGGAAGAAGGAAGAAAAGAAGCAGGAAGGAATGAGGAAGGGAGGGACTGAAATGGAAGGAGGGGAAATGAAAGAGGGAGGGATGGAGATGACAGGTGGAGGAAGGAAGGGAAGGAATGAGGGAGGGAGGGAAAGGCATTCTCTTTTCACTAATATTTAGTTTTAAATTTTTGGAGACACAGCCTTACTACGTAGCTCAGGCTGTTCCCTGCAATCTTCCTACCCTCATCTCTGAGTTCTGAGATTACGGACACATGCCACTTTATATGGTTTGTTTTCAATCACAGCACAGTATTTCCTCCTATTACAAACCAGATAAAATTTAAAATACCTGTGACTTTGTTACCAACAATGTATATATGAATACACCTATGAATGCAACAACAGTGTGATGGTTTGTATATGCTTGGCCTAGGGAGTGGCACTATTAGGGCGTGTGGTCTTGATGGAATAGGTGTGTCACTGTGGGCATGGGCTTAAGACCCTCACTCTAGCTGCCTGAGGATGTCCAGTCTGTTCCTGACTTGCTTCAGATGAAGATGTAGAACTCTCAGCTCCTCCTGTGCCATGCCTACCTGGATACTGCCATGCTCCTGGTTAAAGGCAACGGACTGAACCTCTGAACCCAGAAAGCAGCAGAACATAGCAACTTCAGCCACGTGACTCTGGTGAAAAAAAGAAGGGATTGCTGGGACAATTGATGCTGATTAGCTGGAGCTAAGAAATTAGCAGTGATTAAGAAGAGACCAGCAACACTGAGGTGAAATCTTCTGGGAAGTATATTCTGAGAACACAAAGAGCCTGTGTTCCAGAGATAGCCAAGGTTGTACTTCATCCTGCAGCTGGACTTGATAATGTGTAAAAATCACCCAGGTGGTACTTGTTTTGAAGGCATAAAGGATCATGGAGAGTAGCTGAGGCTTGGCACTGTGAGAGACCGTGGAATATCAGTGGTGAAGGTGCAGTCTAAGTTGTAATTGATGGCTCAGGACTGAAGGGGTCATGCAAGAGATTTGAGGCTTGGTACCATGAAGAGAGCCTATGAGAGGTTATTGGTGAAGCCTAGTTGCAGTGGAAGATCCCAGCATATTGGAGATGCCAGTGCCATGGGATGATCACCAAGAACAGCAGCAGCAGTGGAGTGGATCAACCTGAGCTTAGAGTGCTACAGAGGACAGAGCTAGAGAAGTGATGTCAGCCCTTTGGAGGAGCCCAGAAGATCATGTGTGGATTCCAGACATTGAAACAAGAAGCTACAACATTGAAGTTACCTTGGAGACCCCAAGATTTTCAAGATGTCAGAGCCATAGGATATCTCCTGAGGAATGCTCTTAGCAGGGATTGGAACTAGCTCAGGAAAAGAAGTTTGTTGCAGTCAACAAAGATGAAAAAGGAGTTGGAGATCTGAAAACTGCTTTGTCATCAGCCATAGAGATGCAGAATTTAGAGTTTATCCAGATGGCTTCCTGTCTTGATTTGGAGATTACAATTAAGTGATTGGATGCATCTCAGAAGAGACTTTGTTTGAACTTTGGATTTTTAACATTGTTGAGACTGCTATAGACTATGGGTCTTTGGAAGTTGGACTGAAAGTACTTTTTATTATGCTATGGGTAGGTATGGCCCTGATAGACTCATATGTTTGAACAAGCCTATGGGGGTCAGAGAGTGGAATGTGATGACTTGTATATACTTGGTTCAGGGAGTGGCACTATTAGGAGGTGTGGTCTTGTTGGAGTAGGTGTTTCACTGTGGGCATGGGCTTAAGACCCTCACCCTAGCTGCCTGAGGATGTCCAGGCTGTTTCTGGCTTCCTTCGGATGAAGTTGTAGAATGCTCAGCTCCTCCTGTACCATGCCTGCCTGGATGCTGCCATGCTCCCGATTGATGACAATGGACTAAACCTCTGAACCTGTAAGCCATTCCCAATTAAATGTTGTCATTTACTTGCCTTGGTCATGGTGTTTGTTCACAGCAGTAAAACCTAAACTAGGACAAACAGTGAGTGGAAAGGGGATCATGACTTTGAAGGAAAGGGGGAAGGGGGCTAGGAAAGAAATTGAAGGGAGGAAAGAGAGGGGAGAAACGTAATGATATTGTCTCAAAACTAAAGTAAAAAATAAAAGCACAGATTTTCATATATTACAGCTCCTACATTTAATTGAACATATGTTATCATCAGTCTAAAAAGCCAGTAATTGGACCTTACATTGGATCTTGTTTTTAAATGTGTGAAGAAGGAAAAGTTGGTTGTGTATTTCATTCTTATAAACCCCCTTCACAATGTATGTGCTTTGTGCTTTTCAAATTCATAGTTCTGAAAAAAAAGTCCAAAGGTTTTGTGAGAACCCTGTCAGAAACAGCAGGCCAGCTCCCCACGACCAAGGGGGGACACAGCTGGACAGGAACTTTCCATTCCACCCATGACTGCCTGGGGTAAGGACAGATATGGAAATGGGCTAAACAGAGAACTACCCTGCCTAGGGTGAGGACAGAGAGGGAAGTGACTCGGCAAAAAGACAATGCCAGGAAATACCATGGATACCACAAGGTGGGCAGGACAGGACCAAATGACAGAGACAACCTCCCCATTCGAGTTGACCAATAATTTTAAATGTTGCTCAGGGTAACCAATCGCAGTCGTCCAACTCAGGCGACCACTGAACTCCCCACCAAAATGTTTCTAAAAACGGTATGCTTTGTGAGCTCAGGGTCTCCTCTTGCCTGCGTGCTGGGGGACCCCAACGTACATTGGAACATTAAACCTCTTGCGGATTGCAGCGATTCCAGTTTCTGTGGCCTTACTGAGAGTGTGTGTGTGTGGGGAGGGGTCTTCCGACAGACTCTAACAGTTTTAGCCTGACAAAGAGGCCCATGACTAAAAACATTAAGAACCATAGTCACACAGGAAGATAGTATTTGGTCTTAAAGGATGACTCAACACCAAGACTGAGATAGAGAAAGATTTGTTCAGAATGCAGCTAAGTCTCCAAAGATACCTGGAACACTGTCTGAGGAAGGGCAACAGTTGTCCTATAGGACTAGTCTCTGTAAGTGACATTCTCATGGTAACCACCAACTAGGTGCTTTTTAAATACTATGATCAAGGCAAACAATGGGAACACAGCTCTAGAGAGAGGGAAATTAGAGTTAGCATCTTCCAAGTATTTGCTTTAACACAAAGGTATCAGCCTGCCCTTTGCCCCAGATCATCATCAGACTTTTAGATAGTTATGCCTCTGAAGCAATTCATTCCTGTACTTACCTGATTCACCCAACCACTCTAGATACACATGTTTTCCCAGTGGGGGTCGAAAGAATTGTACCATTAAGAGCTTTGACACTCATGCCTCTGACCAAATGGTGCTCAGACAAGAGGATATCTTTCCACAATATCCCATCCTGAGATCATGTGAATAAGCTGGCTGAGCTCTTCCAATAAGCCACCATGATAATTAGAGCTTTTAATAATTAAAGCCAATTGCTAGATCAAGACAGATGGGAAAATTACAACTTTTAGAGGATGTCCAGCACATAAGAGACATCATTTCCATTTGCCCTTACAAGTCCCTGGTCCTCTAGTTGAGTGCCAAATCAGCTCTTCACTGGTTTCATCACAGAAGAAAACCTGAAGGAGGTAGGTAAGGCTGGAGGCTAAGATTCTGTGTAAGTTCTGCACAGTGATTCTATCTCAACCTACCCTTCAGGAAACCGTGAGTAGTGGCCAGTGCTCAGTTGGGAAAATATACAGCCCAATGAAGGTTCTTGCCAATCAATAGGAAGAAACTGAAAGACCCCGGCCCCTAGCAGGAGAAGTAAAAGACCCCTAGCAAATAGAGTAGAGCCAAAAAATGTAGTTCAGCCAGTTCAGCAATTCTATTCCAGGAACTGGCTGACCATAAAGAATTTATGGCCACAAGGTTAGGATGACTTTGTTCCAGGAACTAGCTGACCACAAAAGTTAAAATAGAACCTTGTTAACAATCATGAGTAACTGGGAGTTTCCCCTTGTGATTTTCCTTGATATTTTTGGTATTTTTCCTATGACACACTCCCTCCTCCCTTGGGTTGTGGGTTTTTCCTTTAAATACCCCTTCTCCCTGCTACTTGGGGTCGAACTCCTCTACCCCTGTGTGGGATATGAGTCTCGACCCCAGTGCACCGGAATTAAACCTTGTATGATTACAGCAAGAACGGTCTCTCATGAGTTCTTGGGGGGTCGCGTTATCCGGAGACTTGAGTGACGGTCTCCCCACTCTGGGGGTCTTTCAAAACCACACGGGGGAACACAGATGGATATAGACTCCTAAAAGACTAAAATTTCGATAGTACCATAAATGTAGGTCCATTTAGTAACAAACGGCTAAAACCTGAGGACCAAGAGGGAACCAAAGGTTCAGATTGATGATTTGTGGAATTTGCATCAAAAGAAGGAAAGTCAGTCTAACTTACTATTGCCTGTTCCTCTCCTCTCTGCTTTTGAAGTAACCACCCATCTTGTTTATGGAACCATGGCATATGTAAGAGTTGTTGGTATGCAATGTGGAATGCATAGCTTCATAATTTAGGATGCAACAAGCCAAGTGCTTTGGATCATCTATTCAGACACTGTCACTTCAAACCTCAGGAAAAACAGCCCAAGGTTATGGTGTAGAGGAGTGGTAGGGTCTGCAGTGAAGACTCTGCAAAGCACTTCAGATAGCCTTTATGTAACTATTTAGCTACTTCTCTGTGTTTGTGTAAAGAATTAAAGAGAGCACTTACATAGGAAAAGAAAACATTGACCACTTATCTCTATAAGCAATAAATAAATAAGCTTCTGATAGTATACAGCAGACATTATAGCTTTGCAAAGATGCTCAAAGTAGAATGCATTTGAATGGGTTTGAAATTAACTTTAAGAAGCATGTATCGAACAGAGAATTATAAGGAGAAAAGAAGTCTAACTAATAGAAATCAAATTCTGATCCCTATCATACTTGTTAAAGACTCTTCTTTATGCCTGTGACTTCTTAGGTACAATCTCTTTGATGACACTTAGCTTTAACAGCCAGGAGCAAGGCGCAAGGCAAGGATAGGCTCAGAAACTCAGAACCAGTCTTTCCATCGGCAAAACGTCTGTGAGAGAGGCTGAGAAAGTGGAGATGAACAGCATGGGAAAGAAACAAACAACAAGTTCTTTAATAACCGGTATGTCTTTGCAAACAGAAGAAAGCTAAAGCTAGCATTGAAAGCAGTCAGTCCATTTGAGGTCACTCTTCTTTCCACAGGAATGCTGCCTGTCTCCATTGCCACACAGCTCTGCTTGAAATGTTAATTGAATGTTTTTATGCCTAGAAAGCTGTGAATAATGACAGCAGGGAGAGTAAACAATAATTCAAGGTCCTTTGTAGATCTCAACTTCAAGTAAACAACAACACCATGTAGTGACAATTACGGAGGTTTTGGTTTCTTTAAAAAACAAGAGAAATGTTGTTAGAATGTGTTTTCTGTTTTAGTGGGGATGTGGGGCAGCTTTGCAGCAGCTGATATGATTTGTCTCCTGCTCTAGTGGAGGCTTGATTTTGCCAGCTGCAGATAGTTTCTATAATAGTGTGATGGTTGGAATTCTGGGGACTTTTCAGAGGGTATACAAATGCTAACATCCTGAGAGACAATGCAGGGTGTTGTTTGGTTGTTGGCTGCTTTTGGTCTCAGTTTGTTAAGTGGTTGTGCACAAAGAAGAAACTCAAAGAAAAAAAATAGATATCCTGATGGTAAAGATCAAACTTGCCCCAAGGAACTGGATGCCCCTCATCAGCAGGGTAGTCTCTTTCCTTTCTTTCCCCTTTTCTCTCTGATCTAGTGTTAGGGAGTTGAAAGGGAGAAGAAAGAAGAACCTACAAAATAGGAAAAAGTCTGGCTACAATACTGGGACTTCCAAGTAGAAAGTGACAAGTTGAAATTGTCTAGTGTTTTCACTAAGCATAACCCTGCATCACAGTGGTACTGGAAGGGAGGGGTGGGCAAAAAGAGGAGCATGTCGTCCTTTAAGAGAAGCACATCAATTTTATTTTTCTTTTATTGTTATAGGTACCGTCTTTGATAGAACAAAAGGCCACAGCAAACAGGAGAGTTGCAAAGAAGCATTGACCTCCCATATGGCCAGGGACTGACCTCTGTCCTACCCAGGATAAGTCGCATCGGGTCAAATGATTTTCATGGTGGATGAAATAGATGATTTTGTCACATAGAAAAGTGAAAAGAAAGCATCTGAGGACATATAATCTCATCCACACTCCACTACTAACAGCTGTGGGACCTTGGGCAGTGACCACATTTCACCTGTCAAATGAAATGGACTCCACAAGAGTTTGCTAGATAATGGAGATGTCGGGCTCTGAGGGCCACAGCCTCTGTCTTACTACTCAGATTCCATTGTAGCAGAGAAGCAGCTCAGATATTATATACACAAGGAAGGCCATGTTCCTAATAAAACTTCTCAGAAGCGGGTAGCAGCTCAGTTTGCCAAAGGCTATGCTTGGTATTTCCTGAAGAAGACAGTCTCAGATATCATCCAGCACTAAAATTCTGGGAATCTATAACATTGAAAATGTATCAGGCTTTATGAACCACATTTCCTGGATAAGTGTAGCTACCACCCCTCATCAAAGAAGGCTCTCTTTGCAGCAAATGGAGAGCATCCTGAAAAACCACAAGTGGACACAAAATGGAGGGGCTGGAGGGAGGAAAGTGAGGTGAGGAAGAGATGCAATACTAGATGGATAAAAACATATTTTTAAAGTAGTGAAAGAGAAGAAAGAAAGCAAGAATGAACAAATGAATGAATGAAGAAAGGAAGGAAGGAAGGAAGGCAGAGTAAACCTACCAAATAAGCTTTAATTACCCTCAAAGCTCCTATAGATGGACCCAGGAAGGCTTCAGGGTAATATAGAATGCTTTGGCAATCTCTAGAGCTTATCAAGCTGCCCCTGCATCTAACCAAGACATTACAATAGGAAATATTCAAGTCATATATATATATATATATGTTCATATATACATACAATAGGAAATATTCAAGTCATATATATATATGTTCATATATACATACAATAGGAAATATTCAAGTCATATATATATATGTTCATATATACATACAATAGGAAATATTCAAGTCATATATATATGTTCATATATACATACAATAGGAAATATTCAAGTCATATATATATATATATGTTCACCTGCTGATTCAACAAAGAACTTTAGATATATGTTTTAAATATGTGTCTTGCATACAAATAATATTTTAAAATGTACAAGAAGCTAGAACTTGAAGCTTATGAAAATACAATCTATGGGTTCATTATGAATGAAGGTAAGTAAAACTGAAAGTGTCCTTCACATGAGCGTGACCAAAGGTAAAGAGATTGGCAATATGGAAGACCTGCAAGGCTGTAGAACAAATCTCATAATCTATAGAAACACTCTGGAAAATACTATATGCTGTTCATTAATTCTGCACCTATAAATGCTTTATCTGCAGTCATTCTGTTCCTTGGTAAACACCCAATAGGAAGCTTGCCTGTGTGCCTCAGCTGACATCAGTCCTAATAATCTAAAACAAGATACAACCCAAATGTCCATCAACCATAAAACTGACACCTAATTATATATTTGTACAATACAGTAGCTTGTATGTGGCTGTGAAATTAACTTTCACAACATGCTATTTCAAGACTGTCTGTGTCTGGTATGTTCATCTAGGTCCACTCTACTTTCATTTGCTTAATTCTGTGCCTGCAGGATGACTACCATGGGCTTCTTCAAATGGGCCACTTACACGCAGGCTTTTGGTCAGTGACAGCTAACAGCAGCAAATCACAGGCTGGGTAATAGCACACGCCCTAGTGTGCTTTCAATTACTGTGGTAAGGGCCATGAACAAAAGCAACGTGTGGAAGAAATGGTTTATTTCCACTTACAGTCCAGCATGAAGAGAACCCAAAGGCAGGAGCCCAGAGGCAGGAAGCCGTGAAGGCACTCTGCTTACTGGCTTAAACCTCATGGCTTGTTCAGCTTGATTCCTTATATAACAGAGAACTACTTGCCCAGAGGTGGCATTGCTCACACTGGGCTGGGGCCTCCAACATTAATCATCAACTAGTAAGTAATCAAAATGTTCCACAGATTTTCCAGTCTGATAGAAGCATTTTTGCAATTGAGGTTTCCTCTTCCCAGATGGCTTTAGTTGTGTCAGTTGGAAGAAAAACAAACAAACAACAACAAAAACAAAACAAAAACCCCAACAGTATAGTGGACCTCTTCTAGCTCTGCTATTCACAACGCACATGGCATGTTTCATAGTCTCAGACCAGCTCCGTTCCGTTCCTGCTGTGTTGGGCATCAGTGAGCTTAGCTCAACGCCCCCAGCTGAGCTGTTCCCACAGGTTTCCTGAGAGCAGACATCCTGCGGCTTAGCTTGATTTCTGTCTTCCCGCCGGTGTGGTAGGGACTTGCCAGGTGCCTGACCTATGGCTATGATTGTTTTTTACCTGTTGTTTTTCACCCGGCCTTTAGTATATATTACTGGTTCCTCAGTAAAGCTTTGGCATGCTCCTCACCAGAATGACTGTGTTTTCTGTTAATCCCCCAGGCCTACGCCCGATACTCGGTACCGTAGCGGTCACTGCTGCTGTTCTTGGTAGATGTCCCACAATTGTGGCATCCGGTCTCCACTGCAGCTGAAACCTCATCTTCAACAGTAACCCCTCCCAGCCTCTCTTTGGGGACTGTGACCTTGCCTCATGATTTCAAGCTTTAGCTTCACTCCATGACTCTTTCATTCCTGGGATTTTCCCATTAGCACAACCAGTACCACCGAGAAGACTCTTACGCATTACTAAGTTTATCTGCCAGCATGAGATGCAGTTAACCACAGCCACCTCTGGACCACAGTTTCTGTGTATTGAACCTGAGCAAATATTGGCAAAAAAATTTCATCTCAGCTATGCTGGTCTCTTCTAATCACATCTAATTTCTCAGCTCCAGCTCACCAGAAACTACAGAGTCGTCATTTAAAGTATCACACAAATGGTTCTAACAAAGTTTTTGAGGGACACTCAAACTTCCTCCTGAAACATCCGAAGTCAGGCCTCCATCGTTTGCGCTCAGCATCCCATGTGCTCAGCATGGTCTCCCATGGTCCCTGAACAGTTTTTTAAGCTCACAACTCAACAGCTTTTCCAGTCCAGAGTTTCAAAATCCTTCAGAACCCTCCCGTAACAGTACAGCTTTGCTGGAATAGCCAGTCTTTGACACCAATTTCTCTTCTAGTTTCCTGTCTATCGCTGTGATCAACACCATGACCAAAAGCAACTTGGATAGCAAAGCGTTTATCCTGTCTGTAGTCCATCATGAAGAGAAGCCAGGGCAGGAACTCGAGGCAGGACCAGACACCATGGGGGACACGGGTGACTCACTTGCTCCTCTTGGCTTCCTCAGCTTGTTTTCTTACATAACCCAGAACCTCCTCGCCAGGGGTTGTACTGCCCAGCGAGCTGCGCCCCCGCTGCCATAAATCATTAGTGAAGAAAATGCCACACAGATGTGCACACAGTCCAATCTGTGTTGCCTTTATAGAATGTTGCTGGTTGTGGCAATATTCCCTATGGCACCTTTCAACAGTGCCAGCAAGCTGGCTTCACATAAATCTTTTCCCTCCTCTGGAACCTTCAGGTGTGCAGGGTCATAAAGACTCTCCACTCCTCACTGTGGGTAGCCAGGGAGTCCTCCATTAACCCTTCTTGATCCTTCATCGTGGTCTTTAATCTTTTAATCTTGCTCACGGCTTGTCTGTGATCCCTGTAAAATCCTCCCTTTGAATTTGCTACTGTTCCTGCCAGGAATCTGGTCTACACAAAACCAGGTCAGTGTTTACAAACCACACACACACACACACACACACACACACACGCACGTACATATATATATGTGTGTGTGTGTTTGTATATACATATATAACATATATGTATACATATATACATACATATATACATATGTATACATATACAAACACACACACACACACACACACATATATATATATATATATATATATAATTTGGGGGAATGCATGCAAAAGTAAAGAAAATACAAAGAAAAGGAAGAAATTACTTTGCAATGTCAGTGGCATGGGGTGTTAGGGTATTTACTCTCTGGCAATAATCTCTCTGTATTCCTGGACAATAGGAAGTAATTTTTTGCTTTATAATATTCTCTAAAGTGAACCTTTATGTCTTGGGCAACTTGGTTCATTTTGCTGTTTTTAACTATCAAAATATCTCCAGAAATATGAAGGGATTTTGGTTGATTGCTGCATCCCATTAAATGTGCTTCTGTTTTAAGAACATAGAGATCAGGTGCATAATTTAATCAACCACACAATTTGAAAGAAAAAAAACACCTCAGAAATCAGGAACAACAGAATCCTCTTTCCCCTAATTGCATCAAGATGTTTCCAGGCAATTAGCCTTCTAGCCTCTGGTCAGTGTACCTGTGAAGCAGACTAGAGGAAAAAACCAGAGAGACAGAGCAGAAGCTCCTAAGGAAGATGGGCAGGTACACCTGAAAAGGATGGTTAAGAGGGAGGCAGAACCCGGCCTAATAAAAAATAACCCTCAGACCTATAAATCCCAATACTTGGGAGGATGAGGCAGGAGGATCTCATGAATTTGGGGGCCAATCTGGGCAACAAGAACTTACCTCAAAAACAGGAGATAAAGGCAGCTGGGAAGAAGAAGGCTAAGTTGATAAAGTGTTTACAAACACAGGACCTGAATTCAAATCCCAGATTCAAGTTTGAAAAACCAAACAAACAAATGGAGAGAAAGGGGGAGAGAGAGGGAGGGAGGGAGGGAGAGAGAGAGAGAGAAAGAGAGAGAGAGAGCGCGAGAGAGCGCACCAGGTATGATAGCGCACACTTGTACTGGGGAGGTAAAGACAGAGGAATTCACCAGGCTTGCCAGTCAACCTTGCTTACCTGTCCAGTTCCAGACTGGAGAGAAATCTGACTCAAAAACAGAGGATTTGCCAGCCCACCTGCCTCTTCAGAGCCAAGTGTTTCTGGTTTTATGAGCTGTCCTTCCCTCTCTCTTGAAATGGCTGCTAAAAACATGATACATTACGTTTATTTTATATTCTTGGTTGAAATAAAATTTAAATGACTTGGAACAAGAAGAATGGAATGACACCTGTGTTGCCCTCTACGAACATGTACACACATCTCTCATCTGTGCACCCCCACATAAGCACACATATATTTAAAAATATTGTTTTGAAAAACAGAGATGGCAGAAGAACCAGAAATACACTGAAACCAAGCCAGTTTTAGTATTGCTAAGGCAACTGCATTCAACATCTGGACTCAATCATTAGCAGAGTGGTGATTTCATTTACACTCTTGTAGCTCCTAACATCTGGATAATGCTTATGACTCCTCAATAAAGTGGGAAAGTAATAAATAACACAACATCTGTCTGTCAAAAACTACACAAGAAGCTTATCCAAAAAAGGAGGGTGTTAATTGAATATAACCTGTATTAAGTGTGTTTCCTGGGAGTCAGATGCATGTTCAAATTAAAAATAAAACACAAAATACTAAAAGAAGTAAGTACAAGACCAAAGGATGGGTAGGGAATGTTTTGTGTAGCGTCTGACATGATTTGTTGGTCAATTGTGTGATCTACCATGTGTAATTACAAAGCTTAGCCAAGTTCCACTAGCTGTGTGCATTCACATTTTACAAACAGATTATTGAAACTATGCACTTGGACAAGAAGTGGCATTCAAGGGCTATTGTGTATAGCATAATGAGCCAAGAAACAAAAGGACATAAAACTCAGACGAGAACCCAATCTCAAAAATTGCCCATTAGCCCAGAAACACATTATGAAATTAACAAAGCAGCCCAGATTAGAACAGCCTTATTGTTGTGTGTGCTTGGTTTGTTTAGTCTCCTCCAGACTTTTTTTTTTTAATTTAGGGTATCCCAGGAAGAAGCATTTTCTGCATGTAAATATCCAGTCATATTTCCTTGGTGGTTTCAAGAATATAAAACTGCATACTGGAGTTTGAAATTCATCATAACATTGAATTTCTACCTGAAATATCTCCTTTTTTAAAAATCTCTTCCTTATATTTCTATATTTAAAATATAAAAATGCATTATATTTGCTTTCAAAATATGTCATATTTGTACATGCTATAAAACTAGAATTTACAAGAAAATATTTTATTTAAGATTTTTCTTGTGCCCTGTTGTGGTTTGAATGAAAATGGCCCCCACAGGCTCAGGGAGTTGCACTAGTAGGAGGTATGGCCTTGTTGGAGTAGGTGTGGTCTTGTTGGAGGGAATGTGTCATTGGGGGTGGACTTTGAGGCTTCAGAAGCTCCAGTCAGGCCCAGTGACTCACTTGCTCTTCCTGCTGCCTGCATATCCAGACATAGAACTCAGCTCCTTCTCCAGAACCATGTCTACTTCCACATCACCATAATTCCTGCAGTGACAATAATGGTCTAAACCTCTGAACCTGTATTCTAACCCAAAGTAAATGCTTTCCTTTATAAGAGTTATTGTGGTCATGGTATTTCTTGGTGTCACAGCAATAGAAACCCTAACTGTGACATGCCCTTCACCCCTAGGTGACCTGCTATGTTTTTATAAGCAAGCATTATTATAAACAAGAGTCAACTCAGAAAATCTCACTCCCATCTCTCCCTCCTCAAGGTGAGTAGTAATACTGAACTTCACTTATGTCTCAATAAAACACTTTAAAAAATAGTTCAGAGAGACCTGATAGATTTGGGCCTTAAAACCAGCTTGAAACTTTGAGCATCTTAGAAAAATTCAGCATCCCAAGAGGAAAAATGCTCATTGAACTCACTGAGTCTGTGTGGTCATCACTGAGTAGCATGATATAGAGATGAAGGCCTTTGTTAGACATTGAACTTCCTCAGACACTGAACTGAAGTTTCTACCTTAGGAGGACTTTTCTCTCTTCCCTGGATTGACCTATCCTTCTGTCAGCCAATTGACAACTACTGTTTCATAGTGACTTGTTAATTGATGATCACTAAAGTAGAAATTTCTTATGTCTTTGGAGACTCAGTTGTGTCATGTGATGTTTTTCTGGAAGCTGTCTCATGAGAGGATGTTTTTCCTGAACACGTGGGAAGATATTTTGCTAAGAAAAGATATGTAATGTTTTTCTGGAAGCTGCCTGGGAAAAGGGAATATGATGTCAAGAGTGGACACTTAAGAGAACATGTGATGTTTGGAAAGGGTATAAATATAACCCAGCAAACAGTGGATTATGCTGTGTGGTATCAGTTCACCTTGCCACTCTTTGCTGGTCATCATTTTCTATGACTTTATAGAAACATACCAAGGAAATTCTGGTGGTATTCTGGCAATTTCTTGTCACTTCGAGGACTCAGGCCAATTGGCAAGTTTCTTCTGGATTGAGCTGCCATTGCTGATTTCTGAATGGTATTTGTGAGAGGATCAAGCTATCGTTGCTGATTTGTGTGAACTGAACTGCTGATATCCTGACAATGCAGATTGGATTATCCCCACAAAACTATTTCTAAACAGGTCCATCCCTTCCTTTACCCTATTACCATTTCCTTTCCACTACTTCTGGTGGGTGGTGGTCTAGAAGGGAAGTTAAAGCATTTAAGTGCACTTATTAAAGTAGATTTTGAAAAATAAAAGCCTACAGATCACTAATGGGTATTACACAAAATTCTATGAAATCAACATTCATTGTTACAGTTGCTCTATGCATATATGTTGATATCTGAGATTTTACTAATTTTGTATGACTCAAATAGCAACCTTATTATATAACATAGAGCTTATATATCCTGCCAATTGTATTGAGTTTTGTATTATTGGGCTTATTTTACCTCAAAGGAAAGATGCACAAAGAAAGGAGATGATCAAGAGACATGTGAACATTAAATTTTCAAGTGCATTTTTGGGTGCACATGGGAGCATAATTACACCAAAACTTGACTCAGGGTACATGTTATTTCTTCCAAGAAGATGGATTCTAGAGATAAGCTACCTGTACTAGCTTAAGGGCCTAGAGAAGTCATTGCTAAAGGATGGTTCTCAAAAACTGAAGATACAAAGATTATCTGAGAGCCTCAAAGGACGAACACCAAGTGAATTCTTTCCTCTGGGTTGCAAAGCAAGGACTGGGGGTTTATTTACCTTTTCTCAGCCTGTTTTCATTTTTCCATGGGTAAGTATTTAATGCCTTTGTGACAGGAAGAAACTGCAAGCAACCCAAGAAGCTACTATTTCTATGGACAGACACCAAATCTGAAGCAATGATTTGGTACAAAATGAAATTTCAAGTAGAGTCCCTCTACTTCCTAGATTTTCTTAGCCCATCAACTTTTCCTCTAAGGATGCTGCAACCTGAAAGCATGGCCTGGAAATACCTCTGAGGTTAATGTCTCAAGAAAACTATCAAACATAAAGACTTTGATTGAAACCACTTCTATCAATCTATCTGTCTTAGTTTATGTTCTTAGAAATGAGTGACTTTCCCCACTGATTCTAATTTTTAGAACACAGGAAAAAGAAGAAGAAGAAGAAGAAGAAGAAGAAGAAGAAGAAGAAGAAGAAGAAGAAGAAGAAGAAGAAGGAAGAAGAAGAAGAAGAAGAAGAAGAAGAAGAAGAAGAAGAAGAAGAAGAAGAAGAAGAAGAAGAAGAAGAAGAAACATAAGTTGATCATCTATAAGGCAAAATGAAAATGACAGCAAAACTCACTTCTACAAAACAAAAAAATTCTATAATCCCATCCTGGGAATCATCACTATTCATTACCTAGCAAGTTCTTAAAGCAACCACAGGAAGAAATTCTAGCAGCTCCACAAGATCCTTAAAGAAACTTTCTTACCCATTCTCTGCTGCCACAAAACTTATCCCAGACCATTCTTTGTAGAGATTTAGGATACCGATGGAAGCAGCTCTAGAGCTCTAAAACAGGAATATATGAGGGGTACCCTACACATGATCACAACAGGCAGGGAAGCGAGCTGTGAAGAGATGAGAATGAAAACTTGGTTCAGATTGACTTTGTCAACCAGGATCAAATTTCAGGGAGTCTGATGCCAAGCAGTTCATTGTTGGTGTGTTTAAAACACAGGACAATTTAGGAAAACATTTTCTGGTATAGTACAACCCCTGGGGCATATGAAAGCATAATTACATCAAAATTCAACTCGAAATTTCTTCCATGAAGATGAGTTCTAGAGATTGGCTACCCATACCAGAGTAAGGGCCTAAAGTAAGGGCCAGCCTGGTCTCCATCATACAGATAGAGTAGAGATTATGTGGGCTATTAGCCACCCCTGGTCACAGTTGTGGGAGCTTGATAATGCAGATCCACCAGGCTATTAATACTCCAATTCCCATCTTTCTGGGTGGCAGAACAGGTTTTACATTTTTCCCACTAGAAAGGCAATCCTGCATGTTTAATGTTCCTATTTTCTGAAGATCTGTGTGTGCAAGGGTGTTCATGCTGTGCTCCCAACAAATACAATGGCAAGAAGTGATACCTTTAATCCCAGCACTCCAGAAGTAGAGGCAGGCAGATCACTGTGAGTTCTAGGCCAGCCAGAACTACATAGTGAGAGAATTGTCTCAAAAAAGAACTCTCTCTCTCTCTCTCTCTCTCTCTCTCTCTCTCTCTCTCTGTCTGTCTGTCTCTGTCTCTGTCTCTGTCTCCTCTCTCTCTCTCTCTCTCTCTCTCTCTCTGTGTGTGTGTGTGTGTATGTGTGTGTGTGATATCGCAGTACACAGATGGAGGTTAGAGGACAACTTGAAAGAGTCGGTTCTCTCAGTGTGGGTTCTAGGAACTGAATTCAAGCCATCATGGTTGGCAGCAGGCATATTTACCCACTGAACCATCTGTCTGGCCCTAACTTATGAGTTTTGATTATCTTCTTTGTTTGGGTAAGTGAGGAATGCTTATATTAGATTCACAAAGGTGGCCCAACATAAACAGAGACCAATGGAACTGAGTATATTAATTATGTTAATAAATCCTATGAAGCAATAATATTAAAGCCCAGGAGACAAAAGCACCTGGCTCACAGATACACTTGGGGATACATTCAGGTACAGCATGATAAGTCACAGCTGGGGTGACTCTGTATTCTTAGGAGGAGATGATAGCCTCTTGGACTCCATAAGAGAATGACATTGGCTTCTGTGAGTAAGTTCATGGCTTGGCAGGGAACTGAAATTTACTACTCCAGTAAAAACAGGAATCACTTCTGCTTTACTTCCTAGAGGGTTACTTGGTTATAGACCTTACTCATAGGAGCCGAGTGAAGAGCATGATTTAAAGTTAAGCCACATAGTGCCCTTGTGACTTTTCTAATTGTCAAGGAGTACATGCAAGTGAGCCATATTTCTATGTCATATTTTATGAAAGGCTGGTCTCCAGGCTGAGTAAAGAATTCCTAACAGCCCAAAACTTACAAGAACAAGAAGCACAATTATAAAAGGAATAAAACATCTCAGAAGACATTCTCCAATGAATATATACAAATAGCCAATAAGCACATGGAAAAATATTTCACGTTATTAACTACTAGGTGATAATACTTTACACCTACTGGCATGACTCAGAAATACAAACAGTAAGATAATATGAAGTGGGAGCAGCTGGTCATTGACCGAGGATTGAAAACGGCAGGGGTACTGAGGAACATAGTCTGATATTTTCTGAGAATATTTCAGTAGGAGCCAGCAAATCTATTCCCAGGTCTAGACCCAGGAGATCTGAAGATAGAAAAAGGAAGGGGGTACCATCTTAGACCACATTGTACATTTTTTGGCACAGTAAGCCACTTGTTTCACTTAGAGAAGAAAGTTTTGTGTTGGTTCTGGACGATGCTTACCAGCTGATTTCTTAGATGCCAATCTTAGCAAAACTTGATAAAGATAGGGCTCGCCTTGACTTCTTAACTCTTTTATTCCAAAAGCTATTTACTCTTTTCTACAAATAACTATCTAAGTAAAAATACATTTAGTGTTACTGAAAATTTACCAAGTGTTAACGGAGCATAGAGTTGAATTAGCTTTCTTGATGAAGGATTTTCAGAATTTACTCTCTCTCTTTTTCTTTTAGTTGAGGTTCTGTGTAGTGAGGCACTTTTTTGAGTTCACACTAGTAAGTGATACCAGTCCCTACCCTCAAGGGGTCACCTCCATCCTAGTTTTGTAACTCACAGTTCTATTAAAAACTTCACTTTACAGTTGATGGCATATCATTTGAGATTTAGTAACTACTAATTCTCCTTAGTAAAACATAGACCTTGGTAAAACTGAGATTCCCAGAAGTATCTTTATTTTTTTCTAAGTTTTTTTATTTACATTCCAAATGATTTCCCCTTTCCCGTTTCCTCCCTCCCCGAAAGTCCCATAAGCCCCCTTCCCTCCCTCTTTTTCCCATTCAACCCCCTCTCACTTCTCTGTCCTGGCATTCCCCTACATCCAGTCTTTCCAGGACCAGGGGTCTCTCCTTCCATTTTCTTGGAAATCTATTGATATGCAAATTGTGTCTAGGGTATTCCAAGATTCTGGGTTAATATCCCCTTATCAGTGACTGCATACCATGTGTGTTCTTTTGTGATTGGGTTACCTCACTAAGGATGATATTTTCAAGTTCTGACCATTTGACTAGGAATTTCGTGAATTCATTGTTTTTAATTGCAGAGTAGTATTCCATTGTGTAAATATACCACATCTTCTGTATCCATTCCTCCATTGAGGTACATCTGGGTTCTTTCCACCTTCTGGCTATTATAAATAAGGCTGCTATGAACATAGTGGAGCATATGTCCTTATTGCATGTAGGGGAAGCCTATGGGTATATGCCCAGGAGTGGTATAGCAGGATCCTCTGGGAGTGTCATGCCTAGTTTTCTGAGGAACCGCCAGACTGCTTTCCAGAGTGGTTGTACCAGCTTGCAATCCCACCAGCAGTGGAGGAGTGTTCCTCTTTCTCCACATCCTCTCCAACAACTGCTGTCTCCTGTGTTTTTGATCTTAGCCATTCTGACTGGTGTGAGATGGAATCTCAGGGTTGTTTTGATTTGCATTTCCCTAATGACTAAGGATGTTGAACATCTCTTTAGGTGCTTCTCAGTCATTAGATATTCTTCAGGTGAGAACTCTTTGTTTAGCTCTGTACCCCATTTTTAATAGGGTTACTTGGCTCTCTGGAGTCTAACTTCTTGAGTTCTTTGTATATATTGGATATTAGCCATCTGTCAGATGTAGGGTTGGTAAAGATCATTTCCCAGTTTGTTGGTTGCCGCTTTGTCCTTTTGACAGTGTCCTTTGCCTTATAGAAACTTTGTAATTTTATGAGGTACCATTTGTCAATTCTTGATCTTAGAGCATAACAGAACTCCAATAGCATAAATCTTTAAAATTGTAATCTCACTCTCACCAATAGGTCATGTAGATTTCACTCTCACCAATAGACAGGTTGTCTGGACAAAAACTATGTAGAGAAATCTGGAGTTAAATAACATAAATCAAATGGCCCTAACATCTACTTACATTTACAGAACACTTCTCCCCCAAACTAAAGAATACATTTTCTTTTCAGAATCTCATGGAACTTAAAAAATATAGAAAATATAGGATAGTTTGAAACACACTCTGCATCACATCTGACCAACATGGATTAAAGCTCATTTATAAAACAAATGATAACACAGGGTGATAAGTGTGTGGGGAAATGAGGAAGTTTATTGATTTTTTTGTGAGAGTGAAAACTTATAAAACCCCTATGGAAATCAATGTAAAGTTTCTGTAACAAGCTGAACATTAATCTACTACAACTCCAGTAATATCATTTGTGCATGTATATCCAAAGGACCATGATCTTACCACAGACTTTCTTGCTCATTTGTCTTCATTGACTTATGATACCCAGGAAATGGAAGCATCCTAGATGTCCATCCACTGATATAGATGATGAAAACATGGTCCTAAAAACCAGACTGTTATTTAACTGTCAAAAAACTCCTGAAATTATAAAATTTTCAGGAAAATGGAAGAATGAAAATGACTACCCTGAGTGAGGTAAACCAGACTCAAAAAGACAAACATTGTATTTTCTCTTTTATATGTGGATGTTAGCTTTTATGCTTTAGGTATGTTTATTTCAATTAGTTTCGGTAGCAAGGAAGGAGTAGAGTGGATGAGGAGATCATGCAAGAAAGGGGAAATAAAATACAATGTTAGAAAGGGATAAGGAGGATACTAGAATGGGGGGGGGTGTTAAATGAAGTTGGGGATGGGAAAGCAAAGTAAAGGCAGACTAAAGGGAGGGACAACTAACTCTAAAGGCTTTTTGAAAAACAATATGTAAGCCTATTACTGTAGAAGTTTCCTAAAATATATACACATGAAAAGAATTTAAAAGTAGTCTCCAAGAGTGGTTTAGCTGGGTCTTCAGGTAGATCTATTTCCAATTTTCTGAGGAACTTCCAGACTGATTTCCAGAGTGGTTGTACCAGTTTGCAATCTCACCAGCAATGGAGGAGTGTTCCTCTTTCTCCACATCCTCTCCAACATGTGTTGTCACCTGTGGTTTTGATCTTAGCCATTCTGATTGGTGAAAGGTGGAATCTCAGGGTCATTTTGATTTGCATTTCTTTGGTCACTAAGGACTTTGAATATTACTCTTTTTTTTAGTGTTTTCTTTTATTATCATTATTATTATATTATTATTATATTTATTTTCTATATTCTTTATTTACATTCCAAATGATTTCCCCTTTCCTGGTTCCCCCCTTCCCTGAAAGTCCCATAAGCCCTCTTCCCTCCCTCTGTTCCCCATTTGCCTAAGAATTTCATAAATTCATGGTTTTTAATTGCTGAGTAGTATTCCATTGTGTAAATATACATGGAAAATATCTCTGACAAAATTGAAGAAATATATAGAACAACACGTTAAGTTTGACTATTTCATGGAAAAATTATACAGATAAAATGGTAGACATAAAAATATTCCTACATTGATTGAAAGTGGAATTATAAACATTTTCTGATAAAATTGAAAATACACAAGGAAAATATTTCTGATAAAACTCAAGAAATATATAGAAAAACACATTAAAATTGACTATTTCATGAAAAATTAGACAGATAAGATGATAGGTATAAAAATATTTCTAAGTTGATTGAAAGTGAAATTATAAACATTTTCTGATAAAATTGAAAATTTACATGGAAAATATCTCTGATAAAATTGAAGAAATATATAGAAAAACACATTAAGATTGAGTATTTCATGGAAAAATTATACAGATAAAATGGTGGGCATGAAAATATTCCTAAGTTTATTGAAAGTGGAATTATAAACACTTTCTGATAAAATTGAAGATCTACAAGGAAAATATTCCTGAAAAAATCCAAGAAATATATAGAGAAACATTTTAAAACTGACTATTACATGGAAAATTATACAGATAAAATGAAAGGTATAAAAATGTTCCTAAGTTGATTGAAAGTAAAATTATAGACATTGTCTGATAAAACTGAAGATCCACATGGAAAATACTTCTGACAAAATTGAAGAAAAATACAGAAAAACATTAAAATTGAAGATTATCATGGACGATTATACTGACAAAATGGGAGGCACAAAAACATTCCTAAATTGATTGAAAGTGGAACTACAAACACCACTCCCTCCCCCCTGACAAAACCAAAGATCTACATGAAAAACACCTCTGACAAAATAGAAGAAATACACAGAAAAAATGTTAAAATTAAAGATTATCATGGAAAATAATACAGTCAAAATGGTAGACACAAAAAGCATTACTAGATTGAAAGAGGAGTCACAAATATTTTCTGATAAAATCGAAGATCCACATGAAAAACATCTCTGTTAGACTGTTTTTTGTTGGGGAATTAAGTCTATTGACGTTATAAGATAATAAGGAATAGTGATTGTTGCTTCCTGTTATTTTTGATGTTCTTTTTATGTTTGTGTGGTTACTTTCTTTTGGGTTTGTTGGAAAAAGATGACTTTCTTGCTTTTTCTAGGGTGTGGTTTCCCTCCTCATGTTGGCGTCTTCCATCTATTATCCTTTGTAGGGCTGGATTTGTGGAAAGATATTGTGTAAATTTGGTTTTATCATGGAATATCTTGTTTTCTCCATCTATGGTAATTGAGAGTTTTGCTGGGTATAGTAGTTTGGGCTGGCATTTGTGTTCTCTTAGGGTCTATATGAGATCTGCCCAGGATCTTCTGGCTTTCATCGTCTCAGGTGAGAAGTCTGATAGGCCTGCCTTTATAGGTTACTTGACCTTTTTCTCTTACTGCTTTTAATATTCTTTCTTTGTTTAGTGCATTTGGTGTTTTGATTATTATGTGCTGGGAGAACTTTCTGGTCTGGTCCAGTCTGTTTGGAGTTCTATAGGCTTCTTGTATGTTCATGGACATCTCTTTCTTTAGGTTAGGGAGGAGAACACAAACAAACAAGTGAAGGAACTGAACAAAACCATCCAGGATCTAAAAATGGAAGTAGAAACAATAAAGAAATCACAAAGTGAGACATCTCTGGAGATAGAAAATCTTGGAAAGAATTCAGGAGTCATCAACAACAGAATACAAGAGATAGAAGAAAGAATCTCAGCGGCTAAAGATACCATAGAAAGCATTGACTCAACAGTTAAAGAAAATGCAAAATGCAAAAAGCTCCTGATCCAAAACATCCAGGAAATCCAGGACACAATGAGAAGACCAAACCTAAGGATTATAGGTATAGAAGAGAGTGAAGATTTCCAACTTAAAGGGCCAGTAAATATCTTTAACAAAATTATAGAAGAAAACTTCCCTAACCTAGTGAATATTTCTTTAGGTGCTTCTCAGTCATTCCAGATTCCTCAGTTGTGAAATCTCTGTTTAGTTCTATACCCCATTTTTTTGATTGGGTTGTTTGGTTTTCTGGTGATTAGTTTCTGAGTTCTTTATATATTTTGGATTTTAGCCCTCTATCAGATGTGGGGTTAGTGAAGATTTTTTCCCAATCTGTAGGTGGCTGATTTGTCTTACTATGTCCTTTACCTTACAGAAGCTTCCCAGTTTCATGAGGTCCCAGTTATCAATTCTTGATCTTAGAGCAAGAGCCATTGGAGTTTTGTTTAGGAAATTTCCCCCTGTATCAATGAGTTCAAGGCTCTTTCCTACTTTATCTTCTATTAGATTCAGTGTATCTGGTTTTATGTTGGGGTCCTTGATCCACTTGAACTTTAGCTTTGTGCAAGGTGACAAATATGAATCTATTTTCATTTTTCTACATACAGACTGCCAGTTAGACCAGCACTATTTATTGAAGATGCTTTTTTTTCCATTGTATATTTTTGGCTTCTTTGTGAAAGATCAAGTGTTCATAAGTGTGTGGTTTTATTTCTGGGTCTTCAATTCTATTCCATTGATCAACATGTCTGTCTCTCTACCAATACCAAGCAGTTCTTAATCACTATTGCTCTGGAGTAAAGCTTGAGGTCAGGGATGGTGATTCCCCCAGCCATTCTTTTATTGTTTTTTTTTTTTTAATTTTCTAAGTTTTTTTTATTTACATTCCAAATGATTTCCCCTTTCTTATTTCCTCCCTCCCCGAAAGTCCCATAAGCCCCCTTCCCTCCCTCTTTTCCCCATTCAACCCCCTCTCACTTCTCTGTCCTGGCATTCCCCTACATCCAGTCTTTCCAGGACCAGGGGTCTCTCCTTCCATTTTCTTGGAAATCTATTGATATGCGAATTGTGTCTAGGGCTTATTGTTAAGAATTGCTTTTGCTATTCTGGGTTTTTTGCCTTTACAGATGAATTTGAGAATTGCTCTTTCTGTGTCTTTGAAGAATTGTGTTAGGATTTTGATGGAGACTGCATTGAATCTATAGATTGTCTTTGGTAGGATGGCCATTTTTACTATGCTAATTCTGCAAACCCATGAGCATGGGAGATCTCTCCATTTTCTGAGATCTTCTTCGATTTCTTTCTTGAGAGACTTGAAATTATGGTCATAAAGGTCTTTCACTTGTTTGGTTAGAGTTACCCCAAGATATTTTCTATTATTTGTGGCTACTGTGAAGGTAGTTGTCCCACCATGCCACTGGGGAATGTGTTCCACTATCTTCTTAGTGGCCTTATTTGTGATAGTCAGAAGCTGGAAACAATCCAGCTGTCTCACAACAGAAGAATGGATACATAAAATGTGGTTCATTTACACAATGGAATACTACTCAGCTATTAAGAATAAGGACATCCTGAGTTTTGCAGGCAAATGGATGGAACTAGAGACTATCACCCTGAGTGAGGTAACTCAGACCCAAAAGGACTTGCGTGGCATGTACTCACTAATAAGTGGATGTTAAGAAAAAAAAAATAAGTACAGAGTACCCAAGATCCAGTCCACCGAACTCAAAAAGGTCAACAAGCTGAAGAGTCTAAGTGAGGATGCCTCAGTCCCACTTGGCAGGGAGAACAAAGCAATCATAAGCGGGGAGGGAGGGAAAGTGGATTCGGGTAGGGGGGGAGTGGAGGAGAAAGGGGAACCTGATCTGGTATTGGGTGAGGGAAAAGGACTGAAGCCCTGAGGACCAGCAGAAAGAATGGAGACAGGCAAGATAGGAGGTTGGGTGGACTCTCCAGAATGCACCAGAAACCTGGGAGGTGAGAGACTCTCAGGACTCAAAGGAAGGGACCTTAGATGAAATGCTCGACAGTAGGGAAAGGGAACTTATAGAGCCCACCTCCAGCAGGAAGACAGGGCATCAAATGAGGGAGAGGGGGGCCATCCCACAGTTATAACTCTGACCCATAACTGTTCCTGTCTGAAAGAATTACAGGGATGGAAATGGAGAGGAACCTGAGGAAAAGAAGGTCCAGTGATAGGCCCAAAGTGGGATCCAGCTCAAGAGGAGGTCCCAAGGTCTGCCTGACACTATTACTGAGCCTATGGAGTGCTCACAAAAAGGGACCTAGCATGACCACACTCCAGAAGACCCAAGAAGCAGCTGAAAGAGTCAGATGCAGATATTTGCACTCAACCAATGGACAGAAGCAGATGACTCTGTTGTTGAATTAGGGAAGGTTGAAAGAAGCTGAGGAGAAGAGCAATCCTGTAGGAAGGCCAGCAGTCTCAATTAATTTGGACCCCCAAGATCTCTCAAACACTGGACCACCAAACAGGCAGCATCATATACTAACTGATATGAGGCCCCCAACACACATACAGTAGAGGAGTGCTGGGTCTGTGTTCATTCAGACATGATGTACCTAATCCTCAAGAGACTGGAGGCCCCAGGGAATTTAGAGATGAGGTGGGGTGGGGGGTGGGTAGGGACATCCAGGTGGAGACAGGGGGTTGGGGAGGAGGTATGGGATGTGGAATAGTTGGAGAGTGGACGGGGATAGGGAAGAATAAAATATGGAGTGCAAATAAATAAATTAAGAAAAAAGGAGTGTCCATATAATGCTGGAGACAATTGCCCAACTAGACATCATGTGCTATCACATAAATCCCTCATTACAAAGAATATGTTACATGTTGTTGAATTGTTGGCTAAAGGGTTCCTAAACTCCCAGATCTCCTAAACATTACAGGCTATCGTCAAGACTGTTAATTACCTTCCACAACCTGACCGTGAGGCCGTATTGGTAAAGACACTACTTACTTATGTCACCAAATATGGAGAAATTTAG
The DNA here is from genome assembly GCA_036184795.1 of Tokudaia tokunoshimensis. Classification (NCBI taxonomy): domain Eukaryota; kingdom Metazoa; phylum Chordata; class Mammalia; order Rodentia; family Muridae; genus Tokudaia; species Tokudaia tokunoshimensis. Next base: position 14,794,266 of record BTHU01000016.1, read on the forward strand.
CTGTAGTCCAATTAGAAGTTTCAGTCATATTGATTAGTGTCCACGGCACTGGAAGGTCCTCTTTACACTACTAGAGGAGAAAGGTAATCAGCTATCTTACCTTGCTATAAACCCTGGCACCTATAACAACAACTTGTCTCCAAGATATACAAGTTATTGGAGCAGCCAACCATTTTCTGATCAGGTTTAAATCCACTCCATGATATAGAACCTATGCTTGACAATGCTAAAATAGTCAAGAACCTGAGACTACGTAGGTCATGGGTCTTAGGGAAAAACCTACTACTACTGTTCTGCTAAAGGAACATAGTAATAAAATAACTCCTAAGGACAGATTGCTATATGCATAGACAAGAACACCATGCATTCCTCTTCAGGGAAGCTTCTTGTAGTAGATGATAATTAACACAGAGACCTACAACTGGAGCATTCAGTTGTAAATGGAATGTCTTTATTAAACCACTCTGCTCATGGCTCATGGAGAGACTTTCTAAGAGTCAGAAGTAGTGGATGGTTCCAAGGAAAGAGTTTCCTCTTGATGCAACAGGGCTGGATATACATATGAACTCCCAGTGACTATGACAGCATGCAGAAGACCTGCACAAGTTCAAACCACATAATTTTCCAGCCTGGAGAAGAGAAAGTGAACACAAAGTTTTACCCTTGACCAAGAAGCTCTCTGCAATTGATACCTGCTGGCAAAGGAAAAAGTAAGTCGGTTTTCTTTAATGGGGTGTCATTCTAGGACAGGCTCCATGCCAAGGAATAGTTGGTCAACAAAAAACATAAACATGTCTTTCGGTGTGATTTTTGTTTTGTTTTTGTTTTATTGGTTTTGTTTTGATTTCTTTTAATTAATCAATTAATTAATTAATATCCCAAATGATGCTTCCCCATCCCTCCCTCACAAAGTCCCTTCCCCAACTCCCGTCCCCTTCTTCTCTGAGAGGTAGGGTCCCCTTGATATCCCCCAACCCTGGCACTTCAAGTCTCTGCTAGATTAAGCACATCCTTTCTCACTGAGGCCAGACAAGGTAGCTGTGAAGGTTGAGCTGCCTGTCTGCTACATATGTTCCATCTCCTGAATGTTCTTTGGTTGCTGGTTCAGACTCTGAGGTCTCTTTACCCAGGGGTCTATGTTGGTAGACTCTGTTGGTCTTCCTGTGGGGTTCTCTTCCCCTTCAGGGCCTTCAATCCTTCCTCCAGCTCTTCCATAAGTCTTTTCGACCTCTGGGTAATGTTTGACTGCATCTGTTTCAGTTAGCTGCTGGGCCTCCCAGAGGAGAGTTAAGAACATGAAGTTGACTGGGTAGGGAAGTGCCCAGGATCTGGGAGGATCTGAGGGAAATGAAAGAATATGATCAAACTTTACTGCATACAATGAAAATTAATAGACATAAAAAAGAAAGAACCTATTATATGTTGGGCATCGGTGAGCTTAGCTTACTGCCCCCAGCTGAGCTGTTCCCATAGGTTTCCTGAGAGCGGAACATCCTGCGGCTTAGCTTGATTTCTGTCTTCCTGCCTGGTGTGGTAGGGACTTCAAGGTGCCTGACCTATGGCTATGATTGTTTTTTCCCTGTTGTTTTTCACCCAGCCTCAAGTATAAATTGCTGGTCCCTCAGTAAAGCTTCAGCATTCTCCTTACTGAATGACCCGAGTCTGTGTTTTCTGTTAATTCCCCAGGCTGATACTCGGTACCATGGTGGTGCAGGCGCCATCAATTATAGAAATGAAGATAAACAAAAATTAGCTTTGTAATCTCTTTCCTTACTCTACTCCCATCTTTCCTCATCACCCAATGTCACTTTCTCTTTTTGACCCTTTCTAAATTTTAGAGTATGTTCTACATATGTAGGGCAGGATTTTTCTTTTTGAGTCAGAGTTTCCTCACTTCCTAATATACTTTTCAAATATATATGTTTGCTTGAAATTTTCATGAATTCTTTTTTCTTAACAGCAAAAATCCATTTCGTATATGTGCCACACTGCCATTGTCAATTCATCTGTTGATGGACATCCAGGTTTATTTCATTTTCTTATTATCAAAACTAGAGATAAGCTTAATACATGAACATGCAAGTATCTTCATGGTAGGATAAGTAGTTCTTTGTGTCAGGAGTAGAAGAGTAAGTCATATGGTAGCTCAATTTTTAATTTTTCAAGGAAGTTCTAACCTGATTTCCACAATGGGTATATTAATTCGTGCTCGCAGGATCAATGAATAAAGGTTTCTTTCTATCCACCTCCTATCCAACATTGATTGTCAGATATATTGATGATAGTAGCCATTTGGAAAGTAGTTTTAATCTGCATTCCTTTTAGATCATGCTTCTTTTAAAATATGTATTTTTTATTAATTCTTTGAGGATTTCATACATTTTCCTACATACATATCACTCCTCATTCCTCCTTCTAACTTCTCACAGTCCACCCCATCTCCATCTCCGCCCAACTTCTCGTCCCCCATTTTTTTAAAGTCTAATTTGTGCTGCCTTTATTCACACAGGTGTGGGTCAGCCTCTAGAGTATGGGATGCCATATCCCTACATGGCTTGGATCCTGGAACCCTGGACTAGGGGTTGTGAGAGAATAAAGAGAGGGCAGATAAGCAAACATGGGTGCAGAAAAAAGAAAATTGCAATTAGATTGGGTTCTCTGATGGTGAAGCCACAGCATCCAAAAAGCACTGAGTGTTTATTATATACAGTTGACCAAGGATCCTTGGCTTATAGTATAAAGCTGAACAAGGAGGCTTGGCTTATAGTATACAGCTGAGCAAAAAGGCTGAGCTTTTAGTATATAGTTGAACAAGGAGGCAGGGTTAGCTAATCTCTGTAGTAGTTTCTGTAGAACAGCCTTCTGTTTCTGCCCTCACTGTCAACATTTTCAGTCACACCAGAGGAAGACTTTGCTGTCTTTCTGAACCTCATCTGGAGAAGTCTTTGCTATTCCCATGGGTATAAAGCATTGGGGTCCTTGACATGACCATGCTTGTGTCAAAAACATTCATTCAGGACTTCTTTGCTTCCTACAGTTGGCAATCTATAAAGGTGACATCCTTAAAGAAAACCTGATACTCCCTACCAGAATCCATGAACTGTCAATAGCTCCTTGGATAAAAGTGGGCATCCATGAGTCCTCTTTCCCCTTCATGCTGGAACACTGACTGGTTTAACCTTGTGGCTGGTCTTGTTCAGGCAACCCAAGCTGGTACGAGTTCATGAGTACAGAGGCCCTGTCATGTCCAGAGAGATTGCTTTGGTCCTCTCTGATCTGTGGCTCATCTTCTGAGATAGTCCCTGAGCTTTGTGGAGAGGTAGTGGGTATGATGTAAATATCTTGTTTGTAGCTGAGCATTTCACAGGCACCTATTGTCTGCCCTTTGATCAGTCAGAGCACTTCACCAAGGAATATAGGATTAAGATGCCCTTTCTCCCTAGGATAAAAGATTACCAAATAAAATCTTCAAAATGTATGATAACCTATAGACAATAACAAATAATTTATCATTTAAAAGTACAATTCAGGGAAGTTCAAAGAAACACAGTTCTTGTAGTTGGTTGTTTTAACTCCAAGTAATCAAGATACATAGGGTGTTTTGGTAGCGATTTTCAAAATTTATTATCCTGTGCCTTATTACTTATGATACAGATAAACAATGACATGTTCTGCATCATAATTTGCAAGTCACTAATGTATGCAATATTGAGAATCAATAAAGCTCTTTTAGCTTTTGAAATACACCAAACACAGTGCTTAATACTACCCTTGCTTCACTTCAAATTTATGTGACTCCTGCAAAGTGGTCAAGATTACATAGCATTCTTTGAGGGTCATCTGCACCTTAGTTAGATTAAATCATTACTTACATTGTCAAGGCAAAGCAGGAATCAACAACAGATCTATGTCTCTACTTACTATGTCCCTAACATTATTTATATAGCCTGTTTCTTCAATTGGGGTCCCTTTCGTAATGCCCAGGGTTGGGAGAATTGGATGCAGGTGCAGACAACACCTGATTTAGCTCAAGGATGGCTGAATTCTTCTTTCCAAAATAGTTTAAAATAGAAAGTTTCTATCCATGTTTGACTTTTGATCTCCCTGGAGATAACACATAATTGCTCTGGCATGCAATTCTTAGCTTTTCCCTGATTGGTCAGGTTGTCTGAAGTGTGCTCTCATACCTACATGGTACATCTGCTCAGCCATCTGTAGTACAAAATCCTGTCTCTCTTTCTTTCTTTCTTTCTTTCTTTCTTTCTTTCTTTCTTTCTTTCTTTCTTTCTTTCTTTCTTTCTTTCTTTCTTTCTTTCTTTCTTTCTTTCTTTTTCTTTTCCTTCTTTCTTTCTTTCTTTCTTTCTTTCTTTCTTTCTTTCTTTCTTTCTTTCCTATATTTTTTTTAATTTACATTCCAAATGATTTCCCCTTTCCCGTTTCCTCCCTCTCCGAAAGTCCCATAAGCCCTCTTCCCTCCTCCTGTTCCCCATTCCACCCCCTCTCGCTTCTCTGTCCTGGTATTCCCCTACATCCAGTCTTTCCAGGACCAGGGGTCTCTCCTTCCATCTTCTTGGAAATCTATTGATATGTGAATTGTGTCTTCGGTATTCTGAGTTTCTGGGTTAATATCCCCTTATCAGTGACTGCATACCATGTGTGTTCTTTTGTGATTGGGTTACCTCACTCAGGATGATATTTTCCAGTTCTGACCATTTGCCTAAGAGTTTCGTGAATTCATTGTTTTTAATTGCAGAGTAGTTACACAATGGAATACTGCCCTGTCAATCATTCTTAACTCAGGGAAACTGAGACTTTAGCTTTGGAAAATTACTGTCCTGTGGAAGGATTAAATAACATGCAACTGAGAAAAGTACTTTAACATTGTATCTTACTGTAGATGAGTTCCTAGATATGTGGATTATAGATTTAGGATTTTAAATTACATGAATAATTTTCCAAGTAGTTCATGTTATAACTATAGGACTGCATGGCCATGACTACTTCCTCCTATCACAAATTATTATATTATGTTATATTATATTATTAATGTTGATTGTGAAAGTGTCTCAGAGCACATGAACTCACCTGTTTAAGTCCCTAGTATAGTCCCTCTGTGATTTTTCTACTTTGGATATTTGTGTTTGTGTTGGGAATTGGTGGTGTCGGAAAGACGCTCAATAAACCATAATCTTGAAGGTAATTTGGAAGCTTCTTAGAAAAGCCACTGAATCAATGAAGTAGTGAGTCTATTATGCAGTTGTTAATTCTTTTTACCAGTCCTGAAAACTATACACACCTCTAACTCCTATTTGCTCTTCTCTGACCAAGACAGCATATACTGAGTAGCTTTCCCTGCCTTATGCATGAAATCACCAGATAGAGTACAAAACCCTGTGGATAATTCTTACCTAGGGAAAGCAGACTTTAGCTTTGGAAAAATTACTGTCCTTTAGAAGGATTAAGTTAGATGCAGCTGCTAAAACTACTTAACATTGTGACTTACTTTAGAGGAGTTCCCAGAAATGAGGGTCTTTTCAGATCTACTTAAGTCCAAATATTGTTTGCCCAGACATTAAAGGGTAGCATCCATAGAGTTCTTTTCTTGTATCTGTTGATGATAACTCTCAAAGCCCCTGGGAGTGGATGCATTCAGGGCCACTTTTCCTTACAGATTTGCAGTTTGGGCTTATTTGGATGTATTTTGTATTATTTCTTGCTATCTTTGTTGACAGATTGTGGTGATATAAATAGAAACCATTTTCATTGACATGACGTGACCTTCCTTCTCAAGCCTGGCTCTTTTCCCAGTGTCAATGGATGGGGCTGTCATCTGCTTGGTGGCTTATGCCAGAAGCCTTGAAGCTATTTCTATACCTCCCCTTCTCTCTGGCTATATGCCATCCATCACCTAAACCCATTAAGATCTGAAGTAGTCACTCATATGGCCTTGCTTGTATCATCTTACCGCCTCTTCTAATCAATGCTCTCCATAGTATAGCCAGAGTGATTTTCTCAAGAGTTACCTGTTCACATGTGAATTAATCTCACATATACGTCTAGTGCCTTTGATGGATGTGGAAGGCATATAGCAGACAGATATGAAAATGGGAAACACTGTTGTCAGTCTCCTTGTCTAATTCTCATTTACTTTATGTTAAAACACAGGTAGATTATTGATGCTCTGCGGTTAAAAAGTTTCCAGTGCTTTTCAAAATTTATCCCTATACTTTCACTTCATCTCATCCTTCATTTCTCATCACTTCACTTTTGTTTCTGCCCTTTAAGTGCTCCATCTGATCTACCACCTCAGACCTTTTTCCTGTGCTGCTGTAAATGTAGGCTAGGGATGGTTTCTAACTCTGCGCTTCTTTATCATTAGGAATATGGTTGGCTTTTATGACATGTTGTGGTCAGAAATGTGGTCATGCCAGGTCCCAGATACTTTTACTAAAGCATATAGAAGGTACTGCATTTCTCCTTGCTAGGAGATACAGAAGTCACATGGCCTCTTATCCTTCAGGTCCAAGTACTGATCTTCTCTTAATGGTATCACCAGAATGTCTCAGAAGAGGACTGCTTCTTTTTTCCTGCTCAGTCACTGTCACTTCACAAGCAATCCAGATAAGCCAAGCTTATCTCAGCTCCTTGGTGCATGGGTGTAGTCTAGCCAACCTGGGATCTGAATAGAGAATGTCACCCTATATACTGACTTCAGCTCTTATTTATCCTCTCTATGATTCAAAGGTTTTTTGTAAAATATTGAGCTTTTTTTGTAAACAATGACTTTTTTTTCTTTTATTGAATATTTTCTTTATTTATATTTCAAATGTTATTTCCTTTCCAGGTCTCCCCTCCGGAAACCCCTTATCCCATTCCCATTCCCCTTCCTCATGCCTCTATGAGGGTGCTCCCCAACTCTTACACTGGGGACATCAAACCCCCTCAGGACCAAGGGCCGCTCCTCCCACTGATGTCCCTTAAGGCCATCCTCTGCCACAAATTTGGCCGAAGCCATGGGTCCCTCCATGTCTACTCTTTGAGTTTTTAAAAATGTTTCCTTTCTTAATTCAAGAAGATAGTACGGATTGTTAAACCATATCCAGGAAGAATTGTTTAGATAATTCTTATATAATTTTTGAAAAACACAGACCTACAGAATTGACCAGAATTTTATAAACAAAAGGAGGTTGTACAGTTTCTTCTTGCACTAGCTACCCAAGATAAGGTAGGACTCAGGTCTCCTCAATGCACTGAAGAAAATGCTTGTTGAGTGTAATTTTAAAAACATGCTTACTCTTTCTTGTGAGTTCTCCCCGAGTTTCCAGCTATACTCCCATGAACAGCTGCCACAATGTTGCTGGCTGGCATTTTCCCGAGAGCGCTGCCCATTCCTTTGGCTGGTTTTGTTAAGCAGTCAACAACCACCCTTCCTGAAAATGCTGGGAGCTGTTGTTTGCTCGCAAGCTGGCGCCCCGGGGCTGTGCCCTTTCTCCTGCCCACCTGAGTCACCATGGATGGAAAAACACCAGACAATCTTAATATTTTAAAACCAGCCAAATAATACAATCACTGGGCAAGGAATCTATTGTCCTAAACTCATCAGCTATATCATATCAGAATTTCTCTGATGGCGGAGGCTGTCCTGGGTTCTATTAGCCCCCAGGCCTACCAGGTGTCCATGTTCCTCTCTCCAAAGCCTGGCTGAAAAGCCCCTTTCTCTATCTTTACTCTTCTTCTTCCTCCTGGGACCTGGAAATCCTGCCTCTATATCTTTGCCTAGCAATTGGTTTCTGCTGTCTTTATTGACATATGAACTTCTCCCCCTACACATGCTCCATGAAGTTATCAGACCTGATGGTTTCCCAGAGCACTCTGGAATCCATGGCCGAACCTTCCCTATTTTGTTTGGAACTAAGAAGCAGGAAGACAATGATATTATCACGTGGGTAAATGAAGTGATTTAGATATGACCATTGTTGAGGGATGGACAGTGGTAAGAGAGGCCGCATTAATGTTGGTGATAGAGTTGGTACAATGCTAGAGAATACATGTATGGGGGAAGCAGTAGTAACTAGTTCATTTACAGTTGGGATTCAGTTTGTAGGTAAAACTGCAGTGAATGATAGAAAAGTGTGTGTATAACCCAGTGAAGTGGAGGATAGTGGTTAGGCTTAGACTAGAACTGGCCTTGCTGTCTACAGGCTGAGAGACTTGGATGCCACAGTCAGTAATAGTAGCTGTTGTCTCATATGTGAAAAAGGGCAGCAGTCACAGTCCCTTCATGTTTGCTGTGAGAATCAAAATCCCTTTAGTGCACTCCAAGTCAGGAACTAGCCCTCCTGACTTCACTGTTCATGGGAAAGTTGCTTTAGGGAATTTGAAGTGGAACCTGATGCGTGGGTATGGGTAATACAGGAAAAGTACAAACGGATTCTTGTAGGTTGATTGGTTATAGAGCCTCTTATGTATCAGAACAGTTCAATTGTGTTCTGCATTTGGACTCAAAGCTAGTGTAGCTTGGTGTATGATTTACAAGCATTTGCTTTCTGTTTAGATACCGGACATGTCAAACATTTAAAGTGCACACAAAATTCCTGGCCAGCTTGGCTCTGTCTTAGTGACAGGTTCCCAGGTCAAGGACCACATTTGGGTAGCCAGAGGCTAGATTCTGATGGAAGAGAGGTGTGAGTGGAAGTGCTGAGAGAAGCTGCCGCTGGTTAGCAGAGAACCTATTGTTTTTCCCTAGAGAGCTCACACATCAGATCTGTCATGGTCTATTATGGTCTGGCAGATATTTTCAAATGCAGTTTCCTCTGGACGCTGGGCTGATAGGATGACCTGTGCTGGGTTGTTACCCTGTCACTCTGTGATCAGATTATAAACCACTGTATAGTCAGATACTCAGTTCTATGAGTTCACACACACACACACACACACACACACACACGGCACACAGCATTCTTTCATATGGATGTATTTTGATGCAACAACATTTATTTCCAGTTCTCTTTTATTGATTGATTGATTATCATTTATTTGGCTCTGAGTTTATTAATTGGCTTGGTGGAAGTCACAATACTGTGATATTTTTCTTTGTGATTTTACTTGGCAAAATTTGTGATCAAAACTTTACTCCACACCATTAAATAAAGTGCCATTTTAGATGTAAAATACCAAGACATGTAAAATATTCAGGCACACATATATTTTTAGCATTGTAATGGATGCAGGGGTGAGATGTCCAAAGAACAGGAGGGTTTTGATGGTAGAAGAATAGGATGGGATCAGAGGACAGATACTAAAGAACAAATCCTTTTCTTTTCTTGGAATTTCAGATCATGCTGGAAATTCCATTTTCATGTGTGAAGTCATTGGTGAACAATGTAAGATAATACAGTATTGCCCAGCTCAGCTGGTCTCAAACTTGTCAGTTTCAGAATCACCGGAGACTCAAGACCAGTGAGGTCTCCAGCTGAACTTCTGATGTTAGACCCAAGCTACTGATGTGGTCAAGCCTTGGTTGATTATTAATGTGAATGCTGAATTTAGGAGAGGGGCAGAATAGATTGAGAATGAGATAGTGAGAGCAAGCTCCACATCCATGGAGAAGATGCCAGCCAAGGAGAGACTTGCTATGAGTGCCAAGAAGGGATATGAAGACAGATAGCTTTCCAAGGCAGTGTTATGAACTAACACTGAGACTGTATGACTTATGAGACTGTATGGATCAAGTAGATACAGCGACAGGTAGGGATAAGACATACTGCTCTGGGGAACTGTGTGAGTAAGATGTGGAAGGAAGCAGCCCAACTTCTTGGAAAAACAAAAATCCCAGCACAGAGAAGGAGAAGTGGACCTGAAGCCACACCTCTAACCAAGAAGCCAACTGCAATTTATGCCTGCTGGGGAAGGGGAAGCCAGTTTTCTCCTATGGAGGGTCACTGTGTGTATCCCCCACACTCCAGAGCAGGGCCCACGCACGGGAGGAGTTGGTCAACACAAAACAGACTTCATGTTTTCTTGGTGTGTGAATTTTGTTTTGTAATTTTTGTGCTACAGTGTGTGTGTGTGTGTGTGTGTGTGTGTGTCCACGCGTGCGCAGTACGGTCAAGACAGTGTTTCTCTGTGTATCCCTGGTTGTCCTGATTGGCAGACTCTGTAAAATAAGTTGGCCTTAAACTCAGAGTTCTGTCTGCCTCTGCCTTCTGGGTTCTGAAATTAAAGGTATGCATCACATTGACCATCTATTTTTTGGCTTCTGCTTTTAAGTATTAATTTTTTCTATAACATTTCTCCCTTTCCTCCTTCTAAAGTTTAGAGCCTAAACTTTCTCATATAACCTTCCCCCTCTCCTTTAAATTTATGACCACTTTTGTTGCTAGTTGTTATTAACATGTTTATTTTGTATACATATATATTCCTAAATATAACCTGTAGAGTCCATATGCTATTACTTGTATTATTGTATGTATGTTTTGAGAGATGCTTGTTTGTTACTGGACAGCCAGTGGAGGAAGTCAAACTCCCAGCTTTCCTCAGTTGCCCATTATTTTGCGTATGGTCAAGACCTCATGGGCTTTTCTTTGTCAAGTTTAGCATGTCCACTTGGTCTCATCCTCAGGAACATCAGGCTGGGTGGGTAGGGAGGTGAGGGGATCTGAGAGGAGTTGGGAAGGTGAAAGAATATGATGAAAACACATTGTATATTAAAAAGAAAAAAATTAAAAGATTGCCACCCTTTGGGAAAGCTGTTTGGTCTTATAAATTTTGGTGCATAGGCACCCGGGAAGATGATTCAGTGGGTAAATGCTTGCCACACAGTTATGAGCACCTGTCTGCAGACCAGAGTCCGTGTAAAACCAGAGTCACTAGTCATCTAATACCCTGGGACTCTGGTAGCAGGATAGGAAGTAGAAACGGGAGAGTCCTTAGAAACTCACGGGCCAGTTACCCTTGGATATGCAGAAGAGAACAAAGGATCTTATCTCAAACAAACTTGAAAGCAAGAACCAATACATGAGGTTGTTCTCCGACCTTTACACATGTGCCATAACGTATACGTCACACTAACATGGATGCAGACACGCTCAGGGAGGAGGAAAAGGAGGAAGTGAGGGAGGAGGAAAAGGAGGAAGTGAGGGAGGGGAGGGGGAAGGGGATCCAGCAGATTAGAGATTATCTTTTAATGCTTCTAACAAGGTGGAATTCATTAAAATAGGATAAAAAAAAAAAGAAAGAGGAAGAAAAATCTAAATATGTAAATATGCAAATAAGGAGTGGGAAATGCTGTAAGGGAGACAGGTCGAGCAGTGAGGGGCTTGGTGTGGTGCTCACAGGCTTGGGATTTATCCTGGGTGGCATCACTTCTTTTATGTCAGGGAATGCCATGATACAACTTGCAAGTCAGAAAGATTGTCGTCATTTTGTGAAGTAGAGAACTAGGTTAATGGGTGTGGTGTGAAACCTACATTCAAAGGTCTTCCATGTTAAAATTTGCCCCTAGATGAATTTTATGCCTTGGCACGTCATACTGAATCTCTCTGGAGCTATCTCTTCATATTTGAAATGGCCACAATAATCACTACAGCATTTCTAGAACACAAATTTATAACAATTTTAGTCCTCTGGGACTGGGTAATGGCTAGAGGTAGTTTCTGTGTCACAACTGAAAGGCTACATAGTGTTACCGGCATCTAATGGGCAGAGGCCAGGGATGTTGATAAATACTCTGTCACGCACAGAGCAGTCACCATAAGAAAAAGAATCTGGCACAAACTGTCAATGGTGCCAAGGTTTAGAAAACTGCACTAAGTGTTCTGCCATAGATGATACAGAAACCAGGGAGAGAAAAAAGGTAAGAAGAAAACAATGGGGTTGGATTTCAACACGGTGGCTAAAGACTGGATAGCTAGATGGAGCTAACGAATAGATAGATGTTTAGGGTGAGAGGAAAGGGATGGAAGATGGAAAAAGAGATGGAAATTGAGTGGGGGTAGGCGAGAAGACTTTGGAATTAGGAATTTCAGTGGTGAGCTGTTCTTGTTGTTGGCTTCTAATGCGTATGGCACGGCTGCTGGACTCTAACTGGGATCCTATAGCTATAAGTGAAGGCTTATTATTGTTAAGGCTCAAGGTTTCCCAGATAGTTGTGTGAGGGGTCCAGAAGAGGACAGTAATCCACTTGCCTCCCATTCTTCTCTATACACATAGCAGGGTTGCCTCTGTGCAGAGTCCATTGTCCAACTATCTGAAGGGAAAGAACAAGTGCTGATCTAACTAGAAGTCAAGACTTCCAGTGAGTTATGCTTGAATCAAGGGATCGAACCACAAACCTAGCCATTTTCCACTTCCTGTTTCAGTGGGAACGTGGCTAATCTGGCCCGTGATTCTTCAGTTTTGTGTGCCTGGTTAAAGAAGTCATACACCCTCTGGAATCAGGCCCTGGGTAAAGTGTCTTCATGCTGATTGGTTTTCCTTTTTATGGTTTATCCTATATTTGCTATCAAATTTGATTCTCAATTAAGCTTCATTCACATGGTCAACCTTTGGGGACTTCCATCTGAAATTCCATTCCCAAGGCTTTTCATCCTGATTCTCAGAAGAAAGCTATCTCCCTTTACTATCTCAAACACTTACAAAAGCATGGCAGCCAAGAACTCTTACACTTTCCTAATTATATGCCAGTCCTCTAGCCATCGATCCCTGTCAAAATTACTGTTCTCACTTCCCAGTTGTCTTGCTGTGTATATTAGTCTAACATCAGTAGAGAACTTTTTATTAGACTTTAGAAAGTTTATCTCACATACAAATAATTCCTTGATCACATGGTTGCAGTGTCTTTAGGAATTAATCTGACTTTATATCGGAGTACAGGGAAGAAAAAGATGGAAGAATAAACATAGACGTTATATTAGACTTCTGTAAGTATCAGCCAAATGACTTCTTCCAATTTCTTTAGCAATATAGACATTCCGGTCCTATCAGTAGCCATGTAAATGATTCTGACAAAGTGTTGTTATATTTTCTTTTTTTTGGTTGTTATTATTTTTTTATTATTTATTTTATTTTATTTTTTTAATTTACATTCCAAATCACTTCCCCTTTCCCGTTTCCTCCCTCCCCGAAAGTCCCATAAGCCCCCTTCCCTCCCTCTTTTTCCCATTCAACCCCCTCTCGCTTTTCTGTCCTGGCATTCCCCTACATCCAGTCTTTCCAGGACCAGGGGTCTCTCCTTCCATCTTCTTAGAAATCTATTGATATGCGGATTGTGTCTAGGGTATTCCAAGATTCTGGGTCAATATCCCCTTATCAGTGACTGCAAACCATGTGTGTTCTTTTGTGATTGGGTTACCTCACTAAGGATGATATTTTCAAGATCTGACCATTTGCCTAGGAATTTCGTGAATTCATTGTTTTTAATTGCAGAGTAGTATTCCATTGTGTAGATATACCACATCTTCTGAATCCATTCCTCCGTTGAGGGACATCTGGGTTCTTTCCAGCTTCTGGCTATTATAAATAAGGCTGCTATGAACATAGTGGAGCATGTGTCCTTATTGCATGCAGGTAAAGCCTCTGGGTATATGCCCAGGAGTGGTATAGCTGGATCCTCCGGGAGTGTCATGCCCAGTTTTCTGAGGAACTGCCAGACTGCTTTCCAGAGTGGTTGTACCAGCTTGCAATTCCACCAGCAGTGGAGGAGTGTTCCTCTTTCTCCACATCCTCGCCAACAACTGCTGTCTCCTGTGTTTTTGATCTTAGCCATCCTGACTGGTGTGAGATGGAATCTCAGGGTTGTTTTGATTTGCATTTCCCTAATGACTAAGGATGATGAACATCTCTTTAGGTGCTTCTCAGCCATTAGATATTCTTCAGGTGAGAACACTTTGTTTAGCTCTGTACCCCATTTTTTAATAGGGTTACTTGCCTCTCTGGAGTTTAACTTCTTGAGTTCTTTGTATATATTGGATATTAGCCCTCTGTCGGATGTAAGGTTGGTAAGGATCATTTCCCAGTTAGTTGGTTGCCGCTTTGTCTTTTTGACAGGGTCTTTTGCCTTGCAAAAACTTTGTAATTTAATGAGGTCCAATTTGTCTATTCTTGATCTTAGAGCATAAGCTATTGGAGTTCTGTTCAGGAAATTCTCCCCTGTGCCCATATGTTCAAGGTTCTTCCCTAGTTTCCCTTCTATTAGTTTCAGTGTGTCTGGTTTTATGTGGAGATCTTTGATCCACTTAGAATTGAGCTTAGTGCAAGGAGATAAGAATGGGTCAATTTGCATTCTTCTGCATGTTGACCTCCAGCTGAGCCAGCACCATTTGTTGAAAAGGCTATCTTTTTTCCACTGGATGCTTTTAGCTCCTTTGTCAAAGATCAAGTGACCATAGGAGTGTGGATTCATTTCTGGGTCTTCAATTCTGTTCCATTGATCTACATGTCTGTTACTGTACCAATACCATGCGGTTTTTAACGCTATTGCTCTGTAGTACAGCTTGAGGTCCGGGATACTGATTCCCCCAGAGGTTCTTTTACTCTTGAGAATAGTTTTAGCTATTCTGGGTTTTCTGTTATTCCAGATGAATTTTTGAATTGCTCTTTCTAACTCTATGAAGAATTGAGTTGGGATTTTGATGGGGATTGCATTGAATCTGTGTATTACTTTTGGTAAGATGCTTATTTTTACTATATTAATCCTGCCAATCCATGAGCATGGCAGATTTTTCCATCTTCTGAGGTCTTCTTCAATTTCTTTCTTCAGAGACTTGAAGTTCTTGTCATACAGATCTTTCACTTGTTTGGTTAGAGTCACGCCAAGATACTTAATATGGTTTGTGGCTATCGTGAAGGGTATTATTTCTCTTACTTCTTTCTCAGCCTGCTTATCCTTTGAGTATAGGAAGGCTTCTGACTTGCTTGAGTTGATTTTATATCTGGCCACTTTGCTGAAGTCGTTTATCAGCTGTAGGAGTTCTCTGGTGGAGTTCTTTGGGTCGCTTATGTATACTATCATATCGTCTGCAAATAGTGATAGTTTGACTTCTTCCTTTCCAATTTGTATCCCTTTGACCTCTTTTTGTTGTCTAATTGCTCTAGCTAGAACTTCAAGTATTATATTGAAAAGATATGGAGAGAGAGGGCAGCCTTGTCTAGTCCCTGATTTTAGTGGGATTGCTTCAAGTTTCTCTCCATTTAGATTGATGCTGGCTACCGGTTTGCTGTAAATTGCTTTTACTATGTTTAGATATGGGCCTTGAATTCCTGATCTTTCCAAGACCTTTAGCATGAAAAGATGCTGAATTTTGTCAAATGCTTTCTCAGCATCTAATGAGATGACCATGTGGTTTTTTTCTTTGATATTGTTTATGTAGTGGATTACATTGATGGATTTCCTTATATTGAACCATCCCTGCATCCCTGGGATGAAGCCTACTTGATCGTGGTGAATGATTGTTTTGATGTGTTCTTGGATTCGGTTGGCAAGAATTTTATTGAGTATTTTTGCATCGATATTCATAAGAGTTATTGGCCTGAGATTCTCTTTCTTTGTCGGATCTTTGTGTGCTTTTGGTATTAGTGTAATTGTGGCTTCATAGAACCAGTTGGGTAGTATTCCTTCTGTTTCTATTTTGTGGAACAGTTTGAAGAGTATTGGTGTTAGGTCTTCTTTGAAGGTCTGATAGAATTCTGCAGTAAAACCATCTGGACCTGTGCTTTTTTTGGTTGGAAGACTTCCAATGACAACTTCTATTTCTTCAGGGGTTATAGGACGGTTTAGATGGTCTATTTGATCCTGATTTAATTTTGGTACTTGGTATCTGTCAAGGAAATTGTCCATTTCCTCAAGATTTTCTAGTTGTGTTGAATACAGGTTTTTGTAGTAGGATCTGATGATTTTTTGAATTTCCTCAGTTTCTGTTGTTATCTCTCCCTTTTCGTTTCTGATTTTATTAATTTGGATACTATCTCTGTGCCCTCTGGTTAGTCTGGCTAAGGGCTTATCTATCTTGTTGATTTTCTCAAAGAACCAACTCCTCGTTTTGTTGATTCTTTGTATGGTTTTATTTGTTTCTACTTGATTGATTTCAGCCCTGAGTTTGATGATTTCCTGCCTTCTACTCCTCTTAGGTGTATTTGCTTCTTTTTGTTCCAGGGCTTTCAGGTGTGCCATTAAGCTGTTAGTGTATGCTGTCTCCCGTTTCTTTTTGGCGGCACTCAGGGCTATGAATTTTCCTCTTAGCACTGCTTTCACTGTGTCCCATAAATTAGGGTATGTTGTGCCTTCATTTTCATTAACTTTCAAAAAGTCTTTGATTTCTTTCTTTATTTCCACCTTGACCAAGTTATCATTGAGCATTGTTCAGCCTCCATGTGTACGTGGGTTTTCTTTTGTTTTTGTTGCCATTGAAGACCACCCTTATTCCATAGTGATCTGATAGGAGGCATGGGATTATTTCTTTCTTCTTGTATCTGTTGAGGTCTGATTTGTGACCAATTATATGGTCAATTTTGGAGAAGGTAACATGAGGAACTGAGAAGAAGGTGTATTCTTTAGCTCTAGGATGAAATGTTCTATATATATCTCCTAGTTCCATTTGGTCCAAGGCTTCAATTATATTCACTGTGTCCCTGTTTAGTTTCTGCTTTCCTGAACGATCCATTTCAGAGAGCGGGGTGTTGAAGTCACCCACTATTATTGTGTGCGGTGCGATGTGTGCTTTGAGTTTTAGTAAAGTTTCTTTTACAAATGAGGGTGCCCTTGCATTTGGAGCATAGATATTCAGAATTGAGAGTTCTTGATGGTGGATTTTTCCCTTGATCAGTATGTAGTGTCCTTCTGTGTCTTTTTTGATGACTTTAGGTTGAAAATCAATTTTATCTGATATTAGGATGGCTACTCCACCTCGTTTCTTGGGGCCATTTGCTTGTAAAATTGTTTTCCAGCCTTTTACTCTGAGGTAGTGTTTGTCTTTGACACTGAGGTGCGTTTCCTGCATGCAGCAAAATGCTGGGTCCTGTTTATGTATCCAGTCTGCTAGTCTATGTCTTTTAATTGGGGAATTGAGACCATTGATATTAAGAGAGATTAAGGCATAGTGATTATTGCCATCTGCCATTCTTGACGCTATCTTTATGTTTGAGTGGTTATCTACTTTTGGGTTTGATTCAAGAAGGTTATTATCTCATTTTTTCCAGGGTGTTGTTTCTCTCCCTGTATTGGAGGTTTCCACCTATTATCCTTTGCAGGGCTGGATTTGTGGAAAGATATTGTGAAAATTTGGTTTTATCATGGAATATCTTGGTCTCTCCATCTATGGTGATTGAGAGTTTTGCTGGGTATAGTAGTCTAGGCTGGCATTTGTGCTCTCTTAGTGTCTGCATGAGATCTGCCCAGGATCTTCTGGCTTTCATAGTCTCTGGTGAGAAGTCTGATGTGATTCGGATAGGTCTTCCTTTGTATGTTACTTGGCCCTTTTCTCTTACTGCTTTTAGTATTCTTTCTTTGTTTAGAACATTCGGTGTTTTGAATATTATGTGACGGGAGGTATTTCTGTTCTGGTCCAGTCTGTTTGGAGTTCTGTAGGTTTCTTGTACATTCATCGGCATCTCTCTTTTTAAGTTAGGGAAGTTTTCCTCCATAATTTTGTTGAAGATGTTTACTGGCCCTTTAAGTTGCAAATCTTCACTCTCATCTATACCTATAATCCTTAGGTTTGGTCTTCTCATTGTGTCCTGGATTTCCTGGATGTTTTGGGTTACACGTTTTTTGCATTTTGCATTTTCTTTGACTGTTGAGTCGATGCTTTCTATGGAATCTTCAGCACCTGAGATTCTTTCTTCTATCTCTTGTATTCTATTGTTGATGTTTGCATCTATGACTCCTGATTTCTTCCCAAGGTTTTCTATCTCCAAAGTTGTCTCCCTTTGTGATTTCTTAGTTGTTTCTACTTCCATTTTTAGTTCCTGGATGGATTTGCTGAGATCCTTCACTTGTTTGTTTGTATTTTCCTGTATTTCTTTAAGGTATTTTTGCATTGCCTCTTTCAGGATTTCTTCCTGATGACCCACGTTCTCCTGCATTTCTCTGAGTGATTTTTGTGTTTCCTCCTCATGGGAATCCATCTGTTGATCCATCGTCTCCTGCATTTCTTTAAGCAGTTCTCATGTTTCCTTTGTAAGGGCATCTAACCGTTGATTCATTTCTTTAAGCAATTTTTGTGTTGCCTCCTTATGGGCATCCGTCTGTTGACCCATATTCTTCTGCATTTCTTTATGCCAATTTTGTGATTCCTTTGTGAGTGCATCTACCCGTTGATTCATCTCCTTAAGCGATTTTTGTGTTGTCTCCTTGTGGGCCTCCATCTTTTGATCCATGTTCTCCCGCATTTCTCTAAGCGATTTTTGTGTTTCCTTTGTAAGGGCTTCTAACCGTTGATTCATGGTCTCCTGTAATTCTTTATGAGATTTATTTGTGTCCTTCTTGTGATCCTCTAATAGCATCATGAGAAGTGATTTTAAATCCAGAGCTTGTCTTTCGGGTGTGGTGGGGTATCCAGGATTTGCTGCTGTTGGAGAGTTGGGTTCGGATGGTCCCACATTACTTTGATTTCTGTTAGTAACATTCCTACGTTTGCCTTTTGCCATCTGGATACCTCTGATGTTAGTTGGTCCTCCTGCCACTGGCTGTTGGTTGGACCTCCTGTGAGCCTGCAAAGCTATTTCTGCCCCCTCCCCCGGATTACCAGGATTCCCCTGGCACCGATTTCTGGGGCCTGCCTGCTCCTGAGTGACTTTGGAGCCCTAATGTGCCTTGCCCCAAGTGATCTTATATTGGGGAGGCCTTGCACATCCAAAGGCTCAGCCTAGTGGATTCCTGGAGCAGAGGTCGCCAAAGGGAGGCTGGTAGGCTCCTGCCCTGTGCAGGGGTGTGTGATCTCTCCTAGGGGGGGAGGGGGCGTCCCTCTGCCAGGCAGAAGTCCCACAGCAGAGCTGGCGTGCTGGTTACTGCAGATCAGCCCAGCACTTGGGAGCCGCATACACACAAGCCGCCCGAGACCCAAGCGATATTATGCCTGTCTGTCTCAGAACCTGGCTGTCCCAACTTCCCAGTCACTGGAGCAAAGATGGCGGAGGGCACTCTCCGTGGCGCCGCTCTCCCTGCAGACGCGATGGCCTGCCGATCTGGCACCCAGACGACCACAGCGCTGTCCTGTTCTCGGGCGCAGACGGAAGCCCCAACAGGCCGTGTCCCAAGTGATGTTATATTGGGGAGAGAGAGCCTGGGGTACCTGTCTTTTCAGTGCAGTCTGCGGGAACAGAGGTCGCGGAAGGAAAGCTGGTCGTTGTTATATTTTCAACATGTACTAGTTGCTTTCCATTGTGGAAATCAGAGCAGTGAACAGTTTTACTGAAATGAGTTGTTGAGACTTCAATGAGTTGCAAATCTTGGGAGAAAATCCTTAATAACTCTTTTATCCAATAAAAACAACCGTGTCTGTATTTATTTGAGAACTTAAAGGAAAGAAAAAGGCGTTTTTGAGAAGATGTATTGAACTTTTTGAGAAGATGTATTGAGCCTCGACTACTGGGTACCAGTTTTTTGGCCATTATGAAGGGACAAAGCCTCCACACAATGTTCAAAAAAATCCACTAGTGATTGATTTATAAATCACTCCAAATTAAAACTCCAAGAAAACTGAATGACTGGCAATTTTTCTGTGCACAGTGTACAAAATAAATAACATTTTAAAAATTTATTTTATTTGTTTACATTCCAGCCATCGCCCCACTTCCTGGTCCTCCTCCCACAGTTCCTCATCCCATTCCTCCTCCCCATGGCCTCCAAGAGAGTGCTCTCTCCCCACCAGTCCTCCCCCTTCCCTGGTGCCTCAACTCTCTTGAGGATTAAGTACATCTTCTGCCCCCTGAGGCCAGACCAGACAGTACTCTGCTATATATGTGCTGGGGGCCTCGGATCAGCCCATGCATGTTGCCTGGTTGGTGGCTCAGTCTCTGGGAGCTTCCTGGAGTCTTTGTACTCCATTTTTAAATTGGGTTATTTGTTTTTTTGGAGGTTAATATAAGTTCTTTATATATTTTGAATATTAGCCCTCTATCAATGTAGGGTTAGTGAAGACTTTTATTCCTCCAATCTGTAGGTTGCTGATTTGTCTTATTGACAAGCAGGATAGATTGTAGGTCAAAGGTTTTGTAGCTAAGTTGGTGGCCATGTTCTCTTTAGATAGCCTACAGAGTACCTTCCCACACCAGAACTAGAACATAGGGGTGAGTGTTCCAACTCAGCATCTCCACATTCAATGAGTTGTGTGGACATTGTCCTCAGCAATGGGGCCCTACCATCAGTTTGCAGAGAGCAACATTTTGTCTTAGCAACACCCTGGGTTGCTTGGGAATTTCCATGGGATCCACTTGCTCAACAACTCAATTGAATACAACCTTGTTCTACCTCTGGAATCCTCACCTGGCTACAAGAGATGGCCAGTTGAGACTCTGTAGGAGAAGAGGAAGACATTGAAAGAACATTCAACTGAGAAAATGAAATCTAAATATTGTAAAGATATAGGCATATATGTATATGAAACATAGACATACAATAGGTCCATAAAACAGTACAAGTTTTAGATGTAAAATAGAATGGCTTAGTTACTCAGCAAGCTTGACATATATAGTATTGAATTCAATATGTATTTCATAATATTTTATTTAAAAAGATTTAATACCCTAATAGTAAGCTGAATTCTATAAGAGTAGAAGAACATACACTTTAAAGGTTATTTTATAATTATGATGAAATCTGTGCCTCAAAAACATGTTTTTGGAATAGATGTCATGTTGAGAAATGGTAGGGAACAAAGGTAATAAAAAATACATTTTGGGGAGAAAAAAACCAACTTCTTCAAATTAAGGAAAACATACTTATAATTGGATATGTAAGACAAGATAGTAAAACATGTTTAAGAAGCAATAGTCTGTACATAAAACTTACACAGTAGGATGGGTACAACATGAGTTTACTAAAACAGGTGTACCATACTTGGAGAAGCAGTGACATTTACAACTTCAAGACATAAGTTGAAAATATTTTTAGTTTTTAAAACCAGAAGATAGAGGAAAGAGAAAAATACAGGTATGACTTACAGGGTACAGTGGAGGTTTGTCAAAGTTTGACTAAACTTGTGATATATGGTTCACAGACTGATAAAATTTGGGTACAAAGAAAATGTTAACTCCTTAATTTTCTTATTTCTGACCTTTTAATTTTAAAGGTGTATGCTCATGGTTTATGGTGTTGTTTCACATACCCATACATCTATGTTATATGTAGTACATATCCCCTCCATACTATCATTCCTTTCTCTTACTCCATACCCACCTGACATTAGTCCCCCTATTGCCCCTGTCTCCTTTCACAATCTTATGTATCTATATAAAATATAGAAACCACATATGAGACAAATACATGCAGTATTTGCCTTTCTGAGACTGGCTTAATTCTTATAACTGTCTCTACAGAGTCTCAACTGGACATCTTTTGTAGCCAGGTAAGGCTTCCAAAGGCCCAGGACAAGGTTGCATTCAAATGAGTTGTTGGCCAAGGGGGTTCCATGGAAATCCTCAAATAACATAGGCTATTATTAAGACAGAAAGGATGCTCTCAGCAAGCTGACAGTGGAGTCCCATTGCAGAGGACAACATCCATACAACACACTGAACATGGAGATGTTGAGCTGGTGCCTGGAGCTGTTACATGGAGCCCTCACCCCTTGTTCTGTATGATTGAAAATAACACCACTGTGTAGCTATGCTGCATTTTTTTTATCCACTCCCCTATTGTTGGAAATTTCAGTTGGTTCTATTCCTTGGCTATCTTAAGTAGTGCTGCAGTAAATACTGATGTGTAAGTGTCTCTGTGACAGAAATCAGAGCAGCAGGTTCAGGAAAGCAACTGGCATGAAATTATCCTTCATAAATGAGTTTTTCCAGGAAATCTTCACAATTGTAAGAGCCGTGATCAAGCTTTGAGTTTGGAAGAGCATCAGAAGGGACCATGCATCATACCAATGGCACCATAATGGAACCTTGAGGTGGAAAAGCATTGTAGACATTATAGAAACTTTATGGAAGCTCACCATGGATATCATGGAGGGAAGGAAGGACCAGATTCTCAGAGAAATCTCTCCAACAATTTTGACTTTTATATCTTTTGGGGTCTGGTTTTTGCTTCATTTTTAAATTGGGTTATTTGGTTTTTTTGGAGGTTAACGTAAGTTCTTTATTTATTTTGGATATTTGCCCTCTATCGAATGTAGCATTAGTGAAGATTTTTTTTCCCAATCTGTGGGTCATTGATTTGTATTATTGACAGTGTCTTTGTTCCACCCCATCCACCCAAGATCTGTGTCATAGCAAGAATTATCATCATCTTAAGGAATAAACTACAGTAGATCTTATGACCTGATCTCTTCAGGATGTAGATCTGATATCTCAGTGTGATTGGCATCTAAAAGTTGAGCATCCATAATCTAACAATGTTGACTGGAGTCCTTTGAATATGATATCCAAGAGCGGTAGTGGGGTCATATGGTGGGTCTATTTTTAGTCTTCTAAGAAGCCTCCATATTGATTGCTTTAGTGGCTAGACTAGCTTACATTCCCACCAGCAGTATATGAGAGTTTACTTCTGCCCACATCTTTGTTAGCATTTGTTTTGAATTTAAAAATTGATTGCCATTCTGGTTGGAGAACATAGAATATCATTGTTACCTTTTCAAAATTTCTCCAATGCCTAGTGAGGTGAGCATTTTTCATGTGTGTGCTGGCTGCTTGTATTTCATTTTTTGAGATCTGTCCATTTTATTAGACCATTTTTTGATTAGGTGGTTTGATTTATTGATATTTAGGTTTTTACATTTTCTCTGTGTAGTATAGATATTAATCTTCTGTCCTTTGTACCTAGGAGAGATTTTATCTATTTTGTATGTTGTCTCTTTACTTGGCTGTGTAGATACTTTTTGATATTTGTGAGGTCCACTTTAGTCATTGCTCACATGATAGATTTTTATATATTGAACCATCCTGTATTCCTGGCATGATTACTAATTTCATTGTGGTGAATGATGGTTTTGGTGTGTTCTTGAATCCAGTTTGCAAATATTGAGTATTTTTGCATTGATATTCATAAGTGAGATTGGTCTAAAGTTTTCCTTCTTTGTTGGGTATTTTTGTGGTTTAGATATCAGAGTAAATGTGACTTCATAGAATGAATTAGATAGAGTTCCTTCTGTTTCTGTCTTGTGGAATAGTTTGTGGCGTGTTGGTATTAGCTCTTTTTTGAAGGTTTGGTAGAATTCTTTACTAAAACCATCTGGCCCTGGGCTCTTTTAGATTGGGAAGTTTTTAATGGTTATTTCTATTTCCTTATATGGGACTGTTTAGATAGTTTAACTGATCTTGATTTAACTTTGGTAGGTGATATTTGTGTAGAAAATCATCCATTTCATCTCCATTTTCCAGTTTTGTAGCGTATAGACTTTTGTAGTAAGTTCCAATGATTTTTTTTTTTATTTCCTCAGTTTCTGTTGTTCTCCCTTTTTATTTCTGATTTTGTTAGGTTGGATACTGTCTCTATGCCCTTTCAAACTAACTAAACTTCTATGGTGTCTTCTACACCTGAGATTCTCTCTTCTATCTCTAGTATTCTGTTGGTGATGTTTGCAACTGAAGCTCTTGATCTCTTTCCTAGGTTGTCCATCTCCAGTGTTGCTTCCATTTGTGTTTTCTTTATTGTTTCTATTTCTATTTTTAGTTCTTGGAACATTTTGTTCAATTCCTTCACCTGGTTGATTGTATTTTCCTGTATTTCTTTAAGGAATTTATTTTTTCCTCTTTAAGTGCTTCTACCTGTTTGCCTGTGTTTTCCTGTATTTCTTTGAGGGAGTTATTTACATCCTCCTTAAAGATCTCTGTCGTCTTCATGAGATTGGGTTTTAGGCTATTATCTTGCTTTTCAGGCATGTTAGGGTTTCCAGGGCTTGCTGTGGTCAGAGAACTGGGTTCTGATGGTGCTGAATTGCATTGGGTTTTGTTGCTTATGATCTTGGGCTTGCCTCTGGCTATCTGGTTATCTCTAGTGTTAAGTGGCCTGGGTGTCTTTGCCTGGAGCCAGCCTCCTTGGAGGTAGGTAGAGCTCTGTGACCTGGGTTAGAGTTAGTCTCCTGGGAGGCAGGCAATGCTGTCTTTGGTTAGGGTAGGCTTCCTGTGTCTCGGTTTAGAAAAGGCCTCCTGTATTACTGGTTACTGCGTACCTCTTGGGAGGCAGGCCAGCTGGGTCCCTGGTTACTGTGTATCTCCTGGGAGGCAGACAGGCTGTGTCCTTGGTTACTGCAGACCCCCTCCTGGGAGGCACACATCCTGTAGTATATGGGAGGGTATTGGGCCCACTGATATGTCCCAGGTGGGGAAGCAGACTGCAAGAAGTAATAACATTTCCCTTAGCTTTGGGAGTTTGTTTTAAGTGAGTTTCTAGCCTTACTTTTAACCCGATTTTTCCAACTGTGTTATTTGCTTCTTAATACTAAATATGGATAGAAATCTCTCTGCTCATTCAGAATGATATCTGATGCAAACATAGAGACTTTTCTGGAGCCAAGGTGCTCACTGTGGGCCTAGGCCCATGGAAGCCTCAGTTAGGCAGTCAGGGAGTGGTAAAGGTGACTCTTGGTATTGGTGTCACCAGACTGACTGTGTTTATGTATAGTGAAAAGAGCATGAGGTGGGAGAAGCCAACCAAAAGGCGATTCAAGAGAAGGTTGTGAAGTAGGAAGACCTCTCATTGTTTGTGATTTGTGGCCCACATTTAAAAGGGGAAAGTTGCTCAAGGTAGGCTGTTGAAAGATCTTCATGGAAGTGAAGCTATTCGAATGTCTTCCTTATTTGCTGGCACAGGGACTTCATCCCAGGAAAGCATTATTTCCCAAAGATGATAAAAGCAACATTCTCACAAGTAAGGTAACATTCATGGGTGCCCAGGAATCGTGGAAGAGCTGATGTATTGGGGGTTAGGGAAAGCCCTTGGTGTCTCCTACATCAACCCCTTGTATATCGAAAGACTTGTACATGAGTCTGGACTGAATATCAATGAACAATCATTCAGGTTGAATTCAGGACAGACTGATCTAGTCCTGCCATCCAAGGGCATTATCTCCACAATCTGCAGCTTCCTGGGCTGTCAAGATAGATCTTGGTCCAAGGCAGAGAAGAGCCTAAAAACCTTCACTACTGCAAAAATCCATGATGATATAGATCACTGCAAAGCACAGGAAACCCACAGGCCAGGCTCTGATCCAGTTCCACTCCAGAGGAATCTGTGGTGGCCCCGGAATCCATAATACCTGCGCTGATGTGAGCCTCCAGGTCTTTGACTTCAAGTTGAATGATAAGGGTATGGAAGCTATTCTCAGGTTCAACTGAAACTGGAGGATCTCTGCACTGTGTGAGACTGTTGGAGGCAACACGGAACACTGAAGTCTCCTGAAACTGCCTGGCGGATCTCTTATTTCCTATGTGCAACTCACTCCTCCCGAGTTTTATTTTAACCAAGCATGTCTGACATCATGTAGTAGCAGCCTTAATGTGGGCTAGAACCTAGACAGTGCTGTGTCTAAACCCTCATATTCAACTAGATGCAGACTCTCTCGCGGACTCAGAAGCAAAGCACAATGTATTTCACTAATTTGAGCTGACTAAACATTTGTCAAACACCAGGAACCCTGGTAATGCTAGGAACACAATGGCAAAACAACAAAAATACTAATATTAAAAGACTGAAAATGCACTGTCTGATTTGAGCACTGGCCAGGTGTAGGTAGAAACAGGTGAAGCAGACTTTTGGGGGCACGTTTTTTATTCTGAAAAGTCTTAAGTGTGGTTTCTGAAGGCATTGCCACTGTTTTGTCTGCCAAGTGGAGGTTTTTAATGGATGGCAGTGGAATCTGAAATATGGTGCAAGACTTTCAGCAGAGATGTAGAGAGGAGCAGAGTGAGGATGTCCACTTACTTGTGCCCATGGTAAAAGGAGTCAGAAACTGATATCCACACACAAATACAACCTGCTCAGTCTGTATAATGTTAATTGTATGTGTGCTTGCAGGAATGACTGCTTGGTATTGGATAGCCAATTGGTGTATTGTTATATTTAGGAAATTAATAAGGAATTGTCCTATTAACTACCTACCTAAAATACTTATAGTACATGTAATTCTGTATATAAATATACATATATACCTTAAATTAAAATATCTATCTATCTATCTATCTATCTATCTATCTATCTATCTATCTATCTATCTATCTATGTATCTATGCATGTATGCATGTATGTATGTATGTATGTATGTATGTATGTATGTATCTATCTATCTATCTATGAAAGAATTTATTTTCATTTCTTTTAATCATATGGAGGTATGAGTGTCCACTGTGGGTGTGTACATGTGAATGCAGTTGTCCAAGGAGGTCAGAGGCTAGAGGCATTGAATTCCTTGGAGCTAGAGTTGCAGGTGGCTGTGAGCCACCTAACCCAGATTCAGGGAACTGAATTTGGTTCTTTGTAAAAGCAGCAAGTGCTCTTAATAGCTGAATCATCTCTCCTGCCCCTAAACTATATTTTTAAATACACAGAACTGATTATGATTTTTTCTCAGTTTTTAAATTTGTGCTTCTCATTGAATGTTTGTTTTGGAATAAAATACCTGATTGACAGTCATTTTCCCTGACATTTAGTGTTACATCTCTGTTGCCTTCCAGTGTCTACTCTTGCTTTGTGAAATCAGTTATCAATCCAGTTGTCTTTGTCATATTCATTTAATCAACTTTTATGCGTTTAAGTATGTGTTTCAGCTTATTTAGTAGGCTTCTTGAAGCTGAGATTTCAAGGATATAATCTATAAAGTCTCACTATTATTTTTTTAAAATTGCTTCTCCATATCCTTTCCTTTCTTTTCCACATACTCTTATTTAAAGACCATTGAACTTGATTTGTCAGTTCTCTCATTTTTTAAGTGTCGATTTTATTTCTCCAAGCATCTTAGGGCTCCAGGTGGCTGACCACTTATTTTTCACAGTGTCTTAACTCCCCTAGCACCATAAGCAGGCTGCTCTTGCATTCTCTTTACATTATCCTGTAGTGGCTGCCATCCTCTAACTCTGGTTTCTCTGCATGCCCATTGCTTCTCCATGGTGGGCCTGTTCACCATGGGATAGACACAGTTTTAGGGTAGATTTATAACCTGTTTTTGTTTATTTGTCAGGAGGAAACTTGCTCCTTGAAGCCGAGGATGTGGAAGAATTCTCTAGATGAATTATTTACTTCCTTATACCGTGTCATGCATAGGCGCTGCTGCTCTAGGCGAGAGTTTCGCTGTACCTTTTCAGCCCAGAGGTCTTCACACCACAGAGGTACATGCAATTAAGATTAATGATCTGCTAAATAAAATTATGCCGTGTGTATGCACTACGGTCTCATTTGGTGATGGACAGCTCGGCTGGAAATAGGATCCCTGTGCTCTGGAATCAGAAGAGGATCAATCAGGGAGAAGAGGAAGGGGGCTGGCAGAAGGGAGAATGTGGGAGGGGGACTAACAGGAACACAATTATAAAAATGCCATAATGAAACACATCCCTTTGTATTCTAACCCAACCAATTGACTTTTGAAAACATTGCCAGTCAGTAGTTTAAACCTGTCATTTAGATTCTTCCCTTTGAACTTATCCAGAGTCAGACCCAACAGTCTCTTTTTCTTAGTGTAGATTTTTAAAGTAGACAGATTTCTAGAATTTTGAAACTGTCATTATATGCCACAAAAGAAGCACGTGTTAGTAAATATAGAGAGACTAAAAATATTCTATAATAAATGCAAATATGGCCTGTACCGACCCCAGGCTGACAACTACTTTGGTACCTTGATTTTTTAAAAGCTGTATTGTTTTGTGTATATATGCACAGAAAAAATATAAAATTAGGTCATATACTACATTTCTGTTTATAACTGTTTTTACTTAAGATAGCATTTAATACTTCCAATAAAAATAGAATTTTAATTAAAATATTAACTTAGTTACTGAAGAGAGTTAATATTTATTTCACTTTAGTACATTTAGTATTAAAATCATGGCTTAGGGTATGTTCAGTGGCAGAGTACTAGCACGACATGTCTTGTGCAAGGTCCTAGAAACACACACACACACACACACACACACACACACTACATGTTGTACATACGATGTACATAAACATATACACACATACACATGTGTACCCACATGCACACACAGAGACACCCCTAACACACTTTAAATGCTGGGGAACTAGGGAGAGAGCTAAGTTGGTAAAGTGTTTGCCACATAAGCATTGACACTTGACTGTGAGTCTCACCACCCACATAGCAATCCTCTGTGGTGGCATGCGCCTCTAATCCCAATACTAAGGAGGTGTAGACAGGCAGATTGCTGGTACTCACTATTTAGCCAATCTATCCTAATCTGAGAGTGAGCCACATGTTCAGTTAGAGATCTATCCTCAAAACAACAACAAAGACCAAAGCAGACAGCTCCTGAGGAATAACTCCTGTGAGTGAAGTCTGGCCTGCACAACACACACACACACACACACACACACACACACACATGCACAAACACGCACAAACACGTATGTATACACGCACATACACACATGGACATGAACACACACACATGCGCACACACTCATGCACATATACAAATCATATTTAAATATTTTTCTATATAATGTCTTCTATCTTTCTCCCTTTTGGTTATTTGTTTCTTCTTTCTCTTTTGTTAAGTGTGGAGATTTTTCTGTTTTTGTTTTGAGAGAGAGAGAGAGAGAGAGAGAGAGAGAGAGAGAGAGAGAGAGAGAGAGAGAGAACTTGATTTTGCAATATTCCTGCTTCAGACTCTCCAGTGCTTGCATTTTAAGTGTGGGCCACCATGCCTAGGTTCTAACATATTTTGAACAAGAGTGATTTTTGCACTGGGCATCGTCTGAGAACGATTTAATTGCTATTGGCAGAAAATGGTACAGCTGTCTAGTAGGCAGAGGCCAGCCAGGTCACCAAACGTTCTACTGGTCTTATAACAGTCAATCAATTCAAAATGTCAGTGGGGTCAAGGGTAGGGCATTGTTCTATAATGCCATTTTAATGGGTGTTAATTAGATTGGTCCATTGTTCTCTAACCATCACAATCCTTAGTGATCAAAACCTTTAGTAACTTTGAAGTTTAGTGAGTTTACATTACTTTAAGCAAGGATACATGCAGCCTTTAGTGATGTTCATCCAATCTACTCTCTAAAGATCGACTTCTTTGTTGCCAAATACAGGGCCTCGATTCTGAGCAGTAGTATTGAAAAATTAGAACAATGAACACTCTTCTTGTGGAGATGTGTTGGAGTTTGTTGTGTAACACTGAGTTCATGATTGAATTAGAGTGTTGCTCCTTAGGGATTTTGAGATCTGGACTTATGCTTTTCTAACCTTAATTTAGTAAATGTAATATGGGCACAATAATATTTTACTATTAGAGGTTTTGGTGGCATTTGAGAGCATGTGGGGAAAATGGCAGGTACTATTACGTAATTTGCATTTTTTAAAGCATTGACATATGTGTCTTGTTGGACAACCATATGTAGAATATTTTGACTAATATTGGATCTCAATGGGCCAGGAAAAGGAAGGTACTACTGAGAGTCTACCAGGGTTAAATCTATTCCTTCAGATTGAGTTATGGTCCTTAGGGAATTATTGTTCTTTCTTTGGACAAACATGACATTATTGAGTATACTAAGACAATAATGACTAGTAGCCTAAGTATATTACTAAAAGAGTATGTACTGAGCTTTGAAAGGGTCCCAGACCCAGAAAGTTAAAAGTCACATGTTTTCTCTGATCTGTATATATTAGATTTGAATCTTCAGATATGTATATTTATTTTGAAATAAGCATAGAGGTCAGAAAATGAATAAGAGGATATGGGGAGAGGCTTTCAAGAAAGGGGAGACAATGCACTGGTATAAAAGGTCAAAGGGAATAACAGAATGGAAAGGGTTAAGGAGTTTGGATTTGAAGAGTAGAGAAAATAAGGTAGAGGAGGGGATATGACAGGTGATAAATACACAAAAGATCTTTTGAAAAAGACACATAGATATTTACTATGACAGAAGATTCCACATGTATAGTAGGGTTAATCATACCTCTATTACATCCAGAAACTAACAAATAAGAAGCCCACTCCCTGGGATGGGTTCTTTACAGTTTTTGGCCAGTGAGTTCCCATAGTCTGCCAATCACTGTGAATTATTGTCATTGCTCTTGATCACTGTCCAGAACTTGAATATAAAATCCTATTGCTAAAGATGACATACGCACATGATGACATCAAGCTGGTACTCACATGGAAGCTTCATACCCGCTTCTTATATTTCATAGTACTGGATGGTACTATGCAAGCTACTAGAGAAAAAAATATGCATCAGTAATACCCCATTGTGAATCCTGTGAGTTACAATAAGATAATGACTGGTCTGACAAGACATGTCAACTGGGTGCAATATCATGGGAGTAACCAACAACTTTCTGATTGGATTTACGTCCTGTTCTATAAGACAAAACTCATAAACGGAAACATTATTGGGCCAAGAAAGTATGGTTAGACAGGGCAGAGGACCTAGGGGAGATGCTATCACTATTTTGATAAATGTATATAGTTTAAACTGATATCTAATGACCTATTATAATATGCATAGATCATAGTATCCTTCAACCTTCAACTGAAATGGTTCTAGTTTCAGTGTTAGTGATTACAGTGTCCCTCAGCTGTCCAAGGTACAGAGAAGAAGAGACTGCAGAATGCTTCACCCTAAATGGAGCATATATACTTCATGTACTCCTCCCAAGGTTCAGGGATTATTGAAGAAGAGGAACTGAAAAGAGTGTAAGAGCCAGAGTGCTAGATGACTACATAAAACTATTATCATCTGGACATAGCAGGAAGGTTCACATGTTAACTCACAGCAGATGTGACAGCACGTATAAAACATGTGCAAAAGTAAGACATGCCAACGCCAAGCATGGAGATAGGAGTTAGACACAATTCTCCTCTCAACTTCAGGGATTTATCAATTATAATATCTCGGGGAGCGAGATAGGTTTTTAAGACTTTAGCCCCTGCTAAATTGACCATTCTCTAGTGAAAGACACACATCTAAGGATATTTGAGCAGCACAAATTTGTCTTTAATGTTGTCTTTTTTTAAAACAGGATGTAATTAGTTGGGTAGGAAAAGGGGGTGAATGTAAGAAGAGTTCATGGAGGCAATGTGAATATGATGAAAAATGTTTCTTAAAACTCTCAGAGAAATTTCAAAAAGGAAAATAAATTTGAAATCTTCTATTCCTCTTTTAGGTATTTTGTTGGAAGTTATTTTGAGTCTATAAAGATTTTGGTAGATTGGTTATGTTCACAGTATTAATTCTGCAATCCATTAGCATAGGGGATCTTCCCATTTTCCAGTATCTTCATCAATCTCTTTCCTCAGAGATTTTAAATTTTCATATTAAAGGTCTTTCATCTTCATGGTTAATTTTATTCCTAGATACTTCATTTTCTTGGGGGGCTACTGTGAATAGAGGTGTGGCAAGTGATTTCTTTCTCAGCATGTTTGTTGTTGGTTTGTAGAAAGCTACTGAATTTTGTAAGTAGATTTTGTATCCTGCCATTTTGTTGAAATTGCAGATGATTTCTATTTGATTTTCCAGAAGATGTTCCAACATGTAATAAGGACACATGTTCCACTATGTTGATTTTCAAGTATTTTCTTAAAGATTATCCAATCCACATGTGTTTATGAAAGCAGGTATGTATATGGACATATGTGAATATATATATATGTATATATATATATATATATATATATATATACATATATATATATATATATATATATGTATACACATACATTTTAGTTAAATTTATTTTTGGAGAGGTCTTGCCACCAAACACAGTATCTCTTATTCTGCCTCAAGTATCTTGTGATATGATCAAGTGCATACTGCAATTGGCTTACCTTGTTTATCTTCTGTTAGTACCAGGGTTGGTAATATCTACTGTTCACTATTCAGTGATGTCCACTGGGGTTTGTAGAGCTTTAATGACATTAGAAAAAGCTTGCACACGGTTATGCTATGTGACCTCATGCTGCCATGTTCAAAGAGAGCACACATTTTGTAGCCGTAGGATAGAGTTCTATTCCTGCAACACAACCAGCAATGTGACCCTCCAGAGCCTCCTCTATGAACAGAGGCTTAGGATGCCTCCAGCTCTGTAGTACTCGGAATTGGAGACTGCGTGTAAAAAGCACTTAAAACCATCTCTGCTTGATACTGAGGCTTTTAAAAAGAAAAGCCATAGACTATTTATACTTTCATCTAATAATGAGATGTTATCTACAGGCATTGGGCTATGTCCTCCTTGTATTACAGCTCCACAAAAGTAAAAAAATTACTCTTGTGGTTAAATACAAAATTATTTGTCATCTTTTCTTTTTGCTATATATATCCACTGATCTCATCCAATAGACAGCTGTGCTGGTTTTTAAATACACAAAAGTCATAATGCTCTATCAAAGAAAGCCGCAGCTTCTGAAGCTTGTTGATGGGTCGTTGCCACAAAAGTT